>CM075736.1:5348039-7748039 GCA_037974335.1 Prionace glauca | reverse complement strand
TTTCTATTCTAGTTGTGACGTACTGGCCTGCAAGGATATGTGGGGGGCACAAAACCCCTGTATCTCAAATAAACAAGATTTTCTTCCTCATCCCACTCTGTATATCAGTTCACATTTATTGATCACTGGCGTTTTGTTCTGAACGTTTATCAAAAGTACAGTTCCTTTGAATTTTGCTCTCTCCCGACATTTAACTTGACTTATCTTCGACAGGTATGCTTCTCCAAGTTCGGTTAGTTCAGATCAGATCTTGTCCAGTAAAATAGCTCTTCTTCCGATTCAAAACATATATTTCTGTCAATTTTCTCATTTTTAACCACTCCCATAACTGCCTTAAACCTTACAAGATGTTTTGTCAGAATGAGGGCACCTCTGCCAACGGAGCATCCAATGACTGACACTTATCCCTAATTGTTAACCCTCCCTTAAATGCACTTTCAGAGTTCCTGAATCTCTGCCAGGACTAATTAAAATCCTGAAGATATAATTGTCCCATTATGCATAGAATCACCTAATTCGATCCGTGCAGAATATACAATACTTACAGTGCACTTGACGGCCATTTGGCAATCAAGCCTGCACCAAAAATGATCGGACCAGACCTTATACCCACAATCCCGTACATTTATCAGTGGTACTAACGGGAAATGAAGCGTGGCCAATCCAAATACAATGCACATCTTTACACTGTGCGAAAAAACTGGACAACTAGGTAGAAATCCAAGCAGACACTGGGAGAACGTACAAATTCCAGACAGACAGATGTGGATAATTCGACTCACGATACGTGCATCAACTCCCCAAATGTTCGTGAGACTCATGTCTTGAACCTATCACTTGCAATAAGCTCGCTAACCTGCAAGTCATTGTGCAATTTTATGACGTGTGTGTGTGTGTGTGCGCGTGTGTATTTGTGCGTGCGCGTGCAAAATGAAGCATTTGTCAGAAGCATACAAAACCATGTGGAGAAGTCGAAAGACCGCAGAAGCATCCACCAAAGGTCACGATCAATGCTGGGCCACCAGTGATTTCTCATAGAAGTGTTAAATGTATCGCCAGCATTCCCTCCCACGTTCTTACACTTCGTTGAGGTATGACCTTTTGTGGCGTTCTGTTCTTTGGTCAACAGTGATAGACAGTCAAAATGATTGATCAATTATTGTTTTAGCATTCCAACGAAAATGTCTCAGATGTTGAATCAGCCAATAACACTTTACTCCTCGCTGCAGCAATAAAATTCAGAGATATGGTGACAAGTCAAATTATATTACAACACTCCTGGGCCACTTCACCTGAATATTCTTTGCCCGGGACATTATCGGAGCATCCCATTACCGTTGTCAACATGTATCTCTCATAATTATAGCGACACAATCTCATGTTTTAATCAATGCCTTCTGTTCACCCCTCTAATCCGTAATGCTAAGTGCATTAACATCAAGCAAGTGGGGCCTTGCCATATTTCCTTGTGCAGCAGCTTGTTTACTTTTGTTCTGCGTTGAAGATAAGGATGTTTAATTAGCGCTTGACATTTTTCTGTGAATCAGTCCTTGCAGACCCGGAATTATTTATATGACCCACCGCCTAAAATAATTTTAGCAGCCTCTCAAATCACCCGACAAGTACTATTGCTAACGATATTCAACTTCAGGTGCAGAAAGGGACTTAAATTTCCTGGAAAATTTACCTACAATCCTGCGGCATTCCTTCGCTGCGTTTGCTCCTGACATCTTGTTTCATTTATATTCCATAATACTTTTTATATAGATATGATATGTATAAAACAAAGAACAAAGAACAGACCAGCATGGGAAACAGGCCCTTCGGCCCAACAAGTCCGTGCTGCCGCATCATCCTACACCTATTCTACCCTGTGTGTCTAGCCAGATTCAGGGGAGAATAGTGTCAATTTGGAACAACCAATCAGCCTAAGAGCATACCTTTGGGGTGTGGGAGGAAACCGGAGCGCCCGGAGGAAACCCACGCATCCACAGGGAGAATGCACAAATTCCCACAGACACAGGCCCTAATATAAAAGCAGAATGTTTGTATCGGCTCATCGCTGCTGAGGGAGAGCAGCAGTTATCATTGGAACATAGTAATCTTGGGCCCATTGATACTCGCTAAGAAATGGCAAATAATTCGACTACAGCACAGCGTCAATACAATTAAGTGTGGTAACCGCAGGAAACGTGGCTGAACGGAGAATGTAGTCTCAGTGGGCCAATTCCCGGGACATAGAATGAAGTAGAAAGGGAGTTCCGGAAAATTATATGAGGTGGGAGAATAGGCTACGTTGATGAAAAAAATACACTTGGAGGACAGGGAAGGTCACACAATTTGAAAATAATACTGATTGGACCTTTATCGTGAAAGAAATGTCAAGTAACTATATATATTTCCTTGGTTTGTTGTTGGAGTTCTGATAAGACTCATGGAAAGTTAATCACATCGTTGTTGCTCGAAAATACATGTGCAGATTGACATTGCGTAATGTGCAGCGATATTTTATACACTCAGTGGCATTTACTGGGAAACGAAAACAGTCAGTCGAACCAGTTTCCTGGTGAATAGTCCGAGCGGTGTACGCACAAAACAATTTATCTCTGTTTTCCCACCGTAGAACCCAAACCAACAACCAACGCCAGCCCAAACACACATAATCATGGAAGACACACAAGACAAGGTGACATAAATTGAGCCTCCTGAACAGCACGAATGAGTGTTAAGACCACAATATAATTTAATCAGCTCCTGTATTCCCATATTTCATCTCATATTGATGGAACGTACATTTATTAATTAATATAGACAGCAAAGACATAAAAGGCCTTAGTTACCTGTCTGTGCATTTAGGCACTTATTCGCTGCAATTAAATAACAGCATTAAACGAATATCTGTTACATGCAGGGACATTTGAAATCTATAGCAGTCATAACATCTTCACTGTAAATATTAAATAAAAATCGAGTTCAACTAGATGCTAGGGCAAGGGCCATTTCTAGTTTAACATGTATGGTTAGTTACTATGTTTTTTTGTTTTCTTTTTTTGAGAAAAAAAGTTGTATCCTTAAAAACGTTGTCCTTTTCTGTGAAGTCTAAAATTATCAAAATATGCTCAAATTGTAAAATTTCAAATACATATGAAAAGAAGACACATGTAATACAACATAGAACACCACAGCACAAGCAGGCCCTTCGGCCAAAAAGTTGCACCGATCATATCCAAACCTACCACGCCTATCTATAACTCTCAATCCCATTACATCCCATGCACTCATCCAGAAGTCTCTTAAAAGACCTCAGCCTCTACCACCACCGACGGCAGCCGATTCCACTCACTCACCACCCTCTGAGTGAAAAGCTTGCACCTGACGTCTCTTCTGTCCCTACTCTCCAGCACCTTAAACCTGTGTCCTCTCTTCGCGAACATTTCAGCCCTGGGAAACAGTCTCAGAGAATCCACCCGATCTGGACCTCTAATCATCTTACAAACCTATATCACGTCGCCTCTCAACCTTCGTCTCGCCAGGGAGAAGAGATCTAGCTCCGTCAACTTATCCTCAGATGGCATACCTCCCAATCCAGGCAACATATTTGTAAATGTCCTCTGCACCCTCTCAACAGCTTCCAACTTATTCTTGTCGTGAGGCGATCAGGACTGTGCACGCTCCTCCAATTGGGGTCTGACAAGGGTCTTAAAAAGTTGCAGCATTGCCTCCCAATGCTTCGACTGTCATATTCACTATAGGAAGAAAGAGGCTGAACACACCTGCTTGCCTTATTTAAGGACATTTCCCTAATGCAATGTGATATCAAGATTGTTTCCAAAGTTTTATTTTACAATCCATGAATAAAACAAACATGCAAACAGTCTCCTAATTTACCAGACTCCGTTACTTCGATTTCCTTGCAATTTCAAATAGATGGCGACCCTTTGACATACGTTCGATGTCGACATCCTCACCAAATATTCTTACCACCTGATGAGGGGCAATTCTCAGTTTCCTGGTTATCCGAATTCACTATATGAGAAAGTTGTGCAGATACGTTTCTCATCCAGCAGCATTGTTCTATCTGCTCAACAATTATGGAAACTGCATTATACAAATTGGTCGTACAGGAAGAAAACAAATTAAAAAAAAGATAACTGGCGAACAGATGGGGAAAACCTGTGCGCAGAGTGAAATGAGCTGTTTTTTAGCTCGCAGGTTTCTCATCAGAAAAAAAGAAGTGTTGAAATGATTTTGGATGCAAAATTGAAATGAAGCTATACGAGGAGGAAATGAACAGGTCTGAATTAAGATGAAAAACTGCATAAATTCTGAGACGACGCAGTTTATGAATCATGGTCATCGTGTCGTGCAAAGCTCTCAAAGTATCAAATATAGAAGCACAGCAGGCCAAACAACATCCACAGTGTTCTGCTTTGAACTAAATATGGAAGATTGGCCTTGAAACAGGAATATTTTTCTTCAGCATCGAGATCTTGCACCATGCCTTTATGATGTTGTTTCTTTTTTGTTGAAATCCTATTTTCCCACTTATTCATTATTACTGACATTCTAGAATTAGTACAAAATTCTATGCACCGCCTTTGGAAAGATAATTAACCTGTTCAGATGGACTTGAAACCATTATTTCATTATTTTTTTTAAAAAAAACTATTATATGTGCATCAACAATTCCTATATCTGAAACGTTTTACTGTGGCACCTTTACGTGTCGAGATGGCTGGCCAAGTTCGCTTCATGATAAAAGTGACCGGGATTTTAAAATATGGTGCGCTGATTGCAAAGCTCTATTTGTTGTTTGCATATGGTTGCAGTCAACACTATGAATTGGTGTTACTTCATTTTAGTTGACGAAATATTGCTGGCAATGTTGCAAAATATTTCCTGAGGTGGAAATGTTGATAACGACTATCCATTATATCCAACGAACAAATCCTATTACTTGAATATAGGACAATTCTTGCTGCGATTCGGGCATTTCTGCGACTGGACATCCAGTTTTACGGTACTGTGCGATGTCAAGTTGATCCTCCAAATTCATTGTAATATAAATACATTAGATAGTGATAACTTGTCACCAGGATTCAACAGTTCTGGTCACGAACTGAGTGGTCCTCTTTTCAAATTATTGATGGTCAACAAATCGATAAGCAAGAACTGGCCATCCGCTGTCGAAGTGAATATTATTTCAGTGCTACAAATGTACATGGGGGAAAAAAAGTCGAAATACTGGTTATAACTGTTTACTGGCAGAATTTTACCGAAATGAAAGTTGTTTTTCATTGCCGGTATTGGCTATCCGCTAGAAAAAAAATGTTCGACTCGGTTGCGAAGAAAAGACGAAAACAGCCACAGAAGAGGAAATAGATAATTGCAAGCAAAATGAGACACAATTATTCTCAACTTTGATGCAGTTCTCGTGGCTTCAATTATTTTTTTTGAGCCTCGTGTCGCAAAATTGAAGAAGCGACCACTTATATTTTTGTTACCCTTTTTCAAAAATCTTTTGGCATTTTCGTTGTTGAATATATGAAACTATCACAAAGATAATGGCGATAATTTAGTACCCCATTAATTGCATGCGAGGCATTGTGATGAAAACATTATTCTTCAATTAACTTTTATTTCATACAGATGAATTACAGTGCTGGATGCGTTGGACTTCGTTATTGAATATTTCCAACGATCAAACAAATAACTCGTCACTATTGTGTTCATTTCTCCTGTATATCCATACAATGAGATCGCATTCAGCATCGGTTCGCTAATTTTATTGAATGAAACATCAAGCGATAAAAAAACAAGAAATATACAAAGTTATTATTTTCCTTCAGTATGTATCGTCAATTAATGCCATCTTGGATGATTCTACCTTCCCCGTTATATATTTCCCGCCCGTTTCCTATGATAGTTTTGTTGATATAAAATACGTAAATTGTACTCAAAGATGAACAAGCGTTTTGATGTGACAATTCTCTTTGGCAAGGAATTGCAATGCTTGAAAACGGTACTGGAAACCATGTCTCCCTCATCTCAGTCATAAATTGGCATCCATGTATCCTGAGAGTCTGTCACCCTTGCCCTATAGGAATCCCTGAGGGACACCATCTGTTCAGAATTTACCCACACAACTCCTTGAATGTTTCAATGAGACCATTTTCCATTATTCTGATTTGCAATGAGTGGTGTTGCAACCTGTTTAACCTTTCTTCATATTTCAACATCGGCAAATTAAGCTTCATACTCGTGAACAGTTTCCGACCTTCTTCGGCGAAATAGTAGATTTCCTTCCGTGAGGGGACCAGTACAGCTCTCAGGACTTCACTTGTGCTATCTCCCCGGGCAGCAAAATTCCCCCATTCATATGCTTAATCACCCTTGAATAAAGGACGAACATATTATCAACTTTCCTGATTACCTTGTGCATTGATGTGCGTGTTTTTCTTTTGTCGAATCAGCGAGTCATATGTTTTCGTGTCTTTGTTGCATTAAAACAAATGTTTCAACTGTAACTAATTTGTTGCTTGCCGACAATGAGCCTTGCCACTTTTCCCGAAATTATATGCCAATTGTCAACATACACTTACTTATCCTATCAACGTATCCATGTAACCTGGTTGCAAACTTCCGGAAATTTAACTCTCAACATACTTGTATGTTTTGCTGAAAGGCCTTAAATTTTACATTAGACGTTCTCCTCCACCCCCACCCCCACCCCCCCCTTCCCTCACCCCCCGATACGCAGGCTTTTGATTCCTTTCTGTCAACAGGTAACTTCTAAATCTCTGCTCTATCAAATGCAATAGGAGACTCGGTGATCCTCCCCTTCTGTGTCCTACTTTTGATTTCGGTTTCATAACAAGGTGGATGACTCATAAAGACCCTATGAAATGCAGCATTAAGCCATTCCGTGCCGGAGCTATTTAGAGACAGCCAGTAGAAGGGAGTTGTCTATATTGCATGAATTAAAGTTCAGTGAACAACAGATTGACTGTGATTCATTTTTCTAAAAGGTGTTTTTTTTTTCAATTTCAATGAAATCTCCTCATTCCTTCGTTAAACTCAAGCATCCTTGAATTAACGAATTTCCACAGATGGAGTTCGTTTCTACAGCCTGCCAGAGCTTTGCAAAGCATTCCAATAAGACTATACACATTTTCCTTTCCAGATTTTGCATCAATGACAGTTCATATTTCTTTCCAACTTCAGAAAATGGAAGCAACCAATTCAATTCAATTATGGCATTGGAGAAGTGTAAAAAAAAAATCACGTCAGCGGTCATTTTATCCGAAATGAATGGCCAGTTACCCGGACTAGAATGTTTGTAAATGGCAGAATCAGCTATGATCTGATTACACTCGTCAACTAACTCCAGACAAGATAACTTGTGCCATATGCCATACAGATCTGTGGATTAAAGGGACATATTTACAAATTGCCCATGCATCGCTAAATGAAACAAGACGTCATTTGTTCTCTTTGTTCAGTTTCTTTAAAATTATTGACTTTTTAAAAATATTTACAAACGATGTGATGTTGATATCCTACTTTTTGAACCGCTGCAGTCCATCGCTACGGGACGCACCAAATAATATTAGCGAAGAAAGTACATGAATACTGTATTTTCATAATAACAAGAATAAAAAGAACATTCAGTACAAGAGTTGGACGGACTGCTGAAGCTGTGTAAGATATTGGTAAGGCCAAACTTGGAATACCGTGTACATTTGTGGCCACACTATATTAGAAAGAAAATTATTAAACTAGAAAGAGAGAAGAAATGAGTTACTTGGATCCTTTCTGGACTTGATGGTTTGATTTATAAGGAAAAGGTAGATAGACTGATACATCTGTCTCTGGACAGCAGAAGTCTGAGGGGTGATCTTATTGAGGTCTATAAAGCAATAAGGGGCACAGATCAGCTAGATCATGAAAATATTTTCCCAGTTGTATGAGAGTCTAAAACTAGAGAGTTCAAGGTAAGAGCGGAGAGATGCAACAGTGTCCAGGGGATGCATTTTTTTCACACAGGGGTGGTGAGAGTCTGGACAAAAAAGCTGCCAGAGATAGTAATACAGGTGGGTGCAATTTTGTCTTTTAAAAAACATTTAGGTAGTTACATAGACAAAATTGATATCATAAGAACATAAGAACATAAGAAATAGGAGCAGGAGTAGGCCATCTGGCTCCACGAGCCTGCCCTGCCATTCAATAAGATCATGGCTGATCTGTCGTGACTCAGCTCCACGTTCCCGCCCTCTGCCCATAACCCTTAATCCCTTCTCTTATCAAAAACCCATCAACCCGTTTCTTAAAAATATTTAGCGAGGCAGCCTCCACCACTTCAACGGGCAGAGAATTCCAGAGATTCACCACCCTTTCAGTGAAGAAGTTCCTCCTCAACTCTGTTCTAAACCGCGCCCCCCTTTATCTTGAGGCTGTGCCCCCTAGTCCTACTGTCTTTTTTGAGCGGGAACAGTCTCTCCACCTCTATCCTATCCATCCCATTCATCATCTTATACGTCTCAATGAGATCTCCCCTCATTCTTCTAAACTCTAATGAGTACAAGCCTAGTTTATTCAGCCTCTCCTCATAGCTCAATCCCCTCAACTCCGGTATCAGCCGAGTAAACCTCCTCTGCACTCCCTCCAGGGCCAAAATATCCTTGCGCAGATGCGGCGCCCAAAACTGCACACAGTACTCCAGCTGTGGCCTCACCAATGCCCTATACAGCTGCAGCAAGACCTCCCTACTTTTATATTCAATCCCCCTCGCTATGAAGGCCAGCATCCCATTCGCCTTCCTGACCACCTGCTGCACCTGCAAGCTGGGTTTTTGCGACTCATGCACAAGGACCCCGAGGTCCCTCTGCACCGTCGCCTGCTGCAGTTTTTCGCCCCGTAAGTAATAGTCCTTCCTACCATTCCTCCTACCAAAGTGGACCATCTCACACTTGCCAACATTAAATTCAATTTGCCATTTCCTGGCCAATTCGCCCAGCCTATCTAGATCCTTCTGCAGACTCTCCACACCCTCCGCACAATTTGCCTTTCCCCCAATCTTGGTGTCATCAGCAAATTTCGACACCCTGCACTCGGTTCCCTCCTCCAGGTCATCTATATAAATGGTAAATAGCTGAGGCCCCAGCACCGACCCCTGGGGCACCCCACTTGTCACCAATCGCCAATCCGAATAGCATCCATTGACCCCAACTCTCTGCCTCCTATTTGTCAACAATCCTCTATCCACGCTAACACCCTACCCCCAACTCCATGTCCCCTGACCTTCTGCAATAACCTCTTGTGAGGTACCTTGTCAAACGCCTTCTGAAAATCCAGAAAGACCACATCCACCGGCTCTCCTCCATCCACTGCCCTAGACACATCTTCATAGAACTCCAGTAAATTTGTCAGACACGACTTCCCTTTAATGAAACCGTGTTGCGTCCGCCCTATCAAGCAATTCCCCTCAAGATGCCTCGCTATTTCCTCCTTAATGACGGTTTCTAACATTTTACCAACCACAGACGTTAAACTAACCGGCCTATAATTCCCTGCCTTTTGCCTGGCACCCTTCTTAAACAACGGCACAACATTAGCCGTTTTCCAATCTTCCGGCACTTCCCCGGAATCCAGCGACGTATCGAAGGACATGTGCAAAATGTGGGCAATTGAGATTAGCTTAGGGGTTAAAAAACATGTGTGACTTGGGTTCCGATTGGTGTCACGTTGTTCAGTGCTCCAGATTTGCATCTAAAATACTAATGTTAATTCTCAGTGCCATTGATGATGTATGTTAAACTCACTCCTTCGATTATTTCATCACCAATCAACTAAGAAGTTGCAGGGTTACAGAATGTTTAAGGCTTTTGCTCCAATATGACCAGTTTCAAATTTCACTTCTAGTCATTAGATTTGATTTGTTTCTGTCTTCACGGAGGAGGACGTGAATAATTTGCCGGGTGTTAGAGATGGAAAGGTGGTAGGACTGGAGGGTCTTAATGACATTACTGTTACTAGAGAGGCGGTGCTCGGCAGACTGGAGGGGCTGATTGTGGTCAACTCGCCAGGTCCGGATGGAATGCACCCCGGGGTTCTGAAAGAAATGGCGGAGGTGATAGTGGATCGCTTGGTGGTTACTTTCCATACGTCGCTGGATTCCGGGGAAGTGCCGAAGGATTGGAAAACGGCTAATGTTACGCCGTTGATTAAGAAGAGTGCCAGGCAAAAGGCAGGGAATTATAGGCAGATTAGTTTAACGTCTGTTGTAGGTAAAATGTTAGAATCCGTCATCAAGGAGGAAATAGCGAGGCATCTTGAGGGGAATTGCTTGATAGAGCAGACGCAGTACGATTTCGTTAAAGGGAAGTCGTGTCTGACAAATTTACAGGAGTTCTATGAGGATGTGTCTACGGCGGTGGATAGAGGAGAGCCGGTGGAGGTGGTGTTTCTGGATTTTCAGAAGGCGTTTGACAAGGTACCTCACAAGAGGTTATTGCAGAAGGTCAGGGGACAGGGAGCTGGGGGTAGGGTGTTAGCGTGGATAGAGGATTGGTTGTCAAATAGGAGGCAGAGAGTGGGGGTCAATGGGTGCTATTCGGATTGGCGGATGGTGACTAGCGGAGTGCCCCAGGGGTCGGTGCTGGGGCCTCAGCTATTTACCATTTATATATATATGATCTGGAGGAGGGATCCGAGTGTATGGTGTCGAAATTTGCTGATGACACCAAGATTGGTGGAACGGCAAATTGTGCGGAGGGTGTGGAGAGTCTGCAGAAGGATCGAGATAGGCTGGGCGAATGGGCCAGGAAATGGCAAATGGAATTTAATGTTGGCAGGTGCTAGGTGATCCACTTTGTTAGGAATAATGGTAGGAAGGATTATTACTTACGTGGCGAAAAACTGCAGCAGGGGACGGTGCAGAGGGACCTCGGGGTCCTTGTGCATGAGTCGCAAAAACCCAGCCTGCAGGAGCAGCAGGTGGCCCGGAAGGCTTTTGTGATGCTGGCCTTCATAGCGAGGGGGATTGAATATAAAAGTAGGGAGGTCTTGCTGCGGCTGTATCGGGCATTGGTGAGGCCGCAGCTGGAGTACTGTGTGCAGTTTTGTGCGCCGTTCTTACGCAAGGATATTTTGGCCTTGGAGGGAGTGCAGAGGAGGTTTACTCGGCTGATGCCGGGGTTGAGAGGGTTGAGCTATGAGGAGAGGCAGAATAAACTAAGCATGTACTCGTTAGCGTTTAGAAGAATGAGGGGAGATCTCATTGAGACTTATAAGATGATGAATGGGATGGATAGGATTGAGGTGGAGAGACTCTTCCCGCTCAGAAAGGATAATAGGACTTCGGTGTACAGCCTCAAGATAAAGGGGGCGGGGCGGTTTACAACGGAGTAGAGGAGGAACTTCTTCACTCAAAGGGTGCTGAATCTCTGGAATTCTCTACCCGTTGAAAAGGTGGAGGCTACCTCGCTAAATAATTTTATTACGCGGTTGATGGGTTTTTGATAAGAGAGGGGATTCAGGGTTATGGGGAGAGGGCGAGAATGTGGAACTGAGCCACGACAGATCAGCCATGATCTTATTGAATGGCGGGGCAGGCTCGAAGGGCGAGATGGCCTACTCGTGCTCCTATTGTTTATGTTCTTATGTTCCTATGACACTTGGCGTATACTATCCTCGGTCTCACAAGAATGTTGGGCTTTTTCTTTGTATGGACTGTCGGACACTGCCAGTTGGGTGCTTCGGTGGCAGTGGTTAGCAGGGCTGCTTTTCATCACCAGCGTCCAGGGTTCGCGTCTGGCTCAGATACTGCGCGGAGTCTGCACATTGTCTTCATGTCTGTGTGGTTTCCTCCAGGTGTTCCAACTTCCCCCCACATGCCCACGAATGTTCTGATGAGGTGTGCTATCTATGCTAAATTCATCCTCAATGCGCCAGAACAGTGTGAGTATGGCGGGATTTTCACATTAACGTTCATTGGTGTTTCAATGTCAGGTTACTTGAGACAGGGATGCATGGACTTAAAGCATTCAAACTTACAGGCGGACAGGGGGGTCACAAATTGTTTTTGCAAAAATATGCATTTCCTGCGTTTTGCAATGGAAACGCATGGATAACTGGTTTTGAGATCATGTTAATTTTCTCAACGCTAACACATTTATGAATGTTTCATGGATACATGGGAGATTGTCTCCGAAGTGATTGCAAGCTGGTTAGTTTTGTTATTAATACACATGTAAATTTTGCTGCTGCCATAGGTACAGGGCCTAATATCAGGCATCATTTCAGTAGTCATATGCCCCCCCTTATTTACATTCAGACGGTGTTTGTAAGCTGTTTCAATGAACGTCTTCATTCTTCAGGAAGAGGTGCAGCAGCAATTCACTTCCGGAGGACAAGTTATTATTTCGAACTAGCCAAAATAATAGAAAAGCGACCGATTTTCCAAATCAGCATTTCCAGAGAATTTGCATGTAAACTTTAGATGATGGTCCTGCAATAATTTGCTGTGTTAGGTTTCTCGTTGATGGCCTTTGCGAATTTGGAAGTTGCTGTCTAATAATATTATTGCTTCACTGAAGACTATCGGCAATCAATATTAGTGCAAGGTGCAGCAACCACGCCAGATTATTTGCCTTGGATGGACTGGAAATTCTTGTACGTTGTTGGAGCTTCACACAAAAGGACAACTGGAGAGTATCCCATCGCACACTCACTTCAGCGGTGTTAGTGGTCGACACAACTTTGGGAATCAGAACGTCACTTATGGGTCACGGGATTTCGAGCACTGTGGCATAGATCGTGCAGAATTCCACTGTTACTACAGGAAACTAGTCAACTATAGCCCGAACATAATCAAGGCACTTTTATTTTGGATAATCAGTATGTCAGGATTCACCAACGTTTAATCCACAGCGAATTTATTCAATTCTAATAATGCCAAGAATGCATAATCAATGAAACCGCTGAAAACATCTATCCCGGGGCATTACACTGATCAGCTTATTCCACAGTGTCCTGGAGCTGAGATGCGTGATTTCCAGCCATGAAAACAAATTCCATTGTTGTTCGTGTGACTTCCAAATTGGAGAATTTAACATATGATTGGCATCAACGAGGCACGTTTAAGCCAATCTCCCACATCGAATATTGGCAGGTGATTTAATTCCAATACTTTCATTCAGGTCGTCATAGAATAGAATCATAGAACCGTACAGTACAGAAAAAGGCCCTTCAACACATCGAGTCTGCACCGAACACAATCCCGCACAGGCCCTACACCCATATACCTCCATGTTATACCCACTAACCCCTCTGACCTAGGCATCCCTGGATACGAAGGGTCAATTTCTTAGCGTGGCCAATCATATTAAAGAGAAGAGTGATGATGTGCCACGTTACTTGTTTGGAGTTGGCCCGTTTGTTTCGCACAGGTCATAAGTGTGCACGTTTCCACACTGATACATGCAGATTACATGACTCCACTGGGACAGTTCGGCTTCAAGGGCGAAGTTTATTAGAGCTCGCGACGTCGGTAATATTCTCGCAATATTGAGTGGCAGCATAGCCTTTATAATATCAAGTTTCCGTATTTTTATTCCACGTGGAGAGCACGGAATTCATTGTTAACTGTCATTTCAGAGTCTGGGGAATTGTGTTAGAGGCTGAGATGGATTAATCAATCTGCACGACGGCTGAAGATTGATTGAGAAGTGTCTTACTTACCTATTGTCCCGTTACGTTGATCTGTTTCATCAATGAGGATGGGAATATCCTTCTGGATCCGCTGTAGCATTGCCCATCACCACTCATAGTGGAAGGCTGGAACATTGTAAACCTCAGAACTAGTCTGTTGCTTCCGGGATCGTCACACGCATTAATTTCAGAAAATAATTCCTGCACAACAATACTAAGAACGACCATCATTCTCGATATTTCGCTGTCTTTCTGTTGTGCTGGAACTGCTGTTTCGAACAATGATACTTCATCAGTTTATTTTCAACATTTTGACACCTCATGTTTATTATGCCTTTTCCTCGGCCTCCAATGCCCGAATGCATTCGTCATTGCATCAGAGCTAATGCACTATGTTTGGATTTACAACAGTGAGGTGGACATCACGGGAAAGATTCGACATTACATTAAAACAAAACACTGGGAACAGTTAAGAGCTCTGGCAAATAACCATCCAGGCTCCTAACGTTAGGTTTGCTTGACCTCCATTTATGTTTGACAAAGTGCGACCAGCAATGTCAGTGTTGTTTCGGATTAAGGTACCTGTCATAATTTGCTTCATATTAGATATTGTTTTTGAACATATAATGCGAGTTCTGATTGTCGTCAGATTGTCATGAATGCTCATCAATCAAAAATATGATTTAAACGTTTTTTTTTCTTTTTCTCCACTAATTATTTTATAGCCAGTGCTATATGCAAGGTCAGTCGGCTCTGCGGCGGCTACCTTCTTCCTTTTTTTCTATATTATCACTGTCAGTCCCGGTGTGATTATACGGGGCTCGGTCGGAGTGGCTACCGAAGGCATCAGGGGCTTTTTCCCTGGCCAGGGGAGCACTGAGCCCAGTCGCGTTGAGTGACTCATGGTCTGGGGAATTGTCATAGAGGCTGAGATGGGCAATTCATCCATACGACTGGCTGAAGACTGATTCAAACGTGACAGACTTATCTATTGTCCCGTTACTCTGATCTATTCCATCAATGAGGATGGGGATATCTGTGGAACATGCTCCTAAATATGTTGTAGCTAACCCATCGCCGCTCTTAGTAGCACACGCCAACAATTCGTGGATGTGAGTTTGTAAGTGTTTGCAATGTAAAATGCTTGACTTTTCAATCAACATTTCACAAAAAACAGCTAATTATTTACGGCCAGTGTTCAACACAATCTGATAACATGTATCATCACCTAGAATACGAGATTATGTTTCCCAAACCCAAGCAGTTGTCACTCATAGGAACAATGCCCTTCACGAATGCATCTGCAGAAGACAGTTACGAATGCATCTGTGGGAGCAAAAATGCGTATTTTCTTTGTTAATTCCCTCCCCATTTGCATACCAATTCGGGTACTTGTCAGACTGTACCAGCATGGCCTGCAGTGATTCGGTTTGGCGATGGACATTCATTTACCCTCCTAGTTTATATTTCTGGAGCCATTCCATCGTTAGCCCTTCCGCGAGGTTGCGTTGCACATGCCAGTGAATTTCTGCATTAAATGCCGTTTGGGGATAAGTCATGTCAGACGAAAGATGCATTCATTTTCTTATTCAGATTTGGTGCGTTGAGACTTCACCGGATGCTGAATCTACGTTGAGGAGAGACAAACCAACACTCCCTGGAATATAAAGTGCAAGACCGCACATTCTATTATTTGCTCTGCCATTGTTCAAGTAGTATTTTTTTAAAAATGAACATTCCGCATCATGTGGTCATTTCAAATCGTTCATTTTCTGAAGGATTATTGACAATTGGCTATCCTCCATTAGTTTGTCCTGCTTCCTGATAATTAACTGAGGACAGTAAAGTGTCAGCCGTATCATCCTGGGTTTGGAGATACATGTCGGCCAGATTAGGTAATAATGGCCGATTTACTCCGAAAAAAAAACATACATTCCCTATCTAACGTTGGATGGACGATTGGAAACATGTTTGACGAATACCATGATTGTTTTTTTTTTGTCAAAATAGCTGAATTTCATTGTTTGTTATTTTACCTACGTTCTCCAAGTTTTCTTTTCAGTTTGGACATTCGCATTATGCTGAGGAATGATGCCTGAGGATCAGGTAGTTTCACAACGTCCTGCATGCCTGCACGTTTTCCACGTCTTTTGGATTTACTTCTCCTTTCCGAGCATGAGAGATAAAAAGGTCCTGTGATGTGTTAAAGGCACAGGTTTGTCCAATGAAGATCGTCACTCTCGTCAAAATGTGAAAGGTGTTTCGTTGCCTTTCTTGCGGTTGTTTGAGAACGCAAATATTGAATTAATTTCTCCAATATCTGTAACTATAGTCCATGCCCCAACACTAACGTCATTTTTGTTTTGTTTCTATAGCCCATTTCTCAATAATATTTTTGTTTGTTTATTTGTTTTGTTTTGTTTCTGATCCCGAAGTCCTCACTGATGTCGACTGGGGAGCTCCATGAAGTTAACCAAACAGAATAAATTATAAAATGAGTTGTTATTCATTTATGTTTAATACAGACCTCCTATTTCTCCCAGCAGATTCCACTAATCAATAATTCATCCATGGTTGCTTTAATTCCCGCCTTTCTGAGTGAACTGTTTGGTGGTTAACACTGTTACCTCACAGCGCCAAGGATCTTGGTTCGAAGCGCAGCTTTGGTCACTGACTTTGCCTTGTCTAAACGATCTCTCCTTGTGAGAGTGAATGTCTTCGGGCGCCCCCATTTCCTCCCACAGTCATAAAAAATGTGTTCGTTCGGTGCTCTGGCCATGTCAAATCCTCCCTCACTGTATTAGAAAAGATCCTCCCATATGGCTACTCAGGGATCTTAGACATAGAAAGAAATGGAGACCCTACAATGCAGAAGGAAGCCACTCGGCCATTGCGTCTGCACCGACGACAAAATCACCCAGGTCCCACCCCCCACCCCCACATATTTTACCTGCTAATCCCTCCAACCGACGCATCAAAGGACACTAGGGGACATGTTTTAACATGTAACATCATCCCAGTGTTAGCGTACAAGTTGTGATAATAATAAATGAATATTTATTCAGGTTTATGCACTGATCTTTCTCAGACTCTTTGTCTGGGTGCCTCTTTTTAAAGACGTTTCAAGATTTTTTTATTTTTGCTTCCCAAATATCCTGAAAACGCCATACTTTCTATACATTTGGCCACATTTTATCCAGTTACTGCTATAGAATTAGTTTTTTGAAATTTCTCTGTGACACTCATTCTTAATGATTCTGAATACTATTAATGCCAAACAAACGCAATATTTATTTTCAGTTTCATCCATGTGTCACATTGATGGCTCCGGCTGTTAACACAGCATATCACTTCAATTGTGTATTTAGGTCAACATCCCTCATATAGTAATGCAATTAGTTACGCCTTTTTCAAATCCAACGTGTAACAGAACACTGTGAGGACAGGAGAGAGCGATAAAAGGTTACTTACTATGGCATGCAAAATTGATGTTACGATGGATTTCAAAGGAAATGTCAAACACGAAAATTATTGAAGAGAGATGCATAATGGTACATACATAAAGATGATGTTAAGGGTGTCTGGACAAATAAAGTGAGTTTGGAATAAAGAAAGAATAAAAAATAAGTGATTACAAACTGTACCGTCTGCTTGTGGGAGAGTTATTGGGGAATCTGCAATGCAAGAGAGTAAATGTAAGGTCATGGGTGAAGTTAATTATCAAAAATAACATCAGCAGGGGTTTGACTTGAATTTTTTTTTCTCATTTCACGTCTTAAATACTGTGAGAAGAATGCAATAATCACGAGTGATCAGTTATGTAACTGTTAATTTATTTAATGTTATTGGAACTGCACTGCTTCAGAAATTGGAAAGTGTTGCATTCTATTATTTGCATTTTGTCTAATAAGTTGTGCATGGTTTTCGGTCGTCGAAATATATTATTTCCCACAGTATTCTGAGCCTATTACTTTGTTTGAACAAAATGTGCATACAATTCTTCTTCAACTTTAAACTAATTGTGAAAAAAAGCCGGTGCTGTAAATATGGCAGTGGCCAGTGTTTTATATATTTTTTCTGCGGGTGCTTTTGCTGCGATTATGTTAACGTAATTGTAACTGATGGTGAAGCAATGGCATTGTGGTATTGCTGGACAAATAATATGGAAATAAATGATAAAATACTTGGGACTTGGCTACGAATTGAAATATGCATGCGTCAGTTAAACTCATATGCAACAGGGATGCAAAATCATTATCCATTAGTGGTTCAGCCTGCATGTGACGCAGAGCAAAGGAAACCAGTTTGAATGGCAAAATGTCTTCGAGGAAAGAAAAACATAAAACATCTGGGATAAGCCAATACCACAAACATCCTTTGAATTAATATCTTGTAAAAATAGGCATTCGTAAGAACATAAGAACATAAGAAGTAGGAGCAGGAGTAGGCCATCTAGCCCCTCGAGCCTGCCCCGCCATTCAATAAGATCATGGCTCATCTGTCGTGGCTCAGTTCCACATTCCCAACCTCTCCCCATAACCCTTAATCCCCTCGCTTATGGGTTATGGAGAGAGGGCGGGAATGTGGAACTGAGCCACGACAGATCAGCCATGATCTTATTGAATGGAGGGGCAGTCTCGAGGGGCCAGATTCCTTACTCCTGCTCCTACTTCTTATGTTCCTATGTTCTTACGAATGCCTATTTTAACAAGATATTAATTCAAAGGATGTTTGTGCTATTGGCTTGTCCCAGATCTTTTATTTTTTTCTTACCTCGAAGACATTTTGCCATTCAATCGGGTTTCCTTTGTTCTGCGTCACATGCACGATGACCCACTAATAGATAATGATTTTGCATCCCTGTTGCATATGAGTGAAACTGACGCATGCATATTTCAATTCGTAGCCAAGTCCCAAGTATTTTATCATTTATTTCCATATTATTAGTCCATCGACAATACCACAATGCCACTGCTCCACCATCAGTTACAATTACGGTAACATAATCGCAGCTCATCATAATCTTTCGAAGTAAATTAAAATCCAAGAAAAATCGTTGAGTAAAACAGATAGATCCGTATGACCTTTTTTAACTTTGTCGACCTCAGATTCTGGAAATAAAAACATCAAATGCATTGATCTGTTGCAGATTTCCGGAAAAATGTCCTTAAAAGATGGTAATGCAAAGGCAATGCACATGCTTTTCATTAATGCCAATATTGCAGATGGCAAAAACAATATCAACTTATTGTATTCTGTCGGACAGAAAGCACATGAGATGTAATTATTTAAAATGCAAATTGCGATTAATTTTGGTATCATAAGGCATGTTATATAGCACTATTAACAATATAACAATGTTGCGATTAATGTTCACATTCCAGCTTACCCCACTTCCCTGTTGAGGCACAATATCGCCAGTTTGTTTTTCAAGTAACCACCCATTTCTACTTAGCGAAAAAATAAGTTCGATTTGATTCGAGAAATGAATAGTAAAGTTCCCTGCAACTGTTTTTTTTTTGCGAAATCGAAATGACGACTCGTCCTTCAGTTGATAGGAGTATTTCATAAATTCAATCCATATGCGTCTACCCTGCAAACCTTCTTCTGAAATCCGTCTTCTAAAATTCGAAATTGCTTCTGTCGTTTAAACTCCAACGCGCATAGATCCAGTTTGTCATTATCACGTTATACCACCATATGCGAATGTGACGGACATATCTACATAGCCCCGCCTCATTGTTCACTGTTCATTCTTCTTCCTTGTTTCGTCAGATGCGGTGTCTAAAAACGCACACAACATAATTTCTCGCTCAAAAAAAAAAGACAATCATAACTGGAAGACTTCCTGCTTGAAACATCAATTGCAAACTCCAACAAAAAAGGAAAGAAAAATCTCGTTCCGAACTGTTTTGCATGCTTCAGTATTTACCAATAAATATTCACAGACCCCTCTGCTACGAACATGTTTGCACACATGATAATTGTCTTCATTTGCACAATTTCACAGATCTTCAAGGTGGTTCTCCAGCTGATAGCATTGCACAATTTCTCATGACTTTTCCATCTATATCGAAACATTATTCAGTTGTGTTTTTCATTTTAATCGAGCACCTCTCATTGATATCAAGTTTCAAACTTCAAACACTCAGGACCGGAGCTCATAGAAACCACTGTTGGGACGAATATGAATCCAAGTTGATAACTGATAACTGAGTTTTTTAAAGCACAAATAAAAACCTTCTGCTCACCCTTACAATATTGAGTACAGTTATCAGTCCCATGGCGCATCCCATCATGAGCGGGCGTGTGTTCTCTTCACCCGGAGGATGTCAACAGTACACAAAGTGTCATTTGATGACGTAAGTATTCGAAACGCGTGACATTAGAGCAGATTCGTCCATTATTTCATGGGATGTGACTATCACTTGCTCGACAAATACGCTGAATGCACATTCTGAGGCACCACAAAGAATGGAATGATTAAAAAAACGTCCTATTGAAGCATTGCCCTTCCAGTAAATGTCCAACCGCCGTTCAGTTCGACAACAGGCTTAGGATTCAGTCCTGTTACACGGAAGCAGCGGATGTGTATTTTCCAGCCAACTTGATGAAAACCTTAGAGCGCTAGTTTCGTGTTGTAACATTACAACACAATCGTTACAGATTTTCAGTCATACTTGTACTTGGCCACGTGTTGTAATGCAAAATAATAACAAATGTTCTGCTTCTTGAGCAGATCCCCGGAGTCCGGTAGACCCAATCATGATCAAGAATCGTGTGTCTGATTTTAGAAATGGTTGGGGTTAAAATGCATTTCGTTTCATCGAGTAGTTTTCTTTTTTCGTTTTTTTTTCACATATTACAAAAAGTTAATCAAGTTGACTTTTCTGTAAAAAAAAACATGATTATGTAACATTCAAAATTAAGGCGACGGAGATATGAATTAGTTGACGGTCTATGGTGGGACACAAATCAGTGCAAAAGAGATGACAGCGCAGAGTCAGAGCAACATTTTTTTAATATAAATTACACCTGGATGTTGGTGAACACAAGCACTGAAACATGATCTGTCACATGGATCTCACCCAACAAGCAAACTGCAAAATTAGCAGATCTGCTATTTTCCTTTCAGCTTCTGTGTTGATTTGTTTTTCAGCCGTCCGTTCTGCTTCCAATAATGTCTGTGCCATTGTCAAAATGACGAGTCATGACAGATGCAAACATTCCATTCCAGCGTTTTTAAAAAATAAATTTACCTTGACGCAATAACTCGGACCCTTCATTGAAGGTAGCACTCTATAGTTTCCTCCCTCAATGATGAATGCCTTGCCAAGTCCCATAAAATGACTTTGTTTTTTATAAATTCACCTCCGACTTCAAGGATGTTTGCAAATTATTTCAGTCAGATAAAAACAAAATACACACAACCTGCTGCAGTACAGTGATTGTCCTAAACTAATTCAAACTGTTCGAAAATACATCTGTGCGGGCTTTATTTTTGTCCGGCAGTTGCAGTTATGGGATAGTTGGAAGCCTGTGCGCTTTTTCCCCTTCCTCTACTTTAATGTACTATGCCTCTGATATTCCGGATTTGAACTCAAATTGTTGGACCATTGAAATTGATTGATTCATCCATGTATATGAACACCTCTGAGTAATCCGGCATTTACTGACTGCCATTTTTTTCCCATTTCCAAGATGGTATTGACTTGCCATGCTGATTTGCTACAGTCCTTGCGCTTTAGATGGATCCTTTGGGCTGGTCAGAAGACTGTGGATAGTGTAAACCCAGCGCTATGGAATGAGTGGCAATGATATTATTGTGTTTTTTTTTAGAAACTCGCATCGATCGTGACTTGCTTCATCTGCTGCTCATTCGTGACTACTGTAGTCCTATCTATTATAATGTCCCGAGGATTGGCTTGCTCTATCAGGATATTGTTAGTTGATGTAATGAATCTTTGGCATGCTACGGATTTCAGTTAAAGTGCGTCTGTGAGACGATATCTGAATAAATGTCAATGATGCAATCCTCAGGCGGTGTGTTGTCTCCAGAATGCGGAAAACCGTTTGAGCGCTGTGTTGCACGCCCTTATCAAGGGAAGAGAAATGACTCTGGTCAGAATAATGCCAGTTCCTTACAGATCGTGGGCGCACCTTGGGGAGGCAGAACGAGAGTTTCTTGTCGCAGAACATCCACCACATGCCTTGTCCTGCAGCTGAATATGTTACGTCGTTTGTCAAGTTCGGTTGCTGGTCCAAATCAGTGCTGGATTCAGTGATTCAGTTGACTATGATTGTCAAGGAGCTGTGATTAGATCCATTTTTTTTTGTGATTTCATTGACATTTTTGCGTGTGACTCGGCTTTTACTTTTCGATGTTATCACATCACTGGATCTTGCCCATGACTTGTTACACATGACCATTTTGTCTTAATTCAGGATCTGTAACTCATTAATGTTATTCACATTCTGCATCCGTATGCGTACATCCTGAATTCTGACATTTTGAAGGCCGGCGGGTGCATAATAAAGCAAATTGAATACGTGGGTGCAGAGTCAAAACATGTAATTCCTCCGGCGAAATTCGTCAACTGACATGACTGGGCTCATCACTGACAGTAAGCTTTCTGTATCCTGCTAGTGCACCCACCGATTTAAAGTTCTCCTCATAATTGATTTTTCCTTGATATATTGAGGCCACAGTCGTGTAAGTTACCCTTGATATCAAGTGTAATCACACCCTATTTACTGCTGGAGTGTAGCAGTGCTGACGATGTTTGATCAACTTTCGTGATCACGTCAGCCGCAGAATCGCCCTGGCCGAAATCAAAGCGGACAAGATTAAACATATCGTTGCGGATCTTTATGGTTCTGTTGATGGCGATTTAATTGCAATGCTGAGATTCGATTCCACGTTTATAAACTATGATATATTGAGTATCATTTCATCTGACACATCTCCTCGAAATCCTGCTGGGGTCTGAGAAGTTAATGATAGAGTAACGAGGGTATTACGTATTTGCACGGGGGTCATATTGTCATTGGGATTTCAGGTAACTAATCTGACGTCAATATCAGTTTCTGCAGGTGGGTTAGTTTATTTCTCCAGTATCGTGTAGGCCATTGCAGCGAAAAGTCGTCGTCTTATTCCTGTAACTGTGACTTGTGAATTTGTTATTCACGGCCATAATTCGGCTTTACCTCCAGAATTTTCATGAAATCCGTATCCATTGGCGTTGAAAAGTTAGATTCCGAATACAGAGTTTGCGCCACTGCACCAGAAGTTCGAGGGCGTCTGAAAGATGTGGTTTTCAGTTTTCAGACAGTCAGCCGAGCAACAAACTAAACACAAAATCGTTCGTTTCCTCCACAATTACTGGTGAGGGCGAGGTGTGTGTGCGTGTTGCGGGGGTGGAGGGGCGCAGATTTTCATGCGTGATGTCATCCATGCATTTCCGTAGATCCTGGAGATATGTCTCATGTCACGTTCCCACCGCTCTTGCCCGCTGTTGGAATTTAAAGCTGCACGGCTCATTTCACTCGAATTTCACAGTGGGCAGTATTTTTTTTTCGCCAAAAAAGTCAAACTTTGATGCACGCATCAAATTGACACGTATGCCTCAGATAATTGTTTGTTCGCTTTTCTTGCGCGGAGTACGATTTTTTTAAATTTACACGCTGAAATCATCGAATCCTGCAGTGCACAACGAGGCCATTCGGCCCAAAGAGTCTGTGCCGGACGGAATCCCACCGAGGCTCGATCATCATAAAATCATGTGTTTATCCCGTGTCACACTTTTGACGCTAAGCGCGAATTTCATCACGGTCAATCCATGTAATATATACAATTTTGGAATGCGGGAGAAAACCGGCGCGCCGACAGGAAACCACAATGACGCGGGGTACGTGAAAATTGGACACAGACAATAGGCCAAGTAGGAAATCGGACCAGGTTCTAGGCGTTCAGATTTAGCGATGCTAACCGCCGTGCCACCAATGATGTCTGTTTGTTCTTCGATTATTGGAATTGCAACAATGCTCCAACAGTCTCTGGACGCCGAATTTGGGCCGCGATTTTCCACAAAGCGCTGTGTTGGCGGTAGACTGTCGTAGATACCGACTGTTTTATCAGTACTACTTCACAGCCGAATCTCTCCAAACAGTGCATTTCAGAGGTACCAGTTATGGGGCTCATTGAAAAACGCAGTGGAGGGCGGGGAGGAGTTGGGGGGGGGGGGGTGGCGGAGCGGGTTGGGGGGTGGGGGGGTGGAGGGTGGGATCGGGGAAGGGGCCTTTTCCGAGAGCTTCCGAACACTGCGTGTGCGCCGTGGCTCCGATCTGACAGTTTCTCCGTTCGTTCGCATCCCCTATCCCCGCCGGAAAGAAGCTCTCCTGGCGGGGTCGGAGAATCTTTCGAGACCGGCACGTTTCCGATAATGACATGCAGGCATACTTAAGCTATATTTAATAAGAGACTCAGATGACTTCCCCGTCTTTCCGACTGTTCCAGTGTGTCACTACTCCGACTGTTCGCTCTGGGAGACGCGCGTCTGCTCCCGCCGCATGCGCGAATCACGGAAGAAGGTCCACGTTGCGAGACTCGCAAGAAAATTTGCGACTTGGAAGGGGAGAATCGCTTGAACAGCTTAATCGTCCATAACTGTAAAACAAACCAGGCATAGATTGCTTGTGATTGATTTGTGTTTCCTTGTTACCAGCATAGAACCAGCATAGAACCCTACAGTGCAGAAACAGGCCCTTCAGCCCATCGAGTCTGCACCGAGTCTTACCTCAGCATGTTTTATCTGGGGAGGGAGTATGAGAAGCTGGGAATGGAATTAAAGAGTAGAACCGACAAGTTGGTTATCTCTGGGCTACTGCCTGAACCGAGTGCAGACGGGCGTAGGGTTGATAGGATTAAGGAAGTGAATGGGTGACTCAGGGATTGGTGTGGGAGGAATGGGTTTGAATTTATGGGGCATTAGCATCAGTATTGGGGTAGGTAGGTCCTGTTCGGGCGGGATGGGGTTGGTCTGAAACGTGCTGGGACAAGAGTGCTGGCGAATAGAGTAAAGAGGACTGTAGACAGGGTTTTAAACTAATTGCGGGGGGGAGGGGAGGGTGCGAGGGTACATGACGTTACAGGGGCTAAAGTTGAGGAGAGGGTACAGGTAAAGGAAGAGGCCGAGGATGTCCCAATAATAGAGGGAGTAGGGGGCGTGAGTATGGTTGGTGGCGTTACAGCAAATAGGGTCCAGGTGAAGGCTGGGATGAAGGCAATTTACGTGAATGCACGAAGCCTTCGGAATAAAGTGGATGAGCTGGTGGCGCAGATCAGCACAAATGGATATGATCTGGTCGCCATTACAGTGACGTGGATGCAAGGTGACAGGGACTGGGAGCTGAATGTCCCAGGGTATCAAGCGTTTAGGAAGGATAGGCAGGAGGGAAAAGCGTGGGGGGGACGGGGGTATTGGCTCTGCTGGTTAAGGATAGCATCAGGGTGGTAGCAAGGGATGATATTGGAGCCAAGGAGCAGAAAGTGGAATCGTTGTGGGTAGAGATTAGGAACAGCAAAGGGAGGAAGACGCTGGTGAGTGTCGTCTATAGACCCCCAAATAATGATCTGGAGATTGGGCGGGCTGACAACGCGCAAATAAGTATGGCGTGAAAAGTAGGGAGGTCTTGCTACAGCTGTATAGGGCATTGGTGAGGCCGCAGCTAGAGTACTGTGTGCAGTTTTGGGCGCCGCACCTGCGCAAGGATATTTTGGCCCTGGAGGGAGTGTAGAGGAGGTTTACTAGGCTGATACCGGAGTTGAGGGGATTGAGCTATGAGGAGAGGCTGAATAAACTAGGCTTGTACTCGTTAGAGTTTAGAAGAATGAGCGGAGATCTCATTGAGATATATAAGATGATGAATGGGATGGATAGGATAGAGGTGGAGAGAATTTCGCGCTCAAAAAAGACAGTAGGACTAGGGGGCACAGCCTCAAGATAAAGGGGGGGGGGCGGTTTAGAACAGAGTTGAGGAGGTACTTCTTCACTCAAAGGGTGGTGAATCTCTGGAATTCTCTGCCCGTTGAAGTGGTGGAGGCTGCCTCGGTAAATATTTTTAAGAAACGGGTTGATGGGTTTTTGATAAGAGAGGGGATTAAGGGTTATGGGGAGAGGGCGGGAAGGTGGAGCTGAGTCACAACAGATCAGCCATGATCTTATTGAATGGCGGGGCAGGCTCGAAGGACAAGATGGCCTACTCCTGCTCCTATTTCTTATGTTCTTATGTTCTTATGAATGGGACAGCCGTAGTTATGGGGGATTTCAATCTACATATAGATTGGTCGACCCATGTTGGACACGGTGTGCTCGAGGAGGAGTTCTTGGAATGCTGCCGGGATAGTTTCCTCGAACAGATTGTGTTGGAACCGACGGGGCAGCGAGCTATCTTGGATCTGGTGTTATGTAATGAGGCGGGTAAAATTAGGGATCTTGCGTTGAAGGATCCTCTTGGGGAGAGTGATCATTGTATGGTGGAGTTTTTGGTGCAGATGGAGGAGGAGAAAGTGGGTTCCCGGACGCGCGTGATTTGTTTGAACAGAGGAGAGTATGGTAGGATGAGAGAATAATTGGCGAATGTGGACTGGGGGAGCTCGTTGGAAGGTCGGTCTACTGAGGAGCAGTGGAGGATCTTTGAGGAGATCTTTCTTGGTGCTCAACAGAAATTTATTCCGATGGTCAAAAAGGACAGTAGGAGGAGAGCTAATAAGCCGTGGATAACGAAGGAGGTGAAGGAAAGTGTTAAATTAAAAGCGGAGGCGTTTAGAGTAGTAAAGAGTAGTGGGCGAGAAGAGGATTGGGAGAGGTTTAAATGTCAACAAAGATTGACAAAGAAGATGATAAAGAAGGGTAGGAGAAACTATGAAGCTGGGCTTGCGCTAATACAAACAAGGATAGCAAGGATAGTGTTCTTTGGACACAGGTGAGGTCCCAGAGGATTGGCTGATTACAAATGTAGTACTGTTGTTTAAAAAGGGTCAGAGGGATAACCCAGGGAATTATAGGCCGGTGAGCTTGACTTCAATTATAGGTAAGCTAATGGAGAGGATCCTCAAGGATAGGATGTATGAACATCTGGAGCACTGCAATCAGATCAGGGATACGCAGCATGGCTTCGTTACAGGGAGGTCGTGAATACGAATCTAGTGGAATTTTTTGAAGAGGTGACAAAAACGGTTAACGAAGGACAATCCGTTGATGTCGTCTATATGGATTTCAGTATGGCGTTTGACAAGGTCCCTCATGGTAGGCTGATAGAAAAGGTGAAGGCTCATGGGATATAAGGCCAGGTATGTAGATGGGTGGAGAACTGGCTTGGGAGGAGGAGACAGCGGGTAGTACTGGAAGGCTCGTTTTCCAATTGGAGGTCTGTCACCAGTGGTGTGCCGCAGGGGTCGGTACTAGGACCTCTTCTATTTGTAGTTTATATTAATGACTTGGAAGAGGGGGTAGGTGGTGTGATCAGCAAATTTGCTGATGACACTAAGATGGTTGGATTGGCGGGTACTGAGGAGCAGTGCCTGGCAATGCAACACGACATAGACAGGCTGGTAGATTGGGTAGATAGATGGCAAATGGAATTTAATCCGGAGAAATGCGAGGAGATGCACTTTGGCCGGAATAATGTGGAGGGGAGTTATACGATAAAAGGTAGAACTATCCGGAGTATAGATACGCAGAGAGACTTGGGGTTGCAAGTGCACAAGTCCCTGAAGGTATCGGTGCAGGTGCAGAATGTGATGAGGAAAGCGTATGGTATGTTAGCCTTCATAGGAAGGGGTATAGAATATAAGAGTAGGAGTTTATGTTGCAGTTGTATAGAACGTTGGTTAGGCTTCACTTGGAGTACTGCGTCAGGTTCTGGTCGCCGTACTACCGGAAGGATGTAGAGATCCTGGAGAGAATGCAGAGGAGATTTACCAGGATGCTGCCTGGTATGGAAAGACTGTCTTACGAGGAAAGAGTGAACGAACTTGGGCTGTTTTCCCTTGAGAGACGTCGGCTGAGGGGGGATCTAATAGAGGTTTATAAGGTTATGAAGGGGATAGATAGAGTAAATGGTGGTAAGATTTTTCCGCTATTAGAAATGGATAGAACGAGGGGTCACGGGCTTTGGGTGAGGGGGGCTAGGAATAAGACAAATATTAAAGGGCAGTTTTTCACGCAAAGGGTAGTGGGGGTGTGGAATGCACTGCCGAGTAAGGAGGTGGAAGCAGGCACGCTAGGTTTGTATAAGAGTTACTTCGACAGCCACATGAGCGGTCCACATATAGGGGGATATAGCAGGCCTTACTTAACATTGTAGGATTGGGATTCCGTTTTTGCGTCAGGGATGTTACAGTCTTTGCCTGTTTAATAATGTTTTTTTTTGTCTCCACAGGAATTTAAGTCCACCTTGTTGACCAGCAAGGGGTATGCATGCGGCAGGTTGTACTGGGCTGTTCTTGGATGTTGCTTTGGGAGTTGTCTATTGCTTCATACCGTTAGTGTACTTAAACTGGACAATCTCAAGGCCAACATGACAGCTCAGAGACTATCTCTGTTGCTGTGCGGACACATGGATTTGGGTCTGTGTCTGTGGGAGTTTGTACGTTCTCCCCGTGGTTGCGTGGGTTTCCTCCGGGTGCTCCGGTTTCCTCCCACATCCCAAAGATGTGCTTTTAGGCTGATTAATTGGGTTACAAATTGTCCCTATATTGGATAGCCCTGATCCTCGCACATTAGGCGTAGACTAAAATCATGAATAGGTCACTGAGACAATGGGACGGTGGCGCGGGCTCGTTGGGCCGAAGATCCTGTTTCCCGTGCTGTGTTGTTCTTTGTTCTAAGAGTTTGTATAAATATATAAAAAGGAAGAGGCTGGCTAGGGTGAACGTTGGTCCCTTAGAGGATGAGAAGGGAGACTTAGTGGTAGGGAATGGGGATATGGCTGTGGTCCTGAATAACTTTTTTGTTTCTGGCTTCACGGAGGAGGACGTGAATAATTTGCCGGGAGTTAAAGATGGAAAGGTGGTAGGACTGGAGGGTCTTAATGACATTACACTTACTAGAGAGGAGGTGCTCGACAGACTGGGGGGACTGATTGTGGACAAGTCGCCAGGACCGGATGGAATGCATCCGAGGGTTCTGAAAGAAATGGCGGAGGTGATAGTGGATGCCTTGGTGGTTATTTTCCAGACGTCGCTGGATTCCGGGGAAGTGCCGGAAGATTGGAAAGCAGCTCATGTTACGCCGTTGTTTAAGAAGGGTGCCAGGCAAAAGGCAGGGAATTATAGGCCGGTTAGTTTAACGTCTGTTGTCAGTAAAATGTTAGAATCCGTCATCAAGGAGGAAATAGCGAGGCATCTTGAGAGGAATTGCTTGATAGAGCAGACACAGCACGGTTTCGTTAAAGGGAAGTCATGTCTGACAAATTTACTGGAGTCCTATGAGGATGTGTCTAGGACGGTGGATAAAGGAGAGCCGGTGGATGTGGTGTTTGTGGATTTTCAGAAGGCGTTTGACAAGGTACCTCACAGGAAGTTATTGCAGAAGGTCAGGGGACAGGGAGTTGGGGGAAGGGTGTTAGCATGGATAGAGGATTGGTTGTCAAATCGGAGGCAGAGAGTGGGGATCAATGGGTGCTATTCGGATTGGGGGAAGGTGACTAGTGGATGCCTCAGGGGTCGGTGCTGGGACCTCAGCTATTTACCATTTATATAGATGATCTGGAGCAGGGAACCAAGTGTAGGGTGTCGAAATTTGCTGATGATACCAAGATTGGAGGATAGGCAAATTGTGCGGAGGGTGTGGAGAGTCTGCAGAAGGATCTAGATAGGCTGGGTGATTGGGCCAGGAACTGGCAAATGGAATTTAATGTTGGCAAGTGCGAGGTGGTCCACTTTATTGGGAATATTGGTAGGAAGGATTATAATTTAAGTGGTGAAAAACTGCAACAGGCGACGGTGTAGAGTCCTTGTGCATGAGTCGCAAAAACCCAGCTTGCAGGAACAGCAGGTGATCAGGAAGGCGAATGGGATGCTGGCCTTCATAGCGAGGGGGATTGAATATAAAAGTAAGGAGGTCTTCCTGCGGTTGTATAGAGCATTGGTGAGGTCGCAGCTGGAATACTGTTGGCAGTTTTGGGCGCCATACTTACACAAGGATATTGGATATTTTGGCCTTGGAGGGAGTGCAGAGGAGGTTTACTAGGCTGATGCCGGAGTTGAGGGGGTTGAGCTATGAGAAGATGCTGAATAAACTAGGCTTGTACTCGTTAGAGTTTAGAAGAATGAGGGGAGATCTCATTGAGACGTATAAGATGATGAATGGGATGGATAGGATAGAGGTGGAGAGAGTCTTCCCGCCCAGAAAGGATAATAGGACTAGTGGACACAGCCTCAAGATAACGGGGGGGGGGGGGGGGGGGCGGTTTAGAACTGAGTTGAGGAGGAACGTCTTCACTCAAAGGGTCGTGAATCTCTGGAATTCTCTGCCCGTTGATGTAGTGAAGGCTATCTCGCTAAATATTTTTAAGACGCGGGTTGATGGGTTTTTGATAAGAGAGGGGATTAAGGGTTATGGGGAGAGGGCGTGAATGAGGAACTGAGCCACGACAGATCAGCCATGATCTTATTGAATGGCGGGGCATGCTCGAAAGGCTAGATGGCCTACTCCTGCTCCTATTTCATATGTTCTTATGATCTTAACCTATTTTTCCTAATTATGGAAAAACTGACAACGTACGATCTGCATCAGATATTTCCAATATTTATGTTAATGATATATTTATGCAAATATAATTGGTCCAATAAAACACAATCCGTTGATTTACATTTGCGACATTTTGTAATTTCTGACTATTCAAAAGAGAAGCCAGGCTAAGGGTATGTATGTCTGATGAAGGCAACATCGTAACATCACAAGTTGAAATGTATTCCCTTGACTCACTTAATTCTTTAATTTCCTTTTGGCACTGTTTGAATTCTGCAAAATGTAAAGTTGATATCAAGTCAGTTTGTTTGTCAGAATTCTTCCAGAAATTGCTGACTTTTTTTTCATAAGACAAAATGTAAGTTGTCAGTACGCCGTATCAACAAGAAAACCATTCTGTTGAATTCCCTGCAAAGACTCGTATTCATGCGAATAAAGTTACGACAACTGCTGCTGACAAAAAGAGAAACAACAGAATCTAAGCCACACCAACGTTCAGGTAATTTCATTAAGTATATGCAAATATAGAGATGTTTTACCAAACTGAATCCTAGATTTCATGATGCAACTTCCTTTATTTTTTGTTGGATTAATCTAATACAAATTATACTCTACTTTGGCAAACCATACATTTTTAGTGTCACCCTTATCTCTGCATGCGCCATCTGCGCAGTAATTAAAAAAAGAAACACGTTTCCTATTGGAAAGATAAATAGTGCCTGAGATTTTTCTGGTCCATTGTCGAGAGATATTAAAGATACTCAACAGACTGGGGCGTAACTTCTGACCGTCTGTGGAAATGCGAGGTCCGCCAAAAACAAAGAGAAAAATAAATTATTACGTTCGATTCTTGAGCAACTGTGTTGATTCTCCCCATGTGCGCAACAGCGTTGAACGCGCAGCGCAACCATCTGACCAGTACTCAGCAAGTCGCAAGAGTTTGATAAACCCAAACCTTTATTCCGACCAAGGTTGGGAACTTTGCGGCCCAAAAGGTATTTTGCAGTCAAAACGGGATTTCCGGTTCTTATAAATTGTACGCATTTTTGTTCCTTTTTGTTTTGCGAAATATTTTAAGTAATTGAACACAATGTTTTCGCGTATTCTTTTTTTCTTTCAATATTTCATTTATTGAGCATGAATTTTATTCAAAATGTAGAAATAAATAAACGTTATATTTATTACAATTTTGTGAATATATTATTTACAGTGAGGGCATCACTGGGGCAAATTTACCATTCTGCGGCGAGAGGCAGTCCAAGGAAAGTTCAGTTGTTGGGCGAAGCGGCCAGAAGAATTGGCGGGGGGAAGAGGTGACTGGGAAGTGTGGCAGGCGGTAAAGCATGGGGAGTGGCAGAGAGGGGGCGGGGGATAATGTACGTGGGAAAGGTTTGGATTCTGCATATTGCGCGATTTTTCTATGCTAATATCAAATCCTCAAAAAAAGACCGTCGGTTAAGAATCAAATAAAAAAAAGAGGCGTTCCAGTTGAGGTAGAATATGATTATTGATGTGCAAGCTGCACTGGACATGGTATTAGCGTGTTCACATCAGCTTACAGGAAAATCCAGTACGTCCTCTTAACGGACATACAATCTTACATAATTTGAGTTAGTCAATTTGCATAAGGATCAACGTTGCGTCAGCAAGGATCTTAAAATTAGGATACACATTACAGGATATTTGCATGTGCCATCTTATGGGATACAATTTCCTTAAGCATTTGAAGTAGGTGAGTTAAAAATCATCAAAGTATTACATCGTGTTAATACTGCCACAAAAGTCTTTAAAAATATATATGAAATCCAAATACTGAAATTCATTCCAGACAATGGGATCCATTTTAAAATATGTGAACGATCAGATTTAGTTGATTTTTTTTTTCATGACAGAGTAAGAGTAACCAAAAAAAAATCATTACTTCACTTTCGGTGTTTTATTAATTTGTCAACTTTGTATATCATGTGCTAAATAAATAACAACGTAAAGAATGTCTGCTGTCTCTACGCTTTGTAGTTAGGCCAAAAGAAGCGTATACTAATAAGGCCAAAAGCTCACATAACAATAGCGCAAGTGATGGAGGTTGCTTCACAAATGTAGCTTGTCCTTCAGGACTAGTTATTTTCCGAATCCCGATGTCAGGTTTAAAATTGGTGCTGTTTGAATGCATATGCACATGCACAGCGACTTCCGTGAATTATCAAATTCAAATCAGACTTCGGGTCGGAAATTATAGGCCAATATTTTGGATGTGTGAGCACATTAACATCTAGAGAGAGGTTAGACATGAACAACACATTTGATACACTTTAACTAGCCAAGCACTTTCAAAAGCCAAGGTAAACGTTTGGTAGATGTCCATTGTTGGATACACAATTTAAGTGAGACAAGACTTCGGCCGAAATAACACAGAGACATTGTGGATACATGTAGAAATAAGGCCTAACGTGGGAAAATAATGACAACATTTGCATGTTGAAATTTAGAGTGGAAAGAATAATCTGAATTAGAGCAAACCAGCTCTCGCAAAAAAAAAGCTTATGTTTGTTAAATACGCTAATGGAACAAGCAAACAACCAACTTAGAAACAATGAGAATTCAGACCACACAGATTGTCAAGGTTGCAATTTCAGTGAAAGAATTCAGACTTGGAGAGACAGAGGTGGAAACGGTATAAATAAACCTTGTTTCAAATGACCATTCGATGCAAAACCGGTAAACATTTCATGCAAACTTATATGCACTGAAAGGCAAGATTGCCGAACGACGCGGGGAGCAGCATTGTTATTTCCTGAGTTCTGGGTTTCACTGCCTGTGTACTTTGGCGCAGCCAAATGAGCATCATTAATGGTGCTCAAAATGAACTCAAAATCATTCAGTGTTGTAAGTTATTTATTGATTTAGGGGTATTCTCAAGTTTTCTGCAATTTCCAAAATGAAGTACGCGGTCCTGTCTATTTAAACTCTTAGTCATTATTAAATGGCAGATATTGGAGATGGCACAGTGGATTGTGTGCTGCAATTGGAGGATTTGTAAAGTCATGAAAAGCAGCATGCTTCACTGCAAACACATCTGCAAAACACATTAGCAGTACAATGCATTCTGACCATTGACATGGAAGCCGAAATGCAAATTCATGTGACCTCGATTGCTACCATCAGCCGACAATTATCTCTGTTTTTGTTTTCATTCGAATTGTTCAGGATAAAGCTTTCGTCTTCCTTTCCGATGGCAGGGAAGGCACGTTCTGACAAGGTACCGGCAGCAAAACCTGCCGACCATCATCCATAACTTCCCTGCCGAATAAAATCACTCATAAGTCCGATCACACCTCTTGTCCTGTAATTTCGTTACACACCAAAGAAAAACGTCACTGATTCTCACGGTTCTGTGCCCATTTATATCCTGTTACCTCCTCAGCTCAACGGTGTTCACTCTACGAAGGATGCTGGACCCGAATCCTCTGACTTTCAACTGCATTCTCCCTTCCAGATACAGAAACCATTACACACAGTTTCTTGTAATCATTACGCCCTGTAACCATTTTCTCCATTCATCTTGACCTCCCAGCGTACCCAGCGTCTTGATTCTTTATCTCGCCATTGATAAATCTCGCTTCAACTTTAGCCATCATAATTTATCTGCCCTCCTCGCTTGCTACAATCTTTCTCCTTGTGAAGATAGTGTGCTCGTTTCTCCGGTACTGAATCCTGGTATTCTGATGAAACCTTTGGGGATCTTGGCTCAGCTTTGTTTTCTGCAATGTAGGCAAGTACCTCGCAAATAGAGAGTGTCAATAATCGGATTTTTTTTAAAATTCCAACGATATCATGACACAGCAACAGAAAACCCATGATTAATTTCTAGTTCCTTCATTGCCCTCATCAAAATTAAAGAATCCCTTCCACTTTGTCCTAACTTAACATCCAGCTGACAGGCAACACCAATCCCTTCACTGTTCTGATTATCCACGATAAGACATAATGTGCAGACGGATTGTAGTCGTAATTTCCTGACGCACATATCTAAGTTATTTATTATTGAGTATTCCAATTATCCTCCTGTTCATGCTCTTTACATAAAAGTTCACGAGCATTCTGATGCTCAGGAGGTACATAAAATATTATTGTTCTCGAGCGTTCAGTGTTTCCGCTTAATTGCGCACATTTAGTGCCTCTCGACACTCACGCTATGTGACCAGATTCATCACTCCTTCTTCCTTCAGTGGAGAGTAAACGAATATGATAATTCTGCTCCGGCTGGGTCAATTCGTTTTGCGACTCAACAATAACAAATGTACCTCGTATTATTCTATGCAATTACGATGACTGGATCTACGTACCTGAGTTGGTCAACATTTTGCTGAACATGTATGCTTCGGAACATCCGTCCTGCCAGTTCAAAGCAGGATCATTCGAGGAAACGACTTTAGAGCTGTCGTCATGTCAACGGTGGTGCTGACGCCGTTTAATGTTCTCGTTCTGACAAAAATATTTTTAATATTGACTTCAAACTACCATCGCCCTGTACCACCCCAGTATCAAACTGCAAAACTTTACTTATATTCCTCGAAATGTAATTCGCTAATTTGTCAAGTAGAATGAAAACCAGTATCAATTGCAAACTTATTACTCAAACTAGTTCAATGGCTGCATAGTCTCCGTCCTGCTGTCTTCAAGGCCACATTCCATTCTCCACTGTGTTTCCATTGACACGATTTGTGAACGCAATTCGTAATTACATGTTTACGTTCTCCTGAGTGATGTTTTCTCCTGAAGTTGTCCGTGCGCCATTGACGGAACACGAATCCGAATGGCTCGTAACAGTTTCTGCAATTTATGCCTCATCAATTGTACATGATTGCTGATACATGACAACATTACTCTCCGTTACTTTCCACCCGGAATCCTGTGACTGGAAAGAACCATCCTCCTCCAAATGTATCTTGTTTCCAAATTTGAATACACATTGCCAGACCTCCTTCTATATGCCACAGGTACCATCCATGTGAAACTGATGCATAATTGCAGCGATCAAAAATACTCAGCCCATTGCCATCGTAGATATTGTTGCAATGACAGCAAGTGTCAAACCAACCCCTTCAACTAATCCATCCACATCGCACGGGTAATCGAAAAATATTTTCAAGTGATCCAATGGCTCACCTCCTTGAAATTTGTCCCATATGTTCGTATTCCCAGCGCGACTTCCACCACAATGGAAGTTTGAAATGGACCGTTGTGTTTCTTGCAATTCAAACGAATTCGTCTCCTGTTTTCCTGAACTGCATGGCATTTGTCTCTGGTACTGCTAAAGTGAAGCCAAGTCCAAATGCGAAGATATAAACTATTCTTCTTATCTTGGCGTCACAAGGTATTAAGTTCAACATTAATTTCCTAAAAAGGAAAATAGACTGAACTATTTTCTCCTTCATCAGAACCAATATTATTTTAGCACTTGTAAAACAAAATGCGAAAGAAAACCTGTCCCACTTCCGCGCTGGAGCATATTGTCGCTTCTTATTTGTTGTCCTTTCACTGGAAATGGACGTTCGCCCCACTAGCAACATTTTATGACGTGCCATATTACGGACAGATATCTGCTCCCAATCTCTGAATTTCGACAGTGTTCTAGCGGCTGCAAACCATTTAGTCCAGAAAACATTGTTCCAGAATTAAGCCACTTGGCCCATCCAGTCTTCTCCACTATTCAACCGTGGCTGATATTTTTCACATTCCCATTCTCCTGGCTTTTCTCCATCACCGCTAAACTCCTTACTGATCAAGAAACGATATATCTCTATCTTAAAGACATTTAAACACCTGGCCTCCACAGCCTTCTGTCACAAAGAGTTCCACAGATTCGCCACTCTCTGGTTGAAGAAAATCCTCCTTATCTCTATTCTAAAGGATCGTTCATTCAGCCTGAGGTTGTGCCCTCCTGTTTTTTTCTACAAGTGGAAACATCTCCTCCACATCCACTTAATCCAGGCCTCGAAGTTACCTGCAACTTTCAATAGGATCCCCCTCATCCTTCCAAACTTCAACCAATTCAGACTAAGAACGCTTAACCATTCCTTACCCGAAAAGTTGTTCCTGACAGCCATCATTCGTGTGAACCTCCTCTGGACCCTTTCCAAAGCCAGCTCATCCTTCCTTTCACGTGGAGCCCAAAACTGCTCACTGGACGTGAATGTAACATTACATGGTCCTTCCTATCTGCCGACTGAAACTACGCGTTTACTTTAAGGGAATCCTGAAAATGGTACGAAAGTCCCGTTTTGTTTAGGGATTCCTAATCCTTTCCCCATTTAGTAAATAGTGTACATCTTCATTCCTTCTTGCAAAGTACATAACCTCACACTTTTCCACATTGTATTCCATTTGCCATTCTTTGCCCACTCTTCTAACCCGTCGAAGCCTTTCCGCAGTCCCCCTATTTTCTCAAGGCTACTTGTTCCTGTACATATTTTTGTATCATCTGCAAACTTAGTAACAGTTCCTTCAGTTCCTCCATCGAAATCGTAAACGTATATTGCGAAATGTTATGGTCCCAGCACTGACCCCAAAGACAAACAAGAAGTCACGGGCTGCTATCCTGAAATAAATATATTTATCAAACAATCCTCTATCCATACCCGGATATTGCCCTTAACAGCATGAGCTCTTAATTGAGTTAAACCACCTTTGCAGCACTGTGTCACATGGCTTTTGGAAATCTAAATAAACATCGAACGTTGAACAGTACAACACAGAAAAAACCCTGCGACCCTCGATGTTGTGCCGACCTAAATCCGAGCCAAAGATCGAGCGATCCCACCCCTTTCATTCTGAAACCATTTCCACGTGATCTCCTTTAGCGAAGGTCCTTGTTACCTCGTCAAATAACTCTGAGATTTATTGGACATGACCTCCCCTCCGCGCTGACACAGTCCTAACTTATTATGGACTTCCAAGTTCTCTGCGATCTCATCTTTAATAGTGGATTCTAAAATCCAATGACTGAAATCAGGCTAAATGATCTATAATTCCGAGTTTCCTACTTGTCTCTCTTCTTAAATAGCGGCGTTATATTAGCTTATTTCCTCTGGTACCCTCCCTGCTTCCAATGATTCTTGAAAAATCACCAACATGTCTCCAAAGGTTCGTCACTTATCTCTTTGGGAAGATTGGGGTGCAACGCATTCTTTCCAGGTGATTTATCCAGATTCAGTCCTTTCAGTATACCTAGAAATTTCTGCTCAGTGATGGCAACTACACTCAACTGTTCTATTCTGACATTTCTGGAGCTCTGGATACAAATATGATTTTATGTTTGGAAATAGCTAATACTCTTCTCCTCTTTTATTGTTTTTTTGTTCCTCTTCTCTTCGCTTTTAAAGGCTCCACAATCCTTTGGCTTCCCACGAATCACTAACTCGTTGTATGTTTTTCTTTTGCTTTTATGTGGTCCTTGACTTATCTCCTCTGCCACGAATGTGTTGTAATCCCATTAGCATGCTTCCTCCTCATTGTGATGAATTTCTGTTGTACTCCCGAATAACTCGCCAAAAAAACAGGCATTGTTGTTCCATTTTCTTCCCTGCGAGGCTTTCCAATCAACTCTAGCCAACGCTCCATCACGTCTTTTCACGCCGACCATGTTCATTGTAATTCTGCCTTTATATGTTCCTTTTCTGTCTCCAGAATGCATAATTACCTTTGCGATTCCACAACATAATTTCATGCAGGCCAACATCGAAGTTATGTTTCTCCCTAGTTTTCTCTGAAGAAATCACAAGTATTCGAAATATAATCCCTCCGAATAGTGATTCACACGTCCTGCTGAGATCTCCAGTTTTTTTTTTATTTGTTTGGATTCCTCCATTGATTTGTTTGGACAAAATAGATTAAATTTTATTTACTTATGGCCTGGACTAATGGGCTGACATCTGCAATATTGTCTACACAATGATAGGTCTAATGATAGAAGTGATAATGCAGATCAAACAATTCAGAGAATAATCACTGCACTAATAGCATGGAATGGAGGTTTTGACACATGCAAAATTTTGGGCAAACTAGGATGAATTTACAGGCGTTTCGTACAAGAAGAGTGAAATTCAATGTAAGATTCCAGTTCATGAGCAGTTCTGAGGGAAAGGAAGTGAATTGGATAAGTCCTCTTGTGCGATAATCTGGAACCAAAGTAACAAAGTTGCAATCGCTTGCACGTGACAGGGATTATTCGTTTCCTCTTTATATAGGGACGTAAAAACATAGGACTTTGGAGCTGAAGTAACTGATACAGGTGGCGGAGCCTTCTGCTTCATTTAATCCGCCGATGGCCTATTTCTTCCTGCTGTCAGATCGAGCTGGTTACCTGTTCCTCATGTTCTTTATGAATTTACATTTTTAGACAAGAAATATACCTATCTAGTTTTTGAAAAAAAACAAGCTTCAGGGTCGTTTGTGCTATGGGGCACAGAATTTCACAATATCACGACCATATGCGAGAATTAATTGCAACTCACATCAGTTTGAAATTCCGGGTTTCTCAATATGCAAATTTGAGCCTTATTTTCGAACAGTTTTCTGGAACTTCCTCAGTATCTTCCAAAAAACGAACTTAGAATAGTTTTATTTTTATTTCTTTGTGAATAGGCATCCAATTTTCCAACAAAAAGCTCGTCCATTATCAATGGTAGGTGGATTCAGATTTGTGGTTACAAATCAGAACAGATACGAACCAATCAAACGATGAAGATTATCTGTGGCGGAGGGGGGGGGGGGGGGGAGCGGGGGAGGGTGCGGGGGGGCTGACTGTTCAAAATTATCCAGAGTTTTTGGTAGACTAATGAAATATATCTGCAGTGATTTAAAAGCCAAACCTAACTGGAAAAGCAGAAACTAAAACAAAATGCATGCATTCAATTGATGAAAAGGAAATGATGTCCCTTCCAATCTGAAATATGCACTAAATTTCAACTTTTGATGGTAACCCATGAAGGATGAAAAAAGAAACATTCCAGCACAATGAATAAAAATGTCACTATTTAATGTTTGAGCTTCTATGTTTGCGACGCAATTATAGAAACCCTACACTGTGCGTTAGTCATTTTTTGCCAAGTATCGGTATGGTATTAAAGATGAATTATTAACTGTCTCGTTTGAGTGAACATGTGGAAGGCAGCAGAATAATCGATATAATTACATCAAAATAATGACGGTAGACAATTATTATTTAAGTACGTTAGTAACAATCGAAATATTTACCCCATTGAAAAGTTCAAAAAGTCGACAGTTATTCTTTATTTTGCAAAATGGCTTATCCCTTCCAACAGCTAATTCAAATAACCAAATCATCATGCAGCTAAATCACATAGTTTTAGACAAAACAGTCCGAGAAACAGGCCTTTCGGTCCAACGAGCCCGCGCCGCCATTTTAACTCCGCCAGTGACCACCTCCCGCCCCCCCCCCCCCCCCCCCCAACCCATGATCCTTATCTATTGTTTTATGGCTATGCACATTGAGGGAAACTAATCTAGGGACAATTTATTACTGCCAAGCAGCTTAATAGTACATCTGTGGGGTGTGGGAGGAAACCAGCGCACCCGGAGAAAACGCACGCAAGCAGTGGGAGAATGCGCAAACTCCCACAGGCACTCGCCCAAATCCATGTATCTCCACAGCAAACCGTGATAGTCACTGAACTGTCGTCTTACCCAGCATCTGGTCCCGTTTATGCACACACTAACGACATGAAGCACTAGGCCAATCTCGAACAACCAAGAGAAGCCCAAGTAGGACCCATCGCGTGTAATGGATTTCCATTTGTATCAAAGGAAAAAAGAACATAATAATTAAATGTTGTGATAATGAGTTGCATCCATCGCCATTGCTGTGGCTGTGGCTGGGTGCCTCAAATGTCGGTGGACACTCCCTCCTGGAATGTCAGAAAACAATTGTGCCGCAATTGTTCCTGCACACATTGACTCTTTTTTTAATGGCGGCCTTAACGTATTCGTCAGCCACGGGAACCTTCTCCTCCCATTAGTATGCTTCCCCTTCATTGGGATGAATTTCTGTTGTGCCTCCCGAATAACTCTAAAAAAAATATTCCATTGCTGTTCCATTGTCTTCCCTGCTAGGCTCCCTTTCAAATCAACTCTGGCCAGCACTTCCTCATATCTTTCTCTTCCGAACGTGTTGTTTGTAATATGTCCTTTTTTATACACCTCTTCTGTCTCCAAATTTATATTCCGCCCCTTATCATGATTACTGCTCCGGGGTGAGTGTTGTGTGGGGGTGGGGGGTAGGCGGTACGGGGGCGCTGTTCAAAAAACTATCTTTGCGATTCCACAACTCAGTTTCATGCAGGGCAACATTGAAGTAAACTTTCACCTTAGTTTTCTCTGAAGAAATCATAAGTACTCAAAATATATCCCTCTAAAATGTGATTACCCCGTCCTGCTGAAATCCCAGTTTTGTTGTGTCCTTTTTTTTTTGAGTTGCTGGGATTCCTGCACTTTGTTTTTTGACAAAATAGATGAACGTTCTTTTTCTTATTACACCAGGCACCAATGGGCTAAAATCGGCTATACGGTGCACACCATAGCTCTAATTATAGAAGTGCTAATGCAGAATTCACAATTCAGAGAGTGTTTTCTGCACGAATACCGAGGATGAAGGTTTTCCCTCATGCAAAATTTTGGGCAAACCAAGATGAATTTCCTGCCGTTTATTACAGCAAGAGTGAATTTCAGTGCAACATTCGAGTTCATGAAGACTTCTGAGAGAAAGGAGGTGAAGTACATAAGTCCTCTCGCGTGTTCATCTGGAACCAACGGAACTTCTTATCAATATGCAATCGTCAATCTATAGCAGAGATTAGCCATTTCCTTTTGATATCGGGACGCAATACTTTCGGAGTTTGGTGTTGAAGTCGCCGATTCAGGTGTTTGACCCTTCTGCTTCATTCAGTCCAACAATGGCTTATTTCTTCCCGCTGTCAGAGCGAGCTAGCTACGTGTTCCCCATGTTATTTATGTACTTACTTATTTTTTTTAGACTCGAAATATGCCTTTCTACTCCTTGAACAAAAAACACGATTCAGGGTCCTTTGTATTATGGGGCAACGAGTTTCAAAAATTTGACTACCTTTTGCCGAGAATTAATTGCAACTCACCTCAGTTTGAAATTCCACTTTTCTCAATATGCAAATTTGAGCCTTGTTTTCTACTAGTGTTCTGAATCTTTCTCAGTATCTTCCAAAATACGAATTCGTTACAGTGTTACTGTTGTTTCTTTATCAATAGGTATCCATTTTTGTACGAAATACTGGTCAATTATCAGTGACAGGTGGACGCAGATTTGCGGTTAAAATCAGAACAGATATGAGCCGATCAAACGATGAAGATTATATTGGTGGATGTGGGTGGGGTTGGGGAGAGAGGCGGAGGTGAAGGATCGAATGTTCAAAATTGTTCCAGCGTTTTGTAAAATGATGAGATACATCTGCAGTGGTTTAAAAGCCAAAGCTCACTGGAAAAGCAGAAAAAAAAACTCAGACATTCAGTCAATATGTACTGAATTTCAACTTTTGATATTAACTGTCAAGAATGATAAAAAAAACGTAACGTTCCAGCACAATGACCACTAATGCCATTAGTCCATACTTGAGCTTTTATGTTTGCCACGAAATTGTAGAAACGCTACACTGTTCATAAGTCACTTTTGTTTCTACAACAAGCGCACAACCTTTGCCCAGGATCGGTATATTAAAGATAAATTGCTGACTGCATTGTTTGAGTGAACATGTGGAAGCTGATAGAACAATCGATATACGTGCTTCAAAATAACGATGCTTAACAATTATTATTTATGTACGATAGCAACAATTGGAATAGTTACCCTTTGTGATGTTCAAGCAGTCCACATTAATTATTTCCTTTGTGTTATCTCCTCCAACATGAAATTCGAGTAACCAAATAAACATGCACTTAATTCACTTACTTGTCTCGACTTCTTCCGACTCTTTCTCTGCCGAGGCAAAAAGTACACACACAAGTTATACTACTGGATGTCCATATGTAACAAAGGGAAAAAAATAAATAATTAAACTGCTTGAATAATGGCTTGCATCCATTGCTGGTGCTGGGGATGGGTGCTGCAAATGTTGGTGGACACTCCCTCCTGGAATGTCACAAAACAAAATTGTGCCGCAATTGTCCAGCAGCTGGAAGTTGTCATTCGCAAGTTTCCAGTCCTAAAAAAAGCGAATCAAGTTGTAAATTATAGCGATTCAGACGTGTTTACATTAATACTTACTGTTAAATAGATGGAAATAATAAGACTGCCACCCACCTCCAAATAAAGATTTGTATTATGCAGCAACATTCCTACACAAAGGCCCTTTACCTGCCGAAATCGGATGAGATTCCACGACTCATCTAAAAGTTAGGTCCACCCTTCCCCGAAGGCATAATCGATTGGCTTTAGTTACGATCTTCATCGATCTGAACACGGATATTCCCCGCTATCAAACCGCGTCGGGTTCCACTGCACAAGTAAACTTGATTCATCTGGAGCTTTCTTCTCAGAATAAACCTAACCTGACAAATTAAAAATGATAACACCCCGCCCAAAACACTCCTACTCCAATTTGGCCTGAATAACAAAGCCCACATCGAAGCTCCCACATCCCAGAGATTCCCCTCAACCCAAACGATTCGAAATAACGTTGCACTCACCATTACATTACATCACAAAATACTCAAAATCAATAATTCATCATCCAGATGCGTCTCGTATCCGAAGACCAAAGGCACGCCACCCCTTCATCGCACTGTTGCCTGAAGCACCCGAAACCTCCCAAGCACCAAACACGTGACTTTAACTCTTCTGTAGCGCCATCAGTTCGTCTTTCCGGAATTGAAATTTTAAGGCAATTTTTCATTGTCTGATACAGTTTTGTGGTCCGCTAAACTGCGGCTTTAAAATATTCTGCCGCTGCATTGGCGACCCACGAGACTGCCTGAGCTTTATTGGGCTTCAGTCAGGGAGATCATTTGATAGACTAACTTTGGATTTCTCCTTTCATGAAGACGAATTCTCGTTCTTGCTCTTCTCATTTGACACGATGTGAATATTTGGAAAAGAGCAGCTTGCATTCTTGTCTTTTTTCCAAGGTAAATTTTGAGAAATTTTGAATCTCCAGAATATCAGAGAAACTTTTTGAAGGAGGATGCATATCATAACACTGCAATAGTAGTTCCAACTCTTCTACATGTGACAGGCAATGATTTTCAATATTACAGGCAGGCATTTCAGCTGACAAGAATGTCTGGAAGTTCCTGACAGTATGAATTATAATTGGAGTTGTGGCGTATCTCTACTACAATCGCCTATTGTAGCCTATCGGATTCCGAAAAGATTGAACACCGAACTCCTGTTTTTTTTTCTGCGAAAATGCTCTTACGATCTAAGAACATTCCAGCCAACAGCCACGAAATCTTCCAAAGCACTCAAATTGCAATAGGAATCCGCCGTCCTGTATATCTTCAATTGCCCGACGATAGTATTTGTGCCAATTGCTCCTCGGAAATTGTAGCCAAATGGAATACATAAAACATCAGTTGGCTAGTCGACGAAACGATTGCCGATGGAAAATAACATGCCTTTCACGCGAACAACAGATTATTCAAACGTGCTGATTGGGCATTTGGATTTGCGCTGGAACGCTTTCCCACTTTAGTGCATGAGTCATTAGCACAGTACTTTTCTTGTTTGAGTGAACACGTGGAAGACTGGTAAAATAATCTATATACTTGCTTCAAAATAACGATGCTTGACAATTATTATTCATGCACCGTAGCAACAATTGCATTAGTTACCCCTTTGTGATGTTCAAGCAGCCCACATTGCTTCTTTCCTGCTACCAATATATTTTCTCTTACCAAAATGAAATTCAAGTAACCAAATCATCATGCAACTAAATCGCTTACTTTTCTCGATTTCCTTCTCTGTCAAGGCTTCATCGATCTGAACACAGGCAAACGGATCGCGTTCCCCTGCACAACCATAATTACTTCACTAGGAGTTTTCCTCAGAAATATAACTAAACCTGCAAATTAAAAATGAGAGCACGCTGCCCCAAAAACTCCCAGTACATTTTGCCCTGATCAACAAAAGCAGAATCGACGCTCCAACATCACAGGGATTCCCCTCACCCCAAACCATTCGAAACAACGTTGCCCACGCCCGTATAATACAGCACAACATACCCAAAATGCACAATGAAATGTCTGATAATTCAGCATCAAGATGCGTCGCATATCCAAAGACCAAATGCGTGTCGTCCTTTCATCGCTTCGATGCATGAACGGCCTCCCCAAATGGGCCCATCCGCAACCTCGCAGGGATCAAACACATAACTTTAACTCTTGCCTAGCTTCATCACTTCGACTTTGACCAATTGAAAGTTTAACGCAATTTGACATTATCTGATGAGTTTTGTGTTCCGCTAAACGACGGCTTTAAAAGTTACTGCCGCTGTGGTGGCGACCCATTCGACGGTGCGTGCTTTATTGGGGTTCTTTCAGGGAGATCCATTGACAACGCAAAGTCGGAGTTCTGTTTTCATCAAGATAAACTCCTGTTCGCGCTCTTGTCATCCAACACAAGTGAATATTTGGAAAACAGCATCATGCCTTTTTTTAAAATTCTCTTTTTGTTTCATCCAAGGTAAATTTTGCGAACTTTTGAACCTCCAGAAGATCAGAGAATCCTCTGTGAAGGAGAAAGCATGTCATAACACTGCAATCGTTGTTCCAACTCTTATAAATCTGTGACAGTCACTTCCTTTTTTAAAATTACAAGTCGGCATTTCAGCTGACAAAAGTATCTGCAAGTTTCTCAAACTGTGAGTTATAATGAAAATTGGGACATGTCTCTACTACAATCGCTCATTGTAGCCTATCGGATTCCAAAAAGGTTGAGCACCTAACTCCTGTTGTCTCCGAAAATGTGCACTTACTGTCTTAAGAAAATTGGACCCAACAACCACAACATTCTTCTAAAGAACTCGCATTGCAATATGAATAGCGTGGTCCTGCATATCTTTAATTGCCCGACGATAGTAATTGTGTCAATTTTCCTTGTACATTGTAACCAAATAAAATAAGTAATGCATCCCTTGACGAGTCGGCCAAACGATTACCGGTGGAAAATAACATGCCTTTGATGCGAACAGCAAGTTATTCAAATGTGCTGACTAGGCATTTGTATTTGCACTGGACCGCTTTCCTCTTCAGTGTATGTGTCGCTATCGCAGTACGTTTTTTATTTGTCTGAGTGAACACGTGGAAGCTGCTAGAATAATCAATATACTTGCTTCAAAACAACGATGCTTGACAATTATTATGTATGTACCTTAGTAACAATTGCAATAGATACCCCATTGCGATGTTCAAGCAGTCCACATTTACACTTTCCTTTGCAAAACATCTTATTCCTTCCAACATGAAATTCAAGTAACCAAATCATCACGCAGCTCAATCACTTACTTTTCTCTGTTTCTTTCTCTGTCAAGGCAAAAATTAAATTGACAAGATATAATGATGGTTGTCCATTTGAGACAAAGGAAAAATAAAACTATGAATAAACTGCTTGAATTTGGCTGGCAACCATCGCATTTGCTGGCGCTGGGGTGATGTGCTCCAAATGTGCGAGGGAGAACGGATATCATAACAATGCAATAGTTGTTCTAACTCTTCGATATTTGTGACAGACAGTGATTTTCAAAATTACAGGCAGGCATTTCAGCTGACAAAGAAATCTGCAAGTTTCTGCAACTTTGAGTTATAACTAAAATTGTGATATATCTCTACGACAATTGCTTATTGCAGCCTAACGGATTCCGAAAAGAATTAACACCTAATTCCTGTTTTCTATGAAAATGCCCACTGACTCGCTTAGGAAAATTACATCCAAAATTACATTCTTCAAAAGAGCTCACATTGCCATAGGAATCGCGTGGTCCTGTATATCATCACTTGCCCGAGGGTAGTATTAGCGTCAATTGCTCGTTGGACATTGAAGCCAAATGGAATACATAAAACATTCCTTGACTAGTCGACGAAACGATTGCCGGTGGAAAATAGCATGCCTTTGACGCGAACAGTAGGTTATTCAAATGTACTGACTGGGCATTTGTATTTGCACTGCACCGCATTCCTACTTTAGTGTACGTGTCGTGATCACAGTACTCTTCTTGTTTGAGTGAACACGTGGAAGCTGGTAGCAGAATCGATATACTCGCTTCAAAGTAAAGATGCTTGACAATTATTATTTATGTACTTTAGCAACAATTACAATATTTACCCCAGTGCGACGTTCAAGCAGTCCACATTTATTTTTTCCTTTGCAAAACATCTCATCTCTTCCAACATGAAATTCAAGTAAGCAAATCATCATTTAGCCAAATAACTTACTTTCCTCTGTTTCTTTCTCTGTAAAGGCAAAAATTAAATTTACAAGATATAATGGTGGATGTCGATTTGGAACAAAGGAAAAAAAAAACACAAAAATTAAACTGCTTGAATAATGGCTTGCAAGCATCGCAATTGCTGGTGCTGGGGATGAGTGCCCTAATTGTGCGAGGGAGAACGCATATCGTAACACTGCTATAGTAGTTCCAACTCTTCGATATCTGTGACAGACACTGGTTTTCAAAATTACAGGCAAGCAATTCAGCTGACAAAAAAAAACGGCAAGTTTCTGCAACTGTGAGTTATAATTAGTATTGTGATATATCTCTACTACAATTTCTTCTTGTAGCCTAAAGGATTCCGCAAAAAAAAAACACCTAACTCCTGTTTTCTACGAAAATACCCACTTACTATCGAAGGACATTACACTCAACAACCACCACATTCTTCTGAAGCACTCACAGTGCAATAGGAATAACGCGGTCCTGAATATCTTCAATTGTCCGACGATATTAATTGCGGCAATTGAGTCTCGGACAGTGTAGCCAAATGGAATGCATAAAACATCCATTGACTAGTTGGCGAAACAATTGCCGGTGGAAAATATCATGACTTTCACGTGAACCAAAGGCTGTTCAAATGTGCTGACTGGGCATTTAGATTTGCTGTCGACCACTTTCCTACTTCTGTGCATGTGTCGCTATCGCAGTACTTTTCGTGTTTGAGTGAACACGTAGAAGCTGGTAAAATAATCCATATACTTGCTCCAAATTAAGGATGCTTGACAATTATTACTTACGTATCTTAGCTACAATTGCAAATGTTACCCTATTACAATGTTCAAGTCGTCCACATTTATTCATGCCTTTGCAAAATGTCTTATCTCTTCCAATACGAAATTCAAGTGACAAATCATTATGCAGCTAAGTCACTTAAATTTCTCGATTTCTTCCGCCTCTTTCTCTGTCAAGGCAAAAATTAAATTCACAATATATAATGATCGATGTCTAGTTGTAACAAAGGGAAACAAAAACAAAATAATTACACTGCTTGAAGAATGGCTTGCAACCGTCTCAACTGCGGGTGCTGGGGATGCGTGCCCCAAATGTGCGAGGACACCCCCTCGTGGAATGTCACAGAAAAATACACAATTTGTGCTGCAATTGTCCAGCAAACTGAAAGTTGCCATTCACAAGTTTCTTGTCGTAAAAAAAATAAACGATTCAAGTAGTAAATTTTAGAGATGCAGAAACGTTCAAATTAATACTTACTGTTAAATGGATAGAAACAATGAAACTGCTGCCCACCTCCAAATCAATATTTGTATTATGCAGTCAGACTCCCACGTGAAGATCCTTCGTCTCCCGATATCGGATGTGATTCCACGAAACTTTTAAAAAGTCCATCCCATTCCGAGATTTTAATCGACTGGATTTAGTTATGATCTTCATCGATCTGAACACGGACGTTCCCCGCTATGCAAACGGATCGCGTTCCCCGGCACAACCGTAATGGATCCATCTGGAGTTTTCCTCTCAGAAATATAACTAAACTGTCAAATCAGAAATGGCAGGACCCCGCCCCAAACACTCCCACTGCATTTTGCTCTGATCATCAAAACCAGCAATGAAGCTCCCACATCCCAGGGATTCCCCTCACCCCAAATGATTCTAAACAGCCTTGCCCTCACCAGTATAATACACCGCAACATACCCAAAATCCACAATGAGATATCTGATAATTCAGCATTCAGTTCCCTTTCATATCCGAAGACCAAAGACATCGCGTCGATGCCTGAACCGGCCTCCCCAAATACTGCCACCCGCAACCTCCCAAGTATTAAACACAGACCTTTAACTCTTATGTAGCGCCATCACATAGGAATTGTCAAATTCAAAAATCAACGCAATTTTTCATTATCTAATACATTTTTGTGGTCCGCTGAACGGCAGCTTTAAATGATTCTGCTGTTGTGGTGATGACCCACTCAACTGCCTAGGCTTCACTAGACTTTCGTCAGGAATATCAGTTGACAGCCTAACTTCGGATTTCTCCATTCATCAAGATGATCTCCTGCTCTCGCTCTTCTCAGCCGACACAATGTGAATATTTGGAAAACAACATCAGACATGTTTTTGATTTTTTTTCATCCAAGGTAAATTTTGTGAAGTTTTTAATCTCCAGATCATAACACTGCAATAGTAATTCCAACTATTCTACATCTGTGAAAGACAGTGATATTCAAAATTATAGCAGACAATTCAGCTGACAAAAATATCTGCTATTTTCTGAAACTGTGAGTTATGTGAAACTGTGAGTAATAGCATTGTGACATATCTTTCCTGCAATCGCTCATTACAGCCTATCGGAAACCGAAACGATTCAACACCTCACCCCTGTTTTCGACGAAAATGCCCACTTACTACCTCAGAGCATCACACGCAACAACCACTACATTTTACTAAAGCACTCACATTGCAATAAGAATCACGCGGACCTCTATGTCTTCTAGACCAGGTGCTAGACTTGGAAGTTGGTTTGCATTTTGGTGATAGTGACCACAATTTGGTTACGTTCACCTTAGTGAGGGAAAGGGATAGGCATGAACCTCGGGTCAGTAGTTGTAGCTGGGGGAAGGGTAATTATGAGGCTATTAGGAGAGAATTAGGAAGCATAGGTTGGACTAGGGGATTACAGGGACTGGGAACGTCCGAAATGTGGAATTTTTTCAAGGACCAGCAACTTCGGGTCTGCAATAGGTATGTCCCTGTCACGCAAGGAGGATTTGGTAAGGCTACGGAACCGTGGTGTACTAAAAAACTCGATTCGTTGGTTAGGAAGCAAAAGGAGGCTTATGTTTGGATGAGGCTTGAGGGCTCAGATAGTGCATTAGAAAGATTCAGATTGGCTAGGAGGGAATTGAAGAGGGAGTTAAGAATGGCTAAAAGAGGACATGAGATGACATCGGCTGATAGGATTAAGGAGAATCCTAAGGTGTTCTATAGGTATGTCAAGAACAGAAGGTTGGTTAGGGCAAGATTAGGGCCAGTTACAGACAGTAAAGGGATGTTGTGTGTGGAACTGGAACAGATTGGAGAGGCATTGAACCAATATTTCTCTTCGGTGTTCACGCAGGGGGACATGAATGTAGCTGAGGAGGACACCGGGGCGCAGGGTTGTAAAATAGAAAGTATTGCAGTTGATACCGGGGATGTGCTGGATATTCTAGAGGGCTTGAAAATACATAAGTCCCCTGGTCCGGCTGGGACTTACCCTAGGATTCTCTGGGAGGCTACAGAGGTGATTGCAGAACCTCTGGCTCTGATCTTCAGGTTATCGTTGGTCTCTGGTATAGTATCGGAAGATTGGAGGACAGCGAATGTTATCCCATTGTTTAAGAAGGGGAACCGAGACTTCCCCGGGAATTATAGACCGGTGAGTCTTACTTCTGTTGTGGGCAAGGTTTTAGAAAGAATTATTAGGGATAGGATTTATAGTTATTTGGGGAGTAATGAATTGATTAGAGACAGTCAGCATGGTTTTGTAACAGGTAGGTCGTGCCTTACTAACCTTATTAAACCTTAACCGTTTTCCTACTTCAGTGCATCTGTCGCGGTCACAGTCCGTTTCTTGTTTCACTCAGCACGTGGAATCTGGTATAATAATCGATATACTTGCTTCAAAATAAAGATGCTTGACAATTATTGTTTATGTACTTGAGAAACAGTTGCAATATTTGCCCCATTACGACGATCAGGCAGTCCACATGTATTCTTTCCTTTGCAAAATATTTTATCTCTTCCAATATGGAATTCAAGAAACCAAATCATCATGCAGCTAAATCACTTACTTTTCTCTATTTCTTTCTCTGTCGAGGCAGAAATTAAGTTTAGAAGATATAATAATGGATGTCAATTTGTAACAAAGGAAAAATGATGGAATAATTACTTTCCCTTTCCTTCAACGCACCTGCTCATTTCACAAGTACTTCCATTAACTTTCACATATTTTCCCTAATTGGTCTACACACTTTCAATGCCACAATCTGTCCCACATGATGAGCAATAGTTTGCGGGAAAAAAAACCACAATAAATGGTGTTTTATGATGACACACATGTAGAAATAACATGTATCTATCGCTGTCGAGAAATGAGAACGTCCTTAATTAAATATCACTGAGCAAGCTTTCATTCCAAGTCATCAATTCCCTTCTTCTCCTTAGTTTTCAATAAGCTTATGCCATTCTGTTAATTATTGAGACTGTTCTTTCAACTTGTATTGATTTGATTTGGTTTGAGTTATTACTGCCGCATGCATCGGTATACATTGATTTCCGGTATGCATTATTTCTTGAGCACTGTGCCGGCAAAGCGAACCGTTCATCGATAAGGAAAACAACGCGTGCAGATTGCACTGTTCCAAACACACCTACGCTGAAGGGAAGATCAAATCGCAATGAGGTACGTTCATTCTCAAGTTTGTTGGCAGTAGGGATGAAAGTGTTCTTGAATCGCTTGTTACATGTCAGTTAACGTGTGGATCTTCTTTATTTTCGCGACTGAAAAAGGTGGGAAGAGTTTGTCGGCAGTGTTTGAAATTCTTAATTATGTTCGCTGATTTTCAGAGCTAGCAGGAAACGATGCGCTGTCAATGGGTTGGAGGCTTATTTAAATTATGCACTGGGCTTAGTTGATGGGCTTTTTTTTCTGTTTTTTTAATCTTTGAACCATTTCTCCTTCACGCCTATTGATTTAGACTTTTATTTCCTGCATTCCCCTGGTTAAAATCGAAGACTGACTTTTTCGACGTCTTCACATTGGGGGAGGGTTATATTATTGTCGCGCCAGCTCAGTGGATTTTCTCACTCTTCGCTGTAATTCACCTCGGCATTGTTTTTAGATCTAGCTCTCTCAGATGGCCTTATGAACAATCCTGAAAATTGTGTTGGAGGGGAAATTAGGCACGCACTCATACTTCTATGAGTGATACACCTTGGCGCTGAATGCATGGCTTTGACGGGCATCGGTTTTGACGTTGACCGTGCAGAAGGAATTGTGGTCTGTCATTATCGATTGCAACCTGTGGATAAAAATGTTCAAGATTCTTTCCCCACGTTGGCGGAAGGGAGGGTGTGTTTGCCTTGGGCAGGTACGGGGGATGAGGAGCGAGGGGTGTGGTGGAACCCCAGGCGACGGAGATTGGGGTAAATTTCATAGGACTAATGGTACCAACGACAGAGCTGAAGTCGATCAATCTGGCATAAGTATTCCCAGGTTTGAGTGCGATGCCAGCTAGATAGCATCTGCGGTGAAACTGTTGCGGTGGTAGGCGAAATGTTTTGGATACAGGCAATCTGGGAGAAAATAATTGATTTGTGCTATAACGAACCGTTTGAAATATTATAGGACGACGCATGCCAGAGCCAACGGATAATCGTCGTTAAGTGATGTTTGTCGTCTCGTTGAAGCAATTCGGGAGCTCAGATTGTTTTGAACCGAAATTAAAGCGGTCTGCCAGCACAGGTGCCAACTGTAGCGCTGACGATTTGAGATCTGGAATGGGAACACATCCAGGCCAGTCTCTTTCTGCGCACAGATTTTTAACTGGTTTGCTCCGACATCCGCAATGATGACCGCGCACACAGTATCATTCTTTTGTTTTGACGAACGACGAAACTATCGATGACCTCTTTCCCAAAATAGACACATAGGATACCGTGTTCAGCAGGGAGGCTACGTTGGTGCCACCGATTTTACGTTCCAGCAGCCTGTTATATCTTGCAGACCTTGCTCGAAAGAGACAATACTTACTAATTAATTCAACATACAATAAATGGTTTCAACAAATTCTGATTTATCATTGTCAAATACTTCTTATAGTTTTGCATTCAGTCAGCTATTTACGAATTGGCTTTTAATTTTGACAATAATTATTTTTATCAAATGCTTTCAAACTGGGATGCTGATCAGTTCCACAAGTAATTAATTGGTCAACATTCTCATTGAGTTTTAATGAAAATGTAACATTTAACTGCAAAAGGACTTGGACAGAGGAGGAAAGTCGGCAAAGAACTGACAGTTGGAATACGATGTTAAGTTGTGTGAGGTTATGCGCTTTGGAAGGAGGAAGTGAGGCATAGTCTGTTCTCTAAATTGGGGAATACTTCGGAAATCAGAAGCAGAATGGGACTTGGGAGTCCTTGTTCAAGGTTCTCCTAATGTGAACGTGCATTTTCAGTCAGCAGTTAGGAACGTGGTTGAGGGGGGGGGGGGGGGGGGGGGCGTTGGGTGGGGTGGTTCGGTGGCATCTGACATATGAGCTGTTAGACAAGTGAGAACCTATTACGGAATCGGCAAAAACTTGACATTTAACAAAGACGTTGTAAAATATAAACTTGTTGATTTAAATGATAGACTTTAAGGACGCAGATTTAAGGTGCGGGGAGGAAAGTACAGAAGTGATGTTAGGGGTAAGTTTTTCACTCAGAGGGTGGTGAAGTGAATGGAATCGGCGGCCGTCAGTGGTGGTGGAGGCGAACTCGCTGGGGTCTTTTAAAAGACTTCTGGATGAGTATATGGGGTTTAATGGGATTGAGGGTTATAGATAGGTCTATAGATTGGTAGGTGTTGATGTGATCGGCGCAACTCGTGGACCGAAGGGCCTGTTTGTGCTGTAGTGTTCTATGTTCTATGTTATATAATTTCCTCAGCAACATACCAAAACGCACTGCGAAATTTAGTGACGAAAGGCAGACTGATGTTGTTTTTTTGCCTCAAAAATGTTCAAATAAGCTGAGGGTCGTATTATATGGGCGGCCCCCAAAGCAAGGGAATCTCCCCAAATAAATGCAACATCCTTAAAACAAAACTTAGATCATTAGATAAAACGCGTTGCAGGGTATCGAAAGTACACCACAATTACAGAGATGCCCAAATGAGATTGGAGACCTGGAAAGTGCAGTTAGCTGCAGCATGTTGCATCTCCAAAGCTGTCCGACCGCGATGGCAGTCACGCCGAGAGACCGACAACCTGGCTGGGCGAACCCATCGATCGCCCACTGCCGGGACCTGCTATGTTTTTTTTTGCCTCTGCCTCATAAAGTTAAAGAGGGGACCCTTGCATTTATTGTCTCGCTCCACAACACATGCCGGTTGATCAGGAGGATCGGTCTGAAGTTCAAACAAATCTGACTTTGAGTAGTTGCTGGTAAAATGCAGGGTCCGCTTACGGAGATCGCGGAGGCCTCCTCATGTTTACGAACAGGAATTACAATCCAAAGTTGTGTCCATGCATCTGGCGTACGAAATGTATCAAGCCGGTGCAAAGACAAACAAGCGACTACCGTCTTCCAAAGGTGGGAGATTCAGAAATTCAGCAGCGACACACTGGTGATTTTTATTTTTAGCCCAGACCAACTGCACGAATATATTATGCAAATTTGCATAAATATCAACTGCGGAGTCAAAGTGGCCAATCGATATCACAACAAAGAGGAAATTTAAAAAAAGACAAGCACTCGGCCCTATCAACGAGTATTTCGAAGAGACCTATTTAATGATTCAGATGAGCGTGACCTTGGCATACAGCTTTTGGAAATCCACCGGAGAGTAGTCCTCCGCCGGTCAAGCATGGACGTCCATGTAAACGATGTTGCTCCTTCGCTCTGGGTGAAATGATCTAGTCTCATTTTCGAGGGGGGGGGGGGGGGGGCATGTGTCATTAACCATCCAGGAGTGTGGACCAGTTGGCCCAGTTTGCCCTCGCAGAGGATGTGGCAAAGTGTGCATTCTAGAATGCACGCATCTTCCACAGATGAGCTGACTCTGTGAACAAGAGGAGCGCATAAATAACATAAACTAGCATAACCATACTGATACCTGGTCTGTGCAGCGTCAACGCTGACAAACTGCTCAGCAAGAGGCACGGAACAAGGTCCAGGCAATATGGTTGACCAAACAATGCATTCATGCGGTAGTCCTCCGCAAACGAAAGGTACCGAGAAAGTACTCGGAGCTGAGACACTTCATTTCAAATATATGAAAATGAATAACATAATACGGCTAATACTTGCATGGATCCAGATTTATGTAATGAGACGTTCATAATGCTACACACTGTGTAAAGTGTACGCCTCCTTCACCATAATTTGTCAGGCATCAATTCATGCATTGGAAGTTCAGCTTGCTATTCATTGATATATTACGATCACCACGTGAAACTGTTTGGCGAAAACCAAATGTATATATTTTTTCACAGCTCTATCCATCCCTTGCAAATATCCGACTGATCAATTCTTTGCTAGAATGTGTGCCACGACTTTACATTTTTTTGTCAGATATTTCTTGAAATTTTTAAGTATACATTTATTTGGTTATCAATCGTTTATTTACTGTCTCCATGGATTTTCTTTTTCTTCCTCCTTGAACTCCGTCCATGCCATCAGCGAAGCGAATGCGACGTGGTTCTGAACTCGACTGTGTGGCATTCATGCATTCTGCTGGTTATGAACGTATCGGATTGAAAGCAAGATAAATTAATATCATGAAAATGTTGTCATACTCGGCTATAAATGTAAATCCCTTTTCAAAGATTTTTTTGGAATATTCTGAGACAAGGAGTTTTTATTTTGGTGACTGATATACATCAGACATACCATGGAATTGTATCATCTGCGTTATTTCATAATAAGCTTTCTGCTTTCCTTTTATATATATATAGACGCTTTGCAAAACAGCCAACAGGACACTATTTGAATGAATTAAGAGAAACAACTGTTTGTGTGCTGGTTTCCTACCTTTTGGTGCAATTACGCCAAAAAAAAAAAGCCCATGTATGTTCACCTCCGATTTCACGGATGGTTGTAAGTAATTTCTGTCAGATAAGTACAAATGGAACCTAATGCAGGAAAGGGATTTTCATAAACAAACTCGTACAGTTAGAAAATGCATCTATGCGGTTTTTTTTTCAGGAATTTGTTTGAATAGCTCGATTGTGCGATTGTTCCCCTTTCTGCTCAGTATACGACTTGAATTTACTATCCCTCCAATGCTCTGGATTTCAACTCAAATTGCCGTTGGGCCATTGAAATTGATTAATTCATTCAAATTTATGAACATTTATGATTAAGATTGTATTTATTGACTGTCCTGTTTTTCTTTGAAAGAATGGTACTGACCAGTCATATTTATTGACTGTCCTGTCCATGTGCTTTCGGTGATCCATTGAGCTGTTCACAAGGATGTTGAAGAATGTAATCCCAGCTCAATGGAAAGAGTGGGAATGATTTAGATATGATTTTGCAACTCGTTTTGAGAGCAACTAGCGTTATCAGCTGCTCCCATACAAGTACTGCTATCGCCCTGTTGATTCTAATGGCCCGAGGCTGTACAATGCACTGTCAGAATATTATTAGTTCTTGTAGTGCATCGCTGGCATGCTGCAGATTTCAGTACATGTGCCTCCGTGAGGCAGCATATGAATAAATGCCATGAGTGGCATGCAGGATGTTTGCTGTCTCCAGAATACTGTAAGTTGCTTGAGTGTCGTGTTGCACACTCTTGATGGCCCGTTACAAATCCTGAGCGTATCTGGGGAGGCATGACGATAATAACTCCTCGCAGGATGTTTACCGCATACCTTATTCCTGCAGCTGGATATGTTAAAATCGTTTGTCTAGTTAGGTTGCTGGTTCAAAACAGTGCTCGATTCATGGGCGGCGCAGACTGAGATCGTCAAGGAGCTGTGTTTAGATCCACATTTTTTTAAGACATCCCATTGCCTGTCTCACGTATGGCTCGACTTTTACTTTCGTATTTTAGCACATCACTCGATCTTGCCCGTGGCTTGATATACTTGGCCATTTCGTATTAATTCGGAATCTGAAGCTGATTATCGTTATTCCGTATACCACACGTGCGTGTCCTGATTTCTGACATCTTGAAGCAAGACAGCTGGTTAACGGAGAAAATTAAATTATTTGGTGCAGTGGCAAAAAAAAATGCCATTCATCCTGCGAACTTCGCCACTGACATGATTGGGGCTCATCAATGATATTCAGCTTTCTGTGCCATATTAATACACTCACAGAATAAAAAGTTTTCCTCATGGTTCCAATGGCCTCAATTTTTCCTGGATATCTTGATGTCAGACTCGTATAAATTGTCCTTGTTATCAAAAGCAATCGCAACCTCTTTCCTCTTAGAGTGTAGCATTGCTAAAGATATTTGACCAAATGTGGATATCAGGTCAGGAGCAAAGTGCCCCTGGCACAAATCAAAACGAGTGAGAATAAACATATCATTGCTAGGCTCTAAGGCTCTGCAGATAGCAGTTACAATTACAATACTGATATTGCATTACAGGTTAATCGGCTAAGATATGTTGAGTATCATTTCATCTAAGACGTCTCCTCAAATTCCAGTTGAGGGTCTCCGACGTTAACAATGGAGTAACGGAGACATTCGACGGGCTTTATTCATTTAGCCATTGGGATTTCAGATAACTATTGCGACGTCCATATCAATTCCTGTCAGGTGACTTGGTTTGTTTCCCGAGTCTCGTGTACGCCGTTGCATCAAATGATATTTCCTGTTATTAGGACTTGTGAATTTGTTACTCACTGCCATAATTCGGCATGGGCTCCAGAATGTTAATGCAATTCAAATTTATTGGAATTGACAATCTTGGATTCGGAATAGTATATGTATAACGACCACAGAAGTTCGCCGGCATCTCCAAGATGCAGTTTGCACTCCTCAGTGGGTCTGCTGAGCCACAAAATATAACATTATCGTCTGTTTCCTTCACAATTTCATCGGGACTGTTCATGATAAAATGGCGTTCATGCATTTCCGTCTCTTCTGGGTGCCTGTCTCACAGAGTTTACCAACGACCTTGCCCGATGCTGGGGATTAAATCTGCCTGCGTCATTTAACTCGAATTCAGTTGCAGGCTCTTGTTACGTATATATTTTGTTTTATTTCGGAAAATGCAATCTTTGATGCATGCAGCAACAGATATTTCGCTTTGTTATACTATATATATGCTTCTGACATAATTCACGGCTAGGAAAAATAAGCTGAAGAGATTTTTCTTTGAGGTGCAGGGCAGATAACTGCCTGTCCGCTTTTCTTACGCCGAATACGATTCACTTTAAGTTCACACCCTGATGCAAGAGAACATGCAGTGCAGATGGAGGCCATTCGGCGCAACGTATATGCAGACACAATCCCATCCAGGCCCTATCCTTATACAATCATGTGTTTACCCCAGTTAGTCGCCCTACCGTTTCGGGCCGATTTACTCCCGGTGGATCCACCTAACCTACACATCTAGGGAATGTGAGAGAAAGTCGAAGCCCTCGGAGGAAACACACCCAAACACGGAGAGAACATGTAAATTCCACACATACGATGATCGAAGCACGAAATGGAACCGATTGTCCCAATTTCAATTCTGTGAGGTAGCAGTTTTAACGACAGTGCCACAGTGTCACCAATGATATTTGTTTCTCAGTTGATGCAGTGAACTGCAACTTACAGTCTTACAGTTTCTGAACGCTGAGCGCAATCACTTTGGCAGCTTATTCGTCCATATTTGTAAAACATATAAGACATATTCTAATAATGATAGATTATGTTTCGTTATCTCAATGTGTGTCAGTTTACTTTCCCTAATTATCGTGGAACAATGGACCGGCGTCAGATGTTCCCCATATTTAGATTTTGCTGAAATCTCCGTGCCAGTATAATTGATTCAGTAGAGCACATATTCCACTGATTCACACTTGCGAAATTTTGCAACATCTGACCATTCAAAAGAGAAGCCAGACGAAGGATAATGATGTCTCCCGAAGGCAACATCGTGATATCACAAGTTAAAATGTACACCCTCGACTCACTGAAATCTGTGCTTTCGGTCTGACACTGCTTTACTTCTGTAAAATGCAAAGATTATATCAAGTCAGTTTTTCTTTTCAGAATGTATCCGGAAACTGTTGACATGTTTTTTTTTTCCCTCTCGTCAGACAAAATGAACGTTTTCAGCTTGCCGTGTAGGCAGTGACACCCTTCTTCTCAATTCCCTGTAAAGGCGTGTACTCATGTGAATAGCGTTACGGTACTGCTGTTGAGGAATGGGAGATGACAAAATCTAAACCAAGCCAACATTCAGGGAACTTACCTCAGCGTGTGAGCAATATAGATGTGTATTATCCAATGCAAATGAATCCTAGACATCATGATGATACATCGTTCAATTTCGTTAGATGAGATCAATACAAATCAGTTTCCATTTCGTTAAATCATACATTTTTGAATCACTATTTTGTCGGCAGGCGCTAACTGTGCAATAAGTAAAATTAATAATAATAAGAAGAATAGGTTTTCCCATAAAAAAAACACGTAGAGCTAGAGGCATTTCTGATCCGTTGTAGACAGTTAGTAGAAAGACTTTACCGACTGGCCCGCAACTTATTAACGTCTTTGGAAATGCATAGTCCGCAAGAAACAAGGGGAAAAAAAATACCTTCGTTTCATGAGCAATTGTGCCCACATTTCCGATGACTGCAGCAGCTTGAGGCGCTCAGCACTCGAGTCAGCCCTCAGCTCGTCGCAGGAGGATACTAAGCACGCACCGTAATCTGGCGAAAAGTCTGTGAGCTGCCTTTGAGGCCCGAGTTCCAAAAGGCAGTTTTGCAGGTAAAACTGGATCACCTGCTGTTATAAAAGGATCACATTTTTGTTTCCTTATTTGGTAATTATTTTAAGCAATGAAAATGACTGCTTTTGCTTATCCAAACAACACTTTTTTTAAAAAAAGTTACTAGAATGATAAAAGGGCAAAACAGTCATAAGAAAAACAAATACATAACAGACAGAAGAAAAATAATGGAGAATTTATGGGTCTTAAGGATCAACAAGTTCATTTCTGTGCTGGTCCAAAAGAGACGGGTGGGATTCTAAATGACTATTTCACCTTAGTATGTACTGTTGGGAAAGGAGTGAATGTTAGGGAATTTAGCGAAATCGATAGTGGTATCTTGAGGAGTGTACATGTTTCAGAAAGTGAGGTATTCGGTGTCTTAAGGCGCATCACGGTAAATAAATTCCCGAGACCTGATGAACTGTGCCCCACGACAGTGCGGGAGACTACTGGTGGTCGGGGGGGGGGGGGGGGGGGGGGGAGGGGGTTGCAATTGTGGTTGCCCTTGCCGAGATATTTATATTATCGATCGTCACAGGTGAGGTGCCTTAAAATTGGAGAGGGGTAAATGTTGTGCCTTTGATTAAAAAGGGCTGCAGGGAAAACCCTGAGAACCATAGGCCAGTGATCCTCATATCTCTGGTGGGTCAGCTGTTGAAAATATTTTGAGTGTCAGGATATGCAGGCATTTCGAGAACAAGGACTGATTAGGAAAATTCAGGATGTCTTTGTGAGTGAAAAATAATTTCGCACAAATTTGATTGAGTTTTTTGAACGGTATCCAATAGTTAGAGGAGGGCACTGCAGTAGATGTTGTCCGTATGGACCTGAGCAGTGCCGTTTACAAGGTACCACATGGGATATTGTTGCATAAGTTTAATTCCCATGGAATCCAGCGTGAGGTATCTCAGAGGATAAAAAAAATGGCTTCTTAACAGAAGCCAGAGGGTGGTTGCGGAGGGTTGCTTTTCAAACTGAAGGTCTGTGACCTGAGGTGAGCCTTAGGCATCAGTGCTGGGTCCTATGTTATTAGTTATTTGTATTAATGTTTTGGAAGAGAATATAGCAGGCCTGCCAATTAAGTTTGCAGATGACAATACGAATGGTGACGTCGTGGAAAGTGAAGTAATGGGATCTTGATCTGTTGGGTCAGTGGGCTGATGAATGGCAGATTAGGTTTAATTTAGACAAGTATGCGGTGATGTATTTTGATAGATTGAACGAGGGCAGGATTTACTCAGTCAATGGTAGGGCATCGGGGAATGGTACAGAACAAACATATCTGGCGTTACATATTCAAAGCTCCTTGAGAGAGAAGTCACAACTGGGCAAAGGGGGAGAAGAAGTCATTTGGCATGATTGGTTCCATCAGTCAAAACATTGAATACCTGAGTTGAGGCATATTGTGCAAGACATTGGGAAGACCACACTTGCAATATGGTGTGAAGCTCTGGTCAACCTAGTACAGAAAGTACATTAATAAACTAGAAAGAGTGCAGAACAGATATACGAGAATGCGACCTGGACTTGATGATTTGAGTTATAAGGAGCAGCTTGATAGATTGGAACATTTTTCTTTGGAATGGAGGAGGCTGAGGGGTTACCTTATTGAGGTTCTACAAAATAATGAGTGGCATATAAAAAAGGATAGCAAGAGTTTTTATAAGCATATAAAAAGGAAGAGGCTGGCTAGGGTGAACGTTGGAGCCTTAGAGGATGAGAAGGGGGACTTAGTTGTAGGAGATGGGGAAATGGCTGAGGTCTTGAATAACTTTTTTGTTTTGGTCTTCATGGAGGACGACGTGAATAATTTGCCGGGTGTTAGAGATGGAAAGGTGGTAGGACTGGAGGGTCTCAATGACATTACTGTTACTAGAGAGGTGGTGTTCGACAGACAGGAGGGGCTGATTTTGGATAAGTCCCCAGGACCGAGGGTTCTGAAAGAAATGGTGGAGGTGATAGCGGATGCCTTGGTGGTTATTTTCCAGACGTTGCTGGATTCCGGGGGAAGTGCCGGAAGATGGGAAAGTGGCTACGGTTACGCTGTTGTTCAAAAACGGTGCCAGGCAAAAGGCGGGAATTATAGGCCGGTTAATTTAACGTCTGTTGTAGGTAAAATGTTCGAATCCGTCATCAAGGAGGAAATAGCGAGGCTTCTTGAGGGGAATTGCTTGATAGAGCAGACGCAGTACGGTTTCGTGAAGGGGAACCAAGTGTATGGTGTCGAAATTTGCTGATGACACCAAGATTGGTGGAACGGCAAATTGTGCGAAGGGGTGTGGGAAAATCTGCAGAAGGATCTCGATAGGCTGGGCGAATGGGCCACGAAATGGCAAATGGAATTTAATGTTGGCAAGTGCGAGGTGATCCACTTTGGTAGGAATAATGGTGGCACGCTAGCACAGTGGTTAGCACTGCTGCTTCACAGCTCCAGGGTCCTGGGTTCGATTCCCGGCTCGGGTCACTGCCTGTGTGGAGTTTGCACATTCTCCTCGTGTCTGCGTGGGTTTTCTCCGGGTGCTCCGGTTTCCTCCCACAGACTCAAAAATGTGCGGGTTAGGTTCATTGACTATGCTAAAAATTGCCCCCTTAGTATCCTGGGATGTGTAGGTTAGAGGGATTAGCAGGTAAAATGTGTAGGGATATGGGGATAGGGTCTGGGTGGGATTGTGTTCGGTGCAGACTCGATGGGCCGAAGGGCCTGTTTCTGCACTGTAGGGTTCTATGTTCTATGTTCTAATGGTAGGAAGGATTATTACTTAAAAGGAGAAAAACTGCAGCAGGCGATGGTGCAGAGGGACCTCGGGGTCCTTGTGCATTTTACAATAGGTGCACGATCATATTTAATGATTTTTAAAATCATGATAGTGTAATTAAAAAGATTTTACCATTGATTTTGTTCAGATAATGTGTAGTAAGACATGTGTTAAATCATCTGTTGCCTCGATACATTGTAGCCAGGCCAAAAAAACACATGAAAGTTAATAAGGGCAAAAGTTCAGATAACACCAGCGCACGTGATGGAGGTTGCAACACAAGTACAGCTTAGCGATTCAGGACTAACCATTTTGCGAATGTAGATCGGAGGCTTACAATTGGCGCTCTTTCAATGCATATGCACACGCGCATGGAATTCCGTGAATGACCAAAGTAATCTTGCATTTCAGGTCGGGAGTTGCAGGCTAATAATACGGACGTGTGTGAAAGTGGACATCTCGATTTTACACATGAGCATCACATTTGGTACAGCTTGATATTTCAGGTATATTCAAGATCTAAATTAACATTTAGTAAATGGCCACTATTGGACACACAGTTAACGTGATGCAACATTTCTATCTAAGAATCACGGGGCATAGTACACATGTAGAAATGTGACGTGAAGTGGGAAATCGATGGCAAAAAATGCATGTTGAAATTCAGATTAGAAAAAAAAAACAATCTGAACTAGAGTTCACCAGTTGTCGCAAACGATGTTTCTGCATGTTACGTCCACTAATTGAACAGTTAAACATGCAAGTTACAAGCAATGAGAATTCACACCACCCAGATTGTCAAAGTTGCAATCTCATTGAGACAGAGGTGAAAGCAGAACATTATCTCAAAATGGAAGGTCGGTGCAAGAGAGGGAAACACTTCATGCAAGCATTATATGCACTGCTAGGCAAGGTGGTGGAAGGCCGTCTGGAGCTCCATTTTTAAGAACATAAAATCTCGGAGCAGGAGTATGCCATCTGGCCCCTCGAGCCACTCCCACCATTCAATAATATCATGGCAGATCTTTATTTTGAAGACTCAGCTCCATTTGCCCCCCCCCCCCACAACTCACCATAACCCTTATTTCCTTTACTGTTCATAAATGTATCCATCCTTGCTTTAAAGAACATTCCCAAAAAATAGTCTGAAGTGCTTCACTAAAGGGGAATTCCAAGATTCACAATCCTTTCTGTGAAGATGTCCCTCCTCAGCTCGGACCTAAATTACTTTTCCTTATTTTGATCCTACAATCGCAACCCCCCCCCCCCCCCCCCCCCCCCCCCCCCCCCCCCCCCCCCCCACCCAGCCGCAGTCCTCCAGTTCTACATTCACCCGCCAGTGGAAACAACTTTCCTACTTCGATTCAATGTAGTCTCTATAAGACCTCCCTCTCCTTCTGAACGCCAGTCTTCTCCATTTCTCCTCATAAGCCAAACCTCTCAACTCCGGAATCAACCTTGTGAATCTCCTCTGAACCCCCTCCATCGCCTGTTTACCTTTTCTCAAGTAAGGTGACCAAAACTGTGCACAGTACTCCAGGTGTGGGAATATACAGTTGCCACTTAACCTCGCTGTTTTTAAACACTATCTCTCTGGCCATGAAAGACACAATTCCACTTTCCTTATTGATTAACCGCTGCACCTGCAAACCAACTCGTTGGGACTCCTGACAAAGATATCCATGTCCCTCTGCACAGATCTTGCTGCATTTTTTTATCATTTAAACAATATTCATTTTGCTGTTTTTCCTACCAGAATGGATGACCTCACATTTATCAACATTATAGTCCATCTGCCAGCCCCTCGCCCACTCACTTCGACTATCTGGAGGCTTTCGACGAACTCTCCACACTTTGCTCTGCCACCCTTACAGATGACAAACATCTTGGTGCCGTCTTCAAATTTTGATACTACACTTGATCTCCTACTCCAAATTATCTGTGGAAATCGTAAACATTTGCGGTCCCAACTCTGATCCCTGAGGCCACCACCTCCGCCCTTCCACTCGTCACAGATCGCTAACCTGAAAGAAAGAAAAACACCCACTTACCCCCACTGTTTGTTTGTACTTACTAAACTAATCATCTGTACATGTTAATGGATTATCCATAACATTGTTCACCTTTATCTGACGTAACATTTTTCGTTGCATTCTGGAAATCCAGATACACCAGAACCACAGGTCCCGCATTGTCCAAGGCACATGCAGTATTCTTAAAGACTTCCCGAAAATTAGTTAAACATGACTTTCTCTTCATTAACACGTGCTGCGTCTTATCAGTGAGATATATATATATATATTTTATCCAAGAGCAATTTAAAGTATATTGCCTTGTAAGTTCTGAGTTTCAGTTCCTCAGACATGCTTTGTTTTTTTTTAAGAACAACATTCCAGCGGAAAGAATAAACATGTTTCTTTTTAAATGAACTTTTCTATTTGGTACGCAATTATAGACATTTTCGCCCAGATCAATATGATGTTAATTTTGACCTCCTGATTACTCCAAATGTTGTAACGGCTATAATAATCATAGAACATAGAACATAGAACATTACAGCACAAACAGGCCCTTCGGCCCTCGAGTTGCGCCGATCACATCAACCCCACCAATCTATAGACCTATCTATAACCCCCAATCTCATTAAACCTCATATACTCATCCAGAAGTCTTTTAAAAGACCTCAGCGAGTTCGCCTCCACCACCGATGACGGCAGCCGATTCCATTCACTCACCACCCTCTGAGTGAAAAACTTACCCCTAACATCACCTCTGTACTTCCCTCCCCGCACCTTAAATCTGTGTCCTCTCGTAGCGACCATTTCAACCCGGGGAAATAGCCTCTGAGAGTCCACCCTATCTATTCCTCTCAACATTTTATAAACTTCTATCAGGTCGCCTCTCAACCTTCGCCTCTCCAGGGAAAAGAGTCCCAGCTCCCTCAACCTATCTTCATAAGGCATGCCTCCCAGTCCAGGCAACATCCTTGTAAATCTCCTCTGCACCCTTTCAATAGCTTCTACGTCTTTCCTATAGTGAGGCGACCAGAACTGCGCACAGTACTCCAAGGGAGGCCTGACGAGGGTCCTGTAAAGTTGCAGCATTACCTCCCGACTCCTAAACTCAATCCCTCGATTAATGAAGGCCAGTACACCATACGCCTTCTTGACCACCTCCTCCTCGATACACTTGCTACAAAATAATGACACTGAACAATTATTCCTTATGCACGATAGCAGCAATTGGAACAAACGCTCCACTGTGATGTTCAAGCAATATACATTCATTCTTTCCTTTGCAAAATGATTCATCACTTGCGACATAAAATTCCAAGAATCAATTCGTCATGCAGTTGAATCGCTTACTTTTCTCAAGTTCCGCCACTTCTGACTCTGTCAAGGAAGAAATTAAATTCAAAGGATAAAAATGTTAATTTGTAAGAAGGGAAAACATACACAACAATTAAACTGCTTCATTAATGCTTGACTCCTTCTCCACTGTTCTGGATGAGTGCAGACGCCCCAAGTGTGCGTGGGCGTTCCATCCTGGAATGTGATTAAATAAATAAAACAATTTACGCCACAATTGCGCAGAAGGTAGAAGTTGCTTTTCGCAAGTTTGCACTGCTAGAACACATCCAATTAAAAGAAAAGCATTTCAATCATTAAATTTTAGCGATGAAGACACGTTTACGTTCATATTTACTGTTAATTGGATGGAAAGAATAAAATTTGTCTCAAAAAGAAAATATGTATTAAGCAGAAAGATTCCTATACGGACACCCATTTTCCCCCAACACAGGATGAAATTCACGAAACTGCTAAAAGTAAGATCCCCCCCCCCCCCACCCCTCGAAGTTAATCGAATGATTTGAATTATGACTTTCAACGATCTGCGCACAGACCATTCCCGCCATTCACTCGGGTTGGACTTCACTGCACAATCACACTTGATTCATCCAGAGTTTCCACGGACCGAATCTGACAAATTAGAAATGGCAACTCCCCACCCTTAGCATTCCCACCCCAATTTGCCCTTATCAACATGATCATTATCGAAAAGCCGACATTCTTGAGATTCCCATCACTGCAAATTTGCGCTCACCAGTATCGGCACACCACCAAACACCCAAAATACGCAACTAAATGTCTGATAATTTAGCATTCAGATACATCTCATATCCGAAGACAAAAAGAAAGCTTTGGCGCTCATTTGCATGCCGAACCTTCGTCGCTTCAATGCCTGGTCTCCCCAAATGCACTTAAAACCACATATTGCCCTCGTCATGTGAATTCACCTGGCTGTCCCAAATACAAAAAAACATAACTTTAACACTTATGGGCATGTGACATCTTCACATTCGGTTTTGTCAATTTAAAACATTGTTTCACTATCTGTGGTCCGCTATCTACGATTTTAAATGATTCTGCCGCTGGAACGGCGACCCAATCTAGTGTCTCGACCTTATTTGGCTTGCTTAAGGGATATCAGTTCACAGGCTAATTTTAGTTTTCTCCTTTCATCAGAGGAACACTTGCTACTTTCATCGGAGCCAATTTGAATATTTGGGAAACAGTATCATGCATTTTTGATTTCTTTTTCATCCAAGGTAATTTTTGTTAAATTTTGATTCTTCAGAATATCATAGAAACTCTATGAAGGAAGATTCAAATCACAACAATGCAATGGTGATTCCGACTCTGCCATACCTGTGAGAGCCACTGATGTTCAAAATTACAGACAGGCATTCCCGCTGACAAGAAATCTCTGCAAGTTTCTGAAATTGTGATTCATACTTGGAATTGTGACATATCTATATTACAATCGCTCAATATAATCTGCCGGATTCCGGAAAGATTTAACATCTAACACTAGCGAGCTGCACAAATGCCGACACAATATCTACGAACATTTCACCCAAAAACCACAACATTCTTCAAAACCATTCAGACTAAAATAGGAATCAAACTATATCATGTAACTCCAAAAAAACCTGCGACGGTATTTGAGTCAATTGTTGCTCGGACATTGCAGTCACCATAAATGAATGAAAAGCCTATTTATGAGTCGGTAAACGATTGCTCTAAAAAAATACATGCTTTCATGCCACCAACAACTTATTCAAATATGCTGACTGGGCAGTTGAAAATACGCTGCACCAATTCCTCCCTCTGTGTTTGTGGAGCTTTCACAATACTTTTGCGGTTTCCTGACGGACAGCACTTGAAGGCCCCAGTGACTTATTACTGCTTCCGAGGCAAGTTACTCTTCTACTGAATGTACTTGACAGAAATGATGTACAATTGGCAATGAATATCATTGACTTCATTACAGACATTGTTGGACTTTTCGTTGTATATACGCCAATTGACAATTTCACACCAGTGATAAGTGGTTTTACTTTAAAATTCGAGTTTTGCTTACACTTGATTTCAATTACACCATATGGCCCGTTGGAATGAGTGGGGTATTGATATGCATCTATGAATTCGGCTATAATGAAATTGCCCCACACCTCCAATGAACATCTGTCTACTGGTGAGTGTTTAGAACATGGCATGGGGGGAAGCGAGCCACATCACTATCCTGGGGACGAATTTATTTAACATCCGCTTATAGAGTTAATATATGCGGCATTTGTAATCGAATGACAACTTCAGGCAAATGTCGGAAGAAAGTAAGTTTGCATCGCATATCGAAGTGCATAACTAATGTAATTGAAATGTATGTTTTGTCATCTACGTTAGCATTGTATTTAACAAGCGAAGAGATTTGGCTGGCAATAAATAAATATCAATATTATCTTCAGTAATTCTGCAAAATGCAGATACGAATGTAAAAAGGGAAGTGGAGAATATTGGAAAGTTCCAGGAGAAATGTCTAATATTTGTGTCACATACTCATACCAATTTTCAGAAGGGAAGGGCTGCTGCAAAATCAGCACTTATTTAATCCAACCCGAACTTCGGCTGAGAAAGATAGAGTAAGTTTTTTCTACGAGGTAAGTTTCATCTTTAATGTGTAATATGTTATTCTGAGGCATAGCATTGAGACACACAATAATAATGTGTTTTTTTTTTTAGCTGGATTCGTCTTTCTTCCAGGAAAATGCTCACTTCGCAATTATTAACATTAGCTTTAATCGGACGAACTGTGAACTGCTCTTTCGAATTGGCTGTTCCCACAATATGCCCCACAAGATTTGTTGGAGTTTTAGAACAATTTTAATAGGGGATAATAATGATGTCATAGAGAAATGATATGCATCTATCATTGTCCAGAAATTACAACATCCTCAAATAAATATTGCTGAGCAAAAGGTCGTTCCAAATCATCAATTCCTCTTCTCCTACTTAATTTTCCTTCAGCTTGTGTCATACTGCTCATTTCTTTTTGAAACTGTTCCTTAAGCTTGAATTAAGTTGACTTGATTTGACATCTTAATATCATTGCATTGGCATTCATTGGACTAGATTATTTTTTGAGCACGATGCCGACAAGGCATACCGTTCAGGGATAAGGGAGGGGGTGCGTGCAGGTTGCACTGTTACACACAAAGCTACGGTCAAAGAAAGATCATATCAATGTGAGAACTATTCGTTCTAAAGTTTTATGTCAGTACGAGTGAAGCTGTTCTTGAGTGGTTGATGCATGGCGCCAGATATTTGTTTTTTTTTTCGCGGCTAGAAATGGTGAAAGTGAGTTTCTCCAAACTGCATGGAATCGTACATTATGATTACTGTTTTCCAGAGGCTTCAGGAATGAAGCAGTGTCAATGCGCTGGGGGATAGTTTGAGTAACAGATCGGGATTCGGCCATGGTCCTTTCTGATCTTTATGTGTTTGAAAAATTTGAAACCCGTTAATACAGACAGGGACATTTCCTGCAATATGCCGGCTAAAGTCGATTACTATCTCCTTCACTTTTTTTTTTACATTGTGGGAGAGATTACTATCGTCACGCAAGTTCAGTGGATGTTTATTCGCTTTCCTGTACTCCACGTGGTCACCATGCGGATGGTGTCATCAACAACTTAGAAAACTGTATTGTCGGAGAATGTAACCACAAACCCACACCTTGATAAAGGGTATACTCAGTCGCTGAATAAACAGCTTTGTGGGGTACCTGTGTCAAGTATGATCGTGGCCTATCCTTACGAAATGCAGACTGTGGGTTAAGAAGTTAAGAATTTGTTCATCGGGATGTGATAGATCTGTGGAGTTGGGGCGGGGAGGGGGGTCTAGGAGCGTGAGGGAGGTCTGGGAAGGCCGGCACGAAGTGGAGGTGGGGGCTGCCGAATCCGGGCCAAGGAGTTTGGAGATATGTTTCGCAGGAATAATGGTACCAAAGGCAAAGCTGTAGTTGATTAATCTGACATAGGTATTATTTTTAATGCAGGTGTTCAAGGGTTGCCTTAGGCCAGAAGAATGGCATCTGCTGTGAAGCTCTTGCGGTGATAGCCGAACTATAGTGGATCCAGGCAATATGGGAGACTAGAATTAATTCATGCCTTGACAAACCAATTGACGCACGACAACATGATGCATGCCAGAGCCAACGCATGATAGTAATGAAGGGATTCCGCTTTTGTGTTCTTCAGTATCGTGAAGATCATTGTCCTGTGGAAGCAATTCGGGAATTCAGATTGTCCTGAACCGAGGTTGGAGCTGTCCACAAATGCGCCTGCCAGCTGATAAGCTGAAGATTTGAGCTCCGGAACGGATATCCATCCGCTCCAGTCACTTTTCGTGCACAGGTCTTCGAGCACTCTGCTCTGACTTCCGCAAAGATGTTCTCGGATGCTGATTCATCATAGGCTTTCGGGTTGGATGGCGTATTCTTCTAAAAAAAAGCGCATAGAATATACTTAGTTCAGCATGGAAACTGTGAGTTGGTACCGTCGAGTTTACGTTACAGTGGCCTGTTACATCTCACAGGCCGTGCCATAAGCAGACAATACTTGCATATTAATGGTTCCAGCTAATTCCGATTCACCTTTGTCAAATATTTCTTATAGTGTTTCATTTTTACCCTTACATGATTTTTGTTTTAGTTTTGACAATAATTATTTTTACAAATACTTTGAAGCAGGAGTGCGAATCAGTTCACCCCAAAATGAACTGGTCAGCATACTAAATTAGTTTTAAGGAAAATAATAGCTTCCATCTGCAGAAGGACGTGAACAGACGAAGAGAGCGGGCACACAAGTGGCAGCTGGAATGTAATATGGACAGGCATGAGATTATGACACCACTCGTCACCGTCTGCAAGCCCGAAGTTAAAAAACCTTTTGTCCCCGCTCTCTGCCTTCTGTCAGTCAGCCAATCTTCTATCCATGTCATAATCTTCCTCTGGAAACCATGGTCATTCAACTTATTTAACTGTCAGCTATGCAGCACCCTGTCAAAGGTCTTATGGGGATCTGAATAGGTCACATCCACTGATTCTCCGAAGTCTAACTTCCTTGTTACTTTCACAAATAAAAACAGGTTTGTGATATCTGACGTTCCCTTGACAACGCTGCGCTGATTCAGTCTATTTCATCACACTCTTCCAATTACTCTACAATTCATCTTTAGTAATGGACTCCCAAATTTTGCCAATAACCGAAGTAAGGCTAACCAGCCTGCATTTTTTTTCTCAGTTTGTTTCCTCCCTGCTTTCGTAAACAGCGGTGTTACGTTAGGTGCTATCCAGTCGTCTGGTATCCTCCCTGCTTCCAGTGATTCCTGAATGATCACCACCAATTCCCCCAGTGACAACTTTGTGCTAGATGTAATGTGGCCAATTTTAACAGACTGCAAGCGTCAGCTGACTCAGTAAGCCATGGAACCAATTATCAAATGATGTGAGTGTGAGCTATCCAGCTGATTTACTACACAAAATAATCCATTGGGAATTAGCGGGAATTTGGATTCACACAGGGTGTGGCCCAATTTGGATTACTGTTTTTTTTATTTTTTCCATTACTAAAATGACTCTTTATTAAAACCTTGATTTGATTTATAAGTTGAAGTAATGTTTTTTTTTATTTCAGGGCCAATCCATCGAACCCGTACATCCTTAGATTGTGCGAGGAATCTAGAGCACTTGGAGGAAACACACGCAGGCATGAAAATTCATGCAGACTCCACATAGGCCATGACCCAAGCCAGTAATCGTTCCTGCGTCCCTGGCGCTGGAAACAAGTGTGCAGCAGTGTTCCTCCGTGCCGTCCATCTTGCTCTCAAGCTGTGAGCTTTGACATAGGCTGGCTGACATAACCTTTCGTGTCTAGTACTTTGGATCTGGTCATTATAATCCTGATGACGTCCCAACTTTTCTCCGAAAGGATTGTTTTGCCGTTTATAAAAGCGTCATAATGAAAGCTGATTTGTTGCTCCTATTCGAATGTATATTTTATCTGATTGCTTAACGTCCTGTTGTATTTGCAGCAACGCGACCTCGCCTCAGAATGCTATTGTTCGACGGTATGTACTCTATATCGTCTCATATAACTCTCTAAGTTCGGAAAAAAATATATACCTTTTTAACAGACGATGCTACTTCAAACTCCAATGTTATTTTGCAAGCAATAAACTCACAACATTAATAAAGCATTAATAAAGTCACAGTTAATGTAACATGTGATTATTTATCAGAATCAATAGCCAGGATTAAATTATTCAACACATTGCACGTTCAAATTGTTATCCAATGATTTATTCCGATGATCAAAGGAATGGTTCAGCGGCAAGTTCATGTTTTGTTTCAGAACATGGCGCTGAGGCGTGTCATGAAGAAGCTAAGTTAAATTTCTCGACTGCATCCGGATTCACGTGAACAATCGACTGTAAATGTGTTCTGCTGTCGGTACATATCCGACTGAGTTACTGCATGGTCAAATCTGAACAATTATTTTAAATGTTAAATTCATTTTAAGCAATACGTTTATTGAAATATTAAGTCTTGTATGATTTATGTTTTCCATCATCCGTTCATTCAGTCCGACATTTTTTTTTGTCATCCTTCTGGATCTCCGTATTTCCCTTAATTGGCGTGATTGGATTTCGGCTGGTTTTTATGCTTGCTTTTAGTTATGTCTCTGTTTTGATGCAAGATTGCGTGGCATCAATGATATTGCTGCCATTTTTGGATTTGACTGTAATTCGCTTTTCAACCCATTTCGTGGCAATTTTATGAGACTAGCAGTTAATCTGCTTCGCTGCCTGACATTTAACTGGGGTATCAGGGGCCGGCAACACTTCACTTCTTTCATAATAAGGTATCTGCTTTCTTTTCTTGGAGTTGTCTTGGCAAACAAAAACAAAGGTGGACAACAATATTTGAAGGGGTTATCGGCATCAGATGATTTTCGCTTATATTCACACCTCTTCAGGAAGGGTCTTCAAAAATGACTGCATTCATATATTCACCGCTGACTTTACGGATGGCTCCAAGTAACCTATGCCGGACGTAAACGTAAAAACAATGCATGATGGTGATTATCATCACTGAATTCAAACGCGTTGGGAATAAATTCAGAAGAATAACGGGCATAATTTAAAGAGGGTCAAGTGATACAATTGTGTCATTCATATTCTTTTCAAATCAGATGCATTAAAAATGACCCCCATATGTTATCTCGTTGTAAAATTTGAAATTACTGGATTAAAAAAAAAACGTGTACAATAAATTGGCAGATCTATAAATAAACATTGGAGAGCTGGAAGCTTTGCGTTTTTTTTTTCCTCCTTCCTGCTTCCTATTCAGATTAAATGTGCTGTTCCTTCAATGCTATGGACGTCAATTCAAAGAGCCGTTGTGCCATATAGTTTGATTAATTCATCCACTTGCATGAGCAAGACAGATTAACCAGCGATTTGTTGACTATCCATATCCCCTTTCGAAAGAGGAGACCAAATTACCATGCTGATTCCCTGGAGCCCATTGATTTTGCGGAACCCTGACATTCGATTGGAGGATTACTGGCAATGCTACGTTGGGTATTATTGCATGTTATTCTTCTCTTCGAACTCCAATTCGAGCCTCGGATGTTAGTAATGTATTAGCGAAGAGTTTGCATCTTCGCTGGACTTCAATTTGCCTTTGGAATTTCTGGTAACCAATGCGATGGTTAGATCACTTTCCATCAACTTCATTGGTTGTTTGTGCAGTCTAATATAGGTCACAGCAGCAAAGAGTGAATTATTTATTCCTGTTACTGTGATTTGTGTACTAGTTTTTTCGCTGTCGTAATTCGATATTAACTCTTGGATTATAATGGAATTCAGATCAAATTGGCGGTGAAAACTTTGGATCACGAATACAGAGTATGTGCCACGACACCGCCACTTCGCCACAATGCTGCAACAGCAAGCTAGGTGTGTTTGCAGTGCTCAGTATATCAGCGAAGCCAGAAACTAAACAGTCCACCGCATGTTTCCTACAAAATTAAGACAGACATCCTCATTGCAAGATGCCGTTCACACTGATCAGTCGCCCCTGGATATCTCTCCCACAGAACGTTCCCAAATGTCTTGAGCACTGTTGGGGCTTCGGGCTGACTGCATCATTTAACTCGAATTGTGCTGCTGCAGCTTACATTTGTCCAGACAATGCCAAGCTTTGATGCACTAACAGACATTTTGATCTTCTTGAAGAAGTATGTGCTTTACACACCATTCATTTCGAGGAAAATAAAGTGGAATAATTTTATTTTATGGATTTGGACAGGTAATAGCCCAAACGACTTTTTACGCCGAATAGGACGGATTTTTATGTTGTACCCTGATGTGATTCCCTCCTTTTCAATGTTGGCAAATTGCATGTACTTCTCTCAGAGTTTTTAAACGCTGAGTATGAACTTATAAATATCTTCCTCATGCAGACAGGTAAATCTAAACAAACATATGCTGTCTATTATTTTTATTCGAATCTACGTAAGTGTGTTGTGGTCTAATTATAAAAAAAAAACATGAATACACGTGCCTAGGATGTGATGATGCCATCCGATGGGTCTAATCTTTACTTGCGGCATTTTGTAATATCTGACAACTCATAAGCGAAGCCAGGCTATGGATAATTACGTCTCGTGGCGGCAATATTGTCACATCAAACGTCAAACTTTATTCCCTTGACTTACTTGAATCCTTAATTTCTTTTTCGCATCCTTTCAGTTCTGTAAAATGTAAAGATGATTTTATTTATTTATTGTTGGATTGCATCCGAATTTCGATGAGTTACCTTTATCGTTAGTTAACACGCAAATGATTGGAACGCCATGCCATCAGTAACACTATTCTACTAAATATCCTGCAACATCTTTTGTTTATGTGAATGATGTTACCGCATTGCTGCTGAAAAGTCAACGATAACAACATCTAACCAACGCAAATATCCAGATGCATTTATATAGAATGAGTAGCATATGAAAGCGTTATCTGAAATGTAAATAAATTCTTAACAGCAAAATTAAACATTTGTTAGTTTTGACATTTTGAATATAATGTAATGTATTTTCCAATATCGCGTACCTTATAGTTAACAGTAATCATTTCCTCTAGAGGCAATTATTGAGCAGATATTTTGAGGAAAAAAAAAACGGTCTTCCCGTTCGAAAGATTAGTTATGGGCAGAAAAAATTCGGATCATGTGTACAGAGCTTTTGAAATTCGCAAGGCTGGAGCCTTCCGATCGTCGGTGGAAATATGTTGCCTGCCAAATATGAAAAAAAAAAAATCTTGCATTCGTTTCTCCGACGAGTTTCTTGATGTGCGCAGAAAACTGGGCTTTCTGTCAAACCCACAGCACGTTGCAGGAGATCCTAACCACTCCTTGACGGCGCAAAAAGCCCGGGAACGCCCATTGAAATTCAGATCCCAGAAGATAATGTTGCAGCCAATCCCATGCTTACAGAATGTATGCATTTGTGAGTTTTTGCTATTTATCTTCAGTAGTTGGTGGCACTGTGGCTGCCTAAAAATAACTGATTTTTAAAAAAGTATTGTATTAAACATTATATGCTTCAATATGTAAAAATAAATCACGTGATCCCATATTTTTGAAAGCGCGTTTTAGCATCATGGAATCATTGGCCGAATTTTCATTCTGTCCGCAAGACAATTTTAGCTGGCAAATGACGGACGTTCGAAAGGCTCCTTGAACTCCTGACTAATTTTCCGGTTTCAGGACGAAAGAGACCAGATAATTCCGCCCATAAGATGGCAAGTGCAGAAGGGGTCCTTTCAGCCTGTCAATCCTGCACCGACAGCAATCCTACCCAGGACCCATCATCGTAATGCCATGAATTCAATTTGCTAAACCGCAAGAGAAGAAAAGACAATTTAATGTAGTCAATCGAACGAACATGCAAATCGTTGGGCTGTGGGCCAAATTGAAGGAACACCCAAAGGAAAAACAAAACACAGACCCGGCGAAAACGTGCAAACTCCACAAAATATTGAGTCAAATCTGGAGTTGAGCCCTCTTTCCTGGACCTGTAAGGAAACAATGCTAACTACTGCGCCTCAATGACACCTTAAATCTGCATTGAATTATTGTGTAACTTTTTTTTAAAGATGTGTTGCATGCGACTAAATGTTAATTATTGTTAACATCTTTTGACATGATCAGGAATTCTTTGAACCATGATTTGGATAACTGCACGGGATCAATAACAATGGAGTTTACGTTATGGGCTGTAAAATAAAATGCGATTTGTTTACATTATTTGTTTTCTCCTACACGCTTGCGTTTATTTATAATTCTTGTGTTCAAATGCCCGTTTTGCTTAAATACAGCATTTGCATTTATATATATATATATATTAGTGGAAATAGGCACTAACAAAATTAGTGTTATACATAACAAACTTTGAGATTATGTTAACTTTTGACGAAGGAGAAAAATTTTCAAAGCTGCACTGACACGTTTAGTTACCTCGATTTTTTTAGTTCCTTCCAACTTTTATTTTTCTAGTATAATAAATGTATTATTTTTAAACAAACATTTGAGAGATAGGTATGAGGAAGGACAAGATATGGGGTGAAATTCTGCGGGGGATGCATCAGGGAGGGAGGGGATGTGGAAAGGGATGCTGCCAGGCGGGGCAAGGAGCCGAAGGGGATTAGGTAAGTCGTTGTGGGGGAGGGGGTGCTGGTGAAGTAGGAGGTGGAGGAGAGTGGATGGGGGATATAAAGGAGAGCGGGATGGAAAACAGGGGGTAGTGAAGTGTTTCGATTTTACGGGTAGATCGTCTCTTCTTTCCCTACATCATGCATCAAAATGGGCAGGTTGGATGGCACGGCGACAAACTGATTTGTACTGTTTTTAGTACTGTTGCCTCTCAGTGCCAAAGAATTCGTCCCGATTCTCTCCTTTGGTCACTGCCTGTGTGGAGTTTGCACGTTGTCCCCGTGTCAGTGTGGGTTTCCATTAGATGGCTCTGGTTTCCTCCCACATTACAGTGATGTGCAAGTTAGGTGCATTGGCCATACTATGTGGATCCGCACAGGTGGCAGAATGTGGCGTCTCAGAGATTCTCAATGTAACTCCATTGCATTGTGAATGTAAGCCTATTTGTTACTAATACATAAACTGTTTTAAAACCTCACGTCTTTGTTACTTCAATTAATAATCAAGGGAAAAGAGAAATGTTCCATCGGCGTAGAAAATGACGCCAGGTATGCAAGCTGTGTTAGATTCTCTCATACCTAGTCCACGTCAGCTTAGAGACAATTTGCATATGCCATCTTTTGGAACCTGACCTTCCAAAAGCTTTTGCACGAGACAAGTTGCTTGATGATCAACAATGCATCAGGGAAACTCTTGAAATTTGGATAAACATTGGAAGAACATTTGTCATCTAAATCGGTCTACTTTCCTGAAGCGTTTGTGCAAACCGAGTTACATCAGGTTGGACGTTTGATCAGGGGTCCTCTTAAAACTGGGTAAATAGTTAATCCTATTTTATTGCAAATTCCAAATGCAGAAATTTATCCCAGAAACTCAAATCCATTTCACAACTTGGCGGCAAACATTTTTGAGGGGAGCATTTGTCATAAAAAAAATGCCAAGAAAATATTTCACTTGATGTGGTTTATTTATATGTTAACAAGCATGTACGAAAGAAAAGACAAAAACATGTCTGTTGTCTGTGCGCGCTGCAGCTTGAGGGGTGGGGTGGGGTGGTGGTGGGGGGGGGGGGCGCTGTGGGGTGGTGAAGCACAGTGAAAATATATATGGGCAAAACCTCGTTGAACAACTGCGCAAGATCGGACGTTTCAGACAATTACAGCTCAGCGCTTGACGACAGCCAGCTTTCCGAAACTCGGTCTGAGATTCAAATCTGAGCTATGTGAGTATTTGTGCGCACGTTCTTGGACATCATTGACTGATATCCTGCAGACATGGGCATCGCTTCATCAACGTCACGTGGCATTTCAGGAACATGTTACAAGCCAATATTTTTCACATGTGCGAATATGAACATCTGGATTTTCAATATGAACAACATATTGGATACAACTTAACGTGCTAGGCAAGATTAAAAAAAAACAAATAACAGTTGGATTACTTTTTTAAAAGTTTTTTTTCCACCTCAGGACGAAATGGAAGCTTCTGGATTGTAATTAATCAAGCAGTCGTAGCATATTAGTATGAAGTTTAGAGCAGATATAACAGGAAGTGAATGGAATGTGAAAGTTATCACTAAAGGAATTTAACATGAAGGTAACGAAGTTTGTTGCAACAAACGAAGTGTCTCCTCTTTAACGAGGGTTAACATAACTGGAATGAAAGGTTAAACATTAATTTTGCCCCCTCACCAATCCACATTTCGCTGGGTGCAAACGGACATTACAGGCCAATTGCCGCGTTTACAGGAGCCTTCAAAATATCGTGTTTCAAACTAGTTGTAAACGCAGAGAACATGTTAGAAATTATAAATGTTTCGCATGCTTCATTCAGCAGCTCTTTCTGACCCCGTGACTATCTGCGTCACGTAGAGCTGAAAAAAATAATCGCAGAAACTAGACAAATTTGCTCAACTTTCTTGGCCATTCTTTGTATTTGTTTTAATAAACAAAGAACAACGAATCAGTTTAATTGCCAATGCTGCAAAGTCATTAGCATCCAAAACAGGCCCTTTCGAAAGCTGATCTCATGAATTTAACAATGTTTAATTCAGACGCACAGCCCGTGTCATCTCTGCGTGTGTGTCTCACACAACATGATTGACAGCATTCTTAGTCGTAAGACGTTAGCTTAGGTTGACTGGCCATGCTATGTTGACCCTAACGTCAGGGGATTACATTATAAACGCGTGTTGTTGTGGTTGTGGGATCTGGGTGGCATTGTGGTCACAACAGACTGGATGGGCCGAATGATCTCCTCCTGTACTGCATCGATTGTATGATTGCATGAGTCTTTGTCTAAGAGAATCGATTAAACCAATAAATGAATGGCAGAAAACTAGCGTACAGATAGAACAGTTATTAAATACAGCGCAGGCATTTTGAAATCTAGATAAATGAATAGATTACAAAAGTAAGCTAGTGCTGATGGAACTATAAACACTACAGGCGTACTTGTAGTTTTGAGTACAGTTTTGGTCAGTTATAAGAGGACAGATGCAGTGGCATTGAAGTTTAAAGGAAATTCGCCAATTTGATTGCAGAGATGGCTGTATTGCCATATAAAGGCAGATTGATCAGTTTAGACCTGTATTCGCCAGTATTTAGAAGAATGAGAGGGGGAATCAAATTGAGGTATAGAAGATGATAAAAAGAAAAAAAAAAACTTGAACGGATCTTCCTTTTGTGAGACATTGTAGGCCGAGATGTTATCGACTTGGAATAAGGGATAGCAAATTTAAATATATTTGAGGAGATATCCAACTGAGCATTTGTGCGTGACGGAACATTACAGCATATTGCCAACGAGGATTGCTGCCGAATGGTCAGAGTCGTGAATAACAACTTCGCACAACGCGAAGTCCTTTAATTTCGTTTGCTGGGTTGCATGTTCCCAATGAAATCTCCTCCGTATTCGATAATAAGTGTTTCACTGATGATGATGATGACATTTTCCATAGTTGCAAATAACCATCTGGTTCACTCACGTCCTTTAGGGCAAACCATCTGCCATGCTTACCTGGCCTGGCCTAATTGTGAATCTGAAATTCGCTCCCCAAAGAGTGATGAATGCTGAGGCAGTGGAGTTACACATATTTTTATTATTTAACAAAAGGTTTTGAAAGGTTATGGCGAGAAAACAGAAAAGTGGGAATGAAGGGCTTTTTCATCCATGAACGAACGACAGATGTATTAGGTGGGTTGAAATATCTAATTCTCTCGGAAATCTTTCGTTGTTGTGAAATATATCAAATGACATTAATTAGTTAAGAACACTAACTGAAAAAGGTCGATACCCATGTGATAAGCAGTGAGGATTCACATCACGCAGATCGTTAAGGCTGCATGATCGAGAGTTTTGCCTTGGAGAGAGAGCCGGAAACACTCTCTTTCCGTACATATACATTTCCAATGGGGAGAGTCAGCGAAAAGAGGAAATTAGAATATACAAGACAGAGACTCATACAACTTCATTATCTATGGATTCCCCGCCCTGCTGCCGCTCAGAAAGCGCTCCTTCATGCACTTACGTCATATCCGAACTGATGATAACACATTTCAAAAGGCATGTTTATGTTTTCCTGATTGAACATTTCGCTCAAAACCTACACTGTGTTTTTGATGGACCATTCATCAATTTCTGGCTTGTGTGCCTTCCAACTTGTAGTCAATTGCAAAAAACATATTGGCATCCCTCGTCCTCACTTTCAACCAAACTCCTATGCATTAAAATGACTATTTTCCACCAGTTTCGCCATCTGCCAACCCTGAACACACATTCCCCAGACGATACTTACCATTCGGCAGCAATCCTCGTTGGCATCCTTTTGTAATGTTCCATCACGCACAAATGCTCAGCCCCTTGCCATGACACTTTTCCTTCCAAGAGATTCACCACCCTTTGAGTGAAGAAGTTCCTCCTCAACTCCGTTCTAAACCGCCCCCTTTTATCTTGAGGCTGTGCCCCCTAGTCCTACTACCCTTTCTGAGCGGGAAGAGTCTCTCCACCTCTATCCTATCCATCCCATTCATCATCTTATACGTCTCAGGGTAGAATAGGTGTAGGGTGATGCGGCGGCACGGGCTCGTTGGGCCGAAGGGCCTGTTTCCCGTGCTGGGTTGTTCTTTGTTCTTTTTTGTATCAATAAGTGCGGCACCAACCCCTTCAATTACTCCATCGTCATCGTGCAGCTGAAACACTGTTACACGTCCTTTAATTTCGTTTGCTGTGTTGCATGTTCCCAATGAAATCTCCACCGTATTCGATAATCAGTGTTTCACTGATGATGATGATGATGACATTTTCCATAGTCGTAAGTAACCATCTGGTTCACTCACGTCCTTTAGGGCAAACCATCTGCCATGCTTACCTGGCCTGGCCTAATTGTGACTTCAGAGCAACAGTAAGCATGCTGAATCTCAATGGCCCTCAGAAATGGCCTGGCAACCATTCAGTGGTATCATTCGCTAACAAGTATCAACAAAGAAAAGAAACCGGATGGAACAACTAACATCAGCCTGGGCACCATAAAAGAAAACAGCAAATAATCATCCCCGACAATTCTGCAAAGAACGTCTTTTTAACATATGGGGGCGAGTATCAACATTGGGGGGCTGCCTCACGTATTAGGCAAACAACAGTCTGATATTATCATTCTCATCAAATCATATCTTACAGTTAACACCACAGACAGCAACGTACCAAGATTTGTTTTGACCCAGCAGCAGCACTGACCCAGCAAATGTGTTCATATTGTGGTGTATAGTCAGGAGCGATTTGCCCAAGGAGTCCTTAACATTGAATCTGAAAGCCGTGAAGTCTCGTTTGAGGATTAATATTGCCAAGGAAACCTGTTGCTGTTTACTATGTAGGCTTTCTTCGGCTGATCAATAAATAGTCCATGTTGAACAACACTTGGAGGAAGCACTGAGAATGGGAAGGGCTCAAAATGCGCTCTTAGTGGGGCATTAATTGTCCACTTCCAAAAGTGGCACGGCAGCAGCACAACTCAACGGGCTGGCCAAAATCATAGAACTGATACTTTGGGTCTGCAGCAGTTGGTTGAGGATCCAACAATAGGGAAATAAAACATAGTTGAACTCAGCCTCACCAATCTGCCGGCTGCAGATGCACCTGTCCATGACAGTATCGGTCACAATGACCATCACACATTCTTTGGAGACGAAGTCCTGCCTTCACATTGGAAATTACCTCTAAATGTTGTGTGGCACTATCATCATTGTAAATGGAACTGACTTCGAACTGATCTAGCAACTCAAGTATGAATATCCAAGATGGGCTGTGGGTCATCAGCAGCAGCGGAATTACACTTTAACAAATCATGGTATGGTATATCCCTGACTCAACCATTGCTATCAAGCCAGGGGATAAACCCTATTGAATGGAGAGTGGAGGATGGCATGTCAGGAGCAGCAGCAGACCTAACTAAAATGAAGCGTTATAGTGGTAGTGACCAAACATAAATTCGTGCATGTCAAATGGCAAAAAAAGAACAAGTAATGAACAGAGTTAAGCGATCCCACAACGAACGTGTCGGATAGAAGATCTGCAGTTCTTGAACGTCCAGTCGTGAATGTTGGGGAACAATTAAACAATTCGTTGGAGGGGGAGGCACCACAAGTATCCGTGCTCTCGATGATGGAGGAGACCAGCACGACAGTGCAAATGATAAGGCTGTATATTAGCAGCAATCCTCAGCCAGAAATGCAAGGTATATAATCCATCTCGGCCTCCTGAAAAGATCCTCAACATCTCAGATGTCAGTCGCAAGTAAATCCGATATCCCTCCACATGATATCAAGAAATGGTTGCAGGTACTGAATGCTATGAAGGCAATAGGCGCTGATAACACTCTGACACCAAGACTGAAGACTTGTGCTCCAGTCCTTGCTGCTCCACTAGCCAAGTTTTTCCAGCATAGTTACAGAACTGGCTTCTGTCCGACAACGTGGCAAATTGTCCACATACGTCCTGTGCACAAAAAGGAGGACAAATCTAACACAGCCAATCAGTCTATCCTTGATCATCTGTAAAGTGATGGAAGAGATCACTGAGAGTGCAATCAAATAATACCTGTTCAGTGTTGCCCAGTTTATGTTTCGCCAGAGTCACTCAGGTCCTGACCTCATCACAGTTTGGTTCAAACGTGGAAGAATCAGCTGAATTCCAGAGCTTAGGTGAGAGTGGCCGGCGTTAACATTAGGACGCATTTCATCGAGTGTGGTTTCAAGAATCCCTTACCAAACTGGAGTGAATGAGTAAATGAAGAGAAACAGTCGGCTCGTTAGATAAATATCTGATACATGGGCAGAATGGTACAGTTGTGAAGAGTCAGTCGTTCCTGATCCAGGGCACCTCTGCAGGAAACCTTCAGGGTCCTGTCCTGGACACTAAAAACCTTCAGCTATTTCATCAAAGACATCCCCCGCCATAAGGTCGGAGGTGAGGTTGTTAGCCAAAAAAATTGCACAATGTTCAGCACCATTCGCGACTCCTCAGACACCGAAGCAGTCCTATTTTTGAGGTAACAAGGTAAGGACGATATCGAGGCTTGTTCTGACAAGTGGCAAGTAACATTACTGCCGCACAAATGACAGGCAGTGACCATCATCAATAAGAGACACTCGAAAGGCAACCACTTGACCTCCAATGGTGTTATCATCACTGATTGCTACATTGTCAACATGCTTGGCGTTATCGATGATCAGAAGCTCAACTGATCTCACCAAATAAACACAGTGGCTAGAAAAGCAGGTCAAAGGCTGAGCATTTTGTGACGAGTAATTCCCCACCTGAACCAAAACTTTACCGCCATCTACAAGGCACAACCCAAGAAGGTTATGGTACATTGCATACTCGCATGAATGGGTGCAGCTCCAGCATAACTCACGAAACTTGACACCACCCAGGATAAAGCAACTCGCTTGATTGGCGCCACATCCACAGGAATCCATTCCCTCTACCACCGACGCTCAGCAGCAGCGGTGTCTACTGTCTACAAGATGCACTGCAGAAATTCCCAAAGTTCCTGGGACGCCACCTTCCAATTCCACGACCACTTCCATCTAGAATGGGAGTAGTAGCACATACCTGGGGTCAACATCGTCTGCGGTTACCCTTCAAGCCACTCACCATCTTGTCTTATAATATATCGCCATTCCTTCACAGTCAAAGTCCTGCAGTTTTCTCGCCAACGGCACTCTGGGTCAAACAGCAGCCCATGGATTGCAGGGATTCAAGATGACAGCTCGCCACGACCTTCTCAATTGCGTATACGTATGTACAATAAATGCTGACCTGCCAGCGACGTCCATGTCCCGCAAATGAATTCTTAAAAACCTACAACGAAGAGACTAAACATGGCTTACTATTTGATGATTCAATCAGCAAGTGAATGATAACTATTTCCATTTCCAAGCAATCTAAACACGTGCCCTTCTTATATCATGCCGTTTCGGTTTCTTCCCTATGGCAACTGCTGCAGTGAAGCTCAGTTAAAATTCGAGGACAAAAATGTATTTTTTTTCACGTCATCTTGGTGTCTCAGCCCATTAAAATCAATACACATTAATGAAATTTTTATTGAGGCATTTTCTCCTCCAATGTAATAATGTGCTTTCATTTACATTCAATAAAATGAAGTATGCACTCCGCCAGTGTCCCTATGAAGCAGGCTCTCACTTCCCCATACGTTTACCTTTCGTGAGACTTGCCTTCGTTCTTCTATCAACATTTTGTGAACGCGATATACAAAGGAAAAATTGCTGCACCCAGACCCAACTTTTGCAACACATTTTATGCAGCAGCACATCGAGGTTAATTTAGGCCCCAGTTAAATATGTGCCTTGAACCCAGTTATCTAGGGTCAGTTGCGTAAGTACAAATATCTCCAGCTCATTCATCAAATGCCTTCCCTCCGTTACAAGCTCTGAAGTAGGAAAGTTCGCCACGTTTGAACAATGCTCAACAGCGTTCACAACACGGCAGATACCAAAGCAGGGCATGTTGAAAAGCAAAATGATCTTAACAATTTCAATGCTTGATCTGGCAAGTGGAATGTCACATTCGCGTCAGACAAATTCCAGGTAATAATCACCAGCAATAAGAAATATTCCATCCACCAACACTTGATGTCCAATTGTCTTACCAATACCGAATCCACGACTGTCAACATGCTTGAGGTCACCATTGACGCACTGGACGCACTAAGTAAAAACAGTGCCGACAAGAGCACTTGAGATGCCAGGACGTACTGCATCGAGTAATCTTGAGAATCCTCAAGACTATCCACCAGTTGTAAGTCACAAGTCAGGAATGTGATTGAAAACTCCCAATATGCTCCGTTGGGTGCAACTCCGGAAACACAAAATAAAAGCTTGACGTAATCCAGGACAAAGCGGAATGTTTGACAAGCGACACATCAACAAACATTCATTCCCTCCGCCACCGACACTCAATCACAGCAGTGCGCAATACCGACAAAATACACTGCAGCAATTCACCAAAAATCCGTAGACAACACCATCCAAATCCACCATCCCTTCCATCAAAAAGGACAAGGACACGGGTAAATGGGAACACGACTATCTATTTTGACACGATACGGTATCTTCCACTCCAAGCAACTCACCGGCCACACTTGGGAATATATCCCTTTTCTTTTTCAGTCACTGGATCAAAATCATGGAAATCCCACCCGAAATGCATTGTGGACAAACCACAAAACATAGACACAACGAATGAAGAAGCACACCACCACATTCTCAAGGCAAACAACACATCGGCAATAATATCTGCCAGGCACCGGCGCTCATTTTTTTTTGTTTGAATTTCTGCGTTTTTAAAAGGGACAACATTAGCTAAAATTGGATTCATTTCACCGAGAACTAATACGCCGACAGGTAGAATAGTATGTACATTTTGGTCGAATTTTAAGTGAAAATGTAAATGTGTTTGAACCAGTTCAAGATTATTTGCAGATTATTAACTGGGTTGGACGATTTGTCTTATGTATATTTGCATAAATCACAATTGATTCGAACGTGTTGTTAGAATTACAACAGTGAAATTTTCAGACATATTTAAGTTCTTGAGCAATTTTGAATGACTGGCGTTAAATCAATGGTTCCTTTGTTGTCATAATTTAGAACCACAGGTACCTCTTACAGATGTACAATCGCCTATCTATAACAGATTTTTTTTTATCCGTTGTGACATGGGAAACAGGATCTTAGGAATTCGGAACTGAAGCAGCCAATTCAACTGTTGACGCCGCTGTATCAGAGTATGTATAACTTATTCCCGGTCTCAGATCCACACCACTATGTGGTCTCCATGTTTGTTTGTTTTTAACATAAATATATCTATATCATTCTTGAAACCATTTAATGACTCAGGCTTCGGAATACAATGAGGCAGCGAGTTGCAAATGTCATTAACTTCAGCGAGAATTAAGTTCAACTCATCTCAATTCGAAATTTTTCGCCTCTTAACTGTAAATGTGACTTCTTGCTCTCTCATATTTAAAGAGTTTCTGCAAATACGTAAACTGCAAAAGAGTAACATTGGACAGAGTAGGGCCTTTAAGGACCAACAAAATCATCTTTGTGCAGATCCATAAGAGCTGGGCGATATTCTAAATTTATATTTCTCATTCGTGTTTACTGCTGGGAAAAGCACGGATGTTAGGGAAATTGGGGAAATAAATATTAATGCTTTAAGCAGTGGAAATGACAGAGAATGGGGTGCTGGAAGTCTTAAAGCGCACCAAGGTAGACAAATCCCCAAGACAAAATGAAATGTATCCCAGGGCGTTGTGGGAGACTAGGGTGGAAATTGCCCATCCCCTAGCTGTGATATTTGAGTTAATGGTAGTCACGGATGAGGTGCCTGAAAATTGGGGGGCGGCAAATCGCGTGCGTCTCATTTAAAAGGGTTGCGGTGGATAAATTGTTGGAAGATATTTTTAAAGGCAGGCATTGAGAAACTCAAAAACTGATTTGGGACAGTCAGCATGGCTTTCTGAGAGTAAAATCAGTCTCGCAAATTTAAGTGATTTTTTGAAGGGGTAGCCAAGAAGGTCTACAAGGGTAGTGCATTTGATATGGTCTACATTGAATTTAGCACGACCTTTGACAAGTGCCGCATGTTTCGTTGTTGTATCAGGTTAAATATTACGGAATCCCAGGTGAGGTATCCAATTGGGTGCAACATTGACTTCTTGGCACATGCCAGAGGATGGTTGTAGAGATTTTATTTCAAACTGGAGGTCTGTGACCAGGGATGAGTGCTGGCTCCGCTGTTATATTTCTTATTTATGAATGATTTGGATGAGAATACGGGAGGCACTGTTAGTACGTTTGCAGATTAGAGAAAGATTGGTGGTGTATTTTTTGTGAACAAAGTTATCGCCAATTGTAACAGGACTTTGATCGATTGTGCCAGTGGTCTGATGAATTGCAGATGCAGTTTAATTTAGACAAATGCGAGGAGACGCTTTTCAGTGGATTGCAGGGCAGGTCTTACTCAGTTAATGGTAAGAAGGTGGGGACAGTTCTGAACAAAAAAAAAACAAGGAGCACATGTGCATAGCCCCTTGAATTTGCAATCTCAGGTGGAAGACTTTCAGCATCTTTGGTCTCATCGATCAGAACATTGAATACAGGAGTTGGAATGTCTTGTTGAAGTTATACAATTCATTGGTCAGGCCACACTTGGAATATTGTGTGCAATGCTGACGACACTATTATAGAAATAATATTATTAAACTAGAAAGAGTGCAGAAAACATTTACAAGGATGCCAATGGCACTTGATGAATTGAGTTATAATGAGGAGTTGGATATACTGGAACTTTTTTTTCTCTGAAGTGTCGGAGGCTGAGGGGTGATCTTATAGAGATCTACAAAATAATGAGAGGCACAGATCAGCTTCACAGTCAATATAATTCCCCAAAGGCAAGGGAGGCTAAAACTGGAGGGCATAGGTTAAAGGTGAGAGGAGAGCGATACAGAAGTATCCAGAGGGGCACTTTTTTTGACGCAGAGGGTGATGAGTGGCTGAAACAATCTGCCAGAGCTAATTGTCGAGGCGGGTAGAATTCTATATTAAAAAAAAACATTAGATGGTAACAGGGATACAATGCGTGTAAGAAGCATATGGGACAAATGCGGCCAATTGGGATTGATTTGATGGTTAAAATAAAACGGCATGAACAAGTTGGGCCGAAGGGCCTATTTCCATGCTGTAAATCTCTGTGTATCTTTGATTCCATATAATTTGTGAATAGTTTACAGCACCTTCCAAAAAAAAATCGACATGAGCGAAATGTATGTGTTATTTGTGTGTTGATCAGTGGCAGGTGGGAACTGATCAAACGATGAAGAATGTGACAGGTGCAGAACGGTTGAATGCTGAAAATTGTTCCAAAAGTTATTTGTAAAATAATGAGCTCATGCGTCAGTGACGGAAAGCCAACCGCAACTATCAAAAGCTAATTTCAAACGGAACTATTCGATCACTTCCTTAAAAGGGAAATATATGCCTGTCAAAATGACATAATTTCTGCATGACAACGTTTAATTCTAACCCATCAATAATGACGAAAATATCAGTGAATTTCCAGGACAGTGAAAAATGTCACTCTCTTATGCTTGTGCGTGTTTGCCACGCAATAATAGGGGGGAAAAAAACGAAATCTGCATGAGGCAATTTAATTACATGTCGTGCAACAGCAGCATCACTTCTCCAGAGGAATTGGCATAAATTCAAAAGGAAACACTGGTTTCATTCCTTTGAGTGAGAGGATGGGAGATTGTGAATCATCTATTTGCTTCCTTCAAAATGGCAACGCTTAATAATACGTTTTATGCATTATATGAAATAAGTAAAATTGAAGTTCGATTTTAATTTCAAGAAATCCTCATTTCTTTTCTTTTTTTCCGTTCTGAATGTATTTACAACGTTCAACAAGAAGTTCAATTGACCACATCAGCATCAAGCAGAATCCCTTACTTTCCTCTTTTTCTATCGACACTTTCTCTGTCAAGGGAGAAAGCAAATTAACAAGATTGAATGGTGTGTGTTAATGTCGAACTAAAAAAAGAGAGAAAACACTATATCCTAACCATTAATGGCTTATATCCATTGCCAAAAGTGGGGCTGGGCGGAGGACGCTGCAAATGTGTCTTCTTGACTTCCTCCTGGAGGATCACAAAAATAGTTGTTGCGGCAATTGCTCACAATTTGAAGTTGCCCTGGGCAGTTTTGCTGCGTTGTACCCATTTGAAAACAAAACACACAAAACGATTCAAATAAGTTACTTTGAAAGATGTGCGCATTGACAGTGTTATTTTGAACAGGACGTAGTTAATAAGAATACGCCTCACCCCTAAAGAACCACTTGAAGTAACAATTTCGGTACCTGCACAGACATCCTTTATCTCCGACAACGGATGAGACTCCCTCAGGCAAGCACAATCCCACACCAAACATGTGATCTAATGATATTGATCGCGATTACCATCGATCTGACATGGACCATCCCTGCTATTCAACCAAGCTGGGCACCCCTCCCAACCAAAAATAAGTAATGTGGAATCTTCTTGACAAAAAAAAAGACGTGATCTATCCGATTAAACAGAGGTTTATTATGGAACTCAAACTAAATAATACTTATTTCGCACTATCTAGGAATTAGAACAGGGGCAATTAAATGACAATGAGTGAAACTTCAATCAAAGTCACATATTCGTCGCCTCATTGCATGACAGTTTTTTTTTCTTCTGGGATTATATGATCCTTCGTATTATTGAAAAAGTTGTTTCAGGTTATTTTGATTTGACTTGAAACAATTGCAATTATTATTGTCAAATGCATTTCCACACAATGAAAATATCGGGATTTTTTTTCAAACTATGCATACAAACATACTCTCAATTAATTTAAAAAAGGGTTAAAAAATGCAAACTTCATAGTGCAACAAATATCAACTTAATATGAGCCAGGTTCATTCAAAAGAATGGCGTTGGCAAGGATGAATCTGTTTCCAGTGAATTTCCCATCATTCCCCAGACTAAAACAGATGGGGGAAAACATGTCCGGTGGGCATGTGGTTCTTGTTTTTATTATTTTTGTTTTTTTTTTCTTTTTGAATCAGCGGGCAGTTTATATATTGTCAATGGGTCGGAGAGTGCTCTAAGTGATATACATCGCTTTGTTTACGTCCCTTTGGAGTTGTTTGCTGCCTTGGCTAGGGAAGAAGGCATACCAAACACTGATACATCCAGAAAGAATGTTTTCTATGCTGCAGCTGCAAAAGTTGCTGAGAACCGGGGAGGCTTTGTCAAGTGGACATTACAAATTTGCTTCGTCTACTGAGAACCTGGAAGCTTCATTAACTGCATTGGGGCGGGGGAATCAAAGCATTTTTTTTTGTAATCTGGGCATCTGAAAAAGTTAAGCTTATGACCTTATTACTTCGTTTCCATTCATGTAGATAGCGTCACTTCCTCCACCCCGCTTGCCAAAGCTCATCACTATTTCCACCGTTCTGTTGACATTGAGGGACAAATTATTATCGATGCATCAGTCCAACAGATTCTGCATCTCTTTCCTATATTCCGTCCCGTCATTGCTTAAGATCCGGCCCAAAGGTTGTTTCAGCAGCAACGTTATAACTCGAATTTTAGGTCACTTTAGCCGCACTGTCATAGTTGTATGTGGATAATAGCAAGTGGCGGAGAACAGAAGAGTGTTGGGCACGAATGTTCAGGAGGAGGTTTTATTGCCAATCTTTGCTGATTGTGATCTGTGTGTTGGGATGCTAAGAATCTAATTAGTAAGTGAGGGAGCAAATTCCCAAGGCTACGGAGTTAGGAGGTTTATTTCCGAGTGGCAATGGTGTTGAATGCTCAAACGTAGTCAATAATAGAGCATGACATAGTTGATTTTGTTATCGTAGTGTACAACCGCTGAGCACCAGGCGCAGGAGGAAATGTCGGCTTTGCGGTGGACGGCGAACAATAGTGGATCCAGGCAATCTGGAAGGTCAGAAGTGATTCAAGCCACGACTACCCTGTGGAAGCGCTGCATTATGATGGCTGACAGAACCAGCAGATTGCAGTCATTTGGAGCACTGCTTTGATGTTAATTGGTAGATGGCTGATGGTCATCGTTTTGAAGCAGATACTGACCTCGGATTGTCGAAAAGAGTGGTTGAAGACGCCTGCGATTGCCCCTGCGGAGAAAACGCTCAGGATCGAATTTCTCGTCCGAATACCACATCCGGGCCAGTCGTTTTTCTTCTTGATTTGATCATCGAGTCGGCTGCTCTGACATCAACAATGGAGACGTCGGTCAATGGTTCATCCGAAACTTCCGTGATGGATGTCATCTATCGCTGAACGCTTGCTCAAAACAGGCCAAGGAAACATTTAGTTAATCAGGGAGCTGGCGGGTGGTTCCAGCGAATTTACGATCTTATAGCCTGTTACATCTGGCAGAACATACCATAAACATGCAGTATTATCTTAATGACTCAAAGTGAAAGGAAATGCGCTCGGATAAATACCGTTTAATATTAGCAAATAATTCTAATGTTTCTGCATTTTGCCAACCGTTGATTTGCTTTTATTTTAACACGGCTTACATTTGATCAAATGATTTGAAACGGGGGTGGGGGAGTATTTTATGTCCCACTCCGCCCTCCATCCCTCGCCCCCATGAATTTATACTCTGCCATCCATCTTAAACGTATTGGAATTTCGGTATCATCAGTCTATTGTGGTCCCTCAGTCCTGTTGTGTTTTGCGAGAAATTCAATATTTCAGCTTCAATTTTGATTGATAAGACACCTCTTTACTTGAAACACTCTGATCCAACATCGCAGAGTGAAGAACTACGATAAAGTAATTCATTTTCATATTTCATTCCCACGTTTTGACACAAAAATATATTATTTTTTTGATTTGGCGAACTCTGTTGCCTTAGGTTTATTTGGTTACAAAGTGAAACTTGCATGTTGCTCCCTGAGACGGCAGCCATCTAGTTACTTTCTCCAATATCAGTAACTTCAGCACATGTCTCAGTTATAATTGTTTTTGTTTGTTTGTTTTGTTCCCGATCCTCGAAGTTCATGCTGACGTCCTCTTGGGACTTCAATGACGGTAACCAATTTAGCGAGGTTTTAAAAATTGACGGATAATCATGCATCCTTATCGAGCTTCCGTACCTCTCCGATCATCGTCCAATAATATTCCACTCTGCTTAATTATCAGAGTGTTAATCCACGCCATATGCTGCACCGCGATGTATTTCCTGGAATTAAATGCTATTAAATCAAAATAATGCCCTGTCAACAGTTTGCAAATTATGACCTCCCTTAACACCTCAATGTTGTGTCGCAGACTCTGTTCGAGTATGTACAGAATGAGTACAAATAAGATGCAGAACCTGGCCAAAATTTAAACGACAATCATCAATTTACAGGACCACAACGTTCAAACAATATTTTACTTTGAGCATTATGACTATCGCATCTGCAACTCTTGTGAAACAGAATATTTTGCCGTTGTCGTGATTCTGATTTTTTTTTTTAAATAGCTGATGTGGTGATCAGCTATTTTAAAAAAAAAATCAGAATCACGACAACGGCAAAATATTCTGTTTCACAAGAGTTGCAGATGCGATAGTCATAATGCTCAAAGTAAAATATTGTTTGAACGTTGTGGTCCTGTAAATTGATGATTGTCGTTTAAATTTTGGCCAGGTTCTGCATCTTATTTGTACTCATTCTGTACATACTCGAACAGAGTCTGCGACACAACATTGAGGTGTTAAGGGAGGTCATAATTTGCAAACTGTTGACAGGGCATTATTTTGATTTAATAGCATTTAATTCCAGGAAATACATCGTGGTGCAGCATATGGCGTGGATTAACACTCTGATAATTAAGCAGAGTGGAATATTATTGGACGATGATCGGAGAGGTACGGAAGCTCGATAAGGATGCATGATTAACCGTCAATTTTTAAAACCTCGCTAAATTGGTTACCGTCATTGAAGTCCCAAGAGGACGTCAGCATGAACTTCGAGGATCGGGAACAAAACAAACAAACAAAAACAATTATAACTGAGACATGTGCTGAAGTTACTGATATTGGAGAAAGTAACTAGATGGCTGCCGTCATAGGCAAATTTAATCTTTCTTTTTTTTCATTTCCCGTTTGCTTCATTACATGCAGTTCATGTTTTGCAGATCAAAATAACACGGTGACCCGATCGCCTTCAATTGGAACTGCACCCTGTACAAAAATAAACCTCTTTTTTTAATACTCGCCATGCCAATTCTATCACCCCCTTTTGAACGATACTAATCATTCAATACATTCCAGGAGTTGAGCTATGAAAGTTGTCATTTTTGCCCACCACGTTAACTGCCTCACTATGCCTGACCATGCACAGCCCTTTCTGAGAATTTAGCTGTGGTGGCAACTTCTTATCGACTAACACTAACGAATTCTTGTTAACTGTCGTAAAAAGTTAGTATTTTCAGTGTATGTGATCACATTTCATTAGTTTACTGCTGTGGAGCATCTTTTTTACAAATCTCCTATGATACACATTAGTTAAACTAATGATGCCACACAAACAACATGTTTCATTTCAGTTTCGACTGTGCAGCACACTGATCGTTCCGCCATCTACTTCAGTTGTTTGAATTGTACATTTAACACAACATTACATTCCCAACACAACATTGGGATGAACGAGTACACTATCAAGGGTAGAAGTCTGAGTAGTGTTGAAGAGCATAAGGATCTAGGGGTCCGGGTCCACAGGACTCTTAAATCGGCCTCGCAGGTGGAGGAGGTGGTCAAGAAGGCGTATGGTGTACTGGCCTTCATTAATCGAGGGATTGAGTTCAGGAGACAGGAGGTAATGCTGCAACTTTATAAGACCCTTGTCAGGCCTCATTTAGAGTATTGTGCCCAGTTCTGGTCGCCTCACTATAGGAATGATGTAGAAGCTATTGAAAGGGTACAGAGGAGATTTACAAGGATGTTGCCTGGACTGGGAGGCATGCCTTATGAGGTTAGGTTGAGGAAGCTGGGACTCTTTTCCCTGGAGAGACGAAGGTTGAGAGGCGACCTGATAGAAGTTTACAAAATGTTGAGAGGAATAGATAGGGGGGACTCTCAGAGGCTATTTCCCCGGGTTGAAATGGTTGCTACGAGAGTACATAGATTTAAGGTACAGGGAAGGAAGTTCAGAAGTGATGTTAGGGGCAAGTTTTTCACTCAGAGGGTGGTGAGTGATTGGAATCGGCTGCCATCAGTGGTTGTGGAGGCGAACAAGCTGGGGTCTTTTAAAAGACTTCTGGATGAGTATATGGGGTTTAATGAGATTGAGGGTTATAGATAACTCTGTAGGTTGGTAGGTGTTGATGTGATCGGCGCAACTCGTGGGCCGAAGGGCCTGTTTGTGCTGTAGTGTTCTATGTTCTATGTTGTATTACTCATATATCAGTGAAATTAGCAAAACATTTTGAAATCCAACGTGGAGCAGAGCAGGGTGTGAAAAGGTGTTCATGATTGGTTACATAATGTGATAGGCATAATTGTCATAATGTATTCCAAACGAAGAAGTCAACAATAGATGATGTTCCAGAGCGAGACATGATGTTTCACGCATAAAGTTGGTGCCCGAGTAAATGAAGTGTATTGTATAAATGTCAATGCAATTGCAAATTGTACCTTTTTCTTTTGCAATTTTGGCATCACCTAGAGTACAAAAAAAGCTAATGTTAGATCAACTAAGGAAATTAGAAAAAAATACAACTCTGAACTAAAATTTCAAAATGCACTTTGGATATTCCTGAGGTAATCAAACAGAACAAAAAGTTATTCTGCTCTTGGAATCACTTTCACATAATTTGTTCAAATGATTTGTGTAATTGACATGTAGAGTCGAAATGTAGGAAATAATGAATGTAACACATTTGGTTTACAAAATTAATTCGATATTCTCGAAAAAAAATCTTTGGATAAATGACATAGAAAATAGATGTGGATGAATATGTGTTGGCAAAAAAAAAGGAAAATTATCGCATGATGAGTATTTCTGAGTTTGCAAGATATATTACATGATGTGATATATTGTAGAATCATTGATTTTCAATCGAATCCATGTCAAGTAAGGTGCATGCTCTTGATGAAGTGTTGGATGCATTTGCATATAATTGCTGATAGCACAAACATAGTTAGGATACCAGTTGTAAGGTGGCCGAATAGGCTGGGATACCTGGATCGGCTTAGTTAATAGAGGAATGGAATATAAAGCTCTGTAACTCAAATTACCTGTTTTAGTAAGAAAATTCTATTCAGAACTTGTTAAGACATCGCTGTCCTTAGATTTGCATTTTGATTTGGTTTTCTTGTCATTAGGAGTGAGAAAAGGCCGGCATGCGTGTAAAGTACTTAACATGGAAAATGAATAGATCGTTGCATGTCATTACAAATATACTGAATAAATTTGTTGTGAAGTACTATCACAGCTATACAGTGGTTTGTGCGAAATAAAATAATAACCTTGCGATTTCTAAACAAGCATGCATTGACAAGTGGAGTTACAGATGTGGGGATGATGCTATTGTCATTAAATTTTTAAAAAAGAGGAATGGTAGTCAACTGATCACGTCCTTTGCATCAATTCAGCTTGATCCGACGTAATTCTGCGCCATGCCTAAAGGCCACTGCAAATAATGTGATCAGTTGCTTTTCTTAACCGCTGACGTAGATGCAGAGCACATGTGGACAATCCCATGTTCGCGAGTAAATTCTAGGATTATGAGCGAGGAACAGACAAAAAAAACTATATATACTTCTAATTAAGGATTGTCATTGGTTCGGAATTAACTCGCAGCCTTTGGCGCTCATATGTACCCACTCTTCTTCAAGCTGTGGTGCTATATGTCCTGGGTTTGCAATTTTTTAATGCAGATTTTTTTTTTAAATCCTACAAAACTGCGCATATATGATGAACACTTCAGAATTGATCTTCAATGGTGTTGGGAATACCCGTTTGTAGAAAGAATGGAAGTAAACACGAGTGTTCTGCGATAGCCTGTGTTAATGTATTGAATGATATTGAAGCTCCAATGTTCAAAATAAAATGGTGAGTATTCCAAAACACTACTCACATGTTATCTTCTAAAATGTGGACATTTGTCAGGAATCAACACGTTTTTTTCACAGTATTTTGAGACTCTGTTCTTGGTTAAGTAAAGTATGCAAACAGTTCCTATTCAATTTAAATCTAAGGAATGTGAAAACAGTTGATACACATATGGTGGCATTCAGAGTGTTTTTTTCTTCTGAATCTACACAAGAATGTTTGTTTCAATTGCACTTTAATTCGTGCAATGGTTGTGTTGTTGGTTGGTCCATTTGATTTTCTTTTGCCAAATCTTGCGGGCGTTTTACCAGTCAATCATGTTGCGATTGTTTTAGTTGATATGCAGGCTACTTCAGTAATGGATAGTAAATTTCCTTCCCAACTGCACATTAGTGAGACAGACGAACGCATTATTCAACTCGTAGCCCTGCCCCCTGTATGGTACTATTTGTCTCCAAATTTCCCAGTGACAATGACACAAGGGCGTTGTTTGCTATTCAGTTAAACACAAGCCAGATTATGACAACAGATTCTAACCACTGGAAAGTAATTCAAATCAAAGACAATGGTTAAGTTAAACAAATTGATGTATATTACTTTGCTTAGTCTCTTCCACCTTCGTTGCTACAAATGCCAAACAGATTGGAATTATTGCAATTTACCGAACAATTGAGCACCAAGCTGGAGATGCAAAAACAATGTTCATGCTTTTGTCAGCAGCAATGTTGATGACGATATCAATAATTAAATTCTTTGTCTTCACTTCGACTGAAAATCCCCAAGACGTTATTATGTATAATGCAAATGGAGAAACATCATTCCATTATAAATTCAGTTGTATGACACTGTTAATAACAGTGGAGATATGCAATACACGTTGACATTAGACGTTGACACTACTTTCCTGCTCAGTCACAATGCCGCGTGTTTACCAAAACATAACATTAATTTCTATCTCACTAAATAACTTATTTTCTGTGTAGAGAAACATACACACACACAAACAAAAATCCCTTCCAGTAAAAAATGCATTGCTTTGAGAGAGAAGTGGCGACTCACCCTTCAGTTGGTATGTTATATGCTGCACAAACCAGCCATTATCTGAGCGCTTATGCTGCAAATGCTCTTCTGAAAACTTTGTTTTATAGCCGGCCATATGATCTCCAATACGCAGAGTCCCATTTTTTCCTTCCCCTAGTTTGACCGATAAGTTCACGGATAAGTCTACTTGATTGTATCTCCTTCAAAAAGCTTTTGTTTTATTTCTCATTACTGCAGACTGCATAATTTCCCGTTCAACATAACACCCCAGCGAAACAGGTTGACTTCCTGATCCATGCACGAGAGCTGTTGCAACAAACAACAAAACGCAATTCACGATCCGAATTGGTTGATGTTGCTGGATAAGTGATTGTCAATAATTATTTGTATGACCTATACATGCATTTTTTTTTTGCAAATTCTATTCGTCGTTGCACAATTCTACAGAACATCCAAGTGGTCATCCAGTTGAGAGCAAGGTGCACGTTTACATGAATTCTCCACATTAAATCGAAACATTACCCAATCATTCTTTTTTTCCCGAATGCAACACAATTATTAATGATATCAGAAATTCAAATTCACCCATTCAGGACAGAAGTTTCAAGCACAGCAATGCTACTGCTGCGAGATTCAATGAAATGTGGTAAATGACAAAATAATTAAACTTAAAAACATAATCAAATTCCTTCTGCTGACCTTGAATGTATTGAATACCGTTACCAGTCCCACAGCACAGCTCATCGTAGCAAAAGTTTGTCGTATTCACATAGAGGAAGCCAGCAGCCCACATTATGCAATTTGACTTAAAAAAAAGTTGAAAAGCGTAGAATCAGAGCAGATCCGGGCATTATTTCAGAGAATGTAAGGTGCTTCTTGCTTGTCAAATATACTTACTGCCCATTCCCGATCCTCTTTGAGAGTAGTATGATAAACTGCATTATTGAAACACGACCCTTCCTGTTTCTGTCGCACCACAATGTAGTTAAACAACAGCTGTTGGATTCATAGCATGTGTGAAAGAAGCAACAGACGTACATTTTCTCGCTTGGATTGTGAATAGCTTGGAGGGCATTTCCCATTTTGTCAGATGACAACACAACGGCTACTAAATTTCAAACATAAATGTCACGACCCATGTTTTCCATTGCAAATATATATCCAGTTTCTTGCGGAGGACCGGAGCTGGGAGAGATCGGATAAGAGCATGCGCTTGTTGTCAGTAACGACTGCAACTAAATAAACATTTTTTTTTCGAACATAGTTAGTATCACTATTAGTTTTCAAACACAAAGAACACAGCTTTAAAAAAGCAGAGGAACAGTCAGTTTGACCCTCCAAGCCTGCACGAACAACTCAGCCGGCCTGAAATACTCAGTCCGCCCACTTTGGGGCCGATATCCCTCCATTCCAATGCTATGAATGCATTTGTCAAGACGCCGCCAGAAATTCGCCATCGTCTGTTACCTTCCACGCCACCGAGTTCTAAGCAACCAGTATCCTCTTTGTAAAACTTGTCACTGACTTCTCCTTTAATTTTTATCCCTAGCGCGTTCAGCATTTGTTCTGTAGTAACTGACAATTCCACCTGATCTCTCCACAATTTCCATCGTCCCACTGAGAACAAATCAAGATTCTCGAACCTCTGCTCATAGCTAATGCCATCCATATCAGACAAAACCCAGGCAAATCTTTTGTGTACCCTCTCTGCAAAGCCGACACATTCTTCTGGTAGTGCCGCGAAGAGAAGTGCACACTTATATTCTAAGTGCGTGCGAAGAAATTATCTGTAATTCTGCATCATCAATTGCAATGTTTAAAAAATTTCCCCGGCCCAAGGAAGACTACCATTCTGTATCTCTTCTTGACATCATTCTTCAGCTGCGTTGTCAGCGTCAGTGATCTTTATAACTCTCCACTCACATCTCTCTGCCTATCAATGCGATGATTGACTGTGTCATTTACTCCACAGTTCACATGTGTGTGAGAACTGTGGAAATGAATTGCATCACATTTCTCCGGATTAAACACCATGTGACAATTTTTTTGTGAAAATCTGCAAACGATCTAAATCTGTTTGTAACCACTGATGGTTTTCACTATAATTCACCAACCTGCGTATTTTCCGCCAAATTACTAACGAAACCAGTTGCATTATCCTCCAAATCATTTCTATAATTGACCAAGAGCAAAGGTACCTGCAAAGATCCCTGAGGAAAGCCACAAGTCACAAACCTCCATTCAGAAAAGCACCCTTCCACGGCTACCCGATCTGACTTTTATGATCCAGCCACTGATGCATCCATCTTGACAACTGCCATCTGATCCAATGCAATTTCACGATCAGTAACTTTGTTCCATGAAATATCTTTCCGAACGACTTATAGAAGACTATGTCAACAATATCCATAGACCTACTCTCACTAATCATATTTGCTACTTCCTCGATAAACTCGACTATGTTTGCGAGGCATGCATTGCCTTTCACAAATCCTTGTGAAAACCTCCCTCTGACAGTTGTGGGGCATACATCAAACCACCAAAATAGTGAATGGGCCTTTCTATTCCTGACTTCTAACCATGTTGTCTTGCTCCATAAACCGAACAAGGAGTTCTCCCACAGTAAAGCTGTGAAATTCCCCTAACCTGTTGTGCAAATCCCCATTCATTATACACCTCCCTCTATCAGAACTCGAACATCCATGGCCTGGAAAGTTAAGCTGCCAACCTGCCACTCCCTTTACCAAGTCTGTTAAGGCAGGAAAATGATAGCCCCAAGTACTCAATCAAGCACAAGTTCATCTGACTTCGTGGTTGCACCTAATGCTTTGGAATGCAATGAAAGAAATGCACACCCACCTGGCACTCTTTGACCCAGCAACACAGCGCGCTGCTTTCCCTCTGTGTCTTCCTGTTCTTAATCTGTAAGCCCCTGCAGTTAAGTCACGTTTGCATTTGTTCCCAACCTCTCTGCCAAACTTGTTTTAATCCTACCATGTGCCTTCAGCATACCTTGCGGCCAGCATGTTTATGTCCCTCCAATTTAAAAGCAATCCATCCTTCTTGTACAGCCAACAGCTGCCCCGGACGGGGTTCCAACGGTCCAGATATCTCAAACATCCCTCAGACACCTGGTGTTTGACTATGTGTGGTGTTGTGCTATTTTCTATTTCCAACTTTACTGAAAATTGACAAATAGAATCATCGTCATATTGCAACGCTACATATCTTTTTTTTTCTTTTAATTGTCTACCTTATTCCCTAATACGTTGTTGCAGGACCTCGTCACTCATCCTAACTGTGTCGTTCGAACAATAATGTAACAAGAGTTTTGCCTGTTCACCCTTTCGCTTTTCTGTCGTGGGCCCTTGTAAGAGGCAACATTCCATTCCAGAGGAAAAAAAAAACAATCATTCTGTCCACAGATGCGCTTTTTGGTAACCCTATCATTGGAGCCCTCTATAAGTGTTATTCTGGTGCTCCTTGTTCAGGCCTACTCAACCACTAAGCCAGCTATGTTATCGATTATCAGGCTGCCGTTGCTCTTTTCCCGAGTAAGCCATGTCCCAATCGGATGGAAATCATTACAAGTAGAGTGACAAGTGACAGGGGATTGTATGTCTCATTTACATCAGTTTTCATGTTGATATTGTTAATTCTACATGAAGAACTGACATTCAAAATTAAGGGAGTTCAATTGACAATCTGTGGTCGGCGGGAGGACAGATGCAATCAAGGCAGAAAATCATTTTCTGAAGAGTCCACTCAGAAGTTTGTCCCTAAAGAGCTCTGAAAGCTGATATGCCACATGGAGTCCACTCAACCCGCAAAGTCTTAAGAAATTCGTTTTCATTCCTTTTGGTTGTTATGTCGATATTTTCCCAATTGACCTATTTGGCTCACAAGGGTATACCTTTCATGTTCCAAAAGATTCACAATGTCGGATTCAGTGATTTCACTCCAGCTATTGTTTTAAAATCATTAGCTTGAAGGCACAATGATTAATATTGCTGCTTTACAGCATCAGGTTCGGTGTCGGATTCCATTCCTGGCTTGGGTCACTGTCTCGATGGAGTTTGCACGGTCTTTCCGTGTCGATGGGTTTCTTCCGGGTGCTTTAGTTTTCTCCCGATTCCGAAATACTTTTTGGTTACCTGTATTGACCCGAACAGGTGCTGGACTGTGGCGATAAGGAAATTTCACAACAACTTAACTATCGTATGACTGTAAGCCATATTTGTGATTGATAAATTCATTTTAGACAATGTCGATTTGTTGAAGGCGACACTTATCACCTCCCTTCCCCAAAGATGTCTGACTCCAGTAACATGGCCCGTGATTTTTTTTCTCTCTCTGATACATAAGCTGTCCCAGATGTTTTTTTAAGGCGTAATTGAGTATGGGTCAATACTTTGCATTCAACATAAACCGGTGCCAAAAATCATAAAAGCTCTTTTCTCGCATTAAGTGGTAAAATTTGTTCAATGACACACCAACAGTTACTGGAAAATGGATTTCTGAATCATTGACACATGCCATTTTTTGGCACATCTAACATGTTATACGGTGCAACTCTCCACAAGAAGACAATTGTCCGGAATGTCAAACTGAAAATAAATTTAAAACATTCCATCAAAGTGTGGTTAATACCTCCCAGCCGGTGAGGCGCTCCATAAGAATGAAAGGCCAGAACAGCAAACTTGGATACTGCATGCTTCCTCCCCCCCACCCACCACACTCCCCCCCCCCCACCCTCACCCCCGAGGTACTCAGCCATTAATACCAAAATAGCGGTGGGGCAATCAGGCTAAAAGACATCCTCTGTTCCCCACTGCCTGGACCTCATAAATTACTACTGGCTGAGCTCAGTAGCAGGTTCCCAAGGATGTCTTACGTTCATAAGATAAAGGAACAGAATGAGCCAAATTGGGCCAAGAGGTCTACTAGCTCTTTCGATTATAGCTGATAAGCTCCTCATTCCCATTTTCCTGCCTTCCCCACATTACCTTTCAACCCGTTTGCAATTAAAAAAATGATTGACTCTGCTTGGAATTACTCACTGCTCCAGCATCGACCACAGTTTCAGATGGCAAATCCCACAGGTTCGCAAGGCTTTGGGAGAAGGCGTTTCTCCTCCGCTCCTGTTTTAACTTTGCTCCACAGTATACTGAGACTATGACTTCTCGTCCTAGAATGATCCACTGGCAGAAGCTTCTGCTCCAATTCTACTTAATCCATACTTTTCACCATCTTAAAGATCTCAATCCGATCTTCTCTCATTCGTCTGCATTCCAGAGAGTAGAGGCCAAAGTGTTCAGTTTCTCTTCATACAAAAACCATTCATTTCTCGGATCAATCAAGTGAACCTTCTCTGAATGACATCCAATCATACTCCATATGTGTATTCACAAATGGGTGTCAAAACTGGGCACAATGCTCCAGGTACAGCCTCAACAATGTTTTGTATGTGCCCAAGAGGACTTATTTATCAGTATAAACAATTTCTTTATCTAAAATTGCAAAACTCTATTTTCTTGCTTTGTTATCTGGCGCACCTGCATGCTGATTTCCTGTGGCTCATACACGATGAAACCCATATCCCTCTGCACCGGACCACCGTGATGTCTCTTCCCATTTGAATAACAAGTTGCCTTTCCACATCTGTGTCCAAAATGCATGACCTCACAATTATCTACGTTAAGCTGAATTCGCCACAATTTGGCCCAATCTCCTAATCAATCTATATCCAATTGTAAGATTCTTATATCGGCTTTGCAACTCACTGCCCGACTTATTTTTGTGTTATCAACAAATGTAGTTATGGAACATTCTATCCCAGTGTTCAGGTCATTAATATACCTTCTAAAAAGAACGGACCCAAGAACGGAATCCAATGGTACCCCACTAGATACGTCTTCCAATCCAGAAATAATACTATTTGTCCCGAATTTCTGACTCCTGTCCATCAGGCAGGCACCTGTCCATGCAAAGAAAAACATAGTCCATGTGATCGAAGTGTGCGAATTTTTTTGTGAGATCTTATCAAATGTCTTTCAGAAATCCCAATCTACATATTCTGGATCCCCATTTTCCAATATCCTTTTTAAATCATCAGAGAGCTGTACCAAATTAATAAATCATTATGTCCCTTCCATAAAACTGTACTGACTCTGATGGACAGTGTATCGACTTTCCAAATGCCCTGTTAATGTTTGCTTGATAATTGATTCTAACAATTCTCTTTCTTGAATAAGGGGGTTTCTTTAACATATTTTCAATACATTGGACGTTCGTGTGCCCAGGGAATTTTGGAATATTATAACCAACGGATCCTCAAACTCTGCCACCACTCCTTTAATCCTCTTCGAGCTTGGCCATCTGGCACAGGGAACGGATCTGCCTGCAATCCCAAGAGTTTGTCGAGTATCATTTCTATAACAATGTTGACTGTTTTAATTCGACCCCTTCTGTCATCTCTCGTTTGCACCGTACAGCTGTAGGAATCGTACTCGTACTGTCCACCGTCAAAACTAAGGCAAAGTATTCATTTAGCGTTTCTGTCAATGTTCTCTACTATCACCTCTCCAGTTTCAAATTCCAAAGAACTCATGTTCATCCCCGCAATAACATATATATAAATATGGAATCCTTTACAATTCTTCTCGATATTTTGCTGTAGTGTTCTTTTGAAATTTACCTTAGCTCTGTTTAGTACTTTCTTGAGTATCCCTTTGATTATGTTTGTTTTTTTTCCCCAAACTACCAGCAGGATGCCATTCTCCTTTCAATATCGTACATCTTCGTTTGTTGCTGTTATATTGCCCTTGGCCTCATTTATACCCATTGATTTTTACCCCCCCCCCCCCCCCCCCCCACACACACACACACACACACACCACGTTTCGAAATGACTGGGACAGATTTTGTTGCAAAGACTTCAGTATCTCTTCAAACAACTGCCATTGATCATGCACTGTCGTACATTCCACCCTTGCTACGTACGTGAATCGCACCAAATCTGTCCTCATGCCTCTGTAGTTTCCTTTGTCTAATTCCAGGATGTTAGTGTCGGACTCTAATTTGTCACCCCGAGACTGAATTTTGAATTCTGTCACACTATGGTCACTGGTCCCGAGACAACTCTTAATGTTTAAGTCATCAATTAATTATTCGTCATTAAACAATACCAACTCCAGAATAACCTGCTCCTTGATTGGTTTTACAACATATTGTTCCACGCAACATTCTCGAACACATTCAGTGAACTCTACCGCGAGACCATCTTTGCCAATTTGGTTGTTACAGTATATGTGCATGTTAATGTCATTCATGGTTATTGCCACACCTTTGTTGCATTCCCCCCAGCGTTTCCTGGAATGTCCTGTGCCTCACTGTGGAAGAATTGTTTTGGGAACTATAGATTTGAAAGTCCTATCTGCAGCCTTAGTTAAGCTATTTGTTGCGATTCTAGTTCCAGCATGATTCAGTTGAAGACCGCCCCATCGGAGTAGGTCCCATCTTCCTCAACATTCTTGCCAATAGCCCAAATAATCAAACTAATTTCTACAAACCAAAATTTAAGTCACGCATTTACCTGCTTAATATTATCGACTCTTTGTCAATTAGTACGAGTTTCAGGTAGTGATCCAGAGATTATTACTTCTTGGTTCTGCATCTTAATTTACTTCCCAGCTATTCTTACTTCCTGAGCGGAACGTTTGTCCTTGTTTTATGTCTGTCGTTGGTACCAACGTGGAACACTGGGTATTTTTACCTCCCAATCTATGTGCCTGTCAGCCCACATAACAATCAGAAGCTCCCCCCTCCCCCCACACACCCCCAGAATTGAAGAGCGAATTAACAGCGGCATGGTTTTAAGTTGTGAGGAGCAAGGAAACGTACGAGACAAGTTTCTTGCACAGTGTTTTTGGGTACCTGGAAATCGCTGCTAGACGGCGTACTGAAAAAAGATACATAGCGGCTTTTGATGTGCATTTTGACAAATACATGAATAGGATGGATATGGAGGGTAACCGTGGAGTCCAGGATGTTCCAATATTACAGACGTTGTTCCTCCATCAGGCAAAGTGGACTGCCAATTTGCAGAGGAGTTTCTAATTTAAGCACAGCACGCTTCCTTCCCCAAAATCTGTTGTACTTGACCATTGTAGATTACTTCAGGATCTGTAGCTAATTAATGCTTTTCGTATTGTGCACCCATTTCATTTGTGGAGTTATTTTATACGTTTCTGCACTCTGTACTGCTCCATTAATCATCATCCTTCTGACAAAATGTGGCAACTTAGGATATGTGCATATGGGTGCACAATACGAGAAGCATTAATTAGCTACAGATCCTGAAGTAATCTAAAATAAAGATGATAATCAGCTTTATTTTCCAAGCTAACACTACAGCGTTGATAGAAAGTCCCCATCATTCCAATTCACTTAGTGTTACTTGAATATCTTGACGTCACCATCGTCCATGTTGTCCTGAACATCCGCTTTACTCCTGCTTTTTATCAGTGCCAACAACGGTTTATTGGAACAGTTCAACAGGTCAGCCACAAAATGGCACTCGCCGATAGGAACCGAGCCGCAGTGAAAATATAAGAACATATGAAATAGGGGCAGGAGTAGGCGATCGAGCCCTTCGAGGCTGCCCCGCCATTCAGTAAGATCACGGCAGATCGGAAGTGGATCAGTTCCACTCTCCCGCTTTTCCCCCATAACCCGTAATTCCCCTGTCTATCAAAAAACTATCTACCTGTGACTTAAATATATTTAGCGAGGTAGCCTCCGCCACTTCAACGGGCAGAGAATTCCAGAGATTCACCACCCTTTGAGTGAAGAAATTCCTCCTCAACTCCGATCTACACTGCAAACCCAACGCCCAACCGCCCCACCTTATCTTCAGGCATTGGCCTCTAGTCCTGCTATCCTTTCTATGTGGGAAGAATCTCTCTACCGCTACCCTAAACAACCCCTTCAGTATCTTATACGTCTCTGTCAGATTCCCCCTCATCGTTCTATACTCCAACCAGTACAGACACATTCTATTTATTCTTTCTTCATAGTCCAACCCCCTCATCTCCAGGATCAGCCCAGTGAACCTCCTCTGCACTCCCTCCAAGGTCAATACATCCTTCCGCAAGTGCGGCGACCAAAACTGCACACTGTACTCCAGCTGCGGCCTCATAAGTACCCTGTACAGTTGCAACAAGACCTCCCTACATTTATATTAAATCCCCCTCGCTATAAAGGCCAGTATTCCATTTGCCTTCTTGATCACCTGCTGCATCTGCACACTGGGTGTTTGCGACTCGAGCACCAGGGCCCCCAGGTCCCTCAGCACCGTTGCATGCTGCAGCTTTCCGGCTTTTAAATAATAATCCCTCCTAGTATTATTTCTCCCAAAGTGGATAACCTCACATTTGCTAGCGTTATACTCCATTTGCCAGGCCCTCGCCCACTCGCTCAGCCTATCCAGACCTCTATGCAGACTTTCTACATCCTCCACACAATTTGTTTTTCCACTCATCTTCGTGTCATCAGCAAATTTCCTCACTCTACATTCAGCCCCCTCCTCCAGATCTTCTATATAAATGCTAAATAGTTGAGGTCCCAATCCCTGCGGCACTCCACGAGTCACCAACCGCCAACCAGAATAACACCCATTGATAACAATTCTCTGCTTCCTATTAGACAGCCAATCCTCTATCCACATTAACACCTATCCACCAACTCCGTGCACCCTAACCTTCTGTAGCAACCTTTTATGAGGCACCTGATCAAACGCATTTTGGAAATCTAAAAACACCACCTCCACCAGTTCCTCTCTGTCTACGGCACAAGTCACAAACTCATAGCAATCCAATAATTTTGTGAAACACGACTTCCCCTTCACGAATCCGTGCTGCATCTGCTCGATCAAACCATTCTTTTCTAGGTGACTCGCTATTTCTTCTTTGATGATGGATACTAGCATTTTTTTTTCAAATACAGATGTTAAACTAACCGGCCTATAACTTCCTGTCGTTTGTCTGCTACCTTTTTTAAACAGCGGTGTAACATTAGCCATTTTCCAATCTTTCGGCGCTTCTTCGGACACAGGTGAGGTCCCAGAAGATTGGAGGGTAGCTAATGTGGTGCCGCTGTTTAAAAAGTATAGTAGGGATAACCCTGGTAATTATAGACCCGTGAGTTTGACATCGGTGGTAGGAAAATTATTGGGAAAAATTCTGAGGGATAGGATGTGTGAGCATTTGGAGCGTTGCGATCTGATTAGGGATACGCAACATGGCTCTGTTCGGGGGAGGTCTTGCCTTACGAATCTGATAGAATTCTTAGAGGAGGTGACAAAAACGGTTGACGATGGGCGAGCCGTTGATCTCATCTATATGGATTTCAGTAAGGCGTTTGACAAAGGCCCTCACGGTAGGCTGGCAGAAAAGGTTAAGGCACATGGGGTACAAAAACAGGTAGCTAGGTGGGTCGACAACTGGCTGTGCAATAGGAGACAGAGAGTAGTTGTCGAAGGGTCCTTTTGTCGCTGGAGGTCAGTCACCGCAGGGCTCAGTACTGGGGCCTCTCGTCTTTGTGGTATATATAAGCGACTTAGAAGAGGGCGTATGTGGTTTGATCAGCAAGTTTGCGGATGACACCAAGATGGTAGGATTGGCAGATACCGAGGAGGACTGTCAGGTGACACAACAGGATATAGATAGCTTGGTACATTGGGCAGACAGATGTCAGATGGAATTTAATCCTGACACATGCGAGGTGATGCATTTTGGAAGGAATAATGCAGGGAGGAGTTACGTGATAAAAGGTAGACCGATTATGAGTATAGAAGTACAGAGGGACCTGGGAGTGCAGGTGAACAAGTCTCTGAAGGTGTCAACACAAGTAGAGAAGGTTGTGAAGAATGCTTATGGAATGCTAGCCTTTACAGGAAGTGGTACAGAGTATAAGAGCTGCGGTCTAATGCTTCAGTTGTACAGAACGTTTGTTCGACTACATTTAGTTTACTGCATCCAGTTCTGGTCATCTTACTACCGAAGGACGTAGTAACCCCGGAGAGGGTGCAGAGGAGGTTTACCAGGATGTTGCCGGCATGGAAGGACTGAGTTACGAGGAAAGGTTGGATAAACTGGGGTTCTTCTCCTTAGAAAGACGGGGATTAAGGGGGGTATGATAGAGCTGTATTAAATACTGAAGGGAATAGATATAGTCAACGGTGGTAGTTTTTTTCCTAGATTGGGGACAATTACGAGAGGTCACGATCTAAGGGTAAAGGGTGAGAAGTATAATTGGATACGAGAGTAAGGTTTTCCACGCAGAGGGTCGTGGGGGTACGGAACGCGCTACCGAGTAGGGTGGTGGAGGCAGGCACGTTGGACTTGTTTAAGGTTTACTTACATAGACACTTGAGCGAAACAAGGATGGCGGCTTATCGTAGAGTGTATTAAATAGGTTTAGAGCCTCGGGACGACACCGGAAATGTAGTTTTACATGTTAATGATTTGTCTTTTTATTCCACAGGTGTCGGTTCACCTTGTTGTCAAACGAGGGGCATGCACACAGTGGGTCAGGCGTGGGCTGCTCTTGGAGGTTCCGGGAGTGGCCTAGTACTTCGTGTCGTTGTGTGGGCTTAATCCTGGACCAGCAGACGGGCGCCACAACAGCTCAGTGGCTATCACTGTTATCCGTGCAGATACATGGATTTCTGTCTGTGTCCGTGGGAGTTTGCACATTCTCCCTGCGGTTGTGTGGGTTTCCTCCGGGCGCTCTGGTTTCCTCCCAGACCCCCAAAATGTGCTCTTACGCTGATTGGTGTACCAAATTGACACTATTTTCCCCTGTATCTGGCGACATTAGGGGTTCCACTCACATACACACAGGACAGAGTAGGTGTAGGAAGATGCGGCGGCGTGGGCTCCTTGGGCCGTAGGGCCTGTTTCCCGTGCTGGGTTTTTCTTTGTTCGTTGTTCTTTGTTCTCCGGAGTCCAGCGAATTTTGATAAATAATCACAAAGGCATCCACTATCACCTCTGCCATTTCTTTCAGAACCCTGGGATGCATTCCTTCCAGTCCTGGGGACTCGTCCACCCTCAGTCCCATCAGTCTATCAAGCACTACTTCTCTAGTGATGGTAATCACATTTAGGCCCTCAACTCCTGCCATCCTTCTATCGTTAATATCCGGCAAACTATTTGTGTCCGCCTGCACGAACACCGAGGCAAAAAAACGTATTTAATGACTCAGCCATTTCTTCATCCCCCCATCACTAAGTCCCCCCTCTCGCCCTCCAAGTGTCCAACATTCACTCTAGCCAGCTTCCTCTTCTTTATAGATTTGTAAAACGTTTACTGTCTTTTTTTATATTTAGTGCTAGTTAAGCTTCATAGTCTATAGTTCCTTTCTTTATCACGTTCTTAGTCATTCTTTGTTGATTTTTAAACCTTTCCCAATCTTCTAATCGCCCACTATTTTAAGCCACTCTGAACGCATCGACTTCTAATTTAATACTCTCCTTTATTTCCTTACATAACCACGGCTGGTTATTCCTTCGCTACAGTCCTTCTTTACCATTGGGATATATTTCTGCTGTGTACCGGAAAAGATCTCCTTAAAAATCCTCCACTGTTCTTCAGCCGTCGTACCAACCAATCTGTGCCCACAATCTATTTTCGCCAATTCCACTCTCATCCAATCATACTCCTGTCTGTTCAAACAAAGGACACAGGTTCGGGACCCTACTTTCTTATCCTCCATCTGTCTCAAAAATTTAACCGTACTGTGATCACTCGTCCCAAGAGGATCCCTCACAAGAAGATCCCGAACACTATCTGCCTCGATACACAACACCAGATCTAAGGTAGCTCGCTCCCTCGTAGGTTCTGTTACATAGTCTTCAAGGAAACTATCCTGACAGCATTCCATGGACTCTTCCTCAAGCCCACCGCGTCCGACTTGGGTCATCCAATCAATACGCTGGTGAAAATCCCCCATAATTGTCGTGTTTCCGTTTCTGCACGCATCAATTACTTGCTTGCTTACAGCCATCCCCACCTCAAAGTTATTATTTGGGGGGCTGTACACCACACCAACCAGTGTCTTCCTCCCCTTACTATTTCAATATATTATTGCAAAAAAAGGAACTGTTTTATTATTCTTCTGATTTCATGTTGCATCACTGACATTTGTTTGCATTCGAAACGGTTTTGATATGTTGGATAATATTACGTCAGCAACACCTCGTCGAACTCCAATTTTTGTCTCAGGTATTGGTAATGAAATAACGAGAGGTTTCCACGCTCATCAGATTTTAGTTGGTCGTTGGGATTTCTGGTCACGAATTTCCGGTTTGATCATTATGCAAAACGTGCACTGGTTCGTTAGTAGGGACTCATGTCGGCCACTGCATCAGAGTGTGACACCCCCCCCCCCACCACCTTAACTGTGATTACTGTATAAGGTAGTTTATTTAACAGTTCGTATCTAACTCCGGAGTATTAGTGGAATTGTGACCCAATTCTCGTCGCAATTCTTGGATTACAAATACAACAGATACACTACAACAATATCCCTTCGCCTGCATGCAACTTCTGTTTGCACAACCCATAAGGTCAGCTGACCTACAAACTAAACACGTAACTGTATCTCCTTCATAATTTTGGCAGGAATCTTAGCAGAAGGATGTCATTCATGTCTATTAATAAAACCTGGAGACCAGTCTAACAAAACGTCAACCCCTACTTTCTTGTCTTATGTTGTGATTAAATGCCACACGCAGCATGTAACTCGAATTGCGTTGCAGACATTTGCTGTTTTCTTTTATTCAGTTCTTTTTGAACATGTCAAGCCTCGATGCATGCAACAACGATCATTTCTCTTTTCCATATCAAATATATGCACTAAAAACTACTCACATTTGGGGCGAATGAACTGGAAGACTTATGTTAAGGTGTTGGGCATATAATTGCCTGTGCGTTTTTCTTGCGCTGAATATTTTTTTTTACATTTACATTTACAATGTTTCTCTCCTTTTCAATGGAGGAACATTGCAGCGGTTCCTCTCACATTTGCGAAACATCTTTCTTATCCAAATTTGTAACACAAATTAAAATTATTTTGTGCAATTTCGTTTTAGTTGCTAGCTGAGTGTATTTGCGACTATTTTGCTCGACCATTTTTTATTCATTCATGGGACATGGGTGTCACTGGATGGCCAACATATGCTGACCATCCCTAGTTGCACATGGGAAGGCGGTGGTGACCTGTCTTCTTGAATTGCTGCAGTCCTGTTGGTTGACCCACAATACCATTATGTGGGATAACCGACAATGCCGTTCGGGAGAGAATTCCCGGATTTCGACCCAGTGGTTGCCATGAAAAGACAACATATTTCCAAGTCAGGAGCAGGGAAAATGCAACAGATGGTGTTCCAATTATTTGCTGCCATTGCCCTTCTAGATGGAAGATGACATGTGTTTGCAAAGTAATGTCTAAACATCTTTGATGAATTGTTGCAGTACATCTTGTAGTTAGTACTCACTACGAATCTGTGATGGGGGAAATGCTGTGTGTAGATAGAGTGCCAATGAAGTGAAATGCATTGTCATGGATGATGTCAACATTCTTTAGTGTTGTTAGAGTTGCACCCATCCAGGCAATTGGAGACTATTTCATGACACTCCTAAATTTTGTCTTTTAGATTGTGAATAGGCTTTGAAGAGTCAGGAGTTGAGTTACTCACCACAGTATTCTATACCTCGTATAGCAGTTGTATTTATATACTGAGTCCGGTTATTTTCCTGGTCAATGGAAACCATAGGGATGTTGACAGTGGGGTTGCCTCAGCACCTGAGCAACCCGGTCTGGTGTTGAACAGTGTGTAATCATGGGCGAATATCCCCACTTCCGACCTTATGATGGAAAAAAAGGTCATTAATGAAGCAGCTGAAGATTGTTGGGCCGATGACACTACCCTGTTGGGCTACTGAAGAGATGAGCTCATGGTAAGATAACTGGTCATCCACAAACAGAGCCATCTTCCCATCCACCAGGTATGACTCCAACAAGCGGAGTTTGACCGCAATACCCATTGATTCCAGTTTCTCTATGGCTCATTGGTGCCACTGTGGGTCAAGTGCAGCCTTGATGTCAAGGGCTGTCACTCCCATCTCAGCTTTGAAAAATCAGCTAGTTTGTCCACTTCGTATTGGGGAACAAACACGCTAACACCAACGGTCTGTGTTGCCCATAGTTATACTTGATGGGACCTGAGTGTAATTCTAATTGTTCCAAAACACCATAAGAAATAGGAGCAGGAGTAGGCCATCTAGCCCTTCGAGCCTGCCCCGCCATTCAATAAGATCATGGCTGATCTGTCGTGGCTCAGTTCCACTTTCCAACCCTCTCCCCATAACCCATAATCCCCTCTCTTATCAAACACCCATCAACCCGCATCTTAAAAAATATTTAGCGAGGTAGCCTCCACCACTTCAACGGGCAGAGAATTCCAGAGATTCGCCACCCTTTCAGTGAAGAAGTTCCTCCTCAACTCCGTTCTAAGCAGCCCCCCCCCCCCCCTTTATCTTGAGGCTGTGCCCCCTAGTCCTACAGTCCTTTCTGAGCGGGAAGAGTCTCTCCAGCTCTATCCTATCCATCCTATTCATCATCTTATACGTCTCAATGAGATCTCCCCTCATTCTTCTAAACTCTAACGAGTTCAAGCCTAGTTTATTCAGCCTCTCCTCATAGCTCAACCCCCTCAACTCCGGTATCAGCCTAGTAAACCTCCTCTGCACTCCCTCCAAGGTCAAAATATCTTTGCACAGGTGCGGCCGCCAAAACTGCACACAGTACTCCAGCTGCGGCCTCACCAATGCCCTCTACAGCTGCAGCAAGACCTCCCTACTTTTATATTCAATCCCCCACGCTATGAAGGCCAGCATCCTATTCGCCTTCCCGACCACTTGCTGCACCTGCAAGCTGAGGTTTTGCGACTCATGCACAAGGACCCGGAGGTCCCTCTGCACCGTCGCCTGCTGCAGTTTTTCGCCACGTAAGTAATAGTCCTTCCTACCATTATTCCTACCAAAGTAGACCACGTCACACTTGCCAACATTAAATTCCATTTGCTATTTCCTGGCCCATTCGCCCAGTCCATCTAGATCCTTCTGCAGACTCTCCACACTCTCCGCACAATTTACCTTTCCCCCAATCTTGGTGTCATTAGCAAATTTCGACACCCTACACTCCAGATCAACTGTATAAATGGTAAATAGTTGAGGCCCCAGCACCGATCCCTGGGGCACTCCACCAGTCACCATCCGCCAATCCGAGTACCACCCGTTGACCCCCACTCTCTGCCTCCTATTTGACAACCAATCCTCTATCCACGCTGACACCCTACCCCCAAATCCATGTCCCTCGTCCTTCTGCAATAACCTCTTGTGAGGTACTTTGTCAAACGCCTTCTGAAAATCCAGAAAGCCCACATCCACCGGCTCTCTTCGATCCACTGCCTTCGACACATCCTCATAGAACTCCAGTAAATTTGTCAGACACGACGTCCCTTGAATGAAACCGTGCTGCGTCTGCTCTATCAAACAATTCCCTTAAAGATGCCTCGCAATTTCCTCCTTAATGACGGATTCTAACATTTTACCTACCACACACGTTAAACTAACTGGCCTATAATTCCCCGCCTTTTTCCTGGCACCCTTCGTAAACAATGGCGTAACATTAGCCGTTTTCCAATCTTCCGGCACTTCCCCGGAATCCAGCGACGCCTGGAAAATAACCACCAAGGCATCCACTATCACCTCCGCCATTTCTTTCAGAACCATCGGATGGATTCCATCCGGTCCTGGGGACTTGTCCACAATCAGCCCCTCCAGTCTGTCGAGCACCGCCTCTCTAGTAACAGTAATGTCATTAAGACCCTCCAGTCCTACCAACTTTCCATCGCTAAGACCCGGCAAATTATTCACGTCCTCCTCCGTGAAGACAGAAACAAAAAAGTTATTCAATTCCCCTAGCCATATCCCCATCCCCTACCACTAGGTCCCCTTTCTCATCCTCTAAAGGACCGACGTTCACCCTAGCCGGCCTCTTCCTTTTTATATATTTATAAAAACTCTTGCTATCCTTTTTTATATTAAGCGCTAGCCCAGCTTCATCGTTTCTCCTACCCTTCTTTATCAAATTTTTTGTCAATATTTGTTGACATTTAAACGTCTCGCAATCCTCTTCTCGCCCACTACTCTTAGCTACTCTAAATTCCTTCGCTTTTAATTTCACACTTTCCTTCACATCCTTCGTTATTCAGGGCTTATTATTTCTCCTCCTACGGTCCTTTTTGACCATCGGAATAAATTTCCGCTGAGCACCAAGAAAGATCTCCTTAAAGATCCTCCACTGCTCCTCAGCAGACCCTCCCTCCAAAGCGCTCCCCCAGTTAACATTCGCCAATTCTTCTCTCATCCGACCGTACTCCCCTCTATTCAAACGAAGTACGCGTGTCCGGGAACCCACTTTCTCCTCCTCCATCTGCACCAGAAACTCCACCATACAATGATCACTCTCTCCAAGAGGATCCTTCACCGCAAGGTCCCTAATTCTACCCGCCTCATTACATAGCACCAGATCCAAGATAGCTCGCTCCCTCGTCGGCTCCAACACACACTGTTCCAGGAAATTGTCCCGGCAGCATTCCAAGAACTCCTCGAGCCCACCGCGTCCAACATGGGTCGACCAATCAATATGCAGATTGAAATCCCCCATAACTACGGCCGTCCCATTCCTGCACGCCGCACTTATTTGTTCGTTCTCAGCCCGCCCCACCTCCAGAACATTATTCGGGGTCCTATAGACGACACCCACCAGCGTCTTCCTCCCATTGCTGTTCCTAATCTCCACCCACAACGATTCTTCTTTCTGCTCCTTGGCTCCTATATCTTCCCTTGCTACCACCTTGATGCTGTTCTTAATCAGCAGAGCAATGCCACCCCCTTTTCCCTCCAGCCTATTCTTCCTAAATACTTGATAGCCCTGTACATTCATCTCCCAGTCCCTGTCACCTTGCAGCCACGTCTCTGTAATGACCACCAGATCGTATCCATTTGTGTTGATCTGCGCCACGAGCTAATCCACTTTATTCCGAATGCTTCGTGCATTCAGATAAAGCGCTTTCATCCCAGCCTTCACAGTTCCACCCTTTTACTGCATCTGACAGTTCAGAGGAGAAGCCAGGCTCAGTGTAATTACGTCCCATGACGACAATGTTGTAACATCACACATTAAACTTTATCTTCTTGACTCACTTAAGTCTTTCACTTCGTTCTGGCACTCTTTTTGTTCTGTAAAATGTAAGGATATTCTTGAGTTTGTTTTTATTCAGAATGCACGTGAATTCGATGACATGTATTCCATTTTTCGTTGGTTAGAGAGTAATCTCTATCACGCCATGTCAGAAGTAAGATTCTTCTACTCATTCCCGTGCAAAGGCTTGTGTTCTTGTGAATGGCGTTGCTGCCCTAATGGTGACAAATGCCTGGTAACAGGTTTATTTATAAAAAAAAACAATATTTTGACGTATTTAATAACCATAAGAAACATAAAGAAGTGTTTTGTCTGATTGGAATGTATCCCCAAACATAATGATACAGCAGAAATGCTTTGTTATCTTGGAGTTAATACAATTTTTGTTTCCACTATAGAGTATCATCCAGTTAATAGCCATCCTTTTTTTTTTCTCTACAGGCGCTTATTGTGCATTCAATATTAAAAGAAAAGGTCAGGAATTGCCATTCAAAGGATTACATGTGGCCATATTCCTTTCGAATCATTTGTATAGAACTATTAATACTATTCAGCACGCATAACATCTATTCGTCGCCGGAAAGTACGGTCTTTCAAAATGAAAACAAAATGTGTTCTTACTTTTCGAAAGCATCACTGCCGACTCTGCCGATATGTGCAGCATTCAGCTGAGAAGCCTCCATCGCGTCCCAAGCTATTGTTGAACACATCCGCTTAAGTTGTGATAAGCCTGGGAACGCCCTTTAAGGTTCAATTTCCAAAAAAAAACAGTTTTGTAAAGAAAATGTGATCCCCTGCTCTTAAGAATGGTACATATTTGAATTTCATTTTCTTTTCTTATTTATTTACGTGGCTAATTACACAATGAATCGGTACTGTGTCATAGCGGTGGGATGGCACTTGGCGTAGTGGTTAGAAGTGGTGCCTCACAGTACCAAGGACACTTTACCGGTCTCGTGTCACTGTATGTTTGGAGTTTGCTCATCCTTCCCATGTCTGTGTGGGTTTCCTTCAGGTGATCCAGTTTCTCCCCATAGCCGAAATATGTGGCGGCATGGTGGATTGGCCATGCTAAATTGACCCTAAAAGCAAAGGGATTGGCAGCGTAAATGTTGTGGTTCCTGAAATAAAGCTGGTGTGCGATGATGGCTGTGCAGACTCGATGGGCAAAATCTGCATGTGATTCTATGATTTTACGAATTGTATTTTGCTGGCGAATTCAATCACCATTTTGTTTTTTTTTCGCCGTACATTCGATGACCCAATAGGTATAAATAAACGCTTCAATTGTTTCTAATTTGTTTCCGCTCATAAAACCCATCGTGCATAAGGAGGCCACCAACAATCCCACTCATAGAACCCCTCTTGCATAAGGTGGCCACCAACAATCCAGCTCATAGAATCCCTACAGCATAAGGAGGCCACTTATAAATGAATATGATCATTATAAATAAGGCAAACATACGAAAGATTCAGAGTCATACACACATCTAGATTTTCACAGCCCCAATGGTACGTTCCAGCAATTTATCCCACAGAGTTAGACAAATTATTGTTTAAGACACTGCTACCAATTTCTGAGTTCATGCACTTCAACAACCCTTCAAATGCAAAATATTTTAATAAGTTACAAGGCATTACAAAGCAGATGTTTAGGCTTCATAATTTGCGGCTTAAAAAAATAAGCATCAACGAAATAATAAGCAAACAAAGTTATTTTTATAAAATAATGAAATGCTCCGACATGCTTAATTGCTTCGTATTTTCGAGTTTGTTCCAATTTTATTTCAAGTACAACAGTCTACGCATTAATGCTAAAATTCAGTTGTCATTTAACAAGAAGGTGAGGGATATACATGAAAAGAGGCATCGAGTAGGAGGAAATGGAAGGGACAGGAGGTGCACAGGGATCCGTGGGGGAAGCAGAAGGAGAGCAGAGGGTGGAAGGAGCGAAGGGGATGGAGGTGAGGGGCAGAGAAAGCAGGGGCGGGATCAAAGGATGGGGAACAAGGGAGGGAGGGAGAAATGGGGAGAGAGAAGGGTTTGAATTTTAACTGCAGCGTGTCTCTTATCTGACAAAATCAACGTGTCAAAAATACTTCAGTGAAGCCACCGGCCGTAGAATATGACTCCAGATTTTGAAGCTGCACTAGATTCTGTCATACCGCATTCCCATCAGTTTACAGGGCACTTGTATATATCATCTCAGAAGATAGTCTTTCGGGAAACGTTTCCATTTGATCAGTTCAAATCCTTCATCACAAGGATCAACATTGCATCAGGGAGACTCTTTAAACAGGCATAAAGACTGCTAAGTTTTATTTCAAAACCCACATGGTGAAATCTATTCCGACCATTGGTATCCAGTTTATAATATGTGAACATTTTAATGGAATTTCTCGAGTTAACGAAGATGAAGAAAAAGGTTTGAAAGATATAATTCATTGCCATTCCGTGCTTTATTTAAAAGTTAAACAACTTTTAAAATGGGTATTGAAAAAAAAACTAACAATGTCTGCTGCCTCTATGCGGTGCAGCGGGTGGGGTGGGGGGGGGGGGGGGGGCGAGGAGGGGGAAAAAAAAAAACGAAAAATGGAAATAAATTAGGGCAAAAATTCGCTTGACTGCTGACCAAGTTGCGAAGCATTCGGCACAATTACAGCGAGCTTGGGCCAAGCACACTTCCGACCTTCGATCGGAGGTTTCAAATTAACGCTCTTATTCGCGAAAATATTCATGCGCCGGGACTTCTGGGATTAATGGCACATGCGCTTGTGTAGCGCTTTTTTAATGTAACATGGCATTTTGGGATGGAAGTTGCAGGTCAATAGTTTGGTCGTGTGAGAAGGTGTACATCTAGAGTTTCGATATGAACAGCATATAAGATACAAGTTACTGTTAGAGACAATTAAAAAACAAAACGCAATTAGCAGTTGGATTTTTAAAAAATAATTGTCCGTTATTAGACACGCAATTTAGCATGGCAAAACATCGGCCTAAATAAGGCAAACGTAGTGCATATAGGCGCACCTTCAGTGCAAAGTGGGAAATCAATGACACAAATGTTCATGATGAAATTAAGAGTAAGAATAATATTCTGAATTAGAGTTAACCAACTAAGCAAACATCATTTCAGTTCATTAAATACGTTATCAGAGCAGGAATTTACTCAGATGGCAATCAATATGAGTTTGGAACATTCAGGTCGTCAAGGATGAAAATACCATGATCTGGTATTTAGCTTTGGAGAACAGAGGATAACAGTTTATATCTGTGTGGTTGCGTGTGGGCGCGCGCGTGTATGTGTGTATTCCAAATTGGAAGGCAAATGGAAAACTGTTCATGCAAGCGTTAAATTCAGTGAGAGTTACGTTGTCGACGCAGGGAGGATTTTTTAAAATTATAATTTTACAATTTAAGCATTGATTTATGCTTTTGTGCAGCAGATTGTAGCAGTATATCATTTAAGATGATTTCGTTAAACTGAAAAAAAAAAACCGTTGTAAGTAAAACACAAATGTTCCTGTTTCTCAAGATTTTTCGCATTCCCGAAATGAAATAAGTGGCCCTGGCTAATGCAATTCAAACTCATTTCATTTTTAGTCATGACATGAAAGAGGAATATTGAAGACGGTGGTGCATAATCGGAGGATTTATGACTTTGTGGAAAGCGTGCTGATTTTTTGGAAATACGACTGTAGTAATCGATCAGAACTGCGGGGCATTCAGGCACTCGAACTGCAAACCGAAGTGCAAATACATGTGACTTCGTTCTCCATCATTAGCCAAAAGATCTTTCTGAAATTTGTCCTTGGCCTTTTTTTCCCATTTCCGTCCTCACGAAGAAGTATTTTGTATTCCATTCGGATGGTACCAAACAACAAATCCAAATACTTCCTGACACCAATGATGTTCTAGCACATTTCGGGACCTCCCGCCCTAATAATTATTGTGATCAAACTTCTTGTCACGTGCTGTCGTTAACCTACGAAGTTAAACATCCTAATTCTCAAATATCTGTACACAATTTATCTTGTTCCATCTTCATCTCAACGCATTTCATGCTACGAAAAATGTTCAATCCGACAACTGACAGCTGCAATTCCATTCACTCTTTCGAAATAGCTTCCTGGAATCATTACACCAGTTTCAGTTTGATACTTCCACCTTGACTCCCCTGCGTATCGCATTTTGTTTCCGTATGACTTTATTGATTGTTGTCCGTGCAACTTTAGTCATCATAATTCTTCCCTCCGCCGCACGCACGAAAACGGTCTCCCTGAGACATTTGTGTATTAACGTGTTGGCATTGTGATTAAAAAGTTGTGAAAATCCTGGCTCAGCGTTGTTATTTTGTTGTACGGACGGCAACCTCGCAACAGGTGAGCGTCAATGATCTGAAACGACCTTATTACTCCAACTACATCATAACCACTTCGTCACAAATGCGATGATGTTGCAGCTCTGTCATTGAACCTATAACATGTAAAGAACGTCAACCACATTGTGTCAGCTTGGCTAACAATGCTGCCACACAACTCCAGGCCCCTGGTTCAATTCCGGCCTCTGGTCACTGTCTGTGCGGAGTTGAAATTTCTCCATGTGTGTGAGTGGTTTTCTTCTGGGTGCTCCGCATTCCTCCCGCAGTCGAAATATGTGCGGATTCGGCTGATTTACCCTGCCAAATTACTGCTGGTGTCAGGATAATTGCCAGGATAAATGTGTGGATTTACGCTCTTAGGGCCTGGTGGTGATGTTGAAGGTACAGTCTTAATGGACCGAATAACATCGTCCTTACTGTTGGTCTACCATGATTCTACGATCGCCCTCATTCAACTTCCAGCTGACAAAGAGTATTGTTCCAACCACACTTGGATAACCCTCAATGAGGAATGAAGTACAGACACATCGTGGTAGCCACTTACTGACTTAAACATCTCAGGTCTTCCTATATAGAGGACATCCTCCTTTTGCTACTAATGCGCTTCACGCCAACGTTCACGATTTATCCGATGCATGGGACAGAATAAAATATCACTCTTCTCCAGCGCTACCTGCTGTCTCCTCGCTGTGCATGTTGATGGCCTCGAAATCGCCAAGCCACAGCAATGAAATCTCAAAGATGACTTCCTCTTCCTGCACCTGACAATGCACAAGCATGACAATTCTGCTCCGGCTGAGTACGTTTGTTTGCTGCTTCACACTCAGTGATGTCTTTCCTTGCGAATTAAAGTAGTTGCAATTTACTTCCGTTCCAGAATGAAGGTACCCTCTAAAGGTTACAACTCATCATTGACGGGACACTCATCCCATTCGATCAGAAAAGTTTAGACATGTGCGCATAACACTTTGTACTCAATTACAGAAACATTATAACGTCGTTCGTCCTCACTTTACACCAATAATCCCATGCATACAATTGACCTTCCTCTGCCAATTCCAGCATGTTCGCAACGCAGCATACTCATTCCCCAGGCAACCGTCAAAATTCCATAGGAACCGTCGTCGAAATGCTGGTACAATTTTACACCAATCATACATTTTCAGCCCCTTGGCTTGACAGTTTTCCTTGCAATGACAACAATTGCAAAACCAACGCCTTCAATTGCCTCATCCGAATGGCACAAATCAGTACCAATTCTTTTTTTTAGATGGAAAAACGTTACAACTTTTTTTTTCCCCAATGTGACTCGCGTTCCCATATTATTCGCACTACATTGAGATTATAGACACACGGCGTTTTTTTTTTAGATTCGCTCAGCACTGAAGGGTGAAGTGGACCGTTTGTTTCTTGTGTATATGATTTCAGCATCATGTCATTCATAACTTGACGAATTTGTTGTTTACGTATGGCACCGTGGCAATGAGCCCTCCCCAGCCCTCATCGCACCTCTCCCATTGTGAAGAGTCTTTTTTTCTTTTCCTTCAAATGGCGGAATCATAGCCCATTCATGTCGAAAGACGTCTGCTGAAATTTAGACTAAGACATATTTTCATCCATCATAATTATATTTTTCCATTCGGAAAAATGCGGAAATAATCCCCCAGGTCTCCTTCGCGGCAAGTTATCGCTTCTCATGTTTTTCCTTCCTTTCAGCAGATACTGATATTCATTCTTCCATCAATATTTTCGGGACGTATTATATGAAGGGTTGCTCACTGTCCCAAATCTCTCACCGTTTCAACTGTTGCAATCGATGCATGCATAATTACAGTGAAGTCACTTTAGTTTCTAATTATTTCAGTAGAATTCATACAGTGGCGAGATATTCTCCGCTCCAAATTATGAAGCCTCAATCTGCTGAGATTTCCAAATTATGTTTTTCTTTATGTCCACTATAATTGCTGCATTAATTTGCTTGGACCAACAAGGTGAGTATTTCCTCAGTAGTGCAAAGGGTGAATAGGAGGACTAATAGAGTAATGGATACTTATGAAGTCTAATTTACCCTGTGGACTTGCAAATGCATCTAAACCAGTTCAAAGATTCTTTTCCAGGGTAACATCTCGAATAAACGTTTTCCCTTATGCGAAAACGTTGGGCAAACGAAGATGAAGTTGCACGTGTTCTGGAAAAGCAAGAGTTAAATTATCTCATACATTACAGTTCGTGAGCAGTTTTGAATAAATGGATAAGAAGTGGATGTTTCTTCCTCTCTAATAATGCAGAACCATGTGCACTACGAATAATAAGCATTCAATCGCTTTCAGTAACAGAGATGAGATGTTTGTATTTTAACATTGGGGCAGAGTAATTTCAGAACTTGGAGCTGAAGGAGCCGTTTCAGTTTTGGACCCTGCGCGCCATTCAAACAGAATTTTGCTTACTTGTTCATGGTGTCAGATGCATCTCACATTAAGTTCGACGGATTAATTTTTATTCATTACCAAAATACACCTATATCATTCGTAAAACCATTAAATGATTCAGGCTTCCGTCACCCATGAGGCAATGTATAGCGCACATTTGCTCTCACCCCCCCCCCCCCCCCCGGCCCCGCCAAAATAATGACAAGTCATCTTATTTTGAAACCGATCTCAACATAAACTTTCGATCTGACGTATTGTACCCTCATAGTTGAATGAATCTTTTACAATATCTTCTGAAAAAAGAACACACTTTTAACAGAACTTTCGGTCGCTTGTTCATTTTGGAAGAATTCCATCTGTTTTCTTTTCCGAAATGACTGACCCCTTATCAGTGACATGTAGGACGAAGATTTGCCTTTACCATGAGAGCACTCATGAGCCGCTCAAACAATGAAGAACGTGTGCGTGGCCGGATGACTGAATACTGACAATTGTTCCAGGATTGTTTTGGTAAAATATTGAAATAATCCACTCGTGGAACACCAGGCAAAAATAATTAGAAACCAGGGGCTGAAAGATGTACCATGTAGCCATTTGCTGAAATGCAAATTACATCACTTCCAAGATGAAATATTTACAAATTAGAAACGTGGAATGTTAACCCAGGTAAACTGAAAAAAAAAAATCGGGACGTTGCTAGGGAACTGAAAATGCTACCATTATATACTTGAGTTCCTGTGTTTGGCACACCATTATAGAAACCCCACACTATGCATGAGTCACTTTAATGTCATTCTTGGCGTGCAACAGTGGCATAATGTTTTGGCGAGGATCGGTAAGATTCCAAATGCTACTTCCTGTTTTACCTCCTTTCAGCCGGAATGTGGAAGCTGTTCGATTAATTGATAACATTCCTTCAAAATCATGACAGTTCACAATTGTTCTTCATGCAAGATGGGAACAATTAGAATTAATGTAGTGCTTTAAAATTCAAGACATTCGCGTTTTTTTTCTTTTTTCCATGCCAAAATTATTCACATTATCCAACACGAAATCGAAGTAAGCAAGTCATCGTCAAGCTGAACGGCTTACTTGTCTCAAGATCAGCCACCTTTTTCTCTGTCAGGGAGGAAAATAAAATTTGCAAGACTTAATAATGCGTTATACGTTACTACAAGAGTGGGGGGGGGGGGGGGGGGACTTCAACCCGCTCAGTTAATTGCTTTCATATATCGTCATTAGAGCATGTTGGGTAGGGTTGCGGTACGCCAGATGTGCACGACCTCCTGCAAGATTAGAATAACAGTTTGTACGGTGCTTGCGCAGAAGCTCGAATTTGTGGAGAACAATTGTGAGAACGCATAAGAAGACTTTTAAATGGTGAAAATCGGCACATCTACAAGATCCCCTTAGTGAACTCGATTAATGAATGTCATTAGATTCTCCAAGCATGATCCCACGTCTCTAAATCCATGGTGACTTTTTCAGATTATACCATGGCTTTCCAAAAGCTGAACTATGATATCATTGATCATGAACTCCCGCACTTCACCCTGTAATGCAATTACGTTCAGTGGTTTTTGTTCGAATTTTTTTTATATTTCCTTTTGTTATTTCTTCCCCCTTTTGAGAATATATGGTTTGTTTTGACCACGCAGTACACATTCATCTCTGGGAAACAAACCAGACATAAAACAGTTCTTTAAAATACCAACCATTTATTTATTACTGCCACAGGCACTTTCCGAAAAACCCTAGCGTGGGGATAAACACGCGCTGGAGATGTCATCACGGTCAGCCCCATCAATTTCCTCAAAACGTTTTCCCTACTGACAATAACATTCCTCCGGTTCATGTAAACCGACTTTCTATCAGATCTGTTGGAATATTAGTGTTGACTTCCTTTCTGGATACAGAAGCAAGGGACCGTTTCACTTCTTCAGCCATTTGAATTCCATTTATTTCCATTTATATTCCCTTGTTACTGAATGAAACAGGGACACATTAATGATTTTTTGGTATTATCTTTCTTGTGATACAACCAGAGAAACAAATATTCAGCTTGCCGTGTGTTACCCACCCCCCAAGCTTGTTTTAGAATTTACTTCCCTCTTTCGTCGTATATGTGGACCACATTTGCCGAATTAAAACATCTCCGAATCTTCAAGTGTATTATTCAATGTTTCTACTTGTCAATCTTTGTGGGGTTTTTTTATGAATTTAATGCTATTTGTATTTGTACTTAAACATAACTTGACCACATTTTGTTTACCAGATTTGTTGGAAACAAGACGATACAACATATGGAGTTCACTGAAACATCTTTTTTCAAAGTCTGTCATTGCTTTTCTGCTGTCCTTCATTTCAGAATGTTTTTGTTTCTTTTTCCCACGGAGGAACTTCCTGTTGCACATATTGCAGTTATTGAGATTCACGACCCCGGTCTCAGAATCATGGAAATCACGACCCGACTTGACAAATAAGTCGATCATATGTTGTGCACTCATCCCGAAATATTCTGCGGCAATGAGACGACCACCGAATCCTTTCTCACTGAAAGATGTTATTCAGCACTACTGAGTACCATTAGCGTTGGGGAAGTTGTTGGAATTCCGATAGTGCTTCAGCTGGTAATAATGCAGCAAGGAAGACTTTGCATTTTCAACAGATTTTAGTTTGCCATTCTGATAGCTGGAACCTATCCTACCGATTCGATCAATTTCAGTCAAGAATAGTATTTTGGTCAAAAATAATAAATGGGATGATTTTTGTTTGAAAGTGCGGTCCATTTATATTTGCTGCGTGCTTTTCTGCTGCCTGCAATAATCCTTCTACAATTTACTCCAAGCAGGGTTCCTCTCATATTTCTGTCCGTTGGTTGCAATTCATCCTTTCACAGTCGTTGAAAATTGAATATGAGTTCTCAAATAACTTCGTCGTCTCAAAATGTAAAAATAAAAAACACTGTCACCTGCTTGTGGTGTTTTCCAGGCATGTAACAAAAACGGAGTTTGCAAGTGATGTTAAGTTGTGCAACAAGCCACAGTATATTGGTTCACAGACGCGACATGTTTTGGCATATTTCAGTACAGGATATGCACAGATAACGAAAAATTACAACTCGTGTTGACAACTTTATTAAGTTGCATGCCAAACCATATACCCTTGACTCACCTGAAGTTTTCTGAACGTTTTCGCATTCTTTATGCTCTGGAAAATGATAAGATAATCAAAAACATATGAACATTATTAGACGTATTATTAGTATTTAGTCGAAAACCATGCCATTCCAGCAGTGACACTCCACGAATTATTAAAGAGACTTGTATTCATGCAATTCCTGCGAATGCATTGATGCTGACGAAATAGGAGACATCAGGATAGATAAAGCAAATAGATTTAATTGTGCCTATGTAATATTCTGAAGTGTCACAGTCAATGCAAAATAAGTCTGAAACGGTACAATGTTACATTTTCTGCTATATTTATATGAGAACAACTTCGTTTATTCTGCAGTGCATGGATTAATATTCAACCTCAGCTCAACAGGCCCTTATTTCAAAGTAACTGAAACAAAAGTAGTTCGTGTTAGTCAAGCTTATTTATGGACCGCAACTTTTAACTTGCATTGTGGAGAATTATTGATGATTTACAAAACTTAACACTTGATTGTGTCAGGCAAGCAGATAAAATAAACTTTGACTTTCCAAAAAAAAACCCAGCAAATGTAATATTTGTTAACGTAACAAGTGAAATGAAACCACAATTAACTCTTGGATTTATTTTGTTTATTAAATATCAATTCATTGTCTCGTAATGAAAATGAAGCGGCACTTCGTCCTGGCAAAAAATGCCTGTAGAAATTGAGCATAAAGTGTCAATTCGCTTACAAAAAAAAATCAAGTTTGTTTTGCACAAGAATATGTTTGTGAAGTCTACCTGACCAGTCATCGCAAACAGCTTTTCAATGAGCAAGATACGGTAATTGCAAAAGCAGTTACCGAATTGACGGTCAGTCGTCAAGATCGTCAAAATCTTTTCCAAGAACGATGGTGATTACTCAGGAAGGACGTCAGATGAAGTTGTAAACAATTACAGATCTGCATGAGAGTCCGTCCACATAAATAGTCAATATTTTTCGATCACCTTACTTGTACCGTTAAAAAAACACACCAATTTACGTTCCTTCATGATTCCTGCCCAGTGACTCTGTCATACATTATTATGAAGTGCCTTGAAAGTTTACTCGTTCGACAAATTAATTCCGACCTCCGAGGTTGCGTAGATCCACAATAATTCAACTCTCCCTGCAGACATCGATAGAAGACAACATCTCAGTGGCCTCTGATTCAACCCTGTCACAATTCTAGGACAAATCTACCTTTCTCAGAGTCCTAGGTATTCACTACTGCTGCGGTACAACACAAGTATTCGAACGGAACAAATCTCCAAACTCCATTGTCTTTGCATCGATTATTTCCATTGCCGTATTAGCGCGAGTGGGCGAAACAATCACTACGGACTCAGGGTTCATACCAAAGCTTTATTTTCTTTAAATGGACGGAGAAACACAGTCAACACATACAATCGGACTGTCCCGAAAGTGCTCTAAAGACTCCCCCACAACGGGCTACAGTTATTCCTGAACTTCGCGGTTGAAATGCTCATCATTCATTTTCACTATTTGGCTTCAGCCATCCTGTTTCGGTGTTTTCGAGTGTTGCAGAAATTGTTTTCAGTATGTGTTGATCGTTATTGTCTGGTTGGTTATCAATGGTATAGAATCTCTGGCGTTTGAAACACAGGTGCGTTATTGATCTTGAGGGGCCAGAGACGTTTCCTCAACTGTCTTAATTTTAGGTGTCTCCATGGGTTGTTGGACTGGTTTAGGAGTGCTGATTTTGATGGGGCGGAAATGTGTTCTTTAATTTAGTTCCTATAGGTGCCATCCTGTCCAATTTTCATGATGTGCTCGCCCTCATTTGCATTCTAAAACCATGCTCTTGCCTTCTGATCAGTGTCTGTTACTTTGAGGTTTTATTGGAAGATTCTGAGGATAGCTGTAGTTTGCTTCCATTTTGTGTGTTCAATTTCATACAATTTGTTCTCCGATAACAGTTCCACCCTATCGGTCGGGAGCGGGCTTGTTCCGCCTCCCTCACACCGATTTTCTTAACCAGTCGTATGTCCGGTGATTCCTGCATTTGCACGCTGCAGTTGTACATTTTGGAGGAGCCCCGGGTTTGTTAAAATATTTGTGTGCGGGAGAAGTCTTCCCGATTTGGAAATTGTCCAATATTGCCAATCATTCTGATTAGTCCCCTCGTAGTTTCGGTTTTCTTGCGCTGGCGGTCTGTCGAGCACATTATGACCCCCCAGGATCTCGCCAGTATGAGTTGGATGGCAACCAGTATGTGCGAGATTGTCCCGATCCATGGTGAATGTCTACCACTTAGACCCCAGTCCCACACCCCCTGAACCCATGTCTGGCTCTGCCAGGCTGACTCTGTGGCTTGCTCTAATGTTTTGATATGTGATTGTAGCTGGTGGTGTAGTCGAACAGTGTCCCACTTTGAGACTGAGCACTCTCAGTACTTCTGCTAAGTGCGGGATTGGAGCCTGTTATGCCTGTCAGTAATATTTGAGATCGTCTCTCAATGGGTTCGTGGCATTAGGTGTCAGGGTGTGTCGACTTCGGATGTTGGTGATGTGGATCTGGCAAATAGTGACCGGTAGGCGAGGCGTGAAGCAGAGGTTTGGGCTGGGGATCGGGCATGCCAGCCTGTTGGATATGAAGGATGTTCTTGTTGTGGCTACAAAATACCTGCCTCGTCCTCCATATCCTGCCCGGGCAAAGTGTGGATCAGTGTGTATAATGTCGAAGGTACAGCCCTGCGTTTTGTTAAACCCGCATTCCGCTGCCTCTCCTTGTCTCAGTGGGTGAGGGCAGATGGTTGTCTCTCCCCTTTGTTTGCATTCCGAGAGGGAGATACTGAACATCACGCCATGCTCTGAGATGGCCGTAACTTCGGTTACATGGTAGCGGAGGGAGGTCTTGCCTCTAACAACGCCGATGTATTCAATCTGGAAGATAGGAAATGGTCCCCAGTTTGGTGTAACTATTGGAATCAATAGGACCATCGCTACCCCCGTACTGTCGCTCACCTCGCGCTCTGGGATCACAGGATATACCCGTGTCATTCCTTTCAAGGTTCGGGGATCCAACACACCCTTCTGATGTGCGAGTTGTGCTAGCCGGGTGCTGTCAATCGAATCGAGCACCTCCCCCCTGTGTACCTGGTCCAAATTATGCATTAATTCACCGATCATCCTCTGACCGTACGCAAGGCACAGCTGTCCCTGTTGTACCCGGGCAGTGTTTTCTCTCTCTCTATCTATAAACGGTTAATGGCACGTGCCTGTGTTTCTAATATTGTGATTCTATCTAGTTGAGTATGGGCACCCTCTCCCCCAAAAGAGCCTGCTCGGCTTGTTCGACTAGTGACTCTTTCAGGATATCTTTCATCACACCCTTCAACTGTTCTGTCATACTATTGAGTCCCTGGATGTCAATTAAGCTAACTACGCTGGAACCTGTGTTTATCCCTGCGAGGATGTCAATGACTATGCACCTTTTGCTTCTGTGTGTGTGTGTGTGTGTGTGTGTGTGTGTGTGTGTGTGTGTGTGTGTGTGTGTGTGTGTGTGTTGTCTCTGTAGTGTGTTTCTCCCATCGCATCGATAGCCCGCTTTATAGTTTCCCTGCCTCGCATCTGGTAGATGTCTCGTGTCTGTTCTGAACAGTGTCCCAGTACCTGGATCCCTGAGATATCGATCAGAACAGGCACGATTTCGTGTTTCTCATTGTCATATACATTTTCTCCCTCTTTCCACAACACCCCGCCCCAGCAAGGTGCAGGGTAAGATTTCGGGCGTCGTGGTCGTGGGGGCACGCGTTGTAGGAAGTGCAAAACATACACATCATGAAACTACTGGAGCCTGAACTAGTCCATAGTATCTGCAAATATCAGTGTCCGGTTTCAAAATGTTTCTTAGTGGCTGGATCCGTGGGTCCTCGGGAAGGGTGCAGATCTTTCCAAAGGTGCAGCCAGAGTCGCTCAGCGAGTCTGGCCGTTGGATACATGTTTGGGTCTTATCCTATCTGCAGGTGAAGCATGTCATATCGAGACCTGGGTGGACTTGTAGCCATGGCATTGGAATAGATCCTGTTGTTCTTGTGGTATGATGCTGCCGGCACGCACAACGCCTCGGACGTATTGAATATTATTCCGTGTGATTGCTGATAGGTAATGAATCCCTGGATGGCGAACCACGAGTATAGGGCTAACGGGAGGACTTTGAATAGTGTGGAGGAGCAGAGGGATCTAGGTGTATGTGTACATAGATTCCTGAAAGTTGGGAATCAAGTAGATAAGGTTGTTAAGAAGGCATACGGAGTCTTGGCGTTTATTGGTAGGGGGATTGAATTTAGGAGTCGCAGCGTCATGATGCAACTGTACACATCTCTGGTGCGGCCGCACTTGGAGTTTTGTGTGCAGTTCTGGTCCCCACATTACAGGAAGGATGTAGAGGCTTTGGAGAGGGTGCAGAGGAGGTTTACCAGGATGTTGCCTGGTATGGAGGGGAGATCCTATGAGGAGAGATTGAGAGATTTGGGGTTGTATTCGCTGGAAAGAAGGCGGCTAAGAGGGGATCTCATTGAAACATATAAGATGATTAGAGGTTTAAACAGGGTAGATAGTGATAGCCTTTTTCCTAGGATGGAGAAAGCTAGCACGAGGGGGCACGATTTTAAATTAAGGGGGGGTAGTTATAGGACAGATGTCAGGGGTAGGTTCTTTACCCAGAGGGTGGTGAGGGACTGGAATGCCCTGCCAGCTGCAGTTGTAAATGCACCTAGTTTGGGGGCGTTTAAGAGATCTGTGGATAGGTTTATGGATGAAAAATGATTGGTTTAGGCTAGTGGGTCATTGTTTTGTAACTGGTCGGCGCAACATCGTGGGCTGAAGGGCCTGTTCTGCGCTGTAATGTTCGATGTTCTATGTTCTATGTTCTATAACCTGGACAAGAAGGTCGCGGATAGGGCCATACTCAAAGTGGTTATCATCCTGGAGAGGGGTAGGCAAGGTACACAAATCCTGGTGGCCGCCAGGTATTAGAATCTGAATATTAACGAATCTCTATTAACTAATCTACTTCGGCATGCCTCTATGTCTTTCTTCATATATACACATATTAGAGCCGTGGCTGATGTGTGGCTCTCCTTCGTCCTGGCGATGAAGGTTGTCCATTCGATCTCCGCTGTGTGGATAGAAGCGATTAGTTCTGGTTCGATACGTGGCCCGTTTATGTCGACGGACGACTCTTGTCTTTGCAGTCAATCTGTCCTGTCACACCTTTTCCGCCCCCCCCCCACCCACAACACCCGGGCCCCCCACACCTCCTGTGAGGATGGGGATGCAACAAGGACGTTGTCCACATATTGGAGGAAGGTACTTCTATGTGGGGACAGATCGCAGTCCTCAAGTGTCTCAGTCGTTACTCGGTGGAAAATATTGGGACGGTTGTGGAACCCTTGGGGGGCATGTCCACGTGTAAAGTTTCCATCCAGTGGTAAAGGCCTGGGTGAAGGTGTGAAGCGGGATGGACCAGATTCCGTTTGCTATGTCTAACACAGAGAAAATACCATGTTCAGGTCGGATTCCATTAAAAATAGTGGATGGACTTGCGACCATGGGATGTTCTATCGGGCGGATTTTTTTAGGGCAGTGTAGTCTATGGTCAGTCGGTAACTTCCGTCTGGCTTACGGACTGGCCGCATCGGGGAATTGGTGTTAGAGTCTGGAGGTCTTAAAATACCCTGGACAACCAGAGCCTGAACGATTTTCTCAGTGGCCTGTAGAACCTCGGGCTTGATGGGCTATTGTTTGTGAGGGGTGTGGATCGGCCCGTGTATGTGTAGGGGAGGGAATTTTACGAGGCCGCAGTCTTGTTTCCCTGCTGCCCAGACTTGAGGTAATGACTGGCGTTGAAGCCCTACTATTCCTTCCTTTCCCCCGTCTAGGGCTATGTATGTGTGGTCTCCTTCCCGGACTGCAGCCACGTTTTTGTTCGGGACCCAGTATCCCTGAATCCCACTTCTGTGTTCCTTTCTGTCAGGCCACAGCAGGGGGTTGTTGAAGGCATGCACCACCACTCCTAACACCCCCAGGACGTCTATTCCCAAGATTCTTCCCTCGTGATCGTGCATGCCCAGAAGCGTACTTGGAGTAAGATGTTGGACTTTTTCCCTCAGGTAAGCTGTAGTTCTATTTCCCCCGACCTCCATTAGTACGATGTAACGGTGGGTTGTATGAAGTGCCAAGTCGGTGAGGGATATCGCGGCCCCCGTATAATTTAATATTTTGCATCGCCGGCCGCTTAATGATGCGTTAACCCAGATGCGGGAGTTGACTCCAGGTGTGGGGGTCGATGCAATTCATGCGGTCTTTTCCGCCGCCAGAGTCTGTATAATATCCAGCAGCTGCTGATGGATGAGGTGTGCAGTATCGGAAATGACTTCGTTCTCTTTCAGGGCGGGGGCCCTTGCCGGGGTTTGGTCGTATCTGGGGCTCGGGGGAGGGGGTGGGGGTGAGGGGGCGGCTCTCTCTCTCTCTCTCTCCTTGGGAACCGCCTGCTACGGCAAGCTGACTCGTTGTGTCCAGTCTTGCCGCAATTGTGGCATTTGTGGGACGATTGGGGCGTCTGGACTCGGCAGTCCTTTCTATACTGACCAGGTTTCCCACACCTGTGGCAGCACCTTCCGTCAAAACCCTGCCCTAGCACTTTGCATCTTTCTCTGTTGGTTGTCTACAGTAATAGCCCAGTTCTCTAGCTCGTTTTTGATAGGCAAGTGGTATAAGGGTTGTGGGGAGAGGACGGGAGTGTGGAACTGAGACACGACAGGTCAGCCATGGTCTTATTGAATGGCGGGGCAGACTCGAGGTTCTCGATGGCCTACTCCTGCTCCTATTTCTTGTGTTTCTTATGAGTCAAGATACTCACCCAATGCCAGGAGACGGGGTTCCATCTTCATCTCAACGCATTTCACGCTACGAAAAACGTTCAATCCGACAACTGACAGCTGCAATGGCATTCACTCTTTCGAAATAACTTCCTGTAATCATTACACCAGTTTCAGTTTGATATTTCCACCTTGACTCCCCTGCGTATCGCATTTTCTTTCCGTATGACTTTATTGATAGATGTCCGTGCAACTTTAGTCATCATAATTCTTCCCTCCGCCGCACGCACGAAAACGGTCTCCCTGAGAAATGTGTGTATTAACGAGTTGGCATTGTGATTAAAAAGATGTGAAACTCCTGGCTCAGCGTTGTTATTTTGTTGGACGGACGGCAACCTCGCAACAGGTGAGCGTCAATGATCTGAAACGACCTTTTTGCTCCAACTACATCATAACCACTTCGTCACAAATGCGATGATGTTGCAGCTCTGTCATTGAACCCAAACATGTAAAGAATGTCAACCACATTGTGTCAGCTTGACTAGCACTGCTGTCACACAACTCCAGGCCCCTGGTTCAATTCCGTCCTCTGGTCACTGTCTGCGCGGAGTTGAAATTTCTCCATGTGTGTGAGTGATTTCTTCTGGGTGCTCCGGATTCCTCCAACAGTAGAAATATGTGCGGATGTGGCCGATTCACCATGCTAAATTACTGCTAGTGTCAGGAGGATTGCTAGGATAAATGTGTGGATTTACGCTAATAGGGCCTGGTGGGGATGTTGCCCGTACAGTTTTAATTTTCCGAATAACATCGTCCTTTCTGTTAGTGTTCCATGATACTATGATCGCCCTTCCTCAACTTCCAGCTAACACAGAGTATTGTTCCAACCACACTTTGATAACCCTCAACGAGGAATGAAGCACAGACGCATCGTGGTAGCCACTTACTGACTTAAACATCTCAGGTCTTCCGAGAAAGCGTACTTCCTTCTTTTGCTGCTAATACTCTTCACGCGAACGTCCTCGATTTATCCGATGCATGGGACAGAATAAAATAACAATCTTCTCCAGCGCTACCTGCTGTCTCCTCGCTGTGCATGTCGATGGCCTCTAAATCGCCAACCCACAGCAATGAAATCTCAAAGATGACTTCCTCTTCCTGCACCTGACAATGCACAAGCATGACAATTCTGCTCCGGCTGAATACGTTTGTTTGCTGCTTCCCACTCAGTGATGACTTTCCATGCGAATTAAATTAGTTGTAATTTACTTCCTTTCCAGAATGAAGGTGCCCCCTAAAGGTTGCAACTCATCATTGACAGGACACTCATCCCATTCGAACAGAAAAGTTTAGACATGTGCGCATAACACTTTGTACTCAATTACAGAAACATTATAACGTCCTTCGTCCTCACTTTACACCAATAATCCCATGCGTACAATTGACCTTCCTCTGCCAACGCCAGCATGTTCCAACGCAGCATACTCATTCCCCAGACAACCGTCAAAATTCCATAGGAACCGTCGTCGAAATGCTGGTTCAGTTTTACACCAATCATACATTTTCAGCCCCTTGGCATGTCAGGTTTGCTTGCAATGGCAACAATTGCAAAGTAAAAAGTCTGACAACACCAGGTTTTAGTCCAACCGATTTATTTGATGATATTCTCACAAGCAAGCAAGCTTTCGAGGTTAGCCTCTTCGTCAGGTGAATGGAGATTTCTGGCCTCAGAACTTCACCTGACGAAGAGGGAACCTCGAAAGCTTGCTTGCTTGTGAGAATATTATCAAATAAATCGGTTGGACTAAAACCTGGTGTTGTCAGACTTTTTACTGTGTTTACGCCAGTCCAACGCCGGCATACCCACATCATGACAATTGCAAAACCATCGCCTTCAATTGCCTCATCCAAATTGCACAAATCAGTAGCAATTCTTTTTTTCAGATGGAACAACGTTACAACTCTATTTTTTCTCCCCAATGTGACTCACTTTCCTATATTATTCGTACTACAATGGAATTATAGACACACGGCGTTATTTTTAGATTCGCTCAGCACTGAAGGGTGAACTGGACCGTTTGTTTCTTGCGCATATAATCTCAGCATCGTGTCATTCATAACTTGACGGATTTGATGTTTACGTATGGCACCGTGGCAATGAGCCCTCCCCAGCCCTCACCCCACCACCCCCTCCGCCCTACCCCCATTGTGAAGAGTTTTTTTTTTATTTTCTTTCCTTTCAAATGGCGGAATCATAGCCCATCATGTCGAAAGACGTCTGCTGAAATTTAGACGAAGACATATTTTCATCCATCATAATCATATTTTTGCATTCGGAAAAAATGCGGAAATAATCCCTCAGTTGTCCTACGCGGCAAGTTATCACTTCTTATGTTTTTCCTTCCTTTCAGCAGACAGTGATATTCATTCTTCCATCAATATTTTCTGGACGCGTCATATGAAAGGTTGCTCACTGTCCCAAACCTCCCACTGTTTCAACTGTTGCAACTCGATGTATGCATAATTACAGCGAAGTTACTTTATGGTCTAATTATTTCAGAAGAAATAATACTGCGGCGAGATATTCTCCGCTCCGAAGTATGAAGGATCAGTCTGCTGAGATTTCCAAATAATGATTTTTTTTTCCCACTGTATTGCTGCATTAATTTGCTTCGACCAACAAGGTGAATATTTCCTCAGTAGTACAAAGGGTGAATAGGAGGGCTAATAGAGTAATGAATACTGATGAAGTCTAATTTACTCTGTGGACTTGCAAATACATCTGAACCAGTTCAAAGATTCTTTTCCAGGGTAATATCTCGGATAAACGTTTTCCCTTATGCGAAAACGTTGGGCAAACGAAGGTGACGTTGCACGTGTTCTGGAAAAACAAGAGTTAAATTACCTAATACATTTCAGTTCGTGAGCAGTTTTGAATAAATTGATACGAAGTGGATGTTTCTTCCTCTCTAATAATGCAGAACCATGTGCACTACTAATAATAAGCATTCAATCGCTGTCAGTAACAGAGATGAGTTGTTTGTATTTTAACACTGGGACATAGTAATTTCAGAACTTGAAGCTGAAGTAGACGTTTCAGTTTTGGACCCTGCTTTCCATTCAAACAGAATTCCTTGCTTCCTTGTTCATGGTCTCAGATGCATCTCACAATATGTTCGACGGATTAATTTTTATTTATTACCTAAATATCCCTATATCATTCGTAAAACCATTAAATGATTCAGGCTTCCGTCTCCCATGAGGCGACGTGTAGCGCACATTCGCTATCCTCCACCAAAATAATGACAATTCACTTTATTGTGAAACCGATCTCAACACAAACTTTCATTCTGACGGATTGTACCCTTGTAGTTTAGTGAATCTTTTACAATATCTTCTGAAAATGAACACACTTCTGACAGAACCTTCGGTCGCATCACCATTTTGGAAGAATTCCATCTGTTTTCTTTTCCGAAATGGCTGACCCCTTATCAGTGACGTGTAGGACGAAGATTTGTCTTTACCATTAGAACACTCATGAGCCGCTCAAACAATGAAGAACGTGTGCGTCGCCGGAAGACTGAATACTGACAATTATTCCATGGATGTTGTGGAAAAATATTGAGATAATCCACTCGTGGAACGCCAGGCAAATATAATTACAAGTCAGGGACTTCAAGATGAACCATTCAGCCATTTGCTGAAATGGAAATCACGCCACTTCCAAGATGAAATATCTACAAAATAGAAACGTGGAATGTTAACCCATGTAAAGTGAAAAAAAAAGGTACGTTGCCAGGGCACTGAAAATGCTACCATTATACACTTGAATTCGTCTGTTTGGCACACCATTATAGAAACCCCACACTATGCATGAGTCGCTTTAATGACATTCTTGGCGTGCAACAGTGGCATAATGTTTTGGCGAGGATCGGTAAGATTCCAAATGCTACTTCTTGTTATACCTCCTTTCAGTCGAAATGTGAAGGCAGTTAGATTAATTGATATCATTCCTTCAAAATCATGACAGTTCACAATTGTACTTCATGCAATATGGGAACAATTAGAAGTAATGCTGTGCTTTGAAATTCAAGACATCCGCGTTTTTTTTTCCTTTTTTCCATGCCAAAATTATTCACATTATCCAACACGAAATCAAAGTAAGCAATTCATCGTCAAGCTGAATGGCTTACTTGTCTCAAGTTCGGCCACCTTTTTCTCTGTCAAGGAGAAAAACAAAATTTGCAAGTTTTAATAATGCGTTATAAGTTACTACAAATGGGGAAAAAATAACTTCAACCCGCTCAATTAATGGCTTTCATATATCACCATTAGAGCGTGTTGGGTGGGGTTGTGGTACGCCAGATGTGCACGACCTCCTGCAAGTTTAGAATAACAGTTTGTAGTGCTTGCGCACAAGCTCGAATTCGTACAGAATAATTGTGAGAACGCACAAGAAGAGTTTTACATGATGAAAATCTGCACAAATACACGTTCCCCTTGGAAAACTCGACTAATGAATGTCATAAGATTCTCCAAGCACGATCCCACGTCTCTAAATCCATGTTGACTTTTTCGGATTATACCATGGATTACCAAAACCTGAACTGTGATATCATTGATCATGGACTCCCGCACTTCACCCTGTAATGCAATTACCTTCAGGAGTTTTTGTTTTTTTCTAGATTTCCTTTTGTTATTTCTTCCCCCTTTTCAGAATAATTAGTTTATTTTGACCACGCAGTACACGTTAATCTCTGGGAAACAAAGCAGACATAAAACAGTTCTTTAAAATAGCAACCAATTATTTATTACTACCACGGGCACTTCCCTAAACACCCTAGCGTGGGGATAAACAGGCGCTGGAGATGTAATCACGGTCAGCCCCATCAATTTCCTCAAAACGTTTTCCCTACTGATAATAACATTCCTCCGGTTCATGTAAACCGAATTTCTATCAGAACTGTTGGAATATTATTGTTGACTTCCTTTCTGGATACAGAAGCAAAGTACCGTTTCACTTCTTCAGCCATTTGAATTCCATTTATTTCCATTTATATTCCCTTGTTACTGAATGAAACAGGGACACATAATGATTTTTTGGTATTATCTTTCTTGTGATACAGCTAGAGAAACAAGTCTTCGGCTTGCCGTGTGCTACCCACCACCCCACCCCGCAAGCTTGTTTAAGAATTTACTCCCCTCTTTCATCGTATATGTGGACCACATTTGCCGAATTGAAAAGTCTCCGAATCTTCAAGTGTATTATTCCGTTTTTCTACTTGTCAATCTTTGTACTTTTTTTTTGGTGAATTTAATGCTATTTGTATTTGTACTTAAACATAACTTGACCACATTTTGTTTACCACATTTGTTGGAAACACGACTATACAACATATGGAGTTCACTGAAACATCTTTTTTTCAAAGTCAGTCATTGCCTTTCTGCTGTCCTTCATTTCAGATTGTTTTAGTTTGTTTTTTCCTACGGAGGAACTTCCAGTTGCACATATTGCAGTTATTGAGATTCGCGACCCCGGTCTGAGAATCACGGGAATCACGACCCGACTTGACAAATAAGTCTATCATAAATTGCCCATTCATCCCGAAATATTCTGCGGCAATGAGACGACCACCGAATCCTTCCTCACTGAAAGATGTTATTCATCACTACTCAATATCATTAGCGTTGGGGAAGTTGTTGGAATTCCGATGGTGCTTCAGCTGGTAATAATGCAGCAAGGAAGAATTTGCATTTTCAACAGATATTAGTTTGCCATTCTGATAGCTGGAACCTATCCTCCCGATTAGATCAATTTCAGTCAAGAATAGTATTTTGGTCAAAAATAATAAATGGGATGATTTTTGTTTGAAAGTGCGGTACGTTTTTTTTTGCTGCGTGCTTTTCTGCTGCCTGCAATAATCCATCTACAATTTACTTCAAGCAGGGTTCATTTCATATTTCTGTCCGTTGGTTGCAATTCATCCTTTCACAGTCGCTGAAAATTGAATATGAGTTCTCAAATAACTTCCTCGTCCCAAAATGTAAAAACAAAACATGCAGTTAATTATTGTTATGAATAAAAGACCAGAGTATTTTTCAGCATGTTCCCCTTAATTCGTGAAGGCCAAACACACGGTCATCTGCTTGTGGTGTTTTCCAAACATGTAACAAAAGCAAAGTTTGCAAGTGATGTTAAGTTGTGCAACAAGCCAAAGTATATTAATTCACAGATGCGACATGTTTTGGCATATTTCAGTGCAGGATATGCCGAGATAACGAAAAATTATAACTCGTGATGACAACTTTATTAAGTTACATAACAAACCTTATACCATTGACTCACCAGAAGTTTTCTTAACATTTTCGCATTCTTTATGCTCTGGAAAATTATAAGATAATCAAAAACATATGAACTTAATGAGATGTATTATTAGTATTTCGTCGAAAACCACGCCATTCCAGCAGTGACACTCCACAAATTATTGAAAAGACTTGTATTCATGCGATTCCTGTGGATACATTGCTGCTGAAGAAACAGGAGACATCAGGATAGATAAAGCAAATAGATTTACTTGTGCATATGTGATATTCTGAAGTGTCACAGTCAATGCACAAAAAGTCTGAAACAGCATAATGTTACATTTTCTGCTATATGTATATGAGAACAAATTCAATTATTCTGCACTGTTTGGATTAACATTCAACCTCAGCTCAACAGGCACTTATTTCAAAGTAACTGAAACAACAGTAATACTTCGTGTTCGTCAAGCTTCGATATGGACTGCAACTTTTCGCTTGCATTGTGGAGAATTATTGATGATTTAAATAACTTAACACTTGATTGTGTCAGGCAAGCAGATAAAAATAGCTTTGATTTTCCAAAAAAAAAAACAGCAAATGTAATATTTGTTAACGTAACAAGTGAAATGAAACCTCAATTAACTCTTGGATTTATTTTGTTTAATAAATATCAATTGATTGTCTCGTAATGAAAATGAAGCTGCACATGGTCCTGGCAAAAAATGCCTGTAGAAATTTAGGATAAAGCGTGAATTCGCTTACAAAAAAAAATCAAGTTTGTTTTGCACAAGAATATGTTTGTGACGTCTACCTGACCTGTCATCGCAAATAGCTTTTCAATTAGCAAGATACGGTAATTGCAAAATCATGTGCCGAATTGACGGAACGTAGTCAATATCGCTAAACTCTTTTCCAAGAACGATGGTGATTACTCAGGAAGGACGTCAGATGAGTTTGTAAACAATTACAGATCTGCATGAGAGTCCGTCCACATAAATCACATCGTCAATATGTTTCGATCACCTTACGTGTACCGTTAAAAATGAACACCAATTTACGTCCCTTCATGATTCCTGCCCAGTGGCTTTGTCATACATTATTATGAAGTGCCTTGAAAGTTTAGTCGTTTGACAAATTAATTCCGATCTCCGAGGTTGCGCAGATCCACAATAATTCACCTATCCCTGCAGACATCGATCGAAGACACCATCTCAGTGGCCTCTCATTCAACCCTGTCACAATTCTAGGACAAATCTACCTTTCTCAGAGTCCTAGGTATTGACTCCTGCTGAGCTACAACACAAGTATTCGAACGGAACAAATCTCCAAAGTCCGTTGTCTTTGCATCGATTATTTCCATTGCCATGTTCGCGTGAGTGGGCGAAACGATCACGACGGACTCAGGGTTCAGTAACGGCACAGCTTTATTTTCTTTACGTGGACGGAGAAGCACAGTCAGGACATACAATCGGACTGTCCCGAAAGAGCTCTAAAGACTCCCCCACAACGGGCTACAGTTATTCCTGAACTCCGTGGTTCAAACGCTCATCCTTCATTTACAGTATTTGGCTTCAGCCATCCTGTTTCGGTGTTTTCGAGAGTTGAAGGAATTGTTTTAAATTGGTGTTAATCGTTTTTGTCTGGTTGGTTATCAATGGTCCAGAATCTCTGGGGTTTGAAACATAGGTGTGTTATTGATCATGAGGGGTCAGCGACGTTTCCTTAACTGTCTTAATTTTAGGTGTCTCCATGGGTTGTTGGAGTCGTTTAGAAGTGCTGATTTTGATGGGGCGGAGATTTGTTCTTTAATTTAGTTCCTATAGGTGCCATCCTGGCCAATTTTCATGATGTGCTAGCCCTCATTTACATTCTAAAACCATGTTCTTGCCTCCTGATCAGTGTCTGTTACTTTGTGATTTTAGTGGAGGGCTCTGACGATAGCTTTAGTTTGCTTCCATTTTGTGTGCCCAATTTCATATAATTTGTTCTCCGATAAGAGTTCCACCCTATCGGTCGGGAGCGGGCTTGTTCCGCCTCCCTCACACCGACTTTCTTAACCAGTCGTATATCCGGTGCTTCCTGCATTTGCACGCTGCAGTTGTACATTTTGGGGGAGCCCCGGGTTTGTCAAAATATTTGTGTGCGGGAGAAGTCTTCCCGATTTGGAAATTGTCCAATATTCTGATCATTCTGATTAGTCACCTCCTAGTTTCGGTTTTCTTGCGCTGGCGGTATGTAGAGCACATTATGACACCCCAGGATATTGCCAGTATGAGTTGAATGCCAACCAGTATGTGCGAGATTGTCCCGATCCAGGGTGAATGTCTCCACTTAGACCCCTGTCCCACACCCTCTGAATCCATGTAGTGAGAAACGGTCAGAAACTCACTTTTATGATCCCCCCTTGAATCAAAGACACGGATGAGTTCAGCTAACTGTCGGTTTATTCGATCTTGCAAGAAAGGGTGCCGTCCCGTGGGTACACACACCTTGCGTTACACAATCATATTTTATATACATGATTCTAGATAGCAATAGGACAGCCCTCCTTTCTTCATTGGTTACATCCCATTAACTCTCATCCAATCACCCCCTTTAAGGCTTGAATCGGTTTACCTCCCATTAATTAATCTAACTGTTTTTCATTGTCCCGTAAATTACTAATACATTTATTTTATGTGATGCAATTTAGTTTGTTTCCCTATCTCTTTTAAGCTATGCTGAAGACCCCTGGCGCCTTCAGACTGGCGGTAATAAATCCTTTACCGGTTTAATCACTGCTGTCCCAACTATCTCAGTGACCTTTTCCCCTTTCATGCTTAGTTGTAGAAACAACACATCTTGCAGACCATTTGCTTTTTATAACGTGGGCCTCTTACATTCCTGCAGGATGTGGTGTATGCTTCACTGCACATCCCATCTCTGATGTTATCTCTACATTACAGGCAGTCTTTGTATTATCCCTAATTATTGCTGTGTTAGCAGCATCGAACCTTATGTCCTATGTTTGTGACTAAACTCACAGTTGTTTCCATAAAGTGGGTTATCAATGTGCCTGACTATATCCAGTCTCATGTTTTTGTTTCTTCTTCTTTTTCTGTGTGTTTCATCATCTGCTGGTCTTAGCGTTTAACCCCTTAGGTTACAATAACGGTTCTGTCATGGTTTCCGCCGCAGATGGTTTGATTCAAAAATTACACCACCATCCCTCACAATGTCTGGCTCTGTCAGACTGACTCTGTGTCTTGCTCTAGTGTTTTGATGTGTGATTGTAGCAGGTGGTGTAATCGAACAGAGTGTCACACTTTGAGACTGAGCTCTCTCAGTACTTCTGCTAAGTGCGGGATTGGAGCGTGTTCCGGCTCTCAGTAATATTTGAGATCGTCTCTCAATGGGTTCGTGGCATTAGGTGTCAGGGTGTGTCGACTTCGGATGTTGATGATGTGGACCTGGCAAATAGTGACCGGTAGGCGAGGCGTGAAGGAAACGTTTGGCTGGGGATCGGGCATGCCAGCCCGTTGTAAATGAAGGGTGCTCTTGTTGTGGCTACACAATACCTGCCTCGCCCTCCATATCCTACCCGGGCAAAGTGTGGATCGGTGTGTATAATGTCGAGGGTACAGCCCTGCGTTTTGTTAAACCCGCATTCCGCTGCCTCTCCTTGTCTTAGTGGATGAGGGCAGATGGTTGTCTCTCCCCCTTGTTTGCATCCCGAGGGGGAGATACTGAACATCACGCCATGCCTTGAGATGGCCGTAACTTCGGTTACATGGTAGCGGAGGGAAGTCTTGCCTGTAACAACACCGATGTATTCAATCTGGAAGATAGAAAATGGTCCCCTGTCTGGTGTAAATATTGGAATCAATAGGACCATCGTAGGCTACCCCCGTACTGTCGCTCACCTCGCGGTCTGGGATCACTGGATATACCCGTGTCATTCCTTTCAAGGTTCGGCGATCCAGCACCCTCTACTGATCTGCGAGTTGTGCTAGCCGAGTGCTGTCAAACGAATCGGGCACCTCCCCCCTGTATACCTGGTCCAAATTATGCCTTAATTCACCGATCATCCTCTGACCGTACGCATAGCACAGCTGTCCCTGTTGTACCCGTGCATTGTTTTCTCTCTCTGTCTATAAGCTGTTAATGGTACGGACCTGTGTTTCTAATATTGTGATTCCATCTGTTTGAGTATGGGCACCGCTCTCCCCCAAAAGAGCCTGCTCGGCTTGTCGGACTAGTGACTGTTCCAGGATATCTTTCATCATACCCTTCAACTGTTCTGTCTTATTATTGAGTCCCTGGATGTCAAATAAGCTAACCACGCTGGAACCTATGTTTATCCCTGTGAGGATGTCATTCACTATGCACCTTTTGCTTCTGTGTGTATGTGAGTGTGCGCGTGTGTGTGTGTTTGTGTGTGTTGTCTCTGTAGTGTGTTGCTCCCATCGCATCGATAGCGCGCTTTATAGTTTCCCTGTCCAGCATCTGGTCCATGTCTCGTGTCTGTTCTGAACAGTGTCCCAGTGTCTGAGATACTAGATCCCTGAGATATCGATCAGAACAGGCACGATTTCGTGTTTCACATTGTCATGTACAGTTTCTCCCTCTTTCCACAACACCCCACCCCAGCAAGGGGCAGGGTAAGATTTCGGGCGTCGTGGTCTTGGGGGCACGCGTGTAAAACATACACATCGTGAAACTACTGGAGCCCGAACTAGTCCATAGTATCCGCAAATATCAGTGTCCGGTTTCAAAATGTCTCTTTGTGGCTGGATCCGTGGGTCATCGGGAAGGGTGCAGATCTTTCCAAAGGTGCAGGCAGAGTCGCTCAGCGAGTCTGGCCGTTGGATACATGTTTGTGTCTTATCCTATCTGCAGGTGAAGCATGTCATATCGAGACCTGGGTGGACTTGTAGCCATGCATTGGAATAGATCCTGTTGTTCTTGTGGTATGGTGCTGCCGGCACGCACAACGCCTCGGATGTATTGAATATTATTCAGTGAGATTGTTGATAGGTGATGTATCCCTGGATGGCGAACCTGGACAAGAAGATCACGGATAGGGCCATTCTCAAAGTGGTTATCATTCTGGAGAGGGGGAGGAGGGGTACACGAATCCTGGTGGCCACCAGGTATTAGAATCTGAATATTAACTAATCTCTATATACTAATCTACTTTGGCATGCCTCTATGTCAATCTTCATATATACACATATTAGAGCCGTGGCTGATGTGTGGCTCTCCTCAGTCCTGGAGATGAAGGTTGTTAATCCGATCTCCGCTGTGTGGATAGAGGTGGTTAGTTATTGTTCGATACGTGGCCCATTTAAGTCGACGGACTACTCATGTCTTTGCAGTTAATCTGTCCTGTCACACCTTCCCCACCCCCCAACTCCCAACACCACCCCCCCTCCGCCCCCCCCCCCCCCCCCCCACGTCACTCCCCCCACCCCCGTCCCCGGTTCTATGCCTTTAGCTGTGACCAGTGTTTCCAGCGGCCTGTTCCTTTGATGTCAACACAGGCACATGCATCGCTGCTGAGGATAATTTCATAGGGTCCGAACCATTTTAATGCGAACCCTATTTGATCCGGGGCAACTCGGACCAGAAACTTGTCCTCGACTTGGGACAGTTTTGGGGTATGTCAACGGTCATATTTCCTGAACTGGCCCTTTATAGCCTGTTGGTCTCTGGCTGCGTGGTGTAGCTCTCTGAGTTGGTGTTCTAACTGTTGCACGTACGTTTTCATTTTATCCCAGAGAGGTGCCAGTCCATCTCCGCCGACCGCTATTTTGTCTTGGAGTCTCATTGCTCTCCCCGTCCTTAATTCAAAAGTTGTAAGTCCTATACTGCGACCGGGGGTGGCTCGTAGGCGCATTAAAATACAGGGAAGGACATCAAGCGACCCATGACCTGTCTCAACAACTGACTTGGCAATTGCCTTTTTAAGTGTGCGGTTCATTCGCTCGACCATCCCAGAACTCTGAGGGTAGTATGTGATGTGGAATCGCTGTCGGATTCCCAGGGTCTTACGAGCCTGTTTCATTATTTTGCCTGTGAAGTGGGTTCCTTGGTCGGAGTCGAGTTGTCGTGGGAGTCCCACCTCGGGATGATTTCGTATGTTAGGATGCGGGCTACGGTGGTGGCTTCGCAATCCCGATTTGGGAATGCTTCCACCCAGCGTGTGAATTGATCTGTTAAGACGAAACAATATTTCTTCCCTCGGCAAGTGGGTAGGGGACCTATGAAGTCGACCTGCAGGTTTTCCCAGGGTCCTTTTGGTCGGGGTTGGGGGGCCAGTTTGACTCTCAGTGGTCGGCCGGGGTTGTGCTGGGCGCATATGATACAGCGCTGGCAATGGTTGGCGACATCCGATCCCATCCCTGGCCACTACTAATCAGTTGACAGTCGGGCCTGGGTCCCATCCTGGCCGAAGTGTCCTGGCTCGTGGTGGCGTCGGAGTAGTTCGGTGCGTAGAAATGAGGGGGCGACTACTTGATATAAGAACATAAGAACATAAGAAATAGGAGCAGGAGTAGGCCATCTGGCCCCTCGAGCCTGCCCCGCCATTCAATAAGATCATGGCTGATCTGTCGTGACTCAGCTCCACCTTCCCGCCCTCTCCCCATAACCCTTAATCCCTTCTCTTATCAAAAACCCATCAACCCGTTTCTTAAAAATATTTAGCGAGGCAGCCTCCACCACTTCAACGGGCAGAGAATTCCAGAGATTCACCACCCTTTGAGTGAAGAAGTTCCTCCTCAACTCTGTTCTAAACCGCCCCCCCTTTATCTTGAGGCTGTGCCCCCTAGTCCTACTGTCTTTTTTGAGCGGGAACAGTCTCTCCACCTCTATCCTATCCATCCCATTCATCATCTTATACGTCTCAATGAGATCTCCCCTCATTCTTCTAAACTCTAACGAGTACAAGCCTAGTTTATTCAGCCTCTCCTCATAGCTCAATCCCCTCAACTCCGGTATCAGCCGAGTAAACCTCCTCTGCACTCCCTCCAGGGCCAAAACATCCTTGCGCAGGTGCGGCGCCCAAAACTGCACACAGTACTCCAGCTGCGGCCTCACCAATGCCCGATACAGCTGCAGCAAGACCTCCCTACTTTTATATTCAATCCCCTTCGCTATGAAGGCCAGCATCCCATTCGCCTTCCTGACCACCTGCTGCACCTGCAAGCTGGGTTTTTGCGACTCATGCACAAGGACCCCGAGGTCCCTCTGCACCGTCGCCTGCTGCAGTTTTTCGCCCCGTAAGTAATAGTCCTTCCTACCATTCCTCCTACCAAAGTGGACCACCTCACACTTGCCAACATTAAATTCCATTTGCCATTTCCTGGCCCATTCGCCCAGCCTATCTAGATCCTTCTGCAGACTCTCCACACCCTCCGCACAATTTGCCTTTCCCCCAATCTTGGTGTCATCAGCAAATTTCGACACCCTGCACTCGGTTCCCTCCTCCAGATCATCTATATAAATGGTAAATAGCTGAGGCCCCAGCACCGACCCCTGGGGCACCCCACTCGTCACCAACTGCCAATCCGAATAGCATCCATTGACCCCCACTCTTGCCTTCTATTTGACAACCAATCCTCTATCCACGCTAACACCCTACCCCCAACTCCATGTCCCCTGACCTTCTGCATTAACCTCTTGTGAGGTACCTTGTCAAACGCCTTCTGAAAATCCAGAAAGACCACATCCACCGGCTCTCCTCCATCCACTGCCCTAGACACATCCTCATAGAACTCCAGTAAATTTGTCAGACACGACTTCCCTTTAATGAAACCGTGTTGCGTCCGCCCTATCAAGCAATTCCCCTCAAGATGCCTCGCTATTTCCTCCTTAATGACGGTTTCTAACATTTTACCTACCACAGACGTTAAACTAACCGGCCTATAATTCCCCGCCTTTTGCCTGGCACCCTTCTTAAACAACGGCGTAACATTAGCCGTTTTCCAATCTTCCGGCACTTCCCCGGAATCCAGCGACGTCTGGAAAATAACCACCAAGGCATCCACTATCACCTCCGCCATTTCTTTCAGAACTCTCGGATGCATTCCATCCGGTCCTGGGGACTTGTCCACAATCAGCCCCTCCAGTCTGTCGAGCACCACCTCTCTAGTAACAGTAATGTCATTAAGACCCTCCATTCCTACCTCCTTTCCATCGCTAACACCCGGCAAATTATTCACGTCCTCCTCCGTGAAGACAGAAACAAAGAAGTTATTCAAGACCTTAGCCATATCCCTATCCCCTACCACTAGCTCCCCTTTCTCATCCTCTAAAGGACCAACGTTTACCCTAGCCAGCCTCTTCCTTTTTATATATTTATAAAAACTCTTGCTATCCTTTTTTATATTAAGTGCTAGCCCAGCCTCATAGCTTCTCCTACCCTCCTTTATCAATTTCTTTGTCAATCTTTGTTGACATTTAAACCTTTCCCAATCCTCTTCTCGCCCACTGCTCTTAGCTACTCTAAACTCCTCCGCTTTTCATTTAACACTTTCCTTCACCTCCTTCGTTATCCATGGCTTATTACCTCTCCTCCTACTGTCCTTTTTAACCATCGGAATAAATTTCTGCTGAGCACCAAGAAAGATCTCCTTAAAGATCCTCCACTGCACCTCAGCAGACCTACCTTCCAACGCGTTCCCCCAGTCCACATTCTCCAATTCTTCTCTCATCCTACCATACTCCCTTCTATTCAAACAAAGGACGCGTGTCTGGGAACCCACTTTCTCCTCCTCCATCTGCACCAGAAACTCCACCATACAATGATCACTCTCTCCAAGAGGATCCTTCACCGCAAGGTCCCTAATTCTACCCACCTCATTACAGAGCACCAGATCCAAGATAGCTCGCTCCCTCGTCGGCTCCAACACACACTGTTCAAGGAAATTATCCCGGCAGCATTCCAAGAACTCCTCCTCGAGCCCACCTCGTCCAACGTGGGTCGACCAATCAATATGCAGATTGAAATCTCCCATAACTACTGCCGTCCCATTCCTGCACGCTGCACTTATTTGCGCGTTAACAGCCCGCCCCACCTCCAGATCATTATTCGGGGGCCTATAGACGACACCCACTTGCGTCTTCCTCCCTTTTCTGTTCCTAATCTCCACCCACAACGATTCCACTTTCTGCTCCTTGGCTCCAATATCATCCCTTGCTACCACCTTGATACTATCCTTAATCAGCAGAGCTACGCCACCCCCTCTTTCCTCCTGCCTATCCTTCCTAAACACTTGATAACCCTGTACATTCATCTCCCAGTCCCTGTCACCTTGCAGCCACGTCTCTGTAATGGCCACCAGATCGTATCCATTTGTGTCGATCTGCGCCATCAGCTCATCCACTTTATTCCGAATGCTTCGTGCATTCAGATAAAGCGCTTTCATCCCAGCCTTCACCTGGACCCTACTTGCCGTAACGCCACCAATTGGGACATCCTTTGCCTCTTCCCTTACCTGTACCCTATCCTTAACTTTAGACCTCATAGCGTCACCTACCCTCGCACCCTCCCCCCCCCTAATTAGTTTAAAGCCTTGTCTACAGTCCTCTTTACTCGATTCGCCAGCACTCTGATCCCAGCATGATTCAGACCAACCCCATCCTGCCCGAACAGGTCCCACCTACCCCAATACTGGTGCCAATGCCCCATAAATTCGAACCCATTCCTCCCACACCAATCCCTGAGCCACCCATTTACTTCCTTTATCCTATCAACCCTACATCCGTCTGCCCTCAGTTCAGGCAGTAGCCCAGAGATAACCACCTTGTCGGTTCTACTTTTTAATTCCATTCCCAGCTTCTCATACTCCCTTCCCAGATCCTCAGTCGCCACACTCTATCTTTGTCGCTGGACGCCCCTGCCTGTTCCCACTGCGCCACCTCATCAGGGCTGGTACTACCCGGCAGCTTACAAATATCTACTTCCTCCAAGAGTGCTGTTGTGGTGGCGGCTACATGCGGGAAGGCTTCCCCAGCTGCAACTTTGGCTGCAGCACCTGCGAGTTGGTTCCCTATTTGTTCCGCTGTCTTTACTCTTTGCTGGGCTTTTATCTCAATTACGGGTGCTCCTGAGGGCAGCCTTACTGCTGCTACCAGGTCTCGTATTATATTTTCCTGCTTTATGTGCACCGTCCTCCGCCCTCCCCCTTTGGTGATGAACCCGCGCCTTTTCCAGGCCATCATGTAATCCTGGACCACCCCAAACGCATTGGCTGTCAGTACACACATTTACTCGTTTTCCCCTTCCTGTCTTGAGGGCTTCCCTGAGGGCTATGTGTTCGTCCAATTCGGCTGAGCTCTCCCCACTCATCGAGTCTTTTGCGACCGGAGTCCCTTTTCGGTCGACTATTACTCACCCTTTGCGGTATTGCCCATTTACTTGTCTTCGGGGCCCCTCTACATACAATGTGAGGTGGGGGTTATCTCGGGTTTGGTCATTAATCCCTCCCTCTTCTTCAGTGTCTGGGTTATTCGGGCAGGAGTGTGGACTTCCCTCTGATAGGAGTCCCTCAGCGGGGTTCTTCACAGTGTCCCACATTGTCTGGACGGACCATTCACGGGGGGAGATGTACCGCTTCCCAATTGGCCCTTTGGGGATCCGAAACCGCCCGGAGTCGGTCTGTATTCAAGAGCTCAACGGTGTTGTGTTTCGTGTGTAAAATGATTTGTCCTGACATAGCGATCGGTTCTCATACCCTGACTGCCGAGGCGGCACAATCGAGAGCCGCCACACCCTTGTGCAGTCCCTGGGCTACTGGGGATTGTCGGGTGGAATAATACGCCACCGTCGCATGGTATCCCCGTATTCTTGGGTTACCACGGAGGTATAAAATCCCTCCTCTGGCTCACAGAAGAGGTGGGAGGGTTTGGTTATGTTCGGCAGGCTTGGGGCTGGAGCTGCCAACAGTTCTGATTTTAGGCGTGTGTATGCTACCTCCTGTTCCGGTCCGCACTCGATACTTCCTGCTCCTGGCTTTCCCCCTTTGATCAGCCGCTGAATTGGTTCAACCAGGGATGCGAACTGGTCAATGAGATTCCGGGAGTAGTTAAGGAGTCCCATAACTCTACACACCCCTCTAAATGTGTTTGGACGGGACATATTTATAATCGCCGACTTCCGATCGCAGGGGAGTGCTCTCTTTCCTTGACTTATATTGTTTCCTAAATGCCTGACCTCCTGTGGTGCAATCTGTGCCTTGGTGAGGTTAATTTTAAACCCCTTTCCTGGGAGACCGTGTGAAGCGGGATGGACCAGAATCCGTTTGCTATGTCTAACACAGAGAAAATACCATGTTCAGGTCGGATTCCGTTAAAAATAGCGGATGGACTTGCGACTATGGGATGTTCTATCGAGCAGATTTTGTTTAGGACAGTGGAGTCTATGGTCAGTCGGTAACTTACGGACTGGCCATATCGGGGAATTGGTGTTAGACACTGAAGGTCTTAAAATACCCTGGGCAACCAGAGCCTGAACGATTTTCTCAGTGGCCTATAGAGCCTCGAACTTGATGGGCTATTGTTTGTGAGGGTTGTGGATCGGCCCGTGTATGTGTAGGGGAGGCAATTTTACGAGGCCGCAGTCTTGTTTCCCTGCTGCCCAGACTTGGGGTAATGATTGGCATTGAAGCCATACTATGCCTTCCTTTCCCCTGTCTCGGGCTATGTATGTGAGGTCTCCTGCCCGGACTGCAGCCACGTTTTTGTTCGGGACCCAGTATCCCTGAATCCCATTTCTGTGTTCCATTCTGGCAGGCCACAGCAGGGGCTTGTTGAAGGCATGCACCACCATCCATAACACCCCCAGGACGTCTATTCCCAAGATTCTACCCTCGTGATCGGGCATACCCAGAAGCGTACTGGGAGTAAGATGTTGGACTGTCTCGCTCTGGTCAGCTGTAATTCTATTTTCCCCTACCCCCATTCGTACAATGGATCGGTGGGTTGTATGAAGTGCCATGTCGGTGAGGGATATCGCGGCCCCCGTATAATTTAATATTTTGCATCACCAGCCCCCTAACGATGCGTTAACCCAGATGCGGGGGTTGACTCCCGGGGTGGGGGTCGATGCAATTCATGCGGTCTTTTGCGCCGCCAGTGTCTGTATAATATCCAGCAGCTGCTGGTGGCTGAGGTGTGCAGTATCGGAAATGACTTAGTTCTATTTCAGGGCGGGGGCCCTTGCCGGGGTTTGGTCGTACCTGGGGGTTGGGGGTGGGGGTGGGGTGCGGGGGCGGCGCTCTCTCTCTCTTCTTGGAACCTCCTGCTTCGGCAAGCTGACTCGTTTTGTCCAGTCCTGTCACAATTGTGGCATATGTGGGAGGATTGCGGCGTCTAGACTCGGCTGTCCTTTCTATACTAACCAGGTTTCCCACACCTGTGGTAGCCCCTTCCGTCAAACCCCTGCCCTAGCGCTTTGAATCTTTCTCTGTTGGTTGTCTACAGTAATAGCCCAGCTCTCTCGCTCGTTTTTGATAGGCAAGGGGATTAAGGCTTGTGGAGAGAGGGCGGGAGTTTGGAACTGAGACACGACAGGTCAGCCATGATCTTATTAAATGGCGGGGCAGGCTCGTGCTCCTAGATGGCCTACTCCTGCTCCTATTTCTTGTGTTTCTTATGAGTAAAGATACTCATCCAGTACCAGGAAACGGCGTTCCATCTTCATCTCAAAGCACTTCACGCTACGAAAAATGTTCAATCCGACAACTGACAGCTGCAATTCCATTCACTCTTTCGAATTAGTTTCCTGTAATCATTACACCATCTTCAGTTTGATACTTCCACCTTGACTCCCCTGCTGTCGCATTTTGTTTCCGTATGACTTTATTGATAGATGTCCGTGCAACTTTTGTCATCATAGTTCTTTCCTCCGCCGCACGCACTAGTACGGTCTCCCTGAGAAATTTGTATTTTAACGTGTTGGCATTGTGATTAAAAAGTTGTGAAAATCCTGGCTCAGCGTTGTTATTTTGTTGTACGGACGGCAACCTCGCAACAGGTGAGCGTCAATGATCTGAAACGATTTTTTTGCTCCAACCACATCATAACCACTTCGTCACAAATGCGATAATGTTGGAGCTCTGTTATTGAACCCATAACATGTAAAGAAGGCCAACCACATTGTGTCAGCTTGGCGAGCACTGCTGCCACACAACTCCAGGCCCCTGGTTCAATTCCGGCCTCTGGTCACTGTCTGTGCGGAGTTGAAATTTGTCCATATGTGCGAGTGGTTTTCTTCTGGGTGCTCCGGATTCCTCCCACATTCGAAATATGTGCGGATTCGGCTGATTCACCATGCTAAATTACTGCTAGTGTCAGGAGGATTGGCAGGATAAATTTGTGGATTTACGCTAATGGGGCCTGGTGGGGATGTTGCCGGTACAGTCTTAATTTTCCGAATAACATCGTCCTTATTGTTGGTGTTCCATGATACTATGATCGCCCTCCTTTAACTTCCAGCTAACACAGAGTATTGTTCCAACCACATTCCTCCATGAGGAATGAAGTACAGAAGCATCGTGGTAGCCACTTACTGACTGAAACATCTCAGGTCTTCCAACATAGCGTACTACCTTCTTTTGCTGCTAATGCGCTTCACGCCAACGTTCACGATTTATCCGATGCATGGGACAGAATAAAATATCACTCATCTCCAGCGCTACCTGCTGTCTCCTCGCAGTGCATGTTGATGACCTCTAAATCGCCAACCCATAGCAATGAAATCTCAAAGATGACTTCCTCTTCCTGCATCTGACAATGCACAAGCATGACAATTCTGCTCCGGCTGAGTACGTTTGTTTGCTGCTTCCCACTCAGTGATGTCTTTCCATGCGAATTAAATTAGTTGTAATTTACTTCCTTTCCAGAATGAAGGTGCCCCCTAAAGGTTACAACTCATCATTGACAGGACACTTATCCCACTCGATCAGAAAAGTTTAGACGTGTGCGCATAACAATTTGTACTCCATTACAGAAACATTATAACGTCCTTCGTCGTCACTTTACGCCAATAATCCCATGCATACAATTGACCTTCCTCTGCCAACTCCAGCATGTTCCCAACGCAGCATACTCATTCCCCAGACAACCGTCAAAATTCCATAGGAACCGTCGTCGAAATGCTGGTTCAGTTTTACTCCAATCATACATTTTCAGCACCTTGGCATGTCAGTTTTCCTTGCAATGACAACAATTGCAAAACCAACGCCTTCAATTGCCTCATCCGAATGGCACAAATCAGTAGCATTTTTTTTTTCAGATGTAACAACGTTGCAACTCTTTTTTTTTCTCCCCAATGTGACTCACAATAGAAACAATAGAAATCAATGTAGGGAGACTACTAGAACCCTACAGTGCAGAAACAGGCCCTTCGGCCCATCGAGTCTACACCGAACACAGTCCCACCCAGACCCTATCCCCATATCCCTACACATTTACCTGCTAATCCCTCTAACCTACACATCACAGGACACTAAGGGGCAAGTTTAGCATAGCCACTGAACCTAACCCGCACATCTTTGGACTGTGGGAGGAAACCGGAGCACCCGGAGAAAACCCACGCAGACACGAGGAGAATGTGCAAACTCCACACAGGCAGTGACCCGAGCCGGGAATCGAACCCAGGACCCTGGAGCTGTGAAGCAGCAGTGCTAACCACTGTGCTACCGTGCCGCCCTCACGTTCCCATATTATTCGTACTACAATGAAATTATAAACACACAGCTTTTTTTTTTAGATCCGCTCAGCACTGAAGGGTGAACTGAACCGTTTGTTTCTTGCGTATATAATCTCAGCATCATGTCATTCATAACTTGACGGATTTGTTGTTTACGTACGGCACCGTGGCAATGAGCGCTCCCCAGCCCTCACCCCACCCCCCGGCCTAACCCATTGTGAAGCGTTTTTTTTCCTTCTAATGGCCGAATCGTAGCCCATTATATCGAAAGACGTCTGCTGAAATTTAGACTAAGACATATTTTCATCCAGCTTAAACATATTGATCCATTCGGTAAAATGCGGAAACAATCCCCCAGTTCTCCTACGCGGCAAGTTATCACTTCTTATGTTTTTCCTTCCTTTCAGCAGACACTGATATTCATTCTTCCATCAATATTTTCTGGACGCGTCATATGAAGGGTTGCTCACTGTCCCAAATCTCCCACTGTTTCAACTGTTGCAACTCGACGTATGCATAATTACAGCGAAGTTACATTATGGTCTAATTATTTCAGAAGAAATCATACATTAGCGAGATATTCTCCGCTCCAGAGTATGAAGCCTCAATCTGCTGAGATTTCCAAATAATGTTTTTTTGTGTGTCCTCTGTAATTGCTGCTTTAATTTGCTTGGAGCAACAAGGTGAATATTTCCTCAGTAGTACAAAGGGTGAATAGGAGGACTAATAGAGTAATGGATACTTATGAAGTCTAATTTACTCTGTGGAATTGCAAATTCATCTGAACCAGTTCAAAGATTCTTTTCCAGAGTGATATCTCGGATAAACGTTTTCCCTTATGCGAAATCGTTGGGCAAACGAAGCTGAAGTTGCACGAGTTCTGGAAAAACAAGAGTTAATTTATCTAATACATTTCAGTTCGTGAGCAGTTTTGAATAAATGGATAAGAAGGGGATGTTTCTTCCTCTCTAATAATCGAGAACCATGTGCACTACTAATAATAAACATTCATTTGCTGCCAGCAACCGAGATCAGTTGTTTGTATTTTAACATTGGGGCATAGTAATTTCAGAACTTGGAGCTGAAGTAGCCGTTTCAGTTTTGGACCCTGAGTGCCATTCAAACAGAATTGAGCTTACTTGTTCATGGTTTCAGATGCATCTCACAATATGTTCGACGGATTAATTTTTATTTTTTTACCAAAGTATACTATATCATTCGTAAAACCATTAAATGATTCAGGCTTCCGTCTCCCATGGGGCATCGTGTAGCGCACATTCGCTATCCCCCCAAAAATAATCACAATTCATACTATTTTGAAACCGATCTCTACACAAACTTTCAATCTGACGGATTGTACCCTCGTAGTTTACTGAATCTTTTACAATATCTTCTGGAAATGAACACACTTCTGACAGAACTTTCGGTCGCTTGTTCATTTTGGAAGAATTTCATCCGTTTTCTCTTACCAAATGGCTGACCCCTTATCAGTGACATGTAGGACGAAGATTTGACTTTACCATTAGAACACTCATGAGCCTCTCAAACAATGAAGAACTTGTGCCTGGCCGGAAGACTGAATACTGACAATTGTTCCAGGATTGTTGTGGTAAAATATTGAGGTAATCCACTCGTGGAACACCAGGCAAATATAATTACAAACCAGGAACTTCAAGATGAACTATTCAGCCATTTGCTGAAATGGAAATTACATCACTTCCAGGATGAAATATCTACAATATAGAAACGTGGAATGTGAACCCATGTAAAGTGAAAAAAAAACTTTAAATTGCCAGGGCACTGATATACAATCTTTCCGATCCTCGCCAAAATATTATGCCATTATTGCACGCCAAGAATGTCATTAAAGTGACTCATGCATACTGTGGGGTTTCAATAATGGTGTGCCAAACATAGGAACTCAAATGGATAAGAACATAAGAACATATGAAATAGGAGCAGGAGTAGGCCATCTGGCCCTTCGAACATGCCCCGCCATTCAATAAGATCATGGCTGATCTGTCGTGGCTCAGGTCCACCTTCCCGCCCTCTCCCCATAACCCTTAATTCCTTCTCTTATCAAAAACACATCAACCCGTTTCTTAAAAATATTTAGCGAGGCAGCCTCCACCACTTCAACGGGCAGAGAATTCCAGAGATTCACCACCCTTTGAGTGAAGAAGTTCCTCCTCAACTCTGTTCTAAACCGCCTCCCCTTTACGTTGAGGCTGTGCCCCCTAGTCCTACTGTCTTTTTTGAGCGGGAAGAGTCTCTCCACCTCTATCCTATCCATCCCATTCATCATCTTATACGTCTCAATGAGATCTCCCCTCATTCTTCTCAACTCTAACGAGTACAAGTCTAGTTTATTCAGCCTCTCCTCATAGCTCAATCCCCTCAACTCCGGTATCAGCCTAGTAAACCTCCTCTACACTCCCTCCAGGGCCAAAATATCCTTGCGCAGGTGCGGCGCCCAAAACCGCACACAGTACTCCAGCTGCGGCCTCACCAATGTCCTATACAGCTGCAGCATGATCTCCCTACTTTTATATTTAATCCCCCTCGCTATGAAGGCCAGCATCCCATTCGCCTTCCTGACCACCTGCTGCACCTGCAAGCTGGGTTTTTGCGTCTCATGAACAAGGACCCCGAGGTCCCTCTGCACCGTCGCCTGCTGCAGTTTTTCGCCAAGTAAGTAATAGTCCTTCCTACCATTCCTCCTACCAAAGTGGACCACCTCACACTTGCCAACATTAAATTCAATTTGCCATTTCCTGGCCCATTCGCCCAGGCTATCTAGATCCTTCTGCAGACTCTCCACACCCTCCTCACAATTTGCCTTTCCCCCAATCTTGGTGTCATCAGCAAATGTCGACACCCTGCACTCGGTTCCCTCCTCCAGATCATCTATATAAATGGTAAATAGCTAAGGCCCCAGCACCGACCCCTGGGGCACCCCACTAGTCACGAACCGCCAATCCGAATAGCATCCATTGACCCCCACTCTCTGCCTCCTATTTGACAACCAATCCTCTATCCACGCTAATACCCTACTCCCAACTCAATGTCCCCTGACCTTCTGCAATAACTTCTTGTGAGGTACCTTGTCAAACGCCTTCTGAAAATCCAGAAAGACCACATCCACCGGCTCTCCACTATCCACTGCCCTAGACACATCCTCATAGAACTCCAGTAAATTTGTCAGACACGACTTCTCTTTAATGAAACCGTGTTGCGTCTGCCCTATCAAGCAATTCCCCTCTAGATGCCTCGCAATTTCCTCCTTAATGACGGATTCTAACATTTCACCTACCACAGACGTTAAACTAACTGACCTACAATTCCCCGCCTTTTGCCTGGCACCCTTCTTAAACAACGGCGTAACATTAGCCGTTTTCCAATCTTCCGGCACTTCCCCGGAATCCAGCGACGTCTGGAAAATAACCACCAAGGCATCCACTATCACCTCCGCCATTTCTTTCAGAACCATCGGATGGATTCCATCCGGTCCTGGGGACTTGTCCACAATCAGCCCCTCCAGTCTGTCGAGCACCACCTCTCTAGTAACAGTAATGTCATTAAGACCCTCCATTCCTACCACCTTTCCATCGCTAACATCTCGCAAATTATTCACGTCTTCCTCCGTGAAGACAGAAACAAAAAAGTTATTCAAGACCTTAGCCATATCCCCATCCCCTACCACTAGCTCCCCTTTCTCATCCTCTAAAGGACCAACGTTCACCCTAGCCAGCCTCTTCCTTTTTATATATTTATAAAAACGCTTGCTATCCTTTTTTATATTAAGTGCTAGCCCAGCCTCATAGCTTCTCCTACCCTCCTTTATCAATTTCTTTGTCAATCTTTGTTGACATTTAAACCTTTCCCAATCCTCTTCTCGCCCACTGCTCTTAGCTACTCTAAACTCCTCCGCTTTTAATTTAACACTTTCCTTCACCTCCTTCGTTATCCACGGCTTATTACCTCTCCTCCTCCTGTCCTTTTTAACCATCGGAATAAATTTCTGCTGAGCACCAAGAAAGATCTCCTTAAAGGTCTTCCACTGCTCCTCAGCAGACCTATCTTCCAACGCACTCTCCCAGTCCACATTCGCCAATTCTTCTCTCATCCTACCATACTCCCCTCTATTCAAACAAAGGACGCGTGTCTGGGGACCCACTTTCTCCTCCTCCATCTGCACCAGAAACTCCACCATACAATGATCACTCTCTCCAAGAGGATCCTTCACCGCAAGGTCCCTAATTCTACCCGGCTCATTACACAGCACCAGATCCAAGATAGCTCGCTCCCTCGTCGGCTCCAACACACACTGTTCAAGGAAATTATCCCTGCAGCATTCCAAGAACTCCTCCTCGAGCCCACCTCGTCCAACATGGGTCGACCAATCAATATGCAGATTGAAATCTCCCATAACTACTGCCGTCCCATTCCTGCACGCCGCACTTATTTGCGCGTTAACAGCCCGCCCCACCTCCAGATCATTATTCGGGGGCCTATAGACGACACCCACTAGCGTCTTCCTCCCTTTTCTGTTCGTAATCTTCACCCACAACGATTCCACTTTCTGCTCCTTGGCTCCGATATCATCCCTTGTTTCCACCTTGATACTATCCTTAATCAGCAGAGCTACGCCACTCCTTCTTTCCTCCTGACTATCCTTCCTAAACATAGCCCTGTACATTCATCTCCCAGTCGCTGGCACCTTGCAGCCACGTCTCTGTAATGGCCACCAGATCGTATCCATTTGTGTCGATCTGCGCCATCAGCTCATCCACTTTATTCCGAATGCTTCGTGCATTCAGATAAAGCGCTTTCATCCCAGCCTTCACCTGGACCCTATTTGCCGTAACGCCACCAATTGGGACATCCTTGGCCTCTTTCCTTACCTGTACCCTATCCTGAACTTTAGACCTCATAGCGTCACCGACCCTCGCACCCCCCCCCCCCCCACCTAATTAGTTTAAAGCCCTGTCTACATTCGTCTTTACTCGATTCGCCAGCACTCTGGTCCCAGCATGATTCAGACCAACCACATCCTGCCCGAACAGGTCCCACCTGCCCTAATACTGGTGCCAATGCCCCATCAATTCGAACCCATTCCTCCCACACCAATCCCTGAGCCACCCATTTACTTCCTTTATCCTGTCAACCCTATGCCTGTCTGCCCTCGGTTCAGGCAGTAGCCCAGAGATAACCACCTTGTCGGTTCTACTTTTTAATTCCATTCCCAGCTTTTCATACTCCCTTCCCAGATTCTCAGTCCGCATTTTGCCTACGTCGCCGGCACCCACATGTACTACAACGACCGGGTTCTCACCCTCCCACTCCAGATTCCTCTGCAGCCCAGCTGTGACATCATGTACCCGAGCACCAGGCAGACAACACACCGTTCTGTGCACTTTGTCATTGTGACAAATGACAGTGTCAATACCCTTCACCCCACTATCCCCAATCACTACTACGTTCCTTTTCCCCTTCTCTTTGCCTATGTCCTGCTGCATCACTGTACCGTGTGCAGTTTGCTCACCAACCCCTCCTGCCTCGTACTCTTCCAGACTGGAAGCAAGAACCTCAAACCTGTTATGCAGGTTAAGAGGCTGAGGCCTCCGCTCCTCACCCCCCTTCCTCCTCCCAGCAGCCCCCTTTTGTCCCTGACCCTTAGATTTAACCAGTCTAGGGGCACCCTCTCTCCCCCTGATGAGCCTCAGTGTCTGTAGCTCAGAGGCCAGCTCATCCACCTTGAGCTGGAGCTCCTCCAGCAACCTGCACTTACTGCAGACATGGTCACTGGGAAGGACCCTCGGGTCCACCAGTTCCCACATCATACAGAAACCACACATCACATGCCCCTCCATTATTCACTGTAATTTTATATGGGAAAAGAAATTCCTTGTTTCTTGCTGTAGTAGTATTGAAACATTTTTTCCCTTGTTTTTTTCAAACAAACTCACCTGGCCTTTTTTCCCTCAAGCCCTTTTTGATATTAAGCCCTATTAGCTCACTCTGCTTCCCTCTCACTCAGCTGCCTGCTCAGACGCTGCCCGCTGTCTACACCAGGCCTCCTTTTAAACCTGGCGCTGATTTGAAGCAGGCTCGTCCACAACTCTGTTCTAAACACTCCCTCAGTGGAGAATTATTAATGATTTAAATAACTTAATACTTAATTGTGTCAGGCAAGCGGATAAAAAAAATATTGACTTTTCAAAAAAAAACACCGAATGTAATATTTGTAAACGTAACAAGTGAGATGAAACGACAATTAACTCTTGGATTTATTTTGTTTATTAAATATCAGTTGATTGTCTCGGAATGACAATGAAGCTGCACATCGTGCTGGCAAAAAATGCTTGTAGAAATTTAGCAGTAAGTGTGAATTCGCTTGTAAAAAAAAATAAGTTTGTTTTGCACAAGAATATATTTGTGAAGTCTACCTGACCAGTCATAGCAAACAGCTTTTCAATGAGCAAGATATGGTAATTGCAAAAGCATGTGCCGAATTGACGGACAGGAGTCAATATCGCCAAACTCTTTTCCAAGAACGATGGTGATTACTCAGGAAGGACGAAAGATGAGTTTGTAAACAATTACAGAGCTGCATGAGAGTCCGTCCACATAAATAGTCAATATTTTTCGATCACCTTACTTGTAGCATAAAAAAAACCCACCAATTTACGTTCCTGCATGATTCCTGCCCAGTGGCTCTGCCATACATTATTATGAAGTGCCTTGAACGTTTGGTCGTTCGACAAATTAATTCCGACCTCCGAGGTTGCGCAGATCCACAATAAGTCACCTATCCCTGCAGACAACTATAGAAGACACCATCTCAGTGGCCTCTCATTCAACCCTGTCACATTTCTAGGACAAATCTACCTTTCTCAGAGTCCTCGATGTTGACTACTGCTGAGATACAGCACAAGTATTCCAACGGAACAAATCTCCAAACTCCGTTGCCTTTGCATCGATTATTTCCATTGCCATGTTCGCGCGGGTGGGCGAAACGATTCCGATGAACTCAGGGTTCAGTAACGGCACAGCTTTATTTTCTTTACGTGGACGGAGAAGCACAGTCAGGACATACAAACGGACTATCCCGAAAGTGCTCTAAAGGCTCCCCCACAAGGGGCTACAGTTATTCCTGAACTTCGCGTTTCAAATGCTCATCCTTCATTTACAGTATTTGGCTTCAGCCATCCTGTTTCGGTGTTTTCGAGCTTGAAGCAATTGTTTTAATTATGTGTTAATCGTTTTTGTCTGGTTGGTTATCAATGGTCTAGAATCTCTGGGGTTTGAAACATAGGTGTGTTATTGATCTTGAGGGGCCAGCGACGTTTTCTTAACTGTGCTAATTTTAGGTGTCTCCATGGGTTGTTGGACTGGTTTAAAATTGCTGATTTTGATGGGGCGGGGATGTGTTCTTTAATTTAGTTTCTGTGGTTCCATCCTGTCCAATTTTCATGATGTGCCTCATTTGCATTCTAAAACCATGTTCTTGCCTCCTGATCGATGAAATTTTAGGGGAGGATTCTGAGGATAGCTTCAGTTTGCTTCCATTTTGTGTGCCCAATTTCATACAATTTGTTGTCCGATAACAGTTCCACCCTGTCGGTCGGAAGCGGGCTTGTTCCGCCAACATCAGACCGGGTTTCTCAACCAGTTGAATGTCCAGTGCGTCCTGCATTTGCCCGCTGCAGTCGTACAGATTGGGGGAGCCCCAGGTTTGTCAAATTAGGTGTGTACGGGAGAAGTCTTCCTGATTTGGAAATTGTCCAATATTGCCAATCATTCTGACTAGTCCCCTCCTAGTTTCGTTTTCTTGCGCTGGCGGTAAGTAGAGCCCATTATGACCCCCCAGGATCTCGCCAGTATGAGTTGAATGCCAACCAGTATGTGCGAGATTATCCCGATCCAGGGTGAATGCTTACACTTAGACCCCTGTCCCACACTCTCTGAACCCTTGACTGGCTCTGTCAGGTTGACTCTGTATGTTACTCTAGTGTTTTGATATGTGATTGTAGCTGGTGGTGTTATCGAAAAGAGTGTCCCACTTTGAGACTGAGCTCTCTCAGTACTTCTGCTAAGTGCGGGATTGGAGCCTGTTCTGACTCTCAGTAATATTTGAGATCGTCTCTCAATGGGTTCGTGGCATTAAGTGTCAGGGTGTGATGACTTCGGATGTTGGTGATGTGGACCTGGCCAGTAGTGACCGGTAGGCGAGGCGTGAAGCAGAAGTTTGGGCTGGGGATCGGGCATGCCATCCCGTTGTATAGAAGGATGCTCTTGTTCTGGCTACACAATTCCTGCCTCGTCCTCCATATCCTGCCCGGGCAAAGTGTGGATCGGTGTGTGTAATGTTTAGGGTACAGCCCTGCGTTTTGTTAAATCCGCATTCCGCCGCCTCTCCTTGTCTCAGTGGGTGAGGGCAAATGGTTGTCTGTCCCCTTTGTTTGCATCCCGAGGGGGAGATACTGAACATCACGCCATGCTTTGAGAAGGCCATAACTTCGGTTACATGTCAGCGGATGGAGGTCTTGCCTGTAACAACAACGATGCATTCAAACTGGAAGATAGGAAATGGTCCCCAGTCTGGTGTAACTATTGGAATCAATAGGGCCATCGCTACCCCCGTACTGTCGCTCACCTCGCGGTCTGGGATCACTGGATATACCCGTGTCATTCCTTTCAAGGTTCGGCGATCCAACACCCTCTTCTGATCTGCAAGTTGTGCTAACCGGGTGCTGTCAATCGAATTAGACACCTCCCCCCCTGTGTACCTGGTCCAAATTATGCCTTAATTGACCGATCATCCTGTGACATTACGCATGGCACAGCTGTCCCTGTTGTACCCGCTCAGTGTTTTTTCTCTCTCTATCTATAAGTGGTTAAGTGTACGGCCGTGAGTTTCTAATATTGTGACTCCATCTAGTTGAGTATGGGCACCCATCTCGCCCAAAAGAGCCTGCTTGGCTTGTTGGACTAGTAAATGTTCCAGGATATCTTTCATCATATCCTTCAACTGTTCTATCTTATTATTGAGTCCCTGGATGTCAATTAAGCTAACCACGCAGGAACCTATGTTTATCCCTGTGAGGATGTCATTGATTATGCACTTTTTGCTTCTGTGTGTGTGTGTGTGTGTGTGTGTGTGTGTGTGTGTTGCCTCTGTAGCGTGTTGCTCCCATCGCATCGATAACCCGCGTTATAGTTTCCCTGCCCAGCATCTGTGAGATGCCTCGTGTCTGTTCTGAGCAGTGTCCCAATACCTGGATCCCTGAGATATCGATCAGAACAGGCACGATTTCGTGTTTCACATTGTCATCTACAGTTTCTCCCTCTTTCCACAACACCCCACCCCAGCAAGGGGCAGGGTAAGATTTCGGGTGCCGTGCTCGTGGGGGCACGCGTTGTAGGAACTGCAAAACATTCACATCGTGAAACTACTGGAGCCTGAACTAGTCCATAGTATCCGCAAATATCAGTGTCCGGTTTCAAAATGACTCTTTGTGGCTGGATCCGTGGGTCCTCGGGATGGGTGCAGCTCTTTCCAAAGGTGCAGCCAGAGTCGCTCAGCGAGTCTGGCCGTTGGATACATGTTTGGGTCTTATCCTATCTGCAGGTGAAGCATGTCATATCGAGACCTGGGTGGATTTGTAGCCATGCATTGGAATAGATCCTGTTGTTCTTGTGGAATGGTGCTGCCGGGACGCACAACGCCTCGGACGTATTGAATATTATTCCGTGAGATTGTTGATAGGTGATGTATTCCTGGATGACGAACCTGGACAAGATTATCACGGATCGGACCATTCTCAAAGTGGTTATCATCCTGGAGAGGGATAGGAAGGGTACACAAATCCTGGTGGCCGCCAGGTATTAGAATCTGAATATTAACTAATCTCTATAAACTAATCTATTTTGCATGCCTCTATGTCTTTCTTCATATGTACACATATTAGAGCCGTGGCGGATGTATGGCTCTCCTCCGTCCGAGAGATGAAGGTTGTTAATTCGATCTCCGCTGTGTGGGCAGAGGCGGTTAGTTACGGTTCGATACGTGGCCCGTTTATGTCGACGGACTACTCATCTCTTTGCAGTCAATCTGTCCTGTCACACCTCCCCCCCCCCCCCCAACCCCCAACCCCCAATACCCATTAAGGTATGCCTTTAGCTGTGACCAGTGTTTCCAGCGGCCTGTTCCTTTGATGTCAACACAGGCACGTGCGGATAATTTCATGGGGTCCGACCCATTTTGGTGCGAACCCTATTTGATCGGGGCAACTCAGACCAGAAGCTTGTCCCCTACTTGGTACAGTTTGGGGCTATGGCAGATGTTATGTTTCCTAACCTGGCCCTTTATAGCCTGTTGGCCTCTGGCTGCATGGTGCAGCTCTCTGAGTTGGTGGTCTAACTGTTGCACGTACGTTTTCATTTTATCCCGGAGAGGTGCCAGTCCTTCACCGCCTACCGCTATGTTGTCTTGGAGTCTCATTGCCCTCCCCGTCATTAATTCAAAAGTTGTAAATCCCATAGTGCGACCGGGGGTGGCTCGTAGGCGCATTAAAATACAGGGAAGGACATCTACCGACCCCTGACCTGTCTCAGCAACTAACTTGGAAATTGCCTTTTTAAGTGTGCTCGAGGGTGGTGTGTGATGTGGAATGGCTGTCGGATTCCCAGGGTCTTACGAGCCTATTTCATTATTTTGCCTGTGAAGTGGGTTCATTGGTCGGAGTCGAGTTGTAGTGGGACTCCCCACCTCGGGATGATTTCGTATGCTCGGTTGCGGACTACGGTGGTGGCTTCGCAATCCCGAGTTGGGAGTGCTTCCACCCAGCGTGAAAATTGATCCGTTAAGACAAAACAATATTTCTACCCTCGGCAAGCGGGTGGGGGGCCTAAGACGTCGATCTGCAGGTTTTCCCAGGGTCCTTTTGGTCGGGGTTGGGGGGCCAGTTTGACTCTCAGGGGTCGGCCGGGGTTGTGCTGGGCGCATATGATACGCTGGCAATGGTTGGCGACATCCGGTCCCATCCCTGGCCACCACTAATCAGTTGACAGTCGGGCCAGGGTCCCATCCTGGCCGAAGTGGTCTGGCTCGTGGTGGCGTCGGAGCAGTTCGGTGCGTATAAATGAGGGGGCGACTACTTGTTCTCCTCTGCGCCACACTCCATCTTTGTCGCTGGAAAATCCTGCCTGTTCCCACTGTGCCACCTCATCAGGGCTGGTACTACCCTGCAGCTTACAAATATGTACTTCCTCCAAGGGTGCTGTTGTGATGTCGGCTACATGCGGGAGCGCTTGCCCAGCCTTGGCTGCAGCTTCTGCGATTTGGTTCCCTTTTTGTCCCGCTGTCTTTACTCTTTGCTGGGCTTTTATCTTAATTACGGATGCTTCTGAGGGCAGCCTGGCTGCAGCTACCAGTTCTCGTATTATATTTTACTGCTTTATGCGCACACCCCCCTCCCCCCTCCCCCTGTGGTGATGAACTCGCGCCTTTTACATGTCATCATGTAATTGTGGACCACCCCAAACGCATACTGGCTGTCAGTACACACATTTACTCGTTTTCCCCTTCCTGTCTTGAGGGCTTCCCTGAGGGCTATGCGTTCGTCCACTGGGGCTGAGCTCTCCCCAGTCACCGTGTCTTTTGCGACCGGTGTCCCTTGTTGGTCTACTATTACCCACCTTATGCGGTATTGCCCCTTTACTTGTCTTCGGGGCCCCTCTACATACAGTGTGAGGTAGGCGTTATCTCGGGGTTGGTCATTAATCCCTCCCTCTTCTTCAGTGTCTCTGTTATTCGGGCAGGAGCGTGGACTTCCCTCTAATAGGAGTCCCTCAGCGGGGTTCTTCCCAGTGTCCCACACTGTCTGGACGGACCACTCTCGGGGGGAGGAGTACCGCTTCCCAATTGGCCCTTCGGGGGTCCGAAACAGCCCGGAGTCGGTCTGTATTCAGGAGCTCAACGATGGTGTGTTTCGTGTTTAAAATGATTTGTCCTGACATAGCGATCGGTTCGCACACCCTGACTGCCGAGGCGGCACAATCTAGAGCCGCCACACCATTGTGCTGTTCCTGGGCTACTGGGGATTGTCGGGTAGAATAATATGCCACCGACGCCTGGTTTCCTCGTATTCTCTGTTTACCACGGAGCTATAAAATCCCTCCTCTGGCTCATAGAAGAGGTGGAAGGGTTTGGTTATGTTCGGCAGGCTTGGGGCTGGAGCTGCCAACAGTTCTGATTATAGGCGTGTTTATTCTACCTTCTGTTCCCGTCCGCACTCGATCGTTCCTGCTCTTGGCTTTCCCGCTTTGATCAGCCGCTGAACCAGGGATGCGAACTGGTCAATGAAATTCCGGCATTAGTTAAGGAGTCCCATAACTCTACACACCCCTATAACTGTGTTTGGACGGGGCATATTTATAATCGCCGTTTTCCGATCGGAGGGGAGTGCTCTCTTTCCTTGACTTATATTGTTTCCTAAATGCCTGACCTCCTGTTGTGCAATCTGTGCCTTGGTTAGGTTGATTTTAAATCCCGGAACCTGCAAGGCGCGCACAATTGTGGACAGGCCGCCGATATGTCCTGTGAGGTTGGGGGAGGCAATAAGGATGTTGTACACATACTGGAGGAAGGCACTTCTATACGGGGACAGATCGCAGTCCTCAAGAGTCTCACTCATAACTCGGTGGATAATATTGGGACGGTTGTGGAACCCTTGCGGGAGGCGTGTCCACGTGTACTGTTTCCCTCCACTGGTAAAGACGAACCTTTCCTGGGAGACCGTGTGAAGCGGGATGGACCAGAATCCGTTTGCTATGTCTAACACAAAGAAAATACCATGTTCAGGTCGGATTCCCTTAAAAATAGTGGATGAACTTGCGACTATGGGATATTCTATCAGTCGGATTTTGTTTAGGGCAGTGTCGTCTATGGTCAGTCGGTAACTTCCGTCTGGCTTACGGACTGGCCATATTTTGGAATTGGCGTTGGACACTGTAGGTCTTAAAATACCCTGGGCAACCAGAGCCTGAACGATTTTCTCAGTGGCCTGTAGAGCCTCGGGCTTGATGGGCTATTGTTTGTGAGGGTTTTGGATCGGCCCGTGTATGTGTACGGGAGGGAGTTTTACGAGGCCGCAGTCTCGTTTCCCTGCTGCCCAGACTTGGGGTAATGATTGGCATTGAAGCCCTGTTATGCATTTCTTTCCCCTGTCCCGGGCTATCTATGTCTTGTCTCCTGTCCGGACTGCAGCCACGTTTTTGTTCGGGACCCAATATTCCTGAATCCCACTTCTGTGTTCCTTTCTGACAGGCCACAGCAGGGCCTTGTTGAAGGCTTGCACCACCGCCCCTAACTCCCGCAGGACGTCTATTCCCAAGATTGTTCCCTCGTGATGGGGCATACCCAGAAGCGTACTGGGAGTAAGATGTTGGACTGTCTCGCTCTGTAAAGCTGTAATTCTATTCCCCCCTACCCCCATTAGGACGATGGAACGGTGGGTTGTATGAAGTGCCATGTCGGTGAGGGATATCGCGGCCCCTGCATAATTTAATATTTTGCATCGCCGGCCCCCTAACGAAGCGTTAATCCAGATGCGGGGGTTGACTCCCGGGGTGGGGGTCGATGCAATTCATGCGGTCCTTTGCGCCGCCAGAGTCTGTATAATATCGAACAGCTGCCTGGATTCGGGCGTCTGGACTCGGCAGTCCTTTCTATACTAACCAGGTTTCCCAAACCTGTGGCAGCCCCTTCCGTCAAACACCTGCCCTAGCGCTTTGAATCTTTCCCTGTTGGTTGTCTACAATAATAGCCCAGTTCTCTAGCTCTGTTTTGATAGGGAAGGGGATAAAGGTTTGTGGGGTGAGGGCGGGAGTGTGCAACTGAGACACGACAGGTCAGCCATGATCTCATTGAATGGCGGGGCAGGCTCGAGGTGTTAGATGGCCTACTCCTGCTCCTATGGCTTGTGTTTCTCATGAGTAAAGATACTCACCCAGTGCCAGGAGACGGCGTTCCATCTTCATCTCAACGCATTTCATGCTACGAAAAATGTTCAATCCGACAAATGAGAGCTGCAATTACATTCACTCTTTCGAATTAGCTGCCTGTAATCATTACACCAGCTTCAGTTTGATAATTCCACCTTGACTCCCCTGCGTATCGCATTCTGTTTCCGTATGACTTTCTCCATAGATGTCGGTGCAACTTGAGTCATCATAATTCTTCCCTCCACCGCACGCACGAAAACGGTCTCCCTGAGAAATGTGTGTATTAATGAGTTGGCATTGTGATTAAAACGTAGTGAAACTCCTGGCTCAGCGTTGTTATTTTGTTGTATGGAGGAGAATCTCGCAACAGGTGAGCGTCAATGATCTGAAACGACTTTTTTGCTCTGACCACATCATAACCACTTCGTCACAAATGCGATGATGTTCCAGCTCTGTCATTGAACCCATGACATGTAAAGAATGTCAACCACATTGTGTCAGCTTGGCTAGCACTGCTGCCACACAACTCCAGGCCCCTGGTTCAATGCCGTCCTCTGGTCACTGTCTGTGCGGAGTTGGAATTTCTCCACGTGAGCGAGTGGTTTTCCTCTGGGTGCTCCGGATTCCTCCCACAGTCGAAATATGTGCGGATTCGGCTGATTCACCATGTTAAATTACTGCCAGAGTCAGGAGGATTGGCAGGTTACATGTGTGGATTTACGCTAATAGGGCCTGGTGGGGATGTTGCCGGTACAGTCTGAATTTTCCGAATAACATCGTCCTGATTGTTGGTGTTCCATGATACTATGATCGCCCTCCCTCAACTTTCAGCTAACACAGAGTATTGTTCCAACCACACTTTGATAACCCTCAATGAGGAATGAAGTACAGACGCATCGTGGTAGCCACTTACTGACTTAAACATCTCAGGTCTTCCGACATAGCGTATTTCCTTCTTTTGCTGCTAATGCGCTTCACGCCAAGGTTCACGATTTATCCGATGCATGGGACAGAATAAAATATCACTCTTCTCCAGCGCTACCTGCTGTCTGCTCGCTGCACATGTCGATGGCCTCTAAATCACCAATCCACAGCAATTAAATCTCAAAGATGACTTCCTCTTCCTGCACCTGACAATGCACAAGCATGACAATTCTGCTCCGGAAGAGTCCGTTTGTTTGCTGCTTCCCACTCAGTGATGTCTTTCCATGCGAATTAAATTAGTTGTAATTTACTTCCTTTCCAGAATGAAGGTACCCCCTAAAGGTTACAAATCATTATTGACGGGACACTCATCCCATTCGATCAGAAAAGTTTAGACATGTGCGCAAAACATTTTGTACTCAATTGCAGAAACATTATAACGTCGTTCGTCCTCACTTTACACCAATACTCCCATGCATACAATTCACCTTCCTCTGCCAACTCCAGCATGTTCCCAACGCAGCATACTCATTCCCGAGACAACCGTCAAAATTCCATAGGAACCGTCGTCGAAATGCTGGTTCAGTTTTACACCAATCATACATTTTCAGCACCTTGGCATGTCAGTTTTCCTTGCAATAACAACAATTGCAAAACCAACGCCTTCAATTGTCTCATCCGAATGGCAGAAATCAGTAGCAATTCTTTTTTTCAGATGGAACAACGTTACAACTTTTTTTTTTCTCCCCAATGTGACTCGCGTTCCCATATTATTCGTACTACAATGAAATTATAAACACATGGCTTTTCTTTTTAGATTCGCTCAGCACTGAAGGGTGAACTGGACCGTTTGGTTCTTGCGTATATAATCTCAGCATCATGTCATTCATAAGTTGACGGATTTGTTGTTTACGTGTGGCACCGTGGCAATGAGCCCTCCCCAGCCCTCTCCCCACCACCCCCTCCGCCCAACCCCATTGTGAAGAGGGTTTTTTTCCTTCTAATGGCGGAATCATAGCCCATTATATCGAAAGGCGTCTGCTGAAATTTAGACTAAGACATATTTGCATTCATCATAATCATATTTTTCCATTCGGTAAAATGCGGAAACAATCCCCCAGTTCTCCTACGGGGCAAGTTATCACTTCTTATCTTTTTCCTTCCTTTCAGCAGACACTGATATTCATTTTTCCATCAATATTTTCTGGACGCGTCATATGAAGGGTTGCAACTCGATGTATGCATAATTACAGCGAAGTTACTTTGTGGTCTAATTATTTCAGAAGAAATCAAACAGTGGCGAGATATTCTCCGCTCCAACGTATGAAGCCTCAATCTGCTGAGATTTCCAAAGAATGCTTTTTTTGTATCCACTGTAATTGCTGCATTAATTTGCTTGGACCAAAAAGGTGAATATTTCCTCAGTCTTACAAATGGCGAATAGGAGGACGAATAGAGTAATGGATACTTATGAAGTCTAATTTACTCTGTGGACTTGCAAATGCATCTGAACCAGTTCAAAGATTCTTTTCCAGGGTAATATCTCGGATAAACGTTTTCCCTTATGCGAAAACGTTGGGCAAACGAAGGTGAAGTTGCACGAGTTCTGGAAAAAACAAGAGTTAATTTACCTAATACATTTCAGTTCGTAAGCAGTTTTGAATAAATGGAAAAGAAGTGGATGTTTCTTCCTCTCTAATAATGCAGACCCACGTGCACTACTAATAATAAGCATTCAATCGCTGTCAGTAACAGAGATGAGTTGTTTGTATTTCAACATTGGGGCATAGTAATTTCAGAACTTGGAGCTGAAGTAGCCGTTTTAGTTTTGGACCCTGCGTGCCATTCAAACAGAATTGTGCATACTTGTTCATGGTCTCAGGTGCATCTCACAATATGTTCGACTGATTAATTTTTATTTATTACCAAAATATGCCTATATCATTCGTAAAACCATTAAATGATTCAGGCTATCCTCTCCCATGAGGCAACGAGTAGCGCACATTCGCTATCCCCCCACCAAAATAAATGACAATTCATTTTATTTTGAAACCGATCTCAACACAAACTTTCAATCTGACAGATTGTACCCTCGTAGTTTAGTGAATCTTTTACAATATCTTCTGAAAATGAACACACTTCTGACAGAACTTTCGGTCGCTTGTTCATTTTGGAAGAATTCCATCTGTTTTCATTTCCGAAATGGCTGACCCCTTATCAGTGACATGTAGGACGAAGATTTGCTTTTACCATTAGAACACTCATGAGCCTCTCAAACAATGAAGAACGTGTACGTGGCCGGAAGACAGAATTCTGACAATTGTTCCAGGATTGTTGTGGTAAAATATTGAGATAATCCACTCGTGGAACACCAGGCAAATATAATTAGAACCCAGGGACTTCAAGATGAACCATTCAGCCATTTGCTGAAATGGAAATTACAACACTTCCAAGATGAAATATCTACAGCGTAGAAACGTGGAATGTTAACCCATGTAAAGTGGAAAAAAAAGACGGTAAGTTGCCAGGGCACTGAAAATGCTACCATTATACACTTGAGTTCCTGTGTTTGACACAGCATTATAGAAACCCCACACTAGGCATGAGTCACTTTAATGACATTCTTGGCGTGCAACACAGGCATAATATTTTGCGGAGGATCGGTAAGATTCCAAATGCTACTTCCTGTTTTACCTCCATTCATTCGGAATCTGGAAGCTGTTAGATTAATTAATATCATTCCTTCAAAACCATGACAGTTCACAATTGTTCTTCATCCAAGATGGGAACAATTAGAATTAATGCAGTGATTTGAAATTCAAGACATCCGCGTTTTTTTTCTTTTTTTACCATGCCAAAATTATTCACATTATCCAACACGAAATCGAAGTAACCAAGTCATCGTCAAGCTGAATGGCTTACTTGTCTCAAGTTCGGCCAGCTTTTTCTCTGTCAAGGAGGAAAATAAAATTTGCAAGATTTAATAATGCGTTATAAGTTCTTACAAAAGGGGGAAACAATCCAACCCTCTCAATTAATGGCTTTCATATATCGCCATTAAGCATGTTGGGTGGGCTTGTGGTACGCCAGATGTGCACGACCTCCTGCAGGTTTAGAATTACAGTTTGTACGGTGCTTGCGCAGAATCTCGAATTTGTACAGAACAATTGTGAGAACGCATAAGAAGACTTTTAAATGGTGAAAATCTGCACAAATACAAGTTCCCCTTGGTGAACTCGACTAGTGAATGTCTTTAGAATCTCCAAGCATGAACCCACGTCTCTAAATCCATGGTGACTTTTTCGCATTATACCATGGCTTTCCAAAAGCTGAACTATGATATCATTGATCATGAACTCCCGCACTTCACCCTGTAATGCAATTACGTAATGTGGTTTTTGTTCGAAGTTTTTTTATGTTTCCTTTTGTTAGTTCTTCCCCTTTTTAGAATAATTGATTTATTTTGACCACACAGTACACGTTAATCTCTGAGAAACAAAACAGACATAAAACAGTTCTTTAAAATAGCAACCAATTATTTATTACTACCACGGGCACTTCCCTAAATACCCTAGCGTGGGGACAAACAGGCGCTGGAAATGTCATCACGGTCAGCCTCATCAATTTCCTCAAAACGTTTTCCCCACTGATAATAACATTCCTCCGTTTCATGTAAACCGACTTTCTAACAGAACTGTTGGGATATTATTGTTCACTTCCTTTCTGGATACAGAAGCAAAGTGCCGTTTCTCTTCTTCAGCCAGTTGAATTCCATTTATTTCCATTTATATGCCCTTGTTACTGAATGAAACAGGGACACATTAATGATTTTTTGGTATTATCTTTCTTGTGATACAACTAGAGAAACAAGTCTTCAGCTTGCCGTGAGCTACCCACCGCCCCACCCCCCAAGCTTGTTTTAGAATTTACTTCCCTCTTTCGTCGTATATGTGGACCACATTTGCCGAATTGAAATGTCTCCGAATCTTCAAGTGTATTATTCAGTGTTTCTACTTGTCAATCTTTGTGCTTTTTTGGTGAATTTAATGTTATTTGTATTATTACTTAAACATAACTTGACCACATTTTGTTTACCACATTTGTTGGAAACAAGACTATACAACATATGGAGTTCACTGAAACATCTTTTTTTCCAAGTCTGTCATTGCTTTTCTGCTGTCCTTCATTTCAGAATGTTTTTGTTTCTGTTTCCTACGGAGGAACCTCCGAGGAACTGCACATATTGCAGTTATTGAGATTCGCGACCCCGGTCTCAGAATCATGGAGATCACTACCCGACTTGACAAATAAGTATATCAGATATTCTCCACTCATCCCGAAATATTCTGCGGCAGTGATACGACCACCGAATCCTTTCTCAGTGAAAGGTGTTATTCAGCACTATTGAGTACCATTAGCGTTGGGGAAGTTGTTGGAAATCCGACTGTGCTTCAGCTGGTAATAATGCAGCAAGGAAGACTTTACATTTTCAACAGATTTTAGTTTGTTATTCTGGTAGCTGGAACCTATCCTACCGATTAGATCAATTTCAGTCAAGAATAGTATTTTGGTCAGAAAAAATAAATGGGGTAATTTTTCTTTGAAAGTGAGGTGCATTTTTTCTTTGCTCCGTGCCTTTCTGCTGCCTGCAATATCATCTGCATAATCCATCTGCAATTTACTCCAAGCAGGGTTCCTCTCATATTTCTGTCCGTTGGTTGCAATTCATCCTTTCACAGTCGATGAAAATTGAATATAAGCTCTCAAACAACTTCCTCGTCCCAAATGTAAAAACAAAACATGCAGTTAATTATTGTTATGAATAAAAGACCAGAGTATTTTTCAGCATGTTCCCTTTAATTCGTAAAGACTAAACACACTGTAATCTCTTTGTGGTGTTTTCCAAACATGTAACAAAAACAGAGTTTACAAGTGATGTTAAGTTGTGAAACAAGCCACAGTATATCGGTTCACAGATGCGACATGTTTTGGCATATTTCAGTACAGGATATGCCGAGATAACGAAACATTACAACTCGTGATGTCAACTTTATTAAGTTACATACCAAAACTTATACCCTTGACTCACCTGTAGTTTTCTTAACATTTTCGCATTCTTTATGTTCTGGAAAATGGTAAGATAATCAAAAACATATGAACTTACTGAGATGTATTATTAGTATTTAGTCGAAAACCAGCAGTGACAATCCACAAATTATTGAAGAGAGTTGTATTCATGCGATTCCTGTGAATGCATTGCTGCTGACGAAATAAGAGCCAACAGGATAGAAAAAGCAAATAGATTTAATTGTGCATATGTAATATTCTGAAGTGTCACAGTCAATGCACAATAAGTCTGAAACAGTACAATGTTACATTTTCTGCCGTATTTATATGAGAACAAATTCGATTATTCTGCCGTGTTTGGATTAACATTTAACCTCAGCTCAACAAGCACTTATTTCAAAGGAACTGAAACAAAAGTAATAGTTCGTGTTCGTCAAGCTTAGATATGGACCACAACTTTTATATTGCATTGTGGAGAATTATTGATGATTTGAAGAACTTAACACTTGATTGTGTCAGGCAAGCAGAAAAAAAAAACGTTGAAATTTCCAAAAAGAAACAGCACATCTAATATTTGTCAACGTAACAAGTGAAATTAAACCACAATTAACTCTTGGATTTATTTTGTTTACTAAATATCAGTTGATTGTCTCGGGATGAAAATGAAGCTGCACTTCGTCGTGGCAAAAAATGCCTGTAGAAATTTCGCATAAAGTGTGAATTCGCTTACAAAAAAAAAATCAAGTTTGTTTTGCACAAGAATATGATTGTGAAGTCTACCTGACCAGTCATAGCAAACAGATTTTAAATGAGCAGGATACGGTAATGTAAAAAGCATGTGCCGAATTGACGGACCGTAGTCAATATCGCTAAACTCTTTTCCAAGAACGATGGTGATTCGTCAGGAAGGACGTCAGATGAGTTTGTAAACAATTACAGATCTGCATGAGATTCCGTCCACATAAATAGTCAATATTTTTCGATCATCTTACTTGTACCGTAAAAAAAACACCAATTTACGTTCCTCCATGATTCCTGCCCAGTGGCTCTGTCAAACATTATTCTGAAGTGCCTTGAAAGTTTAGTCGTTCGACAAATAAATCCCTACCTCCGAGGTTGCGCAGATGCACAATAATTCGCCTATCCCTGCAGACATCGATAGAAGACACCATCTCACTGGCGTCACATTCAACCCTTCCACATTTCTAGGACAAATCTACCTTTCTCAGAGTCCTAGGTATTGACTACTGCTGAGGTACAACACAAGTATTCCAACGAAACAAATCTCCAAACTCCGTTGCCTTTGCATCGATTATTTCCATTGCCATGTTCGCGCGAGTGGGCGAATCGACCACTACGGAGTCAGGGTTCAATAACGGCACAGCTTTATTTTCTTTACGTGGACGGAGAAGCACAGTCAGGACATACAATCGGACTGCCCCGAAAGTGCTCTAAAGTCTCCCCGACAACGGGCTACAGTTATTCCTGAACTTCGCGGTTCCAACGCTTATCCTTCATTTACAGTATTTGACTTCAGCCATCCTGTTTCGGTGTTTTCGAGTGTTTAAGTAATTGTTTTAAGTGTGTATTAATCGTTTTTGTCTGGTTGGTTATCAATGGTCTAGAATCTCTGGGGTTTGAAACGTAGGTGTATTATTGATTTTGAGGGGCCAGGGACGTTTCCTTAACTGGCTTAATTTTAGGTGTCTCTATGGCTTGTTGGGCTGGTTTAGAAGTGCTGATTTTGATGGAGCGGGGATGCTTTCTTTAATTTAGTTCCTATAGGTGCCATCCTCTCCAATTTTCATGATGTGCTGGCCCTCATTTGCATTCTAAAGCCTTGCTCCTGCCTCCTGATCAGTGTCTGTTACTTTGTGATTTTAGTGGAGGGCTCTGAGGATAACTTTAGTTTGCTTCCATTTTGTGTGCCTAATTTCATACAATTTGTTGTCCGATAACAGTTCCACCCTGTCGGTCGCGAGCGGGCTTGTTCCGCCTCCCGCAGACCGATTTTCTTACCCAGCTGTATGTCTGTTGCTTCCTGCATTTGCACGATGCAGTCGTACAGTTTGGGGGAGCGCCGGGTTTGTCAGGTGTGTGCGGGAGAAGTCTTCCGGATTTGGAAATTGTCCAATATTGCCAATCATTCTGATTAGTTCCCTCCGAGTTTTGGTTTTCTTGCGCTGGCGGTTTGTCGAGCACATTATCACCCCCCAGGATACTGCCAGCATGAATTGGATGGCAACCAGTATGTGCGAGATTATCCTGATCCAGGGTGAATGTCTACAATTAGACCCCACTCCCACACCCTCTGAACCCATGTCTGGCTCTGTCAGGCTGACTCTCTGTCTTGCTCTAGTGTTTTGCTATGTGATTGTAGCTGGTGGTGTAATCGATCAGACTGTCCCACTTTGAGACTGAGCTCTCTCAGTACTTCTACTAAGTGCGGGATTGGAGCTTGTTCTGGCTGTTGTTAATGCTTGAGATCGTCTCTCAGTGGGTCCGTGGCATTCAGTGTCAGGGTTTGTTGACTTCGGATGTTGGTGATGTGGACCTGGCCAATAGTGACCGGTAGGCCAGCGTGAAGCAGGCGTTTGGGTTGGGGATCGGTCATGCCAGCCCGTTGTATATGAAGGATGCTCTTGTTATGGCTACACAATACCTGCCTCGTCCTCCATATCTTGCCCGGGCAAAGTGTGGATCGGTGTGTGTACTGTCTAGGGTACAGCCCTGCGTTTTGTTAAATCCGCATTCTGCTGCCTCTCCTTGTTTCAGTGGGTGAGGGCAAATGGTTGTCTCTCCCCTTTGTTTGCATCCCGAGAGGGAGATACTGAACATCACGCCATTCTTTGAGATGGCCGTAACTTCGGTTATATGGCAGCGGAGGGAGGTTTTGCCTCTAACAACACCGATGTATTCAATCTGGAAGACAGGAAATGGTCCCCAGTCTGATGTAACTATTGGAATCAATAGGACCACCGCTGCCCCCGTACTGTCGCTCACCTCGCGGTCTGGGATCACTGGATAAACCAGTCATTCCTTTCAAGGTTCGGCGCTCCAGCACCCGCTTCTGATCTGCGAGTTGCGCTAGCCGGGTGCTGTCAATCGAATCAGGCACCTCCCCCCTGTGTATCTGGTCCAAATGAAGCCTTACTTGACCTATCATCCTTTGACCGGACGCATGACACAGCTGTCCCTGTTGTACCCGGGCAGTGTTTTCTCTCTCTCTCTATCTATAAGCGGTTAATGGTACAGGCGTGTGTTTCTAATATTGTGATTCTATCTAGTTGAGTATGGGCACCCCTCTCCCGCAAAAGAGCCTTCTCGGCTTGTTGGACGAGTGACTGCTCCAGGATATCTTTCATCACAACCTTCAACTGTTCTATCGTATTATTGAGTCCCTGGATGTAATTTCAGCGAACCACGCTGGAACCAATGTTTGTCCCTGTGAGGATGTCATTGACTATGCATCTTTTGCTTCTGTCTGTGTGTGTGTGTGTGTGTGTGTGTGTGTGTGTGTGTGTGTGTTGTCTCTGTAGTGTGTTGCTCCCATCACATCGATAGCCCACTTGATAGTTTCCCTGCCCAACATCTGGTACATGTCTCGTGTCTGTTCTGAACAGTGTCCCAGTACCTGGATCCCCGAGATATCGATCAGAAAAGCCATGATTTCGTGTTTCACATTGACATTTACAGTTTCTCCCTCTTTCCACAACACCCCACACCCAACGGCAGCAAAGGACAGGGTAAGATTTCGGGCGTCGTGGTCGCAGGGGCACGCGTTATACGAAGTGCAAAACATACACATCGTGAAACTACTGGAGCCTGAACTAGACGACAGTATCCGCAAATGTCAGTGTCCGGTTTCAAAATGTCTGTTTGTGGCTGGATCCGTGGGCCCTCGGGAAGGGTGCACATCTTTCCAAAGGTGCAGCCAGAGTCGCTATGCGAGTCTGGCCGTTGGATACATGTTTGGGTCTTATCCTATCTGCAGGTGAAGCATGTCACGTCGAGACCTGGGTGGACTTGTAGCCATGCATTGGAATCGATGCTGTTGTTCTTGTGGTATGGTGCTGCCGGCACGCACAACGCCTCGGGCTTATTGAATATTATTCCGTGTGATTGTTGATAGGTGATGTATCCCTGGATGGCGAACCTAGACAAGAAGATCACGGATAGGGCTATCTACAAAGTGTTTATCATCCTGGAGAGGGATAGGAAGGGTATACAAATCCTGCTGGCCGCCACGTATTAGAACCTTAATAATAACTAATCTCTATAAACTAATCTACTTTGGCATGCCTCTATGTCTTTCTTCATATATACACATGTTACAGCCGTGGCTTAAGTGTGGTTCACCTCCGTCGGAGAGATGAAGGTTGTTAATTCGATCTCCGATGTGTGGATAGAGGCGGTTAGTAATGGTTCGATACGTGGCCCGTTTATGTCGACGGACTACACTTGTCTTTACAGTCAATTTGTTCTGTCACACCTTCCCATCAGGAACCACCCCCCCCCCCCCCCCCCCACTGCACCTCACTCCCCCACCCCCGCCCCCGGTGGTATGCCTTTAGCTCAGACCAATATTTCCAGCGGTCTTTTCCTTTGATGGCAACACTGGCACATGCGTCGCTGGTGAGGATAATTTCATGGGGTCCTATCCAATTGGTGCGAACCCTACTTGATCGGGGGCAGCTCGGTCCAAAACCTTGTCCCCTCCTTGGGACAGTTTGGGGGTATGGCAGATGTCATGTTTACAAACCTGGACCTTTATACCCTGTTGGTCTCTGGCTACGTGGTGAAGCAGTCTAAGTTGGTGGTCTAACTGTTGCACGTATGTTTTCATTTTATCCCGGGAGGTCCCAGTCTTTTTCCGCGTACCGCTATGTTGTCTTGGCGTCTCATTGCCCTCCCCGTCATTAATTCAAAAGGTATAAGTACTAAAGTGCGACCGGGGGTGGCTCGTAGGCGCATTAAAATACAGGGAAGGAGATCTACCGACACCTGACCTGTCTCAGCAACTGACTTGGCAAATGCGTTCTTAAGTGTGCGGTTCATTCGCTGGGCAATCCCAGAACTCTGAGGGTGGTATGTGATCTGGAATCGCTCTCGGATTCCCAGGGTCTTACGAGCCTGTTTCATTACTTTGCCTGTGAAGTGGGTTCCTTGGTCGGAGTCGAGTTGTAGTGGGACTCCCCACCTCGGGATGATTTCGTATGCTAGGATGCGGGCTACGGTGGTGGCTTTGCAATCTCGAGTTGGGAATGCTTCCACCCAGCGGGTGAATTGATCCGTTAAGACGAAACAATATTTCCTCCCTCGGCTAGTGGGTAGGGGGCCTATGAAGTCGATCTGCAGGTTTTCCCAGGTTCCTTTTTGTCGGGGTTGGTGGGCCAGTTTGACCCTCGGGAGTCGGCCGGGGTTGTGCTGGACGCATATGATACAGCGCTGGCAAAGGTTGGCGACATCCGGTCCCATCCCTGGCCACCACCAATCAGTTGACAGTCGGGCCAGGGTCCCATACTGGCCGAAGTGTTCTGGCTCGTAATGGCGTCGGAGTAGTTCGGTATGTATAAATGAGGGGGCAGCTACTTGATCTCCTCTGCGCCAAATTCCATCTTTGTCGCTGGACGCCCCTGCCTGTCCCCACAGTGCCACCTCATCTGGGCTGGCACTACCCTGCAGCTTATAAATATCTACTTCCTCCAAGGGTGCTGTTGTGGTGGAGGTTATATGCGGGAGGGTTTCCCCAGCTGAAGACTTGGCTGCAGCATCTGCGAGTTGGTTCCCTTTTTGTTCCGCTGTCTTTATTCTTTGGTGGGCTTTTATCTTAATTACGGGTGCTTCTGAGCCCCCCCCCCCTCCACCCCCCCCCCCCGCCCCCCCGCACCCCTGCCCCGCCACTCCCCTGTGGTGATAAACCCGCGCCATTTCCGGGCCATCATGTCATCGTGGACCACCCCAAACGCATATTGTCTGTCAGTATACGCATTTACTCGTTTTCCCCTTCCTGTCTTGAGGGCTTCCCTGAGGGCTATGTGTTTGTCCACTTCGGCTGAGCTATCTCCACTCATTCTGTCTTTCTCGACCGGTTTCCCTTTTTGATCTGCTATTACCGACCCTGTGCGGTATTGCCCCTCTATTTGCCTTCGGGGCCCCTCTACACACAGTGTGAGGTGGGGGTTATCTCGGGGTTGGTCATTAATCCCTCCCTCTTCTTCAGTATCCGGGTTATTCGGGCAGGAGTGTGGACTTCCCTCTGATAGGAGTCCCTCAGCGGGGTTCTTCCCAGTGTTCCACACTGTCTGGACGGACCACTCTTGGGGGAGGAGTACCGCCTCCCAATTGGCCCTTCGGGGGTCCGAAACAGCCCGGAGTCGGTCTGTATTCAGGAGCTCAATGTTGGTGTGTTTCGTGTGTAAAATGATTTGTCCTGACATAGCGATCGGTTCGCACACCCTGACTGCCGAGGCGGCACAATTTAGAGCCGCCAAACCTTTGTGCAGTCCCTGGGCAACTGGGGATTGTCGGGTGGAATAATATGCCAGTGTCGCATGGTATCCCCTATTCTTGGGTTACCCTCTGGCTCATAGAAGAGGTGGAAGGGTTTGGTTATGTTCGGCAGGCTTGGGGCTGGAGCTGGAGCTGCGAACAGTTCTGATTTTAGGCTTGTTTATGCTACCTCCTGTTCCGGTCCGCACTCGATCGTTCCTGCTCCTGGCTTTCCCGCTTTGATCAGCCGCTGAATTGGTTCAACCAGGGATGAGAACTGGTCAATGAAATTCCGACAGTAGTTAAGTAGTCCCATAACTCTACACACCCCTCTAACTGTGTTTGGACGGGGCGTATTTATAATCGCCGTCTTCCGATCGCAGGGGAGTGTTCTCTTTCCTTGACTAGTGCTGGTGGCTGAGGTGTGCAGTATCGGAAATGACTTCGTTCTCTTTCAGGGCGGGGGCCCTTGCCGGGGTTTGATCCTACCTGGGGGTTGGGGGTGGAGGTGGGGGTGAATGGGCGGCTCTCTCTCTCCCTCTTCTTGGGAACCTCCTGCGACGGCAAGCTGACTCGTTGTGCCCATTCCTGCCGCAATTCTGGCATATGTGAGAGGATTGGGGCGTCTGGACTCGGCAGTCCTTTCTATACTGACCAGGTTTCCCACATCTGTGGCAGCCCCTTCCGTCAGTTCCCAGGGAAGGTACCCCTGCCCTAGCGCTTTGGAACTTTCTCTGTTGGTTGTCTCCAGAAATAACCGAGTTCTCCAGCTCGTCAAAGGTGTTGAAGTTCACCAACCCGGTCTTTCTGATTGCTTGGTGCGCTGGGCTCAGCCCGTCCTTATAAAGCTGGAGGAATGCGGGGTTCTCGCTATCGGCATCGGTCATTCCCCCATGGGCCAGAAAGGCGTCAAATTTGCGTCGCCCGTATTCCTGGGCTTATTCCTTCTTCCCCTGCACGACCTCTACGATTGCTTTGCAGCTGACGGGGACTCGCCCGATGGTTTGGGCAATATCATCTTTAAAATCCGTCAGAGATTTGTCTTGCTCTCGGCAGCCCTCGTTCAGGTTCGTGCGCCAGGTCCCGTTCTGCTGCTCTACCTGAAGATGGACCCAATGACTCTCCGGCATTTTGGCTCTTACGACCCCTGCTATATTCCGATTATATAAATTGTGACACATTTGCATCTCCTTAAGATTTTGCCGGAAGATCGCGTAACTTTGTTTGGGCTGGAGAGTCGGTAATTTGTTCAGTGGTTTCATGGTCGCCCCCGGGTCAGGAATAGACATGACATCTTTATCCGAGCCTGGGCAGATCGCCCTTCCCGACTCCCCCTTGCCCGACGGGGACACACTCAATTTTAATGGGGGCTGCCATTACGCTCTGGGATTGGGGGTCGGTGGTCGCTGGATTGCCCCCCCGCTGTAGGCATAGTGAATCTGCTTCATCCACTAAACATTTCCAGCCAGGACACTCCTCACGCGAGGTTCGCGTGAGAAGTCGTACAGCGCTGGCAGCAAAGGGTTAGCGGCCATCACAACGGTCTGTTCTCTGTGCTGCTTGTTCCTGTTTGCCTTGTACATATTATAAGAACATAAGAACAGAAGAAATAGGAGCAGGAGTAGCCATCTGGCCCTTCGAGCCTGCCCCGCCATTCAATAAGATCATGGCTGATCTGTCGTGACTCAGCTCCACCTTCCCGCCCTCTCCCCATAACCCTTAATCCCTTCTCTTATCAAAAACCCATCAACCCGTTTCTTAAAAATATTTAGCGAGGCAGCCTTCACCACTTCAACGGGCAGAGAATTCCAGAGATTCACCACCCTTTGAGTGAAGAATTTCCTCCTCAACTCTGTTCTAAACCGCCTCCCCTTTATCTTGAGGTTGTGCCCCCTAGTCCTACTGTCTTTTTTGAGCGGGAAGAGTCTCTCCACCTCTATCCTACCCATCCCATTCATCATCTTATACGTCTCAATGAGATCTCCCCTCATTCTTCTAAACTCTAACGAGTACAAGCCTAGTTTATTCAGCCTCGCTAAATATTTTTAAGAAACGGGTTGATGGGTTTTTGATAAGAGAAGGGATTAAGGGTTATGGGGAGAGGGCGGGAAGGTGGAACTGAGCCACGACAGATCAGCCATGATCTTATTGAATGGCGCGGCACGCTCGAAGGGCCAGATGGCCTACTCCTGCTCCTATTTCTTATGTTCTTATGTTCTTATATTAGATTAATTGATATCATTCCTTCAAAATCATGACAGTTCACAATTGTTCTTCATGCAAGATGGGAACAATTAGAATTAATGCAGTGCTTTGAAATTTAAGACATCCATTTTCCATGCCAAAATTATTCACATTATCCAACACGAAATCGAAGTAACCAAGTCATCCTCAAGCTGAATGGCTTACTTGTCTCAATTTCGGACACCTTTTTGTCTGTCAAGGAGGAAAATAAAATTTGCAAGATTTGCGTTATAATTTCCTATAGAAGGGGGAAAAAAACTTCAACCCGCTCAATTAATGGCTTTCATATATCGACATTAGAGCGTGTTAGCTGGGGTCGTGGTACGCCAGATGAGCACGACCTCCTGCAAGTTTAGAAAAACAGTTTGCACGGTGCTTACGCAGAAGCTCGAATCTGTACAGAAGACTTGTGAGAACGCATAAGAAGACTTTGAAATGGTGAAAATCTGCACAAATACAAGTTCCCCTTGGTGAACTCGACTAATGAATGTCATTAGAATCTCCAAGCATGATCCCACGTCTCTCAATCCAGGTTGAATTTTTCGGATTACGCCATGGCTCTCCAAAAGCGGAACTATGATATCGTTGTTCATGGACTCCCGCACTTCACCCTGTAATGCAATTACGTTCAGTGGTTTTGGTTCGATTTTTTTTATATTTCCTTTTGTTAGTTCTTCCTCCTTTTGAGAATAATTAGTTCATTTTGACCACGCAGCCCACGGTAATCTCTGGGAAACAAAGCAGGCATAATACAGTTCTTTAACATAACAACCAATGATTTATTACTATCACGGGCACTTCCCTAAATACCCTAGCGTAGGGATAAACAGGCGCTGGAGATGTAATCACGGTCAACCCCATCAATGTCCTCAAAACGTTTTCCCTACTGATAATAACATTCCTCCGGTTCATGTAAACCGACTTTTTATCAGGACTGTTGGAACATTATTGTTGACTTCCTTTCTGGATACAGAAGCAAAGTACCATTTCACTTCTTCAGCCATTTGAATTCCATTTATTTCCATTTATATTCCCTTGTTACTGAATGAAACAGGGACACATTAATGATTTTTTGGTATTATCTTTCTTGTGATACAACTAGATAAACAAGTCTTCAGCTTGCCGTGTGCTACCCACCACCCCACCCCCCAAGCTTGTTTTAGAATTTACTTCCCTCTTTCATCGTATATATGGACCACATTTGCCGAATTGAAATTTCTCCGAATCTTCAAGTGTATTATCCACTGTTTCTACTTGTCAATCTTTGTGCTTTTTTGGTGAATTTAACGTTATTTGTATTCTTACTTAAACATAACTTGACCACATTTTGTTTACCACATTTTTTGGAAACAAGACTATACAACATGTGGAGTTCACTGAAACAACTGTTTTCTAAGTCTGTCATTGCTTTTCTGCTGTCCTTCACTTCAGTATGTTTTTGTTTGTTTTTCCTACGTCGGACAATCCTGTTGCACAAATTGCAGTTATTGACATTCGCGACCCCGATCTCAGAATCATGGAGATCACTATCCGACTTGACAAATAAGTCTATCATATATTGTCCGCTCATCCCGAAATATTCTGCGGCAATGAGACTACCACCGAATCCTTTCTCACTGAAAGATGTTATTTAGCACCACTGAGTACCATTCGCGTTGGGGAAGTTGTTGGAATTCCCATTGTGCTTCAGCTGGTAATAATGCTGCAAGGAAGACTATGCATTTTTAACAGATTTTAGTTTGCCATTCTGATAGCTGGAACCTATCCTACCGATTAGATCAATTTCTGTCAAGAATAGTATTTTGGTCAAAAATAATAAATGGGTTGATTTTTGTTTGAAAGTGCGGTGCATTTTTTTTTTTTGCTGTGTGCTTTTCAGCTGCCTGCAATAATCCATCTACAATTTACTCCAAGCAAGGTTCCTCGCATATTTCTGTCCATTCGTTGCAATTCATCCTTTCAAAGACGTTGAAAATTGAATATGAGTTCTCAAATAACTTCCTCGTCCCAAAATGTAAAAACAAAACATGCAGGTAACTCTTGTTATGACTAAAAGACCAGAGTATTATTCAGCATGTTTCCCATAATTCGTGAAGACCAAACACACTGTCATCTGCTTGTGGTGTTTTCCAAACATGTAACAAAAACAGAGTTTGCAATTGATGTTAAGTTGTGCAACATGCTACAGGATATTGGTTCACAGATGCGACATGTTTTGGCATATTTCAGCGCAGGATATGCCGAGATAACGAAAAATTACAACTCGTGATGACAACTTTATTAAGTTACATACTAAATCTTATACCCTTGACTCACCTGAAGTTTTGCTAACATTTTCGCAATCTTTACACTCTGGAAAATGATAAGATAATCAAAAACATATGAACATTATTAGACGTATTATTAGTATTTAGTCGAAAACCGTGCCATTCCAGCAGTGACACTCCACAAATTATTGAAGAGACTTGTATTCCTGCGATTCCTGTGAATGCATTGCCGCTGACGAAATAGGAGACATCAGGATAAATACAGCAAATAGATTTAATAGTGCATATGTAATATTCTGAAGCGTCACAGTCAATGCACAATAAGTCTGAAACAGTACAATGTTACATTTTCTGCTATATTTATATGAGAACACTTTCAAGGCACTTCATAATAATGTATGGCAGAGCCACTGGGCAGGAATAATAAATTTATTTATATGAGTTGTTCATTCTGCAGTGTTTGGATTAACATTCAACCTCAGCTCAACAGGCACTTATTTCAAAGTAACTGAAACAAAAGTTCGTGTTCGTCAAGCCTATATATGGACCGCAACTTTTAGCTTGCATTGTGGAGAATTATTGATGATTTAAATAACTGAACACTTGATTGTGTCAGGCAAGCAGATAAATAAAAACTTTGACTTTCCAAAAAAGAACAGCAAATGTAATATTTGTTAACGTAACAAGTGAAATGAAACCACATTTATTTTGTTTATTAAATGTCAATTGGTTGTCTCGTAATGAAAATGAAGCTGCACTTCGTCCTGGGAAAAAAATGCCTGTAGAAATTTAGCATAAAGTGTGAATTCGCTTACAACAAAAATCAAGTTTGTTTTGCACAAGAATATGTTGGTGAAGTATACCTGACCAGTCATAGCAAACAGCTTTTCAATGAGCAAGGTACTTTAATTGCAAAAGCATGTGCCGAATTGACGGACAACAGTCAATATCGCTAAACTCTTTTCCAAGAACGATGGTGATTACTCAGGAAGGATGTCAGATGATTTTGTAAACAATTACAGATCTGCATGAGAGTCCGTCCACATAAATAGTCAATATTTTTTCGATCATTTTATTTGCACCGTAAAAAAAACCCTCCAATTTAAGTTCCTTCATTATTCCTGCCCAGTGGCTCTGCCATACATTATTATGAAGTGCCTTGAAAGTTTAGTCGTTCGACAAATTAATTTTGACCTCCGAGTTTGCGCAGATCCACAATAATTCATCTATACCTGCAGACATCGATAGAAGACACCATCTGAGTGGCCTCACATTCAACCCTGCCACATTTCTAGGACAGATCTACCTTTCTCAGAGTGCTAGATATTGACTACTGCTGAGGTACAACACAAGTATTCCAACGGAACAATTCTCCATACTCCGTTGCCTTTGCATCGATTATTTCCATTCCCATGTTGACGTGAGTGGGCGCAACGACCACTCCGAACTCAGGGTTCAATAACGGCACAGTTTTATTTTCTTTACGTGGACGGAGAAGCACAGTCAGGGCATACAATGTCCCGAAAGTGCTCTAAAGACTCCCCGATAAAGGGCTACAGTTATTCCTGAACTTCGCGTTTCAAATACTAATCCTTCATTTACAGTATTTGACTTCAGCCATCCTGTTTCGGTGTTTTCGAGTGTTGAAGCAACTGTTTTAAGTGTGTGTTAATCGTTTTTGTCTGGTTGGTTATCAATGGTCTAGAATCTCTGGGGTTTGAAACATAGGTGTGTTATTGATCTTGAGGGGCCAGGGACGTTTCCTTAACTGCCTTTATTTTAGGTGTCTCCATGGGTGGTTGGACTGGTTTGGAAGTGCTGATTCTGATGGGACGGGGATGTGTTCTTTAATTTAGTTCCGAAAGATGCCATCCTGACCAATTTTCATTTGCATTCTACAACCATGCTCTTGCCACCTGATCAGTGTCTGCTACTTTATGATTTTAGTGGAGGACTCTGAGGATAGCTTTAGTTTGCTTGCATTTTGTGTGCCCAATGTCATACAATTTGATGTCCCATAACAGTTCCATCCTATCGGTCGGGAGCGGGCTTGTTCCGCCTCACTCAGACCGATTTTCTTAACCAGATGTATGTCCGGTGTTTCCTGCATTTGCACGCTGCAGTCGTACATTTTAGGGGAGCCCCGGGTTTGTCAAATTAGGTGTATGCGGAAGAGGTGTTCCCGATTTGGAAATTGTCCAATATTCTGATCATTCTGATTAGTCCCCTCCTAGTTTCGGTTTTCTTGCGCTGGCGGTATGTAGAGCACATTATGACCCCGCAGGATACTGCCAGTATGAGTTGGATGGCAACCAGTATGTGCGAGATTATCCCAACCCAGGGTGAATGTCTACACTTAGACCCCAGTCCCATACCCTCTGAACCCGTGTCTGGCTCTGTCAGGCTGAATCTGTGTCTTGCTCTTGTGTTTTGATATCTGATTGTAGCTGGTGGTGTAATCGAAAAGAGTGTCCAACTTTGAGACTGAGCTCTCTCAGTACTTCTGCTAAGTGCGGGATTGGATCCTGTTCTGGCTGTTGGTAATGTTTGAGATCGTGTCTCAATGGGTCCGTGGCATTAAGTGTCAGGGTCTGTCCACTTCGGATGTTGGTGATGTGGACCTGACCAGTAGGTGAGGCGTGAAGTAGAAGTTTGGGTTGGGGATCGGGCATGCCAGCCCGTTGTATATGAAGGATGCTCTTGTTGTGGCTACACAATATCTGCCTCGTCCTCCATATCCTGCCCGGGCAAAGTGTGCATCGGTGTGTGTAATGTCTAATGTGCAGCCCTGCGTTTTGTTAAACCCGCATTCCGCTGCCTCTCCTTGTCTCAGTGGGTGAGGGCAAATGGTTGTCTCTCCCCTTTGTTTGCATCCCGCGAGGGAGATACTGAACATCACGCCATGCATTGAGATGGCCATAACTTCGGTTATATGGCAGCGGAGGGGGGTCTTGCCTCTAACAACACCGATGTATTCAATCTGGAAGATAGGAAATGGTCCCCAGTCTGTTCTAAGTATTGAAATCAGTAGGACCATCGCTACCTCCGTACGGTCGCTCACCTCGCGGTCTGGGATCACTGGATATACCCGTGTCATCCCTTTCAAGGTTCGGCGATCTAGCACCCCCTTCTGATCTGCGAGTTGCGCTAGCCGGGTGCTGTCAATCGAATCGGGCACCTCCTCCCTGTGTACCTGCTCCAAATTATGCCTTAATTGACCTATCATCCTCTGACCATACGCATGGCACAGCTGTCCCTGTTGTACCCAGGCAGTGTTTTCTCTCTCTCTATGTGTAAGCGGTTAATGGTACAGGCGTGTGTTTCTAATATTGTGATTCTATCTAGTTGAGTATGGGCAACCCTCTCCCACAAAAGATCCTGCTCGGCTTGTTGGAGTAGTGACTGTTCCAGGATGTCTTTCATCACACCCTTCAACTGTTCTATCTTATTATTGAGTCCCTGGATGTCCATTCAGCTAACCACGCTGGCATGTGTGTTTATCCCTGTGAAGATGTCACTGACCATGCACCTTTTGCTTCTGCGAGTGTTTGTTTGTGTGTGTGTGTGTTTGTGTTTGTGTGTGTTGCCTCTGTAGTGTGTTGCTCCAATCACATCGATAGCCCGCTTTACAGTTTCCCTGCGCAGCATCTGGTACATGTCTTGTGTCTGTTCTGAACAGTGTCCCAGTACCTGGATCCCTGACATTTCGATCAGAACAGATTTCGTGTTTCACATTGTCATATAGAGTTTCTCCCTCTTTCCACAACACCCCACCACCGCCACCCCATCAAGGGGCAGGGTAAGATTTCGGGTGTAGTGGTTGTGGGGGCACGCGTTGTCGGAAGTGCAAAACATACACATCGTGAAACTACTGGAGCCTCAACTAGTCCATAGTATCCGCAAATATCAGTGTCCTGTTTCAAAAAGTCTCTTTGTGGCTGGATCCGTGGGTCGTGGGGAAAGGTGCAGATCTTCCCAAAGGTGCAGCCAGAGTCGCTCAGCGAGTTTGGCCGTTGGATACATGTTTGGGTCGTATCAACCTGCAGGTGAAGCATGTCATATCGAGACCTGGGTGGACTTGTAGCCATGCTTTGGAATAGATCCTGTTGTTCTTTTGGTATGGTGCTGCCGGCACGCACAACACCTCGGACGTATTGAATATTATTCCGTGAGATTGTTGATAGGTGATGTATCCCTGGATGGCGAACCTGGACAAGAAGATCACGGATAGGGCCATCCACAAAGTGGTTATCATCCTGGAGAGGGATAGGAAGGGTATACAAATCCTGGTGGCCGCCAGGTATTAGAATCTGAATATTAACGAATCTCCATAAACTAATCTACTTTGGCATGCCTCTATGTCTTTCTTTATATATACACATATTAAAGCCATGGTTGATGTGTGGCTCTCCTCCGTCCGAGAGATGAAGGTTGTTAATTCGAGGTCCACTGTGTGGATAGACGCGGTTAGCTGTGGTTCGATACGTGGCCCGTTTATGTCGACGGACTACTCTTGTCTTTGCAGTCAATCTGTCTTGTCACACCTTCCCCCCCCCCCTCCCCCCTGCCCTTCACTCCCCCCACCCCCGCCCCCCGTAGTATGCCTTTAGCTGTGACCAGTGTTTTCAGCGGCCTTTTCCTTTGATGTCAACACACGCACATGCGTCGTTGGTGAGGGTAATTTCATGGGATCTGACCCATTTTGGTGCGAACCCTATTTGCTCGGGGGAATTCGGACCAAAACCTTGTCCCCTACTTGGGACAGTTTGGGGGTGTGGCAGATGCCATGTTTCCTAACCTGGACCTTTATTGCCTGTTGATCTCTGGCTGCGTGGTGTAGCTCTCTGAGACGGTGGTCTAACTGTTACACGTATGTTTTCATTTCATCCCGGAGAGGTGCCAGTCCTTCTCCGCCTACCGCTATGTTGTCTTGGCGTCTCATTGCTCTCCCCATCATTAATTCAAAAGCTGTAAGTCCTATAGTGCGACCGGGGGTGGCTCGTAAGCGCACTAAAATACAGGGAAGGACATCAACCGACCCCTGACCTGTCTCAGCAACGGACTTGGCAATTGCGTTTTCAACTGTGTGGTTCAGTCGCTGGACAATCCCAGAACCCAGAGGGTGGTATGTGATGTGGAATCGCCCTCGGATTCCCAGGGTCTTCCGACCCTAATTCATTATTTTGCCTGTGAAGTGGGTTCCTTGGTCGGAGTCGAGTTGTCGTGGGACTCCCCACGTCGGGATGATTTTGTATGCTAGGATGTGGGCTACGGTGGTGGGAATGCTTCCACCCAGCGGGTGAATTGATCGATTAAGACGAAACAATATTTCTTCCCTCGGCTAGGGGGGCCTGTGAAGTCGATCTGCAGGTTTTCCCAGGGTCCGTTTGGTGGGGGTTGGTGGGCCAGTTTGACTCTCAGGGGTCGGCCGGGGTTCTACTGGGCGCATATGATACAGCGCTGTCAATGGTTGGCGACATCCCGTCCCATCCCTGGCCACCACCAATCAGTTGGCAGTCGGGCCAGGGTCCCATCCTGGCCGAAGTGGTCGGAGTAGTTCGGTGTGTATAAATGAGGGGGCGACTACTTGATCGCCCCTGCGCCACACGCCATGTTGGTCGCTGGACGCCCCTGCCTGTTCCCAATGTGCCACCTCATCTGGGCAGGTGCTACCCTGCAGCTTACAAATATCTACTTCCTCCAAGGGTGCTGTTGTGGTGGCGTCTACATGCGGGAGGGCTTCCCCAGCTGCAGCCTTGGCTGCAGCATCTGCGAGTTGGTTCCCTTTTTGTTCCGTTGTATTTACTCTTTGCTGGGCTTTTATCTTAATTACGGGGGCTTCTGAGGGCAGCCTTGCTGCAGCTACCAGGTCTCGGATTATATTTTCGTGCTTTATGCGCCCCCCCTCCCCCCTATGGTGATGAACCCACGCCTTTTCCAGACCATCATGTAATCGTGGACCACCCCAAACGCATATGGGTTGTCAGCACACACATTTACTCGTTTTCCCCTTCCGGTCTTGAGGGCGTCCCAGAGGGTAATGCATTCCTCCACTTGGGCTGAGCTCTCCCCACTCACCGTGTGTTTTGCGACTGGAGTCGCTTTTTGGTCTACTATGACCTACCCTGTACGGTATTGCCCCTCTACTTGTCTTCGGGGCCCCTCTACATATAATGTGAGGCGGGGGTTATCTCGGGGTTGGTCATTAATCCCACGCTCTTCTTCAGTGTCTGGGTTATTCGGGCAGGAGTGTGGACTTCCCTCTGATAGGAAACCCTCAGCGGGGTTCTTCTCAGTGTCACACACTGTCTGGACGGACCACTCACTGGGGGAGGTGTACCGCTTCCCAATTGGCCCTTCGGGGGTCCGAAACCGCCCGGAGTCGGTCTGTATTCAGGAGGTCAACGATGGTGTGTTTCGTGTGTAAAATAATTTGTCCTGACATAACGATCGGTTGGCATACCCTGAGTGCCGAGGCGGCACAATCTAGAGCCACCACACCCTTGTGCATTCCCTGGGCTACAAGGGATTGACGGGTGGAATAATATGCCAGCGTCGCATAGTACCCCCGTATTCTTGGGTTGCCACCGAGCTATAAAATCCCTCCTCTGGCTCGTAGAAGAGGTGGAAGGGTTTGGTTATGTTCGGCAGGCTTGGGGCTGGAGCTGTGAACAGTTCTGATTTTAGGCGTGTGTATGCTACCTCCTGTTCCGGTCCGCACTTGACCGTTCCTGCTCCTGGCTTTCCCCCTTTGATCAGCCGCTGAATTGGTTCAACCAGGGATGCGAACTGGTCAATGAAATTCCGGTAGTAGTTAAGGAGTCCCATAACTCTACACATCCCTCTAACTGTGTTTGGATGGGGTATATTTATAATCGCCGTCTTCCGATCGCAGGGGAGTGCACTCTTTCCTTGACTTATATTGTTTCCTAAATGCCTGACCTCCTGTGGTGCAATCTGTGCCTTGGTTAAGTTGATTTTAAACCCCGGACCCTTAAAGGCGCGCAGGCTTGTGGACAGGGCGCCGATATGTCCTATATCGGTATGTCCTATTGATGTGTGGCTCTCCTCCGTCCGAGACATGAAGGTTGTTAATTCGATGTCCACTGTGTGGATAGAGGCGGTTAGCTGTGGTTCGATACGTGGCCCGTTTATGTCGACGGACTACTCTTGTCTTTGCAGTCAATCTGTCTTGTCACACATTCCCCCCCCCCTCCCCCCTGCCCCTCACTCCCCCCACCCCCTACCCCCGTAGTATGCCTTTAGCTGTGACCAGTGTTTATAATGGCAATAATGATGTTGTCCACATATTGGAGGAAGGTACTTCTATATAGGGACAAATCGCAGTCCTCAAGAGTCTCACTCATAACTAGTGGAAAATATTGGTACGGTTGTGGAACCCTTGGGGGAGGCGTGTCCACGTGTACTGTTTCCCTCCAGTGGTAAAGGCGAACCTTTCCTGGGAGACCTTGTGAAGCGGGATGGACCAGAATCCTTTTGCGATGTCTAACACAGTGAAAGTACCATGTTCAGGTCGGAGTACGTTAAAAATAGTCCTTCGCCTTGCGACTATGGGATGTTCTATCTGGCGGGTTTTGTTTAGGGCAGTGTAGTCTATGGTCAGTCGATAACTTCCGTCTGGCTCACGGACTGGCCATATCTGGGAATTAGTGTTAGACACTGTAGGTCTTAAAATACCATGGGCAACCAGAGCCTGAACAATTTTCTCAGTGGCCTGTAGCGCCTCGGGCTTGATGGGCTGTTGTTTGTTAGGAATGTGAATCGGCCCGTGTATGTGTAAGGAAGGGAATTTTATGAATCCGCAGTCGTGTTTCCCTAATGCCCAGACTTGGGGTAATGATTGGCATAGCAGCCTCACTATGCCTTCCTTTCCCCTGTCTCGGGCTGTGTATGTGTGGACTTCTGCCCGGACTGCAGCCACGTTTTTGTTCGGGATCCAGTATCCCTGAATCCCACTTCCGTGTTCCTTTCTGGCAGGCCATAGCAGGGGCTTGTTGAAGGCTTGCTCCACTGCCCCTAACTCCCCCAGGACGACTATTCCCAAAATTGTTCCCTCGTGATCGGGCATACCCAGAAGTGTACTGGGATTAAGATGTTGGATTGTCTCGTTCTGGTAAGGTGTCGTTCTATTTCCCCCTACTCGCATTAGTGCGATGGGACGTTGGGTTGTATGAAGTGCCATGTTTTTGAGGGATATGGCGGCCCCCGTATAATTTAATATTTTGCATCGCCGGCCCCCAAAAGATGCGTTAACCCACATGCGGGGGTTGACTCCCGGTCTGGGGGCCGATGCAATTCATGCGGTCTTTTCCGCCGCTAGAGTCTGTATAATTTCCAACAGCTGCTGGTGGCTGAGGTGTGCAGTATCGGAAATGACTTCGTTCTCTTTCAGGGCGGGGGCACTTGCCGGGGTTTGGTCGTACCTGGGGAGTGGGAATGGGGGTGGGGTTGTGCGGGGGCGGCTGTCTCTCTCTCTCCTTGGGAACCTCCTGCTACGGCAAGCTGAATCGTTGTGTCCAGTCCTGTCGCAATTGTGACACATGTGGGAGGATTGGGGCGTCAGGATTGGGGCTGTCCTTTCTATACTGACCAGGTTTCCCACACCTGTGGCAGCCCCTTCCGTCAGTTCCCAGGGAAGATACCCCTGCCCTAGCGCTTTGGATCTTTCTTTCTTGGTTGTCTACAGTCATAGCCCAGTTCCCTAGCTCGTCAAATGTGTTGAAGTTCACCAACCCGGTCTGTCGGATTGCTTGGTGCGCTGGGTTCAGCCCATCCTTATACAGCTGGAGGAATGCGGGGTTCTGTGTATCGGCATGGAGCATTTCCCATGGGCCAGAAAGGCGTCAAATTTGCGTCGCCCGTATTCCTGGGCTTATTCCTTCTTCCCCTGCACTGCCCCTACGATTGCTCCCCTACGATTGCTTTCGCGCTGACCGGGACTCGCCACATGGCTTGGGTTAATATCATCTTTAAAATCCGTCAAAGCTTTGTCTTGCTTTCGGCGGCTCTCGTTCAGGTTCGCGCACCAGGTCCCGTTCTGGTGCTCGACCTGAAGATGGGCCCAATAACTCTCCGACATTTTGGCTATTACGACCCCTGCTTTATCCCGATTATATAAATTGTGACACATTTGCATCTCCTTAAGTTTTTGCCGGAAGATCGCGTAACTGTGTCTGGCTGGAGGGTCGCGAGTTTGTTCAGTAGTTTCATGGTGATCCCAGGGTTAGGAATACATGTGTCATCTTTATCCGAGCCTGGGCAGATCGCCCTTGCCCGACTCCCGCTGGCCCTCCGGGGACACACTAAATTTTAACGGGGGCTGCCATTTCGCTCCGGGATTGGGGGCCTGTGGTAGTTGGAATGCTCCCCGCTGTTGGGCATAGTGAACCTGCTTCATCTAATAAACATTTCCAGCCAGGACACGCCTCACGCGAGGTTCGCGTGAGAAGTCGTACAGTGCTGGCAGCAAAGGGTTAGCGGCCATCACAACGGTCTGTTCTCTGTGCTGCTTGTTCCTGTTTGCCTTTTACATATTTATGAACTCGTCCCGCAATGGTGAAATGAGCCTTTAACATTAGGATCCAAGCCTTGTCATCCTTGTTCCTTTTCTCTTTCGCCCACCATTCCCGTTGGGTTTCGAGAGGGTCATGGGGCTTCCACATTGCCTTCATCATGCTTTTAATTAGATTCTTATATTGTCTGCTAGATAGCGATTGAGGGCCCCTCTGGTCCGTATTCAAAGGTGTACTGTTGCTATCCATGTTAGGTTCCTTTACTAGGGTCAGTAGTGTACCAACCCTGGATCTAATGCTTTCACAAATACTTGTGTGTGTATCTCTGATGGAGTTATGGTCAAGCGTTGCCACTGTTAGTACGTTTCTACCTTGAGTGACAACCCGCAGAGCCCGGCTGCGTGTAGCGGGGAGATTGCCGATGTCAGAGGCAGGTGAACTCTGCACAGCCTCTCCGCAGAGGCCACAGTGTACCGAGAGACTGCCGACTACAGTGAACGGGGCCACTAGCTCCTACCCAAACCCCTATCGCTATATCGACTCTCAGAGGGCGGCCGGTTCCCTATCTCCGAGGGTGTTGCCCGGACCTGGGTGCGGACTGACGTGTCGTCGACCGCGGGTCGGAGTCCCCCGATGTGTCGTCGTTTTTTGTACGCGAGCAGAGGTCTCCTGCTTGGAGTCGTCGAGGCACACACAGAGGCTCCAGCCTTAGTAGCGCCCGGACATGTCGCAAATTCCTCGCGGATTTGGGCCCCAGTGGCCCGATCACTCGCGTCTGCAGAGGTCCTCACCGACTTGCAGCGCCCGTTCGTGTACCGAACTCCGAGAGTCCGATCCCAGTGGCCCGAAACCTTGGACGTCCTCCTTAACCTTAAATTCCAGGGTGCTGTCCCTGAACCTTAAATCCCAAAGTAATATCCCTCCTCTTTAACACCTGTTCTGCCGGGTCCGCTAGTGGGCTGTCAGTCTGTGGCCGGGCTGGTCGGGGGTCATCGGAATGTTGAAATAAAACAATGAATCACCGTTCGCGATCCCAGCCGCCCGCTCAAAAAGGAACTTAAACCCACGTTGCCGCTGTGCAGCTATTAAACGGACCCTGTTCACAAGTTCAGATCGCGGCAACCGTGAAAAACCCCTCTGACACTGGGACACTAATATTCCGCGGGTTTGATGAAAAGATAGAGCTTTAAACTAATTGGCCGCGGGGGGGGGGGGGGGGGGGGGGCGTGAGGGGGGGAGGCGGCGAGGGCTGGGGCTCGGATGCGAGGGTAAGTGAAATTAAGTGGTCTAGAGTAAAGGAGAGGGTACAGGTAAGGGAAGAGTCCAAGGATGTCCCAAGAATAAAAAGGAGTAGGGGGCGTGAGTATGCTTGGTGGCCTTCTGGCAAATAGGGTACAGGTGAAGGCTGGGATGAAGGCATTTAACCTGAATGCACGAAACATTCGGAATAAACTGAATGAGCTGGTGGCGCAGATCAGCGCAAATGGATATGATCTGGTGGCCATTGCAGAGACGTGGCTACAAGGTGACAAGGACTGCAAGCTGAATGTACAGGGGGATCAAGTGTTAGGAAGGATAGGCAGGAGGAAAAGGATGGGGGGGGGGGCGTAGATCTGCTGATTAAGGATAGTATCAGAGTGGTAGTAAGGATTGATATAGGAACCAAAGAGCTGAAAGTGGAATTGTTGTGGGTGGAGATTAGGAACAGCAAAGGGAGGAGACGCTGGTGAGTGTCGTTTATACGCCCTCAAATAATGATCTGGAGGTGGGGCGGGCTGTTAACGCGCAAATAAATGTGGCGTGCAGGAATGGTACGGCGATCATTATGGGGGATTTCAATCTACATATTGATTGGTCGACCCATGCTGGATGCGGTGGGCTTAAGGAAGAATTCTTGGAATGCTGCCGCCATGGTTTCCTTCAACAATGTGTGTTGGAGCCGATGAGGGAGCGAGCTATCTTGGATCTGGTGTTATGTAATGAGGCGGGTAGAATTAGGGACCTTGTGGTGAAGGATCCTCTTGGGAAGAGCGATCATTGTATGGTGGAGTTTCTGATGCAGATGGAGGTGGAGAAAGTGGGTTCCCGGACATGTGTTTTTTGTTTGAACAGAGGGGAGTACGATAGGATGAGAAAGGAATTGGCGAATATTGATTGCGGGAGTGCGTTGGAAGGTAGGTCTGCTGAGGAACAGTGGGGGATCTTTAATGAGATCTTTCTTGGCGCTCAGCAGAAATGTATTTTGATGGTTAAAAAGGATCGTAGGAGGAGTGATAACCAGCCGTGGATAACAAAGGAGGTAAAGGAAATTGTTAAATTAAAAGCTGATGCGTTTAGAGCAGCTACGAGTAGTGGTTGAGAAGAGGATTGGGAGAGGTTTAAGTGTCAACAAAGAATGACACAGAATTTGATAAAGAAGCGTAGGATAAAAATGAAGCTGGGCTAGCGCTTAATATAATAAAGGATTGTGAGAATTTTTGGAAACATATAAAAAGGAACAGGCTGGCTAGGATGAAAGTGGGACCCTTAGAGGATGAGAGGGAGGACTGAGTGGTAGGGGATGGGGAAATGGCTGAGGCCTTGAATAACTTTCTTGTTTCGGTCTTCACGGAGGAGGACGTGAATAATTTGCCTGGTGTTAGCGATGGAAAGATGGTCGGAGTGGAGGCCCTGAATTACATTATTGTTACCAGAGAGGCAGTGTTCGAAAGACTGGAAGGACTGATTGTGGACAAGTCCCCAGGACTGGATGAAATGCATCCAAGGTTCTGAAAGAAATGGTGGAGGTGATAGTGGATACCTTGTTGATTATTTTCCAAACGTCGCTTGATTCCGGGGAAGTGCCAGAAGATTGGAAAACGGCTAATTTTACACTGTTGTTTAAGAAGGGTGGCAGGCAAGAGACAGAGAATTATAGGCCAGTTAGTTTAATGTCTGTTGTAGGTAAAATGTTAGAATGCGTGATCAAGGAGAAAATAGCAAGGCATCTTGTAGAGAATTGTTTGATAGAGCAGACGCAGCACAGTTTCGCTGAAGGGAAGTCATGTTTGACGAATTTATTGGAGTTCTATGAGGATGTGTCGAGCGCGGTGTGCTGAGGAGAGCTAGTGGATGTGGTGTTTCTTGATTTTCAGAAGGTGCCTCACAAGAGGTTATTACAGAAGGTCAGGGGGCATGGAGTTGGGGAAGGATGTTCGCATGGATAGGGGATTGGCTGTCAAATAGGAGGCAGAGAGTTAATTGGTGCTATTCGGATCGGTGGTTTGTGACGGCTGCAGTGCCCCAGGGGTCTGTTATGGGGCCTCGGCTATTTACCATTTATATAGATGGTCTGGAGGGGGGAACCAAGTGTATGGTGTCGAAATTTGCTGATGAAACCAAAATTGGTGGAACGGCAAATTGTGCGGAGGGTGTGGAGAGATTGCAGAAGAGTCTAGATCGGCTGGGCCAATGGGCCAGGAACTGGGAAATGGAATTTAATGTTGGCAAATGTGAAGTTGTCCACTATGGTAGAAATAATGGTAGGAAGGAGTATTCCTTCTTCCGAAGTAAACTGCCGCATGCGACGGTGCAGAGGGACCTCGGAGTCCTTGTGCATGAGTCGCAAAAACCCAGCCGGCAGTTGCAGTAGGTGGTCAGGAAGATGAATGGGATGCTGCCCTTCATAGCGAAGGGGATTGAATAGAAAAGTAGGGAGGTCTTGCTGCAGCTGTAGAGGGCACTGGTGCGGCCGCAGCTGGAGGACTATGTGCAGTTTTGGTCGCCGCAACGACGCAAGAATGTTTTGGCCTTCGAGGGAGTGCGGAGGACGTTCACTAGGCCGATACCGGAGTTGAGGGGGTTGAACTATGAGGAGAGGCTGAAGAAACTAGGCTTGTACTCATTAGAGTTTAGAAGAATGAGGGGAGATCTCATTGAGACGTATAAGATGATGAATGGGATGGATAGGATAGAGCTGGAGAGGCTCTTCCCGCTCAGAAAGGACAGGAGGATAAGAGGCCTCAGCATCAAGATAAAGGGTGGGCGGTTTAGAACAGGGTTGAGGAGGAACTTCTTCACTCAAAGGGTGGTGAATCTCTGGAATTCTCTGCCCGTTGAAGTGGTGGAGGCTGCCTCGCTAAATATGCTTAAGACGTGGGTTGACAGGGAAGGGGATTAAGGGTTATGGGGTGAGGGCGGGAATGTGGAACTGAGAGAAGACAGATCAGCCATGATCTTACTGAATGGCGGGGCAGGCACGAGGTGCTCGATGGCCTACTCCTGCTCCTATTTCTTGTGTTTCTTATGAGTAAGGATACTCACCCAGTGCCAGGAGACGGCTTTCCATCTTCATCTCAACGCATGTCATGCTACAAAAAATGTTCAATCCGACAACTGACAGCTGCAATTCCATTCACTCTTTCGAAATAGCTTCCTGTAATCATTACACCAGTTTCAGTTTTATACTTCTACCTTGAATCTCCTGCGTATCGCATTTTGTTTCCGTATGACTATATTGGTAGATGTCCGTGCAACTTTAGTCATCATACTTGTTCCCTCCGCCGCACGGAAACGAAGACGGTCTCCCTGAGAAACTTGTGTATTAACGTGTTGGCATCGTGACTAAGAAGTTGTAAAAATCCTGGCTCAGCGTTGTTATTTTGTTGTACGGACGGCAACCTCGCAACAGGTCAGCGTCAATTATCTGAAACGGTCTTTTTACTCCAACTGAATCATAACCACGTCGTCACAAATGCGATAATGTTGCAGCTCTGTCATTGAACTTATAACATGTACAGAATTTCAAACACATTGGGTCAGCTTCGCTAGCACTGCTGCCACACAACCCCAGGCCCCTGGGTCAATTCCGGCCTCTGGTCACTGTCTGTGCGGAGTTGAAATTTCTCCATGTGTGCGAGTAGTTTACTTCTGGGTGCTCCGGATTCCTCCCACATTCGAAATATGTGCGGATTCGGCTGATTCACCATGCTAAATTACTGATCGTGTCAAGAGGATTGGCAGGATAAATGTGTGGATTTCCGCCAACAGGGCCTGGTGGGGCTGTTGCCGGTAAAGTCTTAATTTTCCGAATAACATCGTCCTTACTGTTGGTGTTCCATAATTCTATGATCGCCCTCCGTCAACTTCCAGCTAACACAGAGTATTGTTCCAACCACACTTTGATAACCCTCAATGAGGAATTAAGTACAGACGCATCGTGGTAGCCACTTACTGACTTAAACATCTCAGGTCTTCCGATATAGCGTACTTCCTTCTTTTGCTGCTAATGCGCTTCACGCCAATGTTCACGATTTATCCGATGCATGGGACACAATAAAATATCACTCATCTCCAGCGCTACCTGCTGTCACCTCGCTGTGCATGTCGATGACCTCTAAATCGCCAAGCCACAGCAATGGAATCTCAAAGATGACTTTCTCTTCCTGCACATGCCAATGCACAAGCATGACAATTCTGCTCCGGCTGAGTACGTTTGTTTGCTGCTTCCCACTCAGTGAAGTCTTTCCATACGAATTAAATTAGTTGTAATTTACTTCCTTTCCAGAATGAAGGGGCCCCCTAAAGGTTACAACTCATCGTTGACGGGACACTCATCGCATTCGATCAGAAAAGTTTAGACATGTGCGCATAACACTTTGTACTCCATTACGGAAACATTATCACGTCCTTCGTCCTCACATTACACCAATAATCCCATGCATACAATTGACCTTCCTCTGCCAAATCCAGCATGTTCCCAAGGTAGCATATTCGTTCCCCAGACAACCGTCAAAATTCCATAGGAACAGTCGTCGAAATGCTGGTTCAGTTTTACACCAATCATACATTTGCAGCCCCTTGGCATGTCAGTTTTCCTTGCAATGACAACAATTGCAGAACCAACGCCTTCAATTGCGTCATCCGAATAGCACAAAGGAGTAGCAACTCTTTTTTTAATATGAAACAACTTCACAACTATTTTTTCTCCCTAATGTGACTCGCGTTCCCATATTATTCGTACTACAATGAAATTTTAAACACATGGCCTTTTTTTTTTAGATTCGCTCAGCACTAAAGGGTGAACTGGACCGTTTGTTTCCTGCGTATATAATGTCAGCATCTTGTCATTCATAACTTGACGGATTTGTTGTTTGCGTATGGCACCGTGGCAATGAGCCCTCCCCAGCCCTCAGCCCGCCCCTCCCTCTCCGCCCTACCCCAATTGTGAGGAGTTATTTTTTCTAATGGCGGAATCATAGCTCATTAATGTCGAAAGACGTCTGCTGAAATTTAGACTGAGACGTATTTTCATCCATCATAATCATATTTTTCCATTCGGTAAAATGCGGAAATAATCCCCCAGTTCTCCTATGCGGCAAGTTATCACTTCTTATGTTTTTTCTTCCTTTCAGCAGACACTGATATTCATTCTTCCATCAATATTTTCTGGGCGTGTCATATGAAGGGTTGCTCACTGTCCCAAATCTCCCAATGTTTCAACTGTTGCAACTCGATGTATGCATGATTACAGCGAATTTACTTTATGGTCGAATTATTTCAGAAGATATCATACAGTGGCGAGATATTCTCCGCTCCAAAGTTTGAAGCCTCACTCTGGTGAGATTTCCAAATAATGATTTTTTTTTTGTGTGTGTGTCCACTGTAATTGCTGCATTAATTTGCTTGTAGCAACAAGGTGAATATTTCCTCAGTAGTACAAAGGGTGAATAGAAGGACCAATGGATTAATGGATAACTATGAACTCTAATTTATTCTGTGGACTTGCAAGTGCATCTGAACCAGTTCAAATATTCTTTTCCAGTGTAATATCTCGGATAAACGTTTTCCCTTAGCCGAAAACGTTGGGCCAACGAAGATGAAGTTGCACGTGTTCTGGAAAAACAAGAGTTAAATTATCTCATACATTTCAGTTCTTGAGCAGTTTTCAATAAATGGATAAGAAGAGGATGTTTCTTCCTCTCTAATAATGCAGAACCATGCGCACTACTAATAATAAGCATTCAATCGCTATCAGTAACAGAGATGAGTTGTTTGTATTTTAACATTGGGGCATAGTAATTTCAGAACTTGGAGCTGAAGGACCGGTTTCACTTTTGGACCCTGCGTGCCATTCAAACAGAATTTTGCTTACTTGTTCATGGTCTCAGATGCATCTCACAGTATGCTCGACGGATTAATTTTTGTTTATTTCCAAAATATATCTATATCATTCGTAAAACCATTAAATGATTCAGGCTCCAGTCTCCCATGAGGGAACGTACAGCGCACATTCGCTATCCCCCCAAAAATAATGACAAGTCATCTTATGTTGAAACCGATCTCAACACAAACTTTCAATCTGACATATTGCACCCTCGTAGTTTAGTGAATCTTTTACAATATCTTCTGAAAAAATAACACACTTCTGACAGACCATTCGGTCGCTAGTTCATTTTGGAAGAATTCCATCTGTTTTCTTTTCCAAAATGGCTGACCCCTTATCAGTGACATGTAGGACGAAGATTTGTCTTTACCATTAGAACACTCATGAGCCGCTCAATCAATGAAGAACGTGTGCGTGGCCGGAAGACTGAATACTGACAATTGTTCAAGGATTGTTGTGGTAAAATATTGAGATAATCCACTCGTGGAACACCAGGCAAATATAATTAGAAACCAGGGACTTCAAGATGAACCATTCAGCCATTTGCTGAAATGGAAATTACATCACTTCCAAGATTAAATATCGACAACATAGAAACGTGGAATGTTAACCCATGTAAAGTGAAAAAAAAAAATCGGGGAGTTGCCAGGGCACTGAAAATGCTACCATTATACACTTGAGTTCCTGTGATTGACACACCATTATAGAAACCCCAGACTATGCATGAGTCACTTTAATGACATTCTTGGCGTGCAACAAAGGCATATTGTTTTGCGGAGGATCGTTAAGATTCCAAATGCTACTTCCTGTTTTACCTCCTTTCAGTCGGAATGTGGAAGCTGTTAGATTAATTGATATCATTCCTTCAAAATCATGACAGTTCACAATTGTTATTCATTAAGATGGGAACAATGAGAATTAATGCAGTGCTTTGAAATTCAAGACATCCGCGTTTTTTTTTCCATGCCAAAGTTATTCACATTATCCAACACGAAATCGAAGTAATCAAGTCATCGTCAAGCTGAATGGCTTACTTGTCTCAAGTTCGGACAGCTTTTTCTCTGTCAAGGAGGAAAATAAAATTTGCAAAATTTAGTAAAGCGTTATAAGTTACAACGAAAATGGGAAAAAACACTTCAACCCGCTCAATTAATGGCTTTGTTATTAATATATCGCCATTAGAGCGTGTTCGGTGGGGTTGTGGTATGCCAGATGTGCACGACCTCCTGCAAGTTTAGATAACCGTTTGTACGGTGCTTGCGCAGAACCTCGAATTTGTACAGACCAATTGTGAGAACGCATAAGAAGGCTTTTAAATGGTGAAAATCTGCACAGTTACAAGTTCCCCTTGGTGAACTCGACTAACGAATGTCATTAGAATCTCCAAGCATGATCTCACGTCTCTAAACCCATGTTGACTTTTTCGGATTATGCCATGGCTTTCCAAAAGCTGGACTATGATATCATTGATCATGGACTCCCGCACTTCACCCTGTAATGCAATTACGATCAGTGATCTTTGTTCGATTTTTAAATTACATTTCTTTAGTTATTTCTTCACCCTTTTGAGAATAATTACTTTATTTTGACCACGAAGTACACATTAATCTCTGGGAAACAAAGCAGACATAAAACCGTTATTTAAAATAGCAACCAATTATTTATTACTACCACGGGCCCTTCGCTAAATTCCCTCGCGTGGGGATAAACAGACGCCGGAGATGTAATCACGGTCAGCCCCATCAATTTCCTCAAAACGTTGTCCCTACTGACAATAACATTCATCCGGTTCATGTAAACCGACTTTCTATCAGCACTGTTGGAATATTATTGTTGACTTCCTTTCTGGATACAGAAGCAAAGTACCGTTTCATTTCTTCAGCCATTTGAATTCCATTATTTCCATTTATATTCCCTTGTTACTGAATACAGGGACACATTAACGCTTTTTTGGTATTGTCTTTCTTGTGATACAACTGTAAAAACAAGTCTTCAGCTTGCCGTGTGCTCCCCACCACCCCACCCGCCAAGCTTCTTTTTGAATTTACTTCCCTCTTTCATCGTATATATGGACCACATTTGCCGAATTGAAATTTCTCCGAATCTACAAGTGTATAATTCAGTGTTTCTACTTGTCAATCTGTGTTCTTTTTTGGTGAATTTAATGCTATTTGTATTTATACTTAAACGTAACTTGACCACATTTTGTTTACCACATTTGTTGGAAACAAGAGTCTACAACATATGGAGTTCATTGAAACATCTTTTTCCAAGTCTGTCATTGTTTTTCTGCTGTCCTTCATTTCAGAATGTTTTTGTTTGTTTTTACTACGTAGAATTTCCTGTTGCACATATTGCAGTTATTGAGATTCGCAATCCCGGTTTCAGAATCATGGAGGTCACTACCCGACTTGACAGATAAGTCTATCATATATTGTGCACTCATCCCGAAATATTCTGCGGCAATGAGACGACCACCAAATGCTTTCTCACTGAAAGATGTTATTCAGCACTACTGAGTACCATTAGCGTTGGGGAAGTTGTTGGAATTCCGATAGTGCTTCAGCTGGTAATAATGCAACAAGGAAGACTTTGCATTTTCAACAGATTTTAGTCTGGCATTCTGATAGCTGGAACCTATCCTCCCGATCAGATCAATTTCATTCACGAACAGTATTTTGGTCAAAATGAATGAATGGGATGATTTTTGTTTGAAAGTACGGTGCTATTTTTTTTGCTGTGTGCTTTTCTGCTGCCTGCAATAATCCATTTACAATTTACTCCAAGCATGGTTCCTCGCATATTTCGGTCCGTTGGTTGCAATTCATCCTTTCACAGTCACTGAAAAATGAATATGAGTTCTCAAATAACTTCCTCGTCCCAAAATATAAAAACAAAACATGCAGGTAATTATTGTTATGAATAAAAGACCAGAGTATTTTTTCAGCATGTTTCTCTAAATTCATAACGACCAAACACACTGTCATCTGCTTGTGGTGTTTTCCAAACATGTAACAAAAACAGAGTTTGCAATTGATGTTAAGTTGTGCAACAAGCCACAGTATATTGGTTCACAGATGCGACATGTTATCTCGGCATATCCAGTACAGGATATGCCGAGATAACGAAAAATTACAACTTATGATGACAACTTTATTAAGTTGCATACTAAACCTTATACCCTTGACTTACCTGAAGATTTCTTAACTTTTTCACATTCTTTATGCTCTGGAAAATGATAAGATAATCAAAAACATATGAACTTTATTAGATGTATTATTAGTATTTAGTCGAAAATCATGCCATTCCAGCAGTGACACTTCTCAAATTATTGAAGAGACTTGTATTCATTCGATTCCTGTGAATGCATTGCTGCTGACGAAATAGGAGACATCAGGATAGATAAAGCAAATAGATTTAATTGTGCATATGTAATATTCTGAAGTGTCACAGTCAATGCACAATAAGTCTGAAACAGTACAATATTACATTTTCTGCTATATTTATATGAGAACAACTTCGTTTATTCTGCAGTGTTTGGATTAACATTCAACCTCAGCTCAACAGGCCCTTATTTCAAAGTAACTGGAACAAAAGTAATCTTTCGTGTTCGTCCAGCTTAGATATGGACCGCATCTTTTAGCTTGCATTGTGGAGAATTATGAATGATTTAAAGAACGTAACACTTGATTCTGTCAGGCAAGCAGATAAAAAAACTTTGACTTTCATAAAAAAACAGCAAATGTAATATTTGTTGACGTAACTAGTGAAATGAAACCAAATTAGCTCTTGGATTGTTTTTTGTTTATTAAATGTCAATTGATTGTTTCGTAATGAAAATGAAGCTGCACTTCGTCCTGGCAAAAAAATGCCTGTAGCAATTTAGCATAAAGTGTGAATTCGCTTAAAAAAAAAATCAAATTTGTTTTGCACAAGAATATGATTGTGAAGTCTACCTGACCAGTCATAGCAAACAGCTTTTCAATGAACAAGATACGGCAATTGTAAAAGCATGTGCCGAATTGACGGACAGTAGTCAATATCGCTAAACTCTTTTCCAAGAGCGATGGTCATTACTCAGGAAGGACGTCAGATGAGTTTGTAAACAATTACAGATCTGCATGAGAGTCCGTCCACATAAATAGTCAACATTTTTCGATCACCTTACTTGTACCGTAAAAAAAACCCCGCCAATTTACGTTCCTTCATGATTCCTGCCCAGTAGCTCTGTCATACATTATTATGAAGTGCCTTGAAAGTTTAGTCGTTCGACAAATTAATTCTGACCTCCGAGGTTGCGCAGATCCACAATAATTCGCACATCCCTGCAGACATCGATAGCAGACACCATCTCTGGCCTTACATTCATCCCTGCCACATTTCTAGGGCAAATCTACCTTTCTCAAAGTCCTAGGTATTGACTACTGCTGAGCTACAACATAAGTGTTCCAACGGAACAAATCACCAAACTCCGTTGCCTTTGCATCGATTATTTCCATTGCCATGTTCGCGCGAGTGTGCTAAACGATCACTACGGACTCAGGGTTCAATAACGGCACAGCTTTGTTTTCTTTACGTGGACGAAGAAGCAGAGACAGGACATACAATCGAACTGTCCCAAAAGTGTTCTAAACACTCCCCGACTATTCCTGAACTTCGCGTTTCAAATATTAATACTTAATTTACAGTATATGACTTCAGCCATCCTGTTTCGGTGTTTTCGAGTGTTGATGCAATTGTTTTAAGTGTGTGTTAATCGTTTTTGTCTGGTTGGTTATCAATGGTCTAGAATATCTGGGGATTGAAACATAGGTGTGTTCTTGATTTTCAGGGGCCAGGGACGTTTCCTTAACTGGCTTAATTTTAGCTGTCTCTATGGGTTGTTGGACTGGTTTGGAATTGCTGATTTTGATGGGGCGGGGATGTTTTCTTCAATTTAGTTCCAATCGGTGCCATCCTGTCCAATTTTCAAGACGTGCTAGCCCTCATTTGCATTCTAAAACCATGCTCTTGCCTCTTGATCAGTGTCAGTTCCTTTGTGATTTTAGTGGAGGGCTCTGAGGCTAGCTTTAGTTTGCTTCCATTTGCGTGCCCAATTTCGACAATATGTTGTCCGAGAACAGTTCCACCCTATCGGTCGGGAGCGGGCTTGTTCCGCCTCCCTCAGACCGATTTTCTTAACCAGTTGCATTTCCGGTGCTTCCTGCATTTGCACGCTGCAGTCGTACATCGTGGGAGAGCCCCGGGTCAGTCAAATTAGATGTGTGCTGGAGAAGTCTTCCCGATCTGGAAATCGTCCAATATTCTGATCATTCTGATTAGTTCCCTCCTCGTTTCGGTTTTCTTGCGCTGGCGGTATGTAGAGCACATTATGACCCGCCAGGATATTGCCAGTATGAGTTGGATGGCAACCAATATGTGCGAGAGTATCCCGATCCAGGGTGAATGTTTACACTTAGACCCCAATCCCACACCCTCTGAACCCATGTCTGGTTCTGTCAGGACGAATCTGTGTCTTGCTGTAGTGTTTTGATATGTGATTGTAGCTGGTGGTGTAATGGAACAGAGTGTCCCACTTTGAGACTGAGCTCTCTCAGTATTTCTGCTAAGTGCGAGATTGGAGCCTGTTCTGGCTGTTGGTAATGTTTGAGATCGTCTCTCAGTGGGTCCGTGGCATTAAGTGTCAGGGTCTGACGACTTCGGATGTCGGTGATTTGGACCTGGCCAATAGTGACCGGTAGGCGAGGCATAAAGCAGAAGTTTGGGCTGGGGATCGGGCATGCCAGCCCGTTGTATATGAAGGATGCTCTTGTTGTGGCTACACAATATCTGCCTCGTCCTCCATATCCTGCCCGGGCAAAGTGTTATATCTGTGTGTGTAAATTCTAGGGAACCCCCCTGCGTTTTGTTAAACCCGCATTCCGCTGCCTCTCCATGTCTCAGTGGGTGAGGGCAGATGGTTGTCTCTCCCCTTTGTTTGCATCCCGAGAGGGAGATACTGAACATCACGCCATGCTTTGAGATGGCCGTAACTTCGGTTATATGGCAGCGGAGGGATGTCTTGCATCTCAGAACACCGATCTATTCAATCTGGAAGATAGGAAATGGTCCCCAGTCTTGGGTAACTATTGGAATCAATAGGACCATCTCTACACCCGTACTCTCGCTCACCTCGCGGTCTGGGATCACTGGATATACCCGAGTCATTATTTTCAAGGTTCGGCGATCCAGCACCCTCTTCTGATCTGCGAGTTGTGCTAGCCGTGTGCTGTGAATCGAATCGGGCACCTCCCCACTGTCTACCCGGTCCACATTATGCCTTAATTGACCGATCATCCTCTGACCGTACGCGTGGCACAGCTGTCCCTGTGGTACCCGGGCAGTGTTTTTTATCTCTCTATCGATAAGCGGTTAATGGTTCGGCCGTGTGTTTCTAATATTGTGATTCCATCTAGTTGAATATGGGCACCCCTCTCCCCAAAAGAACCTTCTCGGCTTGTTGAACTAGTGACTGTTCCAGGATATCTTTCATCACACCCTTCAAATGTCCTATCTTATTATTGAGTCCCGGGATGTCAATTAAGCGAACCACGCTGGAACCTATGTTTATCCCTTTGAGGATGTCATTGACTTTGCACCTTTTGCTTCTGTTTGTGTGTGTGTGTGTTGTCTCTGTAATGTGTTGCTCCCATCACATTGATAGCCCGATTAATAGTTTCCCTGCCCAGCATCTGTTACATGTCTCGTGTTTGTTCTGAACAGTGTTCCAGTACCTGGATCCCTGAAATATCGACCAGAACAGGTACAATTTCGTGTTTCACATTGTCATACAATATGAAGTTTCTCCCTCTTTCCACGACAACCCACCCCAGCAAGGGGCAGGGTAATATTTCGGGCGTCGTGGTCGTGGGGGCACGCGTTGTAGGAAGTGCAAAACATACACATCGTGAAACTACTGGAGCCTCAACTAGTCCATAGTATCCGCAAATATCAGTGTCCGGTTTCAAAATGTCTCTCTGTGGCTGGATCCGTGGGTCCTCGGGAAGGGTGCAGATCTTTCCAAAGGTGCAGCCAGAGCCGCTCAGCGAGTCTTGCCGTTGGATACATGTTTGGGTCTTATCCAATCTGCAGGTGAAGCATGTCATATCGAGACATGGATGGACTTGTAGCCATGCATTGGAATCGATCCTGTTGTTCTTGTGGTATGGTGATGCCGGCACGCACAACGCCTCGGACGTATTGAATATTATTCCGTGAGATTGTTGATAGGTGATGCATCCATGGATGGCGAACCTGGACAAGAAGATCACTGATGGGGCCATCCTCAAAGTGGTTATCATCCTGGAGAGGGGTAGGAAGGGTCCACAAATCCTGTTGGCCGCCTGGTATTAGAATCTTAATATTATCGAATCTGTATAAACGAATCTACTTTGGCATGCCTCTATCTCTTTCTTCATATATACACATATTAGAGCCGATGCTGATGTGTGGCTCTCCTCCGTCCTAGAGATGAAAGTTGTTAATTCGGTCTCCGCTGGATGATAGAGGTGGTTCGATACGTGGCCCGTTTATGTCGACGGACTACTCTTGTCTTTACAGTCAATCTGTCCTGTCACACTTTCACCCCCCACCCCCCGCATCCCTCACTCCCCCCACCCCCGCCACCAGTGGTATGCCTTTAGCTGTGACCAGTGTTTCCAGCGGCCTTTTCCTTTGATGTCAATATAGGCACATGCGTCGCTGGTGAGGATAATTTCATGGGGTCCGACCCATTTTGGTGCGAAGCCTATTTGATCGAGGACAACTCGGACCAAAACCTTGTCCCCTACTTGGGACAATTTGGGGGTATTGCAGATGTCATGTTTCATAACCTGGCCCTTTACAGCCTGGCTGTATGGCTACGTCGTGCAGCTCTCAGTGTTGGTGGTCTAACTGTTGCACTTATGTTTTCATTTTATCCCGGAGAGGTGCCAGTCCTTCTCCGCCTACCGCTATGTTGTCTTGGAGTCTCATTGCCCTCCCCGTCATTAATTCAAAAGTTGTAAGTCCTGTTGTGCGACCGGGGGTGGTTCGTAGGCGCATTAAAATACAGGGAAGGACATCTACCGATCCCTGACCTGTCTCAGCAACTGACTTGACAATTGCCTTTTTAAGTGTGCGGTTCATTCGCTCGAGGGTGGTATGTGATGTGGAATCGCTATCGGATTCCCAGGGCCTTATGAGCTGATTTCATTATTTTACCTGTGAAGTGGGTTCCTTGGTCGGAGTCGAGTTGTCGTGTGACTCCCCACCTCGGGATGATTTCGTATGCTAGGATGCGGGCTCCGGTGATGGCTTCGCAATCCCGAGTTGGGAATGCTTTCACCCAGCGGGTGAATTCATCGATCAAGACGAAACAATATTTCTTCGCTCGGCTATAGGGTAGGGGGCCTATGAAGTCGATCTGCAGGTTTTCCAAGGGTCCTTTTGATCGGTGTTGGTGGGCCAATTTGACTCTCAGGGGTCGACCGGGGTTCTGCTGGGCGCATATGATACAGCGCTGGCAATGGTTGGCGACATCCCGTTCCATCCCTGGCCAACACCAATCAGTTGACAGTCGGCCCAGGGTCCCATCCTGGCCGAAGTGTTCTGGCTCATGCTGGCGTTGGAGTTGCTCTGTGTGTGTAAATGACGGGGCGACTACTTGATCTCCTCTGCGCCACACTCCATCATTGTCGCTAGAAGCCCCTGCCTCTTCCCACTGTGCCACCTCATCTGGGTTGGTACTACTCTGCAGGTTACAAACATCTACTTCCTCCAAGGGTGCTGTTCTGATGGCGGCTACATGCGGGAGGGCTTCCCGAGATGCAGACTTGTCTGCAGCATATGTATTTTGGTTCCCTTTTTGTTCCGCTGCCTTTACTCTTTACGGCTGCTTCTGAGGGCAGCCTGGCTGCAGCTACCAGGTCTCGGATTATATTTTCGTGCTTTATGCGCCCCCCCCCCACCCCGCCCACTGTGGTGATGAACCCACGCCTTGTCCAGGCTATCATGTAATCGTGGACCACCCCAAACGCATATTGGCTGTCAGTACACACATTTACTCGTTTCCCCATTCCTGTCTTGAGGGCTTCCCTGAGGGCTCTGTGTTCGTCCACTTGGGCTGAGCTCTCCCCACTCATCGTGTCTTTTGCGACTCGAGCACCTTGTTGGTCTACTGCTACCCACCGTGTGCGGTATTGCTCCTCTACTTGTCTTCGGGGCCCCTATACATACAGTGTGAGGTGGGGGTTATCTCGGGGTTGGTCATTAATCCCTCCCTCTGCTTCAGTGACTGGGTTATTTGGGCAGGAGTGTGGACTTCCCACTGATAGGAGTCACTCAGCGGGGTTCTTCCCAGTGTCCCACACTGTCTAGACGGACCACTCTCGGGGGGAGGTGTACCGCTTCCCAATTGGCACTTCTGGAGTCCGAAACAGCCTGGAGTCGGTCTGCATTCAGGAGCTCAACGATGGTGTGTTTCGTGTGTAAAAGATTTGTCCTGACATAGCGATCTGTTCGCATACCCTGACTGCCGAGGCGGCACAATCTAGAGCCGCCACACCCGTGTGCATTACTTGGGCTACTGGGGATTGTCGGGTGGAATAATATGCCACCGTCGCATGGTATCCCCGTATTCTTGCGTTGCCACGGAGCTATAAAATCCCTCCTCTGGCTCATAGAGGAGGTGGAAGGGTTTGGTTATGTTCGGCTGGCTTGGGGCTGGAGCTGCTAACTGTTCCGATTTTAGGCATGTGTATGCTACCTCCTCTTCCGGTCCACACTCGATCGTTCCTGCTCCTGCCTTTCCCCATTTGATCAGCCGCTGAATTGCTTCAACCAGGGATGCGAACTGGTCAATGAAATTCCGGCAGTAGTTAAGGAGTCCCATAACTCTTCACACCCCTCTAACTGTGTTTGGACGGGGCATATTTATAATCGCCGTTTTCCGATCGGAGGGAAGTGTTCTCTTTCCTTGTCTTATGCTGATTCCTAAATGCCTGACCTCCTGTAGTGCAATCTGTGTCTTGGTTAGTTTGATTTTAAACCCCGGAGCATGCAAGGCGCGCAGGATTGTGGACAGGGCGCCGATATGTCCTATGAGGTTGGGGGAGGCAATCAGGATGTTGTCCACATATTGGAGGAAGGTACTTCTATATGGGGACAGATCGCAGTCCTCGGTTGTGGAACCTCTGGGCGAGTCGTGTCCACGTGTACTGTTTCCCTCCACTGGTAAAGGCGAACCTTTCCTGGGAGACCGTGTGAAGCGGGAAGGACCAGAATCCGTTTGCGATGTCTAACACAGCGAAAGTACCACGTTCAGGACGGAGTCCGTGAAAAATAACGGATGCACTTGCGACTATAGGATGTTCTATCGGGCGGATTTTGTTTAGGGCAGTGCAGTCGGTAACTTCCGTCTGGCTTACGTACTGGCCATATCGGGGAATTGGTGTTAGACACTGTAGATCTTAAAATAACCTGGGCAACCAGAGCCTGAACGATTTTCTCAGTGGTCTATAGCGCCTCGGGCTTGATGGGCTACTGTATGTTAGGAGTGTGGATCGGCCCGTGTGTGTGTAGGGAAGGGAATTTTATGAGTCCGCAGTCGTGTTTCCCGGCTGCCCTGACTTGGGGTAATGATTGGCATAGCAGCCCTACTATGCCTTCCTTTCCCATGTCTCGGGCTATGTATGTGTGGTCTCCTGCCCGGACTGCAGCCACGTTTTTGTTCGGGACCCAGTATCCCTGAATCCCACTTCTGTGTTCCTTTCTAGCAGGCCACAGCAGGGGCTTGTTGAAGGCATGCTCCACCGCCCGTAACGCCCCCAGGACGTCTATTCCCAAGATTGTTCCCTCGTGATCGGGCATACTGAGAAGTGTACTGGGAGTAAGATGTTGGACTGTCTCGCTCTGGTAAGCTGTAGTTATATTTCCGCCTACCCCCATTAGTACGATGGAACGGTGGGTTGTATGAAGTGCCATGTTGGTGACGGATATGGCGGCCCCCGTATAATTTAATATTTTGCATCGCCGGCCCCCCAATGATGCGTTAACCCAGATGCGGGAGTTGACTCCCGGGGTGGGGGCGATGTAATTCATGCGGTCTTTTGCGCCGCTAGCGTGTGTATACTATCCAGCAGCTGCTGGTCGTTGAGGTGTGCAGTATCGGAAATGACTTGGTTCTCTTTCAAAGCGGGGGCACTTGCCGGGGTTTGGTCGTATCTGCGGGGTAGGGGTGGGGGTGGGGTTGTGCGGGGGCGGCTGTCTCACTCTCTCCTTGGGAACTTCCTGCTACGGCAAGCTGAATCGTTGTGTCCAGTCCTGCCGCAATTGTGGCATAGGTGGGAGGATTGGGGTGTCTGGACTCGGCAGTCCTTTCTATACTGACTAGGTTTCCCACACCTGTGGCAGCCCCTTCCGCCAGTTCCCAGGGAAGATACCCCTGCCCTCGCGCTTTGGATCTTTCTCTGTTGGTTGTCGACAGTAATAGCCCGGTACTCTAGCTCGTCAAAGGTGTTGAAGTTCACCAACCCGGTCTATCGGATTGCTAGGTGCGCTGGGCTCAGCTCGTCCTTATATAGCTGGAGGAATGCAGGGTTCAGTCTATCGGCATCGGGCATTCCCCCATGGGCTAGAAAGGCGTCAAATTTGCGTCGCCTGTGTTCCTAGGCTTATTCCTTCTTCCTCTGCACTACCCCTTCGATTGCTTTCCAGCTGACAGGGACTCGCCCCATGGTTTGGTAACATCATCTTTGAAATCCATCAGAGCTTTGTCTTGCTCTCGGCTGCTCTCGTTCAGGTTCGCGCACCAGGTCCCGTTTTGGTGCTCGACCTGAAGATGGGCACAATAACTCTCCGGCATTTTTGGCTCTTACGACCCCTGCTATATCCCGATTATATAAATTGTGACACATTTGCATCTCCTTAAGTTTTTGCCGTAATATCGCGTAACTGTGACTGGGCTGGAGGATCGGGAGTTTGTCCAGTAGTTTCATGGTGCCCCCGGGTAAGGAATACATATGTCATCTTTATCCGAGCCTGGGCAGATCGCCGTTGCCCGACTCCCCCTTGCCCTCCGGGTACACACTCAATTTTAACGTGTCTGCCATTACACTCTGGGATTGGGGGTCGGTGGTAGTTGGAATGCTCCAACTACCTCCAATGGAGGTGGAGGTGGAGAATGCTCCCCGCTGTTGGGCATAGTGAACCTGCTTCATCCACTAAACATTTCCAGTCAGGACACTCCTCACTCGGAGGTTCGCGTGAGAAGTCGTACAGCGCTGGCAGCAAAGGGTTAGCGGCCATCACAGCGGTGTGTTCTCTGTGCTGCTTTTTCCTGTTTGGCTTGTACATATTCATGAACTTTTCCCGCAAGTGTGAAATGAGCCTTTGACATTAGGATCCAAGCCTTGTCATCCTTATTCCTTTTCTCTTTCACTCACCATCCCCGTTGGGTTTCGAGAGGGTCATGGAGCTTCCCCATTGCCTTCATCATGCTTTTAATTAGATTCTTATTCTGTCTGCTAGATAGCGGGTGAGGGCCCCTCTGGCCTTATTCAAAGGTGTACTGTTGCTATGCATGTTACGTTCCTTTACTCGGGTCAGTAGTGTACCAACCCTGGCTCTAATGCTTTCACAAATACTTATGTGTGTATCTCTGATTGCGTGATGGTCAAGCGTTGCCACTGTTAGTACGTTCCTACCTTCAGTGACTACCCGCAGAGCCCGGCTGCGTGTAATAGGGAGATTGCCGCTGTCAGAGGCAGGTGAACTCTGCACAGCCTCTCCGCAGAGGCCACAGTATACCGAGAGACTGCCGACTACAGTGACCGGGGACACTAGCTACTTCCCAAACCCCTATCGCTAAATCGACTGTCGGAGGGCGGCCGTTTCCCTATCTCCTAGGGTGTTGCCCGAACCTGGGTGCGGACTGCGTCGTCGACCGCGCGTCGGAGTCCCCCGATGTGTAGTCGTTTTTTCCACGCGAGCAGAGGTCTCCTGCTTGGAGTGGTCGAGACACACACAGAGGCACCAGCCTTAGTAGCGCCAGGACATATAGCAAATTCCTCGCGTATCTTTCCCCCAGATCACTCGCGTCTGCAGAGGTCCTCGACTTGCAGCGCCAGTTCGTGTACCGAACTCCGAGAGTCCGATCCCAGTGGCCCGAAACCTTGGACGTCCTCCTTAACCTTAAATCCCAGGGTGCTGTCCCTGAACCTTAAATCCCAAAGTAATATCCCTATTCTTTAACACCTGTTCTGCCGGGTCCGCTAGTGAGCAGTCAGTGGCCGGGCTGGTCGGGGGTCAGCGGAATGTAAAAATAAAACAATGAATCACCGTTCGCGATCCCAGCCGCCCGCCTAAAAAAGAACTTAATTCCACGTTGCCGCTGTGCAGCTACTGAACGGAGCCTGTTCACAAGTTCAGAACGCGGCAGCTGTGAAAATCCGCTCTGACACTGGGACACTAATGTTCAGCGGGTTCTAGGAAAATATAGAGCTTTAAATTAATTGGCCGGTGTTGGCCAATTAGTAAACTAATTGGCAGGAGGGCTGGGGTGGGGTGCGAGGGTAGGTGAAATTAAGGGGTCGAAAGTAAAGGAGAGAGTACAGGTAAGGGAAGAGGCCAATGATGTCCCAATAATAAAAGGAGTAGGGGGCTTGAGTATGCTTGGTGGCGTTCTGGCAAATAGGGTACAGGTGAATGCTGGGATGAAGGCACTTTACCTGAATGCACGAAACATTCGGAATAAACTGAATGAGCTGGTGGCGCAGATCAGCACAAATGGATATGATCTAGCGGCCATTACAGAGGCGTGGCTACAAGGTGACAAAGACTGCGAGCTGAATGTACAGGGGTATCAAGTTTTAGGAAGGATAGGCTGGAGCAAAAAGGTGGGGGTGGGGGGTGGGGGGGGCGTAGCTCTGCTCATTAAGGAGAGCATCATGGTGGTAGTAAGGGATGCTATAGGAGCCAATGAGCGGAAAGTGGAATTGCTGTGGGTGGAGATTAGGAACAGCAAAGAAAGAAATACGCTGGTGGGTGTCGTTTATAGGTCCCCAAATAATGATCTGGAGGTGGGGCGGGCTGTTAACGCGCAAATAAATGTGGCATGCAGAAATGCTACGGCGATAATTATGGGGGATTTCAATCTACATATTGATTGGTCGACCATGCTGGATGCGGTGGGCTTGAGGAAGAGTTGTTGGAATGCTGCCGCCATAGTTTCCTTCAACAATGTGTGTTGGAGCCGATGAGGGAGCGAGCTATCTTGGATCTGGTGTTATGTAATGAGGCGGGTAGAATTAGGGACCTTGTGGTGAAGGATCCTCTTGGGAAGAGCGATCATTGTATGATGGAGTTTCTGTTGCAGATGGAGGTGGAGAAAGTGGGTTCCCGGACATGTGTCTTTTGTTTGAACAGAGGGGAGTACGATAGGATGAGAAAGGAATTGGCGAATATTGATTGGGGGAGTGCATTGGAAGGTAGGTCTGCTGAGGAACAGTGGGGGATCTTTAATGAGATCTTTCTTGGCGCTCACGAGAAATGTATTTTGATGGTCAAAAAGGATCGGAGGAGGAGAAATTACCAGCCGTGGATCACAAAGGAGGTAAAGGAAATTGTTAAATTAAGAGCTGATGCGTTTAGAATAGCTAAGAGTCGTGGGCGAGAAGAGGATTGGGAGATGTTTAAGTGCCAACAAAGAATGACAAAAAAGTTGATAATGAAGGGTAGGATAAACTATGGAGCTCTTAAAATAGTAAAGAATAGTAAAAATGTTTAGAAATATATAAAAAAGAAGAGGCTGGCTCGGGTGAACGTTGGACCCTGAGAGGATGAGAGGGAGGACTGAATGGCAGGGGATGGGGAAATGGCTGAGGCCTTGAATAACTTTCGTGTTTCGATCTTCACGGAGGCGGACGTGAATAATTTGCCTGGTGTTAGCGATGGAAAGAAGAACATTATTGCTACTAGAGAGGCAGTGCTCGACAGACTGGCAGGACTGATTGTGGACAAGTCCCCAGGACCGGATGGAATGCATCCAAGGGTCTGAAAGAAATGGTGGAGGTGATAGTGGATGACTTGGTGATTATTTTCCAAACGACGCTGGATTCCGGGGAAGTGCCAGAAGATTGGAAAACGGCTAATGTTCCGCCGTTGTTTAAGAGGCGTGGCAGGCAAAAGATAGGGAATTATAGGCTAGTTAGTTTAAGGTATGTTGCAAATAAAATGTTAGAATCCGTGATCAAAGTGAAAATAGCGAGGAATCTGGTAGAGAATTGTTTGATAGAACAGACACAGCTCAGTTTCGTTAAGGGGAAGTCATGTCTGACAAATTTATTGGAGTTCTATGAGGATGTGTCCACGGCGGTGGGCAGAGGACAGCCGGTGGATGTGGTGTTTCTTGATTTTCAGAAGGCGTTTGAGAAGGTGCCTCACAAGAGGTTATTACAGAAGGTCAGGGGGCATGGAGTTGGGGGTAGGGTGTTAGCATAGATAGGGGTTTGCCTGTAAAATAGGAGTCACAGAGTGTGGGGGTCAATGGGTGCATTTCGGATTGGTGGTTGGTGACTAGTGGAGTCCCCCAAGGGTCGGTGCTGGGGCCTCGGCTATTTGCTATTTATGTAGATGATCTGGACGAGGGAACCGAGTGTATGGTGTCGAAATTTGCTGATGACACCATGATTGGTAGAACGGCAGATTGTGCGGAGGGTGTGGAGAGATTGCAGAAGGATCTAGACAGGCTGGGCAAAGGGGCCAGGAACTGGCAAATGGTATTTAATGTTGGCAAATCTGAAGTTGTCCACTTTGGTAGGAATAATGGTAGGAAGGACTATTACTTACATGGCGAAAAAACTGCAGCATGCGACGGTGGAGAGGGACCTCGGGGTCCTTGTGCATGAGTCGCAAAAACCCAGCCTGCAGGTGCAGTAGGTGGTCAGGAAGATGAATGGGATGCTGCCCTTCAAAGCGAGGGGAATTTAAGAGAAAAGTAGAGAGGTCTTGCTGCAGCTGGAGAGGGCACTGGTGGGGCGGCAGCTGGAGTACTATGTGCAGTTTTGGTCGCCGCAATGACACAAGGATATTTTGGCCTTGGAGGGAGTGCGGAGGAGGTTTACTTGGCTGAGACCGGAGTTGAGGGGGTTGAACTATCAGGAGAAGCTGAATAAAATAGGTCTGTACTCGTTACTGTTTAGAAGAATGAGGGGAGAACTCATTGAGAAGTATAAGATGATGAATGGGATGGATAGGGTAGAGGTGGAGAGGCTCTTCTCGCTCAAAAAGGACAGGAGGACTAGAGTACTCAGCATCAAGATAAAGGGTGGGCGAAATAGAACGTGGTTGAGGAGGAGGTTCTTCACTCAAAGGGTGGTGAATCTCTGGAATTCTCTGCCCGTTGAAGTGGTGGAGGCTGCCTCGCTAAAGATGTTTATGATGCGGTTTGACAGGTTTTTGATAGGGAAGGGGATTAAGGGTTATGGGGAGAGGGCGGGAATGTGGAACTGTGACACGGCAGATCAGCCATGATCTTATTGAATGGCGGCGTAGGCTCGAGGTGCTCCTTGGTACTCCTGCTCCTATTTCTTGTGTTTCTTTTGTTTCTTATGACTAAAGATACTCACCCACTGCCAGGAGACGGCGTTCCATCTTCATGTCAACGCATTTCATGCTACGAAAAATGTTCAATTCGACAACTGACAGCTGCAATTCCATTCCCTCTTTCGAAGTAGCTTCCTGTAATCATTACACCAGTTTCAGTTTTATACTTCTACCTTGAATCTCCTGGGTATCGCATTTTGTTTCCGTATGACTTTGTTGATGGATGTCCGTGCAACTTTAGTCATCATAATTCTTCCCTCCGCCGCACGCACTAAAACGGTCTGCCTGAGAAATTTGTGTATTAATGTGCTGGCATTGTGACTAAAAAATTGTGAAAAACCTGGCTCAGCGTTGTTATTTTGTTGTACGGACGGCAACCTCGCAACAGGTGAGCATCAATGATCTGAAACGTTCTTATTACTCCAACTACATCATAACAACGTCGTCATAAATGCGATGATATTGCAGCTCTGTCATTGAACTCACACCATGTAAAGAATGTCAACCACAATGTGTCAGCTTGGCTAGCACTGCTGCCACACAACTCCTGGCCCCTGGTTCAATTCCAGCCTCTGGCCACTGTCTGTGCGGAGTTGAAATTTCTCCATGTGTGTGAGTGGTTTTCTTCAGGGTGCTCCGATTCCTCCCACAGTCGAAATATGTGCGGATTCGGTTGATTCAACATGCTAAATTACAGCTAGTGTCAGGAGGATTGGCAGGATAAATGTGTGGATTAACGCTAATAGGACCTGGTGGGGATGTTGCCGGTACAGTCTTAATTTTCGGAATACCATCGTCCTTACTGTTGGTGTTCCATGATTCTATGATCGCCCTCCGTCAACTTCCAGCTAACACAGAGTATTGTTCCAACCACACTGTGATAACCCTCAATGAGGAATGAAGTAAAGACGCATCGTGGTAGCCACTTACTGACTTGAACATCTCAGGTCTTCCTATATAGCGTACTTCCTTCTTTTGCTGCTAATGCGCTTCACGCCAACGATCACGATTTATCCGATGTATGGGAAAGATTGAAATATCACTCTTCTCCCGCGCTACCTGCTGTCTCCTCGCTGTGCATGTCGATGGCCTCTAAATCGCCAAGCCACAGCAATGAAATCTCAAAGATGACGTCCTCTTCCTGCACCTGCCAAATCACAAGCATGACAATTCTGCTCCGGCTGACTACGTTTGTTTGCTGCTTCCCACTCAGTGATGTCTTTCCATGCGAATTAAGTGAGTTGTAATTTACTTCCTTTCCAGAATGAAGGTCCCCCTTAAAGGTTACAACTCATCGTTCACGGGACGCTCACCGCATTCGATCAGAAAAGTTTAGACATAGCATAACACTTTGTACTCAATTACAGAAACATTATAATGTCCTTCGTCCTCACTTCACACCAATAATCCCATGCACACAATTGACCTTCCTCTTCCAACTCCAGCATGTTCCTAACGCAGCATGCTCATTCCCCAGACAACCGTCAAAATTCCATAGGAACCGTCGTCGAAATGGTGGTTCAGTTTTACATCAACCATACATTTTCCGCCCCTTGGCCTGTCAGTTTTCCTTGAAATGACAACAATTGCAAAACCAACGCCTTCAATTGCCTCATCCGAATAGCACAACGCAGTAGCAACTCTCTTTTTTAGATGGAACAACGTTACAACTATTTTTTTTTCTCCCAATGTGACTCGCGAACCCATATTATTCGTACTACAATGAAATTATAAACACACGGCCATGTTTTTTAGATTCGCTCAGCACTGAAGGGTGAACTGGACCATTTGTTTCCTGCGTATATAATTTCAGCATCATGTCATTCATAACTTGACGGATTTGTTGTTTACTATGGCACCGTGTCAATGAGGCCCTCCCCAGCCCTGACCCCGCCCCCCTTCCCATCCGCCCTACCCCCATTGTGAAGAGTTATTTTTTCTAATGGCGGAGTCATAGCTCATTATTGTCGAAAGACGTCTGCTGAAATTTAGACTAAGAAATATATTCATCCATCATAATCATATTTTGCCATTCGGTAAAATGCGGAAATAATCCCCCAGTTCTCCTACGCGGCAAGTTATCACTTCTTATGTTTTTTTCTTCCTTTCAGCAGACACTGATATTCATTCTTCCATCAATATTTTCTGGCCGTGTCATATGAAGGGTTGCTCACTGTCCCAAATCTCCCAATGTTTCAACTCGATGTATGCATGATTATAGCGAATTTACTTTATGGTCTAATTATTTCTGAAGATATCATACAGTGGCGAGATATTCTCCGCTCCAATGTATGAAGCCTCACTCTGCTGAGATTTCCAAATAATGATTTTTTTGTGTGCGTCCACTGTAATTGCTGCATTAATTTGCTTGGACCAACCACGTGAATATTTCCTCAGTAGTACAAAGGGTGAATAGGAGGACTAATAGAGTAATGGATAATTATGAAGTCTAATTTACTCTGTGGACTTGCAAGTGCATCTGAACCAGTTCAAAGATTATTTTCCAGGGTAATATCTCAGATAAAAGTTTTCCCTGAGCCGAAAATGTTGGGCAAACGGAGATGAAGTTGCACGTGTTCTGGAAAAACAAGCGATATATTATCTAATACATTTCAGTTCGTGAGCAGTTTCGAATAAATGGATAAGAAGTGCATGTTTCTTCTTCTCTAATAATGCAGAACCATGTCCACTACTAATAATAAGCATTCAATCGCTATCAGTAACAAAGATGAGTTGTTCGTATTTTAACATTATGAAAAAAGAACACACTTCTGACAGAACTTTCGGTCGCTTGTTCATTTTGGAAGAATTCCATCTGTTTTATTTTCCGAAATAGCTGACCCCTGATCCGTGATACGAAGGACGAAGATTTGTCTTTACCATTAGAACACTCATGAGCCGCTCAAACAATGAAGAACGTGTGCGTGGCCGGAAGACTGAATACTGACAATTGTTCCAGGATTGTTTTGGTAAAATATTGAGATAATCCACTCGTGGAACAGCAGGCAAATTTAATTAGAACCCAGGGAATTCAAGATGAACCATTCAGCCATTTGCTGCAATGGAAATTACATCACTTCCAAGATGAAATATCTACAACATAGAAACATGGAATGTTAGCCCATGTGAAATGAAAAAAAAACGGGAAGTTGCCAGGGCACTGAAAATGCTACATTATACACTTGAGTTCCTGTGTTTGACACACCATTATAGAAACCCCACACTATGCATGAGTCACTTTCATGACATTCTTGGCGTGCAACAATGGCATAATATTTTGCGTACGATCGGTCAGACTCCAAATGCTACTTCGTGTTTTACCTCCTTTCAGTAGGAATGTGGAAGCTGTTACATTAATTGATATCATTCCTTCAAAATCATGACAGTTCACAATTGTTGTTCAAGCAAGATGGGAACAATTAGAATTCATGCAGTGCTTTGAAATTCAAGACATCCGCGTTTTTTTCTTTTTTTCCATGCCAAAATTATTCACATTATCCAACATGAAATCGAAGTAATCAAGTCATCGTCAAGCTGAATGGCTTACTTGTCTCAATTTCGGCCAGCTTTTTCTCTGTCAATGAGGAAAATAACATTTGCAAAATTTAATAATGCGTTATAAGTTACAACAAAAGGGAAAAAAAATTCACCCGCTCAATTAATGGATTTCATATATATCGCCATTAGAGCGTGTTGGGTGGGCTTGTGGTACGTCAGATGTGCACGACCTCCTGCAAGTTTAGATAACAGTTTGTACGGTGCTTGCGCAGAAGCTCGAATTTGTACAGAACAATTGTGAGAACGCATCAGAAGACTTTCAAATGGTGAAAATCTGCACAAATACAAGCTCCCCTTGGTGAACTCGGCTAATGAATGTCATTAGAATCTCCAAGCATGTTTCTAAACCCATGTTGACATTTTCGGATTATGCCATGGCTTTCCAAAAGCTGAACTATGATATCATTGATCATGGACACCCGCACTTCACCCTGTAACGTTCAATGGATTTGTTCGATTTTTTATATATTTCCTTCTGTTATTTCTTCACCCTTTTGAGAATAATTACTTTATTTTGACCACGAAGTACACATTAATCTCTGGGAAACAAAGCAGACATAAAACCTTTCTTTAAAATAGCAACCAATTATGTATTACTACCATAGGCACTTCCCTAAATACCCTAGCGTGGGAATAAAATGGCGCTGGAGCTGTAATCACGGTCAGCCCCATCAATTTCCTCAAAACGTTTTCCTTACTGATAATAACTTTCATCCTGTTCATGTAAACCGACTTTCTATCAGAACTGTTGGAATATTATTGTTGTTTCCTTTCTGGATACAGAAGCAAAGTACCGTTTCGCTTCTTCAGCCATTTGAATTCCATTTATTTCCATTTATATTCCCTTGTTACTGAATGAAACAGGGACACAGTAATGATTTTTTGGTATTATCTTTCTTATGATACAACTGTAGAAACACGTCTTCAGCTTGCCGTGTGCTACCCACCACCCCGCCCCCCAAGCTTGTTTTAGAATTTACTTCCCTCTTTCATCGTATATGTGGACCCCATTTGCCGAATATAAATTTCTCTGAATCTTCAAGTGTAATATTCAGTGTTTCTACTAGTCAATCTTGATGCATTTTTTGTTGAATTTAATGCGAATTGCATTTTTACTTAAACATAACTTGACCACATTTTGTTTACCACATTTGTTGGAAACACGGCTATACAACATATGGAGTTCACTGAAACATATTTTTTCAAATCTGTCATTGCTTTTCTGCTGTCCTTCATTTCAGAATGTTTTTGTTTGCTTTTCCTACGTAGGAAGTTCCTGTTGCACATATTGCAGTTATTGAGATTCGCGACCCCGGTCTCAGAATCATGGAGATCACTACCCGATTTGAGAAATAAGTCTATCATATATTGTCCACTCATCCCGAAATATTCTGCGGCAATGAGGCTACCACCGAATGCTTTCTCACTGAAAGATGTTATTCAGCACCACTGAGTACCATTAGCGTTGGGGAAGTTGTTGGAATTCCGATGGTGCTTCAGCTGGTAATATTGCAGCAAGGAAGACTTTGCATTTTCAACAGATTTTAGTTTGCCATTCTGATAGCTGGAATCTATCCTTCCGATTATATCAATTTCAGTCAAGAATAGTATTTTGGTCAAAAAGAATAAATCGGATGATTTTGTTTGAAAGTGCGGTGCTTTTTTTTTTGCTGTGTGCTTTTCTGCTGCCTGCAATAATCCATCTATAATGTACTCCAAGCAGGGTTCCTCTCATATTTCTGTCCGTTGGTTGCAATTTATCCTTTCACAGTCGTTGAAAATTGAATATGAGTTCCCAAATAACTTCCTCGTCCCAAAATGTAAAAACAAAACATGCAGGTAACTATTGTTATGACCAAAAGACCAGAGTATTTTTTCAGCATGTTTCCTATAATTCGTGAAGACCAAACACACTGTCATCTGCTTCTGGTGTTTTCCAAACACGTAACAAAAACAGAGTTTGCAATTGATGTTAAGTGGTGCAACATGCCACAGGATATTGGTTCACAGATGCAAAATGTCTTGGCATATTTCAGTACAGGATAGCCAAGATAACGAAAAATTACAACTCGTGAAGACAACTTTTTTAAGTTACATACCAAACCTTATACCCTTGACTCACCTGACGTTTTCTTAGCATTTTCGCATTCTTTATGCTCTGGAAAATGAGAAGATAATCAAAAACATATGAACATTGTTCGGTGTATTATTAGTATTTAGTCGAAAACCATGCAATTCCAGCAGTGACACTCCACAAATTATTGAAGAGACTTGTATTCATGCGATTCCTGTGAATGCATTGCTGCTGACGAAATAAAGAACAAAGAACAAAGAACAACCCAGCACAGGAAACAGGCCCTTCGGCCCAACGAGCCCGCGCCGCCACATCACCCTGCACCTATTCTACCCTGCATGGCTACGAATGGAACCCTACTCAGTCAGATTCAGGGAAGAAATAGTGTCAATTTGGTAAAAACCGATTAGCCTGAGAGCACATTTTTGGGGTGTGGGAGGAAACCGGAGCGCCCGGAGGAAACCCACGCAACCACAGGGAGAATGCGCAAACTCCCACAGACACAGGCCCAAATCCATGTGCCTGCACAGCCAGCAGTGCTAGTCACTGAGCTGTTGCGGCGCCCATCTACCGGTCCAGGATCAAGCACACACACCGACACGAAGTTCTAGGCCACTCCTGGAACTTCCAAGAGCAGCCCAGGCACCACCCGCCGCGTGAATGCCCCTCGTTTGACACGACATCAGGACATCAGGACAGATAAAGCAAAAAGATTTAATTGTGCATATCCAATATTCTGAAGTGTCACCGTCAATGCAAAATAAGTCTGAAACAGTACAATGTTACATTTTCGGCTATATTTATATGAGAACAACTTCGTTCACTCTGCAGTGTTTGGATTAACATTCAACCTCAGCTCAACAGGCACGGATTTCAAAGTAACTTTTAGCTTGCATTGTGGAGAATTATTGATGATTTAAAGATCTTAACACTTGATTGTGTCAGGGAAGCGGATAAAAATACTTTGACTATCCAAAAAAAAAAACAGCAAATGTAATATTTTTTAACGTAACAAGTGAAATGAAAGCAGAATGAGCTCTTGGATTTATTTTGTTTATTAAATATCAATTGATTGTCTCGTAATGAAAATGAAGCGGCACTTCGTCCTGGCAAAAAATGCCTGTAGAAATTTAGCAGAAACTGTGAATTCGCTTACAAAAAAAATCAAGTTTTTTTTGCACAAGAATATGATTGTGAAGTCTACCTGACCAGTCACAGCAAACAGCTTTTCAATGAGCAAGATACGGTAATTGCAATAACATATGCCGAATTGACGGACAGTAGTCAATATCGCCAAACTCTTCTCCAAGAACGATGGTGATTACTCAGGAAGGACGTCAGACGAGTTTGTAAACAATTACAGATCTGCATGAGAGTCCGTCCACAAAATAGTCAATATTTTTCGATCACCTTACTTGTACCGTAAAAAAAAAACCGCCAATTTACGTTCCTTCATGATTCCTGCCCAGTGGCTCTGTCATACATTATTATTAAGTGCCTTGAAAGTTTATTCGTTCGACAAATTAATTCCAACCTCCGAGGTTGCGCAGATTTGCAATAATTCGCCTTTCCCTGCAGACATCGATAGAAGACACCATCTCAGTGGACTCTCATTCAACCCTGTCACATTTCTAGGACAATCTACTTTTCTCAGAGTCCTAGGAATTAACGACTGCTGAGGTACAACGCAAGTGTTCCAACGGAATAAATCTCCAAACTCCGTTGCCTTTGCATCGATTATTTCCATTGCCATATTCGCGCGGGTGGGCAAAACGACAACGAAGGACTCAGGGTTCAATAACGGCACAGTTTTATTTTCTTTACGTGGACGGAGGAGCACAGTAAGGACATACAATCGGACTGTCCCGAAAGTGCTCTAAAGACTCCCCGACAAGGGGTACAGTTATTCCTGAACTTCACGGTTCAAATGCTAATCCTTTATTCACAGTATTTGACTTCAGCCATCCTGTTTGGGTGTTTTCGAGTTTGAAGCAATTGTTTTGAGTGTGTGTTAATCGTTTTTGTCTGGTTGGTTATCAATGGTCTAGAATCTCTGGGGTTTGAAACATAGGTGTGTTATTGATCTTGAGGTGCCAGGGACGTTTCCTTAACTGTCTTAATTTTAGGAGTTTCCTTGGGTTTTTGGACTGGTTTAGAAATGCTGATTTTGACGGGGCGGGGATGTGTTCTTTAATTTGGTTCCTATAGGTGTCATCCTGCCCAATTTTTATTATGTGCTAGCCCTCATTGGCATTCTAAAACTATGCTCTTACCTCCTGATCAGTGTCTGTTAGTTTGAGATTTTAGTGGAGGACTCTGAGGATAGCCTTAGATTGCTTCCATTTTATGTGCCCAATTTCGTACAATTTGTTGTCCGATAACAGTTCCACGCTGTCGGTCGGGAGCGGGCTTGTTCCGCCTCACTCAGACCGATTTTCTTAACCAGTTGTATGTCCGGTGCTTCCTGCATTTGCACGCTGCAGTCATACAGTTTGTGGGAGCCCCGGGTTTGTCAAATTAGGAGTGTGCGGGAGAAGTCTTGCCGATTTGGAAATTGTCAAATATTGCAAATCATTCTGATTAGTTCCTTCCTAGTTTCGGTTTTCTTGCGCTTGCGGTGTGTAGAGCACATTATGACCCCCCAGGATATTGCCAGTATGAGAGTTGGATGACAACCAGTATGTGCGAGATTATCGTAATCCAGGGTGACTGTCTACACTTAGACCCAAATCCCACACCCTCCGAAACCTTGTCTGGCTCTGTGAGGCTGACTCTGTGTCTTGCTCTCGTGTTTTGATATGTGATTGTAGCTGGTGGTGTAATCGAACAGAGTGTCCCACTTTGAGACTGAGCTCTCTCAGTACTTCTGCTAAGTGCGGGATTGGAGCCTGTTCTGGCTGTTGGTAATGTTTGAGATCGTCTCTCAATGGGTCCGTGGCATTAAGTGTCAGGGTCTGTCGACGTCGGATGTTGGTGATGTGGACCTGGCCAATAGTGACCGGTAGGCGAGGCGTGAAGCAGAAGTTTGGGTTGGGGATCGGGCATGCCAGCCCATTGTATATGAAGGATGCTCTTGTTGTGGCTACACAATACCTGCCTCGTCCTCCATATCCTGCCCGGGCAAAGTCTGGATCGGTGTGTGTAATGTCTAGGGTACAGCCCTACGTTTTGTTAAACCCGCATTCCGCTGCCTCTCCTTGTCTCTGTGGGTGAGGGCAGATGGTTGTCTCTCCCCTTTGTTTGCATCCCGAGAGGGAGATACTGAACATCACTCCATGCCTTGAGATGACCGTAACGTCGGTTATATGGTAGCGGAGGGAGGTCTTGCCTCTAACAACACAGATGTATTCAATCTGGAAGATAGGAAATGGTCTCCAGACTGTTGTACCTATTGGAATCAATAGGACCATCGCTACCACCGTACTGTCGCTCACCTCGCGGTCTGGGATCACTGGATATACCCGTGTCATTCCTTTCATGGTTTGACGATCCAGCACCCTCTTCTGATCTGCGGGTGGTGCTAGCTGGGTGTTATCAATCGAATCGGGCACCTCCCCAATGTGTACCTGGTCCAAATTATGCCTCAATTGACCGATCATCCTCTGACAGTAGGCATGGCACAGCTGTCCCTGTTGAACCCCGGCAGTGTTTTCTCTCTCTCTCTATCTATAAGCGGTTAATGTTACGGCCGTGTGTTTCTAATATTGTGATTCCATCTGGTTGAGTATGGGCACACCTCTCCCGCAAAAGAGTCTGCTCGGCTTGTTGGACAAGTGAGTGTTCCAGGCTATCTTTCATCACGCCCTTCAACTGTTCTATCTTATTATTGACTCCCTGGATGTCAATTAAGCTAACCACGATGGAACCTATGTGTATTTCTGTGAGGATGTCATTGACTATGCACCCTTTGATTCTGTGTGTGTGTGTGTTTGCGTGTGTTATATCTGTAGTGAGTTGCTCCCATCCCATCGATAGCCCGCTTTATCCTTCCCCTGCCTAGCACCTGGTACATGTCTCGTGTCTGTTCTGAACAGTGTCCCAGTACCTCGATCCCTGAGATATCGATCAGAAAAGGCACGATTTCGTGTTTCTCATTGTCATATACAGTTTCTCCCTCTTTCCACAACACCCCACCCCCCACCCCAGCAAGGGGCAGGGTAAGATTTCAGGTGTAGTGGTCGTAGGGGCACGCGTTGTAGGAAGTGCAAAACATACACATGGTGAAGCTACTGGAGTCTGAACTAGTCCATAGTATCCGCAAATATCAGTGTCCGGTTTCAATATGTCTCTTTGTGGCTGGATCCGTGGGTCCGCGGGAAGGGTGCAGATCTTTCCAAAGGTGCAGCCAGAGTCGCTCAGCGAGTCTGGCCGTTGGATACATGTTTGGGTCTTATCCAATCTGCAGGTGAAGCATGTCATATCGAGACCTGGGTGGACTTATAGCCATGCATTGGAATAGATCCTGTTGTTCTTGTGGTACGGTGCTACCGACACGCACAACGCCTCGGACGTATTGAACATTATTCCGTGAGATTGTTAATCGGTGATGTATCCCTGGATGGCGATCCTGGATAAGAAGATCACGGATAGGGCCATCCTCAAAGTGGTTATCATCCTGGAGAGGGGTAGGAAGGGTACACAAATCCTGGTGGCCGACATGTATTACAAGCTTAATATTAACTAATCTCTATAAACTAATCTACGTTGGCATGCCTCTATGTCTTTCTTAATATATACACAAATTAGAGCCGCGGGTGATGTGTGGCTCTCCTCCGACCTGGAGATGAAGCTTGTTAATTCGATGTCCACTGTGTGGATAGAGGCTGTTACTTTTGGTTCGATACGTAGCCCGTTTATGTCGACGGACTACTCTTGTCTTTACAGTCAATCTGTCCTGTCACACCTTCCACCCCGCCTCCCTTACTCCCCCAACCCTCGCCCCCGGTGGTATGCCTTTAGCTGTGACCAGTGTTTCCAGCGGCCTTTTCCTTTGATGTCAACACAGGCACATGCGTCGCTGGTGAGGATAATTTCATGGGGTCCGACCCATTTTGGTGCGAAGCCTTTTTGATGGAGGGCAACTCGGACCAAAACTTTGTCCCCTACTTGGGACAGTTTGGGGGTATGGCAGATGTCATGTTTCCTAACCTGGCCCTTTATCGTCTGTTGGGCTCTGGCTGCGTGGTGTAGCTCTCTGGATTGGAGGTCTAATTTTGCACGTAATGTTTCATTTCATCCCGGAGAGGTGCCAGTCCTTCTCCGCCTACCGCTATGTTGTCTTGGAGTCTCATTGCCCTCCACGTCATTAATTCAAAAGTTGTAAGTCCTATAGTGCGACGTGGGGTGGCTCGTAGGCGCATTAAAATACAGGGAAGGACATCGACCGACCCCTGACCTGTCTCGGCAACTGACTTGGCAATTGAGATTTTAAGTGTGAGTTTCATTCGCTTGAGGGTGGTATGTGATGTGTAATCGCTGTCGGATTCCCAGGGTCTTACGAGCCTATTTCATTATTTTACCTGTGAAGTGGGTTCCTTGGTCGGAGTCGATTTGGAGTGGGACTTCCCACCTCGGGATGAGTTCGTATGCGAGGATGCGGGCTACGGTGGTGGCTTCGCAATCCGGAGTTGGGAAGGCTTCCACCCAGCGGGTGAATTGATCGATTAAGACGAAACAATATTTCTTCGCTCGGCTAGTGGGTAGGGGGCCTATGAAGTCGATCTGCATGTCTTCCCAGGGTCCTTTTGGTCGGGGTTGGTGGGCCAGTTTGACTTTCAGGGGTCGGCCGGGGTTCTGCTGGTCGCATATGATACAGCGCTGGCAATGGTTGGCCAAATCCCGTCCCATCCCTGACCAACAGCAATCAGTTGACAGTCGGGCCAGGGTCCCATCCTTGCGGAAGTGGTCTGGCTCGTGGTGGCGTCGGAGCAGTTCGGTGCGTATAAATGAGGGGGCGACGACTTGATCTCCTCTGCGGCACACTCCATCTTTGTCGTTGGACGCCCCTGCCTGTTCCCACTGTGCCAACTCATCTGGGCTGGTACTATTATATATATCTACTTCCTCCAAGGGTGCTGTTGTGGTGGCGGCTACATACGGAAGGGGTTCCCGAGCTGCAGCCCTGGCTGCAGCATCTGCGAATTGGTTCCCTTTTTGTTCCGCTGTCTTTACTCTTTGGTGGGCTTTTATCTTAATTACGGGTGCTTCTGAGGGCAGCCTGGCTGCAGCTACCTGGTCTCGGATTATATTTTCGTGCTTTATGCGCCCCCCCCCTCCCCCTGTGGTGATAATCCCGCGCCTTTTCCAGGCCATCATCTAATCGTGGACCACCCCGAACGCATATTGGCTGTCAGTACGCACATTTAGTCGTTTTCCCCTCCCTGTCTTGAGGGCTTCCCTGAGGGCTATGTGTTCGTCCACTTGGGCTGAGTTCTCCCCACTCACCGTGTCTTTTGCGACCGGTGTCACTTTTTGGTCTACTATTACCCACCCTGTGCGGTATTGCCCCTCTACTTGTCTTCGGGGCCCCTCTACATACAGTGTGAGGTGGGGGTTATCTAGGGGTTGGTCATTAATCCCTCCCCCTTCTTCAGTGTCTGGGTTATTCGGGCAGGAGTGTGGACTTCCCTCTGATAGGAGTCCCTCAGCGGGGTTCTTCACAGTGTCCCACACTGTCTGGACGGACTGTCTTGGGGGGGAGGAGTACCGCTTCCCAATTGGCCCTTCGGGGGTCCGAAACAGCCCGGAGTTGGTCTGTATTCAGGAGTTCAACGGTGGTGTGTTTCGTGTGTAAAATGATTTGTCCTGACATAGCGATCGGTTCGCATACCCTGACTGCCGAGGCGGCAGAATCTAGAACCGAGAAACCCTTGTTCAGTCCTTGGGCTACTGGCGATTGTCGGGTGGAATAATATGCCACCGTCGCATGGTATTCCCATATTCTTGGGTTACCACGGAGCTATAAAATCCCTCCTCGGGCTCATAGAGGAGGTGGAAGGGTTTGGTTATGTTCGGCAGGTTTGGGGCTGGAGCTGCTAACAGTTCTGATTTTAGGCGCGTGTATGCTACCTCCTGTTCTGGTCCTCACTCGATCGTTCCTGCTCCCGGCGTTTCCCCTTTGATCAGCCGCTGAATTTGTTCAACTAGGGATGCGAACTGGTGAATGAAATTCCGGCAGTAGTTCAGGAGTCCCATAACTCTACACACCGCTTTAACGTTGTTTGGACGGCGCATATTTATAATGGCCATCTTCCGATCGGAGGAGGGTGCTCTCTTTCCTTGACTTATGTTGATTCCGAAATGCCTGAGATCTTGTGGTGCAATCTGTGACTTGGTTAGCTTGATTTTATACCCCGGAGCCTGCAAGGCGCGCCGATATGTACTGTGAGTTTGGGGGAGAAAAGAATGATGTTGCCCACATACTGGCGGAAGGTACTTCTATATGGGGACAGATCGCAGTCCTCAAGAGTCTCATTCATAACTCGGTGGAAAATATTGGGACGGTTGTGGAACCCTTGGGGGAGGCGTGTCCACGTGTACTGTTTTCCTCCACTGGGAAAGGCGAAACTTTCCTGGGAGACCGTGTGAAGCGGGATGGACCAGAATCCGTTTGCTATGTCTAACACAGCGAAAATGCTATGTTCAGGTCGGAGTCCGTGAAAAACAGTGGATGTTCTATCGGGCGGATTTTGTTTCGGGCAGTGTAGTCTATGGGCAGTCGGTAACTTCCGTCTTGCTTACGGACTGGCCATATCGGGGAAATGGTGTAAGACACTGTGAGTCTTAACATACCCTGGGCAACCAGAGCCTGAACGATTTTCTCAGTGGCCTGTAGCGCCTCGGGCTTGATGGGCTATTGTTTGCGAGGGGTGTTGATCGGCACGTATATGTGTAGGGGAGGGAATTTTACAAGGCCGTTGTCTTGTTTCCCTGCTGCCCAGACTTGGGGTAATGGTTGGCATTGAAGCCCTACTATCCCTTCCTTTCCCATTTTCACGGGCTATGTTTGTGTGGTCTCCTGCCCGGACTGCATTCCTTTCTATACTAACCACGTTTCCCACACCTGTGGCAGCCCCTTCCGTCAGTTCCAAGGGAAGATACCCCGCCCTAGCGCTTTGGATCTTTCTCTGTTGGTTGTCTACAGTAATAGCCCAGTTCTCTAGCTCGTCAAAAGTGTTGAAGATCACCAACCCGGTCATTCGGATTGCTTGGTGCGCTGGGCTCAGCCCGTCCTTATATAGCTAGAGGAATGCGGGGTTCTGTCTATCGACATCGGGAAATCCCCCATGGGCCAGAAAGGCGTCACATTTCCGTCGCCGGTACTCCTGGGCTTATTCCTTCTTCCCCTGCAATACCCCTACGATTGCTTTCCAGCTCACGGGGACTCACCCCATGGTTTGGGTAATATCATCTTTAAAATCCGTCAGAGCTTCGTCTTGCTCTCGGCGGCTCTCGTTCAGGTTCGTGCACCAGGTCCCGTTCCAGTGCTCTACCTGAAGATGGGCCCAATTACTCTCCGGCATTTTGGCACTTCCGTCCCCTGCTATATAAATTGTGTCACATATTCATCTCCTTAAGTTTTTGCCGGAAGATCGCGTAACTGTGTCTGGGCTGGAGGGTCGGGAGTTTGTCCAGCAGTTTCATGGTGACCCCCGGGTAAGGAATAGATATGTCATCTTTATCCGAGCTTGGGCAGATTGCCCTTGCCCGACTCCCGCTTGCCCCCCGGGGACACACTCAATTTTAACGGGGGCTGCCATGACGCTCTGGGATAGGAGGTCGGTGGTAGGTGGAATGCTCCATGCTGTTCGGCATAGTGAACCTGTTTCATCCACTAAACATTTCCAGTCATAATACTCCTCACTCGGAGGTTCGCGTGAGAAGTCGTACAGCGCTGGCAGCAAAGGGTTAGCGGCCATCACAGCAGTGTGTTCTCTTTGCTGTTTGTTCGTGTTTGCCCTGTACATATTCATGAACTCGTCCCACAAGGATGAAATGAACCTTTAACGTTAAGATCCAAGCCTTGTCATCCTTATTCCTTTTCTCTTTCGCCCACCATTGCCATTGGGTTTCGAGAGGGTCATGGGGCTTCCACCTTGCCTTTATCATGCTTTTAATTAGATTCTTATTTTGTCTGCTAGATAGCGGGTGAGGGCACCTCTGGTCCTTATTCAAAGGTGTACTGTTGCTATCCATGTTAGGTTCCTTTACTAGGGTCAGTAGTGTACCAACCCTGGCTCTAATGCATTCACAAATACTTGTTTGTGTATCTCTGACTGAGTTACGGTCAGTCGTTCCCACTATTAGTACGGATCTACCTTCAGAGACAACCCGCAGTGCCCGGCTGCGTGTAGCGGGGAGATTGCCACTGTCAGAGGCAGGTGAGCTCTGCACAGCCTCTCCGCAGAGGCCACAGTATACCGAGAGACTATCGATTACAGTGACCGGGGCCATTAGCTCCTACGCAATCCCCTATCGCTAAATCGACTCTCAGAGGGCGGCCATTTCCCTATCTCCCAGGGTGTTACCCGGACCTGGGTGTGGACTGGCGTGCAGTCGACCGCGGGTCGGAGTCTCCCGATGCGTAGTTGTTTATTTGCACGCTGGCAGAGGTCTCCTGCTTGGAGTAGTCGAGGCTCCAGAGGCTCCAGCCTTAGTAGCGCCCGGAATGAAGCAAATTCCTCGCGGATTTTGCTCCCAGTGGCCCGATCACTCGCGTCTGCAGAGGTCCTCACCGACTTGCAGCGCCCGGACGTGTACCGAACTCCGAGGGTCCGTTCCCATTGGCCCGAAACCTTGGACATCCTCCTTAACCTTAAATTCCAAGTTGCTGTCCCTGAACCTTGAATCCCAAAGTAATATCCCTACTCTTTAAAACCTGTTCTGCTGGGTCCCCTAAAGGACAGTCAGTCTGTGGTCGGGCTGGTCGGGGGTCAGCAGAATATAAACATAACACAATAAATGACCGTTCGCGATCCCAGCCACCCGCCGAAAAAGGAACTTAAACCCACGTTGCCGCTCTGCAGCTATTGAACGGACGCTGTTCACAAGTTCAGATCGCGGCAGCCGTGAAAAAACATTCTGACACTGGGACACTAATATTCCGCGTGTTCGATGAGAAGGTAGAGCTTTAAAGTAATTGGTTGGGCGGGGTGGGCGGAGGGGGGGAAGGCGGGGATCCCGGGGGGGAGGGTGCGAGGGTCGGTGAAATTAAGTGATCTAAAGTAAAGGAGAGGCCAAGACTGTCCCAACAATAAAAGGAGTAGGGGGCGTGAGTATGCTTGGTGGCGTTCTGGCAAATAGGGTACAGGTGACGGCTGGGATGAAGGCACTTTACCTGAATGCACGAAATATTCGGAATAAACTGAATGAGCTGGTGGCGCCGATCAGCACAAATGGATATGATCTGGTGGCCATTACAGAGACGTGGCTACAATGTGACAGGGACTGGGAGCTGAATGTACAGGGGTATCAAGTGTTTAGGAAGGATAGGCAGGAGGAAAAAGGTGGGGGGGGGGGGTGCGTAGCTCTGCTGGTTAAGGATAGCATCATGGTGGTAGTAAGGGATGATATAGGAGCCAAAGAGCAGAAAGTGGAACTGTTGTGGGTGGAGATTAGGAACAGCAAAGGGAGGAAGACGCTGGTGGGTGTCGTTTATAGGCCCGCAAATAATGATTTGGAGGTGGGGCGGGATGTTAACGCGCAAATAAATGTGGCGTGCAGGAATGGTACGGCGATAATTATGGGGCATTTCAATCTACATATTGATTGGTCGACCTATGCTGGACGTGGTGGGCTTGAGGAAAATTTCTTGGAATGCTGTCGGCATAGTTTCCTTGAACAGTGCGTGTTGGAGCCGACGAGGGAACGAGCTACCTTGGATCTGGTGTTATATAATGAGGCGTGTAGAATTAGGGACCTTGTGGTGAAGGATCTTCTTGGGGAGAGTGATCATTGTATGGTGGAGTTTCTGACGCAGATGGAGAAGGAGAAAGTGGGTTCCCGACAATGTGTCCTTTGTTTGAACAGAGGGGAGTACGATATGGTGAGAGATGAATTGGCGCACATTGATTGGGGGAGAGCGTTGGAAGGTAGGTCTGCTGAGGAACAGTGGCATATCTTTAAGGAGACCTTTCTTGGTGCTCAACAGAAATTTATTTTACTGTTTAAAGAGGATCGTAGGAGGAGAGATCATCAGCCGTGGATAACGAAGGAGGTAAAGGAAAGTGTTAAATTAAAAGCTGATGCGTTTAGAGTAGCTAAGAGTAGTGGGTGAGAAGAGGATTGGGAGAAGTTTAAATGTCAACAAAGAATGACAAAGAAGTTGATAAAGAAGGGTAGGATAAACTATGAAGCTGGGCTAGTGCTTAATATCATAAAGGATAGTAAGGTTTTTTAGATATATATAGAAAGGAACAGGCTGGCTAAGGTGAACGTTGGACCCTTAGAGGATGAGAGGGAGGATTTGTGGTAGGGGATGGGGAAATGGCTGAGGCCTTAAATAATTTTCTTGTTTTGTACTTCACGGAGGGGGACGTGAATAATTTGCCTGGTGTTAGCGATGGAAAGATGGTAAGAGTGGAGGGCCTGAATGACATTATTATTACTAGAGAAGCAGTGCTCGAAAGAATGGAAGGACTAATTGTGGACCAGTCCCCAGGACCGGATGGAATGCATCCAATGGTCTGAAAGAAATGGTGGAGGTGATAGTGGATGCCTTGGTGATTATTTTCCAAACGTCGCTGGATTCCGGGGAAGTGCCAGAAGATTGGAAAACGGCTAATGTTACGCCGTTGTTTAAGAAGTTTGGCAGGCAAAAGGCAGTTAATTATTGGCCAGTTAGTTTAATGTCTGTTGTAGGTAAAATGTTAGAATCTGTGATCAAGGAGAAAATAGCGAGGCATCTTGAGGAGAATTGATTGATAGAGCAGACGGATGACAGTTTCGTTACGGGGAAGTCGTGTCTGACAAATTTATTGGAGTTCTATGAGGATGTGTCTAGGGTGGTGGATAGAGGAGAGCCGGAGGATGTGGTGTTTCTTGATTTTCAGAAGGCGTTTGATAAGGTGCCTCACAAGAGATTATTACAGAAGGTCAGGGGGCATGGAGTTGGAGGTAGGGTGTTAGCATGGATCGGGGATTGGCTGTCAAATAGGAGGCAGAGAGTGGTGATCAATGGGTGCTATTCGGATTGGCGGTTGGTGACGAGTGGAGTGCCCCAGGGGTTGGTACTAGGGCCTCGGCTATGTACTATTTATATAGATGATCTGGAGGAGGGAACCGTGTGTATGGTGTCGAAATTTGCTGATGACACCAAGATTGGTGGAACGGCAAATTTTGCGGACGGTGTGGAGAGATTGTAGAAGGATGTAGATAGGCTGGGCAAATGGGCCAGGAACTGGCAAATGGAATTTAATGTTGGCAAATGTGAAGTTGTCCACTTTGGTACGAATAATGATAGGAAGGACTATTACTTACATGGCGAACAACTGCAGCATGCGACGGTGCAGATGGACCTCGGGGTCCTTGTGCAAGAGCCGCAAAAAACCCAGCCTGCAGGTGCAGCAGGTGGTCAGGAAGGCGAAGGGGATGCTGGCCTTCATGCTGAGCGGGATTGAATATAAAAGTAGGGAGGTCTTGCTGCAGCTGTATAGGGCACTGGTGAGGCAGCAGCTGGAGTACTATGTGCAGTTATGGTCGCCGCACTTACACAAGGATATTTTGGAGTTGGAGGGAGTGCGGAGTAGGTTTACTCGGCTGATACCAGAGTTCAGGGGGTTGAATTATGAGGAGAGGCTGAATAAACGAGGCTTGTATTCATTAGAGTTTAGAAGAATGAGGGAGATGTCATTGAGACGTATAAGATGATGAATGGGATGGATAGTATAGAGGTGGAGAGGCTCTTCCCGCTCAGAAAGGACAGGAGGACTAGAGTGCTCAGCATCAAGATAAAGGGTGGGCTGTTTAGAACGGGGTTGAGGAGGAACTTCTTCAATCAAAGGGTGGTGAATCTCTGGAATTCTCTGCCTGTTGAAGTGGTGGAGGCTGCCTCGCTAAATATATTTAAGACGCGGGTTGACAGGTTTTTGTAGGCAAGGGGATTAAGGGTTATGGGGAGAGGGCGGGAAAGTGGAACTGAGCCACGACAGATCAGCCATGATCTTATTGAATGACGGGGCAGTCTCGAAGGGCTAGATGGCCTACTCCTGCTCCTGTTTCTTATGTTCTTATGAAAGGAAGCCTGCAAGAGGGGTTGACTAATGGACAATTTCTCTTGAACATATTTTTGTACACGTCTTATGAGTATGCTTTAAAGTTAAATGTAAGCAGATGTCGGTTCTGCTCAAACATGCAACCACAGGCCGAAGAGGGATCTCGCTGTTCAATGTTCCACTAAAACCCCGGGAAAGGTTCGAATGGATATTGTATCACCACGGGTTTGATCGTGGATGAAGGGCGCCAAACCACAGGAGGACATCGGTTAATTGACATTAGCAGCGGTGTCTCTACAATGAAGAAGGACGGTGAGGGTGGTGCACCGTATCGACTTTTAAGGAACATTATCAGCCCAACAATAATAGGCCAGACTCTCCACTACACGCTGTTGTAAACAAGCAACAAAGCGGATCCATCTGCGAAAAGAAACTGAAACAAACGCGTCGGCCACAGCTACTACATTCAATAGTTTATTCTCACCAGTCCCAGTGGTAGTACGGTAAAGATAAGGCCTAAATCCCATTGACCTACAGACAAATCATTTTGGACCACTGTGGGAGCTCCATTCGGTCTCGACTCAGTTCTATTAAACAACATGTTCGCGTACAATGGCACCTATTTTGTCTATCGAGATAACGCATTTCCTTGGCCTCCCTGGGACTGCTTTGAATCTTGCTATCTAGCATATGTGGTCCCCTACCTCCGGCATTAAGTCTCCATGCATCTCCACCCTAATATATCACTGTTGAGATCGAAAGGCGGCATCAGCGAATTTCAACAGTTTTTGATGGCAGTCTTTCCTGCCTATGGGACAGCAAAGGCGGCTCGAAAGCTGTTAAGTATAGCATCAGCACTTGAGAAAATAGCTAATGATAGTGCGGATGGATTAAAGGAGGTGAGCACCGTTATCCCCGAAGCTTCAGCTGAAGTCATAGGTATAGGGATGTTGGCATTCCAAAATCGAATGGCTTTAGATTACTTGTTGGTTGTTACTGAAGGCACCTGTGCGCTATTTGGCTCGGAGTGTTTTACATACATTCCAGTTTCCTCCGACAATATCACTGATTTAGCTGGTCATAATAAAACGATAGCTGGCAAAATTAGACCCGAGGAGCAGAACTTTAAGTACTACAATCCCCCTGGCTGTTGGCCCTTTGGTAACCACTTTGGTGACCGGAGAGGAACGATAAATCATTTGAGATTCATTATTCTGGTGGTTTGTTTATGACTGCTCTTGCTACAATGTGTTTGTCGATGCCTGGCCATAACTGAGCTCAGCCTCCTCTCTAAAGGTTAAAGTTATCATGACATGATGAATGGGGGGAATGGGATATTAAGGGGTTAACATGAAATGCAAATAAGAACTTTTAAATTGATTTCACAATGACCAGTTTAAGACATCTGTGGTTAACAAATTTACTTTTTAACATGCCTCTTTCTTTCAACATAACGATATTATGACTTTAGATTTGATTAACCTGATTAGAACAAAGGACATCTTGCGAGTTGTTATATTGTATCAGATGTCATGTGATCTGATGGATTGGTTAAACTACATGAGGGAGGACGAGCCATTGCTCGGCACATCTTTGCTACCTGACTCCCAGCATTGAGTGGAAGTTACGTTGGAAAGTTTAAGAGTTTGTACACGTTAGAAGAAAACAAAACTTTTGAATCGGACAACAGTTATTTGCCTTGGTGTTAAGGATGGAAGAGGCTTGCGTAAAACGAACTTAACATTGGCAAATTAAAAAAAGATATGAATCTCCAATGGATACATTTTGGTTCAGAATTGCAATACTTGTCAGTTCAATATTGATTATCAGCATGCGACAAAGAGTCACAAAAATGTACGTGTTCACCTGGCATTAGAATGCCATCACAAAAGATCTGCAGACTGAGACACAAATAGATGAGCAAATCCTCATCGCGATTAATTCATTTTTTTGACATATTTGTTGCTTACTAGCAACCAGCGATTTTCTGCATAGAGATACATAAGACTCCATTGCGATCTTGAGCATAACATGCATGATGATGAAACTTGAGGGAGGGAGCCACGGGAATTTAGAAATGAAAATATGGAATGTTATTGCCTTCAATAATATCAGCAAAACAACAAGAATGCCTACGGAACTCAATAACTTCACTGAAAAAGTTCGGCCAGCAGACCCGAAGTTTTCTATGAAAAGGCGATACTTATATCGCTATTCTTTTTACAAAAAAAGTTCCGCGATATAAATGAGATGATTACTTCTGGAATAAATTGTGCAATATTAATAAAACATTCGTAAAACATACCAGAATACAGTGGTACCCTTTAACAAGCATTACCGTTCAATAATATATTGATTTTTCATATCAAAACGTCAACTGGGCAATACTGTCTTCCACTGCTGCTCGTTCACTACGTCATACGCAATAATTAGTCTAATGAGAAAAAAAATACTCCTGCGCTGTATCCTAGGTGCGAGATTCTGGATAAAATTTCTAAAAGCTCAAGACACTCTGGGAAAAAAAAAATGCTCTCCTTATCACATTTTGAATGGCGACGCTTTAGTTTATATCAGCGATGCAAAATGATTAATCCTTGAAGAAGAGCAATCGCCAGTCCTACATTCAGCCTGCAAACATGTTTCTTAAAGATTTGGGTCAACCCGCGACTTGATCTGTTGAGCTATATGATGATGTCTCACAAGGCATCGAACCTGGTTGGAATCTAAAAAAAACCTTCAGTTGACGCCGATGCATTGAATCATTTCTTCAAATAAGGACCCCTGCACTGTTTGCATTTTCAATTAATGGCCTCACCAGTGCCTGTAAAACCAATTCACTACTTTGCAAATTATGTACTTATTTCCAACCACAGTAATTGATAACATTCGGTTAAATTTACGGATTATTAGTAAGCAGACACAAGGCAATGCGTTTTTGCTGATTTCAAGCTGAATTTGCAGTGCATGGAAAGGAAGAAAGAACACGCAATGAAAATAAAGAGTTTTCTCTTTAAAGATTATAAATATTTTAGATATGTTGATATGGAAGACAGAAACACATCAGCGTAAATCTTACACATAAACTAAATAAGCATTTGAGTGCAGATTAACAACGGTATATTTTCATCAACCGTTTAATTTTCTTCTTGGAAATAAAAATGCCAGCATATTGCATTTCAAATAAAATAAATGAAAGAAATGCCAAATATGGAGGTTTAAAAATAATCTGATGGACGATTCTGATTGAGGAAGACAGATTCATAATCGGAAGCAGGTAGTTATATTAAGTACTGAAGACCCTGTAGTAATTAATGAAATATGCATACACATTGATTTAAAACAATACGGAAAATTGTGGAACAAATTCTGTTTCTAATTCTTGTCGCAGTCAAAAGGGAAATCTTTTTTGAAAATATGCAGTAGTGCCGGTAAATGGAACCACTCTGTTTCGGCATTCAACACAATGATAGTTGACCTGCTCATAACTGCATCCCCAATTTGCTGGCAAAAACTGCCCTTTCAAACTTGCTTAAACATCTCAAACGCTGAGTGCACGGTTTTTGCAGAAACAGAGCTCCATAGGCTAATGGAATTCCAACAGGAAGCCAAAAATTAATAATTTTCAAAATCCTAACGATGTTTTTGCGTAGGCTTTGTTTAAGGAATGTCTGATACTTTTTTCTCTGAAAATATAACGTATAGTCTCGAACGCCATGATGGCATTACGACAATCTTACCTGCTTTTAAATTCTGAATGATGAAACGTAATTAACAGCGAAACAATTTGAAGTATGCACCTTCTCCTATTGCAAATTCCGTTCCAAACAACAGTAAGCTGTCGAACATTTCCTCGTAAAAAAAAACATTCCGTTCCACGAATTTTGCCCCCTCATACGAGGCTGGCATGCTCAACATTATGCCGCCGTATCTTTTTTAGTTTGTACTTCGTATTCCTTTCATTAAATTTTCGTCAACCATGGATGATAGGTTTCTCTATCTTTGTCACAATGCAGACATGTTATTTTAATTATTAAGTAATGCGTCTGCCACTGCACTTGTGCTGATCTATTTACCTGAATCGGCGGTGAGTACGACACAGGCACGTTTTGCCTATGGATTATGCAGACTGGGATTCTGTGATATTTCTTTGAGAAGGGACCGAGTAGATAGTAGAGTTATGCATGCGCAGCGTTTCTGGAGTTGAGGATGTTTCTACTAATTGGGACTGCAGGTTGTTTTTTTTTCTCCATGGGCCAGGAACACTGTCCGCAACTTGAAGTTCCGCCAGCTACCTGCCGGTCATTAGTACTGAAAGGCGGCTCTGAACATTCCGAAATTTTAGGCACACTAATACTGGGCTTCGCAGCTGAGCCAGTCAATTGCTAAACTGAAGATTGAAATTGTGAGATGGTTTCCTTTGCAGGCTGACAAGGAGGGTACACGTTATGTCTATCGATGCCTTCTGATCGTACATTTGACCAGAACAAATTATTCAGGGGCGCTGCAATCATTTTTAATGCTAACACTTTTGGGGATGGGTTGGGAATTTGGTTTTGCTTGCATTTTGTTTTTTTTTATGCGGGCAAAGCGTAAGGGTATTTCGCAGAGGGTTTGCATGTTTCAACATTTATTTGACTATGGTTTCCACACGGAGGTGTGGGGAGGAAGGGTGAGAGGAAGGACTGGTTGGGGGGAGGAAGGAGGGGGAAACCCAAAAGCCTCAGCACCTGAATCTTCTCACCAGATTTGAGATTCTTGCTTCCAGTGTGGACAAGAATGAGAACTGCAAGGTGGACGAGCAATTTACCCACGGCTCAATGGCGCAGACAAAGTTCAATGCAGAAGAAGTAAAGAGAAATGTAATGGTAATTGGGGATAGTGTAGTCAGGGGCATAGACATTTTCCTTTGTGACAAGGATAAAGAATTCCGAAGGGTGTGTTGCCTGCCTGATGCTCCGTTCCTGGATGTCTTATCTGGGCTGCAGAGGAACCTGGAGTGGGAAGGTGAGAATCCGGTAATTGTGCTGTTTAAAGCATTTATTTTATTGTATTTACTGCTAGTTTAGAACATAGTTGTGGACGAGGCTGCTTTAATTTAATTAATTATCAGGGCCACACGGTGAAGTCTTTCACTGTTTGCTGGAGCAGAGAGAGAGCTAAGAATTTACCTGTTAAAAACCTGTTTAAAACAAGTTCTTTGTAGAACCGTTTAAAGCAATTATTTTATTGTATTTACTGCTAGTTTAGAACATAGTTGTGGACGAGGCTGCTTCAAATCAGCGCCAGGTTTAAAAGGAGGCCTGGTGTAAACAGCGGGCAGCGTCTGAGCGGGCAGCGGAGTGAGAGGGAAGCAGAGTGAGCTAATAGGGCTTAATATCAAAAAGGGCTGGAGGGAAAAAAGGACAGGTGAGTTCGTTTGAAAAAAACAAGGAAAGAACATTTTTTTTTCAATACTACTACAGCAAGAAACAAGGAAAAAATGTTTTCCCATAAAAAATTACAGTGAATAATGGAGGGGCATGTGATGTGTGGTTTCTGTATGATGTGGGAACTGGTGGACCCGAGGGTCCTTCCCAGTGACCATGTCTGCAGTAAGTGCAGGTTGCTGGAGGAGCTCCAGCTCAAGGTGAATGAGCTGGCCTCTGAGCTACAGACACTGAGGCTCATCGGGGGAGAGAGGGTGCCCCTAGACTGGCTAAATCTAAGGGTCAGGGACAAAAGGGGGCTGCTGGGAGGAGGAAGGGGGGTGAGGAGCGGAGGCCTCAGCCTCTTAACTTGCATAACAGGTTTGAGGTTCTTGCTTCCAGTCTGGAAGAGGACGAGGCAAGAGAGGTTGGTGAGCAAACTGCACACGGTACAGTGATGCAGCAGGACATAGGCAAAGAGAAGGGGAAAAGGAACGTAGTAGTGATTGGGGATAGTGGGGTGAAGGGTATTGACACTGTCCTTTGTCACAATAACAAAGTGCACAGAAGGGTGTGTTGTCTGCCTGGTACTCGGGTACAGGATGTCGCAGCTGGGCTGCAGAGGAATCTGGAATGGGAGGGTGAGAACCCGCTCGTTGTAGTACATGTGGGTGCCGGCGACGTAGGCAAAATGCGGACTGAGAATCTGGGAAGGGAGTATGAAAAGCTGGGAATGGAATTAAAAAGTAGAACCGACAAGGTGGTTATCTCGAGGCTACTGCCTGAACCGAGGGCAGACGGGCGTAGGGTTGATAGGATAAAGGAAGTAAATAGGTGGCTCAGGGATTGGTGTGGGAGGAATGGGTTCGAATTTATGGGGCATTGGCACCAGTATTGGGGTAGGTGGTACCTGTTCGGGCAGGATGGGGTTGGTCTGAATCATGCTGGGACCAGAGTGCTGGCGAATCGAGTAAAGAGGACTGTAGACAGGGCTTTAAACTAATTAGGGGGGGGGGGGGAGGGTGCGAGGGTAGGTGACGCTATGAGGTCTAAAGTTAAGGATAGGGTACAGGTAAGGGAAGAGGCCAAGGATGTTCCAATTGGTGGCGTTACGGCAAGTAGGGTCCAGGTGAAGGCTGGGATGAAAGCGCTTTATCTGAATGCACGAAGCATTCGGAATAAAGTGGATGAGCTGATGGCGCAGATCGACACAAATGGATACGATCTGGTCGCCATTACAGAGACGTGGCTGTAAGGTGACAGGGACTGGGAGATGAATGTACAGGGTTATCAAGTGTTTAGGAAGGATAGACAGGAGGAAAGAGGGGGCGGCGTAGCTCTGCTGATTAAGGATAGTATCAAGGTGGTAGCAAGGGATGATATCGGAGCCAAGGAGCAGAAAGTGGAATCGTTGTGGGTGGAGATTAGGAACAGAAAAGGGAGGAAGACGCTAGTGGGTGTCGTCTATAGGCCCCCGAATAATGATCTGGAGGTGGGGCGGGCTATTAACGCGCAAATAAGTGCAGCGTGCAGGAATGGGACGGCAGTAGTTATGGGAGATTTCAATCTGCATATTGATTGGTCGACCCACGTTGGACGAGGTGGGCTCGAGGAGGAGTTCTTGGAATGCTGCCGGGATAATTTCCTTGAACAGTGTGTGTTGGAGCCGACGAGGGAGCGAGCTATCTTGGATCTGGTGCTATGTAATGAGGCGGGTAGAATTAGGGACCTTGCGGTGAAGGATCATCTTGGAGAGAGTGATCATTGTATGGTGGAGTTTCTGGAGCAGATGGAGGAGGAGAAAGTGGGTTCCCAGACACGCGTCCTTTTTTTGAATAGAGGGGAGTATGGTAGGATGAGAGAAGAATTGGCGAATGTGGACTGGGGGAGCGCGTTGGAAGGTTGGTCTGCTGAGGAGCAGTGGAGGATCTTTAAGGAGATCTTTCTTGGTGCTCAGCAGAAATTTATTCCGATGGTTAAAAAGGACAGTAGGTGGAGAGGTAATAAGCCGTGGATAACGAAGGAGGTGAAGGAAAGTGTTAAATTAAAAGCGGAGGAGTTTAGAGTAGCTAAGAACAGTGGGCGAGAAGAGGATTGGGAAAGGTTTAAAAGTCAACAAAGATTGACAAAGAAATTGATAAAGGAGGGTTGGAGAAGCTATGAGGCTGGGCTAGCACTTAATATAAAAAAGGATAGCAAGTGTTTTTATAAATATATAAAAAGGAAGAGGCTGGCTAGGGTAAACGTTGGTCCTTTAGAGGTTGAGAAAGGGGAGCTAGTGGTAAGGGATGGGGATATGGCTAAGGTCTTGAATAACTCTTTTGTCTCTGTCTTCACGGAGGAGGACGTGAATAATTTGCCGGGTGTTAGCGATGGAAAGGTGGTAGGAATGGAGGGTCTTAATGTCATTACTGTTACTAGAGAGGTGGTGCTCGACAGACTGGAGGGGCTGATCGTGGACAAGTCCCCAGGATCGAATGGAATGCATCCGAGGATTCTGAAAGAAATGGCGGAGGTGATAGTGGATGCCATGGTGGTTATTTTCCAGACGTCGCTGGATTCCGGGGAAGTGCCAGAAGATTGGAAAACGGCTAATGTTACGCCGTTGTTTAAGAAGGGTGCCAGGCAAAAGGCGGGGAATTATAGGCCGGTTAGTTTAACGTCTGTGGTAGGTAAAATGTTAGAAACCGTCATTAAGGAGGAAATAGCGAGGCATCTTGAGGGGAATTGCTTGATAGGGCGGTCGCAACACGGTTTCATTAAAGGGAAGTCGTGTCTGACAAATTTACTGGAGTTCTATGAGGATGTGTCTAGGGCAGTGGATAGAGGAGAGCCGGTGGCTGTGGTCTTTCTGGATTTTCAGAAGGCGTTTGACAAGGTACCTCACAAGAGGTTATTGCAGAAGGTCAGGGGACATGGAGTTGGGGGTAGGGTGGTAGCGTGGATAGTGGATTGGTTGTCAAATAGGAGGCAGAGAGTGGGGGTCAATGGATGCTATTCGGATTGGCGGTTGGTGACTAGTGGGGTGCCCCAGGGTTCGGTGCTGGGGCCTCAGCTATTTACCATTTATATAGATGATCTGGAGGAGGGAACCGAGTTCAGGGTGTCGAAATTTGCTGATGACACCAAGATTGGGGGAAAGGCAAATTGTGCAGAGGGTGTGGAGAGTCTGCAGAAGGATCTTGATAGGCTGGGCGAATGGGCCAGGAATTGGCAAATGGAATTTAATGTTGGCAAGTGTGAGGTGGTCCCCTTTGGTAGGAGGAATGGTAGGAAGGACTATTACTTACGGGGCGAAAAACTGCAGCAGGCGACGGTGCAGAGGGAACTCGGGGTCCTTGTGCATGAGTCCCAAAAACCCAGCTTGCAGGTGCAGCAGGTGGTCAGGAAGGCGAATGGGATGCTGGCCTTCATAGCGAGGGGGATTGAATATAGGAGTAGGGAGGTCTTGCTACAGCTGTATAGGGCATTGGTGAGGCCGCAGCTGGAGTACTGTGTGCAGTTTTGGGCGCCGCACCTGCGCAAGGATATTTTGGCCCTGGAGGGAGTGTAGAGGAGGTTTACGAGGCTGATACCGGAGTTGAGGGGATTGAGCTATGAGGAGAGGCTGAATAAACTAGGCTTGTACTCGTTAGAGTATAGAAGAATGAGGGGAGATCTCATTGAGACGTATAAGATGATGAATGGGATGGATAGGATAGAGGTGTAGAGACTCTTCCCGCTCAAAAAAGACAGTAGGACTAGCGGGCACAGCCTCAAGATAAAGGGGGGGGGGGGGGGGGGGCGGTTTAGAACAGAGTTGAGGAGGAACTTCTTCACTCAAAGGGTGGTGAATCTCTGGAATTCTCTGCCCGTTCAAGTGGTGGAGGCTGCCTCGCTAAATATTTTTAAGAAACGGGTTGATGGGTTTTTGATAAGAGAAGGGATTAAGAGTTATGGGGAGAGGGCAGGAAGGTGGAGCTGAGTCACGACAGATCAGCCATGATCTTATTGAGTGGCGGGGCAGGCTCGAAGGGCCAGATGGCCTACTCCTGCTCCTATTTCTTATGTTCTTCTGTTCAATGGCATAAGCAAAATACGAACAAAGGATCTGCAGAGGGAGTACGATAATCTGGGAACCAAATTAAAAAGACGAACGAACAAGGTGGTTATCTCTGGATTACTACCTGAACCGCGTGCAAATTGGTGCAGGGTAAATAGGATTAAGGAGATGACTGCGTGGCTCATGGATTGGTGTGGGAGGAATGGGCTTGAATTTATGCGGCATTGTCAACAGTATTGGGGCAGATGGAACGAGCTCAGATGGGATGGTCGTCGTCTGAGTCGAGCTGGGACCACAGTCCTGGCGAATAGATTAGGAACAGAAAAGGGAGGAAGACGCTAGTGGGTGTCGTCTATAGGCCCCCGAATAATGATCTGGAGGTAGGGCGGGCTGTTAACACGCAAATAAGTGCGGCGTGCAGGAATGGGACGGCAGTAGTTATGGGAGATTTCAATCTGCATATTGATTGGTCGACCCATGTTGGACGAGGTGGGCTCGAGGAGGAGTTCTTGGAATGCTGCAGGAATAATTTCCTTGAACAGTGTGTGTTGGAGCCGACGAGGGAGCGAGCTATCTTGGATCTGGTGCTGTGTAATGAGGCGGGTAGAATTAGGGACCTTGCGGTGAAGGATCCTCTTGGAGATAGTGATCATTGTGTGGTGGAGTTTCTGGTGCAGATGGAGGAGGAGAAAGTGGGTTCCCAGACACGCGTCCTTTGTTTGAATAAAGGGGAGTATGGTAGGATGAGAGATTAATTGGCGAATGTGGACTGGGGGAGTGCGTTGGAAGGTAGGTCTGCTGAGGAGCAGTGGAGGATCTTTAAGGAGATCTTTCTTGGTGCTCAGCAGAAATTTATTCCGATGTTTAAAAAGGACAGTAGGAGGAGAGGTAATAAGCCGTGGATAACGAAGGAGGTGAAGGAAATTGTTAAATTAAAAGCGGAGGAGTTTAGAGTAGCTAAGAACAGTGGGCGAGAAGAGGATTGGGAAAGGTTTAAATGTCAACAAAGATGGACAGAGACATTGATAAAGGAGGGTAGGAGAAGCTATGAGGCTGGGCTAGCACTGAATATAAAAAAGGATAGCAAAAGTTTTTAAAAATATATAAAAAGGAAGAGGCCGGCTACGGTGAACATTGGTCCTTTTGAGGATGAGAAATGGGAGCTAGTGGTATGGGATGGAGATATGGCTAAGGTCCTGAATAACATTTTTATTTCTGTCTTCACGGAGGAGGACGTGAATAATTTGCCGGGTGTTAGCGATGGAAAGGTGGTAGGAATGGAGGGTCCTAATGACATTACTGTTCCTAGAGAGGTGGTGCTCGACAGACTGGAGGGGCTGATTGTGGACAAGTCTCCAGGACCTGACGGAATGCATCCGAGGGCTCTGAAAGAAATGGCGGAGGTGATAGTGGATGCCTTGGTGGTTATTTTCCAGAAGTTGCTGGATTCCGGGGAAGTGCCAGAAGATTGGAAAACGGCTAATGTTACGCGATTGTTTAAGAAGGGTGCCAGGCAAAAGGCGGGGAATTATAGGCCAGTTAGTTTAACGTCTGTGGTAGGTAAAATGATAGAATCCGTCATTAAGGAGGAAATAGCGAGGCATCTTGAGGGGAATTGCTTGATAGGGCCGACGCAACACTGTTTCATTAAAGGGAAGTCGTGTCTGACAAATTTACTGGAGTTCTATGAGGATGTGTCTAGGGCAGTGGATAGAGGAGAGCCAGTAGATGTGGTCTTTCTGGATTTTCAGAAGGCGTTTGACAAGGTACCTCACAAGAGGTTATTGCAGAAGGTCAGGGACATGGAGTTGGGGGTAGGGTGTTAGCGTGGATGGAGGATTGGTGGTCAAATAGGAGGCAGAGAGTGGGGGTCAATGGGTGCTATTCGGATTGGCGGTTGGTGACTAGTGGAGTGCCCCAGGGGTCGGTGCTGGGGCCTCAGCTATTTCCCATTCATATAGATGATCTGGAGGAGGGAACCGAGTGCAGGGTGTCGAAATTTGCCGATGACACCAAGATTGGGGGAAAGGCAAATTGTGAGGAGGGTGTGGAGAGTCTGCAGCAGGATCTAGATAGGCTGGGCGAATGGACCAGGAAATGGCAAATGGAATTTAATGTTGGCAAGTGTGAGGTGGTCCACTTTGGTAGGAGGAATGGTAGGAAGGACGATTACTTACGTGGCGAAAAACTGCAGCAGGCGACGGTGCAGAGGGACCTCGAGGTCCTTGTGCATGAGTCGCAAAAACCCAGCTTGCAGGTGCAGCAGGTGGTCAAGAAGGCGAATGGGATGCTGGCCTTCATAGCGAGGGGGATTGAATATAAAAGTAGGGAGGTCTTGCTGCAGCTGTATGGGGCATTGGTGAGGCCGCAGCTGGAATACTGTGTGCAGTTTTGGGCGCCGCACCTGCGCAAGGATATTTTGGCCCTGGAGGGAGTGCAGAGGAGGTTTACTCGGCTGATACCGGAGTTGAGGGGATTGAGCTATGAGGAGAGGCTGAATAAACTAGGCTTGTACTCGTTGGAGTTTAGAAGAATGAGGGGAGATCTCATTGAGACGTATAAGATGATGAATGGTATGGATAGGATAGAGGTGGAGATACTCTTCCCGCTCAAAAAAACAGTAGGACTAGGGGGCACAGCCTCAAGATAAAGGCGAGACAGTTTAGAACAGAGTTGAGGAGGAACTTCTTCACTCAAAGGGTGGTGAATCTCTGCAATTCTCTGCCCGTTGAAGTGGTGGAGGCTGCCTTGCTAAATATTTTTAAGAAACGGGTTGATGGGTTTTTGATAAGAGAAGGGATTAAGGGTTATGGGGAGAGGTCGGGAAGGTGGAGCTGAGCAAAGGGAGATCAGCCATGATCTTATTGAATGGCGGGGCAGGCTCGAAAGTCTAGATGGCCTACTCCTGCTCCTATTTCTTATGTTCTTATGTTCAGATAGGGTGCTGAACTAGTTAGGGGGCGGGGGGTGTGGGGTGTTGTTGGGGGGGTGGTGCAGGTGGGGTAGGCTTGCGGAATTACAAAATCTAAAGTAAAGGAGAGAATACGTGTGCAGGTAAATGCTGAGGACGTTCCACTAATTAAAGAGTCGGGGGCATGAGAGAGGTTAGCAGCGTTTCTACAAATAAGGTCCAGATTTTGGCTGGTATGAAGACACTCTACCTTAATGCACGAAGTATTCGGAACAAAGTGAATGAGACGATGGCGCTAAACAGCACAAATGGATATGATGTAGTGGCCATTACGGAAACGTTGTTGCAGGGTGACAAGTGCTGGGCTCTGAATATCCAGTGGTATCAAGTGTTGAGCGAGCATAGACAGGAGGACAAAGGACGTTGGAACTTTGTTAATAAAGGACAATATCAGGGCGGTAGTAAGAGAAAATATAGGCTCCAAAGAGCAAAACGTGGAATTGTTGTGGGTGGAGATAAGGAATAGTAAGGGGAGAAAGACGTTGGTGGGTGTGGTCTATAGGCGCCCAAATAATAACTTTGAGGTGGGACGGGCTATAAACAAACAAATAATTGATGCGTGCAGAAACGGAACAGCGATAATTATGGGGGATTTAATCTGCATGTTGCTTGGATAACCCATTTCGAACGCGGTGGGCTTGAGGAAGAGTACTTGGAATGCTATCGGGATAGTTTTCTTGAACAGTGTGTAACGGAACCTGCGAGGGTGCGATCTTCGATCTGGTACTGTGTAACGAGACAGGTAGAATTAGGAATCTTCTTGTGAGGGGTCCTCTTGGCAACGAGTGATCATAGTATGATTGAATTTCTGATTCAGATGCAGGATGAGAAAGTAGGGTCCCGAATCTATGTCCTCTGTTTGAACAGATTGGAGTATGATAGGCTGAGAGCGGAATTGGCGAATGGAGATTGAGGGCGCAGATTTGTTGTAGGACGGCTGAGGAACAGTGGAGGATTTTTAAGGAGATCTTTATCGGTACTCAGCAGAAATGTATTCCTTTGAGAAAGAAGGACTGTAGGAGAAGGGGTAACCAGGGGTAACCAGCCTTGGTAATCGAAGGGAATAAAGGAGAGTATTAAATTAAACGCGGATGCGTTCAGATCGGCTGAACATAGTGGGTGATTAGAAACTTGGGAAAGATTAAAAAAAACAACAAAGAATGACTAAGAAAGTGATAAAGAAAGGAAGGATGGAATATGAAGCTAAACTAGCTCTTAATATAAAAAAAAGTAGTAAAAAAAAGTTTTTTTCACAAGTATATGAAGAAGAAGAGACTGGCTCGGGTGAATGTGGGACCCTTGCAGGATGAGAGGGGGGATTTAGCAGTGGATGATGAGGAAATGGCAGAGGCTTTAAATATGTTTTTGTTTCTCTCTTCACGGAGGAAGGCACGAAGAGCTCGTCCGATATTAAAGATAAAGGGAAGCTAGGAGCTGAGGTCCTTAATGCGATTACTGTCAATATAGAGGTACTGCTTGATAGACTAACGGGACTGAAGTAGGCAAGTCCCCGGGAACGGTTTGAATTCATCCCAAGGTCCTGAAAGAAATGGCAAGAGGTGATAGCAGATGCCTTAGTAATTATTTACCAAACATCACTGGACTCTGGGGAAGTGTCGGAATATTGGAAAACGGCTAATGTTACACCACTGTTTAAAACAAAGTTCGCAGACAATAGGCAGAGAATTATAGACTGTTTAGTTTAACGTCCGTAGTTGGGAAAATGCTAGAATCCGTCATCAAAGAAGATATAGCGAAGCACCAAGAAAAGAATGGCTTGATCAAGCAGATACAGCAAGGGTTCGTTAAGGGGAAGTCGTGCTGAACAATTTTTTTGGATATTTATGAGGATGTGACTCGTGCGGTAGACAGATGGGAACCAGTGGATTTGACGTTTTTAGATTTCCAAAAGGCGTTTCATAAGGTGCCTCACAAAAGGTTGCTGCAAAAGTTTAGTGTTCATGGAGTTGGGGGTAGGGTGTTAGCGTGGATGGAGGATTGGTTGTCTAATAGGAAGCAGAGCGTTGGAATCAATGCGTGCTATTCTGGTTGGCAGATGGGGACAAGTGGAGTGCCACAGGGATGAGTGCTGGGGCCTCAACTGCTTACCATTTACACAGATTTTCTGGAAGATGGGTCTGAGTGTAGGCGGACGAAATTTGCTGATGACACGAAGATGCGTGGAACAGCAAATTGTGTGGAAGGTGTAGAAAGTCTGGAGAGAGATTTGGATAGGCTGAGTGAGTGGGCGAGGACCTGGCAGATAAAGTATAATGATAGGAAATGTGGTGTTATCAACTTTGGTAGGAATAAGATTGGGAGGGATTATTATTTAAAAGGCAAAAAGCTGCAGCATGCAACGGTGCAGAGGGACCTGGGGGTCCTTGTGCAGTAATCACAAAGACCCAGTCTGCAGTTGCAGCAGTTGATGAAGAAGGCAAATTAAATGTTATCATTTATACCGAGGAGGATAGAATGTAAAAGCAGGGAGGTATTTTTGCAGCTGTACAGGGTACTGGTGAGGGCACACTGGAGTACTGTGTACAATTTTGGTCGCCACATTTGCGGAAGGGTATATTGGCCTTGCAGGGAGTGCCGAGAAGGTTCACGAGGCTGATGCCGGAGATGAGGGGGTTAGCCCATGAGGAGAGATTACATAGGCTGGGTCTGTACTCGTTGGAGTTTAGAAGGATGAGGGGGGATCTTACAGAGACATATAAGATGATGAAGGGGGTGAATGGGGTAGAGGTAAAGAGATTCTTCCCACTTAGAAAGGATAGCAGAACTGGACGGCACAGCCTCAGAGTAAGCGGGGGGCGGGGGGGGGGGGTGCAGTTTAAATCGGAGTTGAGGAGGAACTTCTTCACTCAAAGGGAGGTGAGTCTCTGTACTTTTCAGCCCTCTGAATTGGTGGAGGCTACCTCGCTGAATATATTTAAGTCATGGGTAGATAAGTTTCTGATAGACAAGGGAATTAAGCGTTGTTGGAGAGAAAGCGGGAAAGTGGAATAATCCACTTCAGATCTGCCATGATCTTGTTGAATGGGGGGCGGGGGGGGGGGGGGCGGTGAGGTTGGAAGGGCTAGATGGCCGACTGTTGCTCCCATTTATTGTGATCTTATGTTATAAGCTAGGCCAGAATGTTCAACATCCTGATGGCTAAGACCAAAACAGAGTCGAAACTTACATCATTGGCATTAGGTGCAAATATCTCATGAAGGTGTTTGTATTTCTCTCGAGTATCCTCCGTGAAATTTTAACATATTCACACCAACGATATTATCCTTGTTTCTAACAAATCTGGGTTCTCATGCACAATTGATTAGTCACTGCAAAACCTTGCCAGAAACGACATTCTTCAAATGTAGCTTGTTTTCTTTGTTATTTGTCTATTCTCAATTTCCCCTCCACTGCACACTCGTTGTTCATGGCTTAATTTTTCAACAAACCACCCCATCCACCCACCCCTCGGACCCCACCACGTCCCGGTGCCGGATGGCCGTCGTCACATCTGATTCTCTTAACCACCCCATGCAAAAAAAAACACCATTAACATTTTTGAAAGCTTGGAATACGTCCGTTAGTACTAATTTTTCCATCCCAATGATCATGTGTCTCCTTGTTTCTAGGCATTCAAGTACTGTGCAGTATGCTTTGTATATAGAGAAGTGAGGAAATTGCCTAGATGACGATTTGGGAAAAATGTGTTGACTGATCTCATCTTCAATGATGGAAGAATAGGCTTGGACTCAGGTTAGATTGTATTCCATTTTTGATCCATAATGGAATCAACGTGGCTGGGGATTTGTGGATTGAAGGAATGTTCATGTTAATAATGTCGATCATCCATCATTCTCGTGAATGTCAAGCAGGATCAAAAGGCTGAGCAGACTACTCCATTTGTTGTTTTTTATTCTGCTACTAACTTATTCTTGGCTGGGGAAAGCAAACATTTTGGGAAGCGCAGAATCAGTCTGGACGTCACAAGCGTAATAACGTGCATGACAATGGGTAGCGTGCTTTCCAATGGAAAGCTGAAGAAGGAAATGGAAATGCGGCATTCCTTTATATTATTGGGAAGTGAATTTGATCCATGCAAGCAGTCCCTGGGTAAGCAACCTGCGAAGAGACCTGCAACAATGAGACTTCTTGTATCTTATATCCGACCTTATAAAGTTTCCAGTTTTAGACAAATTTCACAATGGGAATAAAAATATCCAGACGAGCTGAATATAGACTTCTTGTCATTCCTTGGAGTGTCTCTGCACGTTTTTTGTGCACGTGCAAGGATCGTGCAGGAACACACAGTGTTCGTGAATGTCCACAATTTGGTATATTCTGCCAGTCAAAGGTTGAATCACTAGTAATCTTTCAAGCCTGCCTGATGCGTGTTTCTGAGAGGTATGTGCTCTACCCATGCCCCTCTGCTGCTATCCACCATGTTTTTCATCTGCTCTGCAGAAGTTGGAGATACTTGCCAACTGCATGTTTTCTTTTCAGTTTCGTCACATATCCGTTAATTGAATCTATTACGCTTATAATAAGGCACATGTTTCGTAGCGAATGGTGCAAAACTGTTTCGCAAAACAGTTAGAATATTTTCCAACACAAAACAAAAATGACTCCTTCTTCTGGATTAAAAGAGACATTTTGTGTTCCGAATCTGTGCTGCACTAATCTGTGTTTATTTTTCTAAAATATGACACAGTCTGACCCAGTGCGTCCCTATTCTTTTGTAACAATCGATCTGTCTGCACCTCAGTGCATTTCACCCTGAAATTCCCTTTAGTGGCCTTGGCCAATTCTGTACGTGGAATTTTTTTTTTTGTATGATGAAAATGTATATTCATTCAAATACTTAGCACCCGAATTCAAATCTGCGGGTAACTTATAACAATCCATAACAAATAGATATTTCAAATACGCAGTTGAAAACAGTCAGCTGGCAACGAAAGAAGTATTAGCAGAAAACCATGTCATAAACATAATAATAGAGAACGAACAATACAATATCGAAGTCATCTAAACCTGCAAGCAGCCTAAACATAAGAACATAAGAACATAAGAAATAGGAGCAGGAGTAGGCCATCTGACCCTTCGAGCCTGCCCCGCCATTCAATAAGATCATGGCTGATCTGTCGTGACTCAGCTCCACCTTCCTGCCCTCTCCCCATAACCCTTAATCCCTTCTCCTATCAAAAACCCATCAACCCGTTTCTTAAAAATATTTAGCGAGGCAGCCTCCACCACTTCAACGGGCAGAGAATTCCAGAGGTTCACCACCCTTTGAGTGAAGAAGTTCCTCCTCAACTCTGTTCTAAACCGGCCCCCCCCCCCCCGCCCTTTATCTTGAGGCTGTGCCCCCTAGTCCTACTGTCTTTTTTGAGCGGGAAGAGTCTCTCCACCTCTATCCTATCCATCCCATTCATCATCTTATACGTCATGCAATCGAACGTCAATGCATGTCGATTAGATGGACTAGAAGTGTATGACTAAATCGTGAAAGTAATGAGAGTTATTAAATCACGTCAATTTGAAAGTAGTTTAAACAGAGAAAGTGAATTTAACGTAGAAAACGTATCAAATCCTGTCACAGACCCTTGCCAAGTGAAGAAGAATGGAAGCAATAATACGCCTGCTTTCAATCGGTACCGAACAAAGCACATTAACAAAAAACGTGAGTCAGCAAGTAAAATGGTGAATTCGGCTTCTTGGCAAGTTGTGGATCAGCAAGCTACGTATTTAACAATTTGTCAGCTAAGAACTAATAAAAGAATGTTCAGAATCCCCATAATTTGAGGAAGGATGACAGCAATTAATATCTTCTGCATTGGCATCAAACACCAATGTGAATAAATCATGCAGATGTGTTTTTAAATTTACTCCCGAACCCTCCTTTATCGATGAAAGGATGTTTGGGAGTTCGTTTTGAAAATCTGTGGCTCCATCGGTAGGTGTTGGTGTGTTCCTAACACGTTGCATTAGGATTTATTTTTACCCAGGCCGGTGGAAAAGTCCTTATCGAGCATTAACTCTCAAACAACTTTCAAGTTTGAACGATCTTCCTTGCTCCAGAACATCGCAACCATGAGCTCCGCAGTTACAATAATTATCATTTGTTTTCATCTCATGTAAACAAGGCGAGAATTTGCTTGAGCAAAAATAATCGTTGTTAAACAAAGTGTGTTTGGTACATTTTTGCAGATCGCAAGCTATCAATAAAGTCAGCATCTTGGGGCGATCATGAGAGAAGAGATGACCGTGCAAAATTGTACATTAAATTATTATTTTATACTGTGTCTGCTGAAGAGAATTACGTTTGTATGCAACATTGTTCTGATAACATCGAAGAATTGATGTTTTCGTGATAAACACATTTTTTTTGGCCTCAAATGTGTAAGGCAGTAGCAATGTACAACATATGTAAACAACCATCAGCAAATGGCATTTAGCGGTATTGCCACTGATCCACACACGACAGCGAAATGCTATATTTCACCAAGGAACAGACACTGAACGCGAGCTTTGGCATAAATATTCTGACTGCAAATGAAATCGTGGCCTATGAATTCGAGGAAGGCAACTCACATCCGGCCTTTTCATATCATGTCCGCCACTTACAAGTTGTCATTCCGCATTATCGTCGAATACGATCGAACGATCTGGCTATGGTCAGCGCCAGCAGCAATCAGGACGCACCAAATTAAGCAAAATAAGCGGCTTGTTCCATTCGTACCAAAAACATTGCCTTCAGCGTCTACATTCTGCACCAGTCAAGATCAGTGACAGCAGCTTGCATCACTTGGGAGGATCTTGGTCTCATCCCAGCAAGACACATCCCATATAGTTACTGATATCAAAACCCATACTTCCAGTAAGGCAAATGACAACTAATGACTGCACAACATTATCTCATCTCTCAGCTCCAAGCCGCACGTCATCTTGATCTGGCATTTGATGTGTATTCCTTAACTGGCACTGGAACACACACAGGAAATTCCTCCCTGTTAGCACTGCGGTAATAGAGGCTACACTGGCAACAGAAGGCACCACATGATCATGTTTCCAAGTGTAATCACTGAAATACGGTCCATGGAGTTCACCACGTCTCTTGTTTGTGTCGGAACATGAAATCCACATCCAATGCAACTCTTGGGAAATAACTGTACGAGTTGCATGAAGACGAGTGATCAGGATGCTAACAATTTATCAGCAAATTGAAGTATTCCATTGCAGTTTTTTTGAGTTCCACTTCTTGCAAAAATATTGAGAAGAATGGAGACAAGTTGTGTTGATGTCTAACGATAAATATATTGATTCAGATAAGTCAGAATGTAATGCGGCAGGTTCCTTGCGTACAACATTGGCCATTTCAGTTTCATTTCTTTTTTTTTTGTTTAAGCCTTGCCTTGTACGAATAAATGTTCAACTTTGCAATGATAATTTAAATGTACTGTATTCCTGATTTTAGATTTGATGTATATGCATTTTTTTCCCAAGACTCTAAAGTTTTTAGTGTAGAACTACATTCATGTTGGTTTAGTCTTTATACACAGGCCAGTCTGAACCTTTGTCAGGAACAAAATCAATTCCATTGCAGGCAATGGCATTCATTCATCCCTCATAGTGGTGTCAAATTTCGAAATAAACCTTAAATGTAGAAAGTACGTTTGCCATGTAAACGCTACCAGTTATTTGCTCTGGGCAGAGACCAGTATATATGCCCCAGCCATCATCATTCGTTTTAGCCCGGTTTTTTTTATTGTCGTTAGCCATTTGTTATCACAACTATACACTTTGCAAGTGTGCTGCTTTCGAACAGCTTTTAAACTGTCATTCTTCATAGAAGGGGCCAGTAATGCGCGACATCCACGGCAATCGGTTGAAGGACAAGTGGTGAAAAAAATATCGGAAGACAAATGCAGCTATTGTTCAAAAAAAGATGATAATTCATCAAATATACACGTAAGTTGTTTGTACGAAGAATAAACATGCAACAATCTATTGTCAAATAAGCATATAATATGATGAAAAAAATTAGGAAACGTAAAACGAGACGATGGTATATGAATAACATGTTTTACACAGGTAGAGTGAGTTGTCAATGAAGACAGTTGAGAAGATGTTGACTCTCCAGAATCCCACGTGCCTGGAAATCGATGCAGTGGTTGACGTTGACGGAGAATTTGAGGATTTCAAACGAGGTGCATATGTGTTTGAGATACAAATGTTTTCTTTTCAGCAATTCCACTTCAATGTAATATATTGAATACTGTTTAACTTTTATTTTTAGTTTTAAAGTTGCGAGTTTCGGCGGTTTTTTAAAAAATTAGTTAGAAACCGGAAGTCGTCACTAGGACGCTTACCGGGAGTTGTAGTTTTTTTTTCGGGCCCCAAACCCTATAAATTTGTGTAGAAAGGATACCCGATCCTCTACACTGGTAGAGAATCCCACCCTCCCACCTCCTCTAACCTAAATTATAAGTGTGGGTAAGTTTTCTTTTTAATATTTTTTATTTTTTCTGCTGGTAATTGTTTCAGGGATGGCAGTTCAGGCAGTGTGCTGCATCTCCTGTGGGATGTATGTGGTGAGGGATTCCAGGAGTGTTTCAGGGGATTTTACTTGTAAGAAGTGTGTTAGATTGCAGCTTCTGGAGGAGCGTGTAAAGGAGTTGAAGGTGGAAGTAGAGGAACTCCGCAAAATTCGGGATGCAGAGGTGGACATTGATAGGAGTTATAAGGAGATAGTCACTCCTAGAAACCAGTCTTGGGTCACTGCCACGAGGAGAGGAAAGAAGAATATGGTGGGACAATCCCCTGGGGTTGTTCCCCTCCAAAATATGTTTTCGGTCCTGGAGGCTACAGTTGAGGAGGAATCAACTGGGGATAGCCAAAGGGATCAGGTCTCTGGGGATGAACCTATTGTAAAAGCTCAGGTGGTTCGGGGTTGCAAAAGGTTAGGACTTGTGATTGGGGACTCCACCGTTAAGGGGACGGATAGGAGAGTCGGTAGCAATGATAGGGACTCAGGGATGGTGTGTTGCCTACCTGGGGCTGGGGTCCGGGATGTATCAGAGAGGATATTCAAGACTCTCAGGGGAGAGGGAGATCAACCCCAAGTTATAATTCATGTGGGGGCGCATGATATAGGGAGGCTAAGGGAAGGGGATATTAAGCAGAGATTCATGGAGTTGGGGTGGAAGCTAAAGGCCAAGTCAGACAGAATGGATATCTTTGGACTCTTGCCTGTGCCACGGGATAGATTACAGAGGAATAGAGAGAGGGAAAGTTTGAACTCGTGGCTGAGGGGATGGTGCAGGAGGGAGGGGTTCAAGTACTAGAGCAATTGGGGCTCGTTCTGGGGAAGGTGGGACCTCTATAAGAGGGATGGCCTACACCTGAACCAGAGGGGAACAAATATCCTGGGGGGTAAATTTGTGAAGGTTATGCGGAGTGGTTTAAACTGATTCAGAGTGGGGGTGGGATCCTGAGTAGAGGGGGTGAAAGTGAGGGGAGCATAGATGGGGACTGCAATGCACGGCATTGTGGGGGTGGGGCGGAGGAGGGTTTGAAATGCGTATATTTTAATGCGAGGAGTATTCGCAATAAGGTGGTTGAACTTGCAGCGTGGACCAGTACCTGGGACTTTGATGTTGTCGCCATTTCAGAGACTTGGATAGAGCAGGGTCAGGAATGGATGTTGCAGGTCCCGGGATACAAATGCTTTAGTCGGAGTAGAGAAGGAGGTAGAGGGGGCGGGGTGGGGGGTGTAGCATTATTGGTCAAGGACTGTATCACAGTGTCAGAGAGGAACTTTGATGAGGACTTGTCTGTTGAGGTAGTATGGGCGGAGATTAGAAATAGGAGAGGAGAGGTCACCCTGTTGGGAGTCTTTTATAGACCTCCAAAAAGTTCTAAAGAGTTTGAGGAAAGGATTGCGGAGACGATCCTTGTTAGGAGTGAACGTAATAGGGTAATTGTTATGGGGGACTTTAACCTTACTCATGTTGATTAGAATTGCTATAGCTCTAGGTCGTTAGAGGGGTCAGTTTTTGTTCAAAGTGTGCAGGAAAGTTTTTTGACTCATTATGTAGATAGGCCGACTAGAGGTGAGGCTATATTGGATTTGCTGCTGGGTAATGGATTTGGGGACGGCGGCGCGGGCTCGTTGGGCCGAAGGGCCTGTTTCCCATGCTGTGTTGTTCTTGTTCTTTGTAATGAGCCAGACCAGGTCCTAGACTTGGAAGTTGGTGTGCATTTTGGGGATAGTGACCACAATTCGATTACGTTCACCTTCGTGATGGCAAGGGATAGGCATGAATCTCGGGTCAGTAGATTCAGCAGGGGGAAGATTAATTATGAGGCTATTAGGAGAGAATTAGGAAGCATTGGTTGGACTAGGAGATTACAGGGACTGGGAACATCCGAGATGTGGAGATTTTACAAGGAGCAGCTATTGCGGGTCTGTGATAGGTATATCCCTGTCAGGCAAGGAGGATTTGGTAGTCCCAGTGAACCGTGGTGCACTAAAAAAGTTGATTCGTTGGTGAGGAAGAACAAGGAGGCTTATGTTCGGATAAGGCTTGGGGGCTCAGGTATTGCATTAGAAAGTTGTAGAATGGCCAGGAGGGAGTTGAAGAGGGAGTTAAGAAGGGCTAAAAGAGGGCATGAGATGACTTTGGCTGATAGGATTAAGGAGAACCGTAAGGCGTTTTACAGGTATGTCAAGAACAGAAGGTTGGTTAGGGCGAGATTAGGGCCAGTTACAGACATTAGAGGGAAGTTGTGTGTGGAACCGGAGGAGATTGGAGAGTCGTTGAACCAATATTTCTCTTCGGTGTTCACGCAAGGGGACATGGACGTAGCTGAGGAGGACACTGGGGTGCAGGGGGGTAAAATAGATAGTATTGCAGTTGATACGGGGGATATGCTGGATATTTTAGAGGGTTTGAAAATAGATAAGTCCCCTGGTCCGGATGGGATTTACCCGAGGATTCTATGGGAGGCAAGCGAGGTGATTGCGAAGCCTCTGGCTCTGATCTTCAGGTCGTCGTTGGTCTCTGGTATAGTACCGGAAGATTGGAGGACAGCAAATGTTGTCCCATTGTTTAAGAAGGGAAGACAAGACTTCCCTCTGAATTATAGACCGGTGAGCATTACTTCTGTGGTGGGTAAGGTTTTGGAAAGGATTATTAGAGACAGGATTTATAGTTATTTGGAGAGTAATGAATTGATTAGAGACAGTCAGCATGGTTTTGTAGCGGGTACGTCATGCCTTACTAACCTTATCGCGTTCTTTGAGAAAGTGACGAAAGAGGTGGATAGGGGTAAGGCAGTTGATGTGGTGTATATGGATTTTAGCAAGGCGTTTGATAAGGTTCACCATGGTAGGCTTCTGCAGAAAATGCAGATGTATGGGATTGGGGGTGATCTAGGTAATTGGATCAGGAATTGGCTAGCAGATAGGAGACAGAGGGTGGTAGTTGATGGTAATTATTCGTCATGGAGTTCGGTTACGAGTGGTGTGTCTCAGGGATCTGTTTTGGGGCCACTGCTGTTTGTAATTTTTATTAATGATATGGATGAGGGTATAGTTGGGTGGATTAGTAAGTTTGCTGATGAGACCAAAGTCGGAGGTGTGGTAGATTGTGAGGAAGGGTGTCATAGTTTGCAGGGTGACTTAGAAAGGTTGCAGAGCTGGGCTGCGAGGTGGCGGATGGAGTTTAATGTGGAGAAGTGTGAGGTAATTCATTTCGGTAGGAATAACAGAAGTGTTGAGTATAGGGCTAACGGGAGGGCTTTGAATAGTGTGGAGGAGCAGAGGGATCTAGGTGTATGTGTGCATAGATCCCTGAAAGTTGGGAATCAAGTAGATAAGGTTGTTAAGAAGGCATACGGTGTCTCGGCGTTTATTGGTAGGGGGATTGAATTTAGGAGTCGCAGCGTCATGATGCAACTGTACACAACTATGGTGCGGCCGGACTTGGACTTTTGTGTGCAGTTCTGGTCCCCACATTACAGGAAGGATGTAGAGGCTTTGGAGAGGGTGCAGAAGAGGTTTACCAGGATGTTGCCTGGTATGGAGGGGAGATCCTATGAGGAGAGACTGAGAGATTTGGAGTTGTTTTCGCTGGAAAGAAGGCGGCTAAGAGGGGACCTTATTGAAACATAGAAGATGATTAGAGGTTTAGACAGGGTAGATAGTGATAGCCTTTTTCCTAGGATGGAGAAAGCTAGCACGAGGGTGCACGACTTTAAACTAAGTGTGTGTGGGGGTGGGGGTAGTTATAGGACTGATGTCAGGGGTAGGTTCTTTACCCAGAGGGTGGTGAGGGACTGGAATGCCCTGCCAGCTGCAGTTGTAAATGCACCTGGTTTGGGGGCGTTTAAGAGATCTGTGGATAGGTTTATGGACGAAAAGGGATTGGTTTAGGCTAGTGGGTCATTGTTTTGTAACTGGTCGGCGCAACATCGTGGGCCGAAGGGCCTGTTCTGCACTGTAATGTTCTATGTTCTTTGTTCTATTTCTGCCTCCAGCACCCCCGGCCACACCCCGCCTCAGGTTTGGTATGTGTAGTAAAAAAAAACGTACAGTTCACTAATGGTGTTCATAGAAATTAATGTATATCATTGCCTTAAACTTTGAAAACGTCGTGGGACAATTCATCACTAGAACACCTTTTTTAGCGATACCCTAACGTATGAAAACTATAAGAGGAGAGTTGGCATCTCTGCTTCGTGGAATGAAGGTATAGATTACTTCATATACATTGTACTATTTGCAGGGAGATAATTTAAGACCTCTGCTGTAGCCAAATGAAAGTATTATTTGAGCACACTTTCATGTCCAAATTTCTTATTGTTTTTTGTCTTATTCTTTTAAATTTCAATCGCCCTCCAAATTCGTCATCGCATCCTAGGTTTCATTGACTGACAGACATTCTGTTTCTGCATTTGCCTTTCGATTGGTGTTGATGTTCTGTTAAGAAAAACAGTAGATTTATAAATATATATATATATATATATATATATATATATATATATTGCTGCCTAACCACTTTCCAGACACACACACACACACACACACACGCACACACACAAATCTAACAGTGAAATTAATCACAATTTATGGCTGTTTATTTTTCTTATAATTTCGTAATCACATGCCAGGCCTTCAATTTGGATAACATATTTCGGGATATTTCGGAGAGGGAAAATACTTTTTCAAAAATGTGGTTTGTCGGGGACGAAAATGATCCACATGATCACAACGGTACTGAAGTTTGGAAAACATGTTAATGCTTAAAATCTGTAATATGTTATTCCTGGTGGTGTTGTCTGTTTGCAGAGAGACAGGGACATTTTTTTCTTTGGTTTGGCAAAAACAGACCAGTTTTTTTTTCTTTCAAGATAGAACAGCAACAAAACGAGATAAACAAATTGATCCCCTGTGAATTTTTAACTTTTATCGGACGATGTCCGTGTGAAATGCAAAATGATATATTGAAACGAATCACGAACAGTAGAAAGGGAAATATCAAAATACATTAGAAGAAATAAAATGTATAAGAAAACAAGAAATGTGTTGTATTTTTAAGCGAGATACATTATTGGAACAACAGTGGGAAACATGCCCTAAACCCATGAGTGGAGATGTTAGGGCCAATTAGGACCAAACGTTGTTCATAGGAATGACGCGGCCTCTTTCTACATTTTAATATATGTAATCGGAGTAGTGACTCCGACTCCGATGTCAGTTGCATTGCCAGTTAATGGTCCACATGCGTGTGATAATAATGACATTGAATCCTTTGTCACTCGAATTAATGCAACAATAATTTAGGAAAGAACGTTTGAACAATTAAAATTATCCCAATTGTAAGTTCAAGTTTTTGTAGGTCCAAGCCACAGATGTGTTATACAGTAATGATAATATTTCCAATGCAATTTTCAGGCAGACCCAACTGGACGTTGTAGGTGTCCGTGCCCTTCCGAACCTGAAATACTTGGCACGTAACATGTAAAATTCCCAATGTGCGCATTGGATGTCGATTCAGTAGTTTTGACTAGGGAAGTGTTTTGAAGCGCTGATTGAGTTTATAGTCAGATCAAATGGTAGTTTGGCACTGGATTCGCGACTGACTTGTGTTCGCATGCTGCTAATCTACGAACACTGATTATAAATGTTCTTACATAATTCGGAGATCCAGACAGTGGAGCCTTGGAGCTTTTTTGGTCAGTTCTCCATGCTTCCTTAATCCTGTCCCGACCAAACCCCTTCAGAAACAGGCATTGCGATATTACTGACCTTCGGAAGTGATTGTACAGTGAAGTCAGCCGCATGATTGTTTTCCACTGTTTAGTTAAGTATTTAGGGCCTATTCATATGTGACCTCAAACGAACTAAATTACAAATCTGATAATTAATTATGATATATTGCACGGAAATTACCTTTCTTGAGGTTCGCCAACTCTGCAGGCAAAATGGAGGAATGCAACAAGATTATTTATGCTGCAGTAGAATATTTATTCCATCAACTCCAGACTTTCTGACGATTTGGGGGCATTCCACGACCAGCACACAAATCGAAGTGGACAAGTTAAATGCTCTGGCGGAATGACTTGACGCCGTCCAACATTACAATTTTCAGTTTTTGAATATCAAAAATGCTGATATGTACAGATTTTGAAAATCTATGCTTGTTTTCCCATACATCGCAGTTGCAAAACAACCATGAAGTGTAATGTTCACATAGTGACAACCATGTCGTAATATTCAAAGGAAAATGTTGAACTATTTCAATGGAGGTAACGTCATTATCGTAGCAAAACATTCGAGACTCTTCAACAAAGATAAAGAAATGCTGAAGTAGGCAATATGAATGATACCGACGAAGATGAAATGCTGTCCGAAAAAAAAAATCATATTAAATATCTAAGCATTTTAGCGACGCAGACAGGATCACTGAAGTCAATTTGGTAGTAATTTAGAACCAAACGGATAAATAGATAAATGAAACATATAAATATGAAACAGATAAATAGAAACAGGATGAGGATACAGGAAATTACGTAATTGAAGGAAAGTAAGCTGCCATTAATACTTACCTGCAATCAATGGATCAGATATTCCGCGCAATTCTTATTTTATCAACTCGCCTCAAATGTCGAAGTCAGATTGATGTCTCGCCGGAAAGAGTCGTTGAATATTTGTCAAATAATTATGCTTTGGTCAGTTCAGAATGGTTTAATTCTGTCTGTTCGCCAGCCGTGACAGATATTATTCTAAAATATTAAATGATAATGAACTGCCACGAATATACTGAGCATTCTTAGTCACCCACACCCTATATCGTAGCTTTCATTTTATGATAAATAACGATAGTGTTTTATGTCATATCAAATTAGCAAATTACCGGGGTGTGGTAAATTAAAGATTCATTTTAGCCCTCCCATTCCTATATTCTTCATGTGATGCCAAACGTTAAAGGTATACGTTCTATTTAGCATGATTCAACATTTAGATATCAGAATAAATAACATAGCCAAAAGGGAATTATAAATCATAATTTTTCCTCTATTCTGCTTACATGGCGTATATTCGTATATAATATCCAATGGACAAAATAAAACATAGGCTACAACAGATTTGAGACAAGGAATATCTGGAATACAATCCTATCAGGAGACACATTTTTCAAAGAGAAAGAGGCAACCCGTTCCATTTGGCTTTTAATAACATTATAATCAACAAATAACATGCTAGAAATCTGATGGATTCTACCATTGACCAAAAACTGAACTCGAAAATAAATGTATATGTCCGTCTACAGAAGTCGGTTCAGGACCTTCGAATCCATATCAAGAGAATGGTATCGCTGGCGATCATAATAAGAAATGTGGAATATTGAAACGGAATGTCTTGTTGCATATCCACAGAATCTTGATGAGACCACGCATTCAACATGATAAGCAGTGCTATCCTCCATGTCAGAGGGAGCACTTTCTTGCTCGAGAATTCACGATGAGAATGGTTACCACACTGTCTGCCACAATTGCGGATCTGAAGTATGGCTAGATATTGAAACGGGCATAATTATATTCACTGATGCACACAAAAACGATTGGAACTATGGTCTAATCGAAAAGCATCAATTTTCATTGTAGCTTCACATTTCGAGCAGGACTTTAAATGCCGGAGGAACGTATATCAATGAATACAACTTGTTATTTTCCGCAGGTAGAGAATGTGTATCTACGGACCCGAAAAAACATATTTGGTTTAACTTTTGCCTTCAGTGTCAGTAGCAACTATTGAGGACTTTGACAAATGAAACTGCAAGCTGTTTTTATTATTTGTTCAAAGGAACAGATTGCAGGCATAAATACTCAGTCCTCCTTTAGTAATCAGAAACGAAACATATAATGCGAGTTCTCATTTGACGTTTTGTGCAACACATTGAACATTCTAACAGACATCACCATCTACCAAACTATATAATATTATTAGCCATGGCAGATTTAGCTCATTTGTGGTAGCGAAAGCCAACGTATAATTGCCGCTGACTGCCAGCAGTTTGGTGCTACTTTCGTTTTATTTGTCAATGTGAACTGTGCAAGTCAAGCTTTTAAAAAATGAAATACTCACGCACACGATTTATAGCGCCAAGTGTAACATTTGTTTAGATTTGTGTTTCAATGCAATACAGGGGCGGACAATTAATTTTTCTTCATCAAGATATAAAAAACGATGCATTTTTGTTTGTGCGCTACTTCTCATGACACTGTGTTCATTATGACATCTAGATAACATGCGTCTGGTGACTTTACGATTGGTCGCCTAAAAAGTGCAAATGTAGCCAAAAGAAAAAAAAATGGTTCAGGGTTGGAGTCAGAGAACCCAGTCAGAATAGTTAACTCTACGTTATTAAAATCACTCCATGCGGCATAAGGTTAAATGTCATTATGTTGTGAAGAATTACTGGTGGAAGTCATAGATTCACGAAGCCTCTTGAAAAAAAAACTTGTCCATTTTATAGCTGCAGTCATCTTCTGTAATTACTCAGTGCCAATGTTCATGGACACAATGGGGGAAATGCTGAATCCAAGTTTGTCCACGCGTCTGCAATTCGAAGTGGTGAAGAATTAGTGCCAGGATGAAAGGGTTTCGCAATCATATACACGTGCAAGTAAGTTATAAAACTGTGTTCCTTTTTTTTACCATTGTCTCTAGGAGGATACTTTATTCTCAGTTGTCTCCACTAAAGGCACCTTAGGTTTTATCAAAATTGTGTATCTCCGCCTGCATCCTTTTTTTTTGTTCACGTAATTACTATACATTCAACCTGTGCGTTATCTAATTTTTTATGACTGGTAATGCTGACACATAATATTTCACCTGGACCTGATGATTAATTTGTAATGGTTTCATCTGAATGTGTCAGCAAATATATATACAATACGCCATTGTATCACAGTAACTTTATTGTGGTGTTAATGTAAGCGTTACTGGTGTCTAGTAAATAAGTACACTTTATACTGCATTGCTGTGATCGAGTGTAGCTATCGGAAGAATGAAGGGAAAAAAAGTAAACGTAAAATATTTCCATGCCAGAAATGAATCCAAGTCATGTCTTCCCTTGCATCGTATATTAAGAGGAGAAAACAAATGCAGCTTATAATTACTGCGAAAATAATGTGCTGACCATTAGAACTAAATTCGATGAACCCAGCAAAGAACCCTTTCTAGCGCGTATTGGTCAATATTTAGTCGTCAATTTTTAATTGTTGCATTGTCACGCATGGGCAAAATAAAATTTAAAAAAGGCCGGCAGAATCACCTGCATCGACAAATGAAGCTAGCAATTAGCCAAAATGTCTGCTGAAGGGAGTACATGCATTTCCTGGACACGACGATTTCTTTGTGACTTTAAAATTATCTTAAGTTTGAGTCCTACTTCAGCTCAGCCCTCTTCTTTGGAAGATTATCGAATTTTAAAGCTGCCCTCACCTTTTGATTTCTTTTGCTCTTCTGTAGGGATTCATATAAAAATGTTGTTATGGTACAAAATTGATTTGCAGGTGAAACACACCTCAACATGTTACTGTGTTATTAAGTGAAAACACGTTGCATTGCAAGTTTCAAAAAAACACATTACTTGTAGCCACGTGCAACAGTCTGTGACAAGACAATAAAATACCTGAGGTTTGTTTATTTAAGAGCTGTCCAACGGAGTTCTTTTTCGGGGGCGATAAAGTTTATTGTTTATAATCCACTGGATATCATCTATCTCAAGCATTTGTCAAATTATCTCAGTAATATTAAGTCTAAGCTGTGATATTGAATTGTCATCAGATTTCGAATATGTATTCTGGTTAGAGACAGGCGGTCACAACCAAACAAACCAATAATCTGTTTGTGTCCTGTTTGATTGAGTTTGTCCCCCATATTCATACATTGTGGGATTGAATTTTGTCGGAACGAGCCATAACTTTCATGCGTGCTTCATATCCGCACCTGGCTTGCAAAAAAAAAAGCACATTAGGAGGAGGTGTTGGCAATTCTTAAGAGCGTGAAAATAGATAAGTCCCCTGGGCCGGGTAGGATTTACCCTCGGATTCTCTGGGAGGCTGGGGAGGAGATTGCAGAGCCTTCGGCTTTGATCTTCATGTTGTCATTGGCTTCAGGTATAGTGCCGGAAGACTGGAGGATAGCAAATGTTGTCTCTTGTTCAAGAAGGGGCGTAGAGACCATCCTGGGAATTATAGACCAGTGAGCCTTACTTGTGTTGTGGGCAAACTTTTGGAAAGAATTATAAGGGATAGGGTTTATAATCATCTACAGGGAAATAAATTGATTAGGGATAGTCAACACGGTTTTGTGAAGGATAGGTCGGACGTCACAAACGTTAATGATTTTTTTTGAAAAGGTGACCAAAGAGGTGGGAAAGGGTAAGGCACTTGACGTGGTGTGTATGGATTTTAGCAAAGCGTTTGATAAGGTTCCCCATGGTAGGCTATTGCAGAAAATGCAGATACATGAGATTGAGGGTGACTTAGCAGTTTGGATCAGGAATTGGCTAGCTGATAGAAGATGGTGCTGGTTGATGGGAAATATTCAACCTGGTGTTCAGTTGCAAGTAATGTACCTCTGGGATCTGTTTTGGGGCCCCTGCTGTTTGCCATTTTTATAAATGACCTAGATGATGGTGTAGAAGGATGGATTAGTAAATTTGCTGACGACACCAAAGTTGGAGGAGTTGTAGACAGTGAGGATGGATGTTACAGTTTGCAGAGGGAGATAGGTAAGCTGTAGAGCTGGGCCGAGAGGTGGCAGGTGCAGTTTAATACGGAAAAATGTGAGGTGATTCACTTTGGTAGTCATAACTGGAGTACAGAATATAGGGCTAATGGAAGGACTCTTCGCAGAGTTGACAAGCAGAGAGGTATTTTCAAGAAAGGGAACAGAGATAGCCCGGGAAATTACCGCCCGGTGAGTCTGACCTCAGTGGTTGGTAAGCTGATGGAGAGGCTTCTGAGGGACAAGATTTACGACCATTTGGAGAGGTTTGACATGATCAGGAATAGTCAGCATGGATTTGTCAAGGGCAGGTCGTGCCTTACGAGCCTAGTTGAGTTCTTCGATAATGTGACTGAACACATTGACGAAGGAAGTGCCGTGGACGTAGTGTACATGGACTTCAGCAAGGCTTTTGATAAGGTCCCCCATGCAAGACTTCTTGAGAAGGTGAGAGGGCATGGGATCCAAGGGCCTTTGGCCTTGTGGATCCAGAACTGGCTTGCCTGCAGAAGGCAGAGAGTGGTTGTGGATGGGTCTTTTTCGGAATGGAGGTCAGTCACCAGTGGGGTGCCCCAGGGATCTGTTCTGGGACCCTTGTTGTTTGTCATTTTCATAAATGACCTGGATGAGGAAGTGGAGGGATGGGTTAGCAAGTTCGCTGATGACACGAAGGTCGGCGGTGTTGTGGATGGTCTGGAAGGATGTCAAAAGTTGCAGCAGGACATAGATAGGATGCAGGAATGGGCGGAGAAGTGGCAGATGGACTTCAACGCGGATAAATGTGTAGTAGTCCATTTCGGCAGAACCAACGGGATGAACGAGTACACTATTAAGGGCAGGGGTCTTAGTAGCTTTGAAGAGCAGAAGGATCTCGGGGTCCGGGTTCACAGGACTCTTAAGTCGGCCTCGCAGGTGGAGGAGGTGGTCAAGAAGGCGTATGGTGTACTGGCCTTCATTAATCGAGGGACTGAGTTTAGGAGTCGGGAGGTAATGCTGCAACTTTACAGGACCCTCGTCAGGCCTCATTTGGAGTACTGTGCGCAGTTCTGGTCGCCTCACTATAGGAAAGACGTAGAAGCTATTGAAAGGGTGCAGAGGAGATTTACAAGGATGTTGCCTGGACTGGGAGGCATGCCTTATGAAGATAGGTTGAGGGAGCTGGGACTCTTTTCCCTGGAGAGGCGAAGGTTGAGAGGCGACCTGATAGAAGTTTATAAAATGTTGAGAGGAATAGATAGGGTGGACTCTCAGAGGCTATTTCCCCGGGTTGAAATGGTCGCTACGAGAGGACACAGATTTAAGGTGCGGGGAGGGAAGTACAGAGGTGATGTTAGGGGTAAGTTTTTCACTCAGAGGGTAGTGAGTGATTGGAATCGGCTGCCGTCGTCGGTGGTGGAGGCGAACTCGCTGGGGTCTTTTAAAAGACTTCTGGATGATTGTATGGGGTTTAATGGGATTGGGGGTTATAGATAGGTCTATAGATTGGTGGGGTTGATGCGATCGGCGCAACTTGAGGGCCGAAGGGCCTGTTTGTGCTGTAATGTTCTATGTAAATGCGCATAGCTTCCTGAAAGTTGGCACCCAGGTTGACAAGGTTGTTAGGAACACGTATGATGTGTTAGCTTTTATTGGTAGAGGGATTGAATTTCGGAGCCATGAGGTCATGTTACAGCTGTACAAAACTCTGGTGCGGCCGCACTTGAAGTACTGCATACAGTTCTGGTTGCCGCATTGTAAGAAAGATGTGGAGGCATTGGAAAGGGTGCAGAGGAGGTTTACCAGGATGTTGCCTGGTAAGGTGGGAAGCTCTTATGAGGAAAGGCTGAGGGACTTGAGGTTATTTTGATTGGAGAGAAGAAGGTTACGACGTGACCTGATTGAGGCATACTAGATGATCAAAGGATTGGGTAAGGTGGTCAGTGAGAGTCTTTTACCTCGGATGGTGATGGCTAACACAAGGGGACGTAGCTTTAAATTAATTATAGGACGGATGTCAGAGATAGGTTCTTTACTCAGAGGGTAGTAATTCGTGGAATGCCCTGCCTGCAGCACTTCTGGACACGCCAACTTTAAGGGCGTTCAAATGGTCAGTGGATAGGCATATGGGTAACTTTGAAATAGTTTAGGTTAGATGGTCATTAGATTGGTTCCACTGGTCGGCGCAACATCGAGGGCCGAAAGGCCTGTACTGCGCTGTAATGTTCTATGTTATTACCTGCGTTACGGCACTGGCTGCCGTCTGGTAAATTTTAGTAAATCCCCTGTACATCTCGGGCACTTCCCAGGCACAGCTTGCGAGTGACGACCTGAATATCATGACAATATTTCAAACGTAACAATATTTCGCATGAATTAAAAATGGTTTCTATTACTGTCCGATTGGAGGTTTCATTGTCCACCAATGTAGTGGTGTTTTGAGACATTCCGAGAGCGTGAGCAACCATCTTGAGGCTGGAAGTGTGAAAATTGGGGCTATAGGGGTGGATTTCAGAAATTTGCGAGACGCACGGACTCTTGCGTTTTGGAATTGGGATGTCATTCTTTTAACCATTGGCCTCGAAAACGATTTCAGAGGCTATGGACTTGGAGAACCAGATAATCACGAGAATGCTTGCCTGGAAGTAGGTGCGTCATCAAACGGCAATAGGGTGGGTCAGCAAAAGGGGGCAGCGGCATTGCTTTTGTGATGTTGCGTTGCATTCTGTTCGGGAACATTCAATCAGGTGGCTGTTCTGCTGTGCAATTTTTATTTTCGCAGTTTGAATTTGGATTTTTTTTTTTGTGAGAGTTCAAACTTCAAGCTAAGGGCAGAAAAATATGTTTCCAGTGTAAGGGGCATGCAAGTATTGCTTGAAATTCCAAGTTGCGCCGAAGCGCACGTTCGAGTTGAATATTGGACAGGGGACTTTCAGGCTTACCAAGCATGCAAGTCGGCGGAAACGTTTAGTAATTTGAAATTAAGTAAGCTTTGTGAAGACTGACTGAGTTTGAAGTCAGTGCGCTGTAGCCTTGAGGTGAAAGTGCATAAATTTGTTCTCACACCAGTGCTGTACCAGCATTGTTTTTCACGCGTCTCGCAGGCGGAGAGCAGGAAGTCTGGATGTCATTGTGTATTTCCATTATTTCATTCTGAATATTGCACTTAACCGTCAGTGCAATTACTTTTACCACGGAACGTAAATGTGCGTTGAAACAAATGCCATGATGATAACAACACGAATATTTAATCGGGCAGGAAAACACAATGGATGTTTTGTCTGGTCGCAATGTACAATTAAACATTTGGACGCCTGATGCTCCTCTGGTGGCCTGTACTTTCGAAGAATGACACCTCTCCAGAGAAATTGAGAAAATACTCCTATGTCACAGGAAAGTTACTGTTACGGAGTGAACAACAACGAATTCGCTTTATTATTACCTTTATTTGCGGCGACTAACTCTGTAGACCGAATTGAAATAATAATAAGAGTCATTATTTATGAGTTAATATCCTTTTTGGTTGAAGAGAAAACAAAGGCGACTGACATCAAGCAAACATGCTACGATATCTGATTTTCCATTTAAAAAAATCAGCTTCAGGAAAATGTCTGCTGAATCCTATCAGTCAGCAACAACCTTGTGAGATGACAGAAATACTTCTCAGTGAAGTTTGAAATATTAGAATTTACATTTACAAACACGTGAATAATTTAAAATTCCAAGCTTCCCTAATTAGGCAAAGTAGCATCAAATCAATTAGTTCGTCTGCATTATGATTTTTATAGGCCTCACTCTTAAAACTAATGTACGTGCTTTGCCTTTCATTGGCAAATGGTCATTTTAATCCTATTTAAATTGACATAACATCATTAACATTGCAGGCTCTTTAACAAAGATATACATTTCGAAACAAATGGCATGATTGAATCCGACGAAACATTCTGAATAATTCAGAATATATGAAGCCTGAGAACACGTGGTTCAATAAATTACCAGAAAACTCAAAGGAGACAAATTGTTCGACAGCAAGTTTAAAGTCTGGTACAGTTTCCTCAGCAATGAAAGGACTGAAAAGTGAAGTGTACGACTTCAAACAATAACGTAATGAGATGATGGGAAACAGCCCCTAAACATGTTTTCCTGCAAGTACAACAAATAGAAATAAACGATATGCCCTGCACAGACCTCTATATATGCCATAATAGTGACACTGTAGGTAGGAATACTGCCTCACAACGCGATGGACGCAAATTCAACTCCGACCTTGGGTCACTATTTGGAGTTTGCACGTTCTCCATAACACTGTGTGGATTTTCTCCCCGAGTGCTCAGGTTTTCTCCAACTGTCAAAGTTTTGCAAGTTTAGTTCCCTGGCCATGGTAAGTTTTCCCATAACGTGAGGAGGACCATCATGGTAAATACACGGGATTATGGTATAGGAACTGGGTATATTGTTGTCTGTGCAGATTGAACCGGGCTCAGTGGTATAATTCTGCACTGTAATTAATATGCACTGCTATCAAGAATCCTTTGAAGTTGAAGAGATAATTTTGCGAGCTCCAAAAGGCAGTTTAGTGAAAGATTCTGTTTCTGTGAGCACTAAATAAGTTGTCTGTATTTTTTTCCTTATTTTTCCCAATGGTAAAAATATTTTCAACAGTGGTAACTCATTAGTGACTTCAAAAACTTTACTAAACTCCCCTGGACAAAGGAATTCCAAACCCGATCTCCCCAATTCAGTTTGTGCGTCATTAGTTTCCTCTTTCTTCGTGGAAACACAAAAAACATTAACTCAATTGAAACGTTAACATTTAATCAAAACATCAAGAAACAAAGGTGTGTTGTCCGCTGTGATATCGCACACGAAAAAAAAAGTCAGAATCCATATCCCGCAGAAAGAACAATCAATGACTGCACTGAAATATGGAAAATAATTCCCAATGTATCCTCCATTTTGCTGACGCAGTACATTCACATATACAACAATCATTGGCAATCGATATTTGCAACTCTTGGAACACACAAATATCCGCCATCTGACGCTGATTAACAAGGACTACAGCAGAATATCGTGTCAGTTCAAAGTAAACATTCTTCAAATCCAAAATTCCTGCAAATTGTATCCTTTCAGTGAAGGACACGGTCTATGATGGCACGAGTTTTGCAATCAAGAGTGCATGCATGACTGATTTCAAGGCCACTGTGCACTTTTAAGAGGAGATTATTGCTCTGTTTTATGGACAAGTAAGAGTTACTGTGGGACACGAACCAGTTTTCATCGTCTCCAAATTCTGATCATTCACAAAGAAACATATTTTCACGTTGAATTTCTTCTTACCAGATCGACATTTTTTAAATTCTGCCACAAAAGAAACAAAATAGGATTAGAGCCTCAGAAAATAATTTTAAAAATAAACAAAAATTCTGTATCAAAATTATGAGAAAAGACAAGACTGGTCACTAGCCATTCAACTTGTTTCTAAATATTTTCCTATAATTTCAACGTGTGTTCCAAAGGATAGTTATCAATATATTTAGCTCATACAATTTAACACCTGTCCATTGGACCCATGCACTCCATATCACAAGGTATTATGCGTTCGACCCTCCAACAAATATTAATGTTTTAGATAATAAGATGTTAGTCCCTCGGCTCAATTTGTCTGTGCACAAACACTGGGAAAGATAGTGTTCTAGAGAAGTTATGCAGAAAAGTAAAATCAATTTGATTTTTTTTGTTCCTTCGAACTGTGTAACTTAAGTTGACTAGTTATAAAATTATAACTATTACGCCTTCCGTAGCAAGCTGAGTCAGTCTTACGTTTCGAACACTTGAAGTCGCCAAATTGATGAGTTGCTCAGTGAATTATGCAGCTGGAGGTTGACTCATGTCAACTTGACTTAATGGAGACGATTTTCAAGTGGATTTCAACCACGTGGGGCAAACATTCTGGTGCACATGTTCTCCGAACGCGAGAAAAAGCGTGCGGATATCTCGTGGGGAATGTTTTTTTTGTCGTTGTTATTGTTTTACTTTCATGATTTCAAAATGTTTCAAGTTTGAAACAGGTCGTAGCCTGCTACAAGTGTGGCAGTATTTGTATTTTATTTTACAGTTATATCAGCAGTTTTGAGGAAACAATAACAAATATTTCAAAACATTGAATGAGAAATGTTACACCTAATGTCACAGCAAATTCATAAAACAATAAAATCCTAGAGGTTTGCAGCATGGGACCAGGCTCTTCAGCGAAAATTGCTCACGCCACCCTTTCTTTATACACCTAAACGAGCCCCAGGTGCCAGGGTTGGCCACTATCAAAGAATAAAGAACAAAGAACAACACAGCACGGGAAACAGGCCCTTCGGTCCAACGAGCCCGCGCCGCCATCCCATGGTCAGTGACCTATTCATGATTTTAGTCTATGCCTAATGTGTGAAGATAAGGGAGGTCCAATATAGGGACAATTTGTTACCCAATCAATCAGCTTATAAGCACATTTTTGGGATGTGGGAGGAAACCGGAGTACCCGGAGGAAACCCACGCAACCATGGGGAGAACGCGCAAAATCCCACGGACACAGGCCCAAATCCATGTGTCCGCACAACAGAGATAGCCTCTGAGCTGTCATGATGCCCTCGAGATGGCTCAGTTTACGCACACCAACGACATGAAGCAGTAGGCAACTCTCGAAGCAACATCCAAGAGCAGCCCACCACAACCTGCCGCCCGCATGCCCCTTACTGGACCTATCCTTCTCTAAACATCCCACCCATATAACTGTCGAACTGTTTTTTTAAAAATATTATTTTGCACCAGCCTCTATTGCTAACTCTGGCAGCTTGTTTTAGTCACTCACTACACTCATTGTGAAAAACAAATGCCGCTCTGGACCCAATTGTATCTCCCCCCTCTCAACTTAAGCCTATGTACTCGAGTTTTACACTCCCCTATCTTTGGGTAAATATGTTGATTATCGTGATGAGGAATGCACCTCATTATTTTATAGGCCTCATTAAGATGACTCCTCAACTTTCTATCGCCGGAGAAAAAAATAAAGTCCTCGTCTCTCCAGTCTTTCCATAGAAGTCAAACGATCAGTCCCGGCAGTATCCAAGTAAATCTTTTTTGCATTTACTTTTTAGTTAAATAACATAAGAACATAAGAAATAGGAGCAGAAGTAGGCCATCTGGCCCTTCGAGCCTGCCCCGCCATTCAATAAGATCATGGCTGATTAGTCGTGGCTCAGTTCCACGAAACCGCCATCACCCCATAACCCTTAGTCCCCTCTCTTATCAAAAACCCATCAACCCGCTTCTTTAAAATATTTAGCGAGGTAGCCTCCACCACTTCAACGGGCTTGGAATTCCAGAGATTCACCACTCTTTGAGTGAAGAAGTTCTTCCTCAACTCCGTTCTAAACCGTCGCCCCCTTTATCTTGAGGCTGTGCCCCCTAGTCCTACTGTCCTTTCTGAGCGGGATGAGTCTCTCCACCTCTATCCTATCCATCCCATTCATCATCTTATATGTGTCAATGAGATCTCCTCTCATCCTTCTAAACTCTAACGAGTACAAGCCTAGTTTATTCAGCCTCTCCTCATACCTCAACCCTCTCAACCTCCGGCATCAGCCTAGTAAACCTCCTCTGCACTCCCTCCAAGGCCAAAATATCCTTGCGTAGGTACGGCGCCCAAAACTGCACGCGGTACCCTAGCTGCGGCCTCACCAATGCACTATATAGCCGCAGCAAGACCTCCCTACTTTCATATTCAATCCCCCTCGCTATGACGGCCAGCATCACATTCGCCTTCCTGACCACCTGCTGCACCTGCAAGCTGGCTTTCTGCGACTCATGCACAAGGACCCCGATGTCCCTTTGCACCTTCGCCTGCTGCAGTTTTTCGCTGCATAAGTAATAGTCCTTCCTACCATTATTCCTACCAAAGTGGACCACCTCGCACTTGCCAAAATTAAATTCCATTTGCCAGTTCCTGGCCCATTCGCCCAGCCTATCTAAATCCTTCTGCAGACTCTCCACACCCTCCGCGCAATTTGCTGTTCCACCAGTCTTGGTGTCAATTGTGGTAGGTAAAATGTTAGAATCTGTCATTAAGGAGGAAATTGCGAGACATCTTGAAGGGAATTGCTTAATAGAGCAGACGCAGCACGGTTTCATTAAAGGGAAGTCGTGTCTGATAAATTTACTGGAGTTCTATGAAGATGTGTCTCGGGCGGTGGATAGAGGAGAGCCAGTGGATGTGGTCTTTCTAGATTTTCAGAAAGCGTTTGACAAAGTACCTCACAAGAGGTTATTGCAGAAGGTCGATGGACATGGAGTTGGGGGTAGGGTGTTAGGGTGGATCGAGGATTGGTTGTCAAATAGGAGACAGAGAGTGAGGGTCAACGGGTGCTATTCGGATTGGCCGATGGTGAATGGTGCAGTGCCCCAGGGGTCGGTGCTGGCGCCTCAGCTGTTTATCATTTATATAGATGATCTGGAGGAGGGAACCGAGTGTAAGGTGTCGAAATTTGCTGATGACACCAAGATTGGTGGAACGGCAAACTGTGCGGAGGGTGTGGAGCGTCTGCAGAAGGATCTAGATAGGCTGGGCGAATGGGCCAGGAAATGGCAAATGGAATTTATTGTTGGCAAGTGTGAGGTGGTCCACTTTGGTAGGAAGAATGGTTGGAAGGACTATTACTTACGGGGCGATAAAGTGCAGCAGGCGACGGTGCAGAGTGACTTCGGGGTCCTTGTGCATGAGTCGCAACAACCCAGCTTGCAGGTGCAGCAGGTGGTCAGGAAGGCAAATGAGATGCTGGCCTTCAGAGCGAGGGAGATTGAATATAAAAGAAGGGAGGTCTTGCTTCAGCTGTGTAGGGCATTGGCGAGGCCGCAGTTGGAGTACTGTATGCAGTTTGGGGCGCAGCACCTGCGCAAATATATTTCGGCCTTGCAGGGAGTGCAGAGGAGGTTTACTAGGCTGATACCGGAGTTGAGGGGGCTGAGCTATGAGGAGAGGCTGAATAAACTGGGCTTGTACTCGTTAGAGTTTAGAAAAATGAGGGGAGATCTCATTGAGACGTAGAAGATGATGAATGGGATGGATAGGATAGAGGTGGAGAGACTCTTCCCGCTCAAAAAAGACAGTCGGACTAGGGGGCAGAGCGTCAAGATAGGGGCGAGGCGGTTAAGAACGGAGTTGAGGAGGAACTTCTTCACTCGGAGGGTGGTGAATCTCTGGAATTCCAAGCCCGTTGATGTGGTGGAGAATTCCAGAGATTCACCACCCTTTGAGTGAAGAAGTTCCTCCTCAACTCCGTCCTAAACAGCCTCCCCTTTATCTTGAGGCTGTGCCCCCTAGTCCTACTGTCTTTTTTGACCGGGAAGAGTCTCTCCATCTCTATCCTATCAAAGAACAAAGAACAACACAGCACGGGAAACAGGCACTTCGTCCCAACGAGCCCGCGCCGCCGTCCCATGGTCAGTGACCTATTCATGACTTCAGTCTATGCCTAATGTGTGAGGATCAGGGAGGTCCAATATAGGGACAATTTGTTACCCAATCAATCAGCCTAAAAGCACATTTTTGGGATGTGGGAGGAAACCGGAGCACCCGGGGAAACCTACGCAACCACGGGGAGAATGCGCAAACTCCCACGGACACAGGCCCAAATCCATGTGTCCACACAGCAACAGAGATAGCCTCTGAGCTGCCATGATGCCCTCGAGATGGTCCAGTTTACGCACACCAACGACATGAAGCAGTAGGAAACTCCCGAAGCAATATCCAAGAGCAGCCCACCACAACCTGCCGCCCGCATGCCCCTTGCTGGAATTAAGTGCCTGTGGATAAAAAATTTCATTATTAAAAGACTCTATATCCCTGAGGCTAAAACTGACCCCAAGCCTACAATGCTTAGTAAGGCCTTCTATATCCCCCTATATGTAGACCGCTCATGTGGCTGTCCAAGTGACTCTTGAACAACCCTAGCGTGCCTGCTTCCACCACCTTACTCGGCAGTGCATTCCACATCCCCACTACCCTTTGAGTGAAAAACTGCCTCTAATATTAGTCTTATATCTAGCCCCCCTCACCCTAAGCCCGTGACCCCTCATTCTATCCATTTCTAGTAACGGAAAAAGCTTATCACCATCTACTCTATCTGTCCCCTTCATAATCTTATATACCTCTATTAGATCCCCCCTCAGCCGACGTCTCTCAAGGGAAAACAGCCCAAGTGCGTTCAATCTTTCCTCGTAAGACAGCCCTTCCACATCAGGCAACATACTGGTAAATCTCCTCTGCACTCTCTCCAGGATCACTACATCCTTCCGGTAGTACGGCGACCAGAACTGGACGCAGTACTCCAGGTGAGGCCTAACCAACGTTCTATACAACTGCAACAGCAGACTCCTACTCTTATATTCTATACCCCTTCCTATGAAGGCTAACATGCCATACGCTTTCCTCATCACATTCTGCACCTACACCGACACCTTCAGGGACTTGTGTACCTGCACCTCCAGGTCTCTCTGCGTATCTATACTCCGGATAGTTCTACCTTTTATCATATAACTCCCTTCCACATTATTCCGGCCAAAGTGCATCACCTCGCATTTCTCTGGATTAAATTCCATTTGCCATCTATCTGCCCAATCTACCAGCCTATCTATGTCCTGTTGCATTGCCAGGCACTGCTCCTCAGTACCCGCCAATCCAACCATCTTAGTGTCATCAGCAAATTTGCTGATCACACCACCTACCCCATCTTCCAAGTCATTAATATATACTACAAATAGTAGAGGTCCTAGTACCGAGCCCTGCGGCACCCCACTGGTGACAGACCTCCAATTGGAAAAGGAGCCCTCCACTACTACCCGCTGTCTCCTCCTCCAAAGCCAGTTCTCCACCCATCTACATACCTGGCCTTGTATCCCATGAGCCTTCACCTTTTCTATCAGCCTACCGTGAGGGACCTTGTCAAACGCCTTACTGAAATCCATATAGACAACATCAACGGCTTGTCCTTCATCAACCGTTTTTGTCACCTCTTCAAAAAATTCCAATAGATTCGTAAGGCACGACCTCCCTGTAACGAAGCCATGCTGCGTATCCCTGATCAGATTGCAGCGCTCCAGATGCTCATACATCCTATCCTTGAGGATCCTCTCCATTATCTTGCCTATAACTGAAGTCAAGCTCACTGGCCTATAGTTCCCTGGGTTATCCCTCTGACCCTTCTTAAACAACGGTACTACATTTGCAATCCGCCAATCCTCTGGGACCTCATCTGTGTCCAAAGAAGAGACAAAGATTTGCGTCAGAGGCCCAGCAATTTCATCCCTCACCTCCCTTAGCAGCCTAGGATAGATGCCATCAGGCCCCGGAGATTTGTCCGTCTTTATATAGTCTAAAAGTCCCAACACCTCTTCCCTCGTGATGACTATTTCCCTCAACGGATCCTCAAACTTCTCAAGCACAGCAGCAGAGGACTGACCCCTCTCCTGAGTGAATACCGACGCAAAGTATTCATTCAAGATCTCCCCCATTCCCTCATGCTCCAAGCATAGTTCCCCTCTTCTGTCCCTGAGAGGACCAATGTTCCCTCTAACAAATCCTTTTGTTTCTAATATAGGAGTAAAATGCCTTAGGATTTTCCTTAATCCTACCCGCCAAAGCCGTTTCGTGGCCCCTTTTTGCCTTTCTGATGCCCCTTTTAAGTTCTCTCCTACATTCTCTGTATTCTTCTAACGCTATCTCTGTCCTCAAATGCCTCGATCTAGTGTACGCCTCCCTCTTTCTCCTGAACAGGTCCTCAATATCCCTAGTTACCCACGGCTCTCTAATCCTACCTTTCTCATCCTTCCTCTTGACCGGCACATGTCTTTCCTGTAAAGATTGTAGTTTTCCCTTGAGAGACTTCCACATACCCAGCGTCGACCTACCGTTAAACAGCGTACCCCAGTCCGTATCTTTAAGATCCTGCCTAATCCGGCTGTATCTAGCCCTCCCCCAATTTAACACCCTCCCCTTAGGACAGCCTTCTTCTTTATCCATTAATATCTTGAACCAGACAGAGTTGTGGTCACTGTTAGCCACATGCTCTCCTACCTCAACGTCAACCACCTGCCCAGGCTCATTCCGCAGAGCCAAGTCTCTGGTCGGTCTATCCACGTACTGCTCCAGGGATCCTTCCATTACACACTGTACAAATTCCTCCTCGTCAGCACCCTCTGATTTCAGTACATTCCAATCTACCCTGGGGAGATTAAATGGAATCTCCCACTACCATCACCCTATTCTTCCTGCACTTATCTAGAATGTCCCTGCTTATCCCTTCTTCCACAGCCCTCGGGCTGTTGGGTGGTCTGTAGTCCATCCCATTCATCAGCTTATACGTCTCAATGAGATCTCCCCTCATTCTTCTAAACTCCAACGAGTACAAGCCTAGTTTACTCAGCCTCTCCTCATAGCTCAATCCCCTCAACTCCGGTATCAGCCTAGTAAACCTCCTCTGCACTCCCTCCAGGGCCAAAATATCCTTGCGCAGGTGCGGCGCCCAAAACTGTACACAGTCCTCCAGCTGCGGCCTCAACAATGCCCTATACAGCTGCAGCAAGACCTCCCTACTTTTATATTCAATCCCCCTCGCTATGAAGGCCAGCATCCCTTCGCCTTCCTGACCACCTGCTGCACCTGCAAGCTGGGTTTTTGCGACTCATGCACAAGGACCCCGATATCCCTCTGCACCGTCGCCTGCTGCAGTTTTTCGCCACGTAAGTAATAGTACTTCCTACCATTCTTCCTACCAAAGTGGACCACCTCACACTTGCCAACATTAAATTCCATTTGCCATTTCCTGGCCCATTCGCCCGGCCTATCTAGATCCTTCTGCAGACTCTCCACACCCTCCGCACAATTTGCCGTTCCACCAATCTTGGTGCCATCAGCAAATTTCGACACCCTGCACTCGGATCCCTCCTCCAGATCATCTATATAACTGGTAAATAGCTGAGGCCCCAGCACCGACACCTGGGTCACCCCACTAGTCACCAACCACCGATCCGCATAGCACCCATTGACCCCAACTCTCTGCCTCCTATTTGACAACCAATCCTCTATCCACGCTAACACCCTACCCCCAACTCCATGTCCCCTGACCTTCTGCAATAACCTCTTGAGAGGTATCTTGTCAAACGCCTTCTGAAAATCCAGAAAGACCACATCCACCGGCTCTCCTCTATCCACTGCCCTAGACACATCCTCATAGAACTCCAGTAAATTTGTCAGACACGACTTCCCTTCAATGAAACCGTGTTGCGTCCGCCCTATCAAGCAATTGTCCCTTCAAGATCCCTCGCAATTTCCTCCTTAATGACGGATTCTAACATTTTACCTACCACAGACGTTAAACTAACCGGCCTATAATTCCCCGCCTTTTGCCTGGCACCCTTCTTAAACAACGGCGTAACATTAGCAGTTTTCCAATCTTCCGGCACTTCCCCGGAATCCAGCGACGTCTGGAAAATAACAACCAAGGCATCCACTATAACCTCCGCCATTTCTTTCAGAACCCTCGGGTGCATTCCATCCGGTCACGGGGACTTGTCCACAATGAGCCCCTCCAGTCTGTCGAGCACCACCTCTCTAGTAACAGTAATGTCATTAAGACCGTCCATTCCTACCACCTTTCCATCTCTAACCCCCGCAAATTATTCACGTCCTCCTCCGTCAAGACTGAGCCACGACAGATCAGATATGAACTTATTGAATGGCGGGGCAGGCTCGAAGGGCTAGATGGACTCCTCCTGCTCTTATTTCTTATGTTCTCATGTTCTTATGCCTCGCTAAATATTTTTAAGACGCGGGTTGATGGGTTTTTGATAAGAGAGGGGATTAAAGGTTATGGGGAGAAAGCGGGAAAGTGGAACTGAGCAGCGACAGGTCAGCCATGATCTTATTGAATGGCGGGGCAGGCTCGAAGGGCTAGATGGCCTACTCCTGCTCCTATTTCTTATGTTCTTATGTTCTTATGTATCATCAGAAAATTGCGACACCCTGCACTCGGTTCCCTCCTGCAGATCATCTATATAAATGGTAAATGGCTGAGGCCCCAGCACCGAGTCCTGTGGCACTCCACTAATCACCAACTGCCAGTCAGAATAGCACCCATTAACCCCCACTCTCTGCCTCCTATTTGACAACCAGTCCTCTATCCACGCTAACACCCTGCCCCCAACTCCATGTCCCCTGACCTTCTGCAATAACCTCTTGTGAGGTATCTTGTCAAACGCCTTCTGAAAATCAAGAAATACCACATCCACCGGCTCTCCTCTATCCACCGCCCCAGACACATCCTCATAGAACTCCAGTAAATTCGTCAGACACGACTTCCCTTCAACGAAACCGTGCTGCGTCTGCTCTATCAAGCAATTCCCCTCAAGATGCCTCGCTACTTCCTCCTTGATGACGGTTTCTAAGATTTTACCTACAACAGACGTTAAACTAACCGGCCTATAATTTCCCGCCTTTTGCCTGGCACCTTTCTTAAATAACGGCGTAATATTACCCGCTTTCCAATCTTCCGGCATTTCCCCGGAATCCAGCGACGTCTGGAAAATAACCACCAAGGCATCCACTATCACCTCAGCCATTTCTTTCAGAATCATCGGATGCATTCATTCGGTCCTGGCGACTTGCCCACAATCAGCCCCTCCAGTCTGTCGAGCACCGCCTCTCTAGTAACAGTAATGTCATCCAGACCCTCCAGCCCTACCACCTTTCCATCTCTAACACCCGGCAAATTATTCACGTCCTCCTCCGTGAAGACCGAAACAAAAAAGTTATTCAAGACTTCAGCCATTTCCCCTTCCTCTACCACTAAATCCCCCTTGTCATCCTCTAAGGGTCCAACGTTCACCCGAGCCACCCTCTAACTTTTTATATACTTACGAAAACTCTTGCTATCCTTTTTTATATTAAGCGCTAGCCCAGCTTTATATTTTCTCCTACCCTTCTTTAACAATTTCTTTGTCAGTCTCTGTTGACATTTAAACCTCTCCCAATCCTCTTCTCGCCCACTACTCTTAGCTACTCTAAACGCCTCCACTTTTAATTTAACACTTTCGTTCAGCTCCTCCGTTATCCACAGCTTATTACCTCTCCTCCTACTGTCCTTTTAGCACAGTGTCCCAAGTGTGGATTTAACAATGTCGTATACAGCTTCAACAAGATGTCCCGATTCCTGCATTTTTCGTTCTAACCAATGAAACCAAGTCTGCTGAATGTTGTCTTTACCACTCTGTTCATCAGTGACTTCACATCTGTTATCGGACAACACATTTTATGAAATTGGGCACACAAAATGGAAGCAGACTAAAGTTACACTCAGAACCTCTCCACTAAAAATCACGAAATAACAGACACCGATCAGTAGGCAAGAGCACGCTTGTCGAATGCAAATGAGGGCTAACACATAAAGGAAGCTAGACAGGATGGCACCTACAGCAACTAAATCTCCACACCATCAAAATCAGCACATTTAAAACAGTTAAACTACCCATGGAGGCAGCTAAACTTAACATAGTTAAGGAAACATTCCTGGCCCCTCAAAACCTCTTTTGAGATCAATGACACACCTATGGATTAAACTTCGGAGATTCTAGACTATAATTACCAATCAGACAAAACAATTAACATACACTTGAAACAATTTCATCAACACTTGAAAACATCGAGACAGGATGGCTAAGATCGAATGCTGTCAATAAAGTATTTGCATTTGAATCTCATACTGTACTGAAGTTCTTGTATAAGTATAGACTGCTGCGAGGGACGGAGAGAGCGCTTTCGGGACAGTCCGATTGTATGTCCCGACTGCGCTTCTCCGTCGATGTAAAAGAAAATAAAGCTGTTCCGTTACTGAACTTCACTCTGAGTCCGTAGTTGTCGTTTCGCCAACTCGGGCTAACACATTCAAGGAACCATGCATTTGCGCCTCTAGATTTCATAGTTCGATAACTCTACCAAACGTCCGAACATTAAGTGAGTAATTCCTGCCTTCGATCGATGTACCAAAATGCATCACCTTACTGTTAAGCCGGTTGGATGGTTGAGCTGAGTAGAACGAGCAACGCATGAGAAACTGTGGCCTGCATGCAACAGTTTTAATTACTGGCGAAGTAAGGCAGCTACCGGAAGGACACATATCGTATGGCTAACGCAATTGAAATGAATGCCTATTATTTAATACTTACAAAGTAATGGAGACAATCAACAGCATAGTCAATGGTATGTGCAGTAAGATCTGCCATCTGCATGAGGTTGTGCGCAGTGATAATAAAACTTGAGAGGCGGATGGAATCACGGTGAATTATCCGCGACACTACGAGCAATGCGGATTGATAATTCCACTAAACACTGCATCTTAAAGCTTTGGGGAAAGCAAGGATTGTATTACCACTGGAAGTATAGGTTAGCTATGCAGGAGCAGCAGGGTCCTCCCTGGGATCCCGCCCTTTTTTGTTGCAATTTGCATGCTGGCAAGGACGCTTTACGTTGCATCGTGGTGTGCAGTACATCCATAATTGTGGTTGTACAAGTCCAGCAAGGGGCATGCGGGCGGCAGGTTGTAGTGGGCTGCTCTTGGATATTGCTTCGGGAGTTGCCTACTGCTTCATGTCGTTGGTGTGCGTAAACTGGACCATCTCGAGGGCATCATGACAGCTCAGAGGCTATCTCTGTTGCTGTGCGGACACATGGATTTGGGCCTGTGTCCATGGGAGTTTGCGCGTTCTCCCCATGGTCGAGTGGGTTTCCTCCGGGTACTCCGGTTTCCTCCCACATCCCAAAAATGTGTTTTTAGGCTGATTGATTGGGTAACAAATTGTCCCTATATTGGACCTCCCTGATCCTCACACATTAGGCATAGACTAAAATCATGAATAGGTCAGTGACCATGGGACGGCGGCGCGGGCTCGTTGGGCCGAAGGGCCTGTTTCCCGTGCTGTGTTGTTCTTTGTTTGTTCTACACTTGCAAGAAAGGAAGGGGGATGAAAGTAATTGCGGTCGTAACTGGATAATGATGAGTTGCGACCGCACCTGTTATGGGCGCATCCGGCATCAAAAGTAACAGTCATGGATGAAGGAAAAATCATCTCAGTTCCATGGTATGACTGCCGAATTCCATCATGGTACAGTTTTTGGCCAGCAATCTTTACCTGGTTCAGTGTCATAATTTCTGAAGTCGAATGTTCCTGATGGAAGCACAAGGCTCAGAAATACGCGCATGTTTGGGCAAATACTGCAGCCCTCCATGTGCAATGGAAATAAGACATGAACAATGTCCAAACATGGACTGGCAAGTTACAAGTAACATTGGCGCCACAGAAGTGCAATGAAACGATCAATTCCAAGAAGAGAACATCTAACCATCCGTTTTTTTTTCTGCATAATATGGACCTCCTGCTGATATTTGAAATTTTGAACGTGTTTTGACTTGCTCAAATATTATTAATGTTTTATTGCCTTCAGAGGGTTGAGGAGACTTGCATGTGGAAATATAACCATTCATCGACTTACCTTCAGCTGTTTTCTTTAATTCTGTATAGCAAGAAGAACAAACTTAATTTGATGTCGATTGGTATATTTTCGTTTCAATTTTTTTTACAGAGCCAAGCAACGTCAGGACAAAGTAATTCACCACGAGTCGACAAGGATTTGGCCATTATCATAATATGTCGAGAGGCAGCTTTCATCTGCCAGCGAGCGATGCAAACCTAATTAGAAGTCAAAATGGTTAAAAATTTCACTGCCAAAATTTGATATAAATTGAAATGTTCGCTGATGACAAAACATAGTAGTTTTTGAAATGATCGCAAAACTAGCTGCAAGTTGTTTTAATGCAGTTCTGATGTCGTAGCATACTTTAATGTGATGCAATCATCGTATCACTGATGACAACAAAAAATAATTCTGAACAATATCGATGTTGGTATAACAGCACAAAAATGCAATAACATGGACACAATGTCAACAAAATAAATGACCAATACCGAAAATGTTTATTGTCATGAAAGGTAAAGGCGTGCAAAAGATTATAACATGACCAACATTCAAATAGCAGCCCTAAAATAGCATTCATTTAGCTGTCATGTGAGAATATTAATCAGAAAATAGCACACTCAGCACCTCATGCATCCGCGGGCTAAAAATATTTTCGGTATTCAAAATGCTGAACACTAAGCTAATGGAGTAATCATAATAAAAATAAATCCATAACCTTCATAACACCAGTTTTTGTTTTAGGTTCTATTAACTTTTTTTTTATGATTCTCCGGCGAGAAGGGCATTTATATTTTCACAAACAATTTGATCGGATATTGTTCGACTATTTGCGAATTGGACAAAGATAGTGAATTTTAAGGAAATATTTTGACTTCTGTTTCCATGTTGTTTGTGTCCTTGTTTCTGCCAATTAGTGGTGAAAGCTGTTTGCTATTTCCTCATCTGCGTGAACCTTTTTTTTTATTGTACCGCTGTGTTGTGCGACCATGTCCAGCGTGGCCTGGCATCGCTATCCTCCATAATACTCCTTTTCTTATAATGTATGGCAGACATTCTCTGAAATCTCTGCTGAAAAAACGTATTAAACTCCGGACAACATCAATTCCAATCTTTCACTCTCATTGAAATTGCGCTCCTCCAAGTGTTCTTCTAATATTCTGGTTAAAATTATATGCAGTCTGATACGCTTTGTCTGAAAATTGAATTTGAGAACAGTCGGTTTTCTAAATAGAGATAAAGACACACTCATTCACTTTCTGTCACCACTGAATAAAAGTTTTATTCTGTGTTTCATGTTGGTTGAGGAAAACGATTGATGTTTATTTGATACTGAAAGTCAATGGTCAGCATTGTAGCAGTAGTTTCTTCCACTATTCACCAGTGAGAAACGCTTTTGATCAAGATTGAAATCTTTTTTTTTCTATTGAATTCAAAGCAAAGATGAACGATTTCCAATGATGCTGCAAATAACGCAGATTTCAGTGTGATTCTTGCCAATTGGATCTGATTAATCTTGTATTATTGTATAAAATTGAACCTCATAATCGCCTCCAACACCCACGCAAAATATTCGTGATGGTAGCCTTGTATCAAATGGCCATTCATCTCCATGGCCAGTCATGTCAATCACGCCAATCGAGTACTTCAATCATGTTCCAAAGTCCTTACCGTCTTTATACTTCGTCAGTTCTGCCGGGAATAATAGAAATCGAAGTGCGTGTTTAAATTCATGTTTCATTTTTAAAAATGACATTTCCGGTTGGAAACAAATTGCTGTTAAAACTCATCCGATTGCATAATTTGAGAGCGGATGCCAAGAAGGAAACTACTTTTCAACCACAATTTCATTAAAATATCGCAAGGGGGAGGGGGAGGAGAGAGAGAGAGAGAGAGAGAGAGAGGCCTCATGTACATTTTCCGAAATGGAACGAAATCAAAGTGCAAATAACTCATTTAATTCGCTGCACAATGAGCGATTATTTGTCTGCTCTTTTTGAGTGAAAGATGTTTTTTGCCTTTGCTGGCACGGATAAAATCCACAGCCCTGAATTGTTTGACATCATAACTCTGGTTGATGCTGAAAACAATTCAAGATGATACATTGTATTAAAATACAATTAGAAGTGAGCTTTCGTGACGTGGTCAATATCAAGACTCTTTCTCAGACTTTCGAACAATATACCTGAGGATAGATGAGGATAATAAATTCCTAAATTACATGAAGTTTTGACAAAACAAAAAACAGGCTGGAGCTTAAGACAGCTGGACAATTTAACAACGTATTCTGGAGATGCCATTTAGTCTCAATCCCCCATTTGATTTTGCGGTAGCTATGTTAGTTTGAAGCGCTCTAGTTCAAGTCCACGAGTGGTGTCCGCTGCCAGTACACTACACAAATTTATTTTAATGATGATCGTATTGGAGAAGTGAATACACAGATAAAATAACATACATAAAATGCAATGCACTTTTGCCCAAAAGTCTGTGCAGCACACTGATGCAGGAACAGGTGGTTGGCGTGGCTTGTGGACTTGAATCAAAACCACCAATGAACATGCAGATTTTAATAATGATCATGTTAGACATGGGAGTAGACAGAGAAGTGAACATAATTACAAGGCAATGCACTTTTGTGCGGAAAAAACACATCAATCCAGTTTGGACACGTGAGTGTGTCTATTGATTCCACAGTAACGGGGTTGTACCCAAAGCCAATTTGACATGGAGAAAAAGAAAAGAGTAAAATTACGACGAAAATCGTGTCAGATGTTTCTCAGGCGTGTGAACAAAAATACACAGGATACTACAGGGAAATATTAGTAGAGATGGGAGGCATGGTAAAAGCTGTGTTGTATATAAGAGCTGCAAGCTAGATCAGGAAATCTAAGAATTGTAATTGCAGCTGAGGGAGTCAGAGAAAAGCGCTTCTGAGCAATTATATGCTGTCAACTATTACTCCAACTATTAGCACAACATAAGGAATGGAAATGCACAGTATACCCGAAATGTAAGAGAAAAAGTCGTTGTATAAGAAAAAAAACACATTTTATCACTTACTTTCATAAAATTAAGAACTCAAAATTGTGACAGTGCCGTTTGTTGTTTTTTTTTTTCTCTTGAGGTGAGAATGATGCTTTGAAGTGCTGCTTCATCCTTCCATGAATTGATAAAAAATCCTTCCGGTCATAACTTAACCCTTTCCCTTAATCAATGCCCGTATGATGTTTTAAGCTATCATACCCCCACAACACTCACCCCCGTCTTTAAATAAGCGTGAACAAAACCGTCGATCAATGTCAAAACATTTCCTGCCTGACACCAGTAAATAGGGCGGTATGGTAACAAAATGGTTAGCAGCGCTGTTTTTGAGCACCAGAGAACATCGTTCGATTTCTGATCTGGGTCCACACGACGTTAGAGCAGAATAAAGCCCAACGTGTCTATTCTACAATTCAATCATGGCAGATTTTTTTTTACAACCCCGGTTCTGGAGGCAAAAGCGGGGGTCCAGGATGGTAGTGTGCCACCCTCGTGCAGGGGTACAGGATGTATCGGAGAGGGTAGAGGGAATCTTGAAGGGCCGAAGGATCCAGGCGGATGTAATTATACACGTAGGAGAGAAGGACGTTGGAAGGAAGAGTAGGGGGGAAATACGTAGGCAGTTCAGTGAGTTGGGAGCCAGGCTGAAATGCAGGGCCTCCGGGGTGGCGAACTCTGGGCTGCTGCCTGTGCCCAACAACAGCAGCGATAAGAATAATGTGATCATACAGCTGAATGCTTGGCTGAGAGATTGGTGCAGGACAGAGGGTTTTAGTTTTGTAGACCTTTGGGAAGTCTTTGCAAAGGAAGGGCACTTGTACAAGTGGGATAGGGAACATTAAAGTGGGAAGGGTACACATATTTTAGCTGGGAGGTTAGCTGGAGTGTTTCGGCAGGGTTTAAACTGATATGGAGGAGTTGTGGGGAGGAGCGAGGCAGCTCAGGCACTGGGAGTGGGAGTAAGTTGGAGGTCAGGGTAAGTCCAGATGATAGTAAAATCTCCCAGGAGAAGAAGGATCCGAGTGGGCCTGAGGGTCTTCAGTGCATCTTTTTTAATGCGAGGAGTGTAACGGGTAATACGGATGAACTTAAGGCCTTGATGTTCGCGACGAATTTAGATGTGGAGGCAGCGACGGAGACTTGGTTAAAGGAGGGCACGACTGGCAGCTAAATTTTCCAGGGTATAAATGTTTTAGGCGTGATAGGAGAAGTTTGAAAAGAGGAGGGGGAGTGGCGCTCTTAGTTAGGGAGCATATCACAGCGGTGCAGAGGGAGGATAACATGGAGGGGTTGGGAATTGAGTCTCTGTGGGTGGAGTTGAGGAATAGGAAAGAGGTCATTACTATGCTCGGAGTGTACTATAGGGCGCCTGACAGCCCGCGGGCAGTGGAAGAGGGTATATGTAGAGACATTTTGGACAAGTGTAGGAAGAAGAGGTTGTTGTATTGGTTGATTTTAATCTCCCTGGGGTGGATTGGAAGGTGCCTAGAGCTGGGGGTTCGGACGGGGAGGAATTCGGCAGATGTGTATTGGACCGATCCGTGCAGCAGTCTGTAGATAGCCCGACTAGAGAGGAGGCTATACTGGATTTAGTTCTGGGCAATGAGCCGGGTCAGGTGGTTGAGGTTGCGGTAGGCGAACATGTGGCCAATAGTGACCACAACTCTGTCTACTTTAGGATACGAATTGAAAAAAGATGAGAGCTGTCCTAAGGGGAGGGTGTTAAATTTGGGAAGGCTAGATACAGCCGGGTTAGGCAGGAGCTTAGGGATACAGACTGGGATAGGCTGTTGGAAGGCAAGACCACGTTAGGCATGTGGGAGTCTTTCAAGGGAAAACTGTAATGGATGCAGGAAAGGCATGTGCCTGTTAGGAGAAGAATGGGAAAGGTTGGATTAGAGAGCCGTGGATTACTCGCGATATAGAAGACCTGGTTAGGAAGAAATGAGAGGTGTATGTCAGGTCTATCAGGTGGGAACGGAGAAAGCGTTGGACGAACACAGAGAGAGTAGGAGGAATCTCAAAAGGGGAGTTAGAAGAGCAAAGAGGGGGCATGAGATGGCTTTGGCGGGTAGGATTAAGAAGAATCCAAAGGTGTTTTACTCCTATCTTAAGAGCAAAAGGGTGGTTAGGGTTAAAATCGGTCCTCTCAGGGACAGATGAGGGGAATTGTGCTCAGAGGCCAAGGGAATGGGGGAGATCCTGAATGAATACTTTGCGTCAGTAATTCACGAAGGAGAGCGGCTTGATGTCTGGTACGGTCATCGAGGAGCGGTAGGCCAATTGAACAATCTATCGATTACGAGGCAAGAAGCTTTTTGGTAGGATTAAAACCGATAAATCTCTGGGGCCCGATGGCATTTATCCTAGGCTGCTTAGGGAGGCGAGAGATGAGATTGATGGGTCTCTGGCACAAATCTTTGTCTCTTCTTTGGACGCAGGTGAGGACCCAGATGACTGGAGGATAGCGAACGTGGTACCGTTGTTTAGCAAGGGTGGGGGGGTGGTGGTAGGGGATAGCCCGGGTAACCATGGGCAGGTGAGTTTAACATCAGTGGTAGGCATGTTGATGGAGATAATTCTTAGGGATAGGATGTATGAGCCGTTAGAGTGTTGCGATCTGATTAAGGATACGCAGCATGGCTTTGTAAAGAGGAAGTCTTGCCTTACGAATCTAGTAGAATTCTTCGAGGGGTGAAAAAAAATGGTCGACGAAGAACCATCCGTTGATGTTGTCTACATGGATCTCTGTAAGGTGTTTGACAAAGTCCCTCATGGTAGGTTGGAAGAGAAGATTAAAGCTCATGGGATACGCGGCCAGGTATCTAGATGGGTAGGGAACTGGCTAGCAAAGAGGAGTCAGAGCTTAGTAGTGGAGGGGTCCATTTCTAGCTGGAGGTCTGTCACTAGTGGTGTGCCGCAGAGCTCAGTACTTTGTAGTTATGTTCTCTTTGTAGTTATGTTCTTATGTTCTTATGAGTAAGTGGTGTGGTCAACAAATTTGCTGATGACACAGAGATGGCTGGATTGGCGGGCAGTGAGGAGCATTGTCTGGCAACACAATGGGATACTGATAGGCTGATACATGGCAAATGGAGTCTAATCCGGATAAATGTGAGGTGATGCAATTTGGCCGGAATAATGTAGGGGGGAGTTATATGATAAAGGGTAAGCCCTTAAGGAGTATAGAATCGCAGCGAGACCTGGGGTTGCAAGTGCACAATCTTTGAAGGTGGCAGTGCAAGTGGGGAGTGTGGGAAAGAAAGCGTATGGTATGTTAGCCTTTATAGGAAGGGGTATAGAATATAAGAGCTGGACTCTAATGTTGAAGTTGTACAGAACGTTGGTTAGGCCGCATTTAGAGTACTGTGCCCAGTTCTAGTCGCCTTACTACTGGAAGAACGTGGAGACTCTGGAGAGAGTGCAGAGGAGGTTTACCAGGACATTGCCTGGTATGGACGGACTAGGGTACGAGGAAAGATTGAATAAATTAGGGCTCTTTTCCCTTGAAAGACGGCAACTGAGGGCGGATCTAATAGAGGTATATAAGATTATGAAGGGTATAGATAGAGGAAACAGAGTACGCTATTTCGTATGATAGGGACACATCGGACAAGGGGCCATGGGCTTAAGGTGAGGGGAGAGTGGTATAACACAGATATCAGAGGGAGGTTTTTCACACAGAGAGGAGTGGGGATATGGAATGCTCTGCCAAGTGAGGTGGTGGAGGCAAGCACGCTGGAGTCGTTTAAGAGGAAGTTAAACCGGCACATGACTGGGTTGGAGATGGGTGGATATAGGAAATTGTTTTAAATAAGGGTCATTAGCATTGGGGCGTTCCTGGTAAGGCAAATGTATATGTTAGAACAATAGTATTTTTTTTTCTCTTTTCATTCACAAGATTTAAGTCGGCGCACCTTGTGTCCAACGAGGGGCATACACGCGATGGGTCGTACTTGGGCTGCTGTTGGTTGGTCGAGATTGGCCGAGTGCTTCATGTCGTTAGTGTGTGCCTAAACTGGACCAGATACTGGGCAAGCCGACAGCTCAGTGACTATCGCTGATTGTTGTGCAGACGCATGGATTTAGGCCGGTGTCTGTGGGAGTTTGCGCAATCTCTCCGTGCTTGCGTGGGTTTTTTCCAGGTGCTCCAGTTTCCTCCCATACCCCAATGATGTGCTGATAGGCTGATTGTCAGTAATAACTTGTCCCTAAATTAGTTTTCCTCGATGTGCATGGTCATAAAACATTAGACGAGGGTCATGGGTGGAAGGGGGCAGGGGGGTGTGGGGGGAGCGGTGTTGCAGGTTCTGGTGGTGTTAAGATGGCGGCGCGGGCTAGTTGGGCCGAAGGGCTTGTTTCCCGGGCTGGTTTTGTTCTTTGTTCTTTGTTCTCCTGCTTGTTCCCAATATCTCCTGATCCCTTATTAATCAAGAGCTTATTTATCTCTGCCTTAAAGACACTAAATGGCCTGGCCTCCATAGCCGTCTGCAGCAAGAGTTACACAGATTCACCATTCTCTGGCGGAATAAATTCCTCCTCATCTCTCTTGTACATGATCGTTCCTCTAGCCTGAGTTTGTGCTTCTGGATTTTCCCGCTCGTGAAAACATCCTCTCCAGGTCCACTGTCTCCAGGCCGCGCAGTATCCTGTAAATTCCAATAAGATCGACCGTTAATTTTCTAAACTCCAATGAAAACAGACACGCAGCCCTCAATCATTCCTAACACGACAAGCTATTTGGCCCAGGGATCATATTTGTCAACACCGTGTGGAACCGTTCCAAGTCCAGCACGTCCTTCCTTAGATTTGGGTCCCAAAACAGCTCGCAACATATTACAAATGGGATCTGACCAGAGCCGTATAAAGACTTAAAAGTACATCACTTCTCTTGTATTCTTGTCCTGTTGACATGAATGCTAACATTGCATTTGACATCCTAACTGCCGACTGAACATGCAATTTAACCTGAGGAGAACCTTGAGCAAGGATTTTCAAATCCCTTTCTCATTCCTAAATGTTTCTTATTTCCGAAGCAATTTTACATTTATGAAATAGTTTATGTCCCCATTCCTCTTTCCAAAGTGCATAACCTCACACTATCCCACATTGTATTCCATCTGCTGATTCTATGGCAACTCTTCTAACCTATCCAAGTCCTTCTTGCAGCCACCTGTTTCCTCATTTCTAGCTGTCTCTCAGTATATCTCTGCTTCGTCAGCAAAACAAACAGCAGTGTCTTCACATCCTTCTTCCAAATCGTTGATGTATACTGTGAAAGGTTGTGCTCCCAGCACTGAACCCCGAGGCACATCACTGGTCACTGGCTGCCATTCTGAGAAATACCCCTTTAATCCCATTCCCTGCCTTCTACCAGTCATCCAATACCCTTTCCATGCCATGATTTTACTCTTAACACCATGGAAGCTTAACTTATTTACCGCCTAGTAAGTGACAGTTTATCAAAGGTCTTTTGGATCTCTAAATTAATCGCGTCCACTTGTTATCCTTTATATAACCTCCTTGTATCCTCCTCAAAGAATTCTAAAAAAAATCCAGATATGACCTCCCCTTGGCAAAGCCATGCTGACTCAGTCTTATTTTCTCATGCACTTCCAACCATTGTGCGATCTCATCTTAAATAATCGTCTCTAAACTCCTGTTGATGGCCAAATTTGGGCTAACCAGCCTGCAAATTCCCCCTGCTGTTCCCTCCCTTCTTAAACAGCAATGCTGCATTCGCTACTGTCCAGTCCTCTGAGACCATCCTGGCCGTAAGAAGTCTCGCAACACCAGGTTAAAGCCCAACAGGTTTGTTTTGTAGCAAACACCACTAGCTTTCGGAGTGCATCTCCTTTGTCGGGTAAGTGGGAGTTATGTACACAAATAGTGCATATAAAGACACAAACTCTATTTACAGAGTAATGATTTGAATATTAAACTTTACAGCTAATCAAGTCTTAAAGATACAGATCTTTTACATTTAACACTTGATTAGCTGGAAATATTTGCATTCCAATCATTATTCTGTAAAATGAGTTTGTGTTTGTATGTGCCCTGTTTGCGAAGAGAACGTAACTGACGAAAGAGCAGCACTCCAAAAGCTCGTGGCGTTTGCTGTCTCAATAAACTTGTTGTGTGAGACTTCTTAGTGTGTTCATCACAGACCAACGCCGACATGACCACATCATAACGTTTTTGCCGACAGTGATTCCTGAAATATCAGCACCAATGACTCTACAATTTCCTCAGCTATCTCTTTTTGAACCTTTGCTGCAGTCCATCCGGTCCAGGTAATTTATCCAACTTCTGATCTTTCAGTTTCCCCAATCCTTCTCCGCAGGGATAGCCACTCGACTCAGTTTGCCCCCTGATTCTTCTGGAGCTCAGGCGCCCCACTGGTGTCTTCCACGGTGAAGACTGATGCAAAGTAACTATTCATTTCCTCTGCCATTGTTTCGTTTCCTATCATTACTTCTCCAGTTCTTTTTTTTTCAGTGGTCCAATGGCTATTTTTGTTTCTCTGTTATCATTTCTATATTTCTATGTCTTTTCTATATTTTCGATCTTGGAAAAAAAAAACAAGTTACTCCTATGTTTTTAATTACTAGATAGCTGACACTCTTGTTTCATTCTCCGCCACAAACATCCATCCTGCAAAGCTTATTTAGTTGTTCTCTGCTCACTATTAAAGGGTCCCCAATCCCCTGGCTTCCAAAGAATTCATGTCACTTTATATTTTTTTAAATTTTGCTTTTATGCTGCCCTCGACTTACCTCGTCAACGATAGATGCCTTGTCCTCCTCTGATGATGTTTCCTCCTCCGTGGGATGATTTTTTTTCTTGTGCCTTCTGAATAACTCTCAAAACCCCCAACATTGTTTTTTCCCTTTCTTCCCTGCGAGGCTCCCTTTCCAAACAACTCTTGTGAGCTCCTCCCCAATGCCTGCGTAATTTCCTGAATTTAACTGTAATGCTGTCATATCTGATTCCAGCTTCCCCTTCTCAACCTGCAGGAGAAATTCTGTCATATGGTGGCCACTGCTTCCAAAGGGTCAATTCACCTTAAGTTCCCTCATCAAGTCTGCCTCATAACACAATAGCAAATCAGTAATTGTCCACTCCCGAGTAGGCTCTGCAACAAGCTGCTCTAAAAATAACATTTCGTAGGCATTCCATTTTTTTCCCACTTGGGATCCACGACCTTCCTAATTTTCCAAATCCACCTGCACATTAAAGTTCCCCATGAATGTTGCATTATTACTTGTTCATATGTCTTTTCTATTTCCTGATTTTGTAACTGTCCCACATCCTGACTACTATTGGGAAGCCTTTGCATAACTCCCATCAGGATTTTTTTTTTTTACCTTGTGATTCCTCAATTCTATGCCTTCTGAGCCGATGTCACTTCATGCTGTCGATTTAATTTAATCCTTACTAACAAGGCAACCTTGCCACCTTTGCCCATCTGTCTGTCCCTCCGACAGGGCACAAAACTTGGATATTTAGATTCCAGCCCTGATTGTCTCGCAGCCACGTCTCTGTGATGCCCATTACTTCGTACTGATGAATTTCAATATGCATACAAAGCTCATTTATCTTGTGCCATTTACTGCATACATTTAGGCGCAACATCCCCAGTCCTGCATTGACCGTCTTCCTTCACATACTCGTCACCTTTCATGCTCTGGCTGTGATTAGATTTCTGACACCTATATCTTCTTTTCAATGACGTGGTCTGGAAACGTTCACTGTCTATTTCGAGTTTTCCATTATCCCTCTGTCTGCGTGGGATATCTGCAAGTGTTTAAGTTTTCTCCCTCACTCCAAAGGTGTGCGGGTCAAGTTCATTTGCCATGTTAAATTACCACGCAGTGTCAGGGGGACTAACAGCGATAGGGGCTGGGTTGGAGTGTGGTTGGTGCAGAATCTATGGGCCGAATGGCCTCCTTCGACACAGCAGGTTTTCCATAGAGGGAGAAGTCCCAATTTCTCCTCCATGTTTATAATCGTCTGATTCCAACAACATCATGCACTCCCCCAGTGCCCCATATTCACTGCCTCTCCATCCTCAAATGCAATGCCAAACTGGACAAAACATTGTTTTGTCAAACATTCAAACATGTTCAGGCATCAAAAGTTTGTCATTTTCCCAAGTGAATGTTGCTGTTTTACATAAAACATAGAACGTGCGCAATATGGTTGCCACTAAAATGTAACAAATCAACTGAGGAGTATATCTATCCTCAATTTGCAACTAGTGCACCACTGGATTTTTTTTTTCCGTGATCGCTTAATTATTCGCTCTCGTCGTATGTAACATTAATATTTCTTGAACACAATGAAATGATGACGATGATGAGAATAATAATAATAATAACAATAATAATAATAATAATAATACATGTGATGCTTTACCATCTGCCTTGGCTTGCACATCTGTACGGAAAACATTAAACTTTAGTTAATTGTGTTGAAATTCTTTGAGTATGACAACCAGAACAGACCATTGACAGAGGGTCATTAACAAACGATTCAATGTTGTCGAAAAGCTGGACAAATTCATCAAACGCCACTCATGCAGAATTGCGCTGTCCAGCCATGTCACACATATAAACGTGTCATACAGCAGGGACGTGATTACGTAGTTGTTGGGTTGCAATTCCGCATGAGTAATGGCATGTTGTACGCATGAAATAAGCTGGGTGGTTCATTCTGTGCTACAGTAACAATAGCTGAAAAATATTGATGATTAAAATAGACTAATCATTCACTTAGTGTCGACAAATACAATGCTCATGCTACAGGATTAGTTTACACACTTTATTTGCACGCTGCTTTTAGTTTTCTTTGTAGTGAGAGTGTTGAACATATGACGTGGTGAAAGTATTTTTTTCCTCAAATATGGTCTGGAATTTCAATACCAAACACTGTCGTTATTCTTTCACAATACAGACTATCTCTGGCATTTAAACTCCAGACCTAAATCAAGAAGAATTCGTTTCACCTCATCATATTGTGCGCAAGTATGGCTACAAAGAAAACTGAGATGGAGGTGCAAACAATATTTTCAAAATAGTACTGAAGCATTTTAAACTTTTGAGTGGACACGAGATGATCGGCTGAGGTAGTCATGTCAGCTACGACTCTCATCAAATTTTAACAGATGGACCATGGAAAATATTTTTGGTTGTTTCACAGATCGCTATGGCTCCTGTTCTGCTCAGTACGGCAAACAAATAGAAATGTTCGTGAAAGTAGCCCAGCCCATCACGCAAGGCAGCATCCCATCCACTGAGTTTGACTGGAATTCCCCCCACTCGACAAAGCAGCTAGCACAATGAAGGAAAACCCGCACACTGGACTTTCTCTCTTCCGCCTTTTCATTGGTAAAAAAAAAATAGGTGCCTGAGGTCACGAAGCAACAAGCTCAAGAACAGTGTCTACCCTACTGCCATCAGACTTCTGAATGAACCTATTTTGAATTCAGTTATTATTTCTCCACTGACTAACTATGTCTGTGACAGTACATTTTGCAGTCTCTCGTTTCCCCCTTCATGGACTGTTTTGTTTCGGTAGCGCGCAAGAAAAATACTTTTCAGTGTATACAAATAAATAAAGTAAAATCAACCTGACATGAATATTTCCATTCCTGATTTAAAGGATGCACTTTGCCATTCTCAAGTTATGGAAAGCTTGATCACGCATACTGATATTTTAATATATAACTGATTCAGTGTCCCAAGCAATTTGCGGGCCAGGATAAAATATATTGGCAGCAAGGACATGCTTTTTCTTCTCTCTCTTTTAGGTTTGTAACACAGTTGAACAACTGTGCGAATTTTGTACTGAATCGCGCATATTGGAACGCATTTAAGTTATTGTCTGGAGGTCCTCTGCAAAAAATACCCCGCCGTTTTGGATTCTGGTCAGTGAAAAAGAAACTTCATGCCATACTCCACATGTATTAAAAATATTCGTGAATATGCATTGTTCTGAATTTCCTTCCCGAACTGTTCTGTGAGCTCTTCCGCAGAATAATGTAAATATTTTGCCCTTGGAATTACCTTTCGTGAGTTTTTCGACCTCTATTAGGAATGATAGATAACAAACTTAATGCAGCTCGGAAGAAAAAAACGTTAAAAAAAGTTCATGGAATTTTCGGCACGTTCAAATGAATGAAATGCAGAATGTATAGATTCGTTTAGTCGAATATTTTGGTGAATTACAACTAACAGTTAAAGAATGCCCAGTTCCAATGAAATCTGCCCACAATTTCACATCGTAAGAGACAGAAAAATCACCGATGTTGTTATTTTAAACATCGTTGAAGTGGACAAACCTCGAAACATAACCAGTTGTTGGACATTATTACATTATTATACCTGCATTACATTATCGTCAAAATATATCCCATATGTCTGTTGATTTGTTTGCAGTTAAAACTGAATTGACTGGAGACTGACAGCTCAATGAAAGAAAAATGAGTATGCAACAAAAACACGGAAGTGATGGATCAGTAACATTCAAGAAGAGATGGTTTCTATTGGAAGGAAAGTTTTCACAATCAATGATCTGAAATTTTAACACTTCCACGCGCTATTTTCACCAGCAGAGAAGTGGTGCAATTTTTTTTTTTCAGTTATATTGGGTTAACTGATCGCGTATGTTTATTGTTGTGGGGACTTTTCAAGAGGCTAGGGAATGGAGCAAATTCAGCTAACACAAAAACTTCAGGATCCACTATCCCAGCAAAAGAGAATCCTTTGTTTAACCAACGATGGATGCAAAGATTTAGCATCATGCAGCCCAATGCCTTTCCAGAAGAGAGGTTATTTGACATTCCAATACCACTCTGAAGGGACTATGCATCAGGCAGGTCAATTATGCATTATTGAAGTTTTACGTTTGCTATCCATCTCGTAGATAAGGACCTATCGTCGTCAGTACAAATCAAACATTGTGAACAGTCAGCATATATGATAGAAAGATGTATTCTACCTTCTGACATCATGAGATTCTATTGGTATGTAAATTGTCAATGATCCACCTCATTGACGCTTAGCAACAGCAGACGTTCAGCTGCAAAAGTCAAAGTTATTTGATCCATCATTTCTCAGTGATGCCAGTGGCCAACGTAAAGAGTTTGACCGTCTCACGTCTGAGAAGGTCTGTATTATAGGAGTAACTTGGGCAACCCATTATGGAAAGTATACTTGGGAAAAGTACTGTTCGTAACGTTTGCTGGTGAAAACATGCACATCCTTTGGTTTGTATTCCCCATCGTTTTTTTTTTCCCCATGAGACCTCGCAGCAGTCTGCCTTTGGCTAACGCGTACTATTATTTTATTAATGATCTGGATGAGGGTATAATTGGGTGGATTAGTAAATTTGCTGATGACACCAAAGTCAGAGGTGTGGTAGATAGTGATGAAGGGTGTCATAGTTTGCAGGAAGACTTAGACAGGTTGCAGAGCTGGGCCGAGAGGTGGCGGATGGAGTTTAATGCGGAGAAGTGTGAGGTAATTCACTTTGGTAGGAATAACAGATGTGTCGAGTATAGGGCTAACGGGAGGACTTTGAATAGTGTGGATGAGCAGAGGGATCAAGGTGCATGTGTACATGTTGGGAGTCAAATAGATAAGGTTGTTAAGAAGGCATACGGTGTCTTGGCGTTTATTCGTAGGGGGATGGAATTTAGGAGTCGCAGCGTCATGTTGCAACTGTACACAACTCTGGTGCGGCCGCACTTGGAGTACTGTGTGAAGTTCTGGTCCCCACATTACAGGAAGGATGTGGAGGCTTTGGAGAGGGTGCAGAGGAGGTTTACCAGGATGTTGCCTCGTATGGAGGGGAGGTCCTATGAGGAGAGGCTGAGGGATTTGGGGTTGTTTTCGCTGGAAAGAAGGCGGATAAGAGGGGATCTTATTGAAACATATAAGATGATTAGAGGTTTAGATAGGGTGGATAGTAATAGCCTTTTTCCTCTGATGGAGAAATCTAGCACGAGGGGGCATGGCTTTAAATTAAGGGGTGGTAGTTATAGGACGGATATCAGGGGTAGGTTCTTTACCCAGAGGGTGGTGAGGGATTGGAATGCCCTGCCTGCTGCAATTGTAAATGAGCCTAGTTTGGGGGCGTTTAAGAGATCCGTGGATAGGTTTATGGACGAAAAGGGATTGGTTTAGGTTAGTGGGTCATTGTTTTGTAACTGGTTGGCGCATCATCGTGGGCCGAAGGGCTTGTTCTGCGCTGTAATGTTCTATGTTCTATGTTCTATTATTTTAGCAACACAGAGAATATAAGATTCAAAATCTAACATGTATCTTTAACTTAGAACGATTTCTTCAAACCTCATACATATTAAAAACCCTCAGTGTGTTCATGGCCTCTTTATGCAGTTCCCTTGTTTGACTCTGAGCCACAACTGGCGCCATTTAATAAATTGTGAGAGATATATTTATGGTTTACAACTGAATTTTTAAAATTTATCTCACTTCCTATGAGTTTCCCCAACGTATTCCCCTTTTTGGACCTTGACTATGGCAAGACGGGGTCTTTAAATATATTTGTTCAAGTAAATATTTTTAATTCCCGAAGGGTGGGTAGGCTTTGGGCATTTTTTTTTCCTTTCTCCGAATCTAATCACTGATGCTCTATCTTATGTGAACTTAATTTTAGTTACCGCTAAAGCTATGATCACAATGCAAAATAATGCAATCGCTTGCAGGATTGGTATACCCATGAAGACGATTCCGCCTCAGGACAAGCAAATTGTTGGGTTAGCTTTGTGTCTCCATCTCTATCTTGATATGGTTAACCTGATAGGTTATGTGTCTGAATAATCTGGTATTGATGGGTAACACTCTGATACAATCACTGCAGGTTCCACGCTTAGAAGCCAAAACATTATCTAATACAATTTGATCTCGAAATGTGACAGGGAACAATGCATTGGCATGAATAATGGTAATGGATTGATCATTGGCAACTTATTTGAAAATCGAGCGCATCAGCTCAGTTTTTCGCATCAATCTCGTAAACTCATATCAAGGAAATATTCTGCAAAAAAAAACTGTTCAGTCTCTGTAAAAGTTCTCCGTTGCCTCGGTAAGGGAACTTGATTCCAAGTATGATACATGCATGTTATGAAATATCCAAGGTAACACATCATTTCCATCTGGCAGGTTACCAAGTATTTTCGCTTTCCCCACAAATCTCATACGTATCACTCGGAGTTCGGTTAAGTGTTGACTGCTTTGAAAAAAAAAGGCAGCTGTTGCAAGATTGCTTATTGCCGGGTGGGTTCAGCAATCGACGGCTAATTCGATCTGCCATATAGTGACGCTCAACTGTGTCTAGTTTTCCCTCTGTGGCTTTCACATTCTAAGTACAATATCACCCTTTTGTCTTTTCTGTTGCCTGTTTTTGGAGCTGTTTGGGAGTTGTTTTTTTTTTCGAGGGTGCAGAGAGCTGTGTTTTTCTTCACATTCATTAATCATCCTCTACAAGATTTACTGCTATGAAATTCATTTCCTTCGATCTCCTAAAGAATCATGGTAATCGGTGTTCATGAAAAGTAGAATTTTTTGCTTTGTGGTCCGAGATTATTAACTTTGTCCATGACAAGAACAATGATTGTCAAGGTATTTACCCACTTCCTTGCATTGATCGAGATGTTTAAATATTTCTAACAATTTGGTTTGTTGGACAATTTAAATGCCACGTGTAAGTAATAACTTATTTCCTGAGGGGATCGTTGAGTCACATTACATGGTGCACCTTCCTGATCCAGAAACTACATATTCTAGCTTTAAAAATGCATTTGTTATGACAATGTCTACAGCCATCAATGTTTCTAAAACAAATCCCCTGCCATTGGTCAATTTCAGGTAAATAACATTTATTTACAGATTCGAGAAGCAACGATATTATAATTTATTACATACTATTAATTTGAGATCGATCTCATGCGTCTTCTGCTAATTTTACTTGATCAGGCTAATGATTAAGAATTCTTGAAACTCTGGTGATATTTTTAAAATATAAATAAGTTGTCTCCAGCTTTAAGTTAGTCTTACCAATTGAATTGTTTCGACCTCCTCCCTTCCAATCCACTCCAGATTCTTATGCACAAGAATCTGACCTAAACAAGTTGCTCGTCTGCAAATACAAATTATCCCCATTATTAACCTGACTGCTAATGATGAAAAGTTAACACCTTATTTTATACACTGAACCACTAGAACAATTGCATTGCAACAGGAATACTTATTAGGACATTGTTTCAGCTGCACTCAGTTCTGGCATCACAGATTGTACTTATTACCTAAGGTAATCAATTTAAAGGCTCCCTCCCAAGGAAACTCTAAACCGTTTTTTTTTCTCAGTGTTTCCCTAATAACTTATGCCCTATGTGTTGTATAGAAATATTCACTTCCGCCTTCTCATCAAGTCTCCTTGTTTCTGTTGTTCCCCCCTCCCCCGCTAATTTATGAGAGAAAGTAGGCCGTGAACAAAATCCTTCATGAAATGAAATACTGTAATTTTGCTGATTTCAAGTTGCCTGCTCTATTAGTGCCTCTTTTCAAATGTGTATATGTTTTTTTCCTTTTATTATTTCAAAATTATTTAATCACGTTTCTCGATAAACAGTTCACGTCTGTCACATTAATATTGCAAGCACAGCTCGTACGAATGGTTTAATTCTTTCAAAATAGCTATTCAAACATTTACCAATTCTAAACTCTGGGGAGGTGTGGCATATGAAAGTTTTGATTGGTCCCTAACAGCTGACAACCTTATTTTAAATGGTAAATTGGCTTAGTGTCTGGTTAGACACTAACTGAAGCGGCATTCCACATCTTAGTATTCGTGCATTTGCCAGTATCAAATCTACTTTTTTGGCTGTGGCATCAATACTCCAAAATGCTTCCGCCCATCCGATAAACATATTGATAATTATTGCACAATATGTATTTTGTGTTCTTGGCACTCTTTGCAATGTTCCTTAATATATATTTGAAGGTTTAGAAAGGTAATTTTGTGCCGTCGTTGATTTCCCATTTCAATCCTGCAGTAAGATGTGCTCACTAGAGATCTGATGAACGGAATATTTAAACATATAATAGAATAACAAAAGGATTTTAAGCAGCTAAAATTGTATGCTAAAAGAAGAGTTAGTATTACATGACAGTATATGCAATATATGTTTTACACACAAATATCTTTCACATTTTAGTATCCAAAATCTATTTTAAAACAAGACTGTATCTTCAGCATTCTGATATATTGAAGATGTTATAAGTCAAGATCTACATGTGTCTACCAGTAACGAATGTTAAAGAAAGCGTACAATATTTTGTTACTGTTAAACTGTACTGGCTTTAAAAAAATCATGCAACTCAAATTCGGAACATATTTTACGAAAATGAAATTATAAACAGCATGCCCACTCTGTGAAGCTTACTAGATATTAGAACATAGAACATAGAACATTACAGCACAAACAGGCCCATCGGCCCTCGAGTTGCGCCGATCGCATCAACCCCACCAATCTATAGACCTATCTATAACCCCCAATCGCATTAAACCCCATATACTCATCCAGAAGTATTTTAAAAGACCCCAGCGAGTTCGCCTCCACCACCGACGACGGCAGCCGATTCCAATCACTCACTACCCTCTGAGTGAAAAACTTACCCCTAACATGACCTCTGTACTTCCCTCCCCGCACCTTAAATCTGTGTCCTCTCGTAGCGACCATTTCAACCCGGGGAAATAGCCTCTGAGAGTCCACCCTATCTATTCCTCTCAACATTTTATAAACTTCTATCAGGTCGCCTCTCAACCTTCGCCTCTCCAGGGAAAAGAGTCCCAGCTCCCTCAACCTATCTTCATAACGCATGCCTCCCAGTCCAGGCAACATCCTTGTAAATCTCCTCTGCACCCTTTCAATAGCTTCTACGTCTTTCCTATAGTGAGGCGACCAGAACTGAGCACAGTACTCCAAATGAGGCCTGACGAGGGTCCTGTAAAGTTGCAGCATTACCTCCCGACTCCTAAACTCAGTCCCTCGATTAATGAAGGCCAGTACACCATACGCCTTCTTGACCACCTCCTCCACCTGCGAGGCCGATTTAAGAGTCCTGTGAACCCGGACCCCGAGATCCTTCTGCTCTTCAACGCTACTAAGACCCCTGCCCTTAATAGTGTACTCGTTCATCCCGTTGGTTCTGCCAAAATGGACTACTACACATTTATCCGCGTTGAAGTCCATCTGCCACTTCTCCGCCCATTTCTGCATCCTATCTATGCCCTGCTGCAACTTTTGACATCCTTCCAGACCATCCACAACACCGCCGACCTTCGTGTCATCAGCGAACTTGCTAACCCATCCCTCCACTTCCTCATCCAGGTCATTTATGAAAATGACAAACAACAAGGGTCCCAGAACAGATCCCTGGGGCACCCCACTGGTGACTGACCTCCATTCCGAAAAAGACCCATCCACAACCACTCTCTGCCTTCTGCAGGCAAGCCAGTTCTGGATCCACAAGGCCAAAGGCCCTTGGATCCCATGCCCTCTCACCTTCTCAAGAAGTCTTGCATGGGGGACCTTATCAAAACCCTTGCTGAAGTCCATGTACACTACGTCCACGGCACTTCCTTCGTCAATGTGTTCAGTCACATTATCGAATAACTCAACTAGGCTTGTAAGGCACGACCTGCCCTTGACAAATCCATGCTGACTATTCCTGATCATGTCAAACCTCTCCAAATGCTCGTAAATCTTGTCCCTCAGAAGCCTCTCCATCAGCTTACCAACCACTGAGGTCAGACTCACCGGGCGGTAATTTCCCGGGCTATCACTGTTCCCTTTCTTGAAAATAGGGACTACATCCGCAATCCTCCAATCTTCCGGAACCTCTCCCGTCTCCATTGACGACGCAAAGATCATCGCCAAGGGCTCTTCAATCACTTCCCTGGCCTCCCACAGTATCCTGGGGTACATCCCATCTGGTCCCGGCGACTTATCTACCTTGATAGAATTCAAAAGTTCTAACACATCCTCCTCCTTAATGTCCACGTACTCAATCTTTTCCACCTGCTGCAAGTCCATAGCAAGATCTCCCGAATCAGCTTCCACTGTGAATACTGATGCAAAGTACTCATTAAGCACCTCCGCCATTTCTTCTGGTTCTACACAGACCTTTCCCCCTTCATCTTTTATAGGTCCTATCCTATCCCTTCTCACCCTTTTACCTTTCACATACTTATAGAAGGCCTTGGGATTTTCCTTAATCTTACCCGCCAAGGTCTTCTCATGACCCCTTCTGGCTCTCCTAACCGTCATCAAACAAATGGACCAGTTTCAGCTAACCCATGAAACATTGAAGAAGCTGAAATTATAGTTTTGTAGTGCTCAGTAGCCAGATTGCCATTTTGTTTGAGGAGTATGCTGCTTACAACGGAACGAACAAATCGCAAACTGGTATTTAATGTGAAATTGAGTTTTGATTTAAGAATGTTGTCATGAATAAATTAGCAACTTGAATAGAAAGTGAAAACATATCATGTGGGTGGGGTGTATCTTTCTTATGTTCTTATAACTAAAATTAATAACTACACAAAATTCCTGACATGAAACTGGAGATCAGCGATAATCGTAATGAATGGTGTAGCAGACTCGAGGGGGCAAATGACCTCCTGCTGCTCGTATCTCCTTTTTTTTAATGGCACCACTGCCCTTTAAGTGCGGGGTGTTCCCTATCATATAATTACAGCTCATCTCAGTAAAGGTTAGTTACCCCCTCTGGTACAAGTGGCTATTCTGCTAAACCTTCACTTGCTCCTCAATCACTTGTGCAACACTTTGATGCCGTGTTCCTTGCACTGTCCGTTCCCCCGTGAAATGTTCACTTGCACTTCCGTGATTTCTACATGCCTGTCTCATGTCTTTCCATTTCAGCATCTTCCATCAGAACGCCACCCCGCCCCTTCTCCTCGCCCTCTCCCAGCTCCCAGGAGCTGAACGATTAATTGGGGATAATGTTCTTTTTTTATATCCCATAACTATAAGAAGGTCTGAAACAGGTCTACCCACGAAGCATAAATTACTGTTTTTTTACACATCAAAACAAACCTCTGGCGGCCAAATGTTTTTCGGCGGAGGAATATCCCACAGGTCTTAAACAGGTCGTTGAGCCACTCCAGCGGCTTGCATTCCGTAATTATCTTGACAGAACATGTGGAATAGCTTCGGAAGATTCGATAAGTCCAACGGGGAGCTTTTAAATTGTTTGATTTAAATCAGAAAATGGCGGCCACTCTTGTTTGCCCCGCAATTTCGGTCTGTTGCTCGACCTTTTGTCGTTTAAACTCCGGTCCCGATCTTCTTAAGTATTGCATTTTATTCAGTCTGCTTTGTAACATGTTTTACACAGAATTCAAACGTCCTCATTTGATTACAAGCATTGTCCTGCTGATATTATTTGTTCTTGTCTTGCATTTTCTTGTCTATTTTTCTCGTAGCTTTCTAACCACACGCTGATCTATGTCAGAATTGTTCCAAATTCAGAAGGATCGTTACTGTTGGTTTTGATATTTCCATTGATGTATTATCTTAGCTCTTAAATAACAGTCCTTCATTAATTGCTGCCACGTTAGCTGTGTTTAATTATTTCCATCTCTCTTACAATCGCTTCGATACCCATCTTGCCACCATTATTCATCAAATAACTCACACTTTTAGTCACTTTTCAACTTTGTTTAACTATCGGCTCTCCTATAACGTTTCTTCTAATAACCTGTTCCCTTCTGTATGTTCCATCTTTACAACTTATACTGATCCGTTCCTTCAAAATTCATTTACTTTACTAAATCATTTCCCTCATCTCGATCTGCAATAATATGTCACTTTAGGATCAGTCTTTTCCATCGAGTCCACCTTGCATCGGATGTGGTTTTCATCCTTCCCACATTGAAAAGTTGCATCAAATTGTGATTTGTTTGCTTAGCTACGTCTGCCAGTCTTGTCTTTAGTTCACTAACATTGAACAACAACTCCACGGAGTTCAAGTACAATGCAGTTGGGTTACATTGCAATTGGGTCACTTTGACAGCATAATTCCCGTCATTTTCAGAGAGTTCAAATGCCCGTGCAGTTACTAAAAGTTGTTCAATTAAGGTGAATACAAACTCACAATACCCGATCCATTGTTTTATATATAACACTTCAATTGATGGTCTCCCCTACGGTATTTCTGTTTAGACTGATAATGTCTCCTGTCTCAAGGGGCTGGAGATATCTTCTGAAGTGGGCATCAGTAGGCTATCATGTTTATTATTCTTGGCAGGCACTCAGAATCCCGGATCACATCTTTCCTCAAAATCTATCACAAGAACGATCTGAATATTGTCAGCAATATATTTGGGACACCAACAAGTACCTTTTATCCTTATCATCCGAAAGAAAATTGATCATACAAAGTTCAACTCACCGAACCCTCAATTATACATACAAAACTAAGACAAGCACAGATATTTTCAAATTCTCTGCAACCCATGCTGAAGATATAGTTTCCCGTGTTTCCCACGAAATTGCCTTCATTGAAAGACAGAGGCTTTTTTCACCTTTGGAAAATCGAGTAAATGGCTTGACGAAGTCAACTTTCCGTCCCGCCGATCAAGCGTAACACTTCTGAGATTGCTGCAGCTCATACATTTGCACTTTCCCCTTTCAGCTGCTTAAAGGCAAAGCTCAAAATCTCTGTGGAATCCTAGTACTTTCTCCAAGGCAACTATGACAACCATTTTCAAGGTTAAGGAATTTCAACAACATACCAACTCTTGGATTGAAAACTGGCTGCGTAATAGAAGACAGAGGGTAATTGTGGAGCGGACCTTGTCAGGCTGGAGGCCAGTGACAAGTGGTGTGCCGCAGGACTCAGTACTGGGACCTCTCCTCTTTGTACTATACATAAATGACTTGGAAGAGAGTGTAGGTGGTGTGATCAGCAAGTTTGCTGATGACACCAAGATGGCAGGGTTGGCGGGTACTGAACTGGATTGTCAGGTGATACAACAGAATATAGACAGGTTGGTGCATTGGGCAGATAGGTGGCAGATGGAATTTAATCCTGACAAATGCAAGGTGATGCATTTTGGAAGGAATAATGCAGAGAGGAGCTATGTGATAAAAGGTAGACAGATTAAGAATACAGACATACAGAGGGACCTGGGAGTGCAGGTTCACAAATCCATGAAGGTTGCGTCACAAGTGGAGAAGGTTGTTAGGAAGGCTTATGGAATGTTAGCCTTTATAGGAAGGGGTATAGAGTATAAAAGCTGTATAGTTGTATAGAACATTGGTTCGACCACATTTGGAGTACTGCGTCCAGTTCTGGTCACCTTACTACCGGAAGGACGTGGAGTCTCTGGAAAGGGTGCAGGGGAGGTTTACCAGGATGTTGCCTGGCATGGAGGGGCTGGGTTACGAGGAAAGGTTGGAGAAACTGGGACTATTCTCCTTGGAAAGACGGAGATTGAGGGGGGAAATGATAGAGGTATATAAGATACTGAAGGGAATAGATAGAGTTAATAGTGAGAGACTGCTTCCTAGACTGGGTACAAATACGAGAGGTCATGATTTAAGGGTGAGGGGGGAGAGTTATAATTTGGAAGTGAGAGGAAGGTTCTTTACGCAGAGAGTTGTGGGGTTATGGAACGCGCTACCGAGTAGGGTGGTGGAGGCAGGAACGTTGGACTCGTTTAAGGTTCAGTTCGATAGACACATGAGTGAAACGAGGACGGAGGCTTATGGTAGGGGCTATTAAATAAGGTTAGAACCTCGGGAGACACCGGAAAAGCAAACTTGTAAGATTAACGTTTTTGTCTTTTTATTCCGCAGGTGGAGGTCCACCTCGTGTCAAACGAGGGGCATGCACACGGTGGGTCGTGCGTGGGCTGCTCTTGGAAGTTCCAGGAGTGGCCTAATACTTCGTGTCGGTGTGTGTGCTTGATCTTGGATCGGTAGACGGGCGCCGCAACAGCTCGGTGTGCAGATACATGGATTAGGGCCTGTGTCTGGGATTTTGCGTATTCTCCCTGTGGTTGCGTGGGTTTCCTCCGGGCGCTCCGGTTTCCTCGCACACCCCAAAGATGTGCTCTTAGGCTGATTGGTTTTACTAAATTGACACTATTCTCCCCTGAATCTGGCTAAGTTAGGGGTTCCATTCATAGACACGCAGGGTAGAATAGGTGTAGGGTGATGCGGCGGCGCGGGGTCGTTGGGCCGAAGGGCCTGTTTCCCTTGCTGGGTTGTTCTTTGTTCTTCGTATACACTTCAATACAATTCAATTCCCAAGCTCGGCATTACGCCCTTTATGGTGTACATTATTTACAACACTCTTCAAGAAGGCAAGAAGGTGTTGCAGACCAAGCATAATGTACTGAATCAAATAAATTTGCTCAAATTGTTAGATTTTCTAAAATCAGTTCCATTTAACAGGCTGTTAAACTTTCTGTTTCTGTCCCTCTCGATGTCTCTACTTCACCCTATCTCTGTCTGTCTCATTGTCTGTCTGCTTCCGTTTCATTTTTAATGTGTTTGTCTTTTGAGTCTCTCTCCCCTTGACCTCTACATCGGGTCATGCTGTCACCCTTTTTTGTGGTCCTTGTCTCCTAACTTTTCTCCTTTGTTCACTTCAGTCCTTTTGTAAAGGAATGTTGTGGTAATTGGTGATAGTGTGGTTAAGGGTATTGACACTGTCCTTTGTCACAATGACAAAGAGCACAGAAGGGTGTGTTGCCTGCCTGGTGATCGGGTCCAGGATGTCGCAACTGGGCTGCAGAGGAACCTGGAGTGGGAGGGTGAGAACCCGGTCGTTGTGGTACACGTGGGTGCCAACGACGTAGCAAAATGAGAACTGAGGATCTGGGGAGGGAGTATGAAAAGTTGGGAATGGAATTAAAAAGTAGAACGGCCACGGTGCTTATTTCTGGACTATTGGCTGAACTGTGTGCAGACGGGCGTAGGTTTGATTAGATTAAGAATGTGAAAGGGCGGCTCAGAGAATGGCGTGGGAGGAATGGGTTTGAATTTATGGGTCGTTGGCACCTGTACTGGCGTAGATTGGATCTGTTCAGGTGTGATGGGGTTGGTCTGAACCATGCTGGGACCAGAGTCCTGCCGAATCGTGTAGATGGGACTGTAGATAGGGCTTTAAACTAATTGGGGGGGATGGGGGGGGTGGGTAGTGCGCGAGGATAGGTGAAATTAGACGTTCGAAAGTAAAGGAGAGGGTACAGGTACAGGAAGATGCCAAGGATGTCCCAATAATAAAGGGAGTAGGGGGCGTGAGTAAGGTTGGTGGCGTTCCGGCAATTAGGGTACAGGTGAAGGCTGGGATGAAGGCACTTCATCTGAATATACGAAGCGTTCGGAATAAAGTGAATGAGCTGGTGGCGCAGATCAGCACAAATGGATATGATCTGGTGACCATTACAGACACGTGCCTGCAGGGTGACAGGGACTGGGAGCTGAATGTACAGGGTATCAAATGTTTAGGAAGGATAGGCAGGAGGTAAAACGGGGGGGTGGGGGGTAGCTCTGCTGATTAAGGATGGCATCAGGGAGGTAGTAAGGGATGATATAGGAGCCAAAGAGCAGAAAGTGGAATCGTTGTGGGTGGAGATTAGGAACAGGAAAGAGAGGAAGACACGAGTGAGTATCGTCTATAGGCCCCCAAATAATGATCTGGAGGTGGGGCTGGCTATTAACGTGCAAATAAATGCGGCATGCAGGAATGGAACGGTGATAATTATGGGGGATTTCAATCTAAATGTTGATTCGTCGACCCATGCTGGACGCGGTGGGCTTGAGGAAGAGTTCTTGGAATGCTGCCAGGATAGTTTCCTTCAACAGTATGTGTTGGAGCCGACGAGGGAGCGAGCTATTTTGGATCTGGTGTTATGTAATGAGGCAGGAAGAATTAGGGACCTTGTGGTGAAGGGTTCCTCTTGGGAAGAGTGATCATTGTATGGTGGAGTTTCTGATGCAGATGGAGGAGGAGAAAGTGGGTTCCCGGACATGTATCCTTTGTTTGAACAGAGGGCGGTACGATAGGATGAGAGAGGAATTGGCGAATGTTGACTGGGGGAGCGCATTGGGAGGTAGGTCTGCTGAGGAACAGTGGAGGATCTTTAAGGAGATGTTTCTTGGTGTGCAGCAGGAATTTATTCTCATGGTTAAAATGGATCATAGGAGCAGAGATAATCAGCCGTGGATAACGAAGGAGGTAAAGGAGAGTATTAAATTAAAAGCGGATGCGTTTGGAATAGTTAAGAGTAGTGGGCGAGAAGAGGATTGGGAGAGGTTTCAACATCAACAAGGAATGACAATGAAGTTGATAAAGAAGGGTAGGATAAACTATGAAACTGGGCTAGTGCTAAATATAAAAAAAGGATAGTAAGAGTTTTTATAAATAAATAAAAATGAAGAGGCTGATTACGTTGAACGTTGGACCCTTCGAGGATGAGAGGGGGGACTTAGTGGTAGGGGATGGGGAAACGGCTGAGGCCTTGAATAACATTTTTGTTTTGGTCTTCGCAGCGGAGGACGTGAATAGTTTGCCGGGTGCTAGCGGCGGAAAGATGGTAGGAGTGGAGGGCCTGAATGGCATTATTGTTACTACAGAGGCAGTGCTCGACAGACTGGAGAGACTGAATGTGGACAAGTCCCCAGAACCGGATGGAATGCATCCAACGGTCCTGAAAGAAATGGCGGGGGTGATAGTGGATGCCTTGATGATTATTTTCGAAATCGTGCTGGACTCCGGGGAAGTGCCGGAACATTGGAAAACGGCTAATGTTACGCCATTGTTTAAGAATGGTGGCAGGCGAAAGGCACGGAATTATAGGCCGGTTAGTTAACCTCTGTTGTAGGTAAAACGTTAGAATCCGTGATCAAGGAGAAAATAGCGAGGCATTTTGAGGGGAATTGTTTGATAGAGCAGACACAGCACGGTTTCATTAAGGGGAAATCGTGTCTGATGAATTTATTGGAGTTCTATGAGGATGTGTCTCGGGCGATGGATAGAGGAGGACCAGTAGATGTGGTGTTTCTTGATTTTCAGAAGGTGTATGATAAGGTGCCGCACAAGAAGTTGTTACGGAAGGTTAGGGGGCATGGAGTTGGGGGTAGGGTGTTAGTGTGGATAGGGGATTGGATGTCAAATAGGAGGCAGAGAGTGGGGGTCAATGGGTGCTATTCGGATTGACGGTTGGTGACGAGTGGATTGCCCCAGGGATCGGTGCTGGGGTCTCAGCTATTTACCATTTATACAGATGATCTGGAGGAGGGAACCGAGTGTATGGTGTGACAATTTGCTGATGACACCAAGATTGGTGGAACGGCAAATTGCTCGGAGGTTGCGGAAAGTCTGCAGAAGGATCGAGATAGGCTGGGCGAATGGGCCAGGAACTGGCAAATGGAATTTAATGTTGGCAAGCGTGAAGTTGTCCACTTTGGTAGGAATAATTTTAGGAAGGAGTATTACTGACATGGCGAAAAACCGCAGCATGCGACGGTGCAGAGGGACCTCAGGGTCCTTATGCATGAGTCCCAAAAACCCAGCCTGCAGGTGCAGCAGGTGGTCAGGAAGGCAAGTGCGATGCTGGCATTTATAGCAAGGGGAATTGAATATAAAAGTGGGGAGGTCTTGCTGCAACTGTACAGGGCACTGGTGAAGCCGCAGCTGGAGTACTGTGTGCAGTATTGGTCGCCGCACTTAAGCAAGGATATTTTGGCCTTGGAGGGACTGCAGAGGAGGTTTACTAGGCTGCTACAGGTGTTGAGGGGTTGAACTATGAGGAGAAGCTGAACAAACTAGGCTTGTACTCGTTAGAGTTTAGAAGAATGAGGGGAGACCTCATTGAGACGTATAAGGTGATGAATGGGATGGATAGGTTAGAGGTGGAGAGTTTCTTCCCGCTCAGAAAAGACAGTAGGACTAGAGGGCACAGTCTCACGGTAAGGGGGGGGGGGGGGGCGCAGTTTAGAACGGAGTTGAGAAGGAACTTCTTCACTCAAAGGATGGTGAGTCTCTTGAATTCTCTTCCCGTTGAAGTGGTGGAGGCTGCCTCGCTAAATATATTTAAGACGCGGGTTGATAGGTTTTTGATAGGCAAGGGGATTAAGGGTTATGGGGTCAGGGCGGAAAGTGGAACTAAGCCACAACAGATCAGCCATGATCTTATTGAATGCCGGGCAGGCTCGATGGGCTAGATGGCCTCTTCCTGCTACTATTTCTTATGTTCTTGTGTAAACACCCAGCAACCATTCCTACCATTTTCCAGAACATTTAATCATCCCTGGTGCGTCGCTTTTCCTTCTGCTCCTTGTAATATGCCAGGATTCTATCCCTGGCTCCCACATTAAATGAACTCTGCTCATCAGGTCTTTGTGTACAACCTGGCATTTTCACTTTCTAGTACAGTGCAGCTGAAAGAGTCTGCACCTGTCTTCCTCCCACATTGTCGCACCCTCCTCCCCATCTGCACCCCTCCAATTATGCGGTTTTCGTAACACATCACACTGGATGGGGTATGTCAACTTACAACTTTGGTAGCTTGATAATTTACTATCCGAACTTGTCTTATGGTAACAATAAAACATACTTAGCACCTCATAGGAAATGCATCCTGCCAATGCGTCCCCGTGACTTCTGCATGCCTCGCAACACCAAAGTTATTTGGGTATTTTTCCGAGCTTAATTAATGCTGAAGTTTCAACTTATAAATGACTAATGCAGCCCGGTTCCCACTTAAACGTCTTTTTATATGACCAAAGATCGGTGGAGAGGTCAGTATTTGGCAGTTCAATGTCATTCTAGGGAAAAAAAAGCCTCGAGCACAACCAAGATGGCTCTGGAGTTAAAATACATCAGCCAGGTTAAATATACTTCTATCAATTTTTAACTTTCCTGCCCAACCTTTGGTATTTACCATTCAGTATTAGTAAAAAAAAAAATGAAATATTGATCATCGTTGCTTACTACTTGGTCAGTTGCATTTTTCCCTCAAGGTAACATGATATTTAATTTGGCTGTAGAATCCCGATATCACTTTCCCCAGCCGCTTTCCGACCACAGGTACTGAGCTACAACATCACAGTTTCGGTCCCTGCACACTATCATTCATGGGAATGCGTGGACACAGTTGTTATTCACACGTCTGAGAAGGACTGTGTTAGCAGCACAGCTTTACCAGTCTTATTCATAAAGCAGCTTTGGAAAAATGTTGTTGTTATGTTTAGCGGATAAATCTGTGCACATTCAATGTTAAACGCAGTAAGATATCTCACAACATCATGCTAAAGTCAAACAGGTTTATTTAGTTGCAACATCCAATAGCTTTCGGTGCGTTGTCCCTTCGTCAGCTAAATTAGATTTCTGTTCACAAACAGGGCATATAAAGACACACACTCAACTTACAAAATAATGGTTGGAATATAAATCTTTACAATTAATAAATTCTGAAAGGCACAGGCAATGTGAGTAGAGAGAGCGTTAAATACAGTCTAAAGAGATGTGTATTGTCACCGGAGAGGACATTAAGTGAGATTTTGCAAGGCCAGTCAATTCATGGGGGCTACAATAATGCAACATGAACCCAAGATCCCGGTTCATGCCGTTATCATGTGTACGGATCTTGGCTATCAGGCTCTGCTCAGCGGCTCTGCATTGTCGTGTATCTTGAAGGGCACCCTGGAAAATGCTTATCCAAAGATCGGAGGTGGAATGCAGAGTGGCGTTACAATCCTGATAAGAATATGTTCTTCATGCTCGTGAACTCTTCAGCGTTCACGAGCATTCGGCCTCTGATCTTCAGTTAAGGTAGCCTTCACGAAACACGGCAACGGAGAATCCCTGAGCAGAGACTAATATCCAAGTTCGGCCTTACCTGTGTCTTCATTTCACATCACACTTTATGTAGCCCCCATGACTTGCCTGGCCTTTCAAAATCCCCCCAACTGTCCTCTCTGGTAAGAGTACACATCTCCTTAATCTGTGCTTAACACTCTTTCCGCTCACATTGTCTGCACCTTTCAGACCTGATTACCTGTAAAGATTCACATTCCAACCATTATTTTGAAAATTAAGTTTCTGTCTTTATGGGCCCTGTTTATGAACAAATCTCCCACTTACCTGACGAAGGAGCAGCGCTCCGAAATGTAGTGGATTTTGCTACATAATAAACCTGCCTGGACTTCAATCTGGTGTGATAAGTCTTCTTACAGTGTTTTCACGCGTCCAACGCCAGCAACTCCACATCATGACATTCAGTGGTGTCAAGTTTCCGAAGAAGGTAGCTTATCTGTTACGTTTTCATTCCAGTATGCCTCGCAGCAGCTGGCCTCTGGCTAAAGCATACGGTTGTTTTAATAATGCAACCGAAATTCATTTTGAAAATCTAAAACGCATACTTAAATCAGTCAAAAGTGTTCATGTGCCAAATTTATTTAAATATCTTACTCTTTTCATATTGTCTTCATTCACCGTTCCCCTGTTAGTATATGTGTCACATCCGAGTCATTTCACATATTGCTTTGAGTTTACCACTGACATTCATTGCGAAACAAATTAAATTTGTGTCGTATGCTATGGCATTCTCTAACGGTCATCGCTATTATGAAGATTCAAAAATGGTTCCACTAATAGTTCTTTGGTTGGAGCTGATACATAGTTCTCTGCTCAGGTTCTTAAAACAGCAGATCAACGTCAATCGACATGTGGTGGCATTGGTGTCCATGGCGGAGATCCTCAGGCATTTCTCTTCAAGAAAATTATTTTTTTGTTGTTGTTTTCTTAAATGTGTCAGTTCCACTTGGATCAACTGGTCAACAATAAGTAAATAAAGGCATTTCGGCACACTGCTGTTTGGATATGCGCTTCAATTCCGTGAAGATGACTTCTATTTCAATTAGCTTTTAACATGTTTTTGTATATGTGCACTATTAAATCAAAAGCAGATTAAGCGTGCAATACATATTCAGTCGCATGTAGGTTATTTGCGTTAGATGAAGCAGGTCATGCTCAACTGAATGACTCCTCAGTTTCCATACCATCAAAACATCCACCAAATTTGTTTCAGACAACAAAATCATCTCGCACTTACTGCTGATAATGCCCTTTCCTTTAGCGTAAAACCGTGCAAGTCCTTCTTTAACTTCGTCCCCGTCAATGAAAATAAATACGTTATGAATATATGAGAACTTTTTGCCATATTGAGTATGGAATATGAGAACACATTGCAAGTGGCCAAACTCGCTGCTCATATTCATAAGAACATAAGAACATAAGAAATAGGAGCAGGAGTAGGCCATCTGGCCCTTCGAGCCTGCCCCGCCATTCAATAAGATCATGGCTGATCGGTCGTGGCTCAGCTCCACCTTCCCGCCCTCTCCCCATAACCCTTAATCCCTTCTCTTATCAAAAACCCATCAACCCGTTTCTTAAAAATATTTAGCGAGGCAGCCTCCACCACTTCAACGGGCAGAGAATTCCAGAGATTCACCACCCTTTGAGTGAAGAAGTTCCTCCTCAACTCTATTCTAAACCGCCTCCCCTTTACCTTGAGGCTGTGCCCCCTAGTCCTACTGTCTTTTTTGAGCGGGAAGAGACTCTCCACCTCTATCCTATCCATCCCATTCATCATCTTATACGTCTCAATGAGATCTCCCCTCATTCTTATAAACTCTAACGAGTACAAGCCTAGTTTATTCAGCCTCTCCTCATAGCTCAATCCCCTCAACTCCGGTATCAGCCTAGTAAACCTCCTCTGCACTCCCTCCAGGGCCAAAATATCCTTGCGCAGGTGCGGCGCCCAAAACTGCACACAGTACTCCAGCTGCGGCCTCACCAATGCCCTATACAGCTGCAGCAAGACCTCCCTACTTTTATATTCAATCCCCCTCGCTATGAAGGCCAGCATCCCATTCGCCTTCCTGACCACCTGCTGCACCTGCAAGCTGGGTTTTTGCGACTCATGCACAAGGACCCCGAGGTCCCTCTGCACCGTCGCCTGCTGCAGTTTTTCGCCACGTAAGCATTTTCCTCTCACTGCTTCCCCCATCGTCCAAGGAGAATGATCCCCACGTTTACATTTTAAAGGAACATCCATAGATTCGTCAACAATTGCTTGGACAAGTGTTGATATTTTTCAACGAGAAAAAAAAACTGCACGTTGATGGTCGTCCCTCCAAACAATATTTCACTTGCCCCATTATCCACAGCTGCAGTTTCACAGTTAAATAATGACAAAGCGATCTCATTTGTGCTATTTCTTAGGATAACACGGCGACATGGTCTGAACGCTGAACGACGGATTTTTCTGCAAAATTATTTGCCGAAACGTGCAATTTTGAATGAAAATTAAGTACCTAATTGCAGATTTGCATCTTGCCTATTTGGATTTTTTTTTCCGCTTAATTGCCCTTGTGCCTGTCTGCATACAGATTCGAAAACCATGACCCAGAAATCTTCTGGACTCCAACACGTTCGGAAAATCTTTAGGCAACGTAACACATTTTCCATTCCGCCAGTAATTTAGTCTTTGTAAAAAAACGTGTTCAGCAGTCATGCTTTGACAGGTCATTGTCAGATATTCTCTACTGGACAATGCCGATTGATATTTTCATTTTTAAAAATATCATTGTGGCCGCGCTTGCAAGAGCAGGTGAAACAAATCGTTTCCTAAATTTCGGCAGTCATCTGAAGTTCAGCAGCTTCCAAGGGCAGCTTCATTTACTGTCTTTTCACATGTTCGCATTTACTGGATAGCTTAAATTAAATACAGTAGAATGTATATGTCCTTGCTTTTCCTGCCTCTGGTTTGCCGTTGAGCGCTGCTCGATTCTAACACCGTTTTTGGTAAAGTATTGACGGCTGTTCAGACTGTTACACGGAAAACTTTCTTTTTACACTGTTCAGTGTTTCAGGGAATATATCGGACTGCTCTGCTTCAGGTGAGACTTACGAAGAAATGGCTGTCAAAATAGTTCAACTTTTCACCTACTTTTTATAAGGCATTAGTTGGGTTCTACATAGAATGACATGGACATGTTTTGTTGCCTTTGGAGATCCCCGAAAAGAAGACCACTGAACTGCTGTATGGAAGCCGGACGTTAGATTTCAGAGAAATCGACCTTTGCATCGAATTGCATCATAATATATGGAGAGCCGGCCATGTGCTACCTCCAACGACATTTGCAGGATCAGGTCGTCGCGGGCTAAGTTAGCACTAATTTTCCGTGAAGAAATGATGTTGTTTAGGTTACTAGTGAACAGTCTTCTGCAGTGGTTGCAATCAACAAGATGCAGGAATGAAAAAAAAAACAGAGAGGGACATTCAGAAGTTTGAACCAGCGTCAAGACGGAAGAACTGTCACAGGTAATGTTCGTCCAGTCGTTCCTGAATTTCCTTCTCCAGACATTCATCAGAAAGCAATTTTGATACTGATGAGTGTTCGTGCAACATACTCTCCAAGCCCTCGAGTTTTCTATGTACATACAAAAAAGGCAGTAGGAGTAACCCTGGGAATTATAGACCGGTGAGTTTGACGTCGGTGGTAGGGAAGTTAATGGAAAAAATACTTAGGGGTAGGATGTATGAGCATTTGGAGCGTTGCGATCTGATTAGGGATACGCAACATGGCTTTGTTAGAGGGAGGTCTTGCCTTACGAATCTGGTGGAATTCTTTGAGGAGGTGACAAAAACGGTTGACGATGGGAGAACCGTTGATGTCATCTATATGGATTTCAGTAAGGCGTTTGACAAAGTCCCTCACAGTAGGCTGGTAGAAAAGGTTAAGGCGCATGGGCTACGAGGCCAGGTAGCTAGGTGGATTGAGAAATGGCTGGGAAATAGGAGACAGAGGGTAGCTGTGGAAGGGACCTTGTCGGGCTGGAGGCCAATGACCAGTGGGGTGCCGCAGGGCTCAGTACTGGGACCTCTCCTCTTTGTAGTCTACATAAATGACTTGGAAGAGGGCGTAGGTGGTGTGATTAGCAAGTTTGCTGATGACACCAAGATGGCAGGGTTGCCGGGTACGGAACTGGATTGTCAGGTGATACAACAGGATATAGATAGGTTGGTGCAGTGGGCAGATAGGTGGCAGATGGCATTTAATCCTGACAAATGCGAGGTGATGCATTTTGGACGGAATAATGCAGAGAGGAGCTATGAGATTAAAGGGAGGCCGATTAGGAGTATTGACATACAGAGGGACCTGGGAGTGCAGGTTCACAAATCCATGAAGGTTGCATCACAAGTGGAGAAGGTCGTTAGGAAGGCTTATGGGATGTTGGCCTTTATAGGAAGGGGCATAGAGTATAAAAGCTGCTGTCTAATGCTTCAGTTGTACAGAACGTTGGTTAGACCGCATTTGGAGTACTGCGTCCAGTTCTGGTCACCTTACTACCGGAAGGACGTGGAGTCTCTGGAAAGGGTGCAGAGGAGGTTTACCAGGATGTTGCCTGGCATGGGGGGACTGGGTTACGAGGAGAGGTTAAAGAAACTGGGACTATTCTCCTTGGAAAGGCGGAGATTGAGAGGGGACATGATAGAAGTATATAAGATAATGAAGGGAATGGATAGAGTTAATAGTGAGAGACTGCTCCCTAGACTAGATACAAACACGAGAGGTCATCATTTAAGGGTGAGGGGGGAGAGGTGTAATTTGGAGGTGAGAAGAAGGTTCTTTACGCAGAGAGTTGTAGGGGTCTGGAACGCGCTACCGAGTAGGGTGGTGGAGGCAGGAACATTGGACTCGTTTAAGATGCAGTTAGATAGGCACATGAGTGAAACGAGAATGGAGGGATATGGTAGGGGATATTAAATAGGGTTAAACCGCGGGAGACACCGGAAAGGCAGGCTGTAAGATTAATATTTTTGACTTTATTCCACAGGTGGAGGTCCACCTGGTGTCAAACGAGGGGCATTCACACGGCAGGTCGTGCCTGGGCTGCTCTTGGAAGTTCCGGGAGTGGCCTAGAACTTCGTGTCGGTGTGTGCTTGATCCTGGACCGGTAGATGGGCGCCGCAACAGCTCAGTGACTAGCACTGCTGGCTGTGCAGGCACATGGATTTGGGCCTGTGTCTGTGGGAGTTTGCGCATTCTCCCTGTGGTTGCGTGGGTTTCCTCCGGGCGCTCCGGTTTCCTCCCAAACCCCAAAGATGTGCTCTCAGGCTAATCGTTTTTTACCAAATTGACACTATTTCTTCCCTGGATCTGACTGAGTAGGGTTCCATTCATAGATATGCAGGGTAGAATAGATGCAGGGTGATGTGGCGGCGCGGGCTCGTTGGGCCGAAGGGCCTGTTTCCCGTGCTGGATTGTTCTTTGTTCTCTTTGTTCTATACATGTCGTTCAGTCACCCTGCATACATTTTCGAATGAAAACTGTACTCTCCAATTAGGTTGAATGAGTAACGTGATTTTTTTTTTCAGTCATGTGAATCTTATGGCAATCTACTCCCAAGGGAAATATTTCACTTTTTTAGTTAAGGTGGCGAAGTATGGAATGTTTATTTTAAACTCACGCTTTCTTCAGGGATTGAATATTACTTTTACATCTGTACTGTGTTTTAATTTTCTGACAATTCCTTGCCATGCTAAGTTATCAGGTAGAATATTTAATTGGAATCGCCATGAACGAATAAATAAAAAAACAGATTTCACTGCATCATGGCAAGGATTGGTAACAATGTGTGTAAACAGTAATGAATGGTGCTTGCAGTGCAAGGAAAATAGAGACACAATCCAAATACCACTGATGAAAAGTCAAGATGCTGAGAGAAAAGGGGCCTGATGGCGTCATCATTCGTGCGTGGCATTATCCATTAGGGGAGACTGTGCAGCAGAGTATGCAAAGTATGCCGATTGTCTCGAGCTGTCACTCATAAAGTGGATGACTCTCAATGAATTTAACAATAAGGACCGTCGTTTTCAAAGGATCCTGAAGAAATGGTGAACATGACTGTGCAGGAGTTATCAGGTAGGAGACTTTTCTGTTGACTTATTCTCATGTTTATGGTCTGAACAATGCTTTCTTGAAGACGCAGCAGCTCATTGGAATTGAAACAATGCTGATTTCAGTTGTTGCCTTTTGTTCATGAGAACGGAAGCGAAACCATGAACATCAGATTCGTATTCAAATAAATCTGTGATGTGTTGTCCCTCATTCATAGCCATGCAATTCGTGGCAATTAATAGACATATGTTTTTGTATCTGACAAGAACGACGTTGAATTGGATTATCTGAACAAAAAAATGCTCCCCATATGCCCGATTGTACATTTGTGTCTGACAGTTTTACACTTGCCCAGAATTGTTTTGCATAGCAGACCATGATGTTTACTTTAATTTTCTGTCCGCCGACATGAAGGTGAATAAATCTCTTCAAGCCGTCAGGGGTCAGACAGTTCTCTTCTACCCAACATGCTAAAATTCCTCTTCACATATCAGGATATTCTTGTCAAACTTTCGATAAGTGTTTGGCACAATGTCAATGACTTTGGAGGGCTTATAATACTCACGTTGGCGTGGTTTACCCGTGTTGTCGTTACTGTTCCATTATTCTTACTATATTGAGATAAAGATGCCAGCTGAGCTAGCATAACGTCTTATAACGGACAAACGTGTGAGATGGGGAAATTATGGTATTTAACATGTGGTACATGTAAGAACGATGCACAGTACTACATCAAATAGAAACTCTCTGTCTGTCACTCACAACTTAGTTTGTGTAAATAAATATGCGATCTGCATCCAGGTAAAACGCTGAGAATGAGTGAAAGATGCAAGCCAGTAGATGCTACGGATCTCTTACGAGCAACTGCCAGAAAACTGTCTCTCACTGACAGAAGACATCTCAATATAATTCTATCATTACGCCAATGCTTCCAAATTTTTTGATAAGTTACGAAGCTCACAATGTTTGTGAACTTATAAACCAAAATTTTAAAATAATGTTTTCTGGCCGTGCATTTACAAACTTCCATATCCCCAGTTTCCCTCATATAACTAGTTGTGCCAGACGAAAGCTACATTTTCGCAGGCCGCAGCACATGGTTACCGACTTCTTCCCGCAAGTGCGATTCTGCCATTCTGAATATTCATATTAACCCTAACGTTAAAAAAATGTGTTTGATCCTCAAATTTAATTTCAGATAACATTACATTTGTTGCGACCCGACTCCTTGCTCATTCTCCGCGCCAACAGTTGGACAAATGCCATTTCCACTATTTCTTTTGAAACTCTGTGCTTTTGTTCCGCACAGGATTCCTTATTTTCACTTGATCATGTCTACCACATTTTCTGTGGATCTAGCAATACGTTTCAAGTCGAGTTTTTTTTTTAATGATCTCCTGAAAAGAAAAATTGTCTTTTGGTCTTTCTGAATTTCACTTTTTTAGGGTTTTTTTGTTTGTTTTAGCTGGGAAACCGAAAACCTATCAGACTGCAAAAGCTAATAAATCTCATTCACATTCAGACGATGGGAAATAAATCATAATTTGCATTTAGACATGTATAAATTGATAATATTCTACAAAAAAAAAGAAATACTTAATCTTAGAAGCACGATTTAATTAATTCAACAATCATACGTGTCTTAATGTACAGGTACCTGGGTTTCATTAAATGAATGTTCGCAGAGAGCAAGACTATCAGCATGTCCATATGCGTCGTTAACGTATAAAATCGCGTGTGATTATTTTATGTTCCTTTTATTTCAAGTATTTAATTCAGCAGATGATGGTTAATGCACATCGGAGCAGGACCGTTTTTTGCATTATTTGCAAGTGTTATTCGACGACCAAGCAACTTTCCGGACCTTCCAATGTGCTCGGAATGACAGTTAAGGACATCAATGCTTCATTTGTTTCCCAAAATCTCACCTTGCCAAGGTAAGAATATAGTTCAGGTTCCTCTGATGTTCTGTTAACATTATTTCATAGCTCTGTTCGGATTCAGTAGAATAGCTGCCATCTTTCTAAACCCTTAGCTGGCTATTTTTTTGGAACAATCCAATGCCCTGATAAGGAATCTTGTTTCCAACAGTCTGTTCAGAACTCATCCCTGCCAAGGACAAGCTGTTGAATATGACACCTTGTGTTATTTGACAAACTCCTGACAACTGGCCGCAAGGAAATAATAAAATCAAGTTTAACAAAAAAGAAAGTTTTGTTTTTTGGAGGATCGTTCAGCAGATTAAAGTTAAAACTTCATTTTGCCACAATTAAAACGCCAAATAATGGTTATAACTGGAGTGTGTCAGTGAATATCAAGATTTGATCAGAGGAACTGAGAATCTATGATGGAGGATAGAACAGTTGAATGTGGAGTTGTAAAGTTTAAATCCTACAGTTATGAAATTATATCCAGCAGATTTTAAGCTCAAACAATTGATCATGTTCAGCAAACAGCATTCCCGGAAGTGAAGAGCTCAATTCGAACTCGGGGACGAATTATGTTAAACGTGAACTGTTTACTTCCCTTTCTGGAATTATCTCACTCTCGAATTCCAGGATTCGTTCGAATGGATCCAAATGTTTCACATGATCTATTATTATTTTCTGGTTCCTCTCTGTAGATTATAAGTGTTATTTTTGCAAGCTGTTCACTTATTCGTGGCTTTATTACTCTATTACTTGTACTTCCTCTGAGAGCTTTATGGATTAATTCATCCTTGGTCATTGACCTGGATGAATTTTTAATTTTTGCAATTTACATGAAACACCATTATGTGAAAATACTTTGCAGACACTCTCGATTTCCACTATTCAGTTATCGTCGCTAATACATCAATGTGACTGCATGCATCAGGTTTCTTGAGTGTTGAGATCATAATTTATTGGATTGTTTTTGCTCACTTTAACAACTTCAAAGTGTTACATTCAATGCAAAACATTTCTGCTTTCACTTCCAGCAATTTGCTGTGGTGTTATTCAATCTTAATGTTCGAATAAAAACTAACTTCTTAAATTTCATTAAACAGGTCTTTGCATCTGTATAAAACAATTTCTTTCCAATTTAACATAGTTGTATCCAAATGCAACTATGTTAAATTGGAAGCTCTTCACTTCCTGGAATGTTAATTTTTGAACATATTTACTGTTAACTAAAATTTGAAAACGGCTGAATATCATTTCATAACTTTAGCATGTAAACATTTCAAGTTCCCATGCAAGTCTTCTACCTTTCATCATAGGTTCTCAGTTCCTCTGACCAATTCTAAATATTAACTGCCAAAGTCCAATTACAACCGAATAGTTGGCGTTTCAATTGTGTCTGAATGAACATTCAACTTTGACGTGCTGAACGATCCTCAATCATGCAAACCTGTTGTTTTTTCAATACTCTGGGAATTCCTTGTGGCCAGTTGCCTGGAGTTTGTCAAATAAGATAAGGTGTCACATTCAACACCTTGTGCTCGGCAGGAATAAGATGTGAACAACATTTCGGAATCTATTGTTTCTCATGGCGGCTCGGTGGCACAGCGGTTAGCACTGTTATTTGACAGGGCCAGCGCACCGCTTCCGATTTTCGACTTGGTTCACTGTATGTGTCCGGATTGCAACGCCACCCCCCCCCTTCCCAACCGCCACTTCCGCCCGCACCCCACCCCCCCCCCCCCCCCCTTCCCCCGCCCCGTTTCTATTTGGCTTTCCTGAGCTCCCACAATCCGACATGTTCGGGTTATGTTGATTGGCGATGCTAAATTACCCCTTGAAATCGGAGGAACTAGGGGGATGAGTTCACAGGGCTATGGGCTGGGCCTGGGCTGGTTTATGCAGGCCTGGTGGCACAAATGTCCTCCTTCTGCACTGCAGAATTGCATCATATTATGACCATTGGAATGTCAACAAAATGTTCTTAAGCGTTCAAGAGATGATGAGACCTAAAGTGATGTATCTTAGTGGTCTAGTCGAAAAAAATATATATCTGGGTTTCTGATCGATTCAGTGGCTGAAATCTTGAGGTTTTAACACTGGTTACAAAAAAAAAAAGAGCTCGTTCATAATGGCAGTGTGAGTAACCCGTGGGCCAAGCTCACAAAGAGGGAACCCGTGTGGAAGAAAGGGACAAAAAACTGATTCCATATGATAGCAATGTTTGTCAGGTTTTACGTGAGAGGGGTAATAAATCTTAAGTTCAGTCAAGGAATAGATAGTGAGCATTTGGTCCATGCATTGCAAATATTTACTGTTGGTTAAGCAGATGCGAAAGAATGGAATTTGTTTTCAAGTATTTAAAGTCGATGCTGTATATTTATTCGGTAGAGGGTTAGAATCACATAGGTTTGGACAGCGCATTTAATCTGTTGGTGCCTCCATCTTTTTCTATCTACAATGACTGGCATGTTTTATGTGAATCTTCCAAGCAGCTCCCTCGATGTTCGGAAATTAAGTGTCTTCGATAATCATTGGAATTAATCTCTCTTTCCCTATACATATAATCTAAGGACTTAAGAAATAGGAGCAGGAGTAGACATCTAGCCCTTCGAACCTGCCCCGCCATTCAAGAAGATCATGGCTGATCTGAAGTGGATCAGTTCCACCTTCCCGCTTTCTCCGCATCACCCTTTACTCTCTTGTCTATCGGAAACCTATCTACCCGTGACTTAAATATATTCAGCGAGGTAGCCTCCACCACTTCAACGGGTAGCGAATTCTAGAGATTCACCATCATTTGAGTGAAGAAGTTCCTCCTCAACTCATTTGTAAACTGCACCCCCCCACCCTCTATTTTGAGCTGGTGCCCACTCGTTCTGCTATCCTTTCTAAGCGGGAAGAATCTCTCTACCTCTACCCTATCTATCCCCTTCATTATCTTATGTCTCTATAAGTTCCCCCCGCAACCTCCTAAATTCCAACGAGTACAGACCCAGTCTATTCAATTTATAAAGTATATATACATTTTGAGAAAACTAACACGGAATGTTAAATAAAGAGATATGAAATGTTAACATACACACATACCAACAAACGTTATGAAAACGAAACACTCTTTCTTGAGTTGTCTCCCTTATATCTCGCCGACGCCTAAAATACAATTCTGTTCCTGGAAACCTTCACTGCAACCAGTTTGAAATTTCAGGAAACTCGCTCAGTTTTATGTCAGAAATGGACAGTTGAATGATGATACAGACCGTGCCGCAACGTGCATTAATCTGAAAGAGTGGCATTTCAAATTATTGAAATGTCGGCCAATGATTGATAATTTACTAGATTCGCACTGCTATCTGGGTTGATCTACTCTGCAATGACAACTATTTTACTTTAATTGTGACATTTATAAATACGAATGAATTGAACGTTGTGTGGTCAAATAAATGATGTGTTCAACCAGTAGCCTTCCAAAAACAGCAAATATTCCTGCATGTCATTGTTATTTGTAAAACAGTTGGCACTTTAAGGCTCGCGACATAAAACAGTACTACAGCTGATAAAACAGTTACGATGTGTTTTAAATTAATTAATGCATGCGTACATTTCAAATGAGACGGAGAGAAAGAAAGTGTCAAATAAAGAACAAAGAACAGCAAAGCACAGGAAATAGTCCCTTCGGCCCTAAAAGCCCACGCCGCCCATTTTAACACTCAGTGCGTGCCTTATTCAAGTCTTTCCTCGATCGACGGCGCTTTTGTCTACCTCTCGTGGAATACACAGTAAAGGAGTACACATGTAGGGAATTATATGTGCGACAGATAAAGGGGCAATATAGGGACAATATATTGACATCGATCAGCCTAAAAAGCACGTTTTTTGGGGTGTGGGAGGAACCCGGAGAAAACCCCCGCAAGCACGGGGAGAATGTGCAAACTCTCACAGACGTTGACTCTAGCCGGTTCCCTGCAACTCCAAAGCAAAAAACGATAGTCGCTGAGATGTCCTGTTGTCCGTCAATTGGCCCAGTTTAAGCGTACATTAAGGGACATGAAGCACTAGGCAACTCTCGAAACAACATCCAAGAGCAGCCCTCTCACGACCTGTCAATTGAGTGAGTACTGACTCTTTGAAGTGGTATTCCCATCGGGGCCACACTCAAGTAGTTCCGTCCAGCTTTGTTTCATACCGTATCTGAACCAAGGAGTCAACAGCTGCTGAATGCAAGGACTGCAGGAAATGGGATAGATGAGCATCAAGTTTATTTTCACCATTCATAAACATTTGCAATAAACGTGAATTTTACTCTGTACACGTCTCGCCTCCATCTCCATAGATTCATACGCATGCATATCGGCACGAACCTTTCTTCAGTTCCTTTATTTCTAAAAACAAAATACAAACATTGATTCATTCTTGAAAATTGTTTTGTGTGTGCTTAGTCCACAATTCGATTCCAGCTGGCATGAGAAGAAACTTCATCTATTTCAACCCGTGAAGAACACAGCAACAACAGCTACAACATTGGCATCGCGGCTAGCTCTACTGTTAGTACTTGGAATTATGATGTTCTGCCATGACAGAGACTTATTTAAGGGAAGGATATGATTGGTAGGAATTAAATTCCAGCGTACAGATGTTTCTGGTGGGATAGATTTGGATGTAAAAGGGATGAGTGATTTGCACGACTCATTAAGGAGAATCTCACATCGGAACTGGGGGTGGAGGGGGTGTCAACTAGGAGGACTCATATAGCGAGGCAATTTTTGTAGAGCTCAGGAATAGGAAGGGTGTAGTCACAATATTGGTGCTCAGACCTCATTGCATACAATAATCAACCCATGAATGTCAATAGTGAAGGTGCAACTTTCAGCTGCAAACAATGTTGACAGAAGAGAAACAATTGCTTAGAGGCAAAACAAACATGAAAACGCATGCAACGTTAAATTTCTGCTCCATTACAAAATGCCTGTATTTTGGTACGGGTGACAGTATGTTCGCCAATACCTCGGATTTCTTAACATCTTTTTATACGAATCAGGTGACAAAATCGCATCGTTTATAAAGGAACATACTTCAAATTTCGCATAACCAATACCGCAAATGTTGGGCAGTGCATCCGCTCCAACGTTCCTGAGTCTCGCTTTGGTGAACAAGTTACGTGAAGGGTCCAATCCGCCGTGCACAATGCATTTTTAGTTATTGTTTTCCTATTGATATTGTTTCCTGGCAAATCGTAATTGTGCTCACTTCTCCGAACACAGAGTCCAGCATCAAACTTTAATTCAAACCTTTGTGTAAGTACCTACCATCTGCACGGTTTTGAAGTTCTGTGGAGGACAGAAAGTTCGTGATTAATGACGAAGAATTGTCTACACAAGGTGTAGATGGGTAATCTAATAATGCGACTTTTTTGTTGTTGCCAGGAACAATCTTACTCCAATGCAGTGGAGTAACATCTCGGAACATTCCTATCTTAATTAATTGCATTTCAGTCCACGATATTTGACATATCGAATCCAGCATACAACTAGAAAACATATTTGTATAGGGAACCTTCATTTTTAGAGAATTCGCCAGTATATTGTACCAGGAAAACACAACGTTAAAACGGATGGATTCATGAAATGGTCATTCTGTCAAAACAAGCTTGCAGAGAGAAAAAAAAGTGAGAGATCTCATCAATGAAAAATCTCTTGTCGAAAATGATGACTGCAACTCGTATTTGACAGAGGATCGTATGTATCATAGCAAAGTGTTTGAAACAGATGATGTGTAACTTTAGCCTCTGGAGGACCGATCCTATTTTTTTTTAGTTCACTGGAGATATTCATTGATATCTGCAAAAAACATTTAATGCTGACATCTAATTAACTCTACGGCAACAATAACATATCGCTATCTGAGTACTGATGGCCATTTCTGCATCCGTTTGATCTCCAAGAGTCTATCGATTTTCTTCTGTTGCTTGCACAATGTTTGTATCGAATCTGTTAAAGCAATTTTCTCCAGGATCGTCAAACCGGTTTTGCCAAGCATTTAACGAATTTCATCAACTCAAAATGTGAGGAAAATAAAGGTAGTTTTGGATGTTGCACCACTGTTTCATTAAACATTAATAGTTAGGAATTAATTTTCGTGATATAAAAGCAAATGAATGTGGATTCCAGAATATTAAACACGAACAGAAAATGCTGTAACATCTCACCAGGTCTGATCCTATTTGTAAAAAGGGAACATTCCGTAATTTCTAGTCTGGAAGACTCTTCGTCATATTCATATGACTTCAAAATCATATGATTTTGAAGGAAAAAAAAACCACCAGATTCATATGAAAGCAACGCGTATGCAAGAACTTGCATTTCATTTCAGTTGAATATTTGTTCTTTTTTTATGCTGAGGCAGGATGCAGGACAAGTTTGGAAGCACATTTCTTTTTTGGAACAATAATGCATATCTTCGACAGCAGGGGTATTCCTAAGGATTTTGTTTTGCGCTCATGATAACTGAATCCCGGGAGGATAACGTTTTCAGAAGTACTGCATCTACTTTGTCCAGGCAACTTACAATTTTAAAGGTTTCTGTGACATTACAATATTAACCTGAACTCCAGTGAATACAATCCTAACCGACCCAATCAGTTCCCACGTGGCACTCCTGCCATCTGGGTTCATCCTGTCAAACATTTTCAGTACTCCCACGAGAACAAGAACATCGTCACTCAGATAAGGAGATGGAAACTGCACCCAGTATTCAATGCGTAGTCAGCAGATCTTGGCATAAATACAGCAAGTTATCACTGTCCCTGAGCTCGATTCGTTTTGTCATGGAAGTCAACATAACAGTGGTTGTTTTGTTTACTAACTGTGATTCCTACATGCTTATGTTCGGTAAATAGCGATATACCCAGCCACAACTTAGCTTTGCCATTCACGCATTCTGATCCCTTCAATGAGACTTCCCACATATTCTCAGCCTGCTGCATGCTCCTTTGCATTCCCTTTGTCCAATCCTACCACCCCTCCCTACTATTATGGTATAGATCTCTCCTGATCCCTTTCTTCTCAGCTCTGATGAAGGGCCTCTCGACGCGAAACATTCAGTCTATCTTGAGCTGCTGTCAGGCCTGCTGAAGTTTCCAACATGTCTCTGCTTTTGTTGCAGATCCTAGCATCCGTGAGTAGTTTGCTTTTTTATCATAGCGTATGGAGATGCTACTGTTTCGTTGTACATTCCCCTTTTCGAGTTAATGATCGCAACATAGTAAAGAGCGTATCTGCTTTTGATAACGAAATGGGTAACTACGCATTTCTCCAAATTGCATTACTCTTTCATTCAATGGAAGGGGATGTTATTCCCTGCTACATTACCGGGCATTTACATTGGGGCTGAAAAGGCCTTCGTACTCTGGACGTGATAGACCACATTGTTTCACCTTTCCGACATTGCCAGTGGAGGTCCTTCCCGGAGTGGATTACAGCTGGTCCATAGAAATGGTACCAGATGCAATGGCCTGCTGGTGTGAGCGGAGGTCATTAAAGCCCCGTGGATGATCGTTATCAAGCGCATCTGTTGCAATTGCTCATGGCCACCAACTCTATTTCTCTCTTGGTCGTGCTAACTTTCAGAAAGGTTCCCTTCTGTGACCAGCGGGCATCCGGCGAGTGCAAAGCTGACGGGATCATGAGGACAGGTGATATCAGTGCGACAGGTGACAGAACTGGTACTCAGTTGGTGAGTGAATGAGCGCAGGGATGTTCGAGGTTGATAATAGGGGGAGGGAAGGGGTTTAGAGTCCGGTCATGTGCCTGCCCGGTGTAAGGCCTGATATTTGCATGGTGGATTCGACGTTCTGCGGAGGGGATGGAAGGGATTTCATACGTTTATCCCTGTAAACTGGGAGACCAGTGCACATTGTCATTTGTACCATGCAAGCTGCTGGTGACAATCCTGGCGAGGTTATTTTCAACAGCAGCGGCAGCCTGAAACTCCAATTGTGAGCAAAATAAATGGCAGAGCTGGGGGGAAATTGTGCGGGTGGCTCACTGAGAAAAAAAAACGGAGGAAGTAAGGCATTTACTATGGAATTCTTCGTTCTGCTGTTGTGAACGAAGATTTGGTTGAATGACAATTCTCCACCCTCAATTGCAACGTAACCGGATTTGTAGAATCAGAAGATTCTATCTGTTATATTTTCGTTGCAATAAGCTCTGCGTAACAGCATGACTATGCTTTTCAATATAATGATGGTAATTGATAGTGAACAACATTAATCAGTTAAAATGAAGTTAAAGACCAGATGACAAGAGCAGCCACGCAAAACATTATACAACGATTAAATGTATAGAAAAATAAAACGAACATAAGAGGCATGAAAATGTTTTTATAGCAGGTGCTTAATATTTTGTGTGTATTTGGATTGTTTCTTCTAATGATGTTTGGACTTTGTTTAATGGGGAGAAATACTTTTAACGAAGGACAAGGTTTGATCTCTCATGTTTTGGGGCAAGATATGTGTTGCCTGGAAGCGACATCAATCTTAAATTTACAGACAACAGCGTGAATCGCAGCAGAAAGGACGAAAGAAGCTATGCCTTAAAAAAAAATCCAACGAAGCTGGAGACCAAACAGCAAACGGGGTAAATCTGTTAATTGGTGTTGAAAACGATTTATGCATCTGCAGTATTATTGCCTTTATCTTTCTGTTTGTCTGCTCTCTCAGATAAAATGCCGCCTCTACTCTCCACCCCATACAAAGAAGAAAACGTCCTTATTGCCTACCACAGATGCAAAAGAAAACAGCCTTGTGGGCGCCGTGATGGCATAGTGTGTGGTGCAGTGGCACAGGTTTTAGCACTGCTGCCCCACAGTGACATGGACCTGGGTTGAAGTCCCTGCCTTCCTCACTGTCTTTTGCGCGTTCTCCCTGTGCATTCATGAGTTTGTGGTGGATTCTCCGGTTTCTCCCTACGTTCCAAAAGAATTGCCAGTTAGATTGATTGGCCATTCTGAATTGATTCTGTTTTCGGGGGATTAGCAGGACAATTATATAGTTTTGGGGTACTAGGGCCTGGGTAGAATTTTTGTCAATAATGGCGTTTTGGACCGAATGAACTCCTTCTGCACTGTTGAGGATTCGATAGTTCTATTATACGACTGACATTCCAACAAGAATGGCCACTCCATCAACAAATGGCATTTTTAAAAAATATATTGATAACAGAGGGTTTAAATTTAGTATGTTCGTCTATCACTGTATATCTGGGAAGAATACCTATAATAAGGTAACATAAACAAAGGTTACCAGAAGCATCAGCTGTGTGATATTTTCTCCAAGATTTATTTAAAAATTCACAACTGTAGAATGTATTGAACCACCAATAATAAAGTATTTAAAAATGATGTATGTTTGTAAATGCTGGTTATCTATCATGATTTTTGAGCTGGTTAGTTAAACGTTGTTCAAAGTGATTTTTTGTATTTGTCTGGATGTATGTGTCGAATTTAGGAAAAATCTGGAGGGGTTGATGAAAAAAGGTAATGATGAACTATAATATAAGTGATATTTCGGTTAGGGGCGATCAGATAATTTCAGGTTGACTGTTAGATGAAGAAGAATTGTGGGATTATAGCCCCTGTATATCACGTTTCACATTTGATGTGACAGAGACAATCAAACTAAAGTCGAGGAAGAACAGTTATTTTAGGTAAAAACATACTCACATGAGAGAAAAAGATACACTGAAATTATGATTTCTACACAAGATTCTCATCCCCAATATGATGCCTGAGTTGGTTTTCGAGTAAGATTTAAGCAAATTCTCGCATTACCACTCGAACAGTATTGTGGGACAACCCGGAGCACATGGACTCAAGCAATTCAAGAAGACAGCTACCCACAAACGTCTCAACATCAACTAGGATTGGAGAATAAATGCTGTGCTGGCGGAGGCGCCCATCTCCAACAAATGAATAAAACAAATCAAAGATAATAGAAAATAACCTTTTTGTGTGTACCTTTAGAAGAAGACGGCGGAGCCGTTTGATAAATGTTGTTCTTGAAGCACTAAATATACAGAGAACTGAAAACATCACGAGTAGAAGGTGACTGCTTTGTTTGCCAGAAAGATTTGGCGATCTGGCTTTAATGGTAGCCACTTTACTTACCCATTGATTGAAGATGAAACACTGTGTCTTATAATGTGTATGTATTTCATAGTGGGATATTGGGTCAAAATGTGTTGCCTCCCAGTTGTCTGTCCTTTCGGGAGCAGCTGTTGCATTGTTTCCCTCAAGCGATATTCTCTGGTCCCGCAACTATCACTGGGAATTGCTTTTGACATCCCTCACGATAGCGGAAAGCACGAAGACAGGTGTGTGCCACTGAAAAACCAGAGAATCCTACCGGGCCAGATAACTTCGGCCATAATTAGTTCCGGAATACTGAAGTGTATATCAGAGTTTGCGAAAGATTCTGTATTTTTTTTTGTCCAATAGATAGGTGACCCCTATTATTTTTCTCTGTTTATAGCCTTCCTTTAAGTAATGTCAATCTTTCCTGTGAAAATAATGCATCTAGATTTGCATTGCAGGCACTGTTAAATGAGATTTTTTTCGGACAAAGTACAGCTTGCAGTGAATTTATCTAATACACCTGCAACACTATTGTAGTCTTGGGAACATGTCTTCATGGCAATTCTGTTCAAAATTTGAATGAGGCTGTTACATCGTTTATTCAAATAATTGTGGTTGCATATCAATCCGAAGTTCAGCTGGTTATGTTTACAAACTCAAATACATGAAGACGTTCTGGAAAATCTCCCTGCAGTTCTGAGGCTGTGGTTACTTTTTTATTTAACCTGAGATGTAACTATCAGAAGAAAAAAACAGACTCATTTGCCGTCAGCTATCAAACACGTGTTAAACACAGAACACATACAAGTGAACAAGTTAACACAAGTTACAGACATAGAATTGTATAAAAATATTTTATGTTCAATCTGTTTTATGTGCTTTTTTAAGAAAATAGTTATAAGCACTACATTCGAATGTTCTTTGACATTTCAGTATGCCCAACAAATACATAACCGTCATGAAACTTCTGCTTAATCAATTCCGTGTTATCAATTTAGTTTTATGTTTTCATGTATGCTAATATGGTGGGAGTGTTTCTTTGAATTTGGCAATGGCAACTTGGTTGGTGAAGGCATGGTAAAATTCGTAGCAGCCAACTGACACATAGTCATCAGTTATGTTGACGACATTACTCAATGGTGCATGATATAGATACGACAACCTTCAAAGAGAAAAAGAAAAACAATAGTGCATCTTTAACATCCCTATATTTCCCTCCTTTGTGGAGGTATTTCATTCCTGGAATTTCAGTAAAATGTAATGACTGGGCAAAATCAAAACAGGTGCTTCCGTGGAAAACAACACTCTGTTATTTGTAAGGGCACCCAGAAGAGGGAAATTAGGGAGAAATGACAGCTTCTTCTTTGGAGATTCTATGAACATTTAGTTTCAATAAGCTACACAGTCAATGCATCAGATACTGAAACATGCGCTTTCCAAGCGTGAATAACGTTTAGTGAAAAAAAAAATAGACAGCTTTTATATTTGCTTACCTTTGTCTATTTGGTTGTGGTGAGAATATTCAAACATGGAAATACAAACAAAGTCAGTTTCCTCTCGGGAATGAGCCATGACAACTGGTTTATTCAAATACATGGAATAGATTTTGTAGTTCGCTGACTTAAAAAGCAAATTGAAATTGTTGTTGAATTTCCCTCAGACTGTCAAGAAGTAAGTTGTGCTAGAATGTTGTGAGAACTCTCTGGATATTTCAATCATGTCAATATTGTTGTTAACGTAAATCAAATAATATCGCACTGGAGAAGCAAGCTCGTGAAAGAGGTTCCACCATGTGCATCACCGGCTACATTATTGCAGAAAGAGGAAGAAAACATGTTAAAATGTGTTACAAATGTGTTCCTCTTTGTAAATTGAACGGACATGTTGTCACTTCACCAGTATCACTGATTATGCAATTCTGCGGAATCAACAGATTTTATATTGCCTCACCTTTTTGTGCTATCATTTCGTTGCATGCGGTCGTGGCTATGTTTGTTTAGAAACAACAAAATAAAACACAGTACTGAGTAATATGTGTTTCAAGTGTCATTTCTTAAATGCAAGCAATGTGAGCGTCAGTTCGAGTCTGCATATTTTCCCCTAAATAAACGGTTTAGCCAAATATATTTTGACTGTATTTCACTTGAACAAAGATCTATTTCCATGCACATAACAGCGGCTTCAAAAAATATTGCGTTATTCCACGGTGTAGAAATGTTTTGGAGTTGCTCTATACTCGGCCAATACTATTTTTCCCTGGATACTCATTGACAAAGCAAACGCCCGAGTCAGCAAAAACATCTCGCAGCTTTGATTCACTGTTCGTTGTATCTCCAATTCACTTAATATAATTCTGCCCCAAAACCAATTTGTTTTTTTTTTCAAAATGTCAATGCGAGGGCAAGTCTTTCACGTTTTCCTCATGAAATCGAATATCATTGATATACATGGGTATCATCACGAATGGATGAAAATAACGGACGCTAGAAATGATTTCCACAATATAAATGCTGCCATAATATGATATGCAAGCGTGTTATTGTGATTAGAAATCTTATTTCTCTGTTCCCCTTTGCTTTACAAAAACAACCCTTTTTTAATTTTTTGTTTGTTCTGATATCAACTGTTTGGCGCTCCATGATCATTGTGTAAAAAAAAAAGCCACATAATGGGGAATGTGATATGCATATGAACAGTTAGGTATTTTCATAGGACTATGTGAATTAACTGACAAAACGGACTTTTGCTTCCATTAATCTGATTCTTTTTTCCCCCTGCAGCTTAGGATAGTGCAGCAGAAAAGTAAATTATAAACGGAAAGTTTAATAAAACATCTAAACATTTAGTTTTCATTGTCATCATTTTTTTTTTCATATAGGAAGTTCACAGTGAATGGTCCGCGGGGATATTTATTTTCGTTATTCCTTTATTAGTTTTCTTTTAAACGGGAAGATTGAGACACTGAAATAGCTGAAATGCTTTATCAATAATGCTTTATCAAAAACAAGCCTGTTTGCAGTGAACTGAAGTGGATCCAACATCTGATATGCTTCGGCAGTAGATTGAATTGAGAATAATTGAAGAGTTCTCACAAAATTATGCTCAGGTAGTGCTAAACAGTGCAAGTAAAACGGGTACTCTAAGGATAAAGAAACTCGTGAACATATTTGTACGAACTGACAGAGGTCCTTGTATCTGTGAAGTTCCTGATAAGGACTGTTGAGTCCAACATTGTTGAGAAAATTCACAATCATTTTACATTGTTATGTCAACGACGGAAACTGCCCTATGCTCTGAAAGTTAATGAGACAAACTCTCTTTAAAATATCTGTCACATTGATGTTCATTTATTATGCCAGCCACGTCAGTGGAGTAAAATACGCCGTTCCTGCCTATTTTTCCATCACACAGTAAATGCAGTTGTCATTGCAACGCTTGAAAAATATAGCAAACAAATAAAAATGGAACGTATTTTCTCACTTTTATTTTTGAGCATCTTTTCACAACTTTCTCGTGCTGCATTTTCGCAAAGATAAGATGACAAGACATTTTAATCAAACTCCTTTGACGTCATTCTGTAGAACTGCAATCATTAGCACATGGATTGGATTTCTGCATCGAGTTAGCACTCATACACACAGACACACACATTTGCCAGAGATGCACGGATCGTGATCCATGTGCGTAGGTTATTGACATTGTAATTAGATAAATTGATACGGATGTCAAAGTGGATGTTTGAATGCACATCATGTGTACTGATGAAATAGTTATTGTTTCAATACCAGACGGGAAATAGATAATCAGTGACAAAGTTGGAGCTAAGCGAGCTGAAAAGCACCACAAGAGATTAAGAAGAAAAGTGTTGAGTAGACTGTACTATGGAGGCAGAGACAAGAATTGAAAACAACGCAAGAAGGCAGCAAGTGGCTTACAGGAGGAGCAAACGGAGAGCGAGGGGAGAGAAACCTGAAAACATAATCTAGAAGAGAGGCGGTAGAGAATAAAGATTGTGAATGGATAACATTTCGGAAACATTTTTTCATAGGTTACATAGTAGAAAAAGTTCTATTAAATTAAATGTTGTGTGGTGATCGGGTATAAAGTCCGCTCTTAAATGAGCAAAAGGTTATGTTTCACGAAATTCTGAAGCAAACAAAGGTGTCAAACAGGTTAAATAAGCTAGTCGAATTATAGTTTGGTACGCAGGCGTTGCGAGGCGAACTTTAACGAAAAGCGGCCACTGAAAAGAATGCCTGCTTCTTCGCAACCCGACCACAACAACAGACAAACGAGAGTGAATTGGATTTAAAACAGTCAGAAAGATGCAGGTGTCGCAGAGATTGCTGAGGTAAAATCGATTTTGGAGCTTCCGAACCAGTTGGTCTGAAGCGAAGCTACCGACGAAGAGAGCGGGGTTCGCGGGTAAAGATAAGTCTAATTGTGCTGCCTTAAGGAAATTAGCTTGTGAAAAGCCATGTTTTCAGTGTAATCAGATGCTTACTTGATGTTTAAAAAAATATTTTGGGCATGGACAGCTGCCTTGTTCTATTCGCATGGCTGTTTACTGGTAAAATATTTGGATTGTGAAGATTGAAAACATGCTGCAATTCTTTCCTGATTAGTAACGAAGTCAGATGTTGCAAACGGACCATTTGTGGAGGCGTTCGAAAACAAACATCTTTTTGGCATAATATGCAACGTTGTGTTTTGCAAAAGCAAATTTTAGAAACTAGCAGAAACACAGTGACAGTTACATCAGTTAGTTCATTGTGTGATAAGCACCTAGCATGATTTGATAACAAATCTGCTGTATAAAGACATTCATATTACGAATTCAGAATATTGCCCCTGTGATCCAATCAGTTCTCTTACTGGTTTCCCTGAACGTTTTGTTACCTGGAACAATTAGGAACACATTTATAACGTGTTCTATGAAGGGCTCTGCTTTCAATGATTAGGTGTCTTTGGCTTCAATGATTTCAGTTCTATCGACATTTATGTACAACAATCTGGGGCCTGTGAGAGTGATGCGGGAGTTCTGGCAAGGTGGAAAATAAACTGGTCAGCCTACGGCTTCGGATTTCATTGCTATTCTTGGAAACAAAATTGGTGTTACTATGAATGAGTTGGGTATGCGCATCCGGAAGACAATATTCCTTCAAATTCAGCATTTGCATTTTTTTTTTCGGTGAAATCCGCGAACAATGGAGCATGTCAAGCGCAAGAGGTGAAACGTCTGGTGCAAGGAAAATGCCTCGCAAAAGAAAGAATTCAAAGGAGAGTTTTTGATAGGATTGCCTTGGTGGTATGAACAGGTTAACAGAGGCTTCCGTAATGCTTTTTCGAACTGATGGCAGGAGACCCGCATTCACTGTTCTTGCCTCAAAACTGCATTTTAGCCAACGATGTCGGTTGGAAAAGCGCATTCATTGACTAAACGGGGGCGAGGGGTGGGGAGCGGAGCGTGGGGGACGGTCTTCAAGATATTGTTGCACTGTGTTGAACATGGGTGTCACAATGACATTCTGCTTAGCCCTGCTGCCTCACAGTGCCAGGGACCGAGGTTTAATGTCCGGCTTCGGTTGATTATGCGTGTCGATTTTTTTTTTACATTCTCTCAATGGCAGCGTGGGTTCCCCTGGGTGTCCATGTTTCAACACACAGTCCAAAGATGTGTGCATCACGTGCATTGAACATTCTAAATTAAACGTCAGTGGAGGTGGATTAACGGACTAAATACGCAGTTTTACGGGGTTGGGAACAGTGTGAGACTGCTGTAAATGCAGGCTTAACGGGCCGAATGACCTCCTTCAGTGCTGTAGGTATTTCTACTATCCGCAGTGAGACAACAGACAACAAAACAATGTTTTTAAAGAAGCAAAACAACATAAATATTTGAGTCCGTAGCTTATTGACGAGCTATAAATATAAATAAAGTCGGTAATGCCATGTTGAAGAACTCTCCTGGGAGTGATCATTTTTGATTCAGTGGAAATTGACACAAGCACTGGGGAAATAGGGAACAACACCATTAAATTGATATCCACCTTACCACTGCTGCGACCAATATGCTGGCCCATTGATAAACTCAACTCTTCGAAATGGCATGGGGCATGCGAGAAAATTGTATTTCTTTTAAGTAAAACAGTGAATTTTCATTGCATGATGAAGATAGGGTTATAATAATCGGAACGTGTCATCAAGGGGCAGTCGCCGATATTTAAGACTGGATCTGCTGATGAGTTGTAAAGACAATCCGAAATTTAAAATAACAGAATTAAAATATCTGTATTTGAATCGGAAAAAAAAAACAGTCACACTATGCAATAACTTACTTCGTGCCACAGTTGGACAGAAGTACGTGTGATCAGATAGATATTGCCAAGCATTGTGTTTGATTGAGATTCTGAAGAATAGTTTATATTGAAAGACATGCGTGAAACAATGCAAACCATGTGGAATATCATTTATAAAGAATGTCAGGTGTGCAGGCCAGTGAAGTGGCTTTGGTTGGAAAGGAAGAAAATGTTTTTATTTCCAATACAACGTATGCACTCATAAGATATGGCGTAGCAAAGTAATGACTTATGTGTGCCGTCTATAGGGCTGGTGGATTTATGTTCTGTTGTCGTGGAGCATGCTGGGAGAAAAATAACATGCATAAGAAAGATATTGTAATGATCTACATAGCAAATATCACTTCAGCATGACAAAGCTGGAAGTGATCTCATGGAATGAATTTGGAACAGTTTCTCAGAGACGTTACACTTGAGCCATTTAGTGATCTGGCTAACATTAAGTTGTAATGGCCAGGGAGGAGAATCAAAAACGATTTAACACAGGTCAAATGGTAGACAAGCCGCGCGGAGTGAACATGCAATAAGGTAACATCATGTCACCTTGAATATGCGGATAATATGTTTAAGACGAGTCGTTTAAACATTGTTGTGAGCAATTGCAACATTCGGACGGCTAATCACTTTTGAATGAGTTAGAACGCGTTCTATAGAGTCGTGCATCACTTGACCTTTTCACACTCATCAATAAAGATTTTAGAAGTAAAAATGGAAGATTAATAGGAAGGGTAGCGCTCCCACCAATGAAAATTGTGACGTAGTCAGCATGGTCGAAAGCTGCATCAGTTCTCAACGACTATTAGTCAGTCTTAGGAAAGGGCAGGTTTTAATAAGAGCCTGCAAAATCTAACTTTTTCTTTAAAGAGAGGGAAATACTATATTAGGACAAATGTTACTTATCAATTGATACCAGGATCTAAATGTTTTTGAATATTAATATAGATATGATCAGTTAAAGCTTGTGCTGGTCATTTGGAAATTGTCGCTGTGAACTTGATACTTCAGACAATGGAAGACAGCAGTATTTCACATGGATATCTGCACCACTCTTCAGTGGCGAAAGCTGGAAACACTGTCCAGTTATATTTCAAATACAAAAAAAAATCAAAGCGAGCCAATGGAGGAAGTCATCTACATAAGCGAACACGCTTTCGCCAGGAATCTAGAGGTAAAGCCTTAAATATTGTCTGAACCAGGTGGTCCACATGTTAGTCGCTGAAAATAAACAGAAGTGCGAACGTTGGAGTGACACACTGGCACAGTGAATGACACTTGTGCCTCAAAGGACTCTGGGTTGTTAAAAAAAAAGCTCTGCTCGCATATTTTTATGAGTCTGTTGCTGATGTGGAGTGTTTCAATGTGTTGCTGGTAGATGGGATGTAGGATTGAGGAAACTTTTAAATTAGAAATTGTCAAATCATATGACGGACATGTATCCGGTCTTCTCTGAGCACATTCATTACATTGCAAAGGTAGAATGTTCGACTAAATAATTTGATTATTACTTGATGATGCTGATGATAATGATGATGATGATGATGATTATGATGATGATGATGATGATGATGATGATGATGATGATGATGATGAGTTCTTTGACGATGATGATCATGTTGCCATATCCCGTGGAAATTAGTAAATGCATCGACAATGGCAGGAAAGGTTTGAATGTATTTATGATTGAAAATGAGAATCTGCAAATCACAGTGGTGCAAATGGCTGTTTGCTCCTGGCACATACGTCAGCGAAACCAAAGTGAAGGTACAATGCCTGATGAGAAAAGCACATGCCTGATGAGGAAAGCGAATGTGTGTTAAGCAGTGGAAGATCTATTTTAGAAGGATTCCGGCAGAGCATATCTGAGCTGTCAAAATCGTTACTTTATTTAAAATGTGTGATTACTTCAGACGCAGAAGGACGCGTTTCAGTAAGATTGTTGGTGCACTGACAAGATTTTCCTACAAAAAAAGGAAAGGTGCGATATTTGTCGAAAACCATTGACTTTTTTAAAACCTGTCTTGATGTAATTGATAATATTTAAGAACATGAGCCATATTCATATGTAGATCATATAAGGATGAATGACTACTACGTCAGAATGGAGCTGTGTAATGTTGATAATTATGCGTTACCTTTTTATTTTAATATTAGTTTTCAAAATGGGCAATAGTTCCTGCAATGCACATGCTGGTTTGCAGAAAATCCTGAACCTTATCAAAATTAGCAACATTGCAAATGTGACATCTTCCCACGAATCACATGAACAATCGTGCAAAGTTAACACATTCGCTCAACGAATTGCCTCTCTGTTCCACTCAGTTAATAGCAAATGTAGCCATTAAAATGTTCGCATTCAAATAATATGGCTATAATATATTATTTGACAATGAGTTCAGGAAGAAGAGCCACGAAATGGTTGATTGTTTGGCTTTTTTTTCCCCCCGAAGTATATTGACTTTTGCACATAACTTTCAAGCGAGATATAATTTATGTCGGGAACAGGACTCTAATGCAAAAGCATGCACTGTCGACAATCAATCAGTTACGTGATGAAGTACCTATGATTCTCATTGAAATTGCCGTCTGTTGGAAGCTTGCAAAACAGGCTCATGGGCTTACCATTGTATGTTTTTCTTTGAACCGAATGAAAATGCATGAACACTCACCCGATGTAATCCATTGTAGTCATGCATTGCAAAGTTTACTTTTCTAGATATATTCAGTTCATTGTGAGTTAAAAATATGATGGACATTCAAATAAAAGTTCAATGTATGTATGTTTGTCCGTGTACCATAATACTCCATCTTGGACCTTTCAACGCTTCATCTTATTCCGAATGCAAAAGTAAACTTAATGGCAGATGGCTAGAAGTCGGCAAAATTAATTGTTCCGTGACATATGCCCCAATTTTCAAGAGAATATAGCAAAATTAGCCAATAAGCAAATGTATGCTCAGCAACTGCAGGTGAGTTGGGAAATAATGAAATTTTATATTTCACTGTCCTGTGATTGAGTGTGTATATGTTATTTCGAAGTTTAGTTGGCGCGAGAGGTCTCATTGAGCCACATTGACTGCAATCCTGATGTCATGAGTTAACTGAATTGCAGCACAGTCTCAGAGGAATGACGAGCATGATACGTGCAGATGTTTTAAAGTTCCTCTGCAGAATGACGCCATGCTATTCAATTTCAAAGAATGTATTTGGATCTTAATTCTTGCATTTGTTTTTCACAATCGACAAAAAAAGTTGCCACATGGTTTGTTTTTATGTTATTTCCATTGAAGATACACTAATTTCCATGAACGCACTAACTGTCACAATACGTTTATATACAACCAACATCTCAGGCTGCCTGTGGCAATCTCAAAACAGCCCATTTTTTTCTTCAAGACGGTCCTGAAAAATACCCAATTATTTATTTCAACGCAGGGCCAAATACATGTATACTTTCTTTGATTGGTATTTTAGTGTGTTTATAATTTATAATTTGATTCATTATTGCATATTTGCATCCATTTGATCCGCTATGTAAATAACAGTATTGACAAGGGGAATATAATTTATCCTTTATTACTGAGCCTTGCGCAGCAACAAATTCTTTAGCACTGCTGCCTCACGGCACTGAGGACCCGGGTACAATTCCCGGCTTCCGCTATTTATTTTCTCTGCGGAGTCCATATATTCTCCCTGCGTCGTATGCTTTTCTTTGGTGTTTTCTCGTTTCCTCCCACAGTTCGATAGTCGTGCCTATCAGGTTTGATGGACACCCTAAAAATTTCCTTCAGTGTATCCAAACATGCGCCGGATTCTGGCACCTAGATGATTTTACAATAATATCATTGCAGTGCTAATATAACCCTACTTGTGACAATCACAAAGTAAGAAGAGAATTACACGTCAAAAAACATTGAGGTACGTTCAAATGCCACATTAAATCAAAGATTTGTGGATCAATAATACTCCAAAAATATACGTACCGCTCTCTGTAATTCACAAATGGAAGGTATGGAAAAAAATCATGTGTAAATGCATGGAATTAATAATTAAATATCCAAGTCAAACAATAAATTAACATGCATATAATTTAGTTTTTACAAACATGTTTCAATTCATGTACGTTGTTATCGTCATCGATACGACGATCAAAAAAAAGCAGATAGGTTTGCATCATCACTTAAAATCGTTGGTACGATGAATCATCCATTACATCAACACCTTCAGACTGAATTAAGTATTTGTGAAACGAAGGTTACGAGTTGCACACACAATTCACATCTGGTTACTTTCCTGTTCGTAATAGGGCGCATTCTTTATTTTCAAAATGCAACTTATTAAAAATTCGGACTCTTTCAGTGCAATGTGGGAGTTCATACGGTCTTCTGATGAAGGAAGAATGAAGCCATAGTCTCCTTGCCGTTCCTCTGAGGCAAGACCTGCATGTTCGAAAGTGGTTGCAACGGGCAAAATTTTCCCGAAAGAAACTGATGATCTCGCAGGGAAATTCAACTATTTTACATTGTTTGATTTTCAAATGGTCTTCAGACTAGAATATTCCATTATCTGTGGAATGCAAAGGCCGCCCATGGTGAATGTCATTACATTTCAGGGGGAGGGACTGATTCGCGCCCGGGAGGCTTGAGCCTGAGCGCCCAGTCATGCGCAGTGCCCCAGAACTCTTGGTTTCTCGTTATCTACTCGGCTGGATCTCCGGTAATCATAGGGACCGCCAGAGTTCGGCTTCCCCAACCAGTCCCACACACCTACCCCATTCAGAGGGCCTCATCGCGCTCCCGATCATTCTCATGTCTGCCTTGATACCGGTCATCCGAGACGGCAGCAATCACCACCTCGCCTCTCATTCACACCCACCTCCCCCTCACCCATCTTTGCCAAAATGCTTACACACCCGCAGACAAAACACGCCCGTGGCAAACCACCAACCCCCCGCCCCATTGCATCACGAATTCTGCCCTACTTTCTACATCTATTTGACAGAGGGCAGGGGGATCAAACTCTCCCACCAATCGGCCCATAGGCCCAGCCAAATTATGTCCCGATCCTAGTTCCCGCCCCACAATTTGCCCTACCCCTTACTACAGCCCGATGCCCAATGCACAGTTCCAAGGTCCCGACTGGGCATGGTCACTTTACCTCTTGGGCAGTGCCAGGGAGCACAAGCTGACACTGCTATGATTCCCAAACCCAGCCCTCCCGCTCCCCAACACCACTTGAAATATTGGGTGCCCCGTGACAGTCCCCTCCCTTTTGTTTTCCAGGTGTGTCATGCGGCGTGTTCTCTAAAAATGGGGGGCTGGTGTATTCCCAATTACGTTTTATCAGTCTGGGGGTTGGGAGAAGCGGGCAGGCTCGTTGAATTGAGTAAAGTGGTTTAAAAACACTTAATTGTGCGCCCTTCCTTCCTACGAATTTCATGCACGTGGGCGACCGCGTGGGAATACAACGGTAGAAGACGCTCGCGGTCTGCAAACTTACACGCGCTTTGCATGTTTTTCCCCTTGCACGGATCTTCTCCCCGACTGTGCTAAAGAAATAGCTGAGCTGGGGAAACAGGTGGTTTTGTAGTTTTACTAAATTAAGCTCCTTCTGCTACATTCATTAATTAACAACCTTAATGTGTTCAACCAAACGTCAAAATATCATACGGATTTACTTATATATTGAGAACCATGGTGGCATAGCTGTGGGCATTGGGTGTGCCACCACGCCGAATGTCCTGCTTCATTTATTTTGGGCGAAAGACTGTGAAGATTGCCTGTTTTATTTTCCCTATTGCTCCATGTTCCTTTTCCCTCGATATCCACTTACAGTCCAAAATGTTATTATGAGTTTACATTGCCCAAAATGAATTTGCAGGGAATAGGACTGGGTCTAGCACCGTTTTCTATTGGAGGGTTGTTGCATCCTCATCGACCCAAATTGAATTCCGGTCCAGTGTATTCATTTTATGTATCACTTTTCTTTCTCAAGTTGGAAGTTGCAATTTTCCTGAACTTGATCCTCCCTTTCCTTCGATTCTGTCTTTCTTCTGGCTCAAAAGATGATTGTGGTGGTTTATTATTATCACAGATGCTACTCGTTTCCTTCCACACCCTGAGCATCGTCATCGTCAACATCATCATCTTCTTATTTTCTACCTCTGCACTTTCGTCTTCTTTTTCATCTTCTTCTTCATCATATTCTTCTCATTCTTATTTTTCTTCTTTGCCTTCTTGTCCTTCTTCTTCATATTCTCCTCCAGCTCATTCCTTTCGTCTTATTTCCCTTCGTTTACTTTATCTCCACTTCGTCCACTTATTCTCGTTGATCTTCTTTGTCTTGCCACTTTTTTTATACGATTGCCATTCATTTTATGTTATTGCTTTATTGTCATCAAAACGTTAATAAATGTCTTCAAATAATTCAGCACTCTTCTGCATTAGTATTATAATATCAAATCTAAAACAATGCAATGTTTTGGCATTCAGTAACATCTGCATTTTAATACGGGAAAAGGTACACGCGATTATGTTGAAAATATGTTCAAATATCTGTGCACACGTTTGTTTGCTACTACATATCATCAATTGAAAAACAAAACTTCAATCAATGAAGACGTAATTCCTTACCTGCTTTTTTTAATTTTTTCTCACATTCGTCAAGACCTGCATTTTATCACGGGTAAAACGTACATATGATTATGTGAGACATTAAAACACATTGAGTATTATTTTAATAGTACGTCTTCTCATTTGTCTGGCAGTACTAACTCTACTTCAAAGAATTTAGTGAAACACTGATTTGAATATTTTTTTGTTCAAAAAAGCTTTTCGAAACATTGTGGGACCATAGTAGATTTTAAGAACATAAGAAAAGAAGAAAAAGAAGCAGGAGTAGGCCATCTAGCCCTTGGAGCCTACCCCGCCATTCGATAAGATCATGGCTGATCTGTCGTGGCTCAGTTCCACTTTCCCGCCCTCTCCCCATAACCCTTAATCCCCTTGCCTATCAAAAACCTATCAACCCGCGTCTTAAATATATTTAGCGAGGCAGCCTCCACCACTTCAACGGGCAGAGAATTCCAGAGATTCACCACCCTTTGAATGAAGAACTTCCTCAACTCCGTTCTGAACCGCCCCGTCCCCGTTCCCCCCCCCCCCCCCCCCCCGCCCCTATATCTTGAGGCTGTGTCCTCTGGTCCTACTGTCCTTTCTGAACGGGAAGAGCCTCTCCAACTCTATCCTATCCATCCCATTCATCATCTTATATGTCTCAATGAGATTTTCTCTCATTCTTCTAAACTCTATTGAGTACAAGCCTAGTTTATTCAGCCTCTCCCCATCGTGCAACCCCCTCAACTCCGGTATCAGACTAGTAAACTCCTCCGCACTCCCTCCAAGGCCAAAATATCCTTGCGTAAGAACGGCGACCAAAACTGCACATAGTGCTTCAGCTGCGGCCTCACCAGTGCCATGAACAGTTGCAGCAAGACCGCCTACTTTTATATTCAGTCCCACTCGCTATGACTGCCAGCATTCCATTCGCCTTCTTGATCACCTGCTGCACCTGCAGGCTGGGTTTTTGCGATTCATGTACAAGGACCCCGAGGTCCTTGCACCGTTTCATGCTGCAGTGTTTCGCAATGCAAGTAATAGTCCTTCCGACCATTATTCCTACCAAAGTGGACAACTTCACACTTGCCAACATTAAATTCAATTTGCCAGATCCTGGTCCATCCGCCTAGCCTATCTAGATCCTTCTGCAGACGTTTAATCAATTTACATCACCTATTGTCATGAGGCAACGAGTCTGTTAGTCGATCGAAGCGTAAGTTCTTTCATGAAGATACCTTGGATTACTTAGCAATTTTGTGACCCAAACTTCATTAGACATACAATTTTACTTCAAAGGGTAATGTGTGTATTATGTATCTGTGAAAAGTTGAAGCGCATGCCTCTTCTCATTCGTGCTTCTTAAGAATACCTGACTATATTTAACTCAGCAGTAACTGTCAATATTATTTGTGGACCAAATGTACTTGGATCAACAACATCTGTGATAGCATATACGTCCCTTAATCGATAACGCACCTGCAGTGAAATGGCACGTTCTCCGCCAACATCAATTCTACTCCACTAGAGACCCTTAACTCCAGATATCAGTGAATTATTTGTCTACATTTGGAGTTAATAAGAAATTATCTGACCTTTATGCATGGTTCCCATGTGTTTGTGAGCGGGACGGGGTTGGGGATCAAGGAGGATGTTGGAAGCCCTCCACGTTTCATTTTCTACCTAGCACAAATTGGGAGTTCAACACGTGCTGTTTGGACACCCAACATCTCTGTCCCTACGCGCGCGCGCGCGCGCGCGCGCACACACACACACACACACACACACAACTTACATTCCTTCTTTCTTTCTTTCTTTCTTTCTTTCTTTCTTTCTTTCTTTCTTTCTTTCTTTCTTTCTTTCTTTCTTTCTTTCTTTCTTTCTTTCTTTCTTTCTTTCTTTCTTTCTTTCTTTCTTTCTTTCTTTCTTTCTATCTTTCTTTCTTTCTTTCTTTCTTTCTTTCTTTTTTTTTTTTCTTTCTTTCTTTCTTTCTTTCTTTCTTTCTTTCTTTCTTTCTGTCTATCTACATTTCCTTCTCTCTATATGTCTTTCTCTCTCCACTTCTCTATCTCTCTCTCTCGTTCTGTCTCTGTCTCTATCCCCCTTCTCCTTCTGTCTATCTGTCTATCCATCTATCTATCTTTCTTTATCCCTTTCTCTCTCTCTCGCTGTCTTTCTCTGTCTGTCTGCCTGCCTGTCTGGCTTTCCCCCTCTCTCTCTCCCTCTCCCTATAATATTTTGCGTAATGATCTATAAACTATCAATCTTTCAATACATTCACATGTCATTATATTTGTCTTCACGTCTCCATATCCGTGTATAATGTATCTATTTCATGGAACTGAGTTTTCTGGATGCCCACATATTTTTGTATATATTTTTCCTTTTCACTGATGCGAAAATCCTAATTTGCCATTTACAAGTTTGTAATTGTGCTTATTGGGCTACACTTTAAATCGCTTAGCTGTGACAATTTTGCTTTGTATTTAGATTAAATGTTCAATTTTTTGTTTGCTGAAAACCAAGTATACTGGCAGATATGCTTTTCCCTTCCATCTGTATCAGCTGTGATTTGGCTCGTCTAGTTTGACCCAGAAACACTCACGTTTGTCAAAGAAATAACAAAGCATCTACATGTCTGTGAGAGTTATTGGGCTGGAGTCTGGACAGGTGAGGTTCTTATGCGAACCGAGGGAATAAAGGGACTGGGTATATATTTTATTCTCTCAACACGCTGTTTTATGCGGACGCTACATTTTCTTTGCACAGCTTGAAACTATTTCCCAGTTGTTAAATTACTGCTGCTGGCAACTCTGGCACTAATCTCAGCTGTTGTTCTATTCAACGTATCAATTCCGCTAAAAAAATGTATTTAATCATTTCGGATATACTTTTCTCTCTCGTGTGCAAATTAAATATGGCCCATTTCAAAGAATATTCTATCTTCATATCCCCCTGAATAAAATGAAGTCTGTATCACTTTTCTGCTGATTCCTCGATTGTGAGAACAAATATTCCCGATGAGTGCAACAATATAACACTAATCGATCATGATGCTTTAAGTCTCTGTTTACGTACGTTTCCAGATATTTTCCTTGAGGCCTCCATAAGTTCACTACAGACTTCCTTCCACTTCCAGAACAAAGAGAACAGTCGCATCAGCAGCATGACTTCATAAAGTTAATGCACGTTCAACCGAATTTGCATTTTTCCAGCTGCTTGCTGTGCAAGTTCTTTGATTTTCTTTTTCCTTTAGGTATTATTTAGGATATATTTTAATCCTTCAATTAGAATTAATGTCAAATCATCTATTCCTGTTTCGTTAAATTTTAAATTACAGTTCCTTTTTCATTGCGTCAACGTCAAACACCCTTCTCATTTATCTCGTGCACGTTTGTACGCAAAATAAAGATCAGACCTCCACTTATACGCATTTGTTCACATGACCTCGCTCCGGAACGTTTTCCACCTCTCTTCACCGCATATATGCTACAACGTTCAAAATCGAGGACTATCCATTTAGGTTTTCTCCTGAAAAGTATGTTGACTGAAGAAGGATCAAATCTCAAAAATTGCAACTGAATTTTAATTCAACTTGCAGAAGCAGAAAATTTACAGAAGGTTGATCCGAACTCGAGTATTGTATCGGAAAAAAATGCTATATGAAATATTATTGTGAGCAAGGAGAACTTATTTCTCATGCCTCAAATTGAATTTATGTACAATTCATTGGTACACTGAGCAAATGTGGACGATTTAATCAACCAAAAGGCTTTCAGCATTTTTTTTATTACTTTATATCTATTTCTATCTGACCAGATTACTTTCTTCACTTACTTTCAAATGTGTTTTTTTTTCTCTCTCTGTAAACGGACACCAGCGCAGTGTACTGTGTACGCTCCCCCATCAAAATAGCTGTGCCTATTTATTCGTGCATGCAGGTTTTCTTTCTCCAGCTCTTACTAAAACTGAGTAAATTTCCGTGCTCTCTTAATTGGGAGTTCGGGAAATCAGTCACTTCACCTCTTAATTCGCATAATCACCTAACTATTTGGCTCGCTCTCGCCTCTCTTGTGCTCGTCGACTGCAGAACTGTTGCCATGTTTACATTTATCTGGTAAAGTGCACGAGAGTGAGGACAATGCCGTTTGTATCTTTATCTGACTGGATTTTTATGTTGTTCATATTTTTTTGCGTGGTAGTAACACAAAGGGTGGATTCTACGATAAAATGTTGATGATGCAATCACCGGCCATTCATAATTTTTCTGTCCTCATCAACATGGGTGGAACCTTTCTTGCCTTTCGAACACTAAATGTACTGCAGAAAACAAAACCTTCAAAACTTTGTCGACAGTACTTACTTTTTGCGGCTTTCTCATGTTCTGTGAGGTAGAACAGAAAACAACAAAACAATATTTTTTCAAATGTCCAACGAAGGTAATGTCACATAACACTGAATCCGAATGTCGCACTCAAATGAAACAACCAGCCATTTAAAAACAAAGCATACAATTCCAACGCCTCCGTCCTCAACCACCCATCTCTCTGTTCCCACTTTATACTCTTTTGCGTACCAACGACACAGAGTGAATCCTGAGTATAAATATCAGTGGTTATATTGTTCTGCAGGATTATCATCTATTAAAGTGCATCCTGGCGTTGTAACCTGAAGACCAGTTGCAAGATTAAAAGTAATGCAAAGTAGCTTTTTTTTTCCAGATGGAAAGTATGTTGTTCGATGTCCGTTGCATTAATAGGAGCAATGGAAATTCCATGTGTCACTTTTATGATTCGCAATTAATCGACTTCAACATACGGAGTAAAACATTTCGATACGGCGATTACCTCCTTTCTGGTGCAAATAATCTGTGGGGAGCAACAAAAGAACTCTGAATATTCTGAAAGTCTGATCATACTCAAGAAGGAATGGTCCTTACCATGTAAGTGCTTTAAGGAAAAGGGCTTCAGGCTCAGGATGAATTATTGCGATTACTGAGACAGCTAATACTTCACTTCAGTGAGGAAGGAATTAAAATCCTATCCACAGGCACTGCATATTTAATGTAAAGGAACAGTGTCTAATTATGAAATGTATCAAGTCCTCTGTTAAGAGAAGAAGACGCTTGGTGCGCAATTAATTCATTTCTTTTCCCTCAACGTTGAATTCGCAGGGACGCTGGAGTGATTCTCATTGCTCTTTCTCAGCGAGAGTTCAGACTGGAATATCTTCTTCTGTGCAATCCAGAGATGCAGCGGTGTGAATACAGTTCGAATCCAGGGTGCAGGGCGGATTCACGAGCAGAAGGCTGAAACCACAGTCTGTCGCGCATGCACAGTAACTCCGAACGGTCAGTGTCCAGTTTTCTGGAGAGCTCGATCGCTGGCCAGACCAAAACGCCCATCCTGTTCCAACCCAGGTCACAGTTCAGCCCGCACTCCCCCACCCCCAAAAATCCAGCGCCTGCCTCGAGCCTCGTTCCGGACCATACTTATCTCCGCCCCTTCCCTCCGGTGTAACAACCCCCCAAACCACCGCAATTCAGGCACCCCGCAGGTGGACCACAGGCATGCACTCACTGCGGACGCCGATTTTTGGTTTCACTTCTTTCCCCGTCGACTCCAGAGCCATTTTCGCAGCGCCCCACCCCACGCCCCTCACCCCCCCCCCCCCCATACACACACAATTGTACCAATATTTGGTACAACGACGAAAAAGACATTTTCGTAAAAGTAGCAGCAATTCAGTTCTGCATACTGATACTCAAAAAAAAACAATATTGACGTAAGATATAAAGTTAGTTTTGCGACAACATTTACCGGCTGTGCATGACCTAATACCTGTAGGATAGAATTGAATTACGATGAACATTATGAGAAAAACGGCATAAAACTGGTCAATGATATTATACAAAATCTTGGCAGGAGACTTTGGCGATGAGTGGAGAAGACTCACGACAATGTGTTTAAAAAGCAAGGTCCACTTGTTTGATTCACAAATCGGCATGGGTGCTCCATGATTTTTTTTTTCAGTACATTGAGTCACCACAGCATTAGTCACGCAACATACCTTAGATTTCCAAGCCGCTTTACGTTTTGGGAATCCTTGGCAATTTTCTGCAGATTCAGAGTCGACAACCAGCACTGAAATTCTTCCGTTTCCACAAATAATTCGCAGATTTTAGTTATCAATGCAGTCTTACGGGCATTGGTCTGTTGCAGATCTGTAGGGTGGAACAATAAAAAGTAATTTTCCACCGTTGAATTGTACATGCATAAAATAAAATCCCAATACGAAGACAATATATATGAAAGGCAAGATTGTGACAAAAATTTAAGGTAATGAAAGAAGGCAACTCGAAATTACGTCATGGAACAAATAAGCATAGTAAATTGTGTTGGGTTTGATTTGATTTGTTGTTGTCAAGTGTACTGCAATGGATTGAAGAATGTTATTATTGCGTGTTATACGGACATAATGTACCGTTTCTATAGAACATGGGGATAAGAAAAGGAAAAGCTGCAGCACAATTGTTACACCGACACCTGGGATATGGAGAAATATGGATTTGACATATGGTCTGTCCAGTCAAATATCCGTTCACAGCGAGAGTGAACTGGTCTTGAGACGGGTGTTGGTACGTGACCTCAGAAGTTGGTGTCGTTTTATAAAAAACAAATAGTTGGTAGAGATAAAAGCTAACATAAGAACATAAGAAATAGGAGCAGGAGTAGGCCATCTGGCCCTTCGAGCCTGCCCCGCCATTCAATAAGATCATGGCTGATCTGTCGTGACTCAGCTCCACCATCCTGCCCTCTCCCCATAACCTTTAATCCCTTCTCTTATCAAAAACTCATCAACCCGTTTCTTAAAAATATTTAGCGAGGCAGCCTCCACCACTTCAACGGGCAGAAAATTCCAGAGATTCACCACCCTTTGAGTGAAGAAGTTCCTCCTCAACTCTGTTCTAAACCGCCCCCCCCCCCCTTATCTTGAGGCTGTGCCCCCTAGTCCTACTGTCTTTTTTGAGCGGGAAGAGTCTCTCCACCTCTATCCTATCCATCCCATTCATCATCTTATACGTCTCAATGAGATCCCCCCTCATTCTTCTAAACTCTAACGAATACAAGCCTAATTTGTTCAGCCTCTCCTCATAGCTCAATCCCCTCAACTCCGGTGTCAGCCGAGTAAAACTCCTCTGCACTCCCTCCAGGGCCAAAATATCCTTGCGCAGGTGCGGCGCCCAAAACTGCACACAGTACTCCAGCTGCGGCCTCACCAATGCCCTATACAGCTGTAGCAAAACCTCCCTACTCCTATATGCAATCCCCCTCGCTATGAAGGCCAGCATCCCATTCGCCTTCCTGACCACCTGCTGCACCTGCAAGCTGGGTTTTTGTGACTCATGCACAAGGACTCTGAGGTCCCTCTTCACCATCGCCTGCTGCAGTTTTTCGACCCGTAAGTAACAGTCCTTCCTACCATTCCTCCTACCAAAGTGGACCACCTCACACTTGCCAACATTAAATTCCATTTGCCATTTCCTGGCCCATTCGCCCAGCCTATCTAGATCCTTCTGCAGACTCTCCACACCCTCCGCACAATTTGCCTTTCCCCCAATCTTGGTGTCATCAGCAAATTTCGACACCCTGCACTCGGTTCCCTCCTCCAGATCATCTATATAAATGGTAAATAGCTGAGGCCCCAGCACCGATCCCTGGGGCACCCCACTAGTCACCAACCGCCAATCTGAATAGCATCCATTGACCCCCACTCTCTGCCTTCTGGAAATTATCTCACTACAGGTTATTTAAAGGACTTTTTGTTTTGAAAGAACTCTGCATATTTTCGTCTCCACAAAGAAGGCTGTGACTTCAAAAGCAGATCAGTTATACTTTTACTTACAAACGAGAAGTGAGTTTGAGTTAGCAAATTATTTTAAAAATGAAGAGATGACAGAAATAAGGCGAAAATTATTGTGCATATAATAACAAGGAAAACTGACAGTAAATCACGATAATCTTACGATAGCATTAGACTACGGTGGCAAGGATCGGACCACTTGAAATTCCTTGGGATTTACAGTATTAAAGCTGGTGGCATTCATTTCCTGTTCTATTAAAATGAGCAGGAATCCCCAGTCACATTTGCATCACGTTTTGAAACCAAGTGATAGCAAAAAATCTCCTTTCGCTGTTCTAATTGTCTGAATCAAAATGCACAGCAGTAGACGCCAATGCATTCAAATATATATGGTCCTTTGCCAAATCGACACACATGCTGTTATGCATTGAGCGTAGTAGAGCAGTGACATATGTTCATTTCATATGTATATCAAGTCACTTGTGTTTTGCTTAATTTAGCCTTGTCCACATACTCAAAACAGTTAATATTTTCACTTAATTGCTTCCAGCTGAATTAGATTTGCTGTGCAGAATGACGCCTCAAATTTTGAGAAGCACATCTCGGAGGAAGTGTGTTCGGGACGAATGCAATCAGATAGATTGATGGATTTGCAGCCAAGACAATGCAATATTCCTAACCATGTTTTTCTCTCTGTAAATGTTAAGAACATTTCCGTCGTTCAGGCAGTTCAGTATTTCAACCAATTTCTCAATTGATAGTTCACGTTCATTGCTGGAGTTACTGTTCAACCAAGAACATTATGCCTCGTTATTTGGAGCAAGATCGCTAATCCTGTACATCTGCTGATCCATTATGCTGGAAGTTCTGTTATTACAGCAATGTTGCTGTATTCTCAACAGGTTACGTCAAGCGGACGATCGCTGTATTAGCAACCACAAATACTGATCTATTATGCACTGCTCCAACAGGGATCTAAAAATCCGAGAGAGAACAAAATAAATAATTAAAACTTTGAATATGTACCATGTATTTAATCGGTTCTACATGAAGACTCACTCCCACTCCCCAGTGTCCTCGTATATCTTTGCACTCAAATTAACTGTTCATACCTATGTCTTCTCTTTTGTCAAAGGGTATTGCCATATTCTCTCATTGGTATGAACCAAGTTCTGTATTTCTTTAGAACTCTCAATCCGATATCAAACAAAGTAGAACACAGGTTGGAAAATACATCGACGTTCAAATTAGCAGCAGACTGAAACCAGATCATTATCTTTCTGTTCCTGCAAATATTTTTGTCCTGCCATTTTCTGAATCATGTTTCGTGGAATATATTTATTTCAAATACTTATTGCGGCACGGTGCCACATTGGTTAGCACTGCTGGATCACAGCGCCAAGGACCTGGTTTCGATTCCCGGCTAAGAACACCGTTTGTGTGGAGTTTACACGCTCCCCCCGTGTATGCGTGGGTATGCTCCGTTTCCTCCAACTGTCTGAAAGACGTAGAGTGCATTGATCCGAACAGGCAACGGAGTGTGGTGACGAGAGGGATTTCACAGCAACTTAATTGCGGTGTTAACGTGAGCCATATAATGGACTGATAATTTAACTTAATCCCATATCGCAGAGTGGGAAAATTCATTTTGTATTTGTAAGTAGCTCAATTTAATAGAAGGACATATTTTCCGTCATTGAATGACAGCCAAAAAAACCCACGAATCATTGGATCTTATCGTTGGTTCAGTGAAGTATGCGAGGGATTGACAATTGGGAAGAGTCCAAAGGTATGTTAATTAGGGTTCAGGAAAATCACAAGCGTTTTAGGTCAATTGCAATTCTGGTAGAAGTCGTGAACCATGGATAACGCAGGATATTGAGGCCCTGGAGGCAAATTACATGCATCGGCTGCAGGATCACATGGATTCCACGAGGAGTAAAGCGCTATAGGAGTCGAAAATAAAAATCTGGAGGGCAAAATGGAAGCACTAGATTGCTTTAGCAGACAATGCAAAGGACAATTCAAAGAGAGTCCATAAATACATAACGGGGAATGGGGAGGGGGTGGATGTTTGAACCTACGGAGAGAATCGTGTTTTTAACGGATCAACAAGGTCATCTGTATGCGGATCCATAAGCGATCCAGGAGAAAATAAATCAATATTTGTCGTCTGTATTTACTGCTGAGAAATGCATGAATGCTAAAGAACTTGCGGAAATATGTAGTGATGTCTTGAAAGACGTATGTATAACGGAGAAGCAGGCACTAGAAGTCCGAAAGCGCATCAAGGTTGATACATTCCGGGACCTGATGAAGAGTATCGCAGAACGTTGTAGGATCCCATGGAGGAAATTTTGGGCCGCCTACCAGAGATATTTGAATCATCAGCAGCCACTGGTGAGGTGCCTGAAGTAGGGAAGTGGCCGACGCTCGGCCTTTTGTTTAAACGTGGTTACATGGAAAAGCCTAGGAACTACAGGCCATTGAGCCATTCACTTGAAGGGGGTAATGTGTGAGAAGGTATTCTGAGATACTGGATCTACCGGCATTTAGGGAACCAACGCCCGATGAAGGAAAATAGACACGGCTTTGTGAGTGGAATAGCAGGTGTCTCAAAATTGATAGAATTCTTTCAAGGGATTGTTCAGAATGTTGACGAGGACAGAACAGTTGTTGTTGTTTACATGGATTTAGCAACGCTTTTGACAAGATACAACATGAAAGGATGTTTGCTGAGTTTAAATTTCACGGGATCTGGGGTGAAGTTGCTGAATGGATATAAAAATGACAGAAGGCAGTGGGTAGTTGTAGAGTTTTATTTTTCGAAACTAGGGAGCTGTGACCAGCCGTGTGCTTTAGTGCTCCGTCGTGGGTCCACTGTGATTTGTCATTTGGATTAAAGATTGGAATGGAAATTTAGTTGGAATAGCTTGTCAGCATACAGATGACACAATTATTGCTGGCATCGTTGACAAATGAAAAATGCCATCTAGGATTGCAATATGAACTAGATCAATTCGGCCAGTGAGCTGACGAATGACAGTTGCACTATAATTTAGATAAATGCGAAGTGATGCATTTTATCAGGACGAACCAGGGCAGGGATTAAATGCTTAATTATAGCGCATTGGGGAGAGATGTAGAACAAAAATAACTTGTGGTACATGTTCATAACCCCTTGAATGTCGAGTTATAGATGGAAAGAGTGATGAAGTAGACTTTTGTAGTGCTGAGTTTCATTGGTCAGAACATTGAACACAGGAGCGGGGACGTCTTGTTGAATTTGTTCAAGGCATTGATAAGTTTACACTTGGAACATTCTGTACAGTTCTGGTCAGGCTATTTGGGATTATAATAATTTAGGAATAATGCACACACAATTTTCTAACATGCTACCCGGCCTTGATGATTTGGATTATAAGGAGAGATTTGATAAACTGGGACTTTTTTCCTTTGGAGTACAAGAGGTGTAGGGTGATCATATTGCGGTCGATACAATGCTGAGAGGCATAAATCAGCTAGAGAATCAAAGCATTTTCGCAAAGTTAGAGATTCTTCAATCGAGGAAATAGCTTAAATATGAGAGGGGAGAAAGCAAAAGGATCAGACATTTTTTTTCACACAGCGTTTGGTGACTGTCGAAAAGGCTGCCAGAAATGGAAATAGATGCGAACATTTTCTTTTTCTCGATCATTTTAATACACTTTTTGCACAGTTACATTGGAAAGTAGGTAAAAAGGGATATGGACCATAATGCCGAAAAATGGGAGTAGCTTTGTGGTTAAAGAAATAGAGTGGCGTGGATTAGTTGGCTTTTTCTCCTTCTGCAATCATCCATGACTCCATGATCTGGAGGAGGGAACCGAGTGTAGGGTGTCGAAATTTGCTGATGACACCAAAATTGGAGGAAAGGCAAATTGCGCGCAGGTTGTGGAGAGTCCAAAGAAGGATCTAGATAGGCTGGGCGAATGGGCCAGGAACTGGCAGATGGAATTTAATGTTGGCAAGTGCGAGGTGGTCCATTTTGGTAGGAATAATGGTAGAAAGGATTATCACTTACGTGGCGAAAAACTGCAGCAGGCGACGGTGCAGAGGGGCCTTGGGGTCGAGGAAGATTGAATATAAAAGTAGCGAGGACTTGCTGCAGCTGTATAGGGCATTGGTGAAGCCGCAGCTGGAGTACTGTGTGCAGTTTTGGGCGCCGTACTTACGCAAGGATATTTCGGCTTTGGAGGGAGTGCAGAGGAGGTTTAGAACATAAGAACATAAGAAATAGGAGCAGGAGTAGGCCATCTAGCCCTTCGAGCCTTCCCCGCCATTCAATAAGATCATGGCTGATCTGTCGTGGCTCAGTTCCACCTTCCCGCCCTCTCCCCATAACCCTTAATCCCTTCTCTTATCAAAAACCCATCAACCCGTTTCTTAAAAATATTTAGCGAGGCAGCCTCCACCACTTCAACGGGCAGAGAATTCCAGAGATTCACCTCCCTTTGAGTGAAGAAGTTCCTCCTCAACTCTGTTCTAAACCGCCTCCCCTTTATCTTGAGGCTGTGCCCCCTCGTCCTACTGTCTTTTTTGAGCGGGAAGATTCTCTCCACTTCTATCCTATCCATCCCATTCATCATCGTATTCATCATCGGGAAGTGTGTAAAAGTGCAGTTTTTGGAGGAGCGTGTAAAGGAGCTGGAGGTGGAATTAGAGGAGCTCCGCATAATCCGGAAAGTGGAGGAGGACTTAGAAAGGAGTTATAAGGAGATAGTTACTCCTAGAAATGAGTCTTGGGTCACTGTCAGGAAGAGGGGAAAGAAGCAGTTGGGGGGTCAATCCCCTGGGGCTGTTCCCCTCCAAAATAGGTTTTCGGTCCTGGAGGCTACAGTTGAGGAGGAATCAACTGGGGATAGCCAAAGGGAGCAGGTCTCTGGGGGTGAGCCTATTGGGAAATCTCAGGTGGTTAGGGGTAAGAGGTTGGGCCTCGTGATTGGGGACTCCACAGTTAAGGGGACGGATAGGAGTGTTGGAGGTAAGGGTAGGGACTCGGGGCTGGTGTGTTGCCTACCTGGGGCTGGGGTCCGGGATGTATCGGACAGGGTATTCAGGACTCTTAGGGGAGAGGGAGATCAACCCCAAGTTATAGTTCATGTGGGGACGCGTGACATAGGGAGATTAAGGGAAGGGGAAATTAAACAAAGATTTATGGAGTTGGGGTGGAAACTAAAGGCCAAGTCTGGAAGAATAGTTACATCCGGACTCTTGCCTGTGCCACGGGATAGTTTAGAGAGGAATAGAGAGAGGGAAAGTTTGAACTCGTGGCTGAGGGGATGGTGCAGGAGGGAGGGGTTCAGGTACTTAAGCAATTGGGGCTCATTCTGGGGAAGGTGGGACCTCTATATGAGTGATGGTTTACACCTGAACCAGAGGGGAATCAATATTGTGGGGGGTAAATTTGCAAAGGCTATGCGGGGAGATTTAAACTGATTTGGGGGGGGGGGGTGGGATATTGAGTAGAGGGGGTGAAAGGGAGGGGGGCATAGATGGGGAATGCAAGGCACGGCGTAGTGGGGGTGGGGCGGAGCAGGGTTTGAAATGCATGTGCTTTAATACTTTAAAGGTAGGGGAGGACCGCAGGAAACATGGGAGGGAGGTTAGACAGGAGGTGGAGAAGGGAAATGCCCAGACTGAGGGGCTGAAGTGTGTATATTTTAATGCAAGGAGTATAGTAAATAAGGTAGATGAGCTTAGGGCGTGGATAGCTGCTTGGCAATGTGATGTGGTGGCCATTACGGAGACTTGGATGTCTCAGGGACAGGACTGGGTACTTCAGGTGCCAGGTTTCAGATGTTTCAGGAAGGACAGGGAGGCTGGCGGAAGAGGTGGTGGAGTGGCACTGTTAATAAGGGACAGTGTCATGGCTGCAGAGAAAGAGGATGCCGTGGAGGGACTTTCTACAGAGTCTCTGTGGGTGGAAGTTACGAACAGCATAGGGTCGAAAACTTTGCTGGGTGTATTCTATAGGCCGCCCAATAGTGACAGGGAAGTTGAAGTGCAGATAGGGAACCAGATTCTGGAGAAATGTATTAAAAACAGAGTGGTCGTGATGGGAGACTTCAATTTCCCAAACATCGACTGGAATATCCCTAGAGTAAGGGGTTCGGCTGGAGAGGAGTTTGTTAGGTGTGTTCAGGAAGGTTTCCTGACACAGTATGTGGACAAGCCTACGAGGGGTGAGGCAGTACTTGACCTGGTACTGGCGAATGAACCAGGGCAGGTGATGGATCTCTCGGTAGGAGAGCATCTTGGGAATGGTGATCATAATTCTATCTCCTTCACAATTGCATTGGAACGAGATAGGATCAGACAGGCTAGGAAGGTGTTTGTCTGGAGTAAGGGGAGATACGAAGAAGTCAGGAAGTTACTTGGACAAATAAACTGGAAGGAGGCATTCTTAGGGAAGAGTACCGAAGGAAGGTGGCGGATATTCAAGGAATGTTTGTCTAGCGCTCTGCATGACAATGTTCCGATAAGGCAAGGGGGTTTTGGTAGGTCGCGGGAACCGTGGTGCACGAAGGCTGTGTTGAACCCAGTCAGGAGGAAAAGGAAGGTATACAAAAGGTTCAGGGAACTAGGAGAGGTTAAGGATCTTGAAGTATATAAGGACTGTAGAAAGGAGGTTAAAAGGGAAATTAGGAGAGCCAGAAGGGGTCATGAGAAGACCTTGGCGGGTAAGATTAAAGAAAATCCCAAGGCCTTCTATAAGTATGTGAAAGGTAAAAGGGTGAGAAGGGAAAGGATAGGACCTATAAAAGATGAAGGGGGAAAGGTCTGTGTAGAACCAGAAGAAATGGCGGAGGTGCTTAATGAGTACTTTGCATCAGTATTCACAGTGGAAGCTGATTTGGGAGATCTTGCTATGGACTTGCAGCAGGTGGAAAAGATGGAGTACGTGGACATTAAAGAGGAGGATGTGTTAGAACTTTTGAATTCTATCAAGGTAGATAAGTCGCCGGGACCAGATGGGATGTACCCCAGGATACTGTGGGAGGCCAGGGAAGTGATTGCAGTGCCCTTGGCGATGATCTTTGCGTCGTCAATGGAGACGGGAGAGGTTCCGGAAGATTGGAGGATTGCGGATGTAGTCCCTATTTTCAAGAAAGGGAACAGAGATAGCCCGGGAAATTACCGCCCGGTGAGTCTGACCTCAGTGGTTGGTAAGCTGATGGAGAGGCTTCTGAGGGACAAGATTTACGACCATTTGTAGAGGTTTGACATGATCAGGAATAGTCAGCATGGATTTGTCAAGGGCAGGTCGTGCCTTACGAGCCTAGTTGAGTTCTTCGATAATGTGACTGAACACATTGACGAAGGAAGTGCCGTGGACGTAGTGTACATGGACTTCAGCAAGGCTTTTGATAAGGTCCCCCATGCAAGACTTCTTGAGAAGGTGAGAGGGCATGGGATCCAAGGGCCTTTGGCCTTGTGGATCCAGAACTGGCTTGCCTGCAGAAGGCAGAGAGTGGTTGTGGATGGGTCTTTTTCGGAATGGAGGTCAGTCACCAGTGGGGTGCCCCAGTTCTGGGACCCTTGTTGTTTGTCATTTTCATAAATGACCTGGATGAGGAAGTGGAGGGATGGGTTAGCAAGTTCGCTGATGACACGAAGGTCGGCGGTGTTGTGGATGGTCTGGAAGGATGTCAAAAGTTGCAGCAGGACATAGATAGGATGCAGGAATGGGCGGAGAAGTGGCAGATGGACTTCAACGCGGATAAATGTGTAGTAGTCCATTTCGGCAGAACCAACGGGATGAACGAGTACACTATTAAGGGCAGGGGTCTTAGTAGCGTTGAAGAGCAGAAGGATCTCGGGGTCCGGGTTCACAGGACTCTTAAATCGGCCTCGCAGGTGGAGGAGGTGGTCAAGAAGGCGTATGGTGTACTGGCCTTCATTAATCGAGGGATTGAGTTTAGGAGTCGGGAGGTAATGCTGCAACTTTACAGGAGCTTCGTCAGGCCTCATTTGGAGTACTGTGCGCAGTTCTGGTCGCCTCACTATAGGAAAGACGTAGAAGCTATTGAAAGGGTGCAGAGGAGATTTACAAGGATGTTGCCTGGACTGGGAGGCATGCCTTATGAAGATAGGTTGAGGGAGCTGGGACTCTTTTCCCTGGAGAGGCGAAGGTTGAGAGGCGACCTGATAGAAGTTTATAAAATGTTGAGAGGAATAGATAGGGTGGAGTCTCAGAGGCTATTTCCCCGGGTTGAAATGGTCGCTACGAGAGGACACAGATTTAAGGTGCGGGGAGGGAAGTACAGAGGTGATGTTAGGGGTAAGTTTTTCACTCAGAGGGTAGTGAGTGATTGGAATCGGCTGCCGTCGTCGGTGGTGGAGGCGAACTCGCTGGGGTCTTTTAAAAGTCTTCTGGATGAGTATATGGGGTTTAATGGGATTGGGGGTTATAGATAGGTCTATAGATTGGTGGGGTTGATGCGATCGGCGCAACTCGAGGGCCGAAGGGCCTGTTTGTGCTGTAATGTTCTATGTTCTATGTTCTATGTATACGTCTCAATGAGATCTCACCTCGTTCTTCTAAACTCTAACGAGTACAAGCCTAGTTTATTCAGCCTCTCCTCGTACCTCAATCCCCTCAACTCCGGTATCAGCCTAGTAAACCTCCTCTGCACTCCCTCCAGGGCCAAAATATCCTTGCGCAGGTGCGGCGCCCAAAACTGTACACAGTACTCCAGATGCGGCCTCACCAATGCCCTACACAGCTGCAGCAAGACCTCTCTACATTTATATTCAATCCCCCTCGCTATGAAGGCCAGCATCCCATTCGCCTTCCTGACCACCTGCTGCACCTGCAACCTGGGTTTTTGCGACTCATGCACAAGGACCCCGAGGTCCCTCTGCACCGTCGCCTGCTGCAGTTTTTCGCCACGTAAGTAATAGTCCTTCCTACCATTCCTCCTACCAAAGTGGACCACCTCACACTTGCCAACATTTAATTCCATTTGCCATTTCCTGGCCCATTCGCCCAGCCTATCTAGATCCTTCTGCAGACTCTCCACACCCTCCTCACAATTTGCCTTTCCCCCAGTCTTGGTGTCATCAGCAAATTTCGACACCCTGTACTTGGTTCGCTCCTCCAGATCATCTATATAAATGGTAAATAGCTGAGAACCCAGCACAGACCCCTGGGGCACCCCACTAGTCACCAACCGCCAATCCGAATAGCACCCATTGACCCCCACTCTCTGCCTCCTATTTGACAACCAATCCTCTATCCACGCTAACACCCTACCCCCAACTCCATGTCCCCTGACCTTCTGCAATAAACTCTTGTGAGGTCCCTTGTCAAACACCTTCTGAAAATCCAGAAAGACCACATCCACCGGCTCTCCTCTATCCACTGCCCTAGGCACATCCTCATAGAACTCCAGTAAATTTGTCAGACACGCCTTCCCTTTAATGAAACCGTGTTGCGCCCGCCCTATCAAGCAATTCCCCTCAAGATGCCTCGCTATTTCCTCCTTAATGACGGATTCTAACATTTTACCTACCACAGACGTTAAACTAACCGGCCTATAATTCCCCGCCTTTTGCCTGGCATCCTTCTTAAACAACGGCGTAACATTAGCCATTTTCCAATCTTCCGGCACTTCCCCGGAATCCAGCGACGTCTGGAAAATAACCACCAAGGCATCCACTATAACCTCCGCCATTTCTTTCAGAACCCTCGGATGCAATCCATCCGGCCCTGGGGACTTGTCCACAATCAGCCCCTCCAGTCTGTCGAGCACCACCTCTCTAGTAACAGTAATGTCATTAAGACCCTCCATTCCTACCACCTTTCCATCGCTAACACCCGGCAAATTATTCACGTCCTCCTCTGTGAAGACAGAAACAAAAAAGTTATTAAAGACCTTAGCCATATCCCCATCCCCTACCACTAACTCCCTTTTCTCATCTTCTAAAGGTCCAACGTTCACCCTAGCCAGCCTCTTCCTTTTTATATATTTATAAAAACTCTTGCTATCCTTTGTTATATTAAGTGCTAGCCCAGCCTCATAGCTTCTCCTACCCTCCTTTATCAACTTCTTTGTCAATCTTTGTTGACATTTAAACCTTTCCCAATCCTCTTCTCGCCCACTGCTCTTAGTTACTCTTAACTCCTCCGCTTTTAATTTAACACTTTCCTTCACCTCCTTCGTTATCCACGGCTTATTACCACTCCTCCTACAGTCCTTTTTAACCATCGGAATAAATTTCTGCTGAGCACCAAGAAAGATCTCCTTAAAGATCCTCCACTGCTCCTCAGCAGACCTACCTTCCAACGCACTCCCCCAGTCCACATTTGCCAATTCTTCTCTCATCCTACCATACTCCCCTCTATTCAAACAAATGACGCGTGTCCGGGAACCCACTTTCTCCTCCTCCATCTGCACCATAACCTCCACCATACAATGATCACTCTCTCCAAGAGGATCCTTCACCGCATGGTCCCTAATTCTACCCGCCTCATTACATAGCACCAGATCCAAGATAGGACGCTCCCTCGTCGGCTCCAAGACACACTGTTCAAGGAAATTATTCCTGCAGCATTCCAAGAACTCCTCCTCGAGCCCACCTCGTCCAACATGGGTCGACCAATCAATATGCAGATTGAAATCTCCCATAACTACTGCCGTCCCATTCTTGCACGCCGCACTTATTTGCGTGTTAACAGCCCGCCCCACCTCCAGATCAATATTCGGGGGCCTATACTAGGCTGATGCAGGAGTTGAGGGGTTTGAACTATGAGGAGGGGCTGAATAAACTAGGCTTGTACTCGTTAGAGTTTAGAAGAATGAGGGGAGGTCTCATTGAGACGTATAAGATGATGAATGGGATGGATAGGATAGACGTGGAAAGCCTCTTCCCGCTCAGAAAGGATAAAAGGACTAGGGGGCACAGCCTCAAGAAAAAGTGGGGGGGGGGGGGGTGTGCGGTTTAGAACGGAGTTGAGGAGGAAATTCTTCACTCAAAGAGTGGTGAATCTTTGGAATTCTCTTACCGTTGAACTGGTGGAGGCTTGCTCGCTAAATATTTTTTAAGACGCGGGTTGATGGGTTTTGATAAGAGAGGGAATTAAGGGTTATGGGGAGAGGGCGGGAATGTGCAACTGAGCCACGACAGATCAGTCATGATCTTATTGAATGGCGGGCAGGCTCGAAGGGCGAGATGGCCTACTGCTGCTCCTATTTCTTATGTTCTTATGTTCTCTATCATTCGAGATGTGAAGAATTGGGGCATTTCTTCCACACTATTTATCCTGCGGAATAAAAATAAAATCACAGAAATGTCTCTATGATTTTTATTTCGAAAACGTAGCTCGGGGAACCATTATATCGTTTCCAATCTTTTTTGTTCTCAGGATATGCTGGCACATTTCCTTCTGTTTGCTGTCAATTGATTATATATCTGTGCTTCTCCCTCACTACTCTGTCGATCTACGGAGAATTCCACCACATGTTGCTCCCACTCTGAGTGATATAACGTCCATCATTATGCGTTGTGGCTACATGGATAAAAATCAATAATTCCTGGCTTTTTGCAATCGGCCGAAAGAAGAAAGTCTCGGTTATTTGGAAATATAGCAATCCGCAAATGTATTTTGATAATATCCAGAGAAATATTTTCATGAATCATACAAATCCTGAAAATTCAGTACATAGATGCAAGTCATACCTTTGTGAGCTTTTTTCAGGTCTTTGGGAGGTAATAAGACAATAGTCAATACAATACATAATTTCCATTTTGGATTGAAAGGTAAGCAGCTCAAATACGAGCAAAATGATAGTTGTGCCTTTGCATTGCTAGAGAACTGGAAACTTGTCAAAGGCAATTTGAATTAGTGTGTTGAAAATATATACCCGGCGTAAGACCACGGTATTCATTCGATACGAAGTGCTCCAGAAATAGCACATCCAATGGAAATATTGTGTAATCAAGTACAACGTTGTGACGACGTTTCAAAGTAATAATATTTTAGTACTTTTTTTTTCATCTGGAATTTAATATCGGCTAAACGTTGTTACAATGTTGGTTAAATGGCAACAAAAAATGTGTTGCTTGAAGTCGTGATCAGCAAAACAATAACAATGCAGTCTTGTTAACGGCATCAGTAAAATTCCGAACTATTCCAAATTTATTGAAAAAAGTGCATCAAATTATGTCAACACATCTCAAATAACAGTAGAAAACAGTGCAATACATGTTCACAAAACAATGTTTTTCAACATTGTACATACCAATAGAGAGCTATTGGTTCAGAGCAGTTTCATGGAAATCAAGAGTCCCGCGTTACTTCAACTGACAGCTCAGACATGACTGTGCAACACCTTAATCGATAGATTTATTTCTCTCGTCTCTCTGTCCCTCAGACGCAATCTTTTCATTCGGTACACAGACAGACACAGACGGCATACAATGAAACAGGGTAATCATAATTTTGCATTGTTGACATTTCCATAGCAAAGACACCAGAAACAACGCAAGAAGTCGCAACATTTTGCACAAATGCAACATTTTGTGTCTTACCCTTCTGACTCTTTTCCAGTTCTGGGGAAGCGTATACGATATCATTACTTCAGTAAATAAATATCACAGAATTCATGTTCCCCAAGAATATCTTGCATTGCACGCTCGCATATTGTCTAAATTGAAACCTCAACCACGTCACGGTTGAAACATCCCATATGAATTACTGCTGCTGAGGATTAGCAGTGGCCAAAGCAAAATTAATCTGTGCTCATGATACAAATGTGCACCAATAAGATCAGCTCAGTGACCCTAATCGTGCAGCGAAATCAGACTTCTGTACTTCACAGCCAGACCATGATTTCCATGGCAAGAAGGAAAAGTGAGATGGAAAAACTCCACGTTCCTGGGTGAGTCTGTCTGTGTAGAATCTAGGCTCCGTTCAGTAATAGAAAAAAAAACTCTGTTTGATTGTCAATTCATCCAAAGGTATTAATTATCCCCGACTTCGCCGCACAGCAAGAGTTGTGTGAAAGATCAACATCATGCACTGCTGGAACTCGTCAAGACACCCAAGACTGTCCTTTATCTAGCGAACGTTATTATCTGACGTGACGGACCAGCATCAGAAACAATTAAGAAAGTGTGGGAAATTTCCTTCCAGTTAACAGAGCTTTGTGACTTGTCAAATTCATCTCCTCCTTCCCTCTGCCTTGTGCCAAATGGCTTCAGAAAGGCTGCAGGATATAACTACGCCACTTGCCCCGGAGAGAGCAATTCGGCAGATCATCATCAACTTTGATAGACCACTAGAATTGGATAAGTGACGTTGGACTTCCAGGGTCTTCACTATGCGTTATATACATAGGGCAACGGTGTTACATGAATAAGATACTATGATTCTTTCCCATGTCCGTCATGACATTTTCAATACTGGCATTTTTTGTTTCTCCTAAAAGAGCACAGTGCTCAGCAGGAACACTTTTGTAAACCGACTGCTCAAAAGCAAGTAATTCTTCGTTGAATTCAATCCTTCGTGCAATTTACCATGTGAATTTTGGGCAATGATGTGACAGATATTGACTATCGTGCTACTGGTATTCACATTTTCTGTCAATACCAGATATTGCCTCAGAAGATGCAGCTTTTTTTTTTCTCTGACGGCATTCTGTACATTTGTATTCAGCAGTATGAATTAAAAAAAAATCAATTTCCACATAAGTCGTGCTTGTTCACAACTCAGCATGAATATCAAACTGTGGAGAATTTATCAGACATTATAGGGAACATGCCGTATGTACTCATCCAGGTATGGCCCAGATCTCATAACATTTTGACTTCTGTGCCCCAATAAAATGATACCTACAGTGATTGTCTGAATGTTCTGACTTAGCAATAGATTTAGCAACTTGGGAATATTGCAATGCATCATTAGAACATAAGAACCCCGCTATTCAATAAGTTCATTGTTGATCTGAAGTGGATCTATTCCGTTTTCCTGCTTTCTCTCCATAACCCTTAATTCCCCTGAATGTCAGAAACCTACCTACCCGTGACGTAAATATATTTAGCGAGGCAGCCTCCACCTCTTCAATGGGCAGAGAATTCCAGAGATTCATCACCCTTTGAGTGAAGAAGTTCCTCCTCAACTCCGATACAAGCTGCGCCTCACCCCCACCCCCCCCCCCCCCCCCCCACCCCGCCACACCCACCTTATCTTGAGCCTGTGCCCTCTCACCCTGCTATCCTTTCTAAGCGGGAAGAATCTCTCTACCTCTACCTTATCTTTCCCTTTCATTATCTTATACGTCTCTATAAGATCCCGCTCATCCTTCTGAACTCCAACCAGTACAGACCCATCATCTGAGAATATCGTCTGAATCTGTGAATCATCATCTGTGGATATCGTCCAAGGCTGTAGATGAGGCACATTTTGCTTCTGCCCTGCATGCCTGTAGATTTTGATTCCGTGTTAATTAATTTGCAGCTCATTAACTCGCCGTCTCTGGTGAAAAATGGTGGCAAATGAATAAATAACAAAATCACCAGGACAACAGCAAAAAATGGACAAACTAAAACATCTGGTTCAGGCCTTCGACGTCTACTAACTTTTTGTTCGCCACCGAACATCGAGAAACTATCTAAATTCGTTTAAAATCGTTTCCAACTGATTTGTGGCTATCGCACAATATTTTCAGGGGTACGTATCCGTCATTTTCCCGTTCTTCAATTGAGTAATATTGAGTGTTGTTATCCGATCCCAATTTTCGCTTAACCTTGCACTTTCCACCGGAAAATTGAAATCCAATGCCCTAATACCTTTTTCCAACATAGTGCCACTTTCATTCCAGGCGATGTATCCCTTCCCGAAGAAAAAGGTGCATTTATTATTAGTTTTAACTCATTTTTTTGTTGTTATCAAGTTATTTTAAGTGCTGTCTTAAACATTCCTGAATACCAAATATGCCCCCTATGGATGTTGCACGTGGTTGTGTCTCAGGTCAGAAACTCCAAAGTTTTTTCCTGTGGAGATCGTGTGGATCATTCGTTTTGCATCTTCAATATGGCTAAGGTAAGCATGATTTATCTCACTTCCGGTAAGTTTGAAGGGAACACGAGGGACTGAATCGAGCTGTTTATTTTTGAATTTAGTGAACATACACACCAATAAAATTCGCAAACACTCTTATCAGTTACGAACGATCAACAAGACAAACGTTATAATGTGGAGCCCTTGACAAATATATGAAGTGTGTTCCAATCAAATCAATCCCATAGTCCAAAGACAATTTTCAAAGGCTGAGCACAAGAAAAAATCAAGCTCATGTTCTGTAGGACTAAAGGCCTTGTGAGGACATATGCCATTTCTGCATAGACTTGAACACTATGAGGTCACAACAGCTTTCCAAAACACCAGGAACTCGAGGCACGAAACAAACAGCTGATTCGTGCCTTTAAAAAGCCAAGATCGTCCGTTCAATTAACTAGCATTCTACTAAACCCAGAGAGAGAGAGTGAGAGAGAGACGATTTTCAGCATGATGTCCCTTATAAAAGTAAATTTCGAACTTAACAGCAGCTCAGGCTGAAGGGGAAATAACACCTGTCACCTGACCTTCCAATCAAATTGCGACCGAACAATGCAGATTCATAAATACCCCAGTTAAAAAAAAATGCCCGTTTTAGCAGCATTAAAAAAAAATAACTTTCATGAAGAGTTTTTTTTTAAATGTTCAGCTAAACGCGTGAAAAAAATGCTTACGACTGAAAAAAAAAACATGTTTAATTCCTTTTCTTAACGTCCCAACAGTTCCCTGATGATCTTGAAAATCGCGCTCGACACTGACATTGACATCTTCAAATTTCGACAATCATCCCCCACATTGAAAGTTTCTGTGTCCCGAAAGAAACCGTATCAACCTCTTCTGCACTATCTTTAGTTTTGTAACATCCTTGTCATGATTTGGCAGAGATCTAATCAGAATTTTGTGTATACTCAAATTGTCATTTTACTCGTAAATTGTGTCATCTTGAAAAGGCAGTTTAGCGTCTGAGATTCGACATGCTCCTCTCGGTAGAACCCTCCCTTCGATTTTTAAAAAAAATCTTGGATGCTGAACTAATTCTAAGCAACACATTGCACACACACACACACGTACACAACGCAGGACCAATTTGTTTTTACGGGATTATTATATTTTGAAGTTTTCTGAGGCGAGTTTCAGCAGATTTATTTTCCCTATGCACATTCCTTTACTTGAGTTAACAGTTCGATATAGAACAGCGAATTATTTCGAATCAGTATGTTAAAGTGTTTCAAATGATGGCATGCAATTTAATATTCCGAGTTTATTGAACTGGAAATAACTGTGCGCCGATATTTGCCAACTAAAACTCAGACTTGAAAACAGACTTAGTAGATGTTTCTGAACAATCGAGTGTGCCGTGAATTCGATTAATATTGTGGTAAGAACTCGGAACGATTTTTTAAGACCGTATAAAATAAAGAAAAGCAGGAGTGGAATATTTTCTGCAAGTTGTAGTAATTAGAGATTTGTGGTCATCGCACACCAGACACATAGGAAACATCAGTCCAAAAGTATTCTGGTTGGTTGCGACACTCATACAATGCCCATGCTTATTGTTTATTGTTAATTTCGTTATTCTTATTCAAATTGATTTATGTGGCATTGCAAGGTAAAAAATAAATATGATTCCAATTTTAAAGTAGCATAATAATTCACAGCATCCTAAGCTTCCCACGTACTTACTCTTGCATCCGTGTCGTCGGTTTAGCAAATTGGGCCAGTGAATGCAGGATCACTTTGAACAGGGAAAGGGCGGTGTTAATTTTGAAATGTTTCACTGAATATTAACTATTCTGTACATGCCACGTGATTACATTGAGACAGCGCATGTGTTTATTGAACGTTTTTATCTGAGTGCAAGGACCTTTTTCTGACCTTGTGGGCTACGTTCAGTGTGGTGATTAAGCGAGAAACATCCTCAGCGAATACTCGTTGAAAGGTCATACTTCACCGCAAAACTCATGAAAGTGCACAAACGATTTGTCTCACCATCCTCAATCAGATTTTGTTTTTCCTCGGTACACCACTGAAGGTATTTCGCCATTGCATGTTGTATAATGCAAGATGCAGCTTGACTTCCAGCTGGTGCATTTCCATTGAAAACATAATTATCCCTGATGGGAAAACACGCAGGCATTCATTCATGATGCGTCAAAATATTAAATTACCATTACTAATATTACTGTGCAAGTACTCACACAAAATCTGCTCCCAAAATTGCACATGGTGGCGAATCTCAATCTTCTCAATATAAACCATTTTAGAGTTTTAGTTCTGACATAGAACAAAACTGTTTTGTGCCATGACGCTACTCATGGGATGTGGGCATGAGCGTTGTTTATTATTGTCTGTGTGTTTTTTTTTTCCCCATAGGTTTTCCTTTGTGTCTATGCAGTGTTCCTGCTTATATATAAGTATGTTCCACAGGCTACAACATCCGAACCATATAGGTAATCCCTACAGAAGCGTGAAAAACGAGTTTTGACGATAATGATCAGGACAATATAATTTGACCTTGGATTTCAACTTTTATCATTGTCCACTTTAGTACATAACCAACATTTACATCTCGTTTTGAAGTAGCGCCTAGACTCGTAGTAGTTTGCTGACCTTATCTTTGTAGATACGTACGCACAATCATTCGAAACCCCTTCACATAACTAATTAATATGGAAGGACACCAGATGTTTCACCGAAACATAATTCCAAAATACAGCATGAAAAAGTGAAGATGGAGATTTGGGTATGCTTGCCGGGTAGTTCAATATTTTCATTCCCAGCAAATGAAGCCCAGGAAATTATATATGTTTTACAACAATGCAAGATAAACACAATCTGTCTGCCAGCATCTGGGAAGAGAGAAGTACAGTGCATTTTTCGTGAACACCTGCCTTCTACAATATCGTCACGCAGAAATTCTGCACAAAAAAATATATTTTGGCAGAGAAATATTTCCGTTTTTTTTAGATCGTGTGATAGTTGAAGATTATCGATCCTTTCAGTAATAATTTGGGCCGTTAGAGGTCACAACGTGTCTATTGTGTGCAGTTTTGGTGTCCCTAACTAAGGAAAGAAGCCCTTGTTGTAGAGAGTGCACTGTGATGGTGGACAGTTCTGATGCCGAGGATGGCAGCTGTTCTCATACTCGGAGAGACATGGCCAGTTTGGATTGTGCTCAATGGAGCTGAGACCCGTGAGATGTGTCTCGTCGAAACGTAAATATCTCACAGTGTTGCAAAGGATAGAATAAGAAAAAAAATGTCCCCAAAAGTGATGTAGTCCAGAACTAGGGATTTTATATGAGCAATAGTGATATAGCTTTTAGAACTAAGGTGAGGGAAAGTGTATTCACCCAAAGCAACGTGGTAGTCATTGCCACGTAAAGTGCATGAGGCTAAAAATGTGTCTGCTTTCAAGAAGAGTTTAGAAATAGCTCTTAGGACTGAAGTGTTCTGTTCTGCCATTTGGGTGGGGGGGGGGGGGGGGGGTGGAATTGGGGGTGGGGTGGGGGGCGTCAGAATATTGGATTCGTTGACCACCCATAATTATGATGAATGACGGAACAACTCAAAACAGCGAACGGCTGACCGGCGCATCCAGTTTCTGTGCTTCGATGTTCTCACAAGGGCAACATTTGAAAATGAAATTTCCATTATTGTGACCTCGAGTTCAATATTTCTCTTCTCCCCAACAAAACTGCTCGTTCACAGAACTATGTTGAAATGCTGGCAATGGACTACCTAAGTACTGTAAGAATTCTCACAACACCAGGTTAAAGTTCTGCAGGTTCATTTGGCAGAACAAGCTTTTTGAGAGCTTCCCCTTCATCAGGTGACTGTGGACTTCTGTCCACAAACAGGCTGATACAGACACAAACTAAATTTACAATATAATGATTGGAATGCGAGTCTTTACAGATAATCACGACTTAAAGATACAGACAATATGAGTGGAGAGAGGACGAAGCACAAGTTAAAGAGATGTGTATTGTCTCGAGTCAAGACATTTGATAACTTTTTCCAAGCCCAGGCAAGTCCTGGGGGTCACAGATAGCGTGGCATGAACCCAAGATTACGGTTGATGCTGTCCTCATGCGTGCAGAACCTGGTTATCAGTTTCTGCTCAGTGACACATGTTCTTATGTTCTTATGACTTGTAACTACTTAGCATTGTTACGTTTTGTTTGAAAGAGATTTTCAGTTGCTGTCTCGAAGATCGAATAAACACCATTTCTCCTTCTGAACCAGTCCCAACATAGTTTCATGATAAGAACATCAGAACATTAGAAATAGGAGCAGGAGTAGGCCATCTGGCCCTTCGAGCCTGCCCCGCCATTCAATAAGATCAAGGCTGATCTGTCGTGGCTCAGTTCCACATTCCGGCCCTCTCCCCATAACCCTTAATCCCCTCTCTTATCAAAAACCCATCAACCCGCTTCTTGAAAATGTTTAGCGAGGCAGCCTTCATCACTTCAACGGGTAGAGAATTCCAAAGATTCACCACCCTTTGAGTGAAGAGGTTCCTCCTCAACTCCGTTCTAAGTAGCCCACCCCCCTTTATCTTGAGGCTGTGCCCCCTAGTCCTACTGTCTTTTTTGAGCGGGAAGAGTCTCTCCACCTCTAACCTATCCATCCCAGTCATCATCTTATACGTCTCAATGAGATCTCCCCTCATTCTTCTAAACTCCAACGAGTACAAGCCTAGTTCATTCAACCTCTCCTCATAGCTCAACCCCCTCAAATCCGTTATCAGCCTAGTAAACCTCCTCTGCACTCCCTCCAAGTCCAAAATATCTTTGCGCAGGTGCGGCGCCCAAAACTGCACACAGTGCTCCAGCTGCGGCCTCACCAATGCCCTATACAGATGCAGCAAGACCTCTCTACTTTTATATTCAATCCCCTTCGCTATGAAGGCCAGCATCCCATTCGCCTTCCTGACCACCTGCTGCACCTGCATGCTGGGTTTTTGAAGATTTGGTCAGGAAGAAGAGGGAGGCGTATGTTAGGTCAAAACAAATGGGTACGGAGAGTGCACTGGAAGAATACAGCCGAGTAGGAGGGAGCTAAAAAGGGGAATTAGAAGGGCGAAGAGAGGGCATGAGATGGCTTTGGCTGGTAGGATTAAGGAAAATCCAAAGGCATTTTATTCCTATATCAGAGGCAAGAGAATAGTTAGAGGGAAAATTGGTCCTCTTCGGGACAAGAGTGGTGAGTTGTGTATTGAGTCGGAGGGGATGGGGGAGCTCCTGAATGAATACTTTGCGTCGGTATTCACAAAGGAGAGGGGTTCGGAATCGTGTGGTCTCTTGGAGGGAGTGGAGGTTTATTTGCAGGATATAGTTATTACGAGAGAGGAAGTGCTAGGGCTTTTTGGGTGCGTAAAGACGGATAAAGCTCCGGGGCCTGATGGTATTTATCCCAGGCTGCTTAGGGAGGCGAAAGATGAAATTGCTGGGCCTCTGGCGCAAATCTTTGTCTCTTCTTTGGACACAGGTGAGGTCCCAGAAGACTGGAGGGTAGCAAATGTGGTCCCGTTGTTCAAAAAAGGCAGTAGGGATAACCCTGGGAATTATAGACAGTGAGTTTGACGTCGGTGGTAGGGAAGTTAATGGAAAAAATACTTAGGGGTAGGATGTATGAGCATTTGGAGCGTTGCGATCTGATTCGGGATACGCAACATGGCTTTGTTAGAGGAAGGTCTTGCCTAACGAATCTGGTGGAATTCTTTGAGGGGGTGACAAAAACGGTTGACGATGGGAGAACCGTTGATGTCATCTATATGGATTTCAGTAAGGCGTTTGACAAAGTCCCTCACGGTAGGCTGGTAGAAAAGGTTAAGGCGCATGGGATACGAGGCCAGGTAGCTAGGTGGATTGAGAACTGGCTGGGAAATAGGAGACAGCGGATGGTGACTAGTGGAGTGCCCCAGGGGTCGGTGCTGGGTCTGCTCTGTCAAGAAATTCCCTTCAAGATGCCTCGCAATTTCCTCTTTAATGACGGATTCTAACATTTTACCTACCACAGACGTTAAACTAACCGGCCTATAATCCCCTGCCTTTTGCCTGGCACCCTTCTTAATCAATGGCGTAACATTAGCCGTTTTCCAATCTTCCGGCACTTCCCCGGAATCCAGCGACGTCTGGAAAATAACCACCAATGTATCCATTATAACCTCCGCCATTTCTTTCAGAACCCTCGGATGCATTCCATCCGGTCCTGGGGACTTGTCCACAATCAGCCCCTCCAGTCTGTCGACCACCGCCTCTCTAGTAACAGTAATGTCATTAAGACCCTCCAGTCCTACGATCTTTCCATCGCTAACTCCCGGCAAATTATTCACTTCCTCCTCCATGAAGACGGAAACAAAAATATTATTCAATACCTGAGCCATATCCCCATCCCCTACTACTAGGTCGCCTTTCTCACCCTCTAAAGGACCAACGTTCACCCTAGCCAGCCTCTTCCTTTTTATATATTTATAAAAACTCTTGCTATCCTTTTTTATATTAAGCGCTAGCCCAGCTTCATAGTTTCTCCTACCCTCCTTTGTCAACTTCTTTGTCAATCTTTGTTGACATTTAAACCTCTCCCAATCCTCTTCTCGCCCACTCCTCTTCTCTACTCTAATGATGCCTACATAATGTTGCTCAAATATGTAATGATATTCTGCACGTACAACAGGCGCAATTGCCATATTTCCCCGTTTATTCTCTCATATAACTCAGATAATGCCAAGAAAGGACAACATCTGTCAGGTCATGTTATTTTCCTGTGGATGGCAACTCAATAATTGTGCTTAATTTTGCAAAATTGTCGAGTAATTAAGCATGTTCTGAGGAAGGTGAAATTGCGTACCGTCTGGGTTTGTTTATTAATTCTTATTTAGAACAACTATCACACTATTTTTCTCAATTCCTACCAGTAACAATACCGTTTCAACATGTTCACAATGAAATAATTTGTGTGTCTTTTTGAACATGGGCTGATTATCAAATAATTTACCTCGCTCAGCATTTTTGCGATTTCATAAGGCCCAACAAGTCGTGTTTTGTAAAGATTCAACGATCAATTTTTATCACATTAATACTTTATCCAGATCAATAAAACTAGGATTTTCTGATTTTGTATCTGTTTCTTTTTTTGTCACTTCTCAATACTGCCTGGCAAATTCAGTTGATTTTTTTTTTGGTTATTCTTCAGAACGCTAACTCAGCAAATCCTAGTGGATAAAACTAAACAGTCCACCAAGCTCATGACTAAGAAAATAAAATGACTTGTTACATCAATCATTGCAGATAAGTCCAATTTGCGGGACAATCTTGACTATCTGCCCTCAAATGACGTTTAAATATTGATGCCATCACTGCGATGCGTCCTACAATTCTGAATGTTACTAAGCTATTTTAAAAGTTTGTCCACCTGATCACCGAATAAATTCTTGAATGACATCGATGTAAAAAAAAGAACATTTATCTGAACACGTTTCTTTGTTTACCACATGTCTAGTCGCATAAGCATGCATAATGCATCTATAATCATGCTTGATGTAACATTATCAAATGGAATCGTCTCGGCAAATAATACCTACACAAACAATTTTGTTACAAGATACTGACTCCCAATCTGCATCACAGGTAGGGTTCGCACGGAATCAATGATATGTGCACATCAGGTACAATTTGCAAATGAACATCCAAAATTTTAACAAGCAAAGTGAACGAAAAATGACTGTTATAATTTTCTCAATCATTAGTTAACACATTTTGATAATGCAGACGATTGCATGGAGTGCTGATGTGTAACACTTCATGCAAATAAAAACAAAAAAATCACATACGTGACATGCTTCCATTCAGCTTTAAGCAGCTGATCTTGAGACCACGACATCATTGCTTCATGAATCTTTGAGTACCGCTTCCGGAGAAGTTAAACATATAAAACAAATTGACAAAATCTATGAGCATGTTGGATAGGCCGGATTTTTTTTTTTAGTGATCGGCTTTAATATCTTAAATGAGGCATGTTTTGTTGATAATTGGGAGCATCTCTGTTTCTCAATATTTCTTTATCCTTAACATTGTCTAAAGTCTTGCATTTAGGAAACCATCTTGTGCTCTGTCGATTTTAATGATGAAGCCGGAGGGATTTTAATAATTTGCCAGTTTCTGCCATGAAGTTCAAGTCGAACAAGATGACCCCAAAAGTCCAATACGGTACATGATAGTCAATTAACTTCAACAAATGTGATGGTGAATTAAGACTGCAGCAGTTTCAGGAAGGGGGGTGTCGAGATGTCCTTGCCATTAGAACATGAGACACCTTCTAGTTAATTATATTCTGTCTGCCTGTGTGCAAGGGTTTATGAACGTTAAGGGATAACCTGAACGTGGCGTATACCTGGAGGAAACAAACAGACAGCGACATTCTGTTCCCAGGAGAAATATGCATTGTGACACAAACGCACAGACACACACAGGCACACACACACACACACACAGACGCACACAGACAGACAGACAGACAGACACACACACACAGACGTGCGTGCGTGCTATACAGCCAATGCATACCATTCGTAAACGCTGATATGAGAGGGGGGAGAATGAAGTGTTATCATTATAATTATAACAAACTGAGAAAGACCAACTTAATATTAATCATTTCCATTCAAAAGTCTAATATCAACTGACAAAAAATGTGTTCCTGATTTGGTTGGTAAGTGGCCTCAGACATTTGCGTGATTTTCTCGGTGGAACGATTTTGATGACTGCATGTCCTCGATACCAGGGGTCATCGATTACTCTGGATGCGTTCCGAGAAACGGCAAAGAGTAGCAGAGAAAAACTTTTTTCAATGACGTATTGGGGTTTCATTCATGATTATTTGCCGTTTCTTCCAGTCTTGGACAGATTAGAAACCATGGAAATCTGAAATATAATCTGTACGAATGATTTGCATTGCTGATCTGTAAAAGATAGTGCCAGTTGTTGCGGGGGAACATAATTACAGAAGAAACGTTTGAATGTAAATTTTTAGGTCGGCTTTCTAATCTATAGTGTCGGCGTCTTGGGACCAGCATAGGTTGATGGAGATCTGGGTTACCAAAAAACTTGAAGTTCTCGATCACTTTCACTTCATAGCCTTCGATATAGACAGGAGCATGTACACAAATATGCTCCCTGAATTTGATAACTGTTGTCTATGTTTGACAGACATTGTGGCAGATGTTATTTTCATGACACTAATTCGTCACATCCTGCATCTATTTCTGTACTCTGTCTCATCTCTGTTTGAGAACCGAAGAATGACGGTGGCGGTATCAGCAAACTTGAATTTTGAATTCGAGAAGAAAATGGCTTTATGGTCACTGGGTGGTAAGCAGTATAGGAAAGGGGCTAAAGACAATGCCTTGGAGACCAATGGCGCTGAGGATAATTGTGGATGATGATGTGTTGCTTTTTATCATGATTGATTGTTGTTCTTGGATTAATTTGTGATCCTTTCTGTCACAGATTTTTGAGATAAGCTTAGAAAAAAAAACACAATGTGTTGAAGAATTATTTGCAGTCAATTAATGGAAATTAGACATAAGAGGTCATGTCCAGGTGTTCCAGGATTATTTGTAGGACCAGGCAGGCGGTCTTTGTTGTGGACCTGTTGTAGATATGGGTGAGCTGCCGTGAATTCACGCAGGCTGGGAGCTCGCAATTGATTGGTGCCATGAATAATCCTACAAACTATTTCATGACGATGTATCAGAGCGACCTCACAATGATCAATAAGCCAGATGATGAACATATTCTCTTCCATTTTACGAATATAAATCACCATCATTCGAATCCGACACACCAAAGACATAATTAGGAAAGAGTGGCAAAGCATCATAGACGTGTACAATATGGAAATATCCCTTCTGTCCAACTTGTCCATATTTCCCTGTTTTAACGGCTCAGCGAGTCCCAATTGCACAAGTGTTGCCCATATCGCTCTATTCCCCTCTTATCGATGACATTTTCTGTATAAGTTTTAAAAGGCGAAAAGGTATCTGCCACTTGCATTATGGCTGACAGCTTGTTCCAGCCACTCGTCACCCTCAGTGTGTAAGACATGTCCCTCAGGACTTCAGTAATTCTCTCCTCTCAAATTAAATCTATGCACTCTATATTCAGAGCTCTCTACATGGGTAAAATATTTTGAATACCTAGCCGAATTACGACACTCATTATTTTCCAGACATCTATAAATCACCACGTAAACTTTGACGCTCCAAAGGGAAACGTCACGGTCTGTCGATCCTCTGATTTTAACTCGCTCCATTAAATCATTCCAATAAATCGTGTATGATTCCTTTCCAGATGAAAAAAAAACAACCTTACTATAATAGATTGCACAATATTCAAACCGTATTCCGACTGCGCCTTCATATTTTCTGCATCAGCACGATGGCACAGTGGTACCGTGGCATAGCGGCCTCACAGCGCCAGAGACTCGTGTTCATAACCAGCCTAAGGTCACTGTCTGTTTGGAGGCTGCACGTTGCCCTCTCCTCGGCGTGTGATTTGTCTGGCTGCTCCCGTTTCCTTTCACAGTCGACAGATATCGGGTTCGGTGAATCGGCAATGATAAATTGGCAGTTAGGGTCAGGGGGCTCAGCAGATTAAATACATGTGGTTATGGAAATAGTGACAGGGTGGGATTGTGGTCGGTGCAGACTCGATGAATGGAACGGTCTCTTCATTTACTGTAGGGATTCTATATTCTTATATGATCTGAGACGTCGCAACTTCTGTTTTCAGTCTTCTGACCAATAAAACAATGTAGGCAAATGACTTCTTCATCATGCTGTCCAACTGTGACTCCATTTCCACACAAAAAATAACCTGTACAGGTAGCTGCCTTAATCCTATTACTCTGGCCGACATTCGACCATGCACTGAATAAATACTGCAGTGTCTCGATCCAGCAAAATGAATCAACGCACAGTTATCCAAATGAGTACCCATCTGTCATTCATTGGCCCACGAGTCAAATTGGTCATGTTCCCGTTGCAAATCCGGAAAACCTTCTTCAATTTCCACTACGGCACCAATCTTGGTATCATTTGCAAACGTACTAGCCATGCCTACTGATTTGCCATGAAAGTTATTAATAAAAATGTAATTAATTGTGGGCAGGCACAGATCCCCTTCAAAAATGCATTCAAATTCCTGAGAAATGAATTTAACTCACAAATGTCTCTCATAAGTCCCTGGCACTCTAAAAGCCTTTAGATAGTGTCTCTTAGAATGCCTTCTCACAACCCACTCACTACAGATGTTCGGCTCAACCGTCTCGCAGTCTCTCTGCTGTCCTTGATAAACAAAGGCACACCATTTGTCCCCCTCATCCGTCGCTGTCGATTATTCAAAGCGTTCACTGCTTGAGGACAATTTCCTTTTTTGCATCTCAAAACGTTGGGAAATAAACCTCAATGGTTCACAGCGAAATTTCACACTTGCCACACTTTAAGATTTCCATCTCCTCCTTCTATGTGTTGTGTAAACTTATTATATCATCAACATTTTCCCATTTTCTCCTAACGCTCATCCCTTTTGCAACAATAAAAACTGTTGAGAAATATTCATTTATGAGACCACTCATCGCCTACGCGTCCTCACATAGATGATATTGCTCATCTTTAACATTCCCCCAACTCCAACTAGGTATTTTTTTCCTTGGTGTATTTACAGTAACCCTTTGAATTTTCCTTTCACTTATCTGCCAGAGCTATTGCGTGCCCAGTTTTTGGTCTCCTGGTGTCTATCTTATTTCTATTCCTGCAACATCGAGATTTTTCAATTTTGACCCCAGCTTTGTGTGTCAAATACCTCTGCCTCATTTTGAACAGGACCTCAATATCCCGATGCATTGAAAGTATCCTCCGTCTACCAGTTTTATGTCTCACTTTAAGAAGAATGTGCATACTCTTTGCAGTGTTAAACCACATTTATTTATTGCAAAAGGCCAGACAGGCAAGGCAGATGAACTCAGGATATGGATGAGTAAATGAAACTTGGATATTGTAGCTATTTTCTGACGCATGATTGCGGGAGAGACAAGACGGAAAGCTTAATACTCCAGGGTACAGATGCTGCAGGACAAGTAGAATGGCAGGTTAGAGAGGAGGGAGAGATGCACTTTTGAGCAGGGGAATCGTCACAACAGTGATGACACAGGATACAACCGAGGGTTTGCTCATTTATTCGATATGTGTAGAACTGAGAAAGAAGGAGTGCGGAATCATTCTGAAAGAGTTGTAATATGTGTCCCCAATTAGCCAGCACGAACTGGAAGAAGATTGCAGATAACCCCAAGAAAAATAGGATTGTAATTGTCGGAGAAGTTAACTTTCCCAACATTGACAGGGGCAGTCACACTTTTGCATGCTGGGATGGAGACAAATATGTTCAATGGATATTGGAGGAATTTCATATTCAGCATGTGGGTAGTCAGACGAGTGAGGGCAAAATATGACCTCCTCCTGGGAAATATGGAAGGTCAGTTGGCAGAAGTGAAGTAATTTGTAAACTTTGGAAACAGTGACCATGATTCCATGCGTTTTAAGCTGTTGAGAACGATCGGTCTGGCCCCACATTCTAAATTTTGTCAAGAGAGTATTGATGGAAACAACGAGGAATTCTCAAAAGCTAATTGGCGGCGTCTGTTCGCTGACAAGGGGATGTTGGTAAGTGCTCAACTTTCCAAAGTGTGTTAACTACCTTTCAGGGTAAACACATTCCTCTTGCGTGAAATACAAGGCTGGCAGAATTAGGGAACATTGGATGACTCGGGACATTGAGGCCCTTGTCAAGAAGAAGAAGGGAACACATGGTATACATAGGAAGTCGAGAGCAAGTTGAAACCATGTATAGTATAACAGGTCCAAAAGTGGAGTTAAGAGAGGAATTAAGAGGCAAAAGGGGAAACAAGATTGATTTGGCAGATAAGGCAAAGGGGAATCCAAAGAAATTCTGCAAAAGAAAAACACAAAAAGCGCAAAAGTGTAAATAAGGAGAGAGTGGGGCCTTTTACAGATCAACAAAATCAACTATATGTAGATCGACAAATGATCGTTGAAATCCTAGATGAAAGTTTTTCATCAGTATTTACTGCTGAGAATTTTATGGATGAGAAGGAAATTGGGGAAATAAATAATAATGTCTTGAGGAGTGTACATATAACAGAAAAGAATGTTCTAGAAATATTTAAAGTGCACTAAAGTAGATAAATTCCTGATTAAATGTGGCCATGTGGGAAGCTTGGGAGCAAACTGCAGACCCTTAGCAGAAACGTTTATATCATCTACAACCACAGGTGAGGAGCCTGAACTTTGGAGGGTGGCACAACTTTTGTCTTTGTTGAAAAAGAACTGCAGGGAAAGGTGTGGGAACGGCAGGATTGTGAGCCTCACACCTGTACTTGTTAAGGTCTTAGATGGTATTCTGGGAAACAGGATCAACAGGCATTTAGAAAACCGAGGACAGATCAGGGACTGTAAGCGTGGATGTGTGAATGGAAAATCGTCTCTCACAAAATCTATTGATTTTTCTGAAGGGTAACCAAAAAGGTTGACGAGGGCATTGCAGTTGATATTGTGTACATGGAATTTAGCAAGGCCATTGACAAGGTACCATGGTAGTCTGTGCAATATATCGAAACTAAGGGGATCAAGGGTGCGGTAGTCCAATCGATACCAAATTGGCTTGATGATAGAAGACAAAGGATAGTTGTACATAGTTATTGTTCAACCCGGAGGCCTTAGACCAGCGGTGTGCCTCAGGGATGGTGTTGGTTCCACTGTTATCTGCCATTTATGTTAATGATTTGGATGATCATTTATGAGTCACGGTTCGTAGTTTGCAGATGACACCAAGATTCGTGGCATATTTAATAGTGAATGGCTGATGGAGTTTAATTTAGATAAATACGAAGTGATTATTTTTGGTAATCGAATCAGGTCAGGACTTACTCGGTTAATGATATGGAGTTGGGGAGTGTGCGTAAACAAATAGATGGCGGGTGACATTTCATAGTTCATTGAACGTGGATTCATGAGTGGACAGAGTTCTGAAGAAGCCATTCGGCATGCTTGGTTTCATCGATCAGAACGTCGAGGAAAAGAGTTGGGACATCTTGTTGAAGCTGCAAAAGACATTAGTAAGGCCATACATGGAAAACTGTGGACAGCTCTGGTCATCCTATTATCGAATGGATACTATTAAACTAGCAAAAGCACAAAAAGGATTTACGAAGTTGTTGCAAGGAATGAATGGTTTGAAATATAAGGAAAGTCTGGATAGACTGTTTTTTTTTTCTTTTTTCTTGAGTTTAGGAGGCTGAAAGCTGATCTATCAAATAAAGAGTGGCATTTCTCAGGGAGACCGTCAGCTTTTTTTTTTCAGGGCAGAGGTGTCTAAAACATCCATGTAAGCTGAGAGGGAAGAGATAGAAGTGTCCAGTGAGACAGTTCTCTCACACAGACTGTGGTGACTGTCTGAAAAAGCTACCAGCGATAGGATTAGAGATATTTTTTTTTAAAACTAGCAATCAGAGAGTTTTATTCGAAAAATGGTTATCGTGGGAAATTGGCCAAACAAGGGAAAAAGTTACTCGCTGGGTGGTTTAAAATGCAAGCATGGACAAGTTAGGCCGAAGGACCTGATTCTATTTGGTAAACCTCAATGACTTGTCAATACACATTTCACAGCTTTCATCTTACTGAGAGTCCATTTTCCTGCCCACAGACGCCACCAGTCAACTGTTGAACATTCTTATCTCACAACTATCGAAACCTAACCTTCCCGAATTTCAAATTTCACCTTTTGGTCCTGACCGTTTATTCTCTACTGCTGCAGTAAAACATAAACTTATATTTAGGATTCTCAGCACTATCCGGTACTGATATTTTTGACACTTCTCTTCAGGATTTCACATGAGCTGGTCAGTTGTTGCCCCCTCCAGTGACAGAGCATTCAAATACTGAATGAGAAATTCCTCCTGAATACTCTCAGCAAGTTTATCTCCGTCCAAGTCCCGAATATTTTGGTTGCCGCAATCAATGTGAGGAAAGTTTACCTGCCCTGCTATTACCAACATTTTATTTTTGAAGTAATCTGTCGTCTCCTTAAATATTTACTCCTCAATTTATCACTCACGATTTGGAGACCCCTTGTGCTATCATATCAACGTGGTTTTCTGCTTCTTATTTCTGACTTCTACCGATATAGTCATAGTCAGCTAACGCTTAGAAATATCTGTTCCTGCACTACTCTGATGTTTCCATTAATCAAAAATAAAATGGCTCCTGCTCCATTAACCATGTGTTATATATTTCAGACTGCATCAGTACCTTGTATATTAAGATGTCATGTCTCTCCGTAGACATGAGGCCTTGTGGGAACGATATGGCACCTTAATATAGAAGGGACTGGAACTGAGTACGGTCCCAGTCCCTTGTATACATAGTAAACATGGGTACACGGGACAGGGTGCACCAGATGATACATGAGACTGGGTCCACCAGAATGGTAGGAATGGAATAGCTTGATCTTGAGTTTGGACAGAGCTCGGCACAACATCGAGAGCCGAAGGTCTGTAATGAGCTCTAATGGTCTATCTTCTATGTACCTATCATACCGTGAGTTGGTCTTCTTCCCCCTCCAGGACTTTACATTGAAATAAATTCAGTTTAATCTGAGCTTTATGCCTGCTTCCCTGGCTTGATTTTGTCTGACCTTCTTCTATTTGGATTATTGACACTGAATTTACTTTTTAATGTGTTACCTTTAAATTCTGCGCTATTCCAAACTGCCGATCCCTTCTGTGTACTGCATTGTCCCACACCGTGCCAAAATAGTAGATGCCCTCATGGGTGCCTTTGCTAGGATTTTCGTCCCGTTCCTATACATACACTTCCTCTTGAAAAATTCGCTACTGCCCCAGACGAAATCCCACTGATTACAAGAACTCAAGGCGAGATTGAAATCGGCTGAAAATCGAAAGACAAAGTTGATTTGTGTGACAATGATTTTGTTTCACCTGCACTGCCAAATTCAGTCTGTCCCGTTACCTGTGGTTGTATCTGTTATTAAAGACTAAACACGAAAATGATCTCCAGCTGCATTTTCTACATACGCTACCTCTGCGTTCTCAATATTAAGCCTAGTCACATTAGGCCTAAGCGGTTTTTTTTAACGATCTGTCATTAGATTTGTTTTCGAGCGGTAACTCTGCTGTTCTCTATATGATGGATCATAATTTCAATCTCATCTTGAGTTCTTCTAACAATATTTGATAGTTTCTTCCGTCATTCAAGTTCTGAAAATAGACATCACTGTCACTTTGAATCAAGTTGAACAAAATTTCGAGCCATGTTTCCATTTGCATGTGTATATCCGTGTCATTTTGATTGGGAACTGGAAATTAAGGCAAGGTTCAATGCAGCGAAGTTGTTAATCGACGTCAACACACACTGAAAGAATTCGGGGGATAAAGTGCTTACTATCTTGTCAATTAAGCTAATTTCATTGCAAATATTTATTTGCATTTGTTCAGAACGTCAAGGATGCCTATTCGCAGCCACAGCAGTGTAACTATCGAATAAGCAATGCGTCGGCTCTCATTCGTTTCACAACTTCGATTCTGAATTATCCTAAAAAAGGCTAGTCCATAAACGCAGAATTCAAAAGCCATTGATTTAAATATTTTTATCGAGGATAAATAGTTATGGAGATAAAGGAATGAGTCCGGAGGTCAGCCATTCCACCCTAAACTCTAACTGCCCGACACCATGCAGCGCTTCCCATGTCAGATTTCTCACAATTGTCAAAAGCATGTGAATCCATGGATCTAACATTTTTGTTTTAAATATATTCAATGCTCACATATACGTTGTCATTTTAGGCAGAGTTCTGAGGATCGACATTGTTTCAATCAAGGCAAAACTCGCAGTTCTGAACTGCAGTCAATACTGCCAGCTGATCCACATAATCGAATACTTTGAAACTTCGACGTCATTTCATGAATAAAGACGGAAACCTTCACGGAGAATAAAATGTGTTGTAAACTGTTCTGTATTACTACAGTATAGCATTTGTAAACCTGCTGAACCAATCACTTATCACACATGTAATCCGTTTAACATTCTAGATTTTTTTTTGCTAATTCATTCAAAAGAAAGCATATGTAAGTCTGTAGCTCAGAATGTTAAATTTGATCGTATGAAACAAGGAATTCCTTCAATTGTATTTACCATAGCAAACTGCGAAAACATACAATTTCCTGTGTCATAATCCATCACAGTGATTTTCCTCACTTATTAAACCACTCATTACGCCCACTTATTGTTAAATAAATGTTTGCAAGACTTGTCTTTTTCGCTCGTGAGAATATTGTTCTCAGCCTACCATGATATCAGCCCCCAACTTTAATTTAGAAATGAAAGTTGTAAAACAATCAACCACACGCCTGAGATGATATTTTACGTCATGCATTCACGTAACAACAGAATCACTGAATACAACAGCGCAGGAGAGTCCCTTTGTCCTTCTAGTCTTCACCGACGAAAGGAAGGCTCTGGTCTGCCCAACGAATCCCACATGCAGGCACTTGACTTTTAGCCTTGAACATTGTGTCATGCCGAATACAGGCACTTCTAATTTATATGAGGCATAGTACCTCCATCACCCGCAACCCCAACTATCCCCCACCCCACCCGCTGGCCGCTCCCTTCCTCCCTTCTCTCTGCACATACCACCACCACTCCTTCGGCTCATACAGTGCATTTCAGACCGTCTCCACCCTCTGAGTATTTATTTATTCCTTTCCCCTCAAAGCCCCCGAAACTCCCACAACTCAGTTTTGACGTGTGTCCTCTCGTGACTGGCACTTGAACAGAGCGGAGCAGCTGCTCCCTATCTACCCTGTCCATGCCTCTTATAATCTTGAACAGCTCGGTCTGGTCGTCCTCAGTCTTCTCCTCTCCACGGAAAACAACCCATGACAGTCCAACCTCTCATTGTATCTTTTTAAAATGTTTTACTTTAAAAAATATATATATAAAGAGGAGGAGGCTGGCTAGAGTGAATGTTGGGCCCTTAGAGGATGAGTGGGAGGATTTAGTGGTGGGAAATGACGGAATGTCTGAGGCCTGAAATAAGTTTTTTTTGCCTCGGTCTTCACCGAGGAGGACGCAAATAGTTTGCCGGATACTAAAGATAGAAGGATGGTGGGAGTTCAGGGCTTGAATGCGATTATTTTCACAAGAGAGGTAGTGCTTGATCGACTATCGGAATTGGTGGTGGACAAGTCCCCAGAACAGGATGGAATGCTCCCCACGCTTCTGAAGGAAATGGCAGAGGTGATAGTAGATGCCTTAGTGATTATTTACCAAACTTCGCTGTATTCCGGGAAAGTGCCAGAAGATTGGAAAACGGCTAATGTTACTCCGCTGTTTAAAAAAGGTAGCAGGCAAACGCAGGAAATTACAGGCCGGTTAGTTTAATGTTTGTTGTTGGAAAAATGCTTGAATCGGTCACCAAAGAAGAATTAGCGAGGCAGCTAGAAAAGAATGGTTTGATACAACAGACACCGCACGGATTCATTAATGGGAAGTCGTGTTTGACGAATTTGTTGAATTTCCAGGAGGATGTGACTTGTGCAGTAGACAGAGGGGAACCAGTGGATGTGGTGTTTCTCGATTTTCAAAAGGCGTTTGACAAGGTGTCGCACGAAAGGTTGCTTCAGAACGTTAGGGACCACGGAGTTGGGGGTAAGGTGTTAGCGTGGATAGAGGATTGGTTGTCTAAAAGGGGGCAGAGATTTGGTATCAATGGGTGCTATTCTGATTGGCGGTTGGTGACTCGTGGAGTGCCGCAGGGATCAGTGCTGGGGCCTCAGCTATTTAACATTTATATAGAAGATCTGGAGGAGGATGCTGAGTGTAGGGTGACGAAATTTACTGATGACACAAAGATGACTGCAAAAGCAAAATGTGTGGAGGATGTTGAAAGTCTGGAGAGGGATCTGGATAGGCTGAGCGAGTGAGCGAGGGACTGGCAGATGGAGTACAATGTTAGCAAGTGTGAGGTTATCCACGTTGGCAGAAATAATAGTAGGTGGGATTACTATTTAAAGGGCAAAACGCTGCAGCATGCTATGGCACAGAGGGACCTAGGGATCCTTGTGCATGAGTCGCAAAAACCCAGTAGCCAGTTGCAGCAGGTGATCAAGAAGACGAATGGGATGCTGACCTTTATAGCGAGGGGGATAGAATATAAAAGCAGCGAGGTCTTGCTGCAATTGTACAAGGCACTGGTGAGGCCGCAGCTGGGGTACTGTGTGCAGTTTTGGTCGCCACACTTGCACAAGGATATTGTGGCCATGGAGGGAGTGCAGATGAGGTTTACTAGGCTGATAGAGGAGATAAGAGGTTTAAAATATGAAGATAAACTAAATAGACTGGGTCTGTACTCGTTGGAGTTTAAAAGGATGAGGGGGGGGATCTTACAGAGACGTATAAGATAATGAAAGAGTAGGATAGGGTAGAGGTAGAGAGATTCTTCCCGCTCAGAAAGGACAGCAGGACTAGAGGGCACAGCCTCAAGATAAGGTAGGGGTGGGGGAGAGGGGGTGGCAGTTTAGAACGGAGTTGAGGAGGAACTTCTTCACTCAAAGGGTGGTGAATCTCTGGAATTCTCTGCCCGTTGAAGTGGTGGAGGCTACCTTCCTAAATATATTCAAGACACGGGTAGGTAGTTTTTTTTTTGACAGAAAATGGAATTAAGGGTTATGGGGAGAAAACGGGAAAGTGGACCTGAGCCATTTCAGATCAGCCATCATTTAATTGAATGGTCGGGCAGGCTGGAAAGGATAGATGGCCTACTCCTGCTCCTATTTCTTATGTTCTTCTGATCTTATTAACGTCATGTTCCATCCCAGACAATATCCTGGTGAATTGCCTGTGCACGGTTTCTTATACGTCTATGTCATCCCTACAATTTGAAAATCAGTCCTGCATTCAATTGTCCATCTGTAGCCTCAACAAATTTTGACACATCTCCATCACGGCCTCTCTGCTGTTGTAATGTATATCACTATTGACAGTGTCGCGTGCACTATGTGCCTTTCTGGCCACCCTATTAAACTGCATTTTGAAAGTTCAAAGATTTATGGACAAACAGTCAACATGCATTTCTTGCTGGGAAATTTCTAAGATTGGATATTTCAAAGAATATTTCCTTGTAAAATTACTCCTTCCAAGATGAAATACCTCACAATTTTCAGGGTTAATTTCATCTGTCACATGATTTGCCCGTTTGAGCATCTCGTATATATTTTGCTGTAACTCAATTTACTCCATGTTAACCATCCGGCCAAACTTAATGTAATTAGTATGCTTTCTGATACACCCCACACATATGTCTCTGTACCACTTGCATTGTTAATGAATAATACGGAACCCAGCACGGATCCATTTGGTATACCACTGTTCACATGCCTCCAGTCACTAATGCCGGCATGTGTCATCACATTATGTCTCCTGTCGATGAGACAATAATAAATCAACCTTATCAGATCATCTGTATGATATGTGCTCTTGCTTTCTTAAAATGTTTTCCATTTGGGATTTTGTCAAAGGCTTTGCTGAAATCCATGCAATACATCAACAATACTACCCTCACCTAAACATTTGGTTACATGCTTCAAAATTCAATTAAACGTGTTAGTTTGATTCCTCCTAACACAACGATGTTAACTCTGTCCGTTAATACCGTGTCTCTCCAAATGGTTATAGATTTCTGCCACAGCTTGAAGGACATGCTGGTCAGGTACATGTCCCCGAAGAGTCGCCAGTATGTGGCAATGAGGAGAATTCCACAGTAGTTTCATTGCCATGTTAATTTAAACCTTACATTTGGCTAATAGGTAAACGTTGGCACACAATTTCTTGGCTTCATACTCTTCTCCATTTGTTTACCAATCACAGACGCGAGACTCACAGTTCTGGGCCACGCTGCCTTGACTCAACAAGCTTTCTTAAACAGTTGGGTCACATTAGCTGTTCTCCAACTCCAAGTTGACCAGGGGGAGTTAAAAATATGGGTCAGATTCCACACGACTTCTTCTATTGCCTCCCACAACATCATGGAACAAAATTCATTGAGATCTAGGTATTTTTCCACGCTAAGCTCGCCACTACTTCCAATACCTTTTAGCACACTATGATTCTTTTCTCCAGAGTCTTACACTCTCTCGCCTCAAGTTCCAGAATTACTTCCTCGTTCTCCCTGGTGAAGACAGATGTGAAGTATTCGTTTGACACCGTACGAATGTCCACTGCCTCCCCCCACACTCTCCCCCTCCCCCCGCAACAACCCTTCCCCCGCCCCCCGCTTTCTCCTTCTGACCTAATGGGACAAGCAAAGTTAAATTTCTGTGACATGATAGAATAATTCAAATTGTACAAAAATTCAACAATTAGAGGGGACGTGAGCCAAAATATTTTCCGACCCAGGGAATGCTGGGCATGCGATCTAAATAGTGAAATGCTGAAAAGTTCACCTCTTGCAGGAGTTTACTGGCTTGACATGCGATATGTTTAGAGTTCAAAGGCAGACGATCACATGTGGGAATGTTGCATGAAAATGTAACACCCGTTCTTCTTTACGAGACTGGGCGGCAAGGACACTATGTGCAATGCCCTGATTCGGCATCATAATGTCCAGCGTTTCAATTGTTTACGAACTTTCGTCTAGCATACGGGAGCTTTAATGTTGTATGCATTATTTTGCTATGGCAAAGACGAAGCATATCAGCTGCATTCCATCCCTAATAATCTTCTTGAAGCATTGTGAGGGCGCTTGAAATTTTATCAAAAGGGATCTTCCTCCTGATTCACAACCCTGACGAAAGTAAATAATTAAACGCACGAGGATGTGTAGGAATGGGGACACAAAGTTCTAATTTGTTACAAGATTGTTGTTTCATGTACCCTTTCCATATTTCAGCCAAATTTAGAAATGTTGCTCCAACATCACTACTACGACATTTTCACTTTATTTAAGGCAGGCAAAGGAAAACGAATTGTGAAAAAAAAAATGTTCCTCAGAACCAATTTTCAACATTGCGTGATGTTGTTCCATAGTATTGCAATTTGACCTGATTCCTCAACTAGCTACACTTCCTGTTTTACAAAAAAAAGTATATAGTGGAATGTTTTACGGAACAAATAGCTACTCAACATAGTTCGTGATAATATTTGCCCCGGGTGAACTAATCCACAGAAGATTATCACGTTTTTTTTTTCATTTAAAGCTTAAAATTCTTGTCAGCTATTGTACATATACTGTCCTTTATCTCTGAACGAACAATACCAATTGCACTATGGGATTATTCTGATCGCTGGTCCTGGGTCCTGCCAAATGAGAAGAAAGTGATTTTCATGACTTCAGAAATTTGTCAGTGGCAGGTCAGTTTCCTGGAGCCAATGGTAAGGCCGATATATTTTGGGACATTTATCATGTGAATCAACTTTCACAGACTGTCAACAGGCTGCTCATTTTTTTTTTTTTGCCATTGTGCTGAGATGACGGCTGTTTTTTTTTGTATGTATAGGTAAGTATCATAATGACGGTCGCTTTCTTTTTCGTTGTTGAGAGACATGAACGGAATATGCAGCAGAGGTAGAAAATATATTCAATCGAAAATAGAAACAATGCACAGACGAAAAAAAATATAAAGCAGAGTGCATAAATCTCAGAACTCCAGAGCCACTTCGCAGTTTGATGAACGATCACAGAATATGATCACGTTATCCACTGAGCTATTTTGCATGTAACTGAGATTATTATAGTGGTGCAGCGTGCTATCCGTCGGGCCTCTCATTGAATGAATGCTGTCCTCATTAAAGAATATCAGAATGATTTTGGAATGAAAATACAACAAATCTGTTCGCCAGCCACTCGTTATTCCAATGCCCAATATTTTAGGTGCTCTGCTCAAACAAGCCTTTCGGCAAACATTACAAACACAATTGTTTCCCTTTTTGCGAAGACACTTTTTTTTTGGTCGCAATCTGTATTTTGAATTGCAACTCCTTTCGAATCACGAAGTAACGGTGGAGATATCTCAGAAGCCAAAATCAGGAAATCTAAATGCAGCAATGAACTCTGAGGAATGAATGTACTGGCCAAAATTTCAAATGCCTTGAAGTTTTTGCTCAACAAAGAACCAGCCAATTATCGTTTTAATTATGGACTGATTAAAGCAAGGCCAAAAATGTACACGCATGATTAATCTATCAATATAGAATTACATGTTTACGTTGAATTGGTCCAATCAAATACATTGAACGCCCCCCTTCCAGTCTTGGGGATGAAACAATCACACATGCAGCCTGCTTCCAAATAAAATTACATACATCATAAAACACCACTCTTAGCTTCTTGATGCTATGAACGTTTGTTGGATATTTGTAGTACATATTTAGTGATTCATGGAATGGGTCATTTACGCCATTTGATGTCTATATTGCCTTCAGTGCATGAAGGACCAAACCTACGATCAATCAGTATCTCCGAGTTTGATCCAATGGTTCAACAAAACGTTTCTAAATACTCACCCGTTCTGCATTTTGCAAGTTCTGTGGCGCAAAGAGAAAGAAAAGAAACAGGATTACGATCACTGGAAGTATTCCACTTTGTTATGTGAAACCAGCATTCAAACAAATACAGCAAATATCAATCCAAGGTCAAACATTAAGGAGTTTAAACATCATTGCATCAAGTCACATAGTGTTTATGTTCAGCAAAATGCAGGCAATGGCATTTTTTTTTCAACTGAGTTGATTGAAACAAGGCAAATGATGCACGTGCATGCTTAATCTGTCACGATAGAATTGAATTGTTTACCATGATCGGTCAAATCGAATAGAACGAGGAACATTTGCAGTAAAACGTTCCATTTGTTATGGAATTTACATCACGTGATCAGTTTACATTGCAACCCTTTCTTAAGAACACGCAAGGAAATCTGAAAAACAAAAATGCAGCAACATCATTTAGCCATGACGGCGCTGAAAGAACGGCTGGAGAGTATTATCACGAGAAGCAGCATCCATTCAAGAAGATACTTCATTTACAATCACAAAAAAAAACAGTTATCGAACTTTTCGAACAGAATGTGCTTCAGGAGATAAATACCTGAGCAATGCATTTTTGTTTAATGTAATTTCCTGACTAGTATAAAAGCGGATCTTTGATGCTCTAGGGCACAGAGGTTGGTAGAGACTCTGAGGCTATTTTCTTTAAATATGCGGTTCATTTCTTGCTAAAAAAATGCCTCTTTGCTCAAGACATTTATTACGCATAGTTTTAAACGTAAGCAAAACAAGACCGAGGGGAAACGGATCCTCTGCACCTTCATTTTCTGTTTGCTAAATGTTGATGACTCCTTACCATGTGGAGGTGACGGCGTTGGATTTGGTTGGGTTTAATAAGATGCCGCACCAGGTTATCGTCCAACAGGTTTATTGGGAATTACGAGCTTTCAGGACGCAGCTCATAGATCAAGTGATTGGAGAGATAAATGCATAAGTATGACATATGTCGGCAAAGGCACAATTAGAAAATAATATTTGGATTTTTTTTTTCAGGTATTTCCATTCTAATCATTATCTTGAAATTGTTCCATTGAATATGCATGCGCTGTTTGTCAGCCGATCTCTCTACTCATCTGTTGAAATAGCAGAGCTTCGGAAGCTTGTTTTATCGAATTAACCTTTTGGGCTTTAACCTGGTGTTGTGAGACTTCTCATCATAGTTATTTGAGACGTGTTAACGATGTCTTCTTATGTATCTGTAAGCCTAAGTGCATATTTATTTATTAGATTTCTTTGTTTCCTTTCAATCCATCCGCATTTCAGTTTCACTTCTGGGTCTCCCACTCTTTGCCTGGAGCTATACATGGCAATGTATCTGTGAATTTAACTTTGCATATTTTGACAAATGTGACTAAGCTGAAGACAAGGAACAGCAGATGTAAAGTTGTCTGTAATCCTGATGTTATACATCTTTTCCAACAGTGGCATACCCCAGCCGTATCGGCAAGGATTTGTGTTTTTTTTTCACCTTGCTCACTATTAGTTAAGAGCCCTTTATTATTTTCTTTGATGACAATGCTTGAATTTTAACGTTTTTGTCCGTTTATTGAACTTAATCTCTGCAATTTGTTTTCCATTTGTTCTTCACAATTCCCATTTTACCTTTTGTCGTGTACGGATTGAGAAATGCGCTCGCCCAAAGATCTACGGCCGCCAGAAAACGGTGTGTATGCATAAATAATAGCATCATGTCTTTCAAACTTTTACTTTTTAATGAAACTATTTCCATTTCTAGAAACAACAGTTAAGAACTTGATGATTATCAATGACTGATGGCAATTCTGATTGGCAAATATTTTTCGTGACTTCCCATTTTATTTTTGGTCAACTGGTATTCATAACAAATGGAGCTAAAATGTTTGCTACAATGACACACTGTCTATCACAGTCCAAAAAACAAACACTGTTATGTCCCTTACCAGGTTGGCCCTTTGCCAGGTCTATGTTGCATTGGATACAAGTAAAGAGAGCTTAGCATATACTCTGTCAGCTTACACTCAAAGGCATAACATAGAACAATGCAATTCAACACTGATTTCTGCCAACTGATGAAGACAACACAGATTTATGTGTGTGTGTTCACATTTTCAACTGGCCAGTGATCGACATATAAAACAATATTTTTGACTTGTGTAATTTCGTTAGTTTTTTTTTTGGATCGTGGAAGTGTTGGTGCGTACACTTAACTGGAACGTCGGATTGAAGGGATCGAGGCAGATTGTTGATGACCTGAATACCTAAAACCCTAAGTTCACCATTTCCACGTCAACCTCTTTGATGTTGGCACAGACATTTATTCTACTATGCACCCTGAAATCAATAGCGATGGTCATCTTTTCACTGACAATGTGGGAGAGATTTTGGCGCACCAAGTCACCAGTTTATCCATTTATCGTATTGCGTCTTATCATTTCTGAGATCCGAATCATGACAATGACATCAGCAAATTTGAAAGTCAAGTTGGAGGGGAGCTTTGCCACTCAGTCATGTGTGTAATGGGAATAACGGGACTATAGACACAATATTGCGGGACACTGGTCCTGAGGATAATAATAGAGGTATACATTCCTTTCCATAATAATCTGTGGTTTTCTTACTCTAGCATCAAGTTGTGCAGCATGGGGCCGAGTTCCAGTCCATAGATTTGGGTGAAGAGATTTGCCAGAAAATGCAGATATGCACCCAATGTAAGGCAGTCTTACATAAGTGTGTTTGTTATCCAGGTTTTCCAGTTATGAGTGTGGTTCCAAAGAGATGACAGTTTTTGCTGCACTCAGTGAACTATAGTGAATCTTGGCAATCTGTACGGCTGAAATTGATCGATTCTATGACTAACCTTCCAAAGCACTTCATGGTGATGGATGAGAATTACATGCACATATATTGAAACGGCAACAGTGCGTTCAGCACCAAATCAAACGTTAAATGCTGATATTTCTGTTAATTCTAATGTTTCACCAGCACTGACTCAGTTGGTGCAAAACAATTGCAAGACTTGTCAATAAGTTTAAAGGCTCAACACATAAATACAACTCTGTCTGAACTGTGACGTTCTTGTTTTCATGTCAAAGAGGTTTTCAGAAGTCTTTTGGTAATTTCGGTAGGTTAATCCCCTCGCCTCCGGTACAAGTTAACTCATATTATTATTGTTATAACTGGGACAAATTTAGCAATATTGATGACAATATTACGAATTATTTTTGTTTTGCCTTATCTCTTTTCAAGAGTGTGAATAGAAAAGGTGGGTTGAGAAATATATTTTTGTGTATGAATGTGTGCAGCATACAATTACAGAATTTCTAATAGTTGCTGCGCACTCTCCATACATATTAGAAAATCCCATCAGGCATAAGCATGAGTTTACTATATACGAAATGGATTGTTTTGAAAAGTCGTATTTATTTTAGTTGTAGCTGTCTGCGGGATCGATTGTATTTCAGTTCTATCATTGAGTGGTGCCGTTTTAACACATTATCATACTTCCGTCCGTTATCCATGTTCAGAAATAGGCATCTCAATCACTCGCTGACATTACTGAATCATTCTAAGCAATGTTCGCGACAGATTGTCAACTGTGTTTGATCATCCGTCCGTTGTGATTCGCGAACAAGACGACTAGACAGATTTCAAGTCAACCAAATCTATAAGAGGAAGTGATCCAGCACTGTGCGTTTTCCTAAGAGAATACGCTATCCATCATGACAAATGAGTGAATTTGATCTGAAACAATTTCCTTCTCTGTTGGAGGCGTCCGGGAGGTTTTTTTTTTGCCGTCATAGCAGTTTGTGTTTTCGAAATATCAGCGGATGTGGAATCCTTGGTTAAACATACTTGGCTCGGAATCCCGATTTTAAAAAAAAGGAAGAAACAGCAAATCAAAAATTGTGGGATTTCACATCCCTTTCCAAGATAAATGAAAATTAAAAGATCCAGATATTAGATCAGACGTCAGCCTTTCCATCCCTCAATTCTACAAGCCCCACAAATCAGACATCTGCGCGCCATTCGTCGTTTGAAGTGCCACAATTCTCGCGAATAATAATGAAATAAAAAATCATTCCTATAAATCTACGACTGTTTTAATGTTAACTAATATTTGATTTGTTTTTCGTTGCGCTGCCAAATGATGCGGAGCTGGGAGAACGCATGCACTTCAAAGAAAGCAAGTCTCGCACTTTCAAACAAAGCCTGGTGAGCGGTTGATTATTATGGAATACTTTAAAACGTCCACGTTATTACTAAAAGTAGAAGACTTAAAACTGCAGAGTTTGTGAGATGTTGCTAATGGTCTTGTGTTACTGAAGTGTAGCGTCCTTAAATATGTCACACTCTTCCAATACAAAAGAATAAATTTGTTCTATTTCAAGACTAAATGTTCGGTCTTTGTGCTACATGCCATTGAGTCAAGCACAATAACACCAAAGTCATTCAGCACCACAAATTCCAACAATTTTTGCCACTGAAGTAGCAAATCTTTTACGTTCAATTTATGTTGTCACCATGAGAAGGGTGAATGTTGCACATTTACCAAACTATTGTTTATACCTACCTATTATTGTGTATCTGTCAGCAACGTCTTTGTGACGAGATTGCATCCACCTGTCTTTTGTTGTCTGACATCCAACAATGACAACTCTCCCCAGTTTTTAATTCAAGTTATGAAGAAATTAGACAGATTGCTGTTGCGAATCACCTCATCATACCTTGTCGATGAGAGATATTGCAATTTAAGAATGCACCCTTTATTTTTGCCAGATACTAAAATTTATATCCAAGCGAATATTCTGGCTTCTTGAGTTTATGTTTTCCAGATAAATGTTTACAAAAATATGTGACATTTATTCCAAATGTCCCACTTCAGTCGCCAAATAAACTCACAGTAATCAGCAACATACTTTGGTCGCTCAGCTCAATGGTATAATTAATTTGTCTCTATTAATGTCATGTTCAGTTTTGGTTAGTGCCTTGGTCTGCAGTTACCTAGTTGTAAATTTCATTAAGTATCCACAATTTTCCATTTTCATAGGCCGTGCAATAGTGAAAAGAATTGAAATAGTATTAGGTGTGTGTTTATGCACACTTGTATGTGACATGCCAAGTGGACAAGCTCTGGAACAAAACAAAATTAAAGTTATGTTTTGCGGGATGCACAATTGGATATGCAACAGGGATGCAGTCACCCATTTTGATGCAAAGCTGCTAAAGTCATAACTGGAATGATCTAGCTTTGATCTGGTCAGCGTATTTCATTTGCTCTGCGCAAATTATGCAGGGTGTTTGTACAATTCTTAACAGGGCTGGACATGGAAGCATTAACCAGAGTTTGAACTCGGTCGTATGTTACGACAGGGAGCGTAACATACTACTGTGTGATAAAGCTGATGCAATTATGAATTTCCTGGAGATTATAGTAGGATTACAGACAGGACTGATCATTTCAATTTATACCGTGGATAATCTTTCAGAGGGGGCCTGAACTTCAACAATTTCACACTCAGGGAATTCTGAGCATCCAAGTTGACTTGCGGTTGATGCTGAAAATTTCATCTCATTCCGAAGTATTCTGGCGCTGCATGCCGGTTTTGTCTGAAATGCTGGAAAGTTCTAACTTCCGAAACAGCATAGCTTATGCTGGAACTTTGCACTACAATGCACGCCATTGAGTGCCTGAACAAAAATATACTTACATGAAAAGTTATTAGGTGTCCAGCGTCAGTCTGAACATACGCAAAAGATAATTCCTGGATTTTTGCTGTCCCAGTAATATATAAAAAAAAACTCTACTTTTTCTCGGTAGATCGCAAAGTGTATTCTTTCAACGGCTGCAAACAAATTTGTGTTTCAAAGAATGAAGAAACGAGCCTTTGCCCGGTCAGTATCACCCAATTTCACACACAGATCCAACAATCTCCTTATCCCCTGCGCAAGTTTCATTTTCTGTGGGTCAAAAAAATGAACATCTGCACATGTTCCACTTTGTTATGGACAGCCAGTAGCCACAAAATAGTAAATCTAAATCCAGGATTCAACGTTGAGGGTTTTAAATGACAGCTCAAATCACATGGCGTCGTGCTCAATGGCACACAATTCAATTGCGTTGTTTCAACTGAGTTGATCTAAACAAAGCAGATGATACACATGGATAATTAATCTAACACCATGGAATTGAAGCTTGTATTCTGATTGGACACATTAAGTACAACTAGTACACGAGAAACAATTGCAGTGCAACGCTTTAGTTTATATGGAATTTGTATCCGGTTATGCGATTGTATTTTCTTTTCATCAAATGTGTTTCTCGCTAAAAAAAAAAAGACAATAGAGCTATTGAGCTGCGACGGCAGTGAAAGTACACTTGGGTTGTATATCCAAGAGAATGCGGCCACATTCAAGATTATTTTCCATATTTACTGACAAAAATGTCTCAATATTTCGCGATAAAAATGTGGGCGCAGCAACGAGTCGGCGCTTGGATAATGTGCCAAGGGTGATAAATGTCTGCAAAATGATCTATTGGCCAGCAAAGTAATCTATTGGCCAGCATAAGAGCATGTCTTCGATGTTTCACAGCGGTGAATCGGCAGAGACAAGGAGGAAATTGATCTCTTAATTGCTATTAATTATATGTTTAATTGCTGCCTGAAACAAACCACCTTTGTTCAAGACTTTTATTTCGCATAGTTTTAAACATAACTAAAAAATCACTAACGCTACATCCATTATCTGCTCTACTAATTTCTGTTTGCTAAATGTTCCGTTAGAGAAATATAATTATTTAGTAAGTTAAATCTGCCTAACTATCTGTCTGCAAACCTTCAATGTATTAAGATGTTTCGAATTGATTTTTTCCATTTAATGTATCCTCATTCTGTTTACTGTGCCATACCTCGCATTTCGCTTTTGTGAGATATATCTACCAAAACGTGCGGGCATTTAACGTTTTTTTTTCATTTGGGACTCGGTAACAAAAAAAAACTGAAAACAAATCTCTCACATGCTCATATGTTCGCTTATTTTCCAACAGCGTCAGACACCGGCCATTCAATTAATGAACACATTTTTTTTTTCACTATTATTTAATAGCGTTCATTGTTTGCTTTTGTATCAATGTATGAACATTTACATATTTGCCCCTTTATTTTACTCACATGCTAAAATGTATTTTACTCGTTGGCTTTCATCTGATTTCTCTCACCGCACGTATTGAGGAAAGAGTTCGCCTCAACCTCTATAACATACTAAAAAAAAAAGCCCATCTAATGGCGAAAAAAAAAAATCATGGTTTTGTTTTCACATTTAAGGCAATATCCGTCTGTGGAAACAACAATCATATCAGTCGATGACTCTCAATGACTAATGATAATTGTGAATCACAGGTGTATTTGGTGACTCATTTTTCTTTCTATAAATGCAGTCAGAACGTTCGGTGCAATTAAACGGCATCTAATGATGAGAATAAGTCGGAGTTTGTATCCTCTTACCACTTTGGCACGCTTTTAGATCTGTGTTGCATTGGACAAAAGGAATGGTTATTTTGCAGCAATTCCGTTTTCTTTTGAAGGTCATGTGAAGACCAAAAACAGAACAATCCATTTCAAGTCTCGTCCGTTTACAGAGAAAACTCTGTAAATTATTGCCACTGGCAACCGGAAAGTGATTTCGAATTCAATACCTACTTGAACAACGTTGTGCTTTGACATATGAGAACGATACATTTTTTGTGGTTTGGCTAGAAAACAAAGTCCCCCTAATAGTGTTGTGAAACTATTTGAGGTAAAATATTGAGTGTAGCAAATGTAAAGTTTGAAAGTGAATGCGAACAATATAAATTAAGTCATATAGCATTGCTTCTTTCGAAAAAATGTGTCTCTGTACTTCGGGTTTTAAGCTGCAGAAAGCAGGCTGCAGAAACCAAGCTTGCGACTTTTGTATCCAAAGCAGCAGCCAGAGTTCCAGCATAGCTAGAGGGCTTTGAATTGAAACAATGAGTTTAAATCAAATATTCAAAGAAACAGAACCCATTGAATTCAAAATAATGTATTTTTGGCAGCCTTAAGCTACTCAAATTGCAAGAATACTGTGAGTTTATTCTCGGTATTTAAACCCAGACAAGGGGAAATGACGATGAGAATATGCTTACTGACTGTTGGGGAAAAGAAAATGTAAACAAGGTTCTCATATGAAATGTTCTTGTGTGAACATGTTTTCTTCAAACCACCATCTGAACAGGAGAGACCAATATCAGAAAGTCTTCCAGAACGAAACATGTAAAGAAAGTTCGGACTTCCAACAGACGCCTAATATTATCTTATTTGAGAGTAACCATGTTCTGTAATGATTTATTTCATTATTCCTGAATGAGCTTTATAATTGCAACAACATTCTGTTGGGGATTTCACTCAGTTTGTTAATTGTCTTAATAAAGTTGTCACCAGTTTTTAAAAAAATAAAGACCCATTAATTGTGTAATAGAGAATGGTAGATCTTGCTTTATTTAACCGAAAACAGTAACTTTGTGCTATCTCGCGCACAGTTACTTCAGATTGCGAGCTGAGTTATATCAGTTTGGGGGGAGGGAGAGTGAGGTCTCCAACAATACGCAGAGGGAAAAAATAACACCCATGTCGTAACTATAAAATCTGATAACGAGATAAACAACTTTTAAGTTTTTTTTAAATTTGATTTGACATAACTTTTTTTTCACCTGTTTGTAGGTAGTGAAACATGTTTTTTGTTCTTGTGCTCAGTGCAGGGATTGCGTAATGATCTTAAAATGGAACGCAACGGTGCAGCATTTATTGATTGAATTGTCACAAGGGTGTAGCCAAGGAACGACTTAACATGAGATAGGTCCACTCAGAAGTCGAATGGCAGCAGGGAAGATGCTGATCTGAGTCGGGTGGCATACTACCTCAGACTTTTGCATCTTTTCGTAGACAGTATAATATGTGAGATATGTTCGTGTTGCATGGGGTTATTGATTACGCTGGCTGTTTTTCCGAGGCAACAGGAGGTGTAGACCGAGGTACTAGGTGGAAATCCTGTTAGTGTCATGTTTTAGGCTGAGTTTACTTTCCTTTTTAATTTGATCTTGGACAACACATAAGCAGTAACAAACTGTAATGAAAACAGAGACGATTCACTCTGCGGTGCATGTAAAAAAGCTGACGAGAGTCAGAGTGGAATTGCCTGATTTCCGCAGCCTCGTGAAATAAATCGAGGCGTTCGAAGACATTATTAACTATAACGTCGGCGTGGAAGTGTCAGGGCAGATTTTTGGTGATTTTTATACCAAGAAATCGGAAGCCATCAGCACATTTCAATTCATCTCGTTTGATATGGGCAGGAACATATCATCCATGAAGCGTCCAGTAGTTATTGCCAACCATCCCCCCCCCCCCACCCCCCCACCCCCAACCCCCACCGCCATTACTTCCCCACAACCGACGCTCCCCTCATTTCTCCCGTTTCACTGACATTAAGAGAGGGCCCAATTCACAAAAGTTACCATTTGATTCATGTGTTCTGCCTCATTATTGTGAAGAACAAAAATACTACGGTGCTCTCATCAACATACCTAAATATCGATATAGAGGGGATTGTGACCACAAATCCATTGGTGTGCAAGAAGTATTTTAAGGCCTCGGAACAAAGCATATCTCCGGTGCTGAAGATAACAGAGGGACTTCCGCTGCGGCCTGCCCTTACTCATTGAAGTCAATGAATTAGTCAATAAAGGAGTCAGTTGCACAACGAGGACAGCGAAAGGCCATGGATTTTGGAGATTTGTTTTTCACAATAACACTGACATGTCATCAATTAATAGCAGTCTGGCATATGTGTCTATTTAATCAGAAGTTCCAGATCTGAGCGTAAGGCCTGAGAGATGTCGTCTGCTGTATAACTGTTGCCGCAGGAGGCGAACTGTAGTGGATCGTGGGAATCTGGAAGGCCGGAACTGCTGGATGTCATTACCAGAAATTCGAATCTGTTCTGATGATATATGTCCGAGCTACCGGGCAATAATCATTCAGCTGCGAAATGAAAATATTCCAAGAACAATTCATGGCCTGATAATAAACATTTGAAACCTACACACAAACGATACTTTAAGGTTAGATGAGCCGATATTTGCGAACACCGGTTGATGTTATCCTTGTATATGAAAGGAGCGAAAGTAATGTTGTTCGCATTTCTGATAGTGAAACAAATGCCTGCAGAATTAGCGATTGTAACCCTGGAAATTGCTGCAGCAATTAAAAAGGAACATATGCTGAATGAATACAGCAGAGTTGTAAGCATCGTGGGGAACAGAACGAAAGTTTATACTTTTACTCAACATAAACCTGTCAAATGTAACTGGGAATTTCCACCTCTACACTAACTTGTTACCCATTGCACCACTTTGCAAATGTGTCTGTTTTACAGAATAGTTTGAAGACAAAGGTAATGGGAGAAAGGAATAAGCGTCTGTTAAATGAGAGACACGTTTAAAAAAAAAGTTCTCCTTGTTCAAGTGCTGACATAAGTGTATTGATATTTTTTTTCAACATTCATACCGTGATATTTGCATTGCATTGATTTAATAATAGGCCATATTTGTTCTTATTGCAGTGCCTAGCATCAATGCATAAGGTATCTGTTGTAAACTTTTTTTGTATTAAGTAACACTCTGGAACTTGTTAGAATTTGCCTTCTCACAGCCAATGCAGACTCGAGGGTCTCAATGAAAACTCGAAGGTGTGCAATAGAATTCTAAAATACTCACGTGTTGTGACTGAGGCTTACTTTAATACTTTCAAAATCGTATGAATTGTAAGTAATTTGCAGTCTCCATTACATGCAAATATCTGTTACGGCCGCGTGCACTTCATTCAACTACAACTGCTTCACAATGTTTAGTATGAGATGTGTTTTGTAATTTGACTTGATTTCAGCAGCTTATTCAAAACGTCAGTGATAAATGTTTTCAAGGAAGCAAGCCATTTCCTGCAAGCATCTTGAAATTATAACCGTGTGTTCAGCACGATTAGAAAAAAAAAGAATGCTGATTTGTGTGCAAATGGTTTTGTTTCACCAGCACCGACTCAGTGCACGTCTTCAAATCCACCTGCCATCAATTTGAAGAATCAACACTGAAATTAGTTTTTGACTGCAGTGTGACGTTGTTGCTTTGATGACAAGAGGGTTTCAGAAATCTTCTGTTGATTTCGATAGTGTAACGCTCTCCGATCCCTGCACAAGTTAACTCAGAATAATGTTGCTCTCTCTGGGGAAATCGTGACAGTATTGATTGCAGTATAATCAAGCAATTGTGCTTGCTTATCCATTATTATGTGCTTGAAAATTAAATGTGGGCTGAGAGATGCATCCCTGCGTTTTGAATGCGTGCAGCATAAAAATACCAAAAATTGGGCGGCACGGTGGCAAAGTGGTTAGCCTTGCTGCCTCACAGCGCCAGGGACCAGGGTTCAATCAGAAACGCGGCCAACTGTCTGTGTTGTGATTGCACATTCTTCCCATTTCTGCTTGGGTTTATTCCTGGTTCTTTGGCTTCCTGCCACAGTCCAAACATGAGTTTGGTTGATTTGGCAAAGTTAAATTGCCACTTAGTGCCGGCGGGGGGAGGGGGGTGGTGGTGCAATATTCGGTTATCATAATAGATCCTTGAAGGAATTGCGGTAGCTGCAGATACCATGGGCCGGTTGCCTGATTCTGCTCGGTGTGATTCCATGATTCTATATTTCTATCTAAACATGTTCTGCTTCTCCTTGTGTGCGTTCTCAACATATGAAACATGTATAATGCATAGACATTGTCTGACTCTCGACGACGATGCTTGTTTATTATACAGTAACGTTCTACGCAGCTCTCTGTGGGATAAATCGTCTTTGAGATGTAGTTTTGCGTGGTGACATTTTGAAATGTTGTCGTAATGCATACCGTCATAGGCGTCTTTGTCGCTTGCTTTTATTAATAATCTTTCATTGTTCGAGACAGGTTCTAATCTGTACGTGTTCACGTTTGGATTCGTGTACAGGGCAACAGGGCAGATTTCAAAACGATCAGATCCATAATAGGAAGTGGGCAGACTCTGAGAGTTTTCAGAAGAGAATATTCCAACCATCTTGGCAGCTGAGATATATTTATCACAAGCAAATTCCGCATCTGCTGGGAATTTCGTGGAACCGTCCATGGATAAACAACAATGGTTTTTACTGCTGATTAAAAAGAAATCCAGAAGTTACAAATCCAAAGCTAATGAGTTACTCAATCTTTAACAGCAAAATGAAGATAAAACGATACATTAGAAAAACTTCAGATGAGCCATTCGGTCCCTTAAATCTTCTTGCCCGACATCTCAGAACAGTGTATGTCTTTCTGCGTTTACAATTCTACTTTCATCATTTCTAGAAATTATATGTGTTCACATAAGTTTATTCTGCTTTAACGGTATCTAATGGCCTGCCTTCCACAGCAGAATGATGCCGAGCTGTGGGAATCGCATAAACTTCATAGCAAGCATGTCTCGCAGTTTCAAACTGCAGTCCACAAAAACACCTTCTCTCCAGCTGGAGGACCATAGCGAATCCTGTGAAACGTCCACGTGAAAATTAATCGTGAAATAGCTGGACTGAAAAGATGCATACAGCATACGAGATGATGCGAGCTGCCGTGCGTTACTGAAGCGTAACTTTATTAAACATTTTAAAATTGTATCATACCAAATAATGTAATTTATTTCAAATTCGAGATTATTTTTGAGCCTTCCTGCAACATGTTGCTGTTTCATGAGCAATAACATCTAAGTTATGGTGTACCTCAATTTTCTAAAGTTGTTCACCACTGAAACAGCGCACTACTTTCGTTTTATTTGTGCCACAGTGAGAAAGGAAACATCACTTTTCCTGCATTATACTCCAGAAAGGAGGCTTTTTTTTTTTGCCAATTTTCAATTCACTTACTATGCCCAGCAGTTATTAGTTTTCCGTTAGCAGGTCGTTTTTTTTTTTATTCGTGATAATATTGTTTTCACCTGCTTTTTGATCTATGAAATTTGGCATTTTTTTCCCTCACATTAAAGTTAGTTATGCAAGGCATGAGACAATCAGGCGCATGCCTTGTGGAGTTCTCCAGATGCTATCTTGTTTAAGTGACAAAGATCATTTTAAGCACATACTGTTACTGTTTTCCTGAAATTACGTTTTATATCGAACAGAATATGTCACCTAGATTCAAATGAGATTATATTTCCCTTGTGAACCTTGAAGAAAACTTAACACATTGCTGACAAATATCCCAATTCAGTTGGCAGATAAAGTCATCGTGAACAGCTACATATTTTGTTCCTGCAGCTCACCCTGATAATTTCATTTATCTCTGGCGATGGCATGCTCTCATTTTGCTTGTTATCTTCCGTTTTGTAATTGCGTAGCTACAGTCCTGTGAACTATCCACAGTATGCCCTTGGCATAAAGAATATAACACTGAGAGGAACGAAGCCTAATGTGTCTGTATATGCCCACTGCATGTGGCAGGGCAAATGGATAATTTGCTGACCAAAAGAAAATCATTGTTTTCTATTGCCGGTGGCACATTTCGACCTGCAACTGGGATGCAATCAACACATTTGATGCGAAGATACTTAGGTCTTAATTAGAACGCTCTGCTACTGATCTGATCATTAGAATCATGAAACAGTAACAGCTCCGAACGGATCACACATGATATTTACAAATTTCTTCAAAGGACATGGATGTCGCTGCATGAAGCAGAGTTTGAATCGTCTTGTAAGTTGTAACAGAGAACACAAAGTACCACATTGTGATTAATCTGATATTTTTATGTATTTTCCAGAAAAGGTGGAAGGAATTAAACCGTTTCTCTTACAGAAGTGATCATTTGCATTGTACTGTGGTTAGACGATCAGAGTGGACCTGGATAGTACATGTTCACACTCAAACAATTCTCGGCACCAAGCTGACCTATAGTTGATGCTTAAAATTTGAAATCGTGCAGAAGTGCATTGACACTGAATGCAAGCTGTGATTTGCAAGGCCGTACATCACATGCTGGAATGTTGGGACTTCCAAGACCACAAAGCACATGCTGAACTTTGCATTGCAGTGCAGTTTATTTCATTTCTGGACGGCCAGGCAACCACAACTTCCAAACCTAGGTAACATTTGATTGAGGTTTTCCGTTAAAACCCCACTTCTTGCGTTCAAGCAACCTCAAACAAACATTGTCCACAGCAAACGGCGCAAGCTTCTGGAGAATAGTGACCACGGCACCAAACAACCCTACCACAGCAACCTGTGCAAGACGTGGCGGATCATCGGCATCGGTGCCATCATCTCACATGAGCACACCATCCACCAGATACAAGGTCCATACACTTGGCCAACGTTGTCCAACCTGATATGCTGCAGGAAATTATGTGTCAAGGCATGGCATAATGTGGCATTCATGCAGACGATACGACAACGGTTGAATGAACACAGCTCGATAATCACCAGGCAAGAGTGTTCTCTTCGTGTTGGTGAATACTTGAGCCGTCACGGGCATTTGGCCTGTATTATTCCGATAAACATTGTCTAAGGTTGCCTCTAGGACACAAGACACAAGTCTCTGAGCAGAGGTTGAGAACCAAAATCCGCACACATGAGGACAGTGTGAACCGGTATCTTGGGTTCATGTCACTCTATCTGTCAGCTCCAAGACTTGCCTGGGCCTGCAATACCTCACTAACTGTCTTGGCTGGAAACAATACTCGTCTCTTTAATCAGTGCTTCACACCCTCTACAGTCGCTTAGCCTGTACCTTAAAGATTGATTACCTGAAAAGATTTGCAAGTCATCCATGGCTTTGTAAATTCAGTATGTTGTTTATATGCCGTGTTTGTGAACAGATCTCCCGCTCACCTGATGAAGGGCAGCACTCCAGTAGCTTGTGGCTGCAGCGACCAAATGAACCTATTGGGCTTTACCGGGTGTAGTGAGACTTCTTGCCATGATAAATTGCCCATTGCATCAATGGAACAAAGTGGGTAAATATGTGAATGAACTGAGATAGGTCAATGGAGGGACTGATGATATTGAAGTCTCGAAATGCCGAACGGTTTCTTTCCATCATGTTTAAATAAATTCTGTGGATCAATGACTAACGGTACATGTCGTGGCATCCAAATACCCTTCTTATCAATTAATATTCAAAATATAATGCAGCTAGGAAGTTTGTTGCGATGAAATAACACCAATAACTGAGAACCAAAAAAAATCTGTCCACCTTACAAGTTTGACACGTTGCCAACTCTGCATGCCATTGTATAAATGTAGTGAGGTTTTATTTTTTGCCATCAATTCGTTTGTTTATAAAGATCAATGACAAAATAAAGAATGCATAATTTCAGTTATGTCAAATGATCAGATCATAGTATAGAATGTGACTGCCATTTTTTAACAGAGTGTTGATTACAAAACATGTTTTTCTTCAATACCATGGCGGCTTGGCAAATGACATCGACCACAGTTTGTTTGGCTTCTCTGGAAAGAATGTCATGTACAGAATCCAGTATGTCGATCAGCAGTTTGCTGCTGAGATATAGGTTTGATTTGATTTGATTTGATTTATTATTGTCACGTATATTGGTATAACTGTAATACAATGTTTCTTGCATGCTGTACAGGCAATGCATACCATTAATAAAGGTGGATATGAGAGGATGAAAATTTCAAAGTTACAGTTATAATTACACGACACAGTTAAAGACCAACTTAATATCAATCACGTCCATTCAAAAGTCTGATAGCAACAGACAAGAATCTATTCTTGACTTGCTTGGTTAGTGGGCTCAGAAATCAGTCTGATTTTCTCGACGGAACAAGTTTGAAGACATATGTCTTCGGCACATGGAGTCATCGATTAACCTGGCTGCTATTCTTTTGCAGCGGGAATGGATGGCAACATCAGTACAGGAAGAGATTTTGAATGATGGATCGCACTTTATTAATGATTATTGGTCGTTTCATCAGGTCTTGGACAGACCTGGAAGCATAGAAAGCTGAAATACCAATTGAACGAATGGTTTATGTTGTGGATCTGTAAAATTTAATGACAGTCGTAACGGAAATGCATAATTATCTTTGGCTCCTATGAAGGTAATCTTAGGTAGGCCCTCTTATCTATAGTGTCGGCATGTAGGGACCAGCATAGATTGTTGGAGATCTGGGTATCGAAATCTTGAAGTTCTTGGTCAATTCCACTTCATACCCTCCCATATAGACAGGAACATGACCACAATATGCTTCCTGCATTCGATGATTGTTCCTTACATTTGATATACATTGTGGCAGGTATTATTGTCGTCCGGCTTGTTCACCACATTCTGCATCTATATCCTATACTCCGTCTCAACGTTGTTTGTTGAAGAATGATAATGGTGTCATCAGCAAACTTGAAAATTGAATTCGAGAGGAAATAACTACATGCCATAAGCTTGTAAGGAGTATATTAAAGAACTAAATACAAAGCCTTCAAGGATACAAATGTTGAGGATGTCTCCTTCTATACATAGGGATTCTATGAACTTCTACTATCTACGACGTCCCAACTTCTGTTTTCAATCTTCTGACCAATGAAACAAAGCAGGCAGAATGTCTTTTCACCGTTCTGTCCAAATGTGATTCCGTTTTCACCCAATTATGAATCTGTACAAATAGCTGCCTTAATTATACTCCTCTAGCCAACACCAGAATTGAATAAATCCTGTCGTGGCTTGATCCAGCAACATGAATAAGAGCGCGTATATCCAAATTAGACTCTATTTATCATTCATTGGCCCACGAGCCAAATTGCTCATGTTCCCGTTGCAAATTCAGAAAAAACTTCTTCACTGTCAATCCGACATCAAACTTGGTATCATTACACCTGAACCAGAGGGGAATCAATATCCTGGGGGGTAAATTTGCAAAGGCTGTGCGGGGAGGTTTAAACTGATTTGGAGGGGGGGTGGGATCTTGAGTAGAGGGGATGAAAGTGAGGGGGGCATAGATGGGGAATGCAAGGCACGGCGTAGTGGGGGTGGGGCGGAGCAGGGTTTGAAATGCATGCACTTTAATACATTAAAGGTAGGGGAGGACCGCAGGAAATATGGGAGGGAGGTTAGACAGGGGTTGGAGAAGGGAAATGCCCAGACTGAGGGGCTGAAGTGTGTATATTTTAATGCAAGGAGTATATTAAATAAGGTAGATGAGCTTAGGGCGTGGATAGCTGCTTGGGAATGTGATGTGGTGGCCATTACGGAGACTTGGATGTCTCAGGGACAGGACTGGGGACTTCAGGTGCCAGGTTTCAGATGTTTCAGGAAGGACAGGGAGGCTGGCAGAAGAGGTGGTGGAGTGGCACTGTTAATCAGGGACAGTGTCATGGCTGCAGAGAAAGAGGATGCCGTGGAGGGACTTTCGACAGAGTCTCTGTGGGTGGAAGTTACGAACAGCAAAGGGTCGAAAACTTTGCTGGGTGTATTCCATAGGCCGCCCAATAGTGACAGGGAAGTTGAAGTGCAGATAGGGAACCAGATTCTGAAGAAATGTATTAAAAACAGAGTTGTCGTGATGGGAGACTTCAATTTCCCAAACATCGACTGGTATATCCCTAGAGTAAGGGGTTTGGCTGGAGAGGAGTTTGTTAGGTGTGTTCAGGAAGGTTTCCTGACACAGTATTTGGCAAGCCTACGAGGGGAGAGGCTGTAATTGACCTGGTACTGGCGAATGAACCAGGGCAGGTGATGGATCTCTCGGTAGGAGAGCATCTTGGGAATGGTGACCATAATTCTATCTCCTTCACAATTGCATTGGAACGAGATAGGATCAGGCAGGCTAGGAAGGTGTTTGTCTGGAGTCAGGGCAGATACGAGGAAGTCAGGAAGTTACTTGGACAAATAAACTGGAAGGAGGCATTCTTAGGGAAAAGTACCCAAGGAAGGTGGCGGATATTCAAGGAATGTTTGTCTGGCGCTCTGCATGACAATGTTACGATGAGACAAGGGGGTTTTGGTAGGTCGCGGGATCCGTGGTGCACGAAGGCTGTGTTGAACCTAGTCAGGAGGAAAAGGAAGGTGTACAAAAGGTTCAGGGAACTAGGAGAGGTTAAGGATCTTAAAGAATATAAGGACTGTAGAAAGGAGGTTAAAAGGGAAATTAGGAGAGCCAGAGGGGTCATGAGAAGACCTTGGCGGGTAAGATGAAGGAAAATCCCAAGGCCTTCTATAAATATGTGAAAGGTAAAAGGGTGAGAAGGGAAAGGATAGGACCTATAAAAGGTGAAGGGGGAAAGGTCTGTGTAGAACCAGAAGAAATGGCGGAGGTGCTTAATGAGTACTTTGCATCAGTATTCACAGTGGAAGCTGATTTGGGAGATCTTGCTATGGACTTGCAGCAGGTGGAAAAGATTGAGTACGTGGACATTAAGAAGGAGGATGTGTTAGAACTTTTGAATTCTATCAAAATAGATAAGTCGCCGGGACCAGATTGGATGTACCCCAGGATACGGTGGGAGGCCAGGGAAGTGATTGCAGAGCCCCTGGCGATGATCTTTGCGTCATCAATGGAGACGGGAGCGGTTCCGGAAGATTGGAGGATTGCGGATGTAGTCCCTATTTTCAAGAAAGGGAACAGAGATAGCCCGGGAAATTACCGCCCGGTGAGTCTGACCTCAGTGGTTGGTAAGCTGATGGAGAGGCTTCTGAGGGACAAGATTTATGAGCATTTGGAGAGGTTTGACATGATCAGGAATAGTCAGCATGGATTTGTCAAGGGCAGGTCGTGCCTTACGAGCCCAGTTGAGTTCTTCGATAATGTGACTGAACACATTGACGAAGGAAGTGCCGTGGACGTAGTGTACATGGACTTCAGCAAGGCTTTTGATAAAGTCCCCCATGCAAGACTTCTTGAGAAGGTGAGAGGCATGGTATCCAAGGGCCTTTGGCCTTGTGGATCCAGAACTGGCTTGCCTGCAGAAGGCAGAGAGTGGTTGTGGATGGGTCTTTTTCGGAATGGAGGTCAGTCACCAGTGGGGTGCCCCAGGGATCTGTTCTGGGACCCTTGCTGTTTGTCATTATCATAAATGACCTGGATGAGGAAGTGGAGGGATGGGTTAGCAAGTTCGCTGATGACACGAAGGTCGGCGGTGTTGTGGATGGTCTGGAAGGATGTCAAAAGTTGTAGCAGGACATAGATAGGATGCAGGAATGGGCGGAGAAGTGGCAGATGGATTTCAACGCGGACAAATGTGTATTCGTCCATTTCGCAGAATCAACGGGATGAACAAGTACACTATCAAGGGCAGGAGTCTTAGTAGCGTTGAAGAGCAGAAGGATCTCGGGGTCCGGGTCCACAGGACTCTTAAATCGGCCTCGTAGGTGGAGGAGGTGGTCAAGAAGGCGTATGGTGTATTGGCCTTCATTAATCGAGGGATTGAGTTTAGGAGTCGGGAGGTAATGCTGCAACTTTACAGGACCCTCGTCAGGCCTCATTTGGAATACTGTGCGCAGTTCTGGTTGCCTCACTATAGGAAAGACGTAGAAGCTATTGAAAGGGTGCAGAGGAGATTTACAAGGATGTTGCCTGGACTGGGAGGCATGCCTTATGAAGATAGGTTGAGGGAGCTGGGACTCTTTTCCCTGGAGAGGCGAAGGTTGAGAGGCGACCTGATAGAAGTTTATAAAATGTTGAGAGGAATAGATAGGGTGGAGTCTCAGAGGCTATTTCCCCGGGTTGAAATGGTCGCTACGAGAGGACAGAGATTTAAGGTGCGGGGAGGGAAGTACAGAGGTGATGTTAGGGGTAAGTTTTTCACTCAGAGGGTGGTGAGTGAATGGAATCGGCTGCCGTCATCGGTGGTGGAGGCGAACTCGCTGGGGTCTTTTAAAAGACTTCTGGATGAGTATATGGGGTTTAATGGGATTGGGGGTTATAGATAGGTCTATAGATTGGTGGGGTTGATGTGATCGGCGCATCTCGAGGGCCGAAGGGCCTGTTTGTGCTGTAATGTTCTATGTTCTATTTACAAACTTGCTGGACATGCCTCTTAAATTGTCATCGAAATTATTAATACACATGAAAATAACCGTGTACTCAGCACAGATCCCTAAAAAAAACGCAATCAAATTACTGAGAAATGATTTTCCATTCTCAAAATGCCTCTGATAAGTTCCTGCACCTCTAAAACCTGCAGATAATAACTCTGACAATGCCTTTTCACAGCCCACCCAGTATCGATGTTCTGCTTCACAGCCTCTCTGCTGGTTTTATTAAACAAAGGCACAAATTTGCAACCCTCAATAATGGTTGTGATGATTCAAATCTATCTCTGCTAGAGGAGACATAATTTACTCTTACCCTCACAACCTCCTGAGATATGCCTCATCAGATCCCGGTGTCATTTTACCCTTGATGCACGATACGATTTGCAGCTCCAACCTCTCTGTGATATGCAAACTCATCTTAACATCACTATTTCTTTTTCAAGCTTCCCGAAACACACATCCCTTTTGCAACAATAAATGCTGATGAGAAATACTCATCTATGATATTACCCATCGCTTGCGCATTTGCACACAAATGATATTGTTCAGATTTTAGAGGCCCATTGTCATCTCGTGAAAATTTTTTTCTCCTATATGTACTTGTAGTTGCTCTTTGGATTCCCCTGCGCCCTGTCTGCCAAAGCAATCACGTTCCCAATGTTTGCCCTCCTGATTTGTAACTTGTTCCTATTCCTGCGCCATCTATATTTTTCAAGAGATCTTTTTGTTCCCAGCTCTCTATGTATGTCATATGCCTCCGTATGTTTTTGAGCAGGGCTCAATATCCCGATACATCGAAAGTTCCCTATATCTCGCAGTATTGTCCCTCACTTTAAAAGGAATGTGCACATACTTTACAGACTTAAACCGTATTTATTTTGTGCAAGATCCCTGATGGGCAAGGCAGAAGAACTCAGGTCATGGATGGGTGCATGGGACTAGCATATTATAGTTATTACTGAAGGATGGCTAAGGGAGAGTAAAGACAGGAACCTCAATGTTCCAGGGTACAGAATCTATGAGAAAGACAGAATAGGGGGTAAAATAAGAGGGGGAGTTGCACTTTTGAAAAGGGAATTCAGTACAGCAGAACTGAAAGGGTGCACATCCGACGGTGCGCTCAATGATTCGTTTTTGTAGAAATGAGAATTAAGAAGACGGGATCATTTTGAAAGGGTTGTAATATATGCCTCCAATTAGTCAGCATGAAAATGAGGAACAAAGATGTAATTGGGTTGTAGATAACTCCAAGACAAACTGCATAGTAATTGTAGGGCATGTTAACTTTCCCAGCATTGACTGAGACAGCCATAATATGACAGCTTTGGATGAAGAAAAATCTATTTAATTTACTTAGGGGGAATTTCATATTCAGTAATTGTTTGGTCAGGCATTTTCACTTGTCTTTATTAATGATTAACATAATCTGTCGCTCTGTCCATAATAGACATTTGTGCAGATTCAATGAATTTTCAATCTATTACCTTAAATTAGCAAGGCAATGTGTTAATTTTTATGACAATCTATGTTGTCTGTTGTATTTATCTGCGTCACGACAAATATGTGTTCCAAATCACTACGTAATTCAATATATTGGCATATTTCAATCTCTGGCATTACATATATTACATACAAACAGCATTTCAACTTTGTTCCATTGATGTCTGAATTAAACATTCTGCCAATGCATTCAAAAAGAATTCCTTGAATCCGGCTGTACTTCAATGAAGGCAGGAGATTTTTTAGGCGGAATTCGGGCAAGATTATTCACAAACTGGGTGCGCTTGGTAATACAAATAGTTGTGTGCAGAACAAAAATCTTGTCATTGTAATTGATGGGAGACGTTTCTCATGACAGTTTTGTCGTTCCCGATTGAGTTCAGACCTCCAAAAAATGTTGATACGTCCTTACCATTACTGCACTTTGATAGTTTTGTGAGAAATAAGGGTAATAAGGACATTTTGCAGATATTAGATTTTTTTTGCTGAAATCAATCTGAACCCAATGGCTGAAAATGTGTATCCTCGACTGAACTTTGCTGAAGGAATCAACAGACAAATGGCCAAGCTTCAAATCACATGGCTCACAACAGTTTTTAATCTAGCACAATGGATTTGCATCACATTCGCCTGGAATTATTTATAAACTAGTCATATTGTACTGTTGTCCGATCAATCAATCATCATATCATCGCTAATATTATCATGATATGAGGGATACATTTTCAACAGAGATAAAATGATCAATGACAACTTAACGTTTCCGATTTTCTGGCATTTACAATACCATAATGATTATCATTGCTATCACTTATTGAGTGTGTTGTGTTGGGCCTGAGAGGCTGTAGCGTCATTTAGTTCTGCCGGGAACAACATAACTGCCAGAGTGTTGAATTAAGAGCTGCATCATTTATCCTGCACGATTAAGAATCAAAAGTGAAAACATCAATTTCGATATATATTGTAATTCGAGGAACTTTGGGATGTTGACTCTCAGAAACTGTGGCAGAATTTCCAGATTGCGATTATCGTGTGTAACGAAGTCCCCTCGTTAAATTGCGGAGTATTATGACCCCTATATTTGATCTGAGCTGAGAACTTTCATCAACATTTGCGTAAAAATGAATAATGTTGACTGTGTTCTCAATTACTCCCTGTTCAACGCGATCTGTCGGTCCCGAGATGAAAATTTTTGTTTAAGCATCCGTTGGCCATTTCCGCAATGTCTCTTTGCCTTTTGTCTCTTGTGTCTTTGCCTCTTGTGCCTTTCCTCCGTTCACACCGCCTACCAAATATTGTAATAATTATTCCGCATTTGGTGCTTTTACTCTTGTCTGAAAACAAAATCTATTTCCTTTTCAGCAGTGCCAAAATCATCACCAATTTGTGCTGGGTGAGAAAGAAAAAAATGCTGAAATACAGGTTGATCTTAATCCAATATGTGCAAAGTCGCAGTACAGGTTGTATTCAAACAGAGATTATGTCAACTCGTTTATAATTAACCATGTGTATCTAAAACAAAATATGCCAGTTAAGTGAACTGGCCGTGCAACATTTTTGAGCGATGTCCCAAAATGTGTAAATTTCGTGGGATCACTCTTGAAACATATGCGGGATTACAGGGAGAGGAGCAGGATGAATAATTCTGTTACATCGTCGCTGCACAATATGGAGCATATGGCCTATTCTGCGCAGTAGGACTTTGCAATTTCTATAATGCTATGGATAACTCACACGTCTAAGTATTTGAATTGGGTCAAGTAATTAATTCTTACACACTGTAAAGCAACCATTATCCTTCTCTCCAGAAAGTGTTTCGTCAATCAACGACCTTAAAAAAAAAAACAACTTAATCTGCACGAGGCAAACAAATTAATTGCTGTGGCCTTGAAATAAATCTATGTATCCTTTGGTTACAGCTGAGGTCACAGAGGTTCGGAAAAGAGCTAATGTTGTGTCTTTGCTCTGAATGAAATGCATGATAATCCAATTAATAACATGTAGATGAGCCTTGCGTCAGTGGTAGACAAAAAATGGAGAAGTCTCTTCGAGACAGGACTTACTCTCACTTGGGCAGAGGTGGAATTATCACCGAGAGGCAACATGGTACTAAAAAGGGGAAGCCAGGTCTCACTAAGTAGATAGAGTTTTCCGAAGAACTTGTTAAGATGACTCATGAGGGTGGGGCACTGGATGCTGTTTACATGGATATAAGTCAGGACATTTAAAATCTGCCACAAGTCAGAACAGTACAGAAAATGCGGACAGACTGGATCATTGGTGAGCTGGCAAGATGGATACTAAACTGGCTCGGTCACAGAAGACAGAGGGTACCCGTGAAAAGGTGCGTTTCTGAATGGAGGGCAGTGACAAGTGGCTTTTCACAGCGATCAGTGCTGGGATTTTGTTGTTTATACATATGGAGGCAAATCAACTGGTTTCATTAGTAAGTTTGCAGATGACAGAAATGTTGGTGGAATTACAGATAACGATGAGGACAGTCAAGGCATCGGTTGGAGACATGGACAGACAGTTGACAGATTGGGCTGAACGTTGCAAATGTGAGGTACTACAGGTTCGAAGGACAAGCAGATGAGAACGCAGAGTAAATGACAGAACCGTTAAAGATATTCATAGACAGAGGCTTTTCTCTGCGCACGTGCACTAGATCACTGAAAGTGGCAACACTTTTGCATGAGCTAGTCAAGAATTCATATAACATGCTTGTATTATCGGTCGTGGAACTGAGTTTAATAATTGGCAAGTTATGTTGCAGCTTTATAGAACTTGAATTCGTCCTCATTTGGAATGTGATGTTGAATTTTGAACTACCAAAAGGATATGGATATTTCGGTAAAGGCACAGAAAATATTTCCCAGAATTCATCCTGATCTGGACGCCATTAACTATGAGAAGAGGTTCGAGAAACTTGATTTGTTCCCACTGGCAAGACGAACTCTGAGGAGGGGCCTGGTAGAATTCTATAAGATTATGAGGCGATTGGGCAGAGTGGGTCGTTAGACGATGTTTGCGAGAGTGGAAAAGTTAATTACGAGGGGACACACTTATACAGTGTGCGGGGCAAGGAGGGAAGTAGAAATTCAAGGCTTATTTTTTAAAGAGGATGGCTGTTTCCTGGAATACGCAGTCAGCGTAGATGATGGAAGCAGATACAATCCTCATCTTTCAGAGTTGTCTTGGCAGACACATGAATGTGAGGGAATCGAGGGATATGATTATTGGAAGGGAAGTGATTTTAGTTCTACGCGGTGACATGATAGTTGCGTGGCTTGGAAGGGCCGATGAGACTTTATCTGTTGCTCCAATTGTTTTTCTTTTTTTTTTGTTCTCTGTATGAATAACTGATCGAAATGTTGATTCTGCTGCATATTAGTGCCTTCTAACAGTATGACATAAAGAATTATGAAATTGATTTCAGAACGAGACCATGTACAGTTAAATCTCAGTGTCCCTGTCGCCGCGTGAACTTATCATGATAATTATGTTGACACTAACAGACACAATACCATGGCCAATTCCCTCACCCGCACATCTTTGTAGAGTTAGAAACAACGGGAGTTCCGAAACAAAAACAAACACACAGTCACGCGAACAATGTGTAAACTTCACGCAGATATTCACCCGAGGCCGGAATCGAATATGGGAGACTGGTGCTTTGAGAGATCAGTACTAATAATGTTGCTCCTTGCCACAGGCGACACAGTGGTTAGCAATTTCATTTGATATGGCAGGAGCCATTTTTGCCATGAAACAGGCAAATAACAATTTTAGGGAAAATAAATAATTGACTTTAAATCTTCCTTACCTCCAGCACTCTTTTTCAGGTCTAGGTGATCGAGGACAACATTGATAACCATTTTGTTCAATCCATTTTCCCAAAAGTCAAAATTACCCAAACGGTAGAAAAAAGAATTCGCAAAACTTAATTTTGACCATTGATTGGAAGGCTGCTAAAATGCAATGAATTAACATCAGAAAATTTTGTGTGGTAAAGATATTTACATCAGTCCGCTAATGTTCGATTTATAAGAAATTCCATTAACATTTGACTTTGGTGGACGTAAATTAATTTGGGTGTGGATAATAAATATTCAATACATGTATTAATTACTACCAAAGTTATCACAAAGGGTAAATATTCAGAATCATCTTTGTGAATTGTAATGCATTCGATTTCGATCCACGTAAGTAATTAACTGGGAAGGTCACCAGAAGATACACTTAGACATAATTTCCAATCTGTAGTCTGTGGAAGATGGAAGTAAGGAATGTGATAAATTGAGATGGAAAGATAATTGTTGTGTATGAGTTGTTCAAACATTTGCGCAAAGTGGTCGTTTTTTTTTATAAAAGCTGGTCACATTCGTGAAAAGAGATGTAGAGGAATCAGCACTCATACGTGAACAAGCTTTTGATGATGTAAAGTGTACAATTCTGAAAAATTAAACACCTCACTAACCAGCATGATTATCTTGAAATATATAGTGTCCTTGGAAAACTTAAAGTGATGAAGCACTTGAAGCAAATTCTCGAAATTCCCAGGGATCCTGTGACGAATCGACAAGTATTGAAGTCAGTGCCACGAAAATCATATTTTGAATCTCAAAATTGTGTCCCAGTGATAACATCGAAAAATAAAAATCTGTAGGCCATTAGGTGTACCCTGCTGCGCTGCTGTTGATGTTGGTTATTGTTGATCATCAAATCCAGCATTGCTGAACTCCTTCCATCCATAACCATGAACACTTCAACCCCAATCTAAATTCTTCTTGAAATCAGTCAGACGTTTGCCCTCAGATTCATTTTGTGGCAAAAGTTTGCACAACAGTCAACATGCTTCAGGTGAAGATATTTGTTCTCAATTCTATTCTAAAAAGGTATATCCATTATTCTCATGTGTGTCCTCTAGTACCGTGGATAATTGAGGATGTCAGGCAGGGTAACTAAGTATTTTGGGTCACAGCAACTGAAATCCTGAAAATAGATTATTTTGTTTAAAAAAGGAAAAGTAGGAGAAACAAATGTAATGTGGCATAATCACAACATATTTGCAATAACTTGTGAAGATAGGACAGCTCACGCTTCGAGATCATATATAATTCTAAAATACCATTAGACAGATATTCTGCATATGCATCTGTTGGCAGATTATTTTTTTAAGTACTTCTGAGATTTTGTAAACTGTTGACTACAGCATTTTCTATTGGCAAATTGGGCCTTTCGAGGCCACACCTGGTTTATTGAGTGCAGTTTGATGTTTTTTCTGTCTGAATAAGAACATCCCAAATGCAGAACATGCGATGTAGATGTGCAGGGCTGATCCCGTGGATGTGAGGACTGTCATATGAGTAGAGAATAAACCGGTTCAGATTATATCCACTGGAGTTCAAAGGAGTGGGAGTGGAACTCATCGACACATTAAAAAAAAAACTGCGCTGTATAGCGTCGATTCTGAAAGAAAAAAACATTGCCAATAGCGAGGAGTCCAGAACTAGGGGACAAATATGCAAATAATCTGTATACCTTTAAAAATGAAAGTGAGAGGCAATTTATTCACACAGAGTGTGTTGTATGCTGCGCAACTCTTTGCCACAGAATGCAGCTGAGGCTAAACGTCTGACTGATTTCAAGAACAATTTAGATATCGCTGTTGGGGTTGACGGTTCATGGGTTATGGGTGGAAAGAGGATCACGATGCTGGATGTGATGATCACTCATAATCAAGTTCAATGGAAGCAGAGCTGATTGATCCAATGACTTACTCCTGCTTCTATCTTTCGATGTTAGTACCTGAGTAAAATTTTGAAATTCAAATTTTGATTTTCATCGCACCGAGTTCAATGTTTTTCGATCAAAGAAAAATGTGCATCGTCAAAGGATCCAGGTGAATTTCCAAAATTTGCTTAAAGTATATTTATCACTTTAACTTCGTCATGTACTCGATAAATTTTAAGTTAGTCATGACTACCGGTGAGGTGTTCTTCAGAGTTGTACTCATCACTTCGTTTTTCAACCGCTTATTCGCAAGTGCCTGCTGATTCCTCTGCATGTCTTTTCACGAATATGACCAGCTCTTGATAAAAAACGACTTCTTTTCTCAGGTGTTTTGAGCAACTCGGGCACAACATTTAAATTTCCATCTCCATGTCTCTCATTCTTTACTTGCTTCAGCGTACAGACATTCTGTCTCCTCAACAGGCTTAGCCAGCTTTGAACATTTTCCTCGATTGGTATCTATATTACATTAGAGTTGTAACTGTCTTCCAACGCTAATAGCATTTGAGTGAGGTTTTCCTTTATAACCCCTGAAGGTGAATAAACGCTATTTGTCCTCCTGAACAAGTACGAAACCAAATTAATTAAATCTGTACAATTGTTTCTCAATTGTCGATTAATTTTCTGCATGCCAGGCCTCACTCGGATTACTATGTGCAGTTCAAGTCGCCTCACGGCAAGAAGGATGTGGAAGTTATTGAGAGGGCGTGGAGGAGATTTACAAGAATGCTGCCCAGATTCGGAGGCATGCCTTATGAAGATAGGCGAGGGAGCTAGGTCTCGTCTCCCTGGAGAGACGAAGATTGAGAGATGACCTGATAGAGGATGATGAAATGTTGAGAGGTAGAGCTAGGATGGATTCTCGGAGACAGTTTCCCAGGGCTGAAACGGTCGCTACAAGAGGACACAAGTTTAAAGTGCTGGGGAGCAGGTGCAGAGGAGGTACATAGAACATACACCATAGAACATAGAACACCATAGCACAAACAGGCCCTTCGGCCCACAAGTTGCGCCGATCATATTCATACATACCAGGCCATAGAACTATCTGTACCTCCTAATCCCATTAAATTCCATGTACTCATCCAGAAGGATTTTAAAAGACTCCAGCAAGTTTGCCACTACTACACCAAGGGCAGCCGATTCCACTCACTGATCACCCTCTGAGTGAAAAACTTTCCCCTAACATCTCATCTGGACTTGCTTCCCTGATGACAGGGGTACATTTTATTTTCAATGGCTGAGGCCAGAACTCTCCATTCACCTGATGAAGAGGGTAACCTCGAAAGCTTGTTTGTTTGTGAGAATATTATCAAATAAATCGGTTGGACTAAAACCTGGTGTTGTCAGACAGTTTGAAGGTTGCATATGCCTCTGTCCATGATACTTTCGGTCAGGGTTATTACAGCGCAGTCCATGTGGAGACGAATTCCGCGTTCACATTGAGAATGATGTCCATCAGGTTGCCGAATGGGACAATATTAGAATTGTTCAAGGAACTCAGGAGACAAGGTGGGTCATCAACAGCAGCAGAATTGTATCTCATCTCAATCTACAACTCAGGGACCGTCATATCCCCATTTGCACCAAGCCAACAGATCAATCCTGGTTCAATGGAGAGTGCAGGATTTCATGCCAGGAGCGGCAAGAGGCATATTTTAATATCAGGTGTCAACCTGGTGACGCTACGAAGCAGGACTACTTGCATTCCGAATAGCAAAACAGCTCGTGGCTCCAATAATGTAGACTTCTGCATTTTGTGTTTGATGTATACCTCATTATATAAATCAAAACACACTCTCAAAACATGTTTCGAATTAGCAATAAGCAGCTGAAAAAAGAAACATTGGAGGGCTGATGGTACCACTGCTTAATGAATCTTTGAATATTGTTCCCAGAAAGTTTAGGCATACAAAACAATAAGGTATAATCTATGTGCGCATTGGATAGCCGCCCGTAAGTCTCGTTTTAAGTGGTATTTTTTAGTATCTTAAGTATGATATGATTTGTTGTTAATTTGACGTGATTTTTTTTTTCATATTTCTTAATCTTATCTGTAACCTTAAATCTTGCAATTCCGAGACTCTCTCGTGTTCTGTTGATCCCTCGAATGATACTTACATCTCAAACATCGGACAATTTCACCCATCATGTTATTGTCGGAGACAAGGTACCAGACAAATAAGAAATATAGCTTTAACGGTCGATGTGGTGGATGTTAGCCAATTGACTTGAATATACGACATGGTAGATAAAGGTTGCAACAGTTGCGGGAATACTATAGTCAACATGGAACATGTCCAAAAGTTCCATCAAAACATAATTTCTATTCTCCAATTTGGCAAGGTCGAGACGAAGATTTCGGCATGCCTTGCGGTGTACTTCAATGTTTTGGGTCTCAGTAATGGAAAACTGGAAATTGAAACAAACAATCAAAAAAAGTGTGGGGAAACATAGCAATGTGAGATAAAGAATAACATCTCTTCTGCAGGGATCTGGGGTGACAGTTCATGTGTCGGCATCATATCTGTTCTAGAAAAGCGTAAAACAAAAAATCTACACAGAATGATATTGGCACAGTAATATATTTTAGATATTCTTGAGATGGTGTGATAGTTGGATACTACAAAGATTTTCGGGGACAATATGGGTCATTAAAGGCAACCCTTGGTGTTTTGCGTGAAGTATTTGAGTCCTTCTCTGCAGAGGATGTTTTTGCATTAGATTGCGGACCGCGTCGATTCCTGGAATGGCAGGGCTGTCATATGAGGAGAGTATAATTTGGCTTGGATTAATTCGTTGGAATTTAGAAGAATGAGAGAGGATTTGATCGAAACTTATGACGCCCTTACACTGTTATACACAGTACATTCAGCAAAGGTATTGCCAATAGTGGTGACTTCAGAAATAAAGGTGATAAATGAGGGAAAATGTGTACTTTATCTCAGTGGGGTAAGGAGAAATCTCTTCACCCAAATGACGGTGAATGTTCTGCAAGTCATTGCCAGAAAATGTATAAGATACCAAAACTTTGCTTTCAAGAAGAAATCAGTTTCGCTCTTTGCGCTGAAGTTATCAAGGTTTATGGCTGGACGACGTAACGGGATGGTTGACTTAATGATCACACTCATTCAAGATGAATGCCTGAGCATCTCGAAGAACCCCCCACAAAGTCGATGCTTCCAGTTTATATGTTTCGAAGTTACGACGAGGGCAACATTTTGAAAATCAAATTTTGATTATCGCAGTGCGAGTTCAATATTTTTTCTATCCAAAAATTGTTCTTGTTCATAGCAACCCTGAGAAATTCGAGAATCGGCTTGAAGTGCATTTATCTCCCTAAATTTGTCCTATGCAGTATATATTTCAACACTTATCGAAACGTGCGATTAATGTACTGAATATTATTCTGTGATACAATGACACAGGGCAAATGTATTTCCCAATTGTTAGTAATTCTTTGATTGCCAGTGAGGTGTTCTTCAGAATCGTAAACGTCACTTGCTTTGTCAATCGCTTATTCACATTGCACTGTTGTTTCCTTCATACTTTCTTCACGAATATGACGAGTTGTTGATGGCAAATCGGTATCTTTGCTCTGCTCAGATACAGGTTCTGTAGCAGTAACCTTTTCACCCCAACTCCTCTCTTTCCTTTCATCAGTGTACGGAAGCCGTTCCTCCTTTTCAGCCGTCACAAGCAATAATCGCACTTACGTTTCTCGATTCATCTCTGTATTGTCACAGTTTTTTTTATCTATCTAGCAGTGCCAGGATGTGTTTGATTGAACATTTCGGCTGCGGTCCCAGAGACAGCGGGAACAGACTTTTATTCGTTGCTTTCTTTTTAACCGTTGCCAAAGTAAATTGATTACGCCTGTCCAATTTTTGAAGGATTGTCTGAATGTGTATCAGCCACATGTGCCATATTTTCCAGTTAATTCTGGGATATATCTCCAGATAATTGCACAAAAAAAGAAAAATAAATTCAGACCACGTTGTCTTTTCCTGGGGATGGCAACTCACTAATGTTGCATAACTTCGGATAACTTTCTGGTAATTCGATCTAATATGAAAAACATCAACTTCCGTATTTTCTTTTTTTGTCGTTTTTCACTTTTGAACTGCAACAATTATCACGTTATTTCTACTTCCCTTCCCAATCAAAATATTGTTTCATCATTTTGGCTTGAACCAAGAGTGCTCTTCGAAGACAGGCTGATTATCAAATAATGTTCCTTGCTCATCTTTTTTTTATTTGATTCCATACTACCGTTAATCATCATAACGCACCTCAATTAAGGCACTAAAACCGGCCACTTAGCTAAGCCTACGTTCACCTATTGTCTTGTTCGGTGAACGTTCAACGGCGAATTTTAATCAAACTATTAATTTCTGCACACGAGGAAACCTAAGAATTTCTGAATTTGTGTCCGCTAATTTATTTAATTATTTTTAAATACCATCTCGGCAACACAGCCGTTCCACGCTGCCCTCCGTTAAAGTTTGACACTTCGTCCATTAATGCAGTGTCTGAACGCTAACTCAGCAAAATCGGCTTAATCAAATTAAATAGTTCTTATACGTCATGAGGAAACAATTATTCAACTGAAGAAAAAAAATGTGTAGATTCATTTGGCGCATTCATCCTTGCAATGTTTGGGGATAATCATGACTATATGCCCTCAACATGCATTTCAAAGTGCATGCCACCGTTTCAAACGCATTCGATAATTCTGGATGGTACGCAGTTATTTTAAATCGTTTCAAATCTAAGCACTCGAACAATTTCTTGTGCAACGTCGATGTATGAATGAGCCTTGAGCTATCCGTATTTCTTTTGGTAATCGATCTCTCATCGAATAAAAATACGCAATTGTTGTACAGTCTGATTTGCTGCAAAATGTTATCTATTGGAATAATCTCTGGAAATGCAATGTACACAACCAATTTGTCACCAGATAATCATTTCCAATCTTCATTACAGGCAGGCATCCTAACCAATCCATGAAGATCTTTTGCAATGTTTACAGAAATCAGATATCACGGACAGAGGAGGTTCCAAAATTGCAACAAAATAAACAAGAAAAAAAACTGCCATCATTTTCTCAATCATTGTCTTAATAACTATGATCATGTTGATTTGTGCATATAGTGTTTAACGCAAAACATATTATGCATACGGAAGTCACATTCCTGGCACGTTTCCAATCAAATCGAAGCAGCTGAAACAGAAAATATGGATTTTCGATTGTGGCAATGCTGCATGAATCTTTGAATATCACTTCCGAAGAGGTTGTAGATATAAAAGGACGTAATACAATCCATGTGCATATTGTAATAGTAGAAAGTTAGTTTTGCTGAGTGGTCGGTGTTAGTGTCTTAAGTGCTACCAGATAAGGTGTGTTCTTTTAATACTTTGAAGTAAATGTGTTTTTCAGTGTTTCTTAATCCTATCCGTAGACTGAGAACTGAGACTTTTGGAGGCTCTCTAGTGTTCTGTTGATCCTCAGAGTGATGGTTACGGGATCATAAACTTTTCCCACTGTGACTCAAGATGTTAAGGTCTGAGAGAAGGAATCAGGCGAAGTCCAGTGCAAGATATATCATTTATGGCGGATCCGAAGGATGACAGTCAATGGATGTCACGCTGATTTTTAGATGTCGTGACATTTCTAGCGGTAAACTAGCAGTGGAGTTTGAAATGGATATGCCGGCGTTGGACTGGGGTAAACACAGCAAAAAGTCTGACAACACCAGGTTTAAGTCCAATAAATCGGTTGTACTTAAACCTGATGTTGTCAGACTTTTTACTGTGGAGTTTGAGACAATCACGGCCTATTGAAGCCAAAAAGATTGAAACAATCACAGGCTATTGAAGTATGAAGACTTCGCAGCAGATGTGCTCACGACTGTGCACCACTCGTGAGGATCTACTTTCTCAACCTGCGTCGAGAAATTGTCAGAACTGCCTTACGCCTAGAATGTTCTGCTTTAACGTGGCTGGAAAATGACTTTAAGGGGGCTGATTTACGCTGGTAAGAAAAAAAAACAACAAAATATATGCTCAACCTGAGAACTTGGAATATATGAATCATCAGTGATGCTATTTAATATCTTACCGAGTATCACATGGATATTCATTTGAATAGAAAGAAAACTTTTTCTTAAAAGTGCCAATGAAGTTATTATGTGTTCTATGTGTTAATTAAAATGTTCTGTTACCTGAACACAATGATGGACAACACGTGAATTTACTTGAGCAGTATGAGGAGCATTTATGTAAAATTCTAGCCAATATTCTGCCCAGATTTCTTCAATGTATTAATGTTGCCCATTAATTTCTATTATCACCCGAGATAATTCCGTCTTGTGTTATCCCTGATAAGAATAATTATTCGCCAACTTAGGAAGCTGTCCGCGTGAATCTCGACTGTGCAACACATGTTGTTCTGCAGCAGCTCAGGACTCCCTGGCCCGTGTTCTATCATACTGTGCTAGCACATTTTGTGTTCTCTTGCTCAATTATGTTTCTGTCGCTCTGTCCTTAACAGACTTTTGAGCTGACCCAATGAGGTTTTCATCTATGTCCTTCAGTTTGCACGTCAATTTGTGAATTTGCCTGTCAATGTACGAATCTTGCTGCTGTCTGTTGTAGTTCTCTATGATTATAAATATGTTTTTCAGATCACTGTATACAATTCAATATATTTGCATTCTCCAAATGATGTAAATATATTATGTGCAGGCCTCCATTCAGTTTTGTTCCACTCATGTATTAAGTCAACATTCTGCCAAAATCACAACGATATTGGTATTAACGCAATAAAAAAACACATTGTCAATAGTTGTGTGCAGAACAAATATCATGTCATTCATTATGATGGGAGAACGTTCCACCGTTCTGTCGCCCCGATTTCATATAATAATAATAATAATGATGATACATTTTAGAATTTCCTTACCACTTTGGCACTTCGTCAGTTCTGTGAGGAAGAAGAGAATTAAGAAGAACATTTTGAAGATATTAAATTTCTAAGTGAATCAAACTGAATCCATTGACGTAAAATCTTAGTTCTCGACTGAACTTCGAAGAAGGAAGGAAAAGCTAAATGGCAGGGCTCAAGCGGCATGGTTCATAACAGTATTTTTTTTTTATCCAGCACAATGCGTTTGCAACAAATTGATAAGGTATTGCTTATTAACAGGTCACATGGTGTTGTTCCCCGTTCAATCTTACGTCATAGCGTCATTAGTGCTATCATGATATGATCAACACAATTTCAACAGGGATAAAATGACTGATGTCAGTATAACATTTCAGATTTTCAGGCATTTACATCACCCTGGTGAATTGCATTGCAATCACTTATTAAGTATGCTGTGTTGCATCTGAGAGGCATTGTAATCTTTCATTTCTGTCGGGAACACCATGTTTGCGAGAGTGTTGAATCAAGAGCAGCACAATTAATCGTGCATTATTAATAATCAGAAGTGACAGCATCAGTTCAGAGATAAATTCTAATTCGAGGGAACTGCAGAATGTCGACTCTCTGAAAGGAAGACAAGCAATCAGAATTTCCAGATTGTGATTTCAGTGTGTAACGTGGTCCCCTCGTTAAGCTGCGGCATATTAATTCCTCCGCAATTGATCTGTGCTGAGAACATTTAAGGACGTGTTTGAAGAAAATAAGTGAAGAATGTTGACTTTTTTTCCAATTACAGTCCATTCAATCGGAGGTGAAAGTTTTTTTTTTTAGTATCCATTCGTCAGTTCCACAATTCTTCGTTATTGACACCTTTTAAACTTTTGTATTGATGCATTTGCGAATTGGTCAGTTTGACAAAGCTGCCGCATTTTCTGTGTAATTATTTTTGTCAGCGTTTTATTTTACCCCAACTTTGGAAGTTCGAGATTTTTTTTAAGAGCGGGTAGTGGGTGCCTGGAATTCACAGTCAGATCAATGAGTATGATGGGAATAGAGCTGCATCGTTCCTGGAAGGGTAAATGGTTTTAGATCTGTCGGGTGGCAAAGTAGTTGCAGGCCTGGAAGGGCCGGATAACCTTATCCTCTGCCTTAATTGTCTTTATTCTCTGGTCTCTGTAGGAATAACTGATTGGCAATTTAATTCTGCTGTATAGTTAGAGACTCCCAGCTTTATGACATGTAGTATCATGGAATTAGTACAAGGGCATGCACAGATAAATCTAGGTATCGCCGTAGCCCCAAGGATTTGCCATGTCAATTCCTCTGACACTAAGGGGACAAAATACTACTGCCAATCTACCTCACCGGTACATTGAGTACAAACCGGAGCACCCGGAGAAATTCCACACGGTCACTGGAACACTGTGTAACTTCACACAGGCCTTCACCCGAAGTCAGAAACGAATGTGTGTCCCTTGTGCAGTGAGGCAGCAGTTCTACCAGCTGTGCCACCTTGCCACAGACGACACAGTAGATAGCAATATAAATTACATGGCAGAAATCTTTGTTGCCAATAAAAAGGCAATATTAATTTGAGGCAAGTAAATGTTGAATTTAAATCAACCTTACCATCGGTGCGCCTCTTCAGGTCTAGGTGGTGGAAACATCACAAACAAACAAACGATAGAAAAACAAATTAGAACATTCAATTGTGTCGATTGATTGAAAAGTTGCTGAGAATGCATTGCATTTTTCATCAGAATATTTTGTGAGGTTAAGATGTTTTCATTATCTCTTTGTTATTCGACTTCCGAGAAAGTACAGTAACATACGACTTTGGTGGACATAACGCCATCGAGAGTACGCACAATAAAATCGAAAGTATAAATTTAATGTCTTTAAAACTATCACGAAGAAAAGTAAATATCCACAATGATTTGTGCAATCATCTGAAAATCCATCCACGAAGTGAGGAAAATGAGATATCCCCAAAAGATTCAACAAAAAAAATCCTCCACTACGAAGAAGTGAAAATGGAAATTTGATTGTTTTGCGGGGTAATCAGTTGTTCTGTGTCTCAGCAACTGGAAGGCTGAGAATTGATTTTTTTTAAAGACAAACGAAAATATGGGATAAATCCATCAGTCCTATCAGTATCTGTGAAGAGAGACCAGTTCATTTTTTTTAAATCATATACATTCCGCAACAACGTTAAAATGCAATTTTGTACATCAGCTTGATGACACATTGATATCTTTCAGATGTCCTTTTTTAGGCTGTGTGATAATCGTTGACAATAGGGATTTTTAGCTTTAAACTAGGGCCGCCAGAGGCCATGCATTGAGCAATTTTGGTGTCCTAATCTGAGGGAGGATGTCCTGACTCCAGCGGGCGTACAAGGAAGGTTTTACCAGGCTGATTCCTGGATGGTAAGTCTGTCACATGAGGAGAACCTTAATCACTTAAGATTATATTCACTGGATTTTAGAACAGTGAGAGCGGATCTCATCGAAACATACACAAATCTAACAGTGTTGTGCGGGTTAAGTTCAGAAAAAATGTTGCCAATTGTGGGGCTGTCCAGAAATTGGGGCCATTGATGAGGATAAGGGATATCCTATTTTCAAGTGAGGTGATGATAAATTTCTTCATCCAGACGGTGGCAAATCTTTTGGAATTGACTGCTACCGAAAGAGGTTGAGGCCTCAATCTTGCCTGATTTCAGAAGAAATAACATAGTTTGCTGTTCGGCCTGAAGTGATCAAGGGTCATGAGTGAATGCGAGTGTCAGGATGTTGGATTCGATGATCACCTTTGATCAAAATGGAAATAGTAAGAATCTCATTGGTCCAGACTAGAGCCCAGCGGATTTATTTAGACTCAAGTGCTTTCAGGTTGCTGCGACTTCCTCAGGTGAGTCCCTCAACTGAGCGAGGAGCAACATCTCCAAACCTCGTGTTTTCAAATAATCAAAACGAATGGCTGAGCAGCGCGAAGGGTCCAACATTCTCCTCCTGCGTCCAGTTTTTCATTCTCAAAATCCAATGTTCATTATTGTGCCTTTCTATCCAACAACAATTGTTCTCGTTCACGTTAGCCCGTGGGCTTGATACACATTTATAATATGTATTACTGTGCGCGAATTTGCTGTAAACATTGTATATTTCAACACATGTTGAAAAGTGCAACGTTATAACTGGTCATTATTCGGATGTGGTGCAGAGACTCATGCTGATAGCACTTCCCATTTGTTAGTACAGTTTGATTCTTCAACTGCTTATTATCCATTAAATGTCCCGAATCAATTTTGGGACACACAACTTCTGCGACTATTTAAACGGAACAATCTGACTTCTGCTCCTATTTAGAAAAAAAAACTGCACTGACACCAAATAAGTTTGTTTCTAGAAGACAAATCTGGAATTGCATATTTGCTTTGAACTACCTGTCTCGTCGAAAGTCTAAAATGCAAAATAAGCTTTTACTTTTTTTTTCGGACTCATTGTGTCCTTGGCCCTGTAGAGATAGCTGTGATTGGAACTCTGCTGGCAATGCTTGACAAAAAACTTGTTGCCGGAGATATACCATTTCACAGAATCACCATCAGTTGAATACTATGTTTTTTTTTCTTGGAATGTGTTAGCAATAATGATTTCTGTATAACCAGTTCGGTTAGTGTTCGTAAAAATAGTTTACTTTTGAACAAATTAGCTAGCTCCATGCCGAAACAAGCAACGATCGTCTCATTTGAGTCGTTAGGTTGATTCAAGTCAAATGGAAGCACAGCTTGCCAGCTTCTCACTGAACGACGCAGAGGTATATATATATATATATAAATATATATATATATTCTGTGTTGGGCTTTTCTTACTGGCATCATTTAAACAGTGTAAGTATTAAATACATTAAACATTAATGCCTGACTTCAGATGTTCGTTTCATTTCACAGCGTAGCAGAACCGTTTTTCATAGGTGCAATATCTCACATATGATACAATTTCGCAATGATCATAACTGCAGCAAGGAAAGCTTTCTAAATAGCTTTAAACTGCAGAAACATAACGGAAGTCGTTTCGGTTAAATGTTGAGACTTAAATGCTAACTCTTGAAAAAAAGATGGACCGTAAAATATATGGTGCAATCACTTTGGAACTTTTCACTCTTCGGCAGAGAGATTCAATTTTGCTAGCTGGTCCTAGACTTCAACTTCCAGAAATACATAGAAGAACAACGACATAGAAATTGTTATTGTTCTGTACGAGTTGGAAACTTTAACAGCCTCTTGTTTTATTTTCTTCTCTGGCAGTTAGCATAAATCCAGATGTTCACACGAACCTCACCATAATTCAATACTACTCTGAAAACCAGTGGGTATCCTAAGTATTACTCACTGTACGAGTTCAGATTAAAATTAACGCACACGTAAATAGGAACAATTCTCCTTCTGCATGCCCATCATGTAGTTTGTTACTGGTAGCAATTTGCCATTGTTAAATAGAGCTGCTGTATGTGCACATCCTCAACTAGAAATACATTGTTAAGTATGCTTTGTAAAGACAAAGTATCGGCACGTCCCCCCCCCCAAAAAAAAACAAAAAGAACCTGCAAGATTTCTTCAGAAACTCTGGTTTCATATTCTTAGTGTTCTACAATATATAGGCATATTTTATTAAAATAAATCCGGCTAATAAAACAACAGTGTGTTCGTTTGAAGTCATTTCACGCCAAAATTGAATATTTCTTCTTCCTCGATAAACATTTAAATTGACGATCAACAACCATGTTTTCTATGTATTATTTTGTCCACTCGCTGCTCTTTATCAACTGTTTCTTTCCGCGTTTCAAAATCTTTGTTTCCTCTTGATCCTGATTTAATCCCAAGTACAAGCCCAGTTTCCTTGTCACGGTTGTATTTCATTACTGGCAATTCTTCACAGAAATCGGTAGACTCAGAAGGATACAGTACACATTGGATGAAAACTGAAAGTGAAACTGAAACTAAACGCATCTGAGTTGCATTATTATTTCTTCCATTGTGTCTAAACCGTGCTCACAGTACCAAAATGTCCAAATTTTGAACTGCTGGAGGATTTTGTTCAAGAAAGCTTCTCCATTAGCACATTTTCTGAAGTTCACATACGTGACTTAGAACCATCCAGCAGGTCACTGTACTTGTGAACCATTTTTTTTGTCTTCTGTCCTTTGTTTCTGTGTCGAGCAGTTTAATTACATCTTCTAGTTTGCTGGGACTTTCAAACATGTTTCCAGTGGATCCGCTATGAATTATTTCTGTTCCAATGCTTTATATTCATTTGTTTATTTATTCTAGATCTTCTTCGGTTTATTTGTCTATTACTTGGCAAAATAATTTTTTAAAAATATTTTTGTCAGTATTTCATACATTCATGTTTTTAGTGATAACCGTTGCTGTTATGCTGCAAAGGAAAATAATTGTGATCTACTTGATCAGCACTGTACAATATTTCTTTGGTCTATATCGATGACCACTCAAACCGTATAGATTTATTCTTCCAGCATGGCATTTTATATCATGTTGCAGCTTCATGACCTTGACATATATTTTCATTTGCAATCATACAATACTTCTGCTCCTCAATTTCCTTCCTCGTACCACATATTAATGATGATTCCTCCAAATGTTTCTTCAGTAATACGATGTGGTGCTGTTGGCAAAACAGCATGTTTGCTCAGCAGTTTTGAACAACTCGTACAGGATCTGCAGCATTTACCTTTCACCACAAATCTTCTCTTTCCTTACTCTCACCCAAAAGAGAAACTGCGTCGCTTTTCTGTTTTCACCAGTTTCATATTGTAAATATCTGCCTCGATTTGTGTCTTCATTGTCCAAGATTTATATCTCTCAACCATTGTTAGGTTGTTATTGGTTTTGGTGGCTGTGCTTCAGACCGAACACACACTCTTTTTGTTCTCTTCTTAACGAGTGAAAAAAATAATTGCTTAATTTATGTAAGCATTTCGAAATTGTAGTTGAATTTTCTGCATGTATATCAGACATAATTGTCATATTATCTACATTATTCCCATATATTTCCCCAGATTGCCAAAAAAAGTGCTGATTATGTTCATTTTCCTGTGGATGACACTCTATAATTTTGCACAATTTGTCAAAAAAAAAAAGTTCCGGTAATTCAATCCAATGTGAGAAAGGCTAAATTAAGTAAATGATTCTCAAAAAAATTACATTGCTCAGCATATATGTACGACTCCATAAGTCCCATCAAGCAGTGTCTTATTAAAGCTTCAACTATGAATTTTAATCATACCATTACTGTATCTACAAAAGTAAACCAGAACATTTGGATATTACATCTGTTTCTTTTTGTATCACTTTTATGTGCGGTCTGACCCCCTCAGCACATTCAGTTTAACACAGAGTCCAATGTTGCTGTCTCAGAACATTAATTCATCAAATTCTAATTGAACAATTCAAGCAGTGCTCTTACCTACTGACTAAGAAAAAAGTTCAAATTGCAAAAAAAAAAAAAAAATTATTTCGTTATGGCCGTCAATGCAAAATTGTCTAATTTACGTGATATCAAGGACATAAGAATATAAGAACGATGAGCAGGAGCAGGCCATCAGCCCCCCCCCCCCCCCCCCCCCCCCCCAGCCTGTTCACCATTCAATAAAGTCATGGCTGATATTTTGTCGACTCGGCTCCACTTAACTGCCCTCTCACCATAACCCTTACTTTTCCTTTACTTTTCAAAATATATATATATATCCTTGCCTTAAAACCATTCAATATGCTGAGCTCAACTGTTTCATTGGGCAGGGATTCCAAAGATTCTTAATGCTGTGTGCGAAGAAATTCCTCCTCAACTCCTAAATCTGTTTCCCCTCATTATGAGACTATGCCACTTCGTTCTATTTTCACCCGACAGTGGAAACAACTTCCTTGCTTCTATCTTATGAATTTCCTTCATAATCTGTTTATGCTTCTGTAAGATCTCCCGTCATTCTTCGGGATTCTAGTGAGGGCAGCGCAGTCAACTCAGTCTCTCCTGAGAACCCAACCCTCTCAATACCAGAATCAACTGAGTGAATCTTTTCTGCACCCCGTCGAGTGCCAGTGTATTCAGTCTCAAGCAAGGAGACCAAAACGGTGCACAGTACTCCAGGTGTGACCTCACCACCAGCTTATACAACTGCAACATAATCTCACTGTTTTTAAACTCCTTCCCTTTAGCAATGAAGGACAAAATTCCATTTGTCTTCTTAATTAAATGCTGCACTTGCAAACCAACTTCTTGAGATTCCTGCACCAGGGCACCCGGGTTCCTCTGCAGAATATGATTCTACTTTTTTTTCTACCATTTAAACAATAATCCATTCTTGTTGTTATTCCTACCAAAACGGATGACATCACATTTACCAAGATTGTATTCCATCTGTCAGGTCCTCGCCCACTCACATTGATTATCTTTTCCCTTTGCAGACTTTCAGCCTTCTCTGCAAACTTCGCTCTTGTACCCATCTCCGTGTCATCTGCGGATTTTGGCACACTTGGTCCCAACGCTAGACATTCTATGCAAATCGTAAACAATTGTTGTCCCAACAATGATCCCTGAGAAACACCACTAGTCACTGATATATTTCTTGACCATGTGCCTTGAACGTGGCATTTAATGTTAGATGTTGTCGTTCTAATGGACGCCGTAATTCTTCATGTGACATAGTTACTCGAAGTTATTTTGCACGTCGGAAATCGATAAATTTATTTTATATCTTCGAACTAAGAAATGACCCCTGATCTGACTGTATTTCTTTGGGTAACCCACATGTAGTCACATAACAGTACTAAATTTCTCTACAATCCTCTTTGCTGTTACATTATGCAACTTAATAAATTACGTTGAAATATTGCAGTCACATTCATGATTGTTATTAGATACTGATCCGTGATCTTCGTTACCGGCATGGATCTAAGCAATTGATGAACACCTTTGTACAAAGGATGCACAAAAACGGTAAAAGGTACAGATAGAATAGAATAGAACCCTACAGTGCAGAAACAGGCCCATCGGCCCATCGAGTCCGCACCGAACACAATCCCACCCAGACCCCATCCCCATATCCCTACACATTTACCTGCTAATCCCTCTAACCTACACATCCCAGGACACTAAGGGGCAATTTTTAGCATAGCCAATGAACCTAACCCGCACATCTTTGGACTGTGGGAGGAAACCGGAGCACCCGGAGAAAACCCACGCAGACACGAGGAGAATGTGCAAACTCCACACAGGCAGTGACCCGAGCCGGGAATCGAACCCAGGACCCTGGAGCTGTGAAGCAGCAGTGCTAACCACTGTGCTACCGTGCCGCCATGTGATATTATTTATGTGATATTATTGACAGTTGAGTTAAACCCTGAAAATGGCAAGAATTTCGATTTGGTGGTTCATTTTCTCTGAATGTTGCAAAAGCGCTGTTTTAAGAGTATGCCATTTCTCTTTTTCTTAACTTTGTGTTGGATCACTTCAAATTCATTAGTTGCTTCGAAAATTCTCAGAGAATTCATACCATATTTATATACTTTAACCGGGTAAGAAATAAGTTGAGAAAGGTGATAAATGCTAAACGGCTTAAAATACATCGTGTCGTAGTAGTCAAAAACAGTGAAATAATTCTCCATGTGTGGGTGCAGTCCGCTCAGAATCTTATTAATTGCTTAAAATTACGATTTTCTGCAATATATCTCATAACTTATCAATCATACATTCAAGGCCTTGACCGATGCCATCCGAGTCTCGCTTCAGCTTTATTTCTGTGATCAAACCGTGGACAAGGTGTTTCTGCAACTGCTTTACATGGAACGCAATTATTTTGAATGAAATGTGCGCCTCAATATTTATCTGTCAACTTCATTTAAGTTCAATATTTCAGAATTCTTTGCTTCTCATTGACGTGTCCACATTTTCATATTAGTGAAAAACGAGTTGTTCACTTTCTGCAGTTAACTATTCTGTAGTATATGTTGCATAATCATTATTAGCGAATCGATTTACATCTCTACTATTAGCATAAAATATATTAAAATCTTTCTTTTGTCCACTCGTTCTCTTAGGTTTCCAGCATTGGCATATCCTTCCCTTCCAGTCCAACAATAATTCTCCAAATGTTTACCTCTTTCGCGTTTCTTTGAAAGTTCTATACATTTAATCCCGTGGTAATCATGTTGGAACATCAACATATTTATCCCGTTACGACATTCGTTTGGAGAAATTGATATGTCGACTTGTTTATTTCAATGTGCACAATATATCCAGTTGTTTACCTAAGAGAAAGGAATTTGCCCGAGTGTCTGGGAAAGCTTTGAATCTCTGTTTGCATATCAATCTAATCGTGACTAATCATTCAGTCTCCTACTACTTAATGAAAGCGATATCCATCTCAACAAGCAATGATCTTAAAAGTCGACGTTCATCATTGTCTAATGGCAATTGTGATTGATGACTTCCAATTTTAATGGAATCAATTAGCATTTAAAAATAAACAGCAAAACATGCTATAAGGCACAGTCTCGGTAAATAATATAAAGAAGAATGGAGGGTAAATTCGTCTGACCATTTTGACTCTTTGTCAGATCTGTGTGGCATTGGATAAATCAAACGACTCGTTGGCATCAATTCCGTTTACATCCAACATCAAAATAAAAGAGCGACCAAATAAAGAGAAGGCCAAATTAAGGTTGAATTGCGATAGTTGCTCTGGGAACAAAAAACATATTATTGCTGGGCATTTTGAACGCGACAATTATTAAGATGGCTTATTTCCTTAATCCAATGTTGTTTTGCCATTTGAAAACTATCAGTGATATCTGATCTCGGTGGAAAGAACGGAACCAGTAGATTGCTTCAGGAGATTGCCTGCTGAGTTCTGGAGCACAATATATATCGTTGCACAGATTTTCTTTTTTGTGAATTTGTATTAATGCTCATTTGAAGTCAACAGAACAAAGACATAATTAACACATTTTACTCGACGCTTGAACACACCCGTAAACCCTAACCTCCAATATAAAGTGAAGAGAAGTTGAATTGCAAGAATATCTGCGAGAAAAAAAAAATCTACACTTTCAGCAATTGTAACCCGAGACAATTCAATTATCCCGTTTAAAAAAAAGTGCTGAATTTATTCAGCCGGCCTGTGAGCATCTCGGGAGAGAGGAGGAAAGTTAGTTTTTCAACACAGGATAATCCAACCACGCAGAATTGGGATTTTCTGTTTCCATTCGATAACTCACTGGCATTAGTTTCCAGATGCTTCGAAGTTTGTTGATTCGCACTAAAATATATAGCTTGCTCATTAATGCCCGATTTCCACTGCAGAAGTTCATTCAGTTTCTTATTGCTGCTTTTGGGGTTGTCTTGCAGATGTTGATGACAATATTTCGAATTAATCATGTTCTTCTTTTGGAATGTTTAATTGTGTGCTTTTAAAACGTACGACTGGGATTGGAAGGAATAAAAATGGATGGCATACATTCCAATTGTGTGCAAAATAAAAATTCAACATGTCAAATATATCACATTGAGTTGCCCCACAACCTCAGCGCGGTTCTTTGGCATAAACATTATATGACTTCATTTGAATTACCCCCACCATCTGCCGCGATATTTTTGATCTGTTTAAATGTAATTGTTATAGGCTGTTTTTCAGATCTTGTCTTGTTTGGTTCACCTTTAGCAAATACGTCTTAGACGAGAAGACCATACGACACAGGTACATAATTAAGCAATTCGGCCCATTGAGTCTGCTCTGACATTCAATCATGGCTGATGTTGTTTTACACATCCCCATCCTTCTGCGTTTTCCTCTTAACACCAAATCCCCTTATCAATCAAGACCGTATTATTCTCAGTCTTAGAGACAGACATGGTGTCTGCGTTGGACTGTGTAAGACACACTAAGAAGTGTCACAACACCAGGTTAAAGACCAACAGGTTTATTTGGTAGTAAACACCACTAGCTTTCAGAACGTTGTCCCTTCGTCATGTGAGTGGGAAAAACTAATGTCCCGAGTGACATGATTTCCACAGCCTTCTGCCGTAAAGAGTTCCACAGATTCACAATCCACTGGCTGAAGTAATTCCTCCTCTTTTTTTTTAATGATCATCGGTTTAGCCTAAATTTGTGCATTCTCGTTCCAGCTTTTCCTACCCGCGGAAGCATTCTTTCCATGTCCATTCTATTCAAGTCTTGCAGAATCCTGTAACTTTCAATAAGTCCGCCCACCACCGCCGCCCTCCCACCACCACCGCCCCCCTCAACCGCACCGCCCCCCCCCCCCACCCTTCTCCCGCCCGAACCCCGACACCCTTCGAAACTTCAACGAGTACAGATCCAGAGTCCTCAATCATTTTTCATACGACCCACTCTTCAATTTAGGAATCATTCTTGTCAAACTCGACTGGAATCTTTCCATGACAATATTTTTCGTTAGATATAGTGTAGAAAATTCCACACAACAGTCCAATTGGGGCATTACCAGAGCCTTATACATTGAGAGAAGTACATCCCTTATCTTGATTCCTAGCACTCTCGACATGAATGCTAACAATGTTTTTGCTTTCAAAATTCACCTTAAGAGAATCTTGAACATGTCTCCCAAATTCCTTTTGTGTTTCTGAATTCCTAAACATTTTCTCATTTCAAAATCACACTATGCCTCCATTCTTCTTGCAAAGTGCATGGCTTCACACGTTTCCACATTGTATTCCATCCAGCACTTCTTTGCCCACACTTCTAACCTGTCCAGTTCCTTCTTCAGCCCCTCTGCTTCATCAATACTACCTGTCCTTCTTCACCTTTTGGATTATCTGCAAACTTAGTAACAGTGCCTTCTGTCCTTCATCAAAGCCGTCATTGTATATTGTGAAAAGGTACTTCCCAGCATTGACTGCAGTGGCACACCACTAGTCAGCAGCCACCAGCATGAGGAACACCCCTTTATTCCCACTCTCTGTCTTCTGCCGGTCAACCAATCCTCTGTCCATTCCAAGGTCTTACCCTTAAAACCTTGGGCTTTAACATACTTAACAGTTTCCTAAGCAACGCCTTGTCAACGACCTTCTGGAAATCTAAATAAATCACATCTATTGAGTCTCTTGTATGCAACTTCCTTGTTACATCCTTAAATATCTCTAACAGAATACTAGCTATGAGGTCCTCTTGACGAAGCCGCAATGACTCAGTTTGACTTTATCATGCATCTCCAGGTACATTGCAATCTCATCTATAATAATACACTATGCAATATTACCAATTACAGAAGACAGGCTAACAGGCCTATTACATTCAGTCTGCTCCCTCCCTCCCACCCTTCTTAAACAGTGGTGTTACATTTGCTATTTTCCAGCGTTATGACATCCTCCCTTATTATAAAATGGTTTATAATAAGTAGCCTAATATTTGATTTGATTTGAGTGATTATTGTCACGTGTAATAACATAGTCATATGGATGTTTAGAGCGACACAGAGAAAACATACCGCTCACAGCGATGGAAACCAGAGAGGGCAGAATGTAGCGCTACACTCATAGCTCGGATGTAGAGAAAGATAAACTTAATGCGAGGTAAGTCGATTCAAAAGTTTGACCGAAGCAGGGAAGAAGTTGTTCTTGAAACAGTTGGTACGTGACCTCAGGCTTGTGTGTATTTTTCATCCGAAGGAATGCAGTGTAAGAATGAAGGTCCAGGGTGCGTGGAAATATTAATTGTGTTGGCTGCTTGCGGAGACAGCGGGAAGGTTCGACAGTGCCAATGGATGAGAGTCTGGTTTGCGTGTTAGATCGGGCTATGTTCACGACCTTGTGTAGATCTTTGCGGAATTAGGCAGAACAGATTCTGGACAAAGCTGTGATTCAAACATAAATAATATTTTCTATGGTGCATCTGTAAAAGTTGGTGAGAATCATAGCTTGCATGTCAAATACCGTTTATCTCCAGAGAAAGCAAAGGCGTTGGCGAGCTTTCCCAGCCATAATGTCGGTATGGGGGATACCGGAAAACCTGAAGCTCTCGATCAGTTTTGTTCCATTGTATTCAATTGTTCAAAAAAACGGTTTCGATTCCAGTCTCAGGTCACTCACAGGTTAACTACACGTTCTCCCCTCCTTGGGGAGTGTTTGCCTCGCTGCTCCGGTTTCCTTCAACATCGATAGATGTGGGGTTAGCTGGATCGGTGATGCTAAATTGACACTGAGGGTCGGGGGTTCAGCAGAATAAATACATGTGGTTATGGAAATAGGGTAAAAAGCCTGACAACACGAGGTTTAATTCCAACCGATTTATTTGACAGTACACTCACTAGTTTTCGGGGTTAGTCCCTTCGTCTGACGGTGTTTACCCCAGTCCAATGCCGGCATATCCACATTATGGAAATAGGGACAGTGTGGGATTGCGGTTGGTGCAGACTCGATGCGTCGAATGGCCTCTTTCTGCGTTGTAGGGTTTCTATAAACTTCTATTTTCTGAGACGTCCCATCTTCTGTGTTCAATCTTCTGTCCAATAACACAAAGCAAACAGAATGTATTCTTCACAATTCTGTCCAATTGTGAATCAATTTTCACTCAATTATGAACGTAGCTGTCTTAATTATTTTACTCTGGCCAACGCAATACCTTTCATTGAATAAATCCTGCCGTGGCTTGATCCAGCAAAATAAATCAAACCACATTTAACCAAATTAGACTCCATCTGTCACTCGTTGGCCCACTAGTCAAATTGTCATGTTCCCGTTGGAAATCCAGACAACCATCTTCACTCTCTACTACGGCACCAATCTTGGTGTCGTTTGCAAACGTACTAACCATGCCTCCGACATTGTCATCCAAATTATTAATACAAATGAAATGAATTGTGGACCAGAACCGACGCCCTTCCAAAATGCAATCAACTTCCCGGGAAATGATTATAACTCTCAAATGTTTGTCATAAGTATCTGCCACTCTATATCTTGTAGGTAGTGTATCTTACAATGCCTTATCTCTCCTGTACTTGTTAAACAAAGGCACAACATTTGTCACCCTCATCAGTCGCTGTCGATTGTTCAAAACTATCTCTGCTTGTGGCCAAAAAAATTCCTTCCTTGCCTCTCACAACGTTCGAAGATAAACCTCATCAGTTCACGGCGGTCTTTCACCTTTAATGCATTTTATGATTTCCAGCTCCTCCTTCTATGAGTTCTGTAATCTTATCATGACATCACTATTATTTCACAAATTTCTCCTCATACTCATCCCTACTGCAGCAATAAATATTGATGATATCACCCATCGCTTGCTCATTCGCACATCGAAGATATTGTTCATCTTTAAGTGTCCCCATTCTCTAACTAGGTACTTTTTGTCCTTCATGTATTTGTAGTAGCTCTTTGGATTCCCCTTTCCCTTATCTCCCAGAGCTAGTACGTGCTCAATTTTTTGGCCTGCTGATTTCTGTCTTATTTCTATTCACGCACTATCGCGACTTTTCAAGGAATCGTTTTGATCTCAGCTTTCTATGCATGTCGCGTGCCTCTGTCTGGATTTGAACACGACCTCAGTGTCCCGATGCATCAAAAGTTACCTACGTTTTGTGTCCAGTCTTGTGTCTCACTTTAGGAGGAATGTGCATATTCTTTACAGTCGTAAACCACATGTATTTATTGCAAAAAGACTAGACAGGCAATGCAGATGAACTCAGGTCATGGATGGGTACATTAGACTGGGATATTGTAGTTATTACTGAAGCATGACTGCGGGTAAAAAAAAGACTGACAGCTTAATGTTCCAGGGTACTGATACTATAGGAAGAATAGAATAGTAGGTTAGGTAGGAGGGGCACTTACACTTTTGAACAGGAAAAACATCACAAACGTGATGAGAGATAATACAAAAGAGGGTTCGCTCACTGATTCCATATGTGTAGAACTGAGCAATGTGTAGGACTGAGCGTGGGAATGTGTTCAATGGGTTAGGAGGAATGTTATATTCAGTATATGGGTGGTCAGGCGAGAGAAGGCAGAATCTGACCTCCTCATGGGAAATACGGAAAGACAGTTGACAGAAGTGGTTGCAATGGATCACTTTGGAACCAGTGACCATGATTCCATGAGTTTCGAACTATAGAGAGCGATCGGCCTGTCCCCATATTCTATATTTTGGCAACACAGTACTGATGGCAACAGTTAGGGACTTCCAAAAGTTGTTGGCTGGTCAAGAGGCGTCGGAAATGCACAACTTTTAAACGTATGTTAACTACCTTTCAGTGTTAGACATTCCTCTTGTGCGCAGAATAATGCTGACAGAATTGGGAAACCCTGGATGACTCGAAATATTGAGGACCTGGTCAAGGAAAAGATGGAGGCACATGATATGCATAGGAACAAGGGATCAAATTTATTCCTTGTAAAGTGTAGAAGGTGCAGAAGTAGAATTACGAGATAAATCAAGAGGGCAAAAGAGGAAAAGAGATTGAAATGGCAGATAAGGCAAAGAAGAATCCAAACAGATTTTGTAAAAAAAACCCAAAAAGGGCAATCGCGTAACAATGGAAAGAGGGGGGTGGGGGCGTTTTCAGATGGTCCCTTAGCAGAGATGTTTATATCTTATATGGCTGCAGGTGAGATGCCTGAAAGTTGGAGGGTGACAAACGCGTTATTTTTGTTGAAAACGTGCTGCAAGGAAAAGCGAGGGAAATATAGGATTGTGGGCCTCATATCTGTACTGGCTAAGGTCTCAGATGGTAGTCGGGGAAGGAAGGTCAACAGGAATTTAGAAAGGCAAAGACTGATCAGGCATTGTAAGCATGGTTTTGCTAGTGGAAAATCGTGTCTCACAAAAGTTATTGACTTCGTTAAGGGGTAACCAAGAGGGTTGACGAGGGCAGTGCAGTTGATATTGTGTACATGGAATTTAGCAAGTCACGGTATTACATGGCAGTGTGTTGCAATATTGTAAACCTAACGGGATCCAGGGTGAGGTGGTCTAATGGATACAAAATTGGCTTGATGACAGAATACAACGTTTTAAAAGGTTGTTGTTCAAACTCGAGGCCTTAGACCAGCCATGTGCCTCAGGGATGGAGTTTGTTCCACTGTTATTTGTCACTTATGTTAATGATTCGGGTGATAATTTAGAAGTTACAGTTCGTAAGTTTGCAGGTTGCACTAAGATTGATGGCATATTTAACAGTGAAGAAGTCTATCTCGGATTGCAACAAGTTCTTGATCAGTTGTCCAACGGGCTGACGAATGGCCGATGGAGTTTAACTTAGACATATACGAGGTGATGAATTTTGGTAAGTCGAACCAGGACAGTACGTACTCAGTTAATGATAGGGAGTTTGGGAGAGGGTTTCATTTCATAGCTCACTGAACATGGAGTCACTGGTGGACAGGGTTGTGAAGAAGCTATTTGGCATGCTTGGTTTCATTGGTCATAACATTGAGCGCAAGAGTCGGGACATCTTGTTGAAGTTGTACAAGGCATTGTTGAGGCCGCACTTCGAACACTGTGCACAGGTCTGGTTACCCTATTATCTATTATTTGAATTCATCACCCTACTATTAAACTAGCAAGAGTACAATAATAATTTACAAAGTTGTTACGTTTGACAGTTTGAGATGTAAAGAGAGGCTGGATAGAATGTTTTTTTTCTTTTCTCTGGAGCGTAGGAGGCTGTGGGGTGATCTCATAGAAGCCGTTCGAATAATTAGGGGCATTGCTCATAGAGACCGTCAGCTTTTTCATTTCCAAGGGCAGAGAGTCTGCAACTGGAGAGCATCGATGTAATCTGAGAGGGGAGAGATAGAACAGTGTGCAATGAGACAATTTTCTCACACAAAGGGCAGTGAGTGTGTGACAAAAGCTGTCAAAGATAGTAGCAGAGATGGTTCCAGTTTTTATTTTTAAAAAAAGCATTCAGAAGGTTGCATTAGAAAAAAATGGCTCTCGAGGGAAATTGGCAACACCTGGTATTGAGGCATGAGTTTAGCCGTTAAAAATGCAACCATGGACAAGTTGGGCCGAAGGACCTTTGTTACCATTTGGAAAACCTCAATGAATCTATGGGTCTATGACTGGTCTATACACCGTTGACAAACTTCCACTTACTGAGCGTCCATTTGCCAGCCCAAAGACTCCACCAGTCAACTGTTGAAAATTCTTATCTCATACTATCAAAATTGGTTTTGCCCAATTTCGAATTTTAACTTTTGGGCTTGACCTCTCATTCTCTACTGCTGCAGTAAACTTATTGCACTTATTTTCATTGTTCTCAATGCGATCCATTACTAATAGTGATGTCACTTCCCTTCACTATTTCCCATGAGGTGGCCTGCTCTTGCTCACTCCATTGACACGCCATTCAAAAATGCTGAATGTAAAATTCCTCCTGAATCCACTCAGCCATTTATCTGGGTCCAAGCCCTCCATATGTTGGCTGTCCCAGTCAATGTTGGGAACGTTGGCCTGCCCTGCTGTTGCCCACCTTCTTTTTTCCTTGTAGTTATCTACAACCTCCTTAAATATTTAATCCAAAATTTATCACTCACGATTTGGCTGCCTATCGTGAAATCGTATCAAGGCGATTTTCCCCTTCTTATTTCTGAGTTCTACCGTTACAGTCACAGCAAGCACAGCAAGCAAACCCTCAGAAATATCCGCTCTCTTTACAACTTTGATGTTTCCCTTCATCAAAAATTAAACATCTCCTGCTTTCTTCCCTCCTGTTATATATTTCATACTGCATCAGAATCCTTGCATATTAAGGTGTCATATCCCTCCGTAGATATGTTTCCGTTTTTTTTATATTTTTATTTTTCTGCTGGGAATATTTTCAGGGATGGTAGTTCAGGCTGTAAGCTGCATCTCCTGTGGGATGTATGTAGTGAGGGACTCCAGCAGTGTTTCAGGGGATTTTACTTGTGGGCAGTGTGTTAGATTGCAGTTTCTGGGGGTGCGTGTAAAGGTGCTGGAGGGGGAATTAGAGGAGCTCCGCAAAATTCGGAAAGTGGAGGAGGACATAGAAAGGAGTTATAAGGAGATAGGCACGCCTAGAAATAAGACTTGGGTCACTGCCAGGAAGAGGGGCAAGAAGCAGTTGGGGGGATAATCCCCTGGGGCTGTTCCCCTCCAAAATAGGTTTTCGGTCCTGGAGGCTACAGTTGAGGAGGAATCAACTGGGGACAGCCAAAGGGAGCAGGTCTCTGGGGGTGACCCTATTGGGAAACCTCTGGTGGTTAGTGGTAAGTGGTTGGGCCACGTGATTGGGGACTCCACAGTTAAGGGGACGGATAGGAGAGTCGGAGGTACGGGTAAGGACTCAGGGCCTACATGGGGCTGGGGTCCGGGATGTATCGGACAGGGTACTCAGGACTCTTAGGGGAGAGGGAGATCAACCCCAAGTTATAGTTCATGTGGGAACACATGACATAGGGAGATTAAGGGAAGAGGATATTAACCAAAGATTTATGGAGTTGGGGTGGAAACTAAAGGCCAAGTCTGGAAGAGTAGTTATATCCGGACACTTGCCTGTGCCACGGGATAGTATAGAGAGGAACAGGGAGAGGGAAAGTTTGAACTCGTGGCTGAGGGGATGGTGCAGGAGGGATGGGTTCAGGTACTTGAGCAATTGGGGCTCATTCTGGGGAAGGTGGGACCTTTATAAGAGTTATGGTCTTCACCAGAACCAGAGGTGAATCAATAACCTGGGGGGTAAATTTGCGAAAGCTATGCAGGGAGTTTAAACTGATTCGGAGGGGGGGTGGGATCGTGTCTAGAAGGGGTGAAAGTGAGGGGGGGAGCATAGATGGGGAATGCCAGGCAAGGCATAGTGGTGGTGGGGCGGAGCAGGGTTTGAAATGCGTGTACTTTAATGCGAGGAGTATTCGCAATAAAGTGGATGAACTTGCAGCGTGGATCAATACCTGGGACTTTGATGTTGTGGCCATTTCAGAGACGTGGATAGAGCAGAGTCAGGAATGGTTGTTGCAGGTTCCGGGGTACAAATGCTTTAGTCGGAGTAGAGAAGAAGGTAGAAGGGGGAGGTGGGGCAGCATTGCTAGTTAAGGACTGTATCACAGTGTCGGAGAGGAAGTTTAATGAGGACTTGTCAGTTGAGGTAGTATGGGCGGAGATTAGAAATAGGAGAGGAGAGGTCACCCTGTTGGGAGTCTTTTATAGACCTCCTAAAAGTTCTAGAGTGGTTGAGGAAAGGATTGCGGAGACAATCCTGGCTAGGAGTGAAAGTAATAGGGTAATTGTTATGGGGGACTTTAACTTTGCGAATATTGATTGGAATTGCTATGGTTCTAGCTCATTGGAGGGGTCAGTGCTTGTACAAAGCGTGCAGGAAGGTTTTTTGACTCAGTATGTAGATAGGCCAACTAGAGGTGAGGCTATATTGGATTTGGTGCTGGGAAATAAGCCAGACCAGGTGCTAGACTTGGAAGTTGGTGTGCACTTTGGTGATAGTGACCACAATTCGGTTACGTTCACCTTAGTGATGGACAGGGACAGGCATGAACCTCGGGTCAGTAGATTTAGCTGGGGGAAGGGTAATTATGATGCTATTAGGAGAGAATTAGGAAGCATAGGTTGGACTAGGAGATTACAGGGACTGGGAACGTCCGAAACGTGGAATGTTATCAAGGAACAGCTACTGCGGGTCTGCGATAGGTATGTCCCTGTCAGGCAAGGAGGATTTGGTAGGGCTAGGGAACCGTGGTGTACTAAAAAAGTTGATTCGTTGGTTAGGAAGAAAAAGGAGGCTTATGTCCGATGAGGCTTGAGGGCTCAGGTAGTGCATTAGAAAGTATTAGATTGGCTAGGAGGAATTTAAAATAAGTTAAGAAGGGCTAAAAGAGAACATGAGAAGACTTTGGCTGATAGGATTAAGGAGAATCCTAAGGCGTTCTATAGGTATGTCAAGAATAGAAGGTTGGTCAGGGCAAGATTACGGCCAGTTACAGACAGCAGAGGGAAGATGTGTGTGGAACCGGAGTAGATTGGAGAAGCATTGAACCAATATTCGGTGTTCACGCAGGGGGACATGAATATAGCTGAGGAGGACACTGGGTTGCAGGGGTATAAACTGGACAGTATTACGGTTGATAAGGGGGATGTGCTGGATATTCTTGAGGGGTTGAAAATAGATAAGTCCCCTGGTCCAGATGGAATCTACCCTAGGATTCTCTGGGAGGCTAGAAAGGTGATTGCAGAGCCTCTGGCTCTGATCTTCAGGTCGTCATTGGTCTCTGGTGTAGTCCCGGAGGATTGGAGGATAGCGAATGTTGTCGCATTGTTTAAGAAGGGGAACAGAGACTTTGCCGGGAATTATAGACCGGTGAGTCTTACTTCTATTGTGGGCAAGATTTTAGAAAGAATTATTAGGGATAGGATTTATAGTTATTTGGAGTGTAATGAATTGATTAGAAATAGTCAGCATGGTTTTGTAGCGGGTAGGTCGTGCCTTACTAACCTTATTGAGTTTTTTTATAAGGTGACCAAAGAGGTGGATGGGGGCAAGACAGTTGATGTGGTATATATGGATTTTAGTAAGGCTTTCGATAATATTCACCACGGTAGGCTTGTGCAGAAAATGCAGACGTATGGGATTGTGGGTGATCTAAGAAATTGGATCAGAATTTGGCTATGAGATAGGAGACAGAGGGTGGTGGTTGATGGTAAATATTCATCATGGAGTTCAGTTACGAGTGGTGTGCCTCAGGGATCTGTTTTGGGGCCACTGCTGTTTGCAATCTTTATTCATGATCTGGATGAGGGTATAGTTGGGTGAATTAGTAAATTTGCTGATGACACCAAAGTAGGAGGTGTGGTAGATTGTGAGGAAGGGTGTCATAGTCTGCAGGGAGACTTAGACAGGTTGCAGAGCTGGGTCGAGAGGTGGCGGATGGAATTTAATGCGGAGAAGTGTGAGGTAATTCACTTCGGTAGGAACAACAGATGTGTCGAGTATAGGGCTAACAGGAGGACTTTGAATAGTGTGGATGAACAGAGGGATCTAGGTCTATGTGCACATAGATCCCTGAAAGTTGGGAATCAAGTAGATAAGGTTGTTAAGAAGGCGTACGGTGTCTTGACGTTTATTGGTAGGGGGATTGAATTTAAGAGTCGCAGCGTCATGTTGCAACTGTACACTACTCTGGTACGGCCGCACTTGGAGTACTGTGTGCAGTTCTGGTCCCCACATTACAGGAAGGATGTGGAGGCTTTGGAGTGAGTGCAGAGGAGGTTTACTAGGATGTTGCCTGGTATGGTGGGGAGGTCCTATGAGGAGAGACTGAGGGATATGGGGTTGTTTTCGTTGGAAAGAAGCGGCTAAGAGGGGATCTTATTGAAACATATAAGATGATTAAAGGTTTAGATAGGGTAGATAGTGATAGCCTTTTTCCTCGGATGGAGAAGGCTAGCACGAGGGGGCATGACTTTAAATTAAGGGGGGGTAGCTACAAGACGGATGTCAGGGGTAGGTTCTTTACCCAGAGGGTGGTGAGGGATTGGAATGCCCTGCCTGCTGCAGTTGTAAATGCTTCTAGTTTGGGGGCGTTTAAGAGATCTGCAGATAGGTTTATGGATGAAAAGGAATTAGTATAGGCTAATGGGTTATTGTTTTTGTAACTGGTCGGCGCAACATCGTGGGGCGAAGGGCCTGTTCTGCGCTGTAATTTTCTATGTTCTATGTTCTAATTATAATTTCCCTGTCCCTTGTATATATGGGATACACCGTTGCATGGGATTGGGTACACTGGAATGATACACGGGGCTGGGCACACCAGAATTATGGAGAGTCGGATACCTTGGTCTCAGGTTTGGACATAGTTCAGCAGAACGTCGAGGTTGTAAGGCATGTAATGAGCTCAACTATTCGAAGTTCTATGTTCTGTGTACCCATCCATGCTCTGAGTTCATCTGCCTCACCCTCGAGGAATTTTGCATTGAAATAAATGCAGTTAAACCTGAGCTTAATACCTTCTTCCCAATTTTGATTTTGCCTGAACTTGCAAGAACTTGGATTACTGACACTGACTTTACGATTTCACGTGCTCCCTTTAACGTTCGTGCTGCCTCCAGCTATCTATCCCTTCTCTGAACTGCTTTGGTCCCAAACCGTGACAAGAGTCGATCATACTCTACTGTGTGCCTCTCGCAAATATTCTGCCATGATATTTGTCCCCCTCCAGTTCCTATATATAGACTTCGTCTCTAAGACTTCCTCACTGCTGCCCCAGATGAAATCCCACTGATTACACATCTGAATCCTTGCTGAAGGAATACTTGCTGGCGGTGTTTTCATCAGAGAGGCCACCCCACGTCACAGTTTCCAAAACGGTACACCTGTTTGGAGGGGGAATAGTCGCAGGCGATGCTGCACTCCCTACCGATATCTCCTGATAGTCCCGCACTTATCTGACTGAAACCGTGGTGTGGGAATCTCCCTCGAAGTCCTGCCTATCACTAAATATCTCCGCTGCATGCTCCACGTTATGTGAACTGCTTTGTTTTAGCTGTACCTTTACAAACGTTCCTCCTCAATAAAAAATAATTTCTCGAAGCAATGCATGCAGTGATGCAAAGCATCCCCTCAACGTCTAATCAGCATAGCTGCTCCTCAGCTGAACTCCTGCCTTCAAATGCATGTGGAAAATGCCCTTCTGACGTTCACTTTCTGGAAGTAACGGCTGTGCAGAAGCAAATCTTCCCCTCAACAACAAAACAGCGTCGTCAATCTGCTGCACTCTGCATGATTTTGTTTTCAATTGAAGACGGAGCGATTTTTCCTTAGATTCAGTTTCTGCAAGCACTGACTGCGCCAATGCAAATTTCCCCACAACATCCGTCTGAGTCGCCAACCTGTTGCATCTGCTTGAAGCATTGACTGCACTGACAAACAGCACCCTTGAAAGCTTTCTAGAATGAACGTTCCTGTTCTGCTCTCCTGTGCAGGACGCTTGCTTTCACTTGAACCTGGAGGGTTTCTACCTGATGTACACGTTCTGTAAGTAGTGAATGCCTCAAAACGAATCTTCCCTACGGCAGCAAAACTTCGTCACCACCTTGCTGTCCAACGCTGGAATCTTCCCTCAACTTCTACACACATGTTTTCTTTCTGAGGTTCACTTGCTGGAAACAATGACTGCACTGATATAAATCTTCCCATCGGCAGCTAAACAGTTTTGCTACTTGGCTGCCATCTGCTGGACGCTTGCCTTCTGTTGAACACGAAGCATATTTCCCGACGGTGTCCTTTCCTGAATCAGTGACAGCGCAGATGCAAATCTTACCCACCATGGTGAATGAACGTCGCCTTTTGCCGGACACTTGTCTTCACTTGAACATGGAGGGAATCTCCCACACGTCTGCTTTCTGGAAGCAGTGGTTGCACGATGGCAATCATCAGCTCACTACTCTGCTGCCCTCTGAATAACATGTTCATTCAGTTGAACATGGACGGTGTCTTGCTGGGTTCCACTCAGTGGAAGCAGTGACTACGTCGAAGCAATTGTTCCCTCCGACAGCCATTCCACGAACCCCCCCCCCTCCCCCCTCCCCGCCCCCGCTCTGCTGTCCTATGCTGGACGGTTGCTCCCACAGGAACACGGACGTGTCTACCTGTGGTATACATTTTGAAAGCGGTGACGTGCTGAAGCAAATCTTCCCCACGGCAATAAATCCCTTGTTATTGATCTTTCGTTCTTTACTGGAATCTTGCCTTCACGAACGCTTGGGCTTTTTCCTGATGTCCACTTCCTGGAAACAGTAACTGCATTGATGTAAATATTCTTCGCAATTCTTCACAACTGATCAATGTTCTCCTGTCCTCTGCTTGACAAGTGGCTCCTCGTAAACAGGAGGAATTTGTTCCTGTATTCGGTTTTCCAGAATAAAGTGCGTGTGTGTTCTTTCAAATCTTGTCCACACCAGCCAATCACCTTCACCCTTCTTGGCTTGACTTGAACACAGATGGAGTCTTCGTGATGTCCACTTTCTGGAAGTATCGAGAATGTTGTCGCAAATCTTCCCCACGATTGACAATAGTTCTATTCGCATTTCTGCTCTCTGCCAAGTGCTGATAATTACGCGAAAGCTGAAGGCGTCTTCCAGCTCCTCTGTCTGGATCAATGGACAAAGGTGATGCACCAATGATTTGAAATTTGAGAAAATCCATAAATCTATTCCTCGAAATTGGAAGGAGCGAAGCTGGAGATTGGGAGACATTTGGAAGGGAAAAGAAAAAAATCTATGTTCGTAGCAATTATAACATGGCCAATGTAAGTAGCAATTAAAAACAAACAACACAACAACTGCTGGATAGAGTAGGTATATGGGTAGAGGGAAAAGAAGTTTATTTTGACCCAAACTTAAACGTTTACAAGCAACTGGGAATTTTCAATTTTAGTCGAAATCTGAGGCAAGCGACTGATATTGCAGATACTTCGGAGTTTCCTGAATTGCAGAATGATACAGACAATAAGAAACATTCTTTTTTCTCTGTTACTGTTCTGACAATTTGTCTTGATGCACATTTGTTCTAAATGAGCCATGCGCTTTTGTTTTCTGTGATTGTAACAGGTTTATTTTTGCAGAAGTTTCGAAAGAGCGTTGGGAACGAAGCTTGTCATCCCATGGAAACATATTTAAACACAACAATGATATCGGCTGAAATTCGAAAAAAAAAAATGTTGATTTGTGTGACAGTGATTTTGTATCAGCAGCACTGCCACATTCAGCGTGTCCCATTACTTGAGGCTGCCTCTGTTATTAAAGATTAAACACCAAAATAATCGCCAGTTGCATTCTGTGCATACGCTACCTCTACTTCTGTGCGTTCCCAATATTAAACCTAGTTACATTGGATCTAAATGTTCTTTAACAATCTGTCATCCGGTTTGTTTTCAAACGATAACTTTGCTGTTTTCAGATATCCACGTGATAGATTGTATTTTCGATCTCATCTTGAATTCTTCTGACAATATTTGACAGTTCCTTCAGTCATTCAAGTTCTGAAAATAGAGATCTCTGTCACTTGGTGTTACCTCTGACTCAGGCTGAGCAGCCTTCGAGCCATATTGCCATTTGAATTCGTATACCCGTTCTGTTTTGACTTGGAAACAGGAAAATATGGCCAGTTACAAGACAGCGAAGATGTTAATCGAAGTCAACCCACACTGATAGAATTCGGGAGACAATGTCTCAGTTAAGCTAATTCCTTCGCAAGTATTTATCCATATTCCTTTAGAACGACAAGATTGCCTATTTGCAGTTACAGCAGTTGGCACCTTCGAACAAGCAGCGCGTCAGCTCTCCTTCGTTAAACAACTTAGTTTCTGAATCCTCATAAAAAGGCTGGTGCACAGACTATAAAGTGAGAGGCCATTATTTTCTGTAATTTTACCTCGGATCGAAATAAATTACGAAGACAAAGGAATGAGTCTGGAGGTCAACCATTACACCCGAAACTCTAACTGCCCGACATCACAGATCACTGTACGCCATTCTGCGCTTCCCTTGTCAGATTTCTCACAAGTGGGAATACCATATGATTCCATCGATCTATCATTTTCTGTTTTAAAGTTATTCAATGACGATATATACGTTGCCATTTGAGGCAGAGTTCTGAGATCGACATTGCTTCAATCAAGGCAGGCCTCGCACTCGATACTGCCAGCTGATCCACATGATCGAACAGTTTGAAATTTCCACGCCATTTCATAAAGTAAGGATGAAAATTTCACGGAGTATAAACTATGCTGAAAACTGTTCTGTCCTACTACAGTCGAACATTTTTAAACATGCTCAACTTATCACCTTATCATGTCATCCATTTCGTATTCGAGATTAAATATCTTTTTGCTGATTCATGCACAAGAAAACGTATGTAATTCTGCAGCTCAGAATCTTAAAGTCGATTACTTGAAAAAGCCTTTGCTTCAATTCTATTTACCATATCAAATTCAGAAAATATATAATTTCCTATATCATGGTCCATCACAGAGATTGTTCCCACTCATCAAACCACTCATTGTACCCACTTATTGTTAAATACCTGTCTAAACTTTCTTTTAACTCATGAGAATTTTGTACCCACCTGTGCTTATTTTAACGTCTTCTAGAAGCAGACCATAATATCATTTCCTAACTTTAATTTAGTAATGAAAGCTGTAAAGCAATCAGCCACATGCTTTAGGTGACTGTCTTTGTCACGCATTCACGTAATAACAGAATCACAGAATACTACAGTGCAGGGAAACCCCTTTGGCCCTCTAGTCTTCACTGACGATCCTGGTCTGCCCACCGCATCCCACGCGCAGTCACTTGACTATTAGCCTGGAATATTGTGGCATGCCGAATACCCATTCAGACACTTTTAATTTATATGAGGCATGACAACTCGGGAAGGTGGAGCTGAGTCACGACAGATCAGCCATGCTCTTATTGAATGGCGGGGCAGGCTCGAAGGGCCAGATGGCCTACTCTTGCTCCTATTTCTTATGTTCTTATGTTCTTAACTCCATTACCCACAAGCGCCCCCCTCCCCACTCCACCCGTTGCCCCCCTTCCCCCGCCCCCGACACATACAGTGCATTTCAGACAGTCTCCACCTCTGGGTATTGATATCTATATTTCTTTCCCTCAGATCCCCTGAAACTCCAAACCCTCAGCGTAGATGTCTGTCCTCCCATGATTGACACTTGAATTGAGCGGAACACCTGTTCCCTATTTACTATCGCCATGCCCTCTTCTTGAACACCTCAATAAGGTCGCCCTCAGTCGTCTCCTCTTCACAGAAAACAAAAGATGCCCTCATTTGCATTCTAAAAGCATGCTCTTGTCTACTGATCAGTTTCTGTTACTTTGTGATTTTAGTGGAGGGCCCCGTGGATGCTTTAGATTGCTTCCATTTTGTGTGCCCAATTTCATAAACATTGTTGTCCCATAACAATGTGATCGGCACATTTTCTGATCGCACCTCATGCATGCATCTCTGTGCTACTTGCATAGAAGTTGAATAATAAGGGACTCAACACGGATCCATTTGATACGCCAGTATTCACAGGTTTCTAGTCACTTCTGCAGCAGTTTGTCATCACAATTTAAATTTTAAAATTCATGTCAGTCATTGTGCATGCACTGTCCTACATTTCTAAAGGAACAACAACAACCATTAGTCAATGGGATTATTCTGGTCGCTGGTCCTGCCAAATGAGAAGGAAGCGATTTACATGACTTCAGAAATTTGTCATTGTCTGGTCAGTTTGCTGGAGCCGACAGTAAGGTCACCTACCACTCCCACCTTTCAATATCATTTGGGATATATGTCATGTGAATCAACTTCCACAGGCTTTCAGCAGACTGTTCTTTTTTTTGACATTGTGTTATCATGACGGCTGTATTTTTTTGCGACTGTACGGGTTGGGATCATAACGAAGATCACTTTCGACCTTTTTATTGTTGAGAATATGAACGACATGTACTGCAGAGATAGAAAGTATGCTAAATCGAAAAAAAAAATGCATCAATGAAAAAACAATAGAAAGCAGAGTGCATAAATCTCAGAACTCCACAGCCATTTTGCAGGTTGAGAAAAAGATCACAGAAAATGATCACGTATTTCATTTAGCTATTTTTCCTCTCGCTGATATTATTATAGTGATGCACCAAACTATCCTCCGGGTCTCTCTCGTGAATGAATGATGTTCTCATTAAAAAAAAAAATCAGAATGATTCTGGAAAGAAAATACAATCAATGTATTCGAGAGCCGCCCGTTATTCCAATGTCCCTTATTTTAGATGTTATGATCAAACAACCCTTTCGTCAAACATTACAAACGTATTTGCATTTCTTTTTCGAGGACACGGTATTTTTTTTCGTCACAACCTGAATGTTGAATTGCAACTCCTTCAGAATCACTTGGCAATGCTGTATATATCTCTAACCAGCATTGCACAATTTGAAGGCTGAATTGTTTGTGTGCATGTTGAACGGTTCTGTAATTGTGCTGCTCCTCACTTGTTCATTCCTCTTGTGTTTGAAGGTTGGGAAGAAATGATACAACATACTTCAAGGAAGAACTTGCAAGCAGAGTACTAACTCTGGATCATGCTATCGGGAGCATAATTTTATGTTGCAGAGTTCACCCACATGATACTTATTATTGTTTACCGAATTTCGAGGGACCTATAGACTTTGATGTTCAAATGATCCGTTTTCCAATTACGAACGTCTTTGTCTCGTGAAATGAGTTGTGATATCTCCCATTCGAACTCAATGATCAAAGGAAATCATTGTCTGTCTGCTAATGATTAATAGATGAACGTCAGTTACAGAATTTTTTTTTTAAAAAAGCAAGAGACACGGAATGGTTCAATATTGTTTTCTCATCGTGTCTCTTTTTTTATTGTTTTGTCAAAGTGCGCAGAAGTGGAAACAATGGAAACGAGTCTATGAATATGAAACATGTATTCTTTAAAACTTTTTAGAGATCTAATATCAGTCTGAACGCATACATATAGCAAAGGCTGAATCAGAATATTTAGTTGTACAAACGAAATATCTTTAAACATTTAATTTTTCATGGCAGTTTGAAATGTTCGGATTTTAATGTGTCTGAAGCAATTTGCACATAGGCTTGTTATGTTAAGTTTATTTACATTTATATTGGTACGCCGATGCTTGGTCACTATCTCCCAATTTCACTGACAGGACCGAAATCACATTCCTAAACTACCTACCAGTTTTGCATTTTGCAAGTTTTGTTGGAAATTAGGCATTGTTATGGGCGACAGAAGCCAAATTCAGAAAATCGAAAGACAGCAATGAACTCGGAGGAACGTAACATACATAATTTGAAATCGCGTGATATTTCTGTTCACAAAGAATCAGGTAATCATCGTTTTAATTATGCATGGATTAAAACAAGGCCAGTATTGTATATGCATGAATAATCTATCGCTATGGAATTGTTTACGTTGAATTGTTCCAATCAAATACATTGAACGCGCCCCTTCCAGCCTTGGGCAGGAAACGATCACACATTCAGACTGTTTCCAAATAAAATTGCATACATCATGAAACAGAATTCTTGGCTACTTGATGCTATGAATATTTGCCGGACAATTCTAGTACATATTTAGTAAATCCCGGAATGGATTATTTACGCAATTTGATGTCTGCATTCTTTTCATTGCATGAAGAACCAACGCTACCATCCATCCCTATCTCTTCGTTTGACCCAACTGTCCAACAACACGTTTCTGAAATTCTTACCATTTCTGCATTTTGAAAGTTCTGCGGCACATAAAAAATCAGGAGTAAGATCACCTGGATATCTTTCAGTCTGTTACGGAAAACCAGCAGTCAAATTAAAGGCTGCAGACATTAATCCAAGGTCAACCATTGAGGGGTTTAAACGTCATTGTAACGAGCCACATCGTGTTTGTGCTCAGTAAAAGACAACACAATTGCATGTTTTGAATTGTTTTGATTGAAATAAGTCTAATGATGCATGTACATGCTTAATCTGTCACGATAGAATTGCATCGTTTATCATGATCGGTTAAATCAAACAGAACGAACTTATGAGCAACAGATGCAGTAAAACGTTCAAGTTGTTATGGAATTTGCATCACGTAATCAGTTTACATTGCAACCGTTTCTTAATAACACGCAATGAAATCTTGAAAAAAAAAGCAACACCACTTATCCATGGCGGCGCTGAAAGAACGATTTGAGTGTATAATCACGAGAAACAGTATTCATTCAAGAAGATGCTTCACTTACAATTACAAAAAAAAGTTATCAAAATTTCGATGCTGACAGAATGTGTCTCGGGGATAAGTAAATGAACACATTTTTTTGTTCAATGTAACTTGTTGATCAGTATAAAAGCAGACCTCCGATGTTCTAGGGCCCAGATGTTGACGAAGACTCTGAGAGAAGTTTGTTTAAATACGCGATTCATTTCTTCCTAACACAATCCCTCTTTGCTCAGGGCATTTATTACGCATAGTTTTGAAGGTAACTAAAACAACACTGGAGGGAAAACGCATCCTCTGCACCTCCAATTTTACTTTGCTAAATGTTTACGACTCCTTACGAGAGAGGCTGGCGTTGGACTTGGGTGGGTGGAATAAGATGCCTCGCAAGGTTATAGCCCAACAGGCTTATTTGGAAGCATGGACTTTCAGAACGCAGCTCCTCGGTCAAGTGATTGGACACGTAAATGTCCAAGCATGTCCTATATCGGCAAAGGCACACTTACAAGATAACAGTTGGAGTCTTTCTGGTATTCATATTTAAATTATTACCTTGCAATTGAATATGCATGCTCTGTTTGTGAACCGACCTCTCGACTCGCTTGTTGACATACCAAAGCTCCGGAATTTTGATTTGAACTTTCGACTTTAACCTGGTGTTGTGAGACTTCTCACCATAATTATTTAGAACGTTAAGGATGCTTTCTTATCTATCTCTAAGCCATAATTATATTCTTTTCTTCGAATTACTTGCTTCCTTACAATCAATCCGCATTCCAGTTTCTCTTTCGAAGCTGTCACTCTTGCCTGGAGCTATCCATGTCAATGTATCTGTGATTTTAACTGTGCATGTTTTGGCAAATGCGACTCTGCGGAAGACAAGAATCAACAGATGGAAAACTGTTTGTAATCTTGATGTTGTATGCGCTTTCCAACAGAGGCATTCCTCAGCCGTTTAGTCAAGGATTTTTTTTTTACCGTGCTCTCTATTTGAGCCCTTTATTTGTTTTCTTTGATGATAATGTTGGAATGTTAATGTGTTTGCCCCTTTATTAAACATACTCGCTGCAAATTGTTTCCCCTTTGTTCTTCACAATGTCCATGTTATCTTTCGTCGTGTACGGATTGAGAAATGTGCTTGTGTAAAGATCTACAGCCGCATAAAAACGGTGCGCGTGCATATCAAATAGCAGCATGTCTTTCAAACTTTTACTTTTTTAATTCAACTATTTTCATCTCGAGAAACAATGATTGACACACATGATGGTTATCAATGAATGATGGCAATTGTGATTCACAGATATGTTTCGTGACTTTCCATTTTATTTTTGGTCAATTGGTATTCATAACAAATGCAGCTAGAATGTTTGCTGCAATGACACCCTGTCTATCGATGATTAACAACAACAAAAAACAAAATGTCCCTTACCAGGTGCGGTCTTTGCCAGATCTGTGTTGCATTGGACACAAGTAAAGAGTATTTAGCATACATTCTGTTAGCTTACATACGAAGACATAAAATAGAACAATCCAATGCAACACGGATCTCTATCAACTGATGGAGAAAACACAGTTGTTTTATGTGTGTGTTTACATTCTTAACTGACCAACGATAGAGATAAATAAAATACGTTTTATTTGTGCAATGTCCTTACCTTTCGTAGAAATTGGAAGCATTAGTGCGCATTTTTAACTCGAACGTCGGAGTGGAAGGATCAAATCACATTGTTGGTGATCTGAATACCTCGAAACCTACAGATGTTCACCATTTCCACGTCAACCCCTTTGATGTAGGCAGAGGCCTATCTTCTACACCGGACACTGAAGTCAATGGTAATCGCAATCTTTTCGCTGACATTGTGGGACAGAGTATTTTCGGCACATCGATTCACCAGTTTATCTATTTCTCACACGAAGCTTATAATTTCTGAGTAGGAAATCATGGTAATGACATTGCCAATTTGGAAAGTCACTTTGGACGGAAGTTTCACGTCTTAGTCATGTGTGTAACGGGAAGAACACGGGGCGAGAGATACAGCATTGCGGGACACTGGTACTTAGGATGATAATAATACTAAAAAATGTATAAGTGCCTCTCCATAATGATGTGTGGTTTTCGTAATTCTAGGAACAAGTTGCAGAGCATGGAGCTGAGTCCGAATCCATAGATTTTGAAGAGATTTGCCGGAACATGCCGAGATGGAACAAATGTAACACAGTCTTACATAATTGTATTTGTTATCCAGGTGTTCCAGATTTGATTGTAGTTCCAAAGTCCTGGCAACTGTTCTGGACTTATTGCTGCACTCAGTGAACTGTAGTGAATCCTGGCAATCTGGACGGCTGGAATTGATCGATGCTACGACTAATCTTCCAAAGGACTTCATGATGATGGATGATAACGTAGGAGGCATTGTTAGTGGCATTGCACATGATACCAAGAATGGTAGCATAGTCGACCGTGAATGGTGCTGACTAGGTTTGAAACGGGATGTTGCTCAATTGGATGCTTTGGCTGACAAATTGAATTTGATGTAATTGAATTTAGATACATGCAGGGTGATGCACGTTGAGAGATCAATCTAGAACACGTGGTAGTAAGTTAATGGAAGGGAGGTGGGGAGAGTTGTGTTGCAAAAATACCTAGGGGGACAGGTACATAGCTCGTTGATGCTGGAGTCACAGGTGGGAAGAATGAAGAAAGCATTTGTCGTGTTTGAATTCTTTACTCAGCACATTTGATACATGAATTGCGACGATTTCCTGAAGTGGAACAAGATCTAAATAAGTCCGCACTTGGAATAATGTTTGCAGTTCTGATCAACCTTAGATGGAAAATATACAATTAAATTCGAAGGAGTGCTCTGGAGAATTAGTAGGGTTCTAATGGGACTTGATGGTTTGAGTTACAAGGAGAGATTGGACAGAATAAGGCGGGTTTTTTTTGCCTTGGAATGTAGCTGAATTAGGGGTGATCATTTACAAGCGTATATATTAACGATGCGCACTGCTCATTCAGTTGTCAACATATTTATCCAAATGTAGACGAATCTAAAACTAATGGCATAGGTTAAGTTGAGTTGGGAGAGATGCAAAAGCGCCGAGAGGGACATTGTATTCACAGAGTGGTGAGTGACTGGAACAAGCTGTAAGTGTCAGTCGGGGAAGCGGGTGCAATGTTGTTTTTTAAAAACAAAACAAAAACGGTTACATGAGTCAGATGGGTATGGAGGAATATGGGCCAAACACTGACAATTTTGAATAGCTACGCGGTTAACAAAGCGTGGCATTCACAAGTTGCTTCGGAGGGCATCTTCACATGTTTTAGACATCTGTGACTCTATGAATCAACGCCAGAACAATGAGGCATTCTTTATTCTGGCACATAATGATAATAATTGTTGATTTCTTTGTGGATATTAACAATCATTTGAAGTCGACACACTAAAACAATTATTAAGACTGATGACATAATGTTTGAGCAAAAATATAAATCATTTTATATGAAAGGAGCAAAGGTGGATTTTTGGGCGTGACTGGGAGCGAACACAAATTTCAACATTGCAAACAATGTTAATCTTGGACAATTGACATTTCAATTATGAAAGAATGGATGCCGACTGAAAGCTGCAGGCTTGACAGCATCCGTGGAGAGAGAACGGAGTTTCATGTTTAACGCAATATCAACATTTTCCATGCAACTGGGAATTTCTACCTTTGTTCAAATGCTGCTGGCCAGGACATGATGTTCTAAATGAATCCATGTTATAAAATAACTGGAAATACAGGAAACGGGACCGAGAGCATTTGTCTGTGAAAATGAGGGCAACATTAAACACAACGAATCTTGTGTGTTGCAGCACCGACATAAGCCATTGATCAGAGGTTAATATCAATGCTCACTCATAACAGGGCAGTTCCTTTTCATTGACGACATATACAAATAGCAGTTTGCTTATTGCGGTGAATTTCATGGTGCATATTGATCTGTGACGTTCATATTGCGATTTTTAATTTTTTGAATCAGAGTTTGTAACTTGTTAGAATGATGTTTCTCGTAGCCAATGCTTTCTCGAAAGTGTCCCTAAGAATTTCAGAATGTTTTGCTGCTGTGATTGTGTCTCATTTTAATACTTAGCATCAAGATTGTTCATCAGTCATGAACACACTGCATTGCATTTAGATATCTATTATCGCTTTGTGGACTATAATCATTGCGTCCTGATTCTGCCAGCTTTTTCAGAACTTCCAGGTGAATGTTTGTAACAAAACTTGATATTGCGCGCAAAGATATTGAAATAGTAACAGTGGACTCAGCAGGAAATCAAAAATTAAATGCTGATATGAATGCTAAATCTTACGTTTCATCAGCATTGACTCAATACTTGAAAAACAATTGGACGACTTGTCAATAAGTTTAAAGGCTCAACACGTAAATGCAACTCTGCCTGAACTGTGACGTGTTGTTTTCCTGACAAAGAGGTTTTCAGAAGCCTTCTTGTGATTTCGGTCGGTTCATGCCCTCTCCTCCTGCACAAGTTAACTCGGATTATTATTGTTCTCTCTGGGATCAATTTAGCAGTATTGATGGCAATATTACGAATTTGTGGGGTTTTTTACTTTCCCTTTTCAAGAGTGTGAATACGTAATGAGGCTTGAGAAACAAATTTCTGTGCTTTAAATGCATGCAGCATTCAATAACCGAATTCTAAAAAAAAAGGTACTGTTCTTGGTTGCTATACGGTCTCAATATAAAATAAAACAGCATCAGATATAAGCATTGTTTTACTGTCTATGAAAGTGATTGCTTTGTAAAGCCGTAACTGTTTTATCGTAGCTCTCTGGCGGATCGATTGTATTTCAGGTCTAGAATTCAGTGGTGCCGTTGTAGCACATTATCATAGTTCCGTCCATTATCCATGTTCAGAAAATAGGCATCACTATCATTCTCTGACATTACTGAATCATTCTAAGCAATATTCGCGACAGACTGCTAACTGTCCTTGACCATCCGTCCGTTCTGTCCCGCGGACAGAACAACAGGACAGATTTCAAGGCACCCAAATCTATTACAGGATTGGATCCGGCACTGAGTGTTTTCCATAGAGAATACGCTAACCGTCTTGATAAATGAGTTGATTTAATCTGAAGCAATTTCCTCCTCTGTTTGAAACGTGAGAGAACATGTTTGCCGTTACAACAGTTCCTGTTTTCGAAATATTAGCGGTTGGACATTCTTTGGTTAAACGTATCAAACTCGGGATCCCGATTAAAACAAAGAAGATAAAACAAATTTAAAATCTTGGGATCACATGTGTCTTTCCAGGATAAATGAAAATTAAAAGATACAGATATTAGATCAGACGTGAGTCCCCCTTAATTCTACAAGTCACACATCTCAAACGGCTGCGTGTCTTTCTTGGCTTGAAGTGCCACCATTTTCACTAATAATAATTAAAAAAAACCTTTGCCATAAATTTACTACCGTTTTAATGCTATCTTTTTTTTGTTGCGCTGCCATAAGATGCAGAGTTTGGAGATCGTATATACTTCAAACAAAGCAAATCTCGCACTTTCAAACACATGCCATGTACCCGCAGCCTGATGAGCCGATTATTTTTGTAGAATACATTGAAACGTCCATATGATTCCTGAAAGAAGTAGACAGAAAACTGCAGAGTTTACGAGATGTTGCTATTGGTCTTGTGTTGCTGAACCATCGCGTCCTTAAATAAGCCAAACTACTTCAATCCAAAGAGAATAATGTGTTCAATTTCAAGATTGAAAGTTCAGTCTTTGTGCTACATGTCATTCATTCCTGAACAATAACACTTAAGGTATTCTGCACCACAAATTACAAAGATTTTTGGTATTCTTTTGTTTATTTTATGATGTCACCATGAGAGGGATGAATTGTGCGCATTTATCAAACTACTGATTATACCTACTTATTACTGTGTTTTATTAATGTGTGTGATTATACCTACTTATTAATGTTAGCAGCGCCTTCGTTACCAAGTTGCATCCACCTGTCTTGTATTCTCTGAATGTCTACAATGACAACACGTCCCAGTTTTTTTTTCATAATTCACTCATGTAAGTTACAAAACAATTAGGCACATTGCTTTTGGGAATCACCTGGGTGATGAGATGTATTGCAATTTAGGAATGCACCCTTCATTTTTTATCAGATACGAAAATTTGCATCCAAGTCAATATTGTGGCTTCTTGAATTCATGTGTTCCAGATAAATGTTTACGAAAGCATGTGACATTTACTCCAAGTATTCCACCTCAGTCGCTAAATAAACTCACATTAATCAGCAGCATATTTGGTTGTTCAGCTCACTGTGATAATATTATTTGTTTATATTAATGACGTGCTCTTGTTTTGGTTAGTGCCTTCGACGGTAATTACCTAGCTGTAAACTTCATTAAATATCCACAATTTTCCACTTCCATTGGCCGCGTAATATTGAATGGAACTGGGAAGGTATTAGGTGTATATTTATGCACAATTGAATGTGACATGGCATGTGGACAAGTTCTGGAACAAAACAAAATTAATGATACGTTTTAGGAAGGTACAATTGGATATGCAAGAGGGATGGATTCAAAGAATTTCATGCAAAGCTGCTAAGGTCAAAATTGGAATGATCTAGCTTTGATCTGGTCAGCATATTTCATGAGCTAATATTTGTTCTGCACAGATTATACAAGATGTTTACACAATTCTTAACAGGACTGGACATGGAAGCTTTAACCAGGTGTTGAATTGCGTAGTATGTTGTGACAGGGAGCAGAGCCTACCACTGTCTGATAAGCTGATGCAATCATGAATTTCCTCGAGATGATATTAGAAAATGTAAAGGTACTCTGACAGGATTGACCATTTGAATTTATAAGAAATAGGAAATTTATATCGTGGATAACCTTTCAGAGGGGCCTGAAATAACATATTTTCACACTCAAGGAATTTTGAGCATCCAACTTGAGTTGTGGTTGACGCTGAAAAAAAAAATCACCTTATTCTGAAGTGTACTGGCACTGAATGCAGATTATGACTGGAATGCTGGGAAGTCCTAACTTCGAAGGCAGCAAAACACACGCTGAAAAGTCGGTTTACAATGCACGACATTGTGTGCCGGAACAAAACTTCCGGACGTGAAGATTTATTAGGTGTCCAGTGTCAGTCTGAACATACGCAAATGCTAATTTCAGGGAGTTTTGCTGCTCCAGTAGTATATGAAAAAACAACAACTTTTTTTCACCTCTTTTTTCACAATTTGTACTCTTTAGTTTTTTCATAAACTGTTTTCACAAAAGTTTGAAAGGTTTGATTTTCCACTGATATTACTTGTATTCATTGTGCTAAAAACATTTTTTCTTTTTCAATTTGTATTTGCAATGCGCAGACATAAGGCTTTGTGAGTGCAGTGGACTCAGAGTCGAATGTGTTTTTTTTTAAAATGATTTCATTCTAGAATCATCCTATGGCATACGCATCACATCCAATTTCACGAGATTTTTTAATGTACATATATATTATATATATATATATATATATATATGAGTCTCACTTCACAATTGCGCCAGAGAAAAAAAAGTCACATTTTCAGACTGTTTCCATATTGAATTGAGATGCATCCTTAAACACAGCTGTTGCATATTTGACGTTATGAAAAATTGAAGGACTTCTTGAGTACGTACTGAACAAATTGTGCATTCATTTGTGTGTGGAACGGGAGGAGATTGTGTGTGGAACCGGAGGAGATTGTGTGTGGAACCGGAGGAGGATGGACAGGCGTTGAACCAATATTTCTCTTCGGTGTTCACGCAATGGGACATGAATGTAGCTGAGGAGTACACTGGGGTGCAGGGATGTAAAATAGATAGTATTGCAGTTGATACAGGGGATGTGCTGGATATTTTAGAGGGTTTGAAAATAGATAAGTCCCCTGGTCCGGATGGGATTTACCCTAGGATTCTTTGGGAGGCAAGAGAGGTGATTGCGAAGCCTCTGGCTCTGATCTTCAGGTCGTCGTTGGTCTCTGGTATAGTACCGGAAGATTGGAGGACAGCAAATGTTGTCCCATTGTTTAAGAAGGGGAGAAGAGACTTCCCTGGGAATTATAGACCTGTGAGTCTTACTTCTGTGGTGGGTAAAGTTTTGGAAAGGATTATTAGAGACAGGATTTATAGTTATTTGGAGAGTAATGAGTTGATTAGAGACAGTCAGCATGGTTTTGTACCGGGTAGGTCGTGACTTACTAACCTTATCGAGTTCTTTGCGAAAGTGACCAAAGAGGTGGATAGGGGTAAGGCAGTTGATGTGGTGTATATGGATTTTAGCAAGGCGTTTGATAAGGTTCACCATGGTAGGCTTCGGCAGAAAATGCAGATGTATGGGATCGGGGGTGATCTAGGTAATTGGATCAGGAATTGGCTAGCAGATAGGAGACAGAGGGTGGTGGTTGATGGTAAATATTCGTCATGGAGTTCGGTTACGAGTGGTGTGCCTCAGGGATCTGTTTTGGGGCCACTGCTGTTTGTAATTTTTATTAACGATCTGAATGAGAGTATAGTTGGGTGGATTAGTAAGTTTGCTGATGAGACCAAAGTCGGAGGTGTGGTAGATTGTGAGGAAGGGTGTCATAGTTTGCAGGGTGACGTAGAAAGGTTGCAGAGCTGGGCTGCGAGGTGGCGGATGGAGTTTAATGTGGAGATGTGTGAGGTAATTCATTTCGGTAGGAATAACAGATGTGTTGAGTATCGGGCTAACGGGAGGACTTTGAATAGTGTGGAGGAGCAGAGGGATCTAGGTGTATGTGTACATAGATCCCTGAAAGTTGGGAATCAAGTAGATAAGGTTGTTAAGAAGGCATACGGTGTCTTGGCGTTTATTGGTATGGGGATTGAATTTAGGAGTCGCAGCGTCATGATGCAACTGTACACAACTCTGGTGCGGCCGCACTTGGAGTTTTGTATGCAGTTCTGGTCCCCACATTACAGGAAGGATGTGGACGCTTTGGAGGGGGTGCAGAGGAGGTTTACCAGGATGTTGCCTGGTATGGAGGGGAGATCCTATGAGGAGAGACTGAGAGATTTGGGGTTGTTTTCGCTGGAAAGAAGACGGCTAAGAGGGGAACTTATTGAAACATATAAAATGATTAGAGGTTTAGACAGGGTAGATAGTGATAGCCTTTTTCCTAGGATGGAGAAAGCTAGCACGAGGGGGCACGACTTTAAATTAAGGGGGGGGGGGTAGTTATCGGACTGATGTCAGGGGTAGGTTGTTTACCCAGAGGGTGGTGAGGGATTGGAATGCCCTGCCAGCTGTAGTTGTAAATGCGCCTAGTTTGGGGGCGTTTAAGAGATCCGTGGATAGATTTATGGACGAAAAGGGATAGGTTTAGGGACTGTTTTTGTAACTTGTCGGCGCAACATCGTGGGCCGAAGGGCTTGTTCTGCGCTGTAATGTTCTATGTTCTATGTTCATTTAGTGACACAATTTCAGGCCTGCAAACTTCTATTCGTTGAATGAAGAAACGAGCCTTTCACCGGTCAATATTTACCGATTTCACGCACAGATTCAAAAGAACGCTTCTAAACTGCTTACCATCTTTACATTTTTTTAGTTCTGTGGGTAAAAAAAAAAGAATATGAACATATGGGCACGTTCCACTTCCTTACGGAAAACAGCAGCCACAAAACAGTGAATTAAATCCAGGACTCGATGTTGAGGAGTTGAAATGACAGCTCAAGTCGCATGGTGTCGTGCTCAATGAAACACAATTCAATTGTTTCATGTCAACTGAGTTGATCCAAACAAAGCAAATGATGTGCAAGGACTATTAATCTCTCACCATGGAATCGAATTTTGATTTCTGATTGGGCACATTCACTACAACTGACAAACGAGATACACTTCCAGGAAAACGCTCCAGATGATACGGAATTTGAAACAGGTTATCTGATTGTGTTACTTTTTTTCCCATCATATTTTCTATCAAAAAAAACAGCAGAGGTATTGACCTGCGATGGCAGTGATAGTACACTTGGGGTGTATAACCAAGAGAATGAGTTTACATTCAAGATCATCCTCCATATTTACTGAAAAAAAACCAGCAATATTTCGCGATAATTAGTTGTGAACACCAACGAGTCGGTGTTGGGACAATGCACCAAGGGTGCCAACTGTATGTAAAATGTATTTTTAAATGTAAGCTGCTGAGCAGCATAAGAGCATATCTTCGATATTTCAAAGCAGGGGGATCGGCAGAGACCTGAAGGAAATTGTACTCTTCATTGATATTAATTATATGTTTAATTGCACCCTGAATCAATCCATCTTTTTTCAAGCCTTTTATTTAGCATAGTTTTAAACATAATTAAAATCTCACGAAGGAGGAGTCCATTGTCTGCTCCACCATTTTTTGTTTGCTAAATGTTCCGTTCAAGAAAAAAAAATGAGTAACTTAATTCTGCCTAACGATGTATCTGCAAACTTTCAGAATTTTAAGCATTTTCGAATTTATTTCTTCCATTTAGTGTGTCCTCATTTTGTTTTATGTGCCAGACGTCGCATTTCGCTGTTGAGAGATATATCTGCTGAAACATGCGTGCGTTGAGCTTTGTTTTTTTTTTCGCATTTGCATTTGCGATTCTGCTAAAAGCAAGCACACACATGTGCGCTTATTTTCCTTCAGTCTCAGACACCTGCCATTCAATCAACGAATTTATTAACGTTCACTTTTTAAAAAAATATCGTTTTCTGTGTCTGATATTGTATCAATGTAGGGATATTAACACATTTGTCTTTTTATTGTACTCACATGCTAAAATGTAAAATGGCCCTGGAGGGAGTGCAGAGGAGGTTTAGTAGGCTGATACCGGAGTTGAGGGGATTGAGCTATGAGGAGAGGCTGAAAAAACTAGGCTTGTACTCGTTAGAGTTTAGAAGAATGAGGGGAGATCTCATGAGACGTATAAGATGATGAATGGGATGGATAGGATAGAGGTGGAGAGACTCTTCCCGCTCAAAAAAGACAGTAGGACTAGGGGCCACAGCCTCAAGATAAAGGGGAGGCGGTTTAGAACAGAGTTGAGGAGGAACTTCTTCACTCAAAGGGTGGTGAATCTCTGGAATCCTATGCCCGTTGAAATGGTGTAGGCTGCCACGCTAAATACTTTTAAGAAATGGGTTGATGGGTTTTTGATAAGAGAAGGGATTAAGGGTTATGGGGAGACGGCGGAAAGGTGGAGCTGAGCCACGACAGATCAGCCATGATCTTATTGAATGGCGGGGCAGGCTCGAAGGGCTAGATGGCCTACTCCTGCTCCTATTTCTTATGTTCTTATGTTCTTATTTTGCTCGTTGTTCATCGTCTGATCCCACTCTCTGTACGTTTTGAGGAAACTGTACGCCTCAACGACTATGACCGCGCTTTTTTTAAGCTTGCATACATATCTAATGGCGACAAAACTTTCATGTTTTTATTTTCAAAATGAAGGCGATAACTCTCTCTTGAAACAACAATCACACCTTTCGATGATTCTCAATGACTAAAGACAATTATGATTCACTGGTTTATTTGGCAACTCTTTTTTTGTTCTATAAAGTAGTGTACATGATAAAATGCAGTCAGAACGTTCGATGCAACTACACGGTATCTAATGATGAGAAGCGGAATAAGTCGGAGTTCCTGTCCTCTTACCAGTTTGGACCTTTGATATATCTGCGTTACATTGGATAAAAGTAATGGACATTTTGCAACAATTCTGTATTCTTTTGAAAATTGGGTCAAGACCAAATACAAGAAAGTCCAATTCATGTTTCGTCTGTTTGAACTGATTCAAAAATCACTGTAAATTATTGGCGTTGGCATCAGGAAAGTTATTTAGATTGCAATACTTTCTTGAACACCTTGGTGCATTGACATATGAGAACGATATATGTTATGATTTGGCTGGAAAACAAAATGAAGTGTTATGAAATTATATAAGGTTAAAATATTGAGTTCAGCAAAAGTAAATTTTGGAAGGAAATGCCTAATAAAATAAATCATACAACATTGTTTCTTTGGAAAACATGTGCTTTTGTGCTTCGGATTTTTAGCTGCAGAAAGCAACTTATAGAAGCCAGGTTTGCAACATTTGTATCCAAAACAGCAGCCAGATTTCCAGGACAGCTGGAGGGGTTTGAATTGTAACAGTGAGTGTAAATCAACCATTCGAAGAAACAGGACCAATTGAATTCAAATTAATGTATCGTTGGCAGCTTCAAGCTACTCAAATTCCAGGAATATTGTGAGTTTACTCTCGGTATTTAAACTCAGACAAGGGAAAATTACAGTTGGAATATCCTTCCAACTGTTGGGAAAAACGAAGGTAAACGAGGTTGTCATATGAAATATTGCTGTGTGAACATGTTTTCTTCAAATCACCATCTAAGCGGGAGACAACAACTCAGATAGTGTTCCAGAACAAAGCTTCGAAAGCAGGTCCGTACTTCGAACAGACGCCAAGTATTATATTGTTTGAAAGTGGTCACGTTCTGTAATGATATAATTCATTATTCCTGAACGAACTCTATAATTGCAATAACATTATATTGGGGAGCATATCCAGTTGGTAAATTGTCTTAATAAAGTCGTGACCAGTTTTAAAAATAAAGACTCATTAATTGTATGATAGAGAATGACAGATCCTGCTTTATTTTACCGAAAGCAGTAACTGCCTGGTATCTCGCGCACAGTTACTTCAGATTGCGAGGTGAGGTTTACAAGTTTATTTTTGTCGGGGGTAGGGGGGTGGGGGAGGTTTCCAAAATTACGCAGACGGAAACATCACACCCATTTCGTACAATAGAATCTGATAACGAGATAAACAACCTGTAAGCCTTTATTCTAATTTACTTTTACGTGATTATTTTCCTTTTTCACGTGTTTGTAGGGAGTGAATCATTTTTTTTTTCTTCTGCTCAATACAGAGAATGCGAAACGTTCAAAACATGGAACGGAATGGTCCAGAATTTATTGATCGAATATCACAAAGGGTGAAATCAAAGAATAATGTCATATGAGATATGTCCACTCAAAAGTCGAATGGCAGCAGGGAAGAAGCTGATCTGAGTCTGGTGGCACACTACCTCAGACTTGTTTTTTTTTAGACTGTAGAATATGTAAGATCTGTCCGTGTTGCATGGGGTTGAAGATTACGTTTGTTGATTTTCCGTGGCAGCAGGATGTGTAGACCGACTTAATCGGTGGAAGTCCTTTTCGTGTCATGGACTGGGCTCAGGATACTTCCCCTTTTAATTTGATCTTGGACAAAACAGGAGCAATATCAAACTATGATGAAAGCAGAGAGGACACCAAGATTGCTGATGACACCAAGATTGGGGGAAAGGCAAATTGTGCGGAGGGTGTGGAGAGTCTGCAGAAGGATCTAGATAGGCTGGACGAATGGGCCAGGAAATGGCAAATGGAATTTAATGTTGGCAAGCGTGACGTGGTCCACTTTGGTAGGAGGAATGGTAGGAAGGACTATTACTTACGGGGCGAAAAACTGCAGCAGGCGACGGTGCAGAGGGACCTCGGGGTCCTTGTGCATGAGTCGCAAAAACCCAGCTTGCAGGTGCAGCAGGTGGTCAAGAAGGCGAATGGGATGCTGGCCTTCATAGCGAGGGGGATTGAATATAGGAGTAGGGAGGTCTTGCTACAGCTGTATAGGGCATTGGTGAGGCCGCAGCTGGAGTACTGTGTGCAGTTTTGGGCGCCGCACCTGCGCAATGATATTTTGGCCCTGGAGGGAGTGCAGAGGAGGTTTACTCGGCTGATACCGGAGTTCAGGGGATTGAGCTATGAGAAGAGGCTGAATAAACTAGGCTTGTACTCGTTAGAGTTTAGAAGAATGAGGGGAGATCTCATGAGACGTATAAGATGATGAATGGGATGGATAGGATAGAGGTGGAGAGACTCTTCCCGCTCAAAAAAGACAGTAGGACTAGGGGGCACAGCCTCAAGGTAAAGGGGGGGGGGGGCGGTTTAGAACAGAGTTGAGGAGGAACTTCTTCACTCAAAGGGTGGTGAACCTCTGGGATTCTCTGCCCGTTGAAGTGGTGGAGGCTGCCTCGCTAAATATTTTTAAGAAACGGGTTGATGGGTTTTTGATAAGAGAAGGGATTAAGGGTTATGGGGAGAGGGCAGGAAGGTGGAGCTGAGTCACGACAGATCAGCCATGATCTTATTGAATGGCGGGGCAGGCTCGAAGGGCCAGATGGCCTACTCCTGCTACTATTTCTTATGTTCTTATGTTCTTATGTTCTTATGACCCATTCTGCGTTCCATGTATAAAAGCTGTTGAGAGTCATATTTGACTTGCCTAATTCCCTCAGCTTCGTGAAAAAAAATAGAGATAGTGAAAGACATTATTAACTAAACCGTCGGCGTGAAAGTATCAGGGCAGATTTTTGGTGATCTTTATACCTAGAAACCAGAAGACGTCAACACATTTCAATTCATCTCCTTTGATGTCGGCAGGGCTATATCATCCATGAGGCTTCCAGTCGTTGACCACCTCCCCCCAGCCGCCACCAATCCCACCACCGCCACTCACCCACGCCACCCACCGACCCCCCCCCCCCCTCCGCACCCCGCACTCCCCTCCGATTCCCCGTTTCAATGACATGAAGAGAGAGCCTATATTTGTTGCAGCAATTCACCAGAGTCACAATTTGGTTCTGCCTCAATATTGAAGAGAACAAAAATACTACAGTCTGCAATCAACATAACTGGATATCGAGTTGGAAGGGATTATGACCACAAATCCATGGTGTGCAAGATGTATAGTACGGGCCTAGGAAAAAGAAAAACCTTGCATATCCCCGGTGTTGAAGATAGCAGAACAATACCAGCTGTTACCTATCCTTACTCATTGTAGTCTATGAATTAGTTAATAAAGGAGTCAGTTGCACAACGCGGAGAACAACTGAAGGTCATGGATTTTGGAGATTTCCTGTTAGCATTAGCAGCGAGACGTCATCAACGGATAGAGTCTGGCATATGGTATTTGTTATCCGAATGTTCCAGGTCCGAGATAAGGCCAGAGAGGTGGCGTCTGCTGCTCGTCTGTGGCCGCAATAGGTGAACCGTAGTGGATCCTGGGAATCTGTAAGGCCAGAATTGTTCAATGTCATTACCAAAAAATGTCCTCGTATCTGCGTGAGTTTCCTCTGGGTGCTCTATGAGGTATGTATGTCCGACACAACAGGCTAATCATTCAGGTGCGACACAAAAATATTCCCCGAACAATTCATGGTCTGATACTAATCATTTGAAATCTGCACACCGACGATATTGTTAAGTTAGGTGAATAGATGTTCGCGAAAATCGGTTGTTGTTATTCTTGTACATGAAAAGAGCGACAGTAACTTTGTTGGAACGTCTGGTAGTCAAACAAATGCTTGCAGAATGAGGGATTGTAATCCTTCAAAATTGATACAACAGTTAAAAAGAAACATTTGCTGAAAGAATCGAGCAGTGCTGCCAGTATCTGGGGAGAACGAACGAAAGTTTATTCTTTGACTCAAGATAAACCTTTCAAAATAACCGGGAATTTCGACCTCTACTCGAACCTTGTTGCCCGTTAAAATACTTCACAAATACATCTGCTGTCACAGAATAGTTGGATGACAACGATAATTGGAGGAGGAATATGTATCTATTAAACGGAGAGAGACGTTAAAAAAACACACAATTTAGTTTTTGCAGTGCTGACATAATTATGTTGAATAATATTCAACATTCACAAGAGAATATTTATTTTGCATTGATTTAATAATGAAACATCATTATTCTTATTGCAGTACATAGCAGAGCACACATCGATGTGTGAGATTTCTGTTGTGAATTTTATGTGTATTAAGTCTCACATTGGTACTTGTTAGAATGTTCCTTCTCACAGACAGTGCAGACCCGAAGGCCCCAATGTAGAATCGAAGGTTTATTATAGAAATCTGGAATGCTCACAAGTTGCGGCTTAACATTATTTCAATACTTTTAAAACCGTATGTATTGTAAGTAATTAACAACCTCCATAACATTCAAATACCTGTTACCGTCGTGTGTACTTTGAACAACGGCAACTGACTCACAATGTTTTGAATGGGACTTAAGAACATAAGAAATAGGAGCAGCAGTAGGCCATCTAGCCCTTCGAGCCTGCGCCGCCATTCAATAAGATCATGGCTGATCTGTCGTGGCTCAGTTCCACATTCCCGTCCTATCCCTATAACCCTCAATCCCCTCGCTTATCAAAAGCCCATCAACCCGCGCCTTAAAAATATTTAGGGAGGCAGCGTCCCCCACCTCAACGGGCAGAGAATTCCAGAGATTCACCACCCTTTGAGGGAAGAAGTTCCTCCTCAACTCCGCTCTAAACCGCACCCCCTTTATCTTGACGCTGTACCCCCTGGTCCGACTGTCCTTTCTGAGCGGGAAGAGTCTCTCCACCACTATCCTATCCATCCCATTAATCATCTTATACGTCTCAATGAGATCTCCCCTCATTCGTCTAAACTCTAACGAGTACAAGCATAGTTTATCCAGCGTCTCCTCATAGCTCAACCCCCTCAACTCCGGTATCAGCCTAGTAAACCTCCTCTGCACTCCCTCAAAGGCCAAAATATCCTTGCGTAAGTACGGCGATCAAAACTGCATACAGTACTCCAGCTGCGGCCTCACCAATGTCCTATACAGCTGCAGCAAGACCTCCCTACTTTTATATTCAATCCCCCTCGCAATGAAGGCCAGCATCCCATTCGCCTTCCTCACCACCTGCTGAAGCTGCAGGCTGGGTTTTTGAGACTCATGCACAAGGACCCCGAGGTCTCTCTGCACCGTCGCGTGCTGCAGTTTTTTCTCCACGTAAGTAATAAGCCTTCCTACCATTATTCCTACCAAAATGGACCACCTCGCACTTGTCAACATTAAATTCAATTTGCCAGTTCCTGGCCCATTCGCCCAGCCTATCTAAATCATTCTGCAGACTCTCCACACCCTCCGCGCAATTTGCCGTTCCACCAATCTTGGTGTCATCAGCAAATTTCAACACCATACACTCGGTTCCCTCCTCCAGATCATCTATATAAATGGTAAATAAATGAGGCCCCAGCACTGACCCCTGAGATACTCCACTAGTCACCAACCGCCACTCCGAATAGCACAAATTAACCCCCACTCTCTGCCTCCTATTTGACAACCAGTCCTCCATCCACGCTAACACCCTACTCCCATCTCCATTTCCCCTGACCTTCTGCAATAATCTCTTGTGAGATACCTTGTCAAACGCCTTCTGAAAATCAAGACAGACCACATCCACCGGCTCTCCTCTCTCCACCGCCCTAGACACATCCTCATAGAACTCCACTAAATTCGTCAAACACGACTTCCTCTTAACGAAACCGTGCTGCGTCTGCTCTATCAAGCAATTCCGCCTTGATGACGGATTCTAACATTTTATCTACAACAGACGTTAAACTGTCCGGCCTATAATTCCCCGCCTTTTGCCTGACACCCTTCTTAAACAACGGCGGAACATTAGCCGCTTTCGAATCATCCGGCACTTCCCTGGAATCCAGCGACGTCTGGAAAATAACCACCAAGGCATCCTCTATCACCTCCGCCATTACTTTCAGAACACTCAGATGCATTCCATCCGGTCCTGGGGACTTGTCCACAATCAGCCCCTCCAGTCTGTCGAGCACCGCCTCTCTAGTAACAGTAATGTCATTGAGACCCTCCTGTCCTACCACCTTTCCATCTCTAACACCCGGCAAATTATTCACGTCCTCCTCCGTGAAGACCGAAAGAAAATAGTTATTCAAGACCTCAGCCTGTTCCCCATCCCCTACCGCTAAGTCCCCCCTCTCACCCTCTAAGGGTCCAACCTCTAAGGGTCATCCTAGCGAGTCTCTTCCTTTGTATATATTTATAAAAACTGTTGCTATCCTTTTTTTATATTAAGCACTAGCCCAGCTTCAAAGTTTTTCCTACCCTTCACTTTGCTTGTTTATCCATTTATACGTGCTTGAAAATTAAGGTCTTTTTACGGCTATATAGGGCATTGTTGAGGCCGCAGCTGGAGTTCTGTGTGCAGTTTTGGGCGCCGTACATACGCAAGGATATTTTGGCCTTGGAGGGAGTGCAGAGGAGGTTTACTAGGCAGATGCCGGAGTTGAGGGGGTTGAGCTATGAGGAGAGGTTGAATAAACTAGGCTTGTATTCGTTAGAGTTTAGAAGAATGAGGGGAGATCTCATTGAGACGTATAAGATGATGAATGGGATGGATAGGATAGAGGTGGAGAGACTCTTCCCGCTCAGAAAGGACAGTAGGACGAGGGGGCACAGCCTCAAGATAAAGGAGGGGGCGGTTCAGAACGGAGTTGAGGAAGAACTGCTTCACTCAAAGGCTGGTGAATCTCTGGAATTCTCTGCCCGTTGAAGTGGTGGAGGCTACCTCGCTAAATATTTTTAAGACTCGGGTTGATGGGTATTTGATAAAAGAGGGGATTATGGGTTATGGGGAGAGGGCGGGAATGTGGAACTGAGCCACGACAGATCAGCCATGATCTTATTGAGTGGCGGGGCAGGCTCGAAGGGCCTTATGGCCGACTCCTGCTCCTATTTCTTATGTTCTTATGTTCTTATGAAAGCATATCGCATTTCTGACACATATCCCAATTCAGTTGGCAAAGAAACTTATCGTGATCAAATTTTGTTCTTTCAGCTCACCCTAATAATTTCACGTTTGTCTGACGATGGCATGCTCTCGCTTTGATTGTTGTCTTCCGTTTTGCTATTGCGTAGCTACAGCATTATTAACTATCCACAGTATTCCATGCCGTAGAGAATGTTAAACTGAGAGGAATTGACAAAGTGTAATGTGTATTTATATGTCCACTTGCATATGGCAGGGCATGTGGACAGTTTGCTGACCAAAACAAGGTGAACGTTTTGTATTGTTGGTGAAGCATTTCGGTCTGCAGCTGGGATGCAATCAATACATTTGTTGCGAAGTTACTTAGTTCTTAATTGGAACGTTCGGCTACTGATCTGGTAACCAAGGTATTGATCCCGTAACATATCTGGAAGGAACACACATGATATTTACAAAATTTTTCAAGGGCATGGATGCTGATGCATTAAGTCGAGTTTGAATCGTCTTACATATTGTAACAAAGAACAGAGAGTGGTATTGTATTTTGTGATTAATCTGATGCATGTATGAATTTTCCAGAGAAGTTTGACGGAACGATTACGTTCCTCTGTCAGGAGTGATCATTTGCATTGTACTGAGGTTAACCGATCAGAGAGGACTTGGATGCTGCATTTTCACACTCAGACGATTCTGAGCCTCAAGATAACGCCGGGGTTGGGGGGGGGGGGGGGGAGGGTGAGGGGGTGCAGTTTTAAACGGAGTTGAGGAGGAACTTCTTCATTCTAGGGTGGTCAGTCTCGGGAATTCTCTGCCCGTTGAAGTGCTGGAGGCTACGTCGCTAAATATATTTAAGTCACGGGTAGATATGTTTTTGACAGATAAGGGAATTAAGGGTTATGGGGAGAAAGCGGGAAAGTGGAACTGATCCACTTCAGATCAGCCATGATCTTATTAAATGGCAAGTCAGGCTCGAAGGGCTGGATGGCCTACTCCTGCTCCTATTTCTTATTTCTTATGTTCTTGTTGAATTGTGGTCGATGTTGAACATTTGAAAACCTTGAGAATGATTTTGACACTGCATGCAACTTGTGACTTACAGGACCGTAAAGTACATGCTGGAAAGATGTAACTTCCAAGGTCACAAAGCACATGCTGAAAATTGCATTACAGTGTACGGCTCATTTTTCCTTTCATGTCTGGACCAACAGGAAAACACGAATTTTCTGAATGACCTATTTCTGCATCGTAGCATTCAATGATTCAATGGCTTAATAAACGATTGGTTGGTGTACACGTGCATCCCCTGTCTGATTTTCTTTTGGAATAAAGAGCCATTGCTGTGGCATCCGACTCCTGAAATGTATTAATCAACATCCAGTGCAGGAAACCTTTCAAAACAGGCTTCTTCTACCTGATTTCCAAATCTGTCAGGAAGCTAAAATGAAATCCACGTAATATATGTACATGACAGCACGAAAATGAAACGTGTTGTGAGGTTCCATTCTCACAGGTCCTTTCCAGATTTGGGGGCACCTTATCAACTTTCCTGAACCGCCACTACAACTACATTTACACTGCCTGTAAGGCACGACGTTAAAGAGTTACCTACCTAAAACAACGTGAAAACATACCAGTAACATTGTTATTTTTTTCCCCCTTGCATTGCAACTTTGCAGGATTACTCCACTAGATTCCCTTCTTGGTCCACATCTATCAGTGGGATGTTGTATCTAATGTAACGGTTTTAACTGATCTTATTTAACAGTGAAGCCTTTGTTCATTTAAAATTAACGCGTTCACCAGCCACTACCTACGTACTGCCCCCTAGCTGTAATGGAACAATACCACTTGGTCTACGGGATTCGTCTGATCTGTGGTGCTGCCAAGCAAAAATGTTCTGTTTGTACGTTTCCAAATTATTTGGAGCACTTGTCTACGAAGACTAATCACACAATGTCAAGTTGATTTTGTCATTGCCATGATCAAATATATTTATGTTGAATTTGCGACTGCACAGGTAGGTATCAGGAAGAGAAGAACATTCGGTAGATTTTTTTTAGGTCTCATCAATGACGTGTGATGCAGGATTAAACAAATAATTTCAGTGAAAAACAACAAGACGTGGATGTCAAAAAAAAAAACACAAGTGGAACACAAGGATCTAAGAACTCCACATTCACTTCACTGTTTGACCAAATGCCACACAATATGTTCACATGACACCACTGCGACATTTGCCTATTACAGAAATGTTCACTGATGCTCGACACGAATGGTGAGCACCCGCTCAACTCATGAGTTAATTACACCATAAAGAAAGTTGCAAAGTCTGTCTGCCAGATAAGCAGTCGTCCAATGGTGCTGACCTCAACTTTATTTACCTGCCTTTGTCTGAATGTGGATCAGACACAATACAACATACTTAACAGAGAGAAACAAAATGGAAGGAGATTAGTAGCCCATGTCTGGCAGACATTTCGCATACTATCTGGAGCTTTTTTGTGCCATCTTCAAAGTTGATTCTGAGGACGATAATCGTTCTTCAGCAAAATTTGAGGCATGCAGTGATCACCAGGACCGATGAATCACTGTCTACCGAAATCAAGCATCTTAGCGTAGTGATATGGTTGATGACATGTGCCACGTGAACCTGACGAACGAATACAATCCTAATTAATTTTGTTGCTAAGTGACGAATGGACTTCAGTAGGAGAATGACAGAAAATGAGAAAGGAAAGAAGTCAGCATTGGAATAAGAATTGGGAGGAAAAATATCTATTGTGAGTTTGGTCATCTCAGAATGCAATTCGTTGTTGAAAGCATGTCTTCATTAATAAAAAAAATCCACCTAACATGCATTACGGAAATCTCACTACTGCATTGCACGGGGTGAAGGGGGGTGGGGGGTGTGGGTGGGCGGGGGGGCGGGGGGATGGTGCGGGGGGATGGGAGGTGTCGTATACGCAGGTACAGACGGTTTCTTATTACAAGTGGGATACACACTGGAGCACATTTCTTAGATATTTGACGCAAAGAACATTGAAGGACATTTACTTTCTGTACTGAGCAAATCGCCGTATCTGCGAGATGTACAAGTTTAGTCGACAGATTGTTTTTTTTTTCATCGAAGGAGAAGAGACCCTATGGTCGGTGAGTACATCCCAATTTCACCCACAGATACACCAAAACATTTGTAAACTCCTCACCAGATCTGCATTTCGTAAGGTCTGCAGGGAATAGAAGCAGGAATATTAACTCGTGTGCGCATTCCACTTTGATGGAAAACCAGCAGCAGAAAGACATCAAATCTGAATCTTGGACTGAACATTGATGAATTCAAAATCCACAGCTTCCAGTCACATGGTGCTTGTGTTCAATAAAATGCCACATATTCGCATCTGCTCAATTGAGTTGATTCTACCAAGGCAAATTATGCACGTGCACGATTAATCTATCACTGTGGAATGGTATCGTCTTTCAGGATTGGCCAAATCAAATACAATGAATATATGACGTACAGTTGACCTGAAACTTTGCAGTTCATCGACAATTTGCATTACGTGGTGAGGTTACTTGCAAACTATTCTTAACGTGTTCTGATAACTGAAGAAGGAACTGAATTAAGACGGTAGTCATATGACACGTGGAGTGGATAATCAAGAGAAGCATCATTCATTCAACAAAAAAAATGCCATCTGTAATAACAAAAAAACACGAAATTCCGGTATATCTGGTTGTACATGCCACTGAATCGGCAGTGACGGAATGCGCTAAGGGTCACATGTCTGGGAAATTCATGCTTTTAAGCTAACATACTGGCCAGTATAAAAGCATGTTTCCACTGTTTTAGAGCACGGGGATGGGCAAAGAACCGGAGAGAGTCTCCCTACTTGCTATTAAGTGCGCAATTAATTGCTCTTGTAAACAATCCCACATAATGTAAAACATTGATTATGCATATTTTTCAAGATAAATAAAACATCAATAAGGATAAATGCATCATCGACGTCTTTCACTATTGTTCGCTAAATGCTTAGGTAAAGAAAACATCTGCAGAACGTCAAGGCAGCCAAAATATCTGTCTGCAAGACTACAGTATATTAATTATTTTTGAATTCACTGCTTCATGTTGAATGAATCGCCATTTTCATTTCTCTGCCAGACCTGATATTTTATGTTTAGAGCTTCCTATGTCAAAGTACATGTGGCATGTATATTGCAGATGTTTACACTTGCGTCTTTTCAGAAAAAAAAAACAATATTTGCGCACATCTTTGCTGTTCACACGATCTCATTGCTTTCCAACAGTGCCAGACACCGACCATTCAATAAAGGAATATACATGTTTTATATTGCTCACTCTTAGTTAATGAATTTGTCTTTGTTTACTTTGTTGACAATGGTGGAACATTTGTAGTTGTCCCTCTATTATGCAAACTTGTAGAAATTAAACTTAACTTTTTTTGCCATATTTCGCAACTTAACTCTCTGTACGAATCGAGATAAAATACATGTTTCATTTTCTGTGGCAGCTTTAAAACACAGTGTGCCTGCAGGTCTAATGGCATCTCTCAAACATGCAGGTAAAATAGCGTCACATCTCACAAACTTCTACTTTTTCAATGAAGGCCATATCCATGCCCCGAAAACAACAGTGGAAACAATCAATGGTTTACAATGACAAATGGCAATTAGGATTCACAGGTGTTCTTGGTAACGCCCCATTTTCAAGTTTTGTCAATTGATATTCATAACAGACTGCAGCAAGAACCTTGCTACAAAGGCACTGTGTCTGTCGATTAGCAACCAAAAATAAATAAATTCTATGCCCCTATTAGCAGATTGGTTCTTTGTCAGATCTTTGTTTCATTGGGCACAAGTAAAGACTATTTTGCAAGAATTCTGTGTGTTTATGCAAATCACACAAAGAACGGACTGGCAATAGTTCAATTCAAGTCTGGCCTGCCACAACTAATCCAGAAAGTTCTTCATTTTCTTTGATATTTCCATCAGGCTGATGATTCAGATAATAATATTTTCTTTAATACCCTGAAATTTTCACTAATTTAAACTTTATTTATTTTAAAGCGATGGCTTGGCTGGAAAACACCATCATTAATATAATCTGACATCTTGGTCAGAAGCGGGTTTTTTTTTGCTTGATATGATTTATTTTGTTCATTTTCGTTTGTATAAACACATTACGTCTTACGCTATTCAGGCGATGCTTACCATTCAGAGAGGAGGAAAGGAAATAGTGCAGTATGTATCGTTCTAGTGCTAACTTGTATGTTGAGAAAGGGCAAATTCAATTGAGGTTGGCCCTTCCAAAAGTCTAACAGCAGAAGGGATTAAGTTGTTCATGTATTGGTGACCTCAGAATATGTATCGTTTTCCAATTTCTATCCTCGAGGATAGAATGTGGAAGAATATATCCGGGGTGCATGGGGTCCTTGTTTATGCTGGCGAGTTTTCGTGGCCGCTGGAATTTTAGAACAAGTCAGTGGATAAGAATCCCATTTGCTTGACACACTGGACTAAAGCTTCAAACTTTTTTTTTTAGTTTATTGGAATCTTAGGCAGAACAGAAGCGATTACAAGCTGCATTACAACAAAAAGAGTTTTATATATTTTTGATATTCGTAGTGAACGTGACTAATTTCCTTTGTCACCTAAGAAGTAAATGCATTGGCGGGCATTTTCATCTGTGGCGTTAGCATGGAGAGATCAAGACAGATCTTTGTCGACCTTGATATCGAAAAGCTTGACTTTCCGGATCATTTCCACTTCATCCCTGTTAATGTAGACCGGGCATATCATCCAACACGTTTCCAATAGCCACTGGCTATCCCTTCGTTTCACTGACATTGAAGGAGAGATTATTGTCATTATGGTAATTCGCCATAGTCACGATTTGTTTCCGATGATCTGCCTCATCGTTGTTAAGACCCAGAACACTGCAATGGTGCAATCTATGTATTTGAGAATCTGGGTGGAGGAGTATGTTGCAACAAAACCACTGTTGTGCAACAAGTACAGAAATTGGTTAATGTCAAAACATTGGAGGGCATCGGTGCTGGGGTTAATGTTGGAGGAGACACTTTTGCCAATTCTGAGGGATGGGGGTCTGTGGATTCGTAAATCTAGGATTCAAATGCAGTCCGACAGCCGAGACAAAAGCCGAGGACTTTGGAAATGAAATTTGTAGAAATATGCCGGATGCATCGTCAATTAAGAGCAGCCTTACTTTTCCAGGCCATGGAGAAGCATCTGCGGTGGACGTGTTGCCGTATAAGTTGAACTGATGTGAATCCTGACAGTTTATAATCATGGAGTTGATCCATGTATTGAACAATGTTTCTCAGAAAGGCGTGCAATGTTGACCTGAGCAGTCGAATGATATCCTACGGGACTGCTTAGAATCAATGGACTGGCCAGTGTTTAAAAACAATGCAGCCAGATGGAATGAGTATGCAACCACAGCAACAGTCTTCATTTGTAAGTCTATATAAAAGTGGGATTCAAATAAGTAAATCCACAAATATGTGAACTAGAAAAAAGATGGATAAACAGGGATATCCCCTGCTTCCTGCAATCTAGGTATGAGGAGTTCATGCCAGACAATCCTGAACTATACAGAAAATGATGTGGAGATGCCAGCGTTGGAATGGGGTAAACACGGTTTCATTAAAGGGAAGTCGTGTCTGACAAATTTACTGGAGTTCTATGAGGATGTGTCTAGGGCAGTGGATAGAGGAGAGCGGGTGGATGTGGTCTTTCTGGATTTTCAGAAGGCGTTTGACAAGGTACCTCACAAGAAGTTATTGCAGAAGGTCAGGGGACATGGAGTTGGGGGTAGGTGTTAGCGTGGATAGAGGATTGGTTGTCAAATAGGAGGCAGAGAGTGGGGGTCAATGGGTACTATTCGGATTGGCGGTTGGTGACTAGTGGGGTGCCCCAGGGGTCGGTGCTGGGGCCTCAGCAATTTACCATTTATATAGATGATGTGGAGGAGGGAACCGAGTGCAGGGTGTCGAAATTTGCTGATGACACCAAGATTGGGGGAAAGGCAAATTGTGCGGAGGGTGTGGAGAGTCTGCAGAAGGATCTAGATAGGCTGGGCGAATGGGCCAGGAAATGGCAAATGGAATTTAATGTTGGCAAGTGTGAGGTGGTCCACTTTGGTAGGAAGAATGGTAGGAAGGACTATTACCTACGTGGCGAAAAACTGCAGCAGGCGACGGTGCAGAGGGACCTCGGGGTTCTTGTGCATGAGTCGCAAAAAACCAGCTTGCAGGTGCAGCAGGTGGTCAGGAAGGCGAATGGGATGCTGGCCTTCATAGCGAGCGGGATTGAATATAAAAGTAGAGAGGTCTTGCTGCAGCTGTATAGGGCATTGGTGAGGCCGCATCTGGAGTACTGTGTGCAGTTTTGGGCGCCGCACCTGCGCAAGGATATTTTGGCCCTGGAGGAAGTGCAGAGGATGTCTACTAGGCTGATCCCGGAGTTGAGGGGATTGAGCTATGAGGAGAGGTTGAATAAACTAGGCTTGTACTCGTTAGAGTTTAGAAGAATGAGGGGACATCTCATTGAGACGTATAAGATGATGAATGGGATGGATAGGATAGAGGTGGAGAGCCTCGTCCCGCTCAAAAAAGACAGTAGGGACAAGGGGGCACAACCTCAACATAAAGGGGAGGCGATTTAGAACAGAGTTGTGGAGGAACTTCTTCACTCGAAGGGTGGTGAATCTCTGCAATTCTCTGCTCGTTGAAGTGGTGGAGGCTGCCTCGCTAAATATTTTTAAGAAGCGGGTTGATGGGTTTTTGATCAAAGAGGGGATTAAGGGTTATGGGGAGAGGGCGGGAAGGTGGAACTGAGCCACGACAGATCAGCCATGATCTTATTGAATGGCGGGGCAGGCTCGAAGGGCTAGATGGCCTACTTCTGCAACTATTTCTTACATTCTTATGTAAACACAGTAAGAAGTCTGACAACACCAGGTTTAAGCCCAACCGATTTATTTGATATTAAACTCGCAAGCTTTCGGGATTGGGCAAAAACTTGCGAGTTTACTTTCAAATAAATCGGTTGGACTTAAATCTGGTGTTGCCAGACTTCTTACTGTCTATATAAGAAAACCAGCCATTATTTAAGGAGATCCATCAAAGTTACAAAACAAAAGTACCAGACCTAGCAAGAGTCCCAGGCCAGCCACACGGACCCTCAACGACTATGGCAAGGTCTGAAAGACAGTACAGGCTAGACGACGAAGGCATAGAACATAGAACATTACAGCACAAACAGGCCCTTCGGCCCTCGAGTTGCGCCGATCGCATCAACCCCACCAATCTATAGACCTATCTATAACCCCCAATCCCATTAAACCCCATATACTCATCCAGAAGTCTTTTAAAAGACCCCAGCGAGTTCGCCTCCACCACCGACGACGGCAGCCGATTCCAATCACTCACCACCCTCTGAGTGAAAAACTTACCCCTAACATCACCTCTGTACCTCCCTCCCCGCACCTTAAATCTGTGTCCCCTCGTAGCGACCATTTCAACCCGGGGAAATAGCCTCTGAGAGTCCACCCTATCTATTCCTCTCAACATTTTATAAACTTCTATCAGGTCGCCTCTCAACCTTCGCCTCTCCAGGGAAAAGAGTCCCAGCTCCCATGTAACATTAGTGCTTCCAACGGGCACTTGCCTGATCTGCTCAAAGCATTCTACGCCCGTTTTGAGATAAGAAATGTCAGTGACTGCACATCGTCCACCTGGAAGCCTCGAAACATCTGTATCTGAGGTCACGTTGGAGGTGTCAAAACAGCCTTCTCGAAGGTCAACTCAAAAACGCGCCTGGCCTTGATCGTGTTTTCGGATGAGCGCTCAGATCCATTGTCAAGTCGCTGGCAAGGTATTCACAGATATCTTCAAGCTCTCTTTACAACAATCGATGGTCGTTGTCTGCTTCAGAAGTCAGCCTTCATGCCCGCACCATTGAAAAGTTTATAGTCCAGTGGCTCTGATAGCCATCCTTATTATGTGCATCAAACGTTTTCTTAAGGCGCAAATCAGTTACAGAATCCTGGATTGCCTGGATCCACTACTTTTTGCCTCAAGATGTAGGACGTCCACAGCTGACGCCATCTCCCAGGACCGGAACACAACCCTGGAACAGGAACATCTTTGTCAGACTCCTATTTAATGAATAAGCTTAGACTTCAACAAAATGATTTATACTAATCTCATTTCTAAATCCCGTGGCCTGGGTCCTTCCTGCGACTGGATTTAAAACGCCCGAACTACAGACCACAATTGGTAAACGCAGCAGCATCTCATCCACGATCATCCTCAATACCGGTGGCGCACAAGGCAACGTTTCCAGCCTCCTATTATATTCCTTATATGCCAATGATTGTGTGGTCAAATTCCCGTCTGATTTGATTTTTTATGATGAAACCACTATATGGGACGGATCAGATGAGAGACAGTAAAAAATGTGATCGAGAATCTGGTGTCAATAAGTTCTCGCTCAATGTAAAAAAAATCAAAAAGCTTGTAAGTGAACTATTGTAGCGTAGCAGAGATGATGCCCTTGTCTACACAAATATAGGGCACTGTACAGGGCATTGGTGAGGCTGCAGCTGGAGTACTGTGTTCAGTTTTGGTCGCCGCACTTACGCAAGGATATTTTGGCCTTGGAGGGAGTGCAGAGGAGGTTTACTAGGCTGATTCCGGAGTTGAAGGGGTTGAACTATGAGGAGAGGCTGAATAAACTAGGCTTGTAGTCGTTAGAGTTTAGACGAATGAGGGGAGATCTCATTGAGCCATATAAGATGTTGAATGGGATGGATAGGATAGAGGTGGAGAGGCTCTTCCCGCTCAGAAAGGACAGCAGGACTAGAGGGCACAGCCTCAAGATAAAGGAGGTGAAGAGCGATTTAGAACGGAGTTGAGGAGGAACGTCTTCACTCAAAGGGTGGTGAATCTTTGGAATTCTCTGCCTGTTGAAGTGGTGGAGGCTGCCTCCCTCAATTTTTTTAAGACGCGGGTTGATAGGTTTTTGATAGGCAAGGGGGTGAAGGGTTATGGGGAGAGGGCGGGAATGTGGATCTGAGCCACGACAGATCAGCCATGAACTTGTTGAATGGCGGGGCAGGCTCGAGAGGTTAGATGGCCTACTCCTGCTCCTATTTGTTATGTTCTTATGATCTTAAATGGATAGAATTAGGGACAGTCTAAACATTCTAGTGTTCGATGGCCAGATCATCAAAGAGATTTCTGGATCCTCCGTTGCTGCTATTATAGTTAAGAACGCCAACCTACTTCTTTGCTATCTCACAAGATTAAGGAAGTTTGGAATTTCAATTCCGGATCTCACCGACTTTTACAGATGAAGCATAACAAGCAGTGTTTCTGGCTGCATTACAGTTTGGTATGGTTCCTGCTCTGCCCAAGACGGCATGAAACTACAAAATATCGTAACTGTAACCGTAACCGTCACGCAAATCAGCCTACCATTAACTGAAGTTGTCTACGCTTTCTGCTGTCTTGGAAACGTAGCCAACATAATGAAGGACGGCGCTGACCCTTGGCATACTGTCTTCTGCGTTCTTCCGTCGGGAAAACGATACAAAAGTTTGAGGTAATGAACCAATAAACTCAAGAGGTCACAACTGACATGCGACTTTGTGACAGATCAACCTCGCATTATGTTAAACTTTTCCATACCCAACTAAGACTGCAAAACTCTCGTGCTAACTTATCAATGAACGATATTCTTTGTCCGTGGAACACGCAAGAAACAATACTTTTCACTGTGTATTAATATGCAGGTCAATTATAAATCAAATCTAATCTCACCAAAGTGAAACTCTTTCATTGCATTTCATGGTGATGTGTGTTAATGTCACCAGAAAAATGTTCATTTAGTGGACGACGGTCAAATGTCCTCTCGTGAATAAAGTATGCACTGATTAGGACATTTCGGAATAATCCTGAAATAAAATAAAGACATTAACTCTGTTCGACTGTCATCTGTCTGACAACACCACGTTGTAGTCCAACTGATTTATTTGATAATACCCACAAGCTTTCGAGGTTGCCCTCTTTGTCAGGTGAATAGAGAGTTCTCGCCTCAGACAGAGCAAATAAAGCACAGACAGTTTAGAGATTATTGATTAGAATGCGAATCCTTACACCTAACCTGCTGTTCAAGACCTGAAGTGGCTGACAATGTGAGTGGAAGGAGCACTGATCACAGGTTACAGAGATGTGTATTGTCTCCAGACAGTACAGTAAGTGAGGTTTTGCAAACCCAGGCAAGTCACCGGGGTTACAGACAGTGCGACATGAATACAAGATCCCTGTTGAGACCGTCCTCATGTGTGCGGAACTTGGCTATCAGTCTCTGTCAGCGACTCTGCGCTGTCGTGTGTCGTGAAGGCCGCCTTGAAGAATGCTTACCCGAAGGTCAGAGGCCGAATGCCCGTGACCACTGAAGTGTTCACCAACAGGAAGGGAACACTCTTGCCTGGTGATTGTCGAGCGATGTTCATTCATCCGGTGTCGTAGCGTCTGCATGGTCTCCTCAATGTTCCATGCTTCGGGACATCATTTCCTGCAGTGTATCAGGCAGACACTGTTGACCGACTTGCAAGAGTTTTTACCATGTACCTGGTGGATGGTATTCTCACGTGTGATGATGGTATCCATGTCGATGATCCGGCATATCTTGCAGAGATTGCTGTGGCAGGGTTGTGTGGAATTGTGGTCATTGATCTCCCGGTGACTTGCCTGGGTAGTTTGCTGCGAACAATGGTGTGTTTGAGGTTGTGTGGTTGTCGATGGCAAGAAGTGGGGGTGTAGGGATAGTCCTGGCGAGATGTTCGTCTTCATCAGTGATATGTTGAAGACTCCGGAGAAGATGTCGCCAGGGTTATCCCCACAACCCACTTCTTGCCTTCAGACAACCACACAACCTCAAACAGTCCATTGTTCGCTGCAAACTACCCAGTCTTCAGGAGAATAGTGACCACAATTCCACAAAACCCTGCCACAGCAACCTCTGCAAGACATGCCGGATCATCGACATGGATACCATCATCACACGTGAGAATACCATCCACCAGGTACTTGGTAAATTCTCTTGCAACTCAGCCAACATTGTCTACCTGATACGTTGCAAGAAAGGATGTCCCGAAGCATGGCACATTGGGGAGACCATGCAGACGCTACGACAACGGATGAATGAACACCGCTCGACAATTACCAGGCAAGACTGTTCCCTTGCTGTTGGTGAACACTTCAGTGGTCACGGGCATTCGGCCTCTGACCTTCGGGTAAGCATTCTCCAAGGCGGCCTTCACGACACACGACAGCGCAATGTAGCTGAACAGAGACTGATAGCCAAGTTCCGCACACATGAGGACGGTCTCAACAGGGATCTTGTGTTCATGTCGCACTGTCTTTAAACCCCGTGACTTGCCTGGGTTTGCAAAACCTCACTTACTGTACTGTCTGGAGACAATACACATCTCTGTAACCTGTGATCAGTGCTCCTTCCACTCACATGGTCAGCCACTTCAGGTCTTGAACAGTAGGTTAGGTGTAAGCATTCGCATCCTAATCAGTAATCTCTAAACTGTCTGTGCTTTATATGCTCTGTCTGAGGCCAGAACTCTCCATTCACCTGACGAAGAGGGAAACCTCGAAAGCTTGTGGGTATTATCAAATAACTCGGTTGGACTAAAACCTGGTGTGGCCAAACATTTTTTTACTGCGTTTACGCCAGTCCAACGCAGGCATACCCACATCACGACTGTCATCTGCCAATTGACTGACATTTCAATGTCTCAGATTTATATGGCCTGCCATACTAACGGCATTTAGATAACTCTGCCGACTCAATTGCTTCCTTCTTTTAATCACCCAGATGTCTCATCATAATCTGTGTTTAAATTTGAAACAACTTCCTACATGGAAAAAAATCTAATAGTTATTTATACATCCTTACACCATGTTACACGATGGAACGTTTGGATCCCAGTTAAATAGTCGAACAACTGTGCTGCTCCACAAATGTGTTCCCCGTTTATGACTGAATGCAGGCCAGTGATGATAGAACACGCTTCAGATAAGAAATTGTAAGCAGAGTAACAACTCATGTGATGTGGCGGCGCGGGCTCGTTGGGCCGAAGGGCCTGTTTTCCGTGCTGGATTGTTCTTTGTTCTTTGTTCATGTCAGATTCCGGTTTCGAAGAGATTCGGAGCAATGTTTACTGTAGCTTAGGAGTTTTGCCGTTTTCGGTGTTGACCCTGAGATGGATTATCATTCCTGACCAAGACTGACGTTTGCTGGGATTTGGAGAATCGATGAACAGCAATTTGATGATTGAGAAAGTCTTAGCTTCGTAATATGAGTTACGATAAATACCACGTGACGTTGCTGAACAAGATCTTTGTATGCAGCGAATTGGTACATGGACTTACATCAGTAATAGAATAATAGAAAAAAAGACACATCAAAAAGAATGTCATTGTAATCACAAAGTCTATCAGGTTCTGTTATTTCGGCAGTGTGTTTTCAATTGTAAGTTAAATTAAAATAATAACGCAATAAGGAATTTCGAACGCTTAATTTGAGATCGAATATTAGTCTGAACACACATAAGGGCTAACTTAGGGTGCTTCACAGCTGCAATGTCACATCATTACACCTTTACTATGTATCGGCAGATTATATTTTTTCATTTCGTAATGTTTTGCACATTCGTTCCACAAAGGCTTCGATGGTTAAATTTTCGACTGATATTGTTAATGTACAATGTACTAAAAATAATTTTCATCAGCAAGTCTTACCATCGCAGGCAAACGCTTTTTGAGAGCAGTCGGGTCAGAACACAAGTTTTTTTTTCCAAGCATATCCACTTGTGTGTGCATCACATTTGCTGTCACTTGATGCATTTTAAGTGAGTCAGCTCTTTGTAGGAAACGTTCACACTTTGAATCAGTTTTCAAATAAAGGTTTGACACATCCTTAAACAAAACTGCTAGATATTTTGATTTCCTTTCATTTGATGTATTATTGTCAGACATGTTAAGGTGCAGTGAAAAGTATTGTTTCTTGTGTGATGCACAGTCAACGCAAACTGGTCATTGAGAAGGAAACGACGGAGTGCATGATATTATGTTATAGTTATGGCTACGGTGTGAAACAATTGAATTTAAGCTTTGTTAGAGAGTTTAAAATAATTAGTCAAAATTACGCAGAAACATCGGTCGAGAGAAAAAGATGGAGTTAGAAGGTACGCTGAGCACAGCTTGCAAGAAGTTGCTTGACTCTGGAAGCATCATGGCACAAGTGATGCGATGCTCTGAATGATTACAGGTCAATTATAGAACGTACTGAACGAAACGTGGACTCGGTTGTTTGTATGTCTGTAGACATTTGTTTATAATTGAAAGGAGAACTGAACCTCTGGTCGGATGGTATCTCCCAATTTCAACGACACATCCAACAGTGCGTTTGCAACCTCCTTTCAAGCGCTACATGTTGTAAGTTCTGTTGGGGCAAAAAAAAACCGGAATATGAACATCTGGACATATTCCACTTTGTTATTGAAAACGAGCAGCCAATAGGTAGTTAAATCTAAATCCAAGACTGAACATTGAGGAACTTAAAAGACAGATGTTCAAGTCACATGTTCAATGGAATGCAATTCAATTGCATCGTTTCAGATGCAAGATTAATCCACGTGCAGGATTGATCAATTACCACAGAATTGAATCATATATCATGATTGGTTGAATCGAATACAATAAACACTTGGGGAACAATTGTAGTGAAATATCCCAGTTGATACTGGATTTGCATCACATGATCAATTTTTATTGCAATCTTATTAACGTACATTGATACATGGAAATAAGTAGTAGATCTATTTGTATATGCACGCATGATATAACGCTAGCAGTATGGAATCAAGAGTTGCAATCTCCATTCAAGGTGACTATTTATAGACAAAGAGAAAACATAAATCGAAACTTCGGGACACTTAAGTGTACACCACGAATTTGGCACCCAGACAATATACCGAGGGAAACACATATCTGGATACTGTATCGTATAACGTTGCACATGGACCAGGACAAGCACATGCCTCTGATGTTCCAGAGCAAAGGGATCAACAGAGGCCCGGAGAAACTTCTCCCCTTAACTGCTATTCATTATGTTGTTCCTTGCTGCGAAACGCAATCGCTTTTTGTTCAGGACATTTATTCATCATAGATTTGAACAGAAATAAAACAGAACGAAGCAGATTTGCATCGCATGCACTTCCATTGTTGTTTGCTAAATGCTACCGTATAAAAGAATAGTTATGCAGAACGTTAAGAATTCCTAAATATCCATCTGCATATCTTCAGTCTCTTCATTATTTTCCAATTATTTATTTCATTTCAATGTACACATGACGTGGTTCCTCTGCCCGACCTGGAACTCTTCCAGGGCCAACTCTGTCAAAGTATATTTGACTTTAAATGTCCATCTGTTTACAATTATAAGAACATAAGAACATAAGAAATAGGAGCAGGAGTAGGCCATCTGGCCCCTCGAGCCTGCCCCGCCATTCAATAAGATCATGGCTGATCTGTCGTGACTCAGCTCCACCTTCCCGCCCTCTCCCCATAACCCTTAATCCCTTCTCTTATCAAAAACCCATCAACCCGTTCCTTAAAAATATTTAGCGAGGCAGCCTCCACCACTTCAACGGGCAGAGAAATCCAGAGATTCACCACCCTTTGAGTGAAGAAGTTCCTCCTCAACTCTGTTCTAAACCGCCCCCCCCCCCTTTATCTTGAGGCTGTGCCCCCTAGTCCTACTGTCTTTTTTGAGCGGGAACAGTCTCTCCACCTCTATCCTATCCATCCCATTCATCTCTCTTAAAATAAGTAATAGTGTATGCCCATCTCGGTTCACCCATTTTCCTGTTTCCACATCTGGCAGAGATTGGCTATTCAATCAAATAATAATTTTGTTTTTTTTTTATCTTTATTTTTGTTCACTTAAATCGTCATTACTTGGCTTGGTTTGCTGACATTGTTGAAAAAATAAAGTATGTGTCCCCTTATTATAATGATTTTTTTTTCTATCGTTTCACATTTCACATCATTTTTTCTCGCTCTGCAGGCATTGAGGAAAGTACGCATCTCAAAAGCTATGGTTGCTTTAAAAATCGATGTAGGTGCATATCTAATGGGGAGAAATCTTGGAATCGTTTACATTCTCATAAGTGATAGCCATCTCTGGAAACAACACTCGATGTGGGTATGCCGGCGTTGGACTGGCGTAAACACAGTAAAAAGTCTGACAACACCAGGTTTTAGTCCAACCGATTTATTTGATAATATTCTCACAAGCTTTCGAGGGGGCTGCCTCTTTGTCAAGTGAATGGAGAGTTCTCCATTCACTAGAACTCTCCATTCACTTGACAAAGAGGCAGCCCCCTCGAAAGCTTGTGAGAATATTATCAAATAAATCGGTTGGACTAAAACCTGGTGTTGTCAGACTTTTTACTGTAACAACACTCGAGACAGCTGTTGATCAATGATCAGTGGCAGTGGCGATTTATAGGTAAATTTAGTGACAAACAAAGTGCGGCTGGTATCTTTGTTAAAATGGCACAGTATATATCGCTGAGAAGCAGAAAAAAAAAGCATATCCGCCTCACCGCTTTGGGTTTTTTTCAGGTCTGAGTGTGATTGGATAAATGTAAAGAGTATTTTCCATTAATTCAGTTGGCATATGAATACCAGGCAACGACCAAATACGGAACAATTCAATGTTGGTTGTGTTACGTGCTCAGGCGATTGTAAATGACTAATGACAATGACAGGTACATTTGGTTGCCTCCGATTTTTGTGCTAAATAAATTTGAATTTAAAACAACATGCAACTAAAATGTCTGCAGCAATGTCGCAGTCTGTACCGATGAGAAATTTTAAAAACAAAGGTTCTGTATCTCCTTACCAGCTTTACACTTCGTCAGTTCTGTGTAGAGTTGAATACGATGTATTGCGTCAATTAATTTGGTGATAAAGATCAGGGGAAAAAACATAAAGAAGTGCCCGATTAAAGACCACACTGCACCAACTGATTCAGAAACTCACTCCATTTCTATGAGGTCAGCGATTTAGATGAGAACAATTTATTCAATACCTTTTTTTGGCAAATGAGAATTGTCAGTAATTTTTGCCTTCGCAATGCAACAAAAAGCCAACGAATATGTTCATATCTGACCTGCTTACAGTGGTGGAAAGCGGGCGAGCGGAAACTCCCCAACACTTGAATTGATGCTGCGTTCCCGATAGAATCTCAGAAAGACCCGAGGCAAATATATATTAACTCGGATATTGTGCATCCTAGCAGTTTTTTTGTAATACGATATCCCTCTTTTAGATGTTCTGTCCTTTGTAGGCGAACACTTTGATCCATAACTGATTCCCTCAATGAAGCATGCACGTTCTTCATGACAATCTTGATAATTATATGATTTTATTGCATTCGCTCGTGAGACATAGGTTTTTTTTTTCTGGTCAGCATTTATTACCGACATTCCATTGTTTTGAACTATGGTCCTTCCAGGTGACGAAGGAATCACGTTATTATTTCAGTCATCTGTTCTTGATGAGCTTTCCCCGTTGCGAACGTACAAATTCAATATTCAGCCTAATCACTCCCGTCACAATAACACATATTTCAAATGCCTTTTCTCGAAGAGTCATTCTGTTCCTGCCAGATTTCTGTCCGTTTCATATTCCTGCTCGTTAACTTCAAAGTGATTATTTCTCCTTTTCACCCTTTCGATTTATTTTCATTAATATCACCTGAATGGGATACTGATCACAGAACAGTCGGTTAAATCGAAACGTGCACTGAAAAAGACATACTCGACTGTGAAAATACACATTATCTGTCTTCTGCTGTCCGAACATATTTGAGCAGTAGCTGACAAGTGGGATGAGATGGTCGTATGCAAGGCTGGAGAACCCCATAAATCACCACTCCGTTATGCACACATAAAAGTGTGTTCCATTGCAAAACTTGCCGCCTGTAACCACTGCCCCTCCCCACCACATTTTGCCCTACTACCCTGCAGCAAAACAACAGAGAAACTTAGAAGCCATGAAATTAACATATCCAGAAAGGGCTTGGATTGTGAGCACATTCTTTCTTCCATTCTGCTTTCGTGGGGAGAAGTGTACATATTTTAGATTGCATGCACAATGTTGACGTCAATGAACATAACATAATCAGAATGGAGTTTGTAAAGCACATCACATCAGAACTGCTAGTCAGGTATTAAACTTGTGAGTTCACCTCCACAGACAGAACAATCAGAAAACATCGAATTTCGTCAGAGTCTACGACATGTATTCGTCTATACTCTAGATGTCGACATACCCTGAAGATAACAATGTTGTCGGACAAATGTATTCCATGGCTTCAAGATATTGTATTGAAGGGTCCCATTTCAGTCGTCCACTGAATTTCTGAAAACGAAGAGTGAAGCATACCTTTTTTAAAAATGTTCAGTTGTTTTGTGGGTCGATTAATATATCTACATTGCATTTAGTGAACAATGTAAGTGAAAAAGGCTAAGAAGGTGTTTTATTTTAAACGCAATGCATGCTACTGATTTTCTTATGATGTGAAGATGCCGGCATTGGAGTTGAAACTCTCTATTCACCTGACAAAGCGGCAAACCCGGAGAGTTTGTGAGTTTACTATCAAAAGAATTGGTTGGACTTAAACATGGTGTTGTCAGTCACCATGATTTCCTTAGACAGGGGAGACATTGGTTCATCATATTAAAAGCACTTAGTAGCATTGTGCCTAATAAGAGTGAGTGCTGAAGACCATCTAGCTGTAGAGATCTCGAGCTCAACCCATTACATGCATGTATGCAGTTCGTCAAAATGAATTCAAAGACCATGTCGTGGATTAATCTACACATGCAATTAGTACATTGACCATAAATATTCAAGACGACGTCAGCCTAATTTCAGCTTAATTTGCCACTCCAAAGAAAACAACATGAATGGGTATTATAGTTGGTGCACGTTAATGTGATTCCCTTCATTCAGGATCCGGTTCGAAGCTCAGTCGATACCCTTCATACATGTTAAGTAAGTAGAGAAGCAAGGCCGGCAGATGGCCGAGGTCAGATGTCTGCACCATTCACCGATGCTTCCTTTTCCTAATACATCTGGGCAGAGTAGCTTACTTGTGCCAGGAGTCCGATGTACTTGATTTCCTTTGTTTTCCAATCGCTTTCTGACCCTGTACTTTCGAATTAGTTTGCCGATAACTAACAAGTGTCTGTGCATTTGTTTCTTCATTCAACCGTGTTCATTGTGCTATCCGAAGGCAGGGAACCGATTTTCCCGTCTTTTTTTTTTCCAAGCACATGGCTGTCTTTGCCATGTGCACAAGGAAGAGGAGCGAACGTGAATTTCCTGATCACATCTGAAGCGCAGAATCTTTTCATTCAGAAATGAAGCCCTAATTGCTCGCGAATGTTGGCAAACCAGCCAACAGAGCCAAATGACTTATAATTGTCAATCCAACTGTCTTTCCGTTCCAAGGAAATAAGAAACAAAATCGGTCATTAACGTTTAAAAGGCGTTTGCAATCAATCACATGTTCAGTCATTAAGTATGATGTAATGCATTTATTTCTGACAAAATAAAACGTGCATGCACAGTGTCATTATGCAAAAAAAAAAACATGCTGACAACTGCAAGGTCTTTTATGACGATAGTGTGGACACTAAAAATTGAATTTGTATTTGGAACCACTGACGATATGAACATTTGATTCTGGTATAATTCAAGTGCCCCACCCGGAAGCCATTATCCAACATAATTTATTTTAGAACTCAGGGAAAGCACAATGAATAGAAGCATAAACTTAACCTCTTGCAATCATTGCACACGACACAGTTTAACCCTTATCTGCCAGCTACCTATGATGTTCTATGTCAAATGACACTCCGTAGACATAGTGTTCTTTTTAGACAAATAACAGAAAGAAAATATGGTTATGAGGTGCAAGTTGTCCAGTTTTTTTTTTAATTCTTGCTGTGAATTGATTATTTCACCGTTGCAACAAAGCTCGCAGGCTTCCTAGTGCTGTAAATTTTGGCACAGCTCTTTTCGTCTTTCTCTTTCGTTTTCCTTTTTTTCTGTTTCTCTACCTGTCTCTCTGCCACTGTCCCTTTCTATCTCTTTGCCTCGCTTTGTCTCCATGTATTTGAAATAAAAACAAACATAGGCACTCACACATAAGGGGTCACCAACGGAAACTCAAACACACACAAACACACACACACACACATACACAGCATAAAAACGGTCAAAGGTTATATGCGAGAGATAAATAGTTTGGGACCATTGGGGTGGGGGTGGGGTGGCGGGGGCGGAGAGAGAGAGAGAAAGAGAGAGAGAGAGAGAGAGAGAGAGAGAGAGAGAGAGAGAGAGAGAGAGAGAGAGAGAGAGAGAGAGCATGAAATTATGCCTTGCATGCAGTTTGAAATTTGGAATCACCCACGCAATTCGTTAATGACTGAAAAGTTAGTTTGCGGGTGATGGCAAAATGCATACTGATTTGTTTTTTAGCTGCACATAAAAATCGCAAGGAAATTTATGTCAAATATACAAATGAACACTATCACATCATGTCACTGTCTTACCAGCTGTAACTTTATTTTTTTCTGTAAGGCAGAACATGTGTTCGGAAAATATTATTTTGAAATTCAATTACACATGAAGAAATGAACTAGCACTGTATAGATATATCCAGACATAACACCGTTATGTTCAAACCTTCCGCCCATCACATGTCTATTTATTCTTCATAGACGTTATTTCAAAGTGAAGTCTGCAAAGTTGCAAGACATAACATTTTATTCTAATCAGTTCTCAATACAGGAATATATTGCCAGTAAGGGCCCAGAAAAGACATTCATCACCACGTAATTAGAATTTTAATATTAATGCACTGAGGTAGATTCCAAGATGCGAAAATATATGATTAATACGATCTTTTGTGAAATATCAAGGCACAACAGGTATTTTGATCCTGCAGACATGGGGGTAACGTCAATGAAATATCCCATTCCGCGTGGCTGAACCAGAGAGTCTGCGACTATCAAATAGACCAGCATAATGCACTTGTGGGAAACACGCAGCTGCGTGCCAGGAGAACCTCCTCCATAGATTTGTCAAAATGCAACTGCTTAACAAATATATGACAGCCAAACTTTGGGGTTGGGACAACTATTTCATTAAATTATTGTGACATATATATTAGGGCAAAACAAAACATGCCAACAAGAAGCTAGAATTTGTGGCTGCTCCAGAAGGTCAGAGGATAGGTACCCCATATACAGTGCAACCTGGCACTGCAGATCTGACACCCTGGCAAGGACGAACTTGTATAATTGCAATAGGGATGAAGTTTGAGGGTGTGTGGTCTGAGGGGGCAGAGCAAGACCATAGGTGGGCGAAAGAGGTGGTGGGTGGGCAAATTCTTGCACACTCTGCGCAACGCTGGTGGAAAAGGGAAGAAGGACAGGGCGATGGGGCTGGCAAAGTTTGGGCAGTTTCGAAGATATCGGGAGGCTAGTAATCTGGGTGATTGATAGGCAGGGAAAGGGAACTTAGCAAGCTGTCCGCAAAAGGGTTGTCAGTGCGCATCCGCCAATCTCTCGTTTGGCCGTTTTCAGCACTCTGATGTTGGCCTTACCGGCGTGATATGGCGCCACCCCCTCATCCACCCATGACATCCCTTCTTCAACGTCGCCACTAATCGTCAGCATGAAAGTTGTGAAGCCATAACTGCTGGAACTTCAACTGGATAACTGACACATTTAGACTGAGAATCACACATGTTTGGAAGGAAACTAAATTTTCAGGTACTGAAAGAAAACAAAAAATCGTGGACAACCACATGCCAAGGCACAGGCAGCGAGGATCAAGCAAATCTGCTGAAAAATATAGGGGTTGTAGGGAGAGAGTTAAGAGAGAAAATAGGAGGGCCAAAAGGGGATATGAAAACGGCAGACGAGACACAGGTGGATCTAAAGAGCTCCAGCAAATAGATAAAGTCCAGAATAAAAACTAGGGAGAGAATAGGACCTATTAAATATCAACATGGCCGTGTATGTGCAGATCCACAAGAGACAGATGCGATCCTAAGTTAACGTTTCACATCAGTATTTAGTGTTGAGAGAAGCATCAATTTTAGCTAGCTTTGGAAAAAAAATAGTGATGCCTTGACGAGTAAGCATATCAGAGAGAAGGAGGTGCTGGAGTCTTAAAGCGCATCAGGGTAAATATATCGACGGGGCCTGATTAAAAATGCCCCAGGGCATCGTGGAAGGCTAGGGTGGAAATTGCGCGTCCCGTAGCAGAGATATATGTATCATACATTGTCACTGGTGAGTTGCCTGAAGATTGAAAGTTGGGAAAAGTTGTGCCGATGTTTAAAAAGGGGCAGCATGGAAATTCCTGGGAATTGCAGGATAGTGAGCATCACACCTGACGTGTGTAACTTTTTGGAAGTAGTTTTGAGGATCAGTCTCTTCATGCATTTAGAGACGCAAGAACTGATTAGGGATAGACAGCATGACGTTGTGAGTGGAAAATCAGTCTCACAAATTTGACTGTATTTTTTGAAGGGATAAACAAGAAGATAGATGAGAGCACTGCATTGAAGTTGTCTACTTGGAGTTTAGCAACACATTGGACAACATACGGCGTGGTAGGCTGTTGCATCACTTTAAAGCTCATCGGTCCCGGGGTGAGATAGCGAAATGTAATCAAAATTGTCTTAATATCAGAAACCAGAGGGGTGCTTTTTTGTTTCAACTGGAGCCTGTGAACAGCGCTGGGCCTCAGGGGTCAGCTATGTCCAGTGTTTTCTGTCGTGAAAATTAGTGGTTTGGATGAGAATATAGGAGACATGGTTAGAAAGTTTGCAGATGACATCGCGATTTGTGACATAGTGGACAGTGAAGAAGGTTATCTTGGAATGTACCGAGATCTTGATCAATCCGGACAGTGTGCTGACTAATGAAAGGTGGAGTTCACTTAATATAAATACGAGGTGATGCATTTTGGTAGATTGAATCAGGGCAGGATTTACTCAGTTAATGGAAGGGTGTTCTGCAGAGTTACAGAGCAAAGAGATCGAAAAGCACAGGCCCATAGGTCCTTGAAGATGTAGTCACAGGTGTACAGATGGGCGAAGAAGGCATTCAGCATGTTTGTTCTCATTGATCAGAACATTGAATACTACAGTTGGGACGTTTTGTTGATGTTGTACAAGACATTCGTAAAGCCATATATGGAATGCCATGTTCTGGTCACCCTGTGAAAGAAAGGACATTTCCTAAAATAGCAAGAGTGCAGATAAGATTTACTACGGTGCTACCCGGTCTTGCTGCTTTGAGTTATAAGGTGAGGCTGGATAAACTGGCACTTGATTATCCGAACAATAGGAGGCTGAAGGCTACCTTTTAGAGGACTATAAAATAATGAGGGGCATAGATCAGCTAGATAGCCGAAATATTTTTCCCCAAATGTAGGGTTGTCTAATACAAGAGTCAAAGTTTTAAGATTAGAGAGAAGAGATGCAAAAGGGTCGTTTGGACATCTTTTATCAGACAGAGGGTGGTGACTGTCTGAACAAGCGAGCGAAGGTAGTAATATAGACGGCTTCAGTGTTGTCTTTTTGTTTGTTTTGTTTTTTATACATTTGTACAGTTACATGCATAAGGTGGATATCAGGGAATGTGGGCCGAGTGCGGATAATTGGGTCGAGATTCTTTTTTTTAAGGTGGCATGGACAAGCTGAGACGAAGCACCTGCTTCCATGACGTAAAACTCTAAGCCTCTATGACTCTATGACACGAATGAATGGACAATATAAACCAGACTTATAACTGGCTAGCTTGTTTAAGACATTTTTTTGAAGTTGCTTGGGGGTTGTAGAATTGGAAACGTTTAGAGAGATGATCACAAACGCAACACATGATATCCAGGCACATTATTTTAAAATCAATGATTTATTTTCCTTGCAGAAGTTGTAAGTCGCCAACAGTACGCGCACAATAACCTACCTGCCCCCCCAACCCCGCCTCCATATTCGCACATTCAAGAATCTACCAGTGGCTGTTCGATTTCACCCAGAAATCCAGATTTTACTTTAACCACCAGTTCTGCGGTTGTTAAGTGATGGAGGGCGTTAAAAAAAGGCTTGTGACTTTTTTGTGCCCATTCCAATTTTGAGAGCATAAACCGAGCCCACTGGTATTAAATCCACATCCAAGCTGGCCACGTTTTGTATACTCATATTTATTTCCTGACTTTGACGCGCAGCCAAGTATATCAGAAGAATTTCCTCTTACTCGCAATAAGCGAGTAATTAAGGTACTTACAATTCTGCGCTTAACTTACTCCATGTATTGCCTAATGACAGTTTTGCTTAAATAATTGGGAGATGAGGAAGGACATTTTTGAATGAACATTTCCAATAACAAAGACAGAACAGGATATGGGCTAGGAGGAACAAGTTTGCCGAAAGATTAGTTACATTACAGACAGCCTTAAAAGGAGTAGGGTGGGAACTAAAAAAAGGTTTCCCAAAGAATTAATTACAGCCCCGACAACGGGAATTCTGCCTTAGGGCGATGGGTGTTCAGAGAGGAGAGAACAAGATATTGTGCGAGAGAATGCAAGGACGTTTGCATTAAGTGATCAAAGTTTTGAAAAAACATTGACGCTAAACAGATTTAAAATTCAAAAGCTGATTTCAAATGCATGCAACATGTTTTTGATGCTTTTTAATGAAGAGATCGAGAAATGACAAATAACACATATATTAACAATGTGAACATTTCTCAACATAAATAAACCCATAAACGGGTAATGCCCGGTTAATACTGAATCGGCGACAGTGCGTTTAACTTATTCAATCGGGAAAGCTGGATTATGGAATACAAAAATAGGACGAATGGAAATGATTTCGTGACATAACTTTTGAAAACCTGAATATGTTCGCGAATATTACGAAACTATCGCTTAACTACTGCATGAGTAGAAGTGGCACGCTTGGAGTCGGGACAATGATGGCAGAAATATCAAACGGTACCATTCCGTATGCAAATCAGATCAATGGATTCGATATAGCCTTGTTAGAAATCAGAGAGATTTGTATGGGACATTGCAAGTCAAGGTAAAATCCCATGTTATCTAACAAAGTTGTGTCCTGGCAGAAAGCAGATTGTGGCGGTCGAGTGATGTTTCTATTTTCGAAAACAACATTGTCAAGCGGTGCCCCACTAAAATCAATGTTCTGGCCATTTCTGTTTCAGTTTGTGCAAATAATTTAGAACCTGTTATTGGACAGATTATCAGAAGGCACCTGAATCATACGAATATTGGTAGAGTTGCAAACAGCGAGAAATTATAGAAGGGCGTAGAGTTTTCGGTCACATCCGATGATCAGCAGAAAATTAATTCAGTACGGATAAGTGTGATGCGCTGCAATGAGGAAACTAAAACAAGAGATTGGGTTGCATGATGAGGAACGTGGGAAGAAGCGAGGATCAGACGAACTTGATGTCCATGTACTCAGGAGCATGACGATAATTAAGGATGATATTATTTTTTACACATTATGACAAACATTTAATGTTGCAAACTATCCCAGATAGACTATGTTCCCAAACAAGGAGCATGACGATAATTAAGGATGATATTTTTTTTACACATTATGACAAACATTTAATGTTGCAAACTATCCCAGATAGACTATGTTCCCAAACAATGAAGCAACTGATTTGTCTGAATTCAATTATGAAATAAAATAGAAAAGAAACACAAAATGAAATGCTTGAATGGTGCAGGATGTTTTCCACTGAATTTGGAAGCATATGAATTAGAAAATGCAGAAACTGAAAAGAAGAAACAAGAAATGTTACAGATTGCACGTGAAATTAAAGCAGAGTCAGTAGACGATGTTGAGGAAGGCATTGTTCCACACATGGAAGCTGCCTTGAAATGTTTAAATTCATTCATGCCCTCCCAAAATTTGGAATACAATTGCAGAAGCATTTCATTATTTTGATATGCTGTGTAAAGAATGGAAACAGCCAATGTAAAGACGATTTTTTTTTTGTGAAGTAGTCTGGTACCTAACGCTTATGGTGTGTTAGCTTTGTTGGCAAAGAGATATCGGTAGATCATGATGCAACACATTAATTTCTCGTTATTGGGCATGAGTCGATAATGAAACGTACAGACAAAATATCTGGGACAGAATAAATAAGGCAAAACAGCCATACACTGCATTTGAGACTGTGGTGAGAAAAAAAAAACGATTTTCCGTACAATGCAATCAGTGCCTCAGTGCGAGCAATAACACGTGAGTTACTTTAAATATTATTTTTGGTTCCTCGTTCGGACATTTGATTTAAAAATTCGAACAAAATTTTTAAATTGCAAACAGACAGTGCAATTGATGCTAAAAAGCCCAATCACGTGATGATTATTTCATTTAAAGTATTTATTTTAGCTTCATGTTTTCATGTAGTTTCTCAGTGAGGTGGTGATGAGTGGAACGGCTGCAATAGGACAAAAGTGTCTTTTTGAGGAAGAAAATACTGATAGACTTTCTAAGAAGTGTCCACTGAGTGATGAGAATACCATAATGGCAAAAAGAGAGCTACAGATATTTAAAGCCGTTGCCTCGAGAGAGGAGGGAAAAGAGGTTGCATGAAAATAAGAAGGAAACGGAATTTAGCAAGTGGAAGTGAGAATGAAAGATATTTTTTAAAAATTGCGTTTAAAGAACGCTTGCCCATATTCTGTTGCCGTGAAATTCCTTCACGGAATGCTGCAATCTAGATGGATGGCATCTTTTGCTTGCGTTTGTGATTGCCTTCGGTTGAAAAGAAAATGCATCATGTTGCCCAATAACTTTCAGCCGGCAATCAATTTGTCAATGAGTTTCTCATCGTTTTCCATTACGCCCACGTTTTTTTCTTCATTTTGATACAACTGAAATGTTGTGAATGTTTCTAACTCCATACATGTCTCCCACGCATAATTGATGAACAAGACATGCCACAACGAAACTCTAAACCTCTCACTGTGTACGCAAATTTTGCTCCCCACTTTTCTGAAAAAAATGCGAAGGAATATGTTTTTACTTCTTTTTCAGTTGGTGCCATTTTCTTCCCCTGTGGCATTGTCTACTGACTTGTGCCGACTAAGCAATCTCTGTTTGAATACCCCTCACTGGCACAATTCGATCTTTGACTTTGCTGATCTGTCTATCATTTCTTCCGCTCGGCTAACGTAGTTTTGTGTACATCGTATGCTTCATATAAGTGTACATATATCGAGTTGTTAACTTCAGCTGATCTGTGACACGTAATGTTCTGTATCACATCCATCCCTTCGTTTTGAATATCAATAATTGAAGCACAATTAAACACATCTCGAAGAATATTGAGACACGAAATAGTAATTATTTTCCTTTTTTTTTCATTTCAAAAAAAGTCTTAGAGTTGATCTTTATTTCCGAGAAGTTAGTGTCGATCAATATGCTTTATATTTCATTTTATTTCAGTGAGCATATTCGTTAAATTTCATCAGACCAATCCAACGCATTTATATCTCCAGCGTTCAGTTTGCAAACTCCTTGCCATTGATTCATTCAGTAAGTTGTGTGAAGCAAAAGCAAATTCTTGCGAACATTTACCTATGTCCCATTTTTACACACTCAAAAAAGCCGAAAGACATCAGACGAAAATCCATTAACGAACTTTGACAAAAGGCAAAGCAAAAAAAAAAAAACCATGTTGTTTAGCAGTGAGTTCGATCTAGTAATTTGCAACTGTATTATTTTAATGAACAGTTGATCAAGCATGGCGTCAGGAAAGAATCCTAGAACCCTTACACTACAGAACGAGACCAGTCAACATATTGAATCTGCACCAGTGCAAGAGTTTATCCAATCTCTCTGTCCAACTCATCTCCACAGCCCTACCGACACATTGCCCTCTCCCCATTATCAACCCATCCTGCGACAGGAAGGGATAATTTAGCATGGCCAGCTCACTGACCACATGGATGTATTTTATATATCACTGAAATGGGACACTTTAAACAGATAATAAGGATTATAAGCAAAAAACATGATTTCGCTGACATGACTACCAGCAAACAGTTAAATAACTACTGAAAAAAAATGTTGAAAAAGCGGATGAGAGAATAGTTTTCACATATGAGAAGGGAGTAAGAGAACGTAACAAGTAATTATTATTTCCAAACACGAATATATTCATACTTCAAATTGCGTTATAAGTTGCTTCAGACGTTGTTGTTTCCTGCTCAAAAATGACAGTAGGACTAGAGGGCACAGCCTCAAGATAAGCTGGGGGTGGGGGCTGCAGTTTAGAACGGAGTTGAGGAGGAACGTCTTCGCTCAAAGGTTGGTGAATCTCTGGAATTCTCTGCCTGTTGAAGTGTTGGAGGCTGTCTCGCTAAATATATTTAAGACGCGGATAGATAGGTTTTTGGTCGGCAAGGGGATTAAGGGTTATGGGGAGAAGGCGGGAAAGTGGAACTAAGCCACTTCAATCGTCCATGATCTTATTGAATGGCGGGGCAGGCTCGAAGGGCTAGATGGCCTACTCCTGCTCATACTTCTTATGTTCTTAGATGACAGTAGGATAACACAGCGAATGACGGTATGACAAGTGTTTCGGAGCTCAAGACTTGGGAACACCTATATTTAGTAAAATTCATATCCAGATGCTTCTTCTTCTGGAACAGACATTGCAGCATTAATGAATATGTTTATTCATTGTCAAGATTTATGATAGGGACGTGCACGGATATGGGGACATGCTTTGACACTGGCCCAGTGGGAACGTCCACGTTACCGCAGCAGTAAACGTCTGACATATTCATGGAAAAACGTTCGCCAAAAACGCGATTTCACGTTCGGATTTCATGGGCGAGCAAGATAGCATTATGCCAGCTGACGGATCGTAGTTGGCTGAGGTGATTAGCAGGGATTATTATTGATGCATACATACTAAGTGTAGTTGATGTTATGCCAATGTACGCTGGAAATTCTCATAAGTAAGAGTATATTCTCTTTTATTGAATGCACAAGCGGTTGGTCGCTGTCCCTCAGAACCATTTGGCTATTTGCTGAGCCCCTTGCAGCTGGTTGTTTCACTTTTTCTTAAATTATACACCTTCAAACAGAGATATCAGCGGCGTCATTCTGTGTTTTCTATTGGAAATAGGTTGGGAAATTTACGTAAAGGTGACATGTGAAATTGATAAATGTGGAAGTAGCAGAAAGTGGGAAAACTGACCTTTACAAGCAGACGATTGTCATCAGAGAAAAGGTGGTGGGAGGGACAGAGAATGTGTGCGTATGCGTGTGCGTGTTTGTGTGTGTGTGTGTGTGTGTGAGAGAGAGAGAGAGATTGCACTAGTCTAAACCATCCTTGTATGGAATTGACAAATATGGCAGAAAATAGAAACTTATATAGGGAAAGAGTAATTTTTGATACAGAATATTGCATCACAAAATGTGAGTTAAAACTGAGAAAATGGTTGAGAAAATAACTAAACAATGATCTGCGCAAAACTCCTGGTGACAAATTCGGAATGGAAATAAATCAGAAATTGTGGCAGTAATCCTTAACGGTTTATTGAGAAAGTCTCTAAAGTAAGAGACAGCTAACATACAGCGAGCACAGACAAAAACATTTCGAGGTAATTCAAAAAGTCATACCTGCAGTGAAGAGGGAACACCTTCACTGCACTCGTTTTCCCAGAGGGGTCAAATGAGGAGGAAGCAAATGGGGAATACGCCCCTAGCCTAGTAAGACAGAAACACCCATTGTATTTTCATCAGTTTTTTTTATGTCAACTGGTAAAAGAGGACGACTGGCAACTGCATCGACCAAGACGTGACTTATTGGAAATTGAAAAACAGATGCCAATGGACAAATACGGAATATAAAAGCAAAACAATCAAATTGGGCGTTGTGGGAATGTATGAATGAGCGAAGAGGGAATCAAGTTTTGGATGGTTTACGGGTTAAAATAAATGGACCAAAATAGCAAATGCTACCCGACGTATTGTGGAATTGAGACTGAATATGACCTTATTCAAATTGTTACCTTTAGTGAAGCAACATGGCGACGAAACTTTGGAGTATTATGCCAAAGTAAATTGAGGAAACATGCTGAAAACTAAGAGATCCAGGACCCCACTGAGGATGACGATACGTTTTCTGGCTATGCACGAAGGAGTGTTGAGTCCAGTTCTGACTCAAATTGCACATATGGGTTTCCTGAAAGAAATACGTTTTGAGACTTTATGAATTGAGCTGTGAGCACCGAACCTAATCACCAATAAAAACCCGAGTTCATCAGTCGTGGTTATGAAAAAAAAAACAATGGTAAACAAAACCGTATTTGACCTGATTTTTCATTGCATACGTCAGATTCATAGAAGAAGTTCAGACACTCTATCTCAGAGCTACTTATTTTTTTTTTTTGCTGATCTGCTTGCATTTGATTTTATTTCAAATAAATGTTACCTCTTTACAGAGACATTGATACATCCGCTTCGTATTGTCCGTCGGTAAGGCAGTAATGGCCATCTAGATTTACCGCTCAGCAATGTTCACATGATATTGTTGCATATTCCCAAACATGATCAGTCCATTGGCATAGCATTTAAATCCTCGAGTAAGTTTTTTTTTTGCGAAAAAGAAGTGCATGGGATATAATAAAATCCAGCTTGCTTGTAATTGAATCACAACATTTTTAAAAATGTTAACCTTTCATTCACTACGACAGGCTGAGATGTGAAAATATGCTGCAGATTTGCTGAATCTAAGAGAATAATGCAACTGCCGAATGGCTACTCGAGATTAAGAGCATCATTCAGTCCTTTTGTCATTTAATTTTAAAAACTGACGGATAGATTTTTGGATGTTTTGAAGGCAACTCGGAGTCATCTGGCTTCGGACAACTAACACAAGATTATTGAATATATGAACATTTTTTTTTCACTCGGATGTAGAGTGAATTATGGTTTGATGAGTGAGCTGTTAACATTAAGTTCATTTTGCATACCACTTTAGTCTACGTCCTGGGCACTCATTACACTGGTCAACCAAATATAAATATTTCGCTTACGTCATTCATTGCTTTTGGTTGACTGGCTTTTGCGCCTTAATTAATTACTATTGCTGATAGTATGGTGTGAATTTGGAAATTATAACAATCATTATTTTCTCCCTACAATGATTTCTCCGCGATTTCTCGTCAAATTAATTTTGGTATGCATTCACTTTTTTGTTCTGATGATTAAAATAAAATGTTTGCATGTTTCTCTGCTGGTTGAACACCTTCACTACAATTGAATTTTGCCAACTCAGTTTCGGTGATAAATCCTTTAAAAGACATGTCATTTCTCTGATTTTTTTTTTCAACTAGGGCGAAATTTATATTCCTTCAATACATTGAATGTATTTTGTATTTTTGTGGATTGAATTCTTCTGTCATTTATATGTTGGGAAAAAAAGTAATACACTCTTTCGCAAGTCAATGTTACCCAAACCTATGTTACCTTCTGCGAAGCCTTCAACATATCCGTGATGAAGACGAACATCTCGCCAAAGCCATCCTCACACCCCCCAACTCCCAGCTCCCCCCCCCCCCCCCACACACACACACACACTTTTTGCCTTGAGAAACAAATGCGCAAACTCAAACAGACCATTGTCCGAAGGGAATTACTTGGTGAATGAACACCGCTCGACACTGGCCAGGCAAGACTGTTTCCTTCCTATTGGGGAACATTTTAGCGGTCACAGACCTTTGGTCTCTGATCTTCGGGAAAGCGTTCTCCAAGGCTGTCTTCACGACACCCGACAGCACAGAGTCACTGAACAGAAACTGATAGCCAAGTTCGCCACACATGAGGGCGGCCTCAACGGGGATCTCGGGTTCATGTCACACTACTTGTAATCCCCAAAATGACCTCCCTGGGCTTGCAAAATGTCACTAACTGCCCTGTCTGGAGACAATAACATTTCTTTAACCTTTACTTAACGCTCTATCCATTCACATTGTCTGTACGTTTAAGTCTTGATTGCCTGCAAACACTCGTATTCCAATCATTATTTGCACATTTTTTTCTATTTTATATACCGTGTTTGCGAATATAGCTCACACTCACCTGACGCAGGGGCAGCGCTCCGAAAGCTAGTTGATTTTGGCACCAAAACAAACCTATTGGACTATAAACTGGTGTTGTGAGAGTTCTTACTGACACGAAATATAGACAGGGTGACCGCTTTGCTGAGCACTATTTTTTTTTTAGTTTGTGTGCATTCAGAATCTGCCCTTCCCGTCCCTTGCTATGCAAATAAATGATCCTGCTCCCATGCCCATATGTCTTGCTTTGACCTTCTGTACTGTTCGACTGAAGCTCAATGCCAACTGGAGGAACAGAATTTTATCTTCCGGCTCGGCACATTACAGTCTTCCAGTCTTAACATCGAATTCAACAACTTGCAATGATTGGCTCTATCAGGCAATGTCCCTTTTGTTTTCAATTAATTTATTGTAACTTTTTTCTACCTTTAGTTTCTTTATTATCTTTCTTTATGTATTCACTTCCACTCATTCCTGCTTTCTGCCTCATTTTCTGACGTTTTCGCCCCATTTGCTTCCACCCCCCCAACCAATTTTGGTCAATTTGCGTCATTCTAAACAAGTTCCCTCTCCCCCAGTCTTCATCTGCCGTTGCGTATCTTCTGATTTCAGCAATTCCTCCATTTCTCCACCCATATATTATCTTCCCTTTATGGGCTGCACGTCTGTGCGTTTTCCTGTTTGTGGTTATGACTCATATTTCATTCCTTCAAAATGAAACGAAATATCTGCCACTTCCGATATGTTTCAGCTTTGGCAAAGGTTCGAACAGTCAGTTTTTTTTTCTGATCTCAGGTCCTGCCAAAGAAAAATGAGATTTTCCAGTGTGTTCTTTTTGGTTAGGCATGTTGCTTTTTCGTTTCAATTATGTTGGGGGTGTCATGAACGACTTAACCGCTTCATCCATTGCCTTTCATTTTGGACAATTTAGTTATACAGATGTTGAAAAGACAAACTTGCATCTGTTGCACTCACAGGCAACTTCAACTCAACTGGATTGGCATTTGTCATGGTAAACAATCATTATGCATAGCTAAATATTATATCGTTTTTTTTCTTTGTTTCAGTATGGGATATTCAATGCTTACGTTTTTAAGAAAAGTAAATAAATCAACAATCATTACCGAAGTGTATCAGTTAATTGTTGCACTTTTCTAGAAATTGTTCTCGCGCTGCCAAAGTTTTAAATGCATTTTTTGTGTGTCATAAATTGGATTACATTAAGAATACAATGAAGCTACTGTGAAAATCATCTAGTCGCCACACTCTAGTGTCTGTTCGAGAAGACTGAGGTAGAATGTATCATGGCCGATACAGCTCACCAACACGTCATTCCGACTGTGGGAGAAAACCGGAATACCAAAGGAAGAACACGCAGACACAGGGAAAACGCACAGAAGACACACAGAAAGCGGCCCGAGCCGGGATTCGTACACCAGCCCTGGTGCTGTCTTGCAGCAGTGCTAAGTACTGTGTCACGGTACCGCCCTTGCCGCGGTGCAGCTCTATGCGTTATTTTATGTACATAACTTTTTATGAGAACATAAGAACATAACATAAGAAAGAAGAGCAGGAGTAGGCCATCCAGCACCACGACCCTGCCCCGCTATTCAATAAGATCATGACTGGTCTGAAGCGGATCAGTTCCACTTTCCCGCTTTCTCTCCGTAACCCTTAACTCCCTTGTCTATCAGAAACCCATCGACCATAACTTAAATATATTCAACGAAGTAACCTCCACCACTTCAACGCGCAGAGAATTCCAGAGATTTACGACCCATTGAGTGAAGACGTTCCTCCTCAACTCCGATCTAAACTGCACCCCCCTTACCCCCGCCCCTTATTTTGAGGTTGTGTCATCTAGTCCTGCTGTCCTTTCTAAGCGGGAAGAATCTCTCTACCTCCACCCTATCCATTTCATTATCTTATCCGTCACTATAAGATCCCCCTCAGCCTTCTAAACTCCACCGAGTACAGACCAAGTCTATTCAGTCTCTCTTCATAGGCCAACCCCCTTATCTCCCGTATCAGCCTCGTGAACCTTCTCTGCACTCCCTCCAAGGCCAATATACCCTTCCGCAAGTGCGGCGACCAAGACAGCACACACTACTCCAGCTGCGGCCTCACTAATACTCTGTACAGTTGCAACAAGACCTCACTGCTTTTATATTCTACCCCCCTCGCTATAAAGGCCAACATTCCATTTGCCTTCTTGATCACTTTATTGAAAATACCTTTATTGAAACTCCCATAACGAAGAGTTCGCAATCTGCTCAACGCAACAAAATCATACCCTTTATGTGAGAGTTGTCTCTGTTTGTATATCTTATACTGAACGATCCAGTATACAGTTTAGAATGTACTGTATATACCGAAATGGAAATTTGGTCATTTTGCTTTGTTGTCAGCGTTTTAAACCTTCAGTAAAAACGTGACTTTGTTTGTGAGTGAAAGTCGGAAATTAGCACATGGACAATGAAAAAAAGGACGCGCTGCAATACCAGCACAAGTATAACCAAACTATTCTACTCCCTATTTAACTATAGAATATGACATATATACATACATAGCGTACATAAACTCTGCGAGAAATAATGTTCTCTTTTACTATTCAAATTTAATCCAATCTACCTGTCTGCTTGTGTGTAACATTCCAAAAATAATAATATTTCGAACAAGGTTCATCACTTCACTCTTAATGCTGAAGCTTCCCGTCGGTTTTCAGGTCTGGTGGCTGTTCTGTGCACACTCCTCGGTAATTTTTATTTCCATTTTACGTGCTTCCGGTGACCCACTGTGAACGCAAGCATCTAAAAAAACAAGTGTAACCACTTCCAATTGCATTTTAAATAGATTTTTTTTTCATTTGTACATCGTTATTCATTTCTCCGTTTCTGTTCCTCACGATTCTGTCACGGCATCGTACTGTATTACGAGAATGGTGATCATGAAACTCAACGAATATTCTGGGGATTTTGTATCGAATCCCGACACATCCGCTTTTAACATTTGAATAAAAAAAAAAACAGCTTGGAAGTAAGAACCTATTGATGTAAATTCGCTGTTGTCAAATGAATGAAAACATATCTGGTTCACTCATGTCATGAGAGATCAATGTCTGTTGTCCTGAACTGGTGTCATCTACATGGATCTACGGTTCTGCAGAGCAATACAAATTCGTTGACTTTCAACTGCTTACTGAGATGGCCAAGGAAGACACTTAGCTGCACCAAGGCAATTATGAATACGCAATGAAAACTGAGCTTGTGTGGATGCCTTTTTTCCCCTCCACCACCCCCCACATCCCCGACACACACACACACTCGCCTCCCACACACACGTCACTTTGTAGATGTGAACATTATCCTGAACACAACGTTCAAAGTGCGTGCACGACATCTTGGGGATCGTCAGTGTTCTGGAAGAGAGATCCACAACAATTTCCTAACAACTGTCATTAAAATTATTTTTTTTTTGCTAAAAGTAAGCGTTTTTCACATTTAAGAAATGTCATTCGCTGGAATTTCTGAATCCCTCACAATAGTACTGTACTCTGCACACGTAAGCTTCATACGTTGCCCAGTGTAATGTTATGTATCATTACTTAATCACTGCCATTTAATGTTGTGCATCTGTTTATCTTGAGGTTTGTTGCGCTAGTAAACTAGTCGGCATTCACTTCCACTCTAAATAGATCTGAGATACTCACTGAAAGCCGAATTAGAGATGTTTAATTCGTGTTAAAAGTATTGCCAACACACTTTGTGGTTAGATTTAGTAAAAATCACACGCTGCACCCTGTCGGGCGCTCCACGACAAAGTCATCAATGTTTTAGTTCGTCACCAGTATCCACTTCGTGCGTTTTGAGGAGAATGGAAAACTTGTATTTTTTTTCTTTTGTGTTATCGGCATAAAGAAAGACGAACAGTAACAATCAACAACCACAACTAGAATTTGAAGTACGAACTTTAAATTAAGAATACATCTTCAATCTGGATTCCTGCCTGAGTAGGCGTATGGCGATTATGCAGATGAATGCGTAGCCTGAGAGCTGGTTCTCGGGACAGATACATAAATGTGTTGATCATTGACATCTCTTCTGAGACATGCTCAAGAGGGACGGCTGACATTTAAATTCAAGGACGGCTAAAAACCAGGTAGGGAGATTTCCACTTGCGAATCTGAAGGTTTAACATAGCTTGGTGAAGTTTCAGGAGACAAAGCAATAAGGAGACAGAAGGAAATGCTGAAGCCAACATGAAAGTTGAAAGGTGCAGGTTTAACATTAAAGGTCAGAGCAGTAATCCGACATTAGGCACTTTAGGAAAATGTAGGTGAAGAGTCAGGGAAGTGTTGATTAAATGAAATGCATTTCATTGCAGTAGTCCTGCAGGACAAGGCAAATGAACTCAGGGCGTGGATGAATAAACTTCCAGCCATTGATGTTCCAGGAAATATTGAACAAAAGGTTAAATCTCACTGGAGCCAGGTGATGTTGCGAATTTGATACAAAATTGGCCTAATGACAGAAGACAGGAAGTGTTTATTAAAAAAAAAGTTTCTTCAAACTGGAGGCATGTGACTTGTAGTTTGCTTCAGTGATTGATGATGATTCCACTGTTATTTGCTATTCATGTAATAAGTTGGTTCACATATTGGGAGGAATGGTTACTAAATTTGCAGATAATACCAAGATTGGCAATATCCTGAACAGCGCAGAAGGTCATGTAGAATTGCAACGCGATCATGAGCAGTTGTTGCAGTGGGAGTGGAGAGCAGAAAAATGTGAGGTAATGCATTTTGGTTGATGGAGGAGGGCAGAAAGTACGCAGTCAATTGTAAGGCGTTGATCAGAGTTGGAGAATATTTTTTAAAAAAATGCAGGTCTACAGTTTCACAGGTCTTTGAGATCAGAGTCACAGGTGGATAGGGTGGTGAAGAATTCAGGTTTCGTACCATTGGTCACGGCATAGAATGCAAGAGTTAGGATGATTTTTGAAAGTTTTACAAAAACTTGCGACCGCGCACTTGGAATACCATTTAGAGTTCGGGTCGCACTACTTTTGAAAGGATATTATTAAACTAGAAACAGTGCAGATTCGACTTATTCGGATGCTAGACGGATCTCATGGTTTGCATTCAAAGGAGAGTTTGGATAGATTTGGGTCGGCTTCTTTTCTTTCAGGGGATGGTGACAGGCTTAGGGAAGTTTTTATGGTTGTCTCAATAATGATGAGGGGCACAGATGAGGTCGACAGTCAACAGTTCTTCCAAAAACAGTGGAGTTTAAACATGGAGGATATGCTTTTAAGGTGAGAGGGGAACAAAACAAAAGGACACAGAGGGCAGATTTATCACTTGGAGAGTAGCGGATGTCTGGAATGAATTCCGAGAGATGCCATTGAGGAGGCTACAATTTTGAAGTTTAAAAAGCATTTAAACTGTTAAATGGATAACTTGGTGGGGGGAGATAAGGCCAAAACGCGAGGAACTGGGAGTAACTTAGTAGCAAAAACATGCCAGAATGCAGATCTTGGGCTGACGGACCAATTTTCCCCCTAGGGGATGGATAAGACAGGAGTAAATTTCTATTACTCATGCATCCGCTTTCACAATGATGGGATCGTATTGTTTGTCGTGAATTCTTCGGCAAAGAAAATGAACGGAGAGGGGAAAACAACAAGTGGGCGTAAAATAATGAAGGCGACTGTGATTTCTTCAGGGAAATTTGATTTTTTTTTTTCTGAGTTTTTTTTTGAGATCTCATTAAATTGCAGCAGTGTTTAATAACTAAGCCAAAATTATGGCTGTTTGAATGAATCTTAACAAGCAGCAGCATTTATGGAATATTGTTTCTCACTTAACTTGCCAAAAGGTGAGATTAGATTTTTGAGATGTTTTGGAGGAAACTCAGGTGAGTTCCGTCTCGTGAAAACAGAACACACACTTTGCGTATCTGAAAATTCGGTTTCTCCCCTGAATGAAGGTAATCTGGAAAGGAACATGCCTCCTGCCTTTTATAGTAGAAAGAGCTACAGAGAATTGTAGGTTAAATGGGTGAACAATTTCCATTTCATTTGCGTAGTCATTGAAGTTGAGTACATGTTCAAGGAATTCATTGCCATTTTAAAACGAATAAATATTTCATCGTACCGTTTTGCATTTTCATCTCACCATTTGACAGTTAACAACATGCGATGTTCAAACTTGTATAAGTATTCCTACAATCATTTTCTGTGCCTAATTATAAATATTAACGCATCGTTTCATTGTATCAGCGGCTTGCTATCTGATGAACATGGTAGTTATCTCTCTATATGTATTGACCTCCAGAACTGTGGGCAGCTATAGGTTACGTGTCTATTTATTTCTTTGATTCATAGATTGTACAGTTCTCTCTCATGTTCTAACCTATTTCCTACATTTCTTACATTGTACCTTTGCCACCACCGTACGCTCCCCAACCACTAGAAAACAAGTACACAAAAACATACAGCTTATATTTATCTGAGGCATTTTACACCTTAATATCCTTATTGCTATCTCTTTTTAAGACCCTAGGGAGTCTGCCATTACGAAATGATAATCTCCTTCCCCTTTATGAAGCTCATGTCTTCAATATGTTCTTTTCTTCGTCTGCAGCCAACCTAACATCTTATGCTGTGCACGGATTAAAAAAATAAATACTCCTCTCTCAAGCTGTTATAGATCCACAACTCATCTACATTGAAGCGTTGAAATCAGGCATTCATTCAATCTTTCGCGTTTTCAATGAAAATGACATTCAACTCGCCGACCAACATTATACAAATAAGGAATGTCAACTTCGCTTGAGCCATCAATTTGATACTCTGCTTCTTTTCTACATACAGACATTCAAAAATAGTTTGCATAATTTAAGAAGAAACGTTTTTAAAACTCTCTGTCAATATAAGGTTTCAATATACCGATACTGAAATAATTATATCAACATAATCTATACTGAATTACTTGTTCCCTACCATTGTTGCACTTTTCCAGCACTGTGAGTCTTAAGATACATCTAATCAGTACAATGAACCCATTCTGTTTTGTTAGGAACATTAATCAGAGCCCAATTGCAGTGAAGAAAAATTGATAAACTCGAATTTGATGATAGATCGCTAAAATTGGAGCATTTTCGTTGAATTTTCATTAGGTAAGAGATTTAGATTGCAAGACTTTATTAAGTACTCGTTTTTTTTGCCTCTCCATGCTTGTGCCTCGGTTTTCATACCTCGGGCTGAAGGTACCTATTCTCTAGCTTTGGTGTCACGTCGAGTCGTCAAGGATGCTGCATTTGTTTCCCCAGGCCGATAATGAAGAGCCCATTGTCAAAAGTCTGCTGCTCTCACACTCTGCTTCTCGTGCCAATGAGTCTTGATGCCAGTCGGTAAGGACACTTGTCATCCCCAATCGATTTCTACTATTTCTCCCAATATCCGGTTATCTATTTCCTTATGAGTGATTCCTTACCACTGTTGCACTTTGCTAGATCTGTGAGGGCACAAGGAAAGACTTGTGAATATCTGCATATATTCTATTTTGTCAGATAAAAACATGTCCAACACTGAGAATCAGGCATCCAGGGTTGAACATTGACGAAGAAACTGGAAACTACATTACAAAGATTCACACAGTTTAATGATGCACCGAATTGAGCACCTACATGTTGCGTCATGTAACGATTTCAATGAAAATAAAACAACAGAATAATGCATGCAGTGTTGCCAACTTGAAGCCATTTTGATTTCGATACGTTCTTGATATTGTTGTTTTGGGGTGCAATAACTGGGAAAAAAAGCACCAATATTTGGGATTAAACCATTTTTTTTTTTCAGATGGACTGGACGGTCAGGAGAAAATTTATCAAATTAATATATTTCCCATCGAAAGTTCAAAAAAAGGTCGAGTTATTTTTGGGATCGTGTTCTGTAATAATAAATATTCAATGTCAGTAAAGAGGATATAAATGTATTGTGTCTCTGGATTCTTTATTTTACCTTTCAAAAAGATGCTAAAAATGCACAGGTGCATAGTAGTTAGGATGACTGCATCACTGTGCCAGGGTGCCAGGTTGAATTCATGACTTTGCTTGCAGGCCACCCGTTTTCTGCATGTTCTCCCCGTGTTTGCGTGGGTTTCCTCCAGCTGTTCTGACTTCTCCCGCAGTCGGAAACATGTGCTAGTTAAATCCATTGGCCGTGCTCCATTCTCCCTCATGTCGTTAGAGCAGGCGCCGGTATAAGCCGATCAGAGGAGTTCCACAGTCACTTCACTGCTGTGTTATTTTATGTTTAATGATGACAGTTATAAAAAAGGATCAGTATTGGAGAATGTCTTGATGTACATGGTGAATTGTGGCTTAAATGGCTAGAGTCTCAAATTTCGGACGCATTGCATTTTAGAACAAGTTCAGGTTCTCTGTTCTAAATTTCTAAATATTCGATAGATGGCAAATGAACAGCTTTGAACGGTTGCTGGATTCCCGTTGTTCACACTCAGTATGCCTTTGGGTAATGCTTTAAAATTCTTTACCTTTGGTAATTCAATTGATGTATCTAATTTTTGATTTGTAACGAACGCGATCGCCTTCTCACTGTCTCTCTCTCTCTCTCCACAATTACAATGGCTTGTTGAATCTATTTCAAAATGTTTCCACAAAATGTTTCCAATTTAGCAGCCTCAGCACTACCCACGCACATTGTCATGCAAACCAATGTGCACACATTATCATTGGCCAAAACTCTTTGTTCGGATAGCACACTCTCTCTCCCTCTGCATTTGTCCGTGTCTGTGTATCAAGTTCACTTTCCCATCGGTGGCAATATAGAGGCTGAAGAAAGTGAATCTGCCAACACGTCATTATTGAGGTTAATTGTAAATCTGAATGCAGACATGAGTATCAATCTTCCATCCTTCGAGTGAAAACGGCACTTGGCTCTACATTTAACGGTTTGACGAATTGCAAATTAGAGTGAGACATCGGTTTGATAATATACATTTCAAAGTTTGACATACAGGTAGAATATATATATAGTATATATTATGTTTTTTTTGCACAATACACTACGTCCATAAACCACAATGGAGGGGGGGGAAACAATACAAATTAATCTGGATCGTTTCTATGAGCTTGGTCCTGCGTCTTTGTTTGCAATTCTTTGTTTGTAATCTTGACGTTCGTATCTCAAACTGTGCACGCAGTAAAGAAAGCACTCGTCCCTCTGACTATAAAAGTTCCACAACTCACTTAGCAATCAGTTATTCTTTCAATCTTTGGCATTCTGGATGAAAGCGTTCTTCAAATCTCCGTGCAACATTTAGATTTGCATTAATGACGAATGACAACTTCGGTAAAGCCATTGATGCTCTGCCAATTATTAAATCTATAACATTAAATACATATATATTCGGCATAACTCAGGAATAAAGTTTCCGAGAGCGACACAGTCGCTTCCATAATGCACTCTGTATTTCTTACCACTTTTACACTTTGACAGGTCTGTGATGCACAAAATATATACATAGTCAGTGTCGTGAACAGATTCAGTTTTCTTAGGAATACTAATATTCGCCCCCAGAAGAATAAAAAGAGATAATAAAACAGTTCAATTTTCGTATTAAATATTCAGAATGTATATGATTTCTTTGACCATTCTTTCGGTTCGCGATTTAGATTGCAGGACATTATTTAGTATTCGTTTTCTTACAGTCTCACTATGGATGATTACTGGTTTTCATACGTCAAAATAAAGGTACCTATTTTGTATCTGTGCAGACACGCGTGGGCGCAAAACTGCACCAAACACTGATCAATAGAATCTCTCCTTCGGCCAAGACTGAAGAGTCCATTGCAAACAGCCTGCTGATCCAACACCCTGTGCCTTATTTTCAGGCAGTAAGATAACTTGTCACGACCGTTCGTACTCTCCTAATTTCGCCCGAGACCCAGTTATTGGATTTTTGTTTTGCTTCCTTACCTTTGTTGCATGATGTAAGTTCTATGGAACATGAGAAGATTTGTGTGAGAATCTACATACTTTATAATCAAAGAGGACCAGCAACATAAAATGTAAATCCAAGGATCAGCTTTGGGAAAATAACTGGAAAGTAAAGGAAAATTGCTTTATGATGCCTCCAACGTGTCACGATTATACTGAATAATTTAGAGTGAGTTCATTGCAAGCAAAGCGACAGAAAAAAAGACGTTGTGTTCCAACTTTCAGAGATTGCTTTTTAAAGTTTTTTTTTCTATTTCAATATGTTCTTGGCAATGCTGTTTTTCGATCCAATAACGGTAAAAAAACACAACTTAACCAATATTTAGTAATCATGTCAATCATATTTTAATGGTGAACAGAACAGCTAGGAGTAGCTATGTTAATTTATTCGCTTTTTCATCTAATTTTCAAAAGTGTTGTCGAGATTTCGAGAACTTGTGCATTTCCAATAAGTGCACAGGTGCAGATAAATGATACAAATATATTACATATTTGATTTTTTTTTTCATTCAGGCGTAAGCTCATGCCGCACAGTGGCACAGTATTACGTGCAGAAGACTCAAAATGCTATCCAACTGTGCTTAGTTCCCGACTTGGCGCACCTGCCCTTGTTGAGCCTGCAAGTCCTTCCTGTGTTTGCATGTGTTCACTTCGGCTGCACTGGTTTCCACCTACGACCTGAAAGGTGTGCTTCTAAATTCCAATGACCGTGTTCTATTCTCATTTATTACATCTGAACAGTCGCCGCAGTAAGGCGGCTCGTGGAGTCCCGCAGTCAATTCACAGCAGTGTTCGTTTAAGGTTAATCATGAGAGTGATAAATAAACTAAACTAGATCGCTATTGGAGTACGTCTCGTTGATTCAAGAATACAGAGAGGTGCAGAGCGAAGTGTGGCTTAAATGGATGTGTTATTAGTTTCAAATGTGCGTAGAGTTGAACTTCATCACATGTTCAGATTTTCACTTGCATAAATATTAATAACAGGCAAATGAGCGGCTTTGAATGTCTGCTGAATTCTTATTTTCTCAGCCTCTCAATATCGATATGTAATAGCATTGAAGTCTTTAACTTTCATAATTAATTTGCCGTATATGAGATTTGATTTATGATAAATCCTCTCGTCATTTCACTATGAATGTGTCCACCTTGTCGGTCAGTGACTTCTTGCCTGTGCATAGAAATTTCTCCGCTGCAAATAAAAAAAAAACTAGAAGTCTCTCTGTTGCTTCCAAAATCCCCGTTACCGCCTATGTGCCCCGCTAAACAAACACATGTTCACACACTATCGCTATCAAGGCATCCTGGTAACACTGCCTATGTGGCCCTCTAACGAAGCAAATGCTCACACACTATCGCTATCAAGACATCCTGGTAACACCGCCTGTGTGCCCCACCAAACAGTCAAATGCATACACACTATCGGTATCAAGACATCCTGGTAAAACTGCCTGTGTGCCCCGCCAAACGCACAAATGCACGTGCACTATCGCGATCATGACATCCTGGTAACACTGTCTTTCTTGTCCTCGTGCATTTAAACGGCTTTAATGTGTTGTTTACATGCAAGTTCAGATCACGTAATCTTTCTGTCTTCCTTAGCCCAATTTGCCGGTCATATATTTATATTTTTTATCACTTTCGCTTTCGCATCACTTGCAGTGCAGAGTTTTAAGAAAACACATGCGATGTCAGTGCCAACGCCCCATAACTGAAGCCCATTGGAAGTCGGAATATAAACATGTTGTTAGTTTTTCAACGTTCCAATATAAATAATAATAATAAAGTGAGCCATCAGCTTGAGAACGTACATTTCAACTTCTGGCTTAGACATAGGAAATTAAAAATATTTGGCGCAGTGCAACTAATGCATATGCCATAACCAGAAAGACCAAACTTATACGTCAGACAAAAGGAATCGAGGTCATCTCTACCAGCTTGAAAATGTGTCTTTACTTGTAGTTCTTTGTTCGTAAACTTCACGTTCACATCTCAGACTGCGTACGCATAAAAAAAAAACACTCGTCTCTCTGATTATCAAAGATCCACAACTCACTTGTCAATCAGTCATTCTTTCATCCTTTCACATTCTCGCTGAAAACGGCATTCAACAGTTCAGCTCTCAGTGCAATTTTTAGACGTACATCAATGACGCATGACTTCTTTGTAAAGCAATTGAAAGCCTAAGTATAAATACAGACACAGATTAAATTGCATTTTTCATAATTCAGGTATAATCTCTCCGGAAGTGACAGAGTCAGTATCAATATATTCCACAATGGATTGGTAATTTCCTACCGTTTCTGCACTTTGACAGGTCTGTGATGCATAAGGTATATATGTATAAGGTAGAGAACATATTTTTTTTTTGGAATATTAGTAACAGCACAAATACATTAAAACGAAATACACAGCCCAAATTTCATGTTAAATAGTCCAAAGGTGTATAACTTCTTTCAGCATCCATTACGTCAGCGATTTAGATAACAGAACATTATTAAGTACTCATATTTACTTTTTTAATATAGTCTCTCGATGGATTTTGCTTGGTTTTCAGACGTCAAACTAAATATTCCTATTCTGTAGCTCTGGAGAAACCCATCGGCGCCAAATTGCGACAAACATACAGGAATAGAATCTATTCGTCTGGACGAACAATGAAGTGTCCATTGCAAACAGCCTGATGTTCGAACACGTTGTGCCTTCTTGTCAGGCAATAAGAACACTCGATACGTCCGATGAACTCTGCTGATATCTCCCAAGATCCAGTTGTCGGATTTTTGTGTTTGCTTCCTTACCAGAATTGCGTGTTGCAAGTTCTATGGAGAACAGAAACATTCGTGTAAGCATCGACATATTTTTCATTTTATTATTGTGAAACAATACCCAACAATATAAAACGTAAATCCAAGGTTGAGCATTAACACAACGACTGAAAAATAAAGGAGAATAAGTTTATTGTGCCTCCAATTTGTCAATATTATATTTAATAATTTATAGTGACTTCATTGGAAACAATGACATAGAAAAATTGACGTAGTGTTCCAATTTCAGAGACTGCATTTTGAAGGTTTTTTTTAGATCAATATGTTCTTGTAAATGCTCTTTTTAGATCTATAAGTTGAAAAACACAACGTTGCAATTATTGAGTAATGATGTCAATTGTATTTTCCGGGTCAATTTGTTAATGTAATAGCATTCTTCTCCAATGTTCAAAAGCGAGGTCTAGTTTTCGAGTACTTGTGCATTACGAATACGTGCACAAGCAGTAGATATCTGATACAAGTATATTACCTGTTTGGATTTTGTTTTCAGTCAGGCATGTGGTCATGCCACGCATTGGCACAGTAGTTCCTGTGAAACCCTCAAAATATAATGTAACAGAGTTCAGTTCCCGACTTAGCTCACTGTCCCTGTGGAGCCTACAAGTCTTCCCTGTGTTTGCGTGGGTTCTCTCCGACTACACTGGTTTCCTCCCACAATCTGAAAGCATAAGAACATCAGAAATAGGAGCAGCAGTAGGCTATCCGGCGCTCGAACCAGCCCCGCCATTCAATAAGATCATGGCTGATCTGATAGTGTTTCAGTTCCACATACCCGCCTGTGCCCCATAACCCTTAATTTCCTTTTTGATCAGATATCTATACACCTGTGACGTAAACACATGTAACGTGGTAGCCTCCACTGCTACTATGGGCAAAGAATTCCAAATATTCACTATCCTCTGAGAGAAGAAGTTCCTCCTCAAGTCTGGTCTAAATTGATTCATCCTTGTTTTGAGGTTGTGCGCTCTAGTTATTGTACCCCTTCTAATTGGAAATAATATCTCTGCCTCTACCCTGTCTAGCCCCATCATTATCTTATATGTCTCTATATGATCTCCCCTCAGCATTCGAAACTCCAACGAGTACAGGGCCAATCGACTCAATCTCTTCTCATAAGCTAATCACCTCATCTCTGGTATCAGTCTGGTGAACCTTCTCTGCACTCCCTCCAAGGCCAATATATCCTTAAGGGAACCAAAACTGCACACAACACTCTAGTTGCGGCATCACCAGTACCTTGTACAATTGCAACAAGACCTCCCTGTTTTTATCCTCCATTCCCATCGCGATAAAGGCCACACATTCCCTTTGCCTTCTTGACCACATGCTGCACCTGCAAACTGAGATTTTTTTTTGTGATTCATGCACAAAGACTGCCAGGTCCCTCTGCGCAGGAGCATGCTGTAATTTTCACCACTTAAATAATAGTCAATTTTACTATTACTTATTCCAAAGTGGAAATCGTCACACTTGCCAACATTATACTCCATCTGCCAGAGTCTCGCCCAGTCACTCAGCCTATCCAAGTCTGCGTCCTCCGCCAAATTTGCTTTCCCACTCATCTCTGTGTCAACAGCAATAAGAGGCAGGGCTCTTAATGCAATCAGCCGTGCTCTATTCTATTTCTATTCCATCTATTATATCTGAACAGTCGCCGCAGCAAGGCGGCTCCTGAAGTTCCACAGTCAATTCTTAGCAGTGTTTCTTTAAGGTTAATTATGACAGTCATAAACAAACTAAACCAGTTCGGTTTTGACGTAAGTCTCGTTGATTCAGGGGAACTAAGAGGTGCAGAGCGAAGTGTGGCTTAAATAGATCGGCTACTATTCTCAAATTTATGTGGAGTTTAATTTCATCACATGTTCAGATTTTCGATAAATCGATATATATTAATACAATTTCAAATGAGCACTATGAATGTATTTTGGATTCTGATGTGCTCACCCTTGCATATCGATGGGTAATGGCATTGACGTCTTTACCTTTCGTAATTCATTTGTTGTATGTGATATTTGATTTGTAACAAAAAAAAGTCTCGTCGTCTCCTTATGAATGTCTCCACGTTTGCCTTTTAGTATCTCCTTGTTTGTGTAAAGAAATGTCTCCACTACAAAAATAAAGGATCTCTCTTCTGCTTCCAACTGAAATGCACCGCTCCCGTCTGTATGCCCCGACAAACAAACACATGCACAGAAACTATCACTACCAAGACGCCCCGATAACATTTGTCTCTCCTGTCCTCGTGTACTTACAAGCTTTGATGTGCTGTTTTCACGCAATTTCAGATCGTATGTCTTTCCGTTTTCCTTAGCCCAATTTGCTGATCATATGTTTTATTTTTGAATCACTTTCGCTTTCGCATCACTTGCAGTACGGAATTCTAATAAAGTGCATGTATGCCACGCTGCCGACGCGCTATAACTGAGGCCGATTGTACGTCTGAATGCAAACATGTTATTAATCTTTCACCCTTCCACTGAAAATATCAATTTCGAGTGAGCCATCAGTTTGATAACGTACATTTCATCTTTTGATTGACACATAGGATGAAAAAAAGAGCTTGGTGCAATCAATTAATGCATGTGCCAAAATAAAACAGACCAAACCAATACGACGGGCAAAATGAATCGACGTCATCCCTACCAGATTGGCACTTTGTCAAGTCTGTGGTTCATAAAAAACATGTAGTAAAGACATTGATCATATTCTATTTTCGTAAAAAACATCCGCAGAACCCAGATAATACAATACGAATTTAAAACTCAAATGACACATTGTCAAAGTGATTACTCTGATTTTTTTTTCAGGCAAAAGTGTCAGATTTCAATGTTATTTTGCATAATGTTATGTATTTTGTGTGAGGCTCTTAGCAATATTTGCCTATAAAACAACAAATGCCATTCGCGCCGTTTGTTTTTAGATTAGCAGCGTCCATGATTTCGTACCGTGGCTTTCATCAGTAAATGAAACGGTTTCTGGCATTAATTTTGAACTTGTTTTGAAATCGTTATCCCAAAAAATCCTTGATAAATGAAAGAACTAGATTGTTGGTCAAATTTGTATTGGCAATTTTCCAATTTGAAAAAAAAAGGAAGTATGCAAATGAGAATGCGTTGTAGGGTACTCCAAACTGCTGCTCCGCTTCGTATCAAACCCTAGACGGCAGATTCAAGAAGCAGCAAATGTAAGACACTTTCAGCATGCCAAGCAGACGCCGTGGCGCGTGAACCAGAATTAAGCATTGGAGCCTGTATCACCTGCGGGAAATTTCGACAACCAATTTGTTCTGATGAAACACAGCAAAGTAAACATATTTTCAGATTTCTCGCAGAATGCGGATTATAGCATTTTACAAACGCAGGGTCAGAGAAAATACATATGAGATATGGGTGGCATCATTTAAAAAAAAAGTCCTGATCTGTGATGTGCCGACTTACTCTTCAAATGATGAAAAAGTACACGACTTGGAAATGACATGCACATTTATTTTCTCTGATTTAACAGAACATTTAGTTTTGAATGTGACGAATGTTTATCATGTCACACATTCGATGATGCATCTCGTTATGGTTGTAAAGATTATGCGGACAGAACAGCGGGTTGATATATTTCTGAGAGCCTTTGCTTGGAAGGTCTCATGTAACATTTCATACATTATGTAATGTCGTGGCTAAGTCAATTTTGAAATTTTAATGCGAGCGCAAAGTATTTCATTACAATTAATCACATTGCTCGTTGAATTCGACCAAAAAAAAAAGTATATTTTCAAATCCGCATGACAGAGTAATTGGTTGGATCAGGCAATAGTAGTCACAAGTTATTTCAAACAAGTATTCCTAACATAACAAAGACATTTGCCAGTAAGTCATGCTGTATCATTCGTAAACCTTTCCTAGAAACATAGGTCTCTGTGCGTTTGTTTAATCGGAACGAATTGTATGGATGTAGCGTTCTGTCAGTCTCTCATCCAATCTAGGGATGAATAGATTAATCTATCTCGCGGTGGAATTGGAGGTGGTTAAACGATGCTGACTTTCTGATGTGAAAATACTGTTCTCGGAGTGAGATTTGCTCGGAGGAGCAAAATCCACTTTTGATCAAGAATCGCTGGAGCTGTTAGTCATTATTGATGGACGAATGAAGACAAATAATTTAGTTTCAAGATGTGACTTACTTTCATCCAAAAAACAAAGGTGAGGTCAAGGATGCATGTATACATTTTTGGATGTAGATATATGTATGTATGCATGTATATATGGATGGATGGATGGATAAACTCCATCATACAGAACGAGAGGGAGATGAGAATGTTAAAAGGCACAACATACTTTGTCTTATTACAAGGCTGCTTCTGAACTTCCTAAAATTTTGAAACTGATTATGTCTGTTTTCTGGCTTTCATGCTTTAGAGGAATGTATATACTTAGAACGTTTATGATCATATCTGCAAACCAGTACCTTTGACGATACAGTGAACTAAAATACGTTCGTGCCATATTTCATGTTCAAGTATTGTTTCAGCAGCTTGTTCCATTTCCGTGTGTCATTTCATCGCTAACGGGCAGGCATTGACACAACATTATTCATCCTAATTGGTAAATTGTTCTTTTCGATTGGTAATATTAGGAATGATTCTACACAGTTACTTTAGTTTCCCCTTCGTTGTGTTTTTTATAATAAAATTGATCATGTTGATTGTCAGAGAGAAAAAAAAAAGAAACGCGAAACTGGAATTTCATTTACATGAAGATGCTAGGGCTACTTAGAGCGAGATATCTTTTACTGTTTATTTTTTGCTCCATTTGGATATTGGGATTTGTGGCATACCATTTCTTTCCCCTCGAAGTTGCTGCATGAGAGTCAGAAGAGGCACGCATGCCTTTATCTGTCATGTGGGTTTTTGTGGCAGGAACTCCAGCAATCGTGTCTGCTTTTGGTGTTTTTGTTGTTTTAAGTTACCATCCGCTGAAGAACAATGCATGTCTTTATTGTTGTTGTTGGAATTGGAAGTGCAGACATAAGTAGTTGCTAAGAATTACATTGTGTCATCTTTAAGTATTTTCAACTGGGAACTTTGCGCTGTTCTATTCATGTTATGTTACCTGTTGTTAAATTGATTTTGCTTCCATAATAACTACCGAGTGGCTCAGTGGAAACGTTCTTTGTTAATGTAATGTCAAATTAAAACAGGCGGGGCATAATAAAACGTTGTATTCTACATTAGAGTTTTTGATGTGGTCCCGAACATATCCTACGGAAAACGTCCCATTGCAAACACCTGTAGAATTTTGCATTACTCATTGTTCGGTCAACTGAACGTTTTGCTCTTTTGTGAATTAAGATGGACATATTAGGATTTTCTTGAAATTATCTTTCTATTTGTGCACAAATTATGCACAAGCGAGCTAATCAGAAACAAACAAAATCAATTCTGTCGAGACCTCGCCCAGTTTTAACTCGTGAAGGTACAACATAGCAACTTAAAACTGTATCACGCTCAGCTTGAAATACTAGAGCAATATATTGATTTGCACGTAATTCGCAATCTTCATGATTTCAAAGATCAGTTTTTCTTTTACTCCAGGATTCGCTATCAGGATCTATTTGCCGACTGTAGTATTTGAGACATATTCCTGCCGTGCTTATTTGTCATCGTGAAAATTTAGCTACCAGCTCAGAGCAGGAGAAAGAAAGGAAAACAAACAATACAAATCCAAAGACAACATATTTCTGGAAAACATTAAATCTCGTTTCTGCAGACCTTCCGTGCATAGCGTGAACGAGAGAAAAAAAAAACAATTGTTTGCACGTCTGAAATAATTCCTGTGCTGAATAAAACATGTTGCTCACTCTCCTGTTCTAATGTATTTCCTGCCTTTCTGACATCGTGCCCTCAGCACCAACCATGCCGCCAACAGCGATCGCACACACACACATATACACATGCGCACAAACACACACACACGCACACAAAATACATGCAACATTTCTTTGTCCGAAACATTATCGATATAAAATTTCTTATTCTTATCTTTCATTTATGAGTCTAGCGTTGTCTGTTGTTCTGAAATGCTAATCTAATTCTCCTTTTATGAACCTCACATTTTTTATTTCAAAGATATGCATTGTTCTCTATGTTTGTAATCTTCACGTTCACATCTCAGACTGTGCACGCATTAACGAAATCACTCGTCTCTTTGTCTATCAAATATCCACAACACACTGAGCAGTCAGGCTTTCTTTCAATCTTTTGCATTCTCGATGAAAATGGGATTAAACTCTCCAAGCAACTGATGGATTTATATCAATGACGAATGACAACTTCGATGTAGCCATTGATAGCATGATTTTTTTTTCAAAGAAAAAAAAGTTGCATCATTCAGGAATAACCTTTAACAAAATGGCATAAACATTATCAATATGCTCCATAATGGATTGTGCATTTCGTACCATTTTTGCACTTTGCCAGATCTGTGATGCGTAAGATATATATCGTCAGGGTAGTGAACAGATTCCGTTTTTTTTTAAAGAAATATTAGTAACAACCAAATTACAATATTTTTTTCTAAACTTTGACTTCATCCCAAATCGTCAAAATGTCAAGGATTTCTTCCCGTGTTCATTAGGTCAGCGATTTATCTTGACAGACTTTATTAAGTACTCGTTTTACATACGTATATGGTTTCACTGTGAATGTTTCTTAGTTTTCATGTTTCAAACCATGAGAGACTACTTTGTATCTCTGGCGATCCCCGGAGGTACCAAAAATGCTGCATCTATTCATCCAGGCCAAAGCTGAAGGGCCCACTGCTGACAGCCTGCTTTTCTAACACTGTGCCTTCTTGTCAGGCAGTAAAGACACTTGACACGCCCGATCGCACTTTCTCCTGAGATCCAACTGTCGGAGTTCTTTTTTTCGTTGCTTCCTTACCACTGTTGCGTGCTGCCAGATCTATGGAACATAAGAAGAAGCGTGTAAATATTTGCTTATTTTCTCTCTTTTTTTAAGTCACACAGCACCCAGCAATATAAAACTTATATCCAAGGCTGAACATTAACGAAATAACTTGAAAATAAAGGAACATAAATCAGTCCGCATAAGTTTATTGTTTCTCCAATTCATCACCATTATATTACATAATTTACAGTGAGTTCATTGAACGTAAAATGATAGAAAAATGGACGCAGTATTCCTACTTTCAGTGATTCGCATTGAGGAGTATTGTTTAATTTTACGATGTACTTGACAATCTGTTTTTCGGTCCAAAAATTGAATTAAATCTGTACCAAAATTGAGCATTTATGTCAATAATACTTTATTGATGAACTGAATAATCAGATGCAAATTTCTTATCGTAATCACTTTCTCACCTGAAGCTCAAAAGTGAGGTCGAGCTTTCAAGAAGTAATGAATTCCTAATAAGTCTTCAGGCGCAAGATAACTGATACAAGTATATTGTGTATCTGGTGTTTTATTGTGTTTTATTCGAGAACGTGCTCGTGCCGCACAATGGCAGAGTGGTTATTGTTAAAGCCTGAAAATGCCAAGTATTCATTCTCAGTTACTTGGGCTATTGTTTCGTTGGAGCCTTCCTATGTTTGCGTGGGTTTCCTCCAGCAGCATTGGTTTCCTCCCACAATCTGAAAGTTATGCTTCTTAAAACTATTGGCCGTGTTCGACTCACACTCGTTATACCTGAACAGGCGCCGGATTAAGACGGCTGTTGTCGTTCCGCAGTCACTGGCAACAGTGTTTATTTAAGCTTAGTTAGGACATTAATAAATAAACTAAACTAAGTCGGTATTGGAGTTTGACTGTTAGCTTCTAGAATAAAGAGAGGTGCAGAGAGAAGTGCGGTTTCAGTGGATGGACTACTATTCTTAAACATTAGTAGAGTTGAATTTCAGTGCATGTTCAGGGCTTTGATCGTACAAAATATGAACAAAATGGCAAATGAACAGCTTTGAATGTCTGTTTCGTTCATTTTTTATCGTCTACATATCGATTGGTAAGAGTATTAAAGTCTTACAATTCATAATTCAATTGTTGTATCTGAGATTTGATTTGTCATAATTTTCTAACGGTGTCTCCACATTTGTGTCTCAGTGACTCCTTACATGCCTGTAGAAATGATTCTGCTGAAAAACAAACCTACAGATCTCTCTACCGCTTCAACTCATTACGTGTCTTTGCAACATAGCAACCACAGTGCCGCGTGTGTCCCCGGCCAAGCAAACAGACATACACACGCTATCGCTACCAAGACGTGACCGACAACACTGTCTCTCTCGTCGTCGTACAGATGAACGGCTTTGATGTACTGTTGTTCATGCAGGCTCAGATTATATAATATTTCTCTTCTACCTCACCTAATTCGTTGATTATATATTTCATTTTTATCACTTTTGCTTTCGCATCACATTCACTGCGCAGTATTAAGAAAGTACTTGTATGCCACTGGGCCAGCGTGCCATAGCTGAGGCTGAATGCAGAAATGTTTACTCTTCTTTCGACGTGCCAATGAAAACGATACTAAGCTCCGCATTCAAAGGTTCAATGCATATCAATTTCGAGTGAGCCATCAGTTTGGTAATGTACATTTCAACTTTTGATTTACACAACGAAATTTTAAAACATATATTTTTGGCATATTGTAATTAATGCATGTGCCAAAGTAAAACGGTAGAAACCAATACGACAGGCAAAATGAATCGAGGTCATCCCGACCAGATTGGCACTTGGACAAGTCTACGGAGCATAGGAAATATGTAGTAAATACTTTAACAACATTCTATTTTCGTAAGAACAGCAGCGGAGCCCAATTAATGTAATGCGTATTCAACACTCAATTGTGATTAATTTTCATCAGTTCATCAGGCAAAAGTAGCAGATTTCAATCTTATTTTGCATAAGGTTCTGTATTTTATGTGAGGCTGTGAGCAATATTTGCCTTTAAAATATCAAATTCCATTTGCACCATGTTTTTTTTGTTCAAAAGTAGCAGCGTGCATGATTTAGTATTAAGGCTGCCACAAATAGCTAAAAGAAAAACATATTTGGCGTTACTTTTGAACTTGATTTGAAATCTTCACTGTTTGCTGTGCAGACACATGGATTAGGGCCACTGTCTGTGGGAGTTTGCGCATTCTCCCCGTGCTTGCGTGGGTTTACTCTGCGTGCTCCGGTTTCCTCCCACACCCCAAAGATGTGCTGTAGGCTGATTGGAAGTAATAAATTGTCCCTAAATTAGTTTCCCTCAATATTGATTGCCATAAAACAATAGATAAGTGTCATGGGTGGAGGGGAGGACTTGTAATGTTAAAATGGCGGCACGGGCTCGTTGGGCCGAAGGGCCTGTTTCTCGGACTGTTTTTGTTCTTTGTTCTTTGTGTTCTTTGACAACTGAAAGAACTGGATGTTTGAGCATTTTTTTATTCGTCGTTTTGCAATTTGTAAAAAAAAGGATGTGCGTGTGCAAATGACAATGTATTGCAAAGTTTCCAAAACTGCTGTTCCTCTTCATTTCAATCCCTGGACGGCAGATACAAAAAAAAACAGCAGATGTAACATCCTTTCAGCAGGCCAAGCAGATGCCGTGACGTGTGAAACAAAATTAACCATTGGAGCCCTTATCACCTGTGGCAAATTCAATAATCAATCTACTCTGAGCAAACACAGCAAAGTAAAAGTATTTTCATATCTCTCAGGAGATTGTAGAATATAGAATTTTACGGAAACAATGCGTGCGAAAAACGTCTGTTAAATGGGTGGCATCAAAGTTTTTTTTTAGTTAAGCCCTGATCTATGATGTGCTGTCCTACTCTTTAAATGTTGAACAATTACGCAAACTGGAAATCAAATGCGAATGTATCTCTTTTGATTTAACTTAATATTGTGTTTCTAATTTAGATTCCATGTCATAACACTGGATGATGCAGGCTGTTCTGTTGTGAAAATTGTGAGAACAAAGCAGCACTGCTCTACAACTCTGAAAGTTCTTGAAAGGTCTCATGCAACATCTCGAGGGCATCATGACAGCTCAGAGGCTATCTCTGTTGCTGTGCGGACACATGGATTTGGGCCGTGTCCGTGGGAGTTTGCACGTTCTCCCCATGGTTGCGTGGGTTTCCTCCGGGTGCTCTGGTTTCCTCCCACATCCCAAAAATGTGCTTTTAGGCTGATTGATTGGGTAATAAATTGTCCCTATATTGGACCTCCCGGATCCTCATACATTAGGCATAGACTAAAATCATGAATAGGTCACTGACCATGGGACGGCGGCGCGGGCTCGTTGGGCCGAAGGGCCTGTTTCCCGTGCTGTGTTGTTCTTTGTTCTTTGTTCAACACTTCAAATGTTAGGCGATTTTGTGACTAAATTAGATTTCAATCTTTAATGAAAGCGTAAAATATTTTATTATAATGAATCACATTGCACGTCGCATTCGACCAACAGATTTGGACATTCGTTAAATCCACATTACAGTGTAATTCTTTGAAAAGGGCACACGTATTTACACGTGCTAACACCCACGTATTCCAAGCATTGAAATGACATTTGGAAATAAGTCACGCCGTGTCTTTCATAAAAAGTTCGTAGAAACAGCGATTTCAGCCACAAATTAAATGAGTTTTAGGTCTCAGCGCCGTTTGTACATCAGAACGAAATGTATGAACATGGAGTCTGTCAATCTCTAATCTAATCTTGGGAAGGGCACATTAATAAGTCTCTCGAAAGAATTGGGAGCTGGCTGAACGATGTTGACCTTCCTGACATATAAAACAATAAGGTTCTGGGAGAGAGATTTGTCGAAAGAGCCGACTCCGTTCCAAACATGGCTGGAACCTGTTAATCATTATTGATGGACGAATCCAGATGAATAATTTTGTTTCAGCATGTGAATTACTTTCATTCATAGAAGAGAAAGGGACATAGAGAGAGAGAAAGAAAGAGAGAGAGAGAGAGAGAGAGAGAGACAGAGACAGAGACAGAGACAGAGACAGAGAAAGAGAATAAATGTATGTCATGGATTTACGGTTGTATATTGTATTCTTGGGTTTATGATATATGATTTATAGATGGATGGATGGATGGATGACTTCGGCAGTACGGAGAGACGGGGAGAGAGAATGTTAAAAGGCAAAATATAATTTGTGGTATAACGAGACTGTCTGTCAAATTTCTCAAATTTTGAAATTGGTTATGTTTGTATACTGACATTTATGCTATTGAAGCATTAATATGATCACAACGCTTGTGATCATATCTGCAAATCAATACCTTTGACAATATGGTGCATTAAAAAATGCATTCGTCCCATATTTCTTGTTCTTTTTTTCCCCGCAGCTTGTTCCAATAACGCGTACTATTTTTACGTAACTGTCAGGCCTTGACGCTGCATTATACATCCTAATGTCTAAACTGTTTGTTTAAATCACGGATAACTAACGACGATTCCGCTCAGTTACTTTAGCGTGACGTTTCTTTGTTGATTTTCAGTGAAAACTTGATTATGTTGATTGCCAGAGGGGAAAAAAATAGACGAAACTGGGATTGAATTCATAGGGAGATACCAGGGATACTTCGTGCGAGATATTTTTTACTGCATTTTTCTTGCTCCCTTTGGAGATTGGAATATGCCGCGGACCAAATCCATTCCTGGAGACTGCTATATGAGAGTCAGAAAAGAGTCACGATTCTTTATCTGTCATGAGGATTTGTGCGGCTGGATAACGAGTAAACAAGTCTGCATTTTTTTTTTGTATTCAGTTATCTTACACTGAAGAACAATACATGTTTTTGTACGCATTGCTGACATTGGGAGTGCAAATATGAATAATTGTTAACTGTGCCGTGTTTAAATATTTGTAACTGGCAAACTTTGTGCTTTTATTTCTTTTATGTTATATTTACCTGTCGTTAAATTAATTTTGCTTCCATTGTAACATCCAAGTGACTCAGTCGAATGGGATTATCGTTAATGTAGCACCCAAACTGAAACTAATGGGGTATAATCTAAGTTCATGATGTGCGTTGGAGTGTCTGATGTGGTCACTAACTTTCCCTCCAGACAATGAACCATTCCAAGCAATTGTCCATTGCTGGGTCAATTGAGCTTCTTGTTCTTTTGTGAATTACGATGGGCATATTTGTAATTTCATGGAATTTCCCTTCTAATTGATAATTCATTATCAAATGAATTCATTATCAAATGAATTTTATTTGATAATTCATTATCAAGCGAAACGGAGGACGAATCACAAATAAAACAGTTATGTCTTGATCTCGCAAAGTCAATTCACGTGAAGATGCAACATATCGGCATCACGCATAGCTTGAAACAATAGAGCAGCATCTTGCTTTGCAGGGCTGTTATCAATTCCATTCCACAGGGCAGTATTTGGTTTTAATTCCAGAAGTCGCTACCAGGATCCATTTTCTGACTGTATCTTAGACATCCATTCCTGCAATGTTTATTTGTCATTGTGAAAATCTATCTACCAACTCAGAACAGAAGAAAGAAGAAAAAAACAACATCTATCCAAAGATAGTTTTTTTGTTCCGTAAAATAATGTTCTGCAGAGGTTCTGTGCGTAAGTTGAACGAGAGAAAATAAAATAAAGTTGTTTTTTTTCACATTGTAGACGTATTTCTCTGCTGAATAAGATATGTTGTTCATTCAACTTTTCTGAGCTATTTCCGGCATTTCTGACATTGTGTCAGCAGCACTGCCTATGTTGCCAACTGAACAAACACACAACACAGACACATGCAATCTTTCTTTGTCCGAGATGTTACCGATATTATGTTTTTTTCTTGATTTCTCTTTTTAGAAGTCTACCTTTGTCTGCTGTTCTGAAAAGCTAATCTAATTCCTTTTTATGAACCTCAATTTTACAAAGTTAATTATTATTTTCTTCGTTTGTAATCTTCATGTTCATACCTCAGACGGTGCACGCATTAAACAAAACATTCGTCTCTCTAACTTTCAACGTTCCGCAACTCATTATCAATCAGGCATTCTATCGATCTTCCGCATCTCCAGGAAAACGTCATTCAACTCCGTGCAACTGTTAGATTGACATCAATGACGAATGACAACTTCGATACAGCCATCGATAGCCTGCCAATTTGTAACATAGGACTTAAAATAAAATGCATTCTTCGGAAGTAACATTTGCGTAAAACATGGCACAGATGTTATCGATAAACTCAATCAGGGATTGTGTATTTCCTACCAGTTCTGCACTTTTTCAATTCTGTGGTGCATGAGATATATAATGCCACTGTAGTGAACAGATTCTGTTTTCTTAGGAATTCTAGTAACAGCCCAAATGCAGTAAAGCAAAATACAAAATTCACATTTCACGTCAAATCATCAACATTTCAAGAATTAATCTAAATGTTCATTAGGGCAGCAACTTAGACTGCAGGACTTTATGAAGTATTCGCACTTTTTATGTTCTTATGACACCCAGCAATTTAGAACATAAATCCAAAGCTGAACACTAATGAAACAACTGGAAAGTAAGGGAGAATATATCACTCCATATAAGTTTACTGTCCCACCAAATCATCAGCACTATATTGCAAAATTTAAAGTGAGTTCATTGAAAATAATGCGATAGGAAAGTCAACGTACTCTTCCAAATTTCAGAGATTTACATTCTGAAGTTTATTGTATTCGATATGTTGCTGACAATTCTCTTTTTAGATCCAAAAATAGAAATAAAATGTGTATCAATATAGAGTTATTATGACAGTAATATCGGAATGATGAACTGAATAGTCAGAAGCAACATTCTTATTTTAATCGATTTCTGATCTAAAGCTCAAAAGTGAGGTCGAGTTGTCGAGAACTTGTACATTACAAAAAGTGTTCAGACTAAGATAACTGACACAAGTGCATTGTGTATCTCCCTTTGTTTTAATTATTAGATGTGCCCATGCCGCACATTGGAACATTAGTTAGCGCTAACGTCTCAACATGCCAGGTAACTGGGTTCAGTTTCAGACTTGGGTCACTGTCGCTGTTGAGCCTGCAAGGCCTTCCTGTATTTGCGTGGGTTTTCTCCGGCTGCACTAGTTTCCTCCCACAGCCTGAAAGGCGTGCTTCTTCAGTATATTGGCCGCGCTCTATTCTCACTTTTTTACGTCTGAACAGAGCTGGAGTAAGGCGTCTAGTGGTGTTCCACACTCACTAGTGGCAGTATTTAATTAAGCTTAATCATGTCAGTAATAAATAAGCTAAACTAAATCAGTATTGGAGTATGTCTCGGGGCTTCAAGAGGACAAGGAGGTACAGAATGAAGACCGACTGAAATGGATGGATTATTACTCTCAAATTTGCGTAGCGTTGAATTTCAGTATTTGATCAGGTTTTAAGAACATAAGAAATAGGAGCAGGATTAGGCCATCCAGCCCTTCGAGCCTGCCCTGTCATCCAATAAGATCATGGCTGATCTGAAGTGGCTCAGTTCCACTTTCCCGCTTTCTCCCCATAACCCTTCATCCCCTTGCTTACCAAAAACCTATCTACCCGCGTCATAAATATATTTAGCGAGGTGGCCTCAACCACTTCAACGGGCAGAGAATTCCAGAGATTCACCACCCTTTGACTGAAGAAGTTCCTCCTCAACGATTTTCTAAACTGCCCCCCCCCCCACCCCCGCCACCACCCCGTTATCTTAAGGCTGTTCCCTCTAATCCTGCTGTCCTTTCTGAGCGGGAAGAATCTCTCCACCTCTACCCTATCCATCCCTTTCATCACCTTATACGTCTCAGTGAGAACCCCCTCATCCTTCTAAACTCTAACGACTACAAGCCCAGTGTATTCAACCATTCCTCATAGCTCAACCCCCTCAACTCCGAAGTCAGCCTAGTGAACCTCCTCTGCACTCCCGCCAAGGGCAAAATATCCTTTCGCAAGTGTGGGGACCAAAACTGCACACAGTACCCCAGCTGCGGCCTCACCAGTGCCCTGTACATTTGCAGCAAGACCTCTCTACTATTTATATTCAATCCCCCTCGCTATGAAGGCCAGCATCCCATTTGCCTTCCTGAACACCTGATGCATCTGTAAGCTGGGTTTTTGCGACTCAGGCACAAGGACGCCAAGGTCGCTCTGCTCCGTAGCATGCTGCAGCTTTTCGCCCTGTAAGTAGTAGTCCCGCCTACGATTATTCCTGCCAAAGTGGATAACCTCACACTTGCCAACATTGTATTCCAGCTGCCACGTCCTCGCCCAGTTGCTCAGCCAATCGAGATCCCTCTGCAGACATTCCACACTCTCCGCACAGTTTGCTGTTCCGCTTATTTTTGTGTCATCGGCAAATTTCAACACCTTACACTCGGCTCCCTCCTCCACATTATCTATATTGATGGTAAATAGGTGAGGGCCCAGCACCGATCCCTGGGGCACTCCACTCGTCACCAACTATCAATCCAAATAGCACTCATTGACATCCACTCTCTGCCTCCTATTTGACAGCCAATCCCCTATTCACGCTCACACCTTACCCCCAACTCCATGCCCCCAAATCTTATGGAACAACCTTTTGTGCGGCACCTTGTCAAACGCTTCTGAAAACCGATAAACACCACATCCACCGGTTCCCCTCTGTCCACCGAACTAGACACATCCACTTGAATTCGAATAAATTTGTCAAACACGACTTCCTCTTAATGAATCCGTGCTGCGTCTGCTCTATCAAACAATTCTTCTCAAGATGCCTCGCTATTTCCTCTTTGATGACGGATTCAAGCATTTTCCGACAACAGACGTTAAACTAACCGGCCTATAAGTCCCTGTATTTTGCCTGCTATCCATTTTAAACAGTGGCATAACATTAGCCGTTTTCCAATCTTCCGGCACTTCCCCAGAATCCAGCGAGGTTTGGAATATAATCACCAAGGTGTCCACTATGACCTCGGCCATTTCCTTCAGAATCCTTGGATGCATTCCATCCAGTTGTGGGGACTTGTCCACCATCAGTTTCTCTCGTAACAATGATCTCACTCAGGCCCTCCAATCCTACCATCTGTCCATCGTTAATACCCGGCAAACTATTTGCGTCCTCCTCTGTGAAGACCAAAGCAAAAAGGATATTCAAGGCCTTAACTTTTTCCTCATCCCCCACCACAAAATCCCCCCTCTCATCCTCTAAGGGTCCAACATTCACCCTAGCCAGCCTCCTCCTTTTTGTATATTTATAAAAAATCTTACTATCCTTTTCTTTATATTTAGCGCTAGCCTAGATTCATATTCCATCCTTCCTTTCTTTATCAACGTGTTCGTCATTCTTTGTTGATATTTAAATCTCTCCCAATCCTCTTCTCGCCCACTACTTTTAGCCGGTCTAATCACATCTGCTTTTAATTTAATACTCTACTTTATCTCCTTTGTTATCCACTCTTGATTATCTCTTCTCCTACGATCCTTCTTTACCATCGGAATAAATTCTTTGCCATCGGAATAAATTTCTGCTGAGCACCAAGAAAGATCTCCTTAAAGATCCTCCACTGTTCCTCAGCAGACCTACCTCCCAATCTGCGCACCCAATCTACATTCGCCAATTCCTCTCTCATCCTATCGTACTCCCCTCTGTTCAAACAAAGGACACAGGTCCGGGAACCCACTTTCTCCTCCTCCATCTGCATCAGAAACTCCACCATACGATGATCACTCTTCCCAAGAGGATCAACCACAACAAGGTCCCAAATTCTACATGCCTCATTCCATAACACCAGATCTAAGATAGCTAGAAGTTGACAAACAAGGGTAGGAGAAACCATGAAGCTGGGCAAGCGCTTAATATAAAAAAGGATAGGAAGAGTTTTTATAAATATATAAAAAGGAAGAGGCTGGCTCGGGTGAACGTTGGTCTTTTCGAGTATGAGAAACGGGACCTAGTGGTAGGGGATGGGGATATGGCTAAGGTATTGAATAACTTTTTTGTTTCTGTCTTCACGGAGGAGGACGTGAATAATTTGCCAGGTGTTAGCGATGGAAAGGTGGTAGGACTGGAGGGTCTTAATGACATTATAGTTACTAGAGAGGCGGTGCTCGACAGACTGGAGGGGCTGATTGTGGACAAGTCCCCAGGACCTGATGGAATGCATCCGAGGGTCCTGAAAGAAATGGCGGAGGTGACAGTGGATGCCTTGGTGGTTATTTTCCAGACGTCGTTGGATTCCGGGGAAGTGCAGGATGTTTGGAAAACGGCTAATGTTACGCCGTTGTTTAAGAAGTGTGCCAAGCAAAAGGCGGGGAATTATAGGCCGGTTAGTTTAACGTCTGTGGTAGGTAAAATGTTAGAATCTGTCATTAAGGAGGAAATTGCGAGGCATCTTGAAGGGAATTGCTTGATAGAGCAGACGCAGCACGGTTTCATTAAAGGGAAGTCGTGTCTGACAAATTTACTGGAGTTCTATGAGGATGTGTCTAGGGCGGTGGATAGAGGAGAGCCGGTGGATGTGGTCTTTCTAGATTTTCAGAAGGCGTTTGACAAAGTACCTCATAAGAGGTTATTGCAGAAGGTCGAGGGAAATGGAGCTGGGGGTAGTGTGTTAGCGTAGATAGAGGATTGGTTGTCAAATAGGAGGCAGAGAGTGGGGGTCAACGGGTGCTCTTCGGATTGGCGGATGGTGACTAGTGGAGAGCCCCAGGGGTCGGTGCTGGGGCCTCAGCTTTTTACCATTTATATAGATGATCTGGAGGAGGGTACCGAGTGTAGGGTGTCGAAATTTGCTGATGACACCAAGATTGGGGGAACGGCAATTTGTGCGGACGGTGTGGAGAGTCTGCAGAAGGATCTAGATAGGCTGGGCGAATGGGCTAGGAATTGGCAAATTGAATTTAATGTTGGCAAATGTGAGGTGGTCCACTTTGGTAGTAATAATGGTAGGAAGGACTATTACTTTCGGGGCGAAAAACTGCAGCAGGCGACGGTGCAGAGGGGCCTCTGGATCCTTGTGCATGAGTCGCAAAAACACAGCTTGCAGGTGTAGCAGGTGGTCAGGAAGGCGAATGGGATGCAGGCCTTCATAGCGAGGGGGATTGAATATAAAAGTAGGGAGCTCTTGCTGCAACTGTATAGGGCATTGGTGAGGCCGCAGCTGGAGTACTGTGTGCAGTTTCGGACGCCGCACCTGCGCAAAGATATTTTGGCCTTGGATGGAGTGCAGAGGAGGTTTACCAAGCTGATACCGGAGTTCAGGGGGTTGAGCTATGAGGAGAGGCTGAGTAAACTAGGCTTGTACTCATTAGAGTTTAGAAGAATGAGGGGAGATCTCATTGAGACGGATAAGATGATGAATGGGATGGATAGGATAGAGGTGGAGAGAGTCTTCCCGCTCAAAAAAGACAGTAGGACTAGGGGGCACAGCCTCAAGATGTATGGGGGGGGGGGGGGCTGCTTAGAACGGAGTTGAGGAGGAACTTCTTCACTCAAAGGGTGGTGAATCTCTGGAATTCTCTGCCCGTTGAAGTGGTGGAGGCTGCCTCGCTAAATATTTTTAAGACGCGAGTTGATGGGTTTTTAATAAGAGGAGGGATTAAGGGTAATGGGGAGAGGGCGGGAAGGTGGAACTGAGCTGCGACAGATCAGCCATGATGTTTTTGAATGGCGGTGCAGGCTCGAAGGGCTGGATGGCCTACTCCTGCTCCTATTTCTTATGTTCTTACGAAACTATCCCGGCAGCATTCCAAGAACTCCTCCTCAAGCCCACGCATCCAACATGGGTCGACCAATCAATATGTAGAGTGAAATCCCCCCAAATTATCGCCGTTCCATTCCTGTATGCAGCAATTACTTGCGCGTTTATAGCCTGTCCCACCTCCAGGTCATTATTTGAGGATCTATAAACGACACCCACCAGCGTCTTCCTCCCCTTGCTGTTCCTAATCTCCAGCCACAACGATTCCAGGTTCTGCTCTTTGGCGCCTTTGTCTTCCCTGACTACCACCGTGATATGTTCCCGAATCAGCAGAGCTATCTCCCCCCGTCCCCCACCACCCCCCCCCTCCCGCCTTTTTCCTCCCATCTATCCTGGGAGGAATCAAGTGTTTCTATCGGTAACACTTGATACCCCTGGACATTCAGCTCCCAGACCCTGTCACCTTGCAACCACGTCTCTGTAATGGCCATCAGATGATATCCATTTGTGCTGATCTGCGCCAGCACTTTATTCACTGTGTTCTGAACGCTTCGCAGATTCAGATAAAGCGTCTCCATCCCTGCCTTCACCTGGACCCTATTTGAAGGAATTCTGACAACCTTACTCATGCCCCCTACTCCCTGTATTATTGGGAGATCCTTGGCCTCTTCCCATACCTGAAATCTCTCCTTTACTTTAGACTCTGTTATTTCACCTACCCTAGCATCCCGCCCTCTAATCAGTTTAAAGCCCTATCCACAGTCCTCTTTATACGATTTGCCAGGACTCTGGTCCCAGCAAGGTTCAGACCAACACCATCGCACCTGAACAGGTGCCACCTGCCCCAATACTGGTGCCAATGGCCCATAAATTCAAAACCATTCCTACTACACCAATCCCTGAGCCACCCAATTTTTCGATCGCATAAGTATTAATAGAATTGCAAATGAGCAGCTTTGAATGTCCGTTTGATTCCTTTTTCCTCATCCTCCGTGAATCAATGGATAATAACATTGATGTCTTTGCCTTTCAAAACTCAACTGTTGTAAATGAGATTTGATTTGTAATAAGCACATTCGTCGTCTAACTGTGAGTATCTCCACATTTCTGTGTCAGTGACTCTTTGTGAATGTGTAGAAATATCTCTGCGAATAAAAAGGATCAGTTTTCTCTTTTGCTTCAACAAATTGCGTGCCTTTGCAACTCAGCTGGCCAAGTAACTCCTTTATACCCAGCCAAAACAAATAAATGCAAACACACTATCATTACTAAGATTATTACACTGTCTGTCTTGTTCTCGTGTACTTAAACAGCTTTGACCTGTTGTCATTCATATAAGTTCAGTTCGTATAATCTCTATCTCTTCATAAACCCAATTTTCTTGTCACTTTTTTTAATATATGACTTTCCCTTTCACATAACTGGCAATATCGACTTTTAGGAAAGTGCATGTATGTCACTGGGCAACGTGCCATAACAGAGGCCCAATGTTAACCTGGATAGCGACATGCTTATTAGACTTTCGCCCTCCCAGTGAAAATTTCATTTAGCTTTACACTTAACAGTTTAACGAACATCACTTTCGTGTAAGCCATCAATTTGATCTTTTGATTTCATCTTTTGATTTCCACAAGGTAATCTGAACTATTTGGCGCAATGCAACACGTGTGAGTGCCAAAATTAAACAGAGAAACCAATAGGGCAGACAAAATGAATCGAGGTCATCCCTACCAGATTGGTTCTTTTTCAAGTCTGTGAAGCATAGGAAACATGTAGTAAATATTTCGATCACATATGACTTCGTTACGTGCATCATCAGAGCCCGGAATATTTGAAACGAAATTCAATACTCAAATGTCATGGCACATAGTCAAGGTGATTACTTTGAATGCTCCCCAACAAGAGTATCAGATTTCAGTATTATTTTGCATAATGTTGTATTATTTTTAGGAGAGATTTGTCAGCAATGACAGGCAAAAGAATCTATGTCATCCCTACCAGATTGGCACCTTGTCAAATCTGTGGAGCATGGGAAACAAGTAGTAAATATTTAACGGCATTACATTTCCGTAGGAACATCAAAACTTCCCAAAGAATGTAATACAAGTTCAGCATTCAAATGAGATAACACGTCGTTAAAGATATTACTTTGAATGTTCCTCAGACCAGAGTACCAGATTTCAATGTTATTTTGCATAACGTTTTATTTTAAATCAGGCTGTCAGCAATGCTTGCCTGTAAAATAACAAATGTCATTCGCACCATGTTTTTTTTTTCCAAATTAGCAGCGTGTATGATTTATTAATGAAACCATCGCCAATATCTGAAAGTATGTTGACGTTAATTTCGAACTAGTTTCGAGATAGTCCTCCATAAATCCTTGATAATTCAAAGAACTAGACGGTTGACCAAATTTACATTTGCCATTCTCCAATCTGGAAAAACAAAACAATGCGGAGGTGTGGGAATGGAATGTGTTGTCAGATAGTCCAAACTGCTTCTCTTCTTCGTCTTAAACCCGGGACTGAGCTGGGAATTTGGCAGTTTTAAATCAAATCTTGCACAACTTGAAACAATACAGCAGCATTTCGTTTTACATGCGATATTATTTTTACAATTACTAAGGGCAGCATTTCTTATTTGAGCACTAGAATTCGCCACCAGGATCCATTTGCTGACTGGAAATCTGGAATCCTGGACTTCCATTCGTGTCATGCGTATTTGTCATCGTGGAAGTTTGGCTACTAGCTCAGATAGCAGAATCAAAAACAACATCAATCAAAATATAACGTTTCTTTTTCTGAAAAAAAAAACACTCTCGCTTTTAAAGAACTTCTGTGCATAGCGTGAACAAAATGGTGACTGTTTGCCTGTTTGGACTTATTTATCTGCTGAATAAAGTATGTTGTTCATTCTCCTGTCTTGACGCATGCTATCATGACATTGTCCCCTCAGCAGCACCCCTTGCCATCAAACCCCAAGCAAACACAATACAGATGCATGCCATCTGTTTTTGTTCGAGACATTGTCTATATTAATATTTTTTCTTCTTTTTACATATTTTTAGGAGTCTAGATATGCCTGTGGTCCTGAAATGCTAATCTAATTCTCCTTTTATGAACCTCACTTGTTCAAAGTCAGGTGTTGTTTTCTTCGTTTGTTACCTTCACATTCACATCTCAGATTGTACCCACATTAAAAACGCTCGTCTTTCTGTCTATCAAAGATCCACAACTCATTACCAATCAAACATTTTTTTTGTCAATATTTTGCAATATGGCATTCAACTCTCTGTGCAACTGTTCGATTTACATCAATGACCAATGCCACCATCGGTTAAGCGACTGATAACATGCCATATTTTACATAAGCATTAAACTTATCTTGCATAATTCGCCAATAACCATTCCGCAAATGACAAAGTCGCGATCAATAAACTCCATAACGCATTGTGTATTTCCTACCATTTTTGCACTTTGTCAGGCCTGTGATACATAAGATATATATTGTCAGTGCAGTGAACAGATTCCGCTTTCTTAGGAATTTTGGTTCCAACCTAAACAAAGTAAAGCGAAGTACGAGTTTCAAATACGATGTTAAATTGATAAAAATGTGAATAGCTTCTTTAAATTTTCATTTGGTCAGCAATTTCGATGACAGGATTACGTTAAGTATTTGTTTTTTTATATATATATTCTCAGAAAGGATGTTTCTTGGTTTTCATACCTCAAATCAAAGTTGCCTATCCTGTAGCACTGGAAAGACCCGTAGGCACCAGCCATGGTGCATCTGCTCCTCCAGGTCAAAACGGAAACGTACATTTCTAACAGTTTGCTGATCTAACACTCTGAGCCTTCTTCAAAGGCAATGAGAACAATTGCCAGGCCCGATCACATTCTGCTAATTTCTCCCGACAGCCTGTTATCGGATTTTTTGTTTGTTTGTTTGCTTTCCTTACTAGTGTTGGTCGTTCCAATACCTGTGGAGCAGAAGAAGACTCGTCAAAATAACTGCTCTTTTTCCATTTTCTTGTAGTCATACAACACCCGCCAATATAAAACTTAAATCCAAGGCTGAACATTAATGAAATAACCTTTGGTGAAGGAGAATAGGTCAATCACTAGATGATAATTGAGCTTCCATTTTTTTTCTTCTCCATCTTATTTGATATTTTATAATGAGCTCATTGAAAGTAGAGTGAAAGAGAATTGGATGCTGTTCTCCAACCTTCAATGATGGGAATTCTGACGTGTTTTTTTTTATCTACAACATGTTGTCGACAATGCTCTTTTTGATGCAAAAAATGAAACAAAATCTATGTCTATATTGAGTAAGTATGTTCGTAATATTTTTCTGACGTACTGAATAATCAGAATCAACTTTGTTAATGTAATCGCTTTCTCATCTAAAGTTCAAAAGTAAGTTCGAGCGTCCGAGAACTTGTGCATTACTCATAAGTGTTCAGGTGCAAAATAACCGATGCAAGTATATTGTGAACCTAGTCCACTTACTCCGGCCCTGTTCAAACATATGGGAGGAAACGAGTACAGCCGGAGAAAATCCACGCAAACACACGGACGACTTCGAGGTTCAACAGGGACAGTGACCCAAGTCTGTAATTGAACCCAGTTACCTGCCATGTTGAGACTTTAACACCAGCTACTGTGCCATTGTGCAGCATGAGCACATTCGATAATTAAAAACAAAAATAACACCAGATTCACAATATCTCTTCATAAACCCAATTTTCTGGCCTTTTTATCATTTTCGCTTTCGCATCACTGGCAATGTAGAGTCGTAAGAAAGCACTTTTATGTCACTGGGACAATGCGCCATTACTGAAGCACAATATAAACCTAGCGCTTATTAGTCTTTCACCCTCCCAGTGAGAATGGCATTTAGTTATCTTTTAACGGATCAACGAATATGAATTTTGAGTGAGCCATCAGTTTGATAACGCACATTTCGTCTTTGGATTTACACAAAGAAATTTGAAATATTTGGCGCAATGCAGTAAGTGCGCGTGCCAAAATAAAACAGAAAAAAACAATGTGACAGACAAAATGAATCAAGGCCATCCTTAATTGATTGGCATTCTGTCAACTCTGTGGAACGTAGGAAACTTGTAGTAAATACTTTGATCAAATTTGACTTCCTTGGGTGCATCAACAGAGCCCAGAGCCTTTGAAACGAATTTTAGCACTAAAATGTCATGGCATATAGTCACGGTGATTACTTTGAATGTTCCTTAGGCAAGGGTATCAGATGTCAGTGTTGTTTTGCAGAATATGATATATTTTTTAAGTGAGATTTGTCAGCAATTTTTGCCTAAAAAATAACGAATGCAATTTGCACCATGTTTAATCAAGATTTGCAGACTTGGTTTACTACTAAGGGAATAATAAAAAAACCTGAATACATTTTGGTGATAACTTTGAAACAGTTTTGAAATCCATGCACATATATCTTTGTAACTAATATAACTGGATGGCTGTGCAGCTTTACCACTGTTATTCTCCGATTTGGGAATAAGAAGTGGTGGTATAGAAATGAGAATGTGTTAAGTGTACGCCAAGATTGAGTGGATCTGTATCTCAACCTATGGATAACAGGTAGAAAAGGTAGCATATGTTACAATCTTTCAGCGGGCCATCCAGCAACAATCATGTGTGAAACATATTTAACTGTTTTAGCCTTGATTATCTTGAGACATATTTGAACAACCGAGCTCTTCCCACGAACCACAGCAGAGAAAAACATTTTGTTTTAATGAATTCTCGGAGCTTGTAGAAGGTAGGATTTTATCAAGACAGCGTGCAAGACCATTAGCCTGTAATATGGGACGCACTATTGTTGAAACCATGTTATGATCGGTGGTATGCTGACTTCTTCATAAAGTGTGCAACAGGTAAACAGCATGCATAACACGCAAATGAACTTTCTTATTTTTCAATTCGCTACGTTTTTTTGTCAATTTGATTAACGTGTTGCATGCCGCAATACAAGCTGATGAATACCATTTCGGTTGCAATGATTATAGGTACAATGCAGTGCAGTGGTACATTTCTGACAGCCACACTTTGAAAAAAAAAAGTCTTGTGCCATTTCATACATTATGCAATTTTGTGGCTGTGTCATTTTTGAAACTGTGATGACTGAACTCTGCCACTTTAACAAATCACATAACGCACACAATTCGATCAACAAGTGTAGGCTTTCGTCAAACCCACTTTACTCTGCCATTTTTTGAATCAGGTATGAACAGTTACAAGTGATTTCACATAGCTTTTGTCCAAACATCGAAAATGTCTTGTGACGATAATTAATGTTGTGTCATTCATATGTCTTGAATATAAACAGCGATTCCAGCTTCAAATAATAACATTGCTTTTTTTCTTCGGTTCTGGTGCGTTTGTTTGTTTGGAATGAAGTGCATGTCTGCAGTGTGTCGTCTGTAAGCGTGTACAGATTTGTGTATCATTCGATGGAATTGGAATATGATTGAAAGATGTTGACTGTTCTGAAAAGAAATATAGCGTTTGCAGAGGACATTTTCGAAAGAGGTCAGTCGACATTTGTTCAATGGTTGCGCAAAGGTGTTGTTCATCTTTAGTGGACAAATGGACTCTGAAAATTGTGTTTCAAGACGTGACTTGCATTCATCCACAGGAAGAGACAGAATGATGAGGACATGGATGGATGGAGGAATTCAAGGATGGATGAATGGATGGATGGATGGGTGGATAATCTCATCACGACGAAGAGAGAGGGAGAGCATGATAGAAAGTGAAACGTATTTGGTATTGTGCTATCGAAGTTGTCACTCATTTTGTAAAATTGTTCAAATTGGTTGTAATTGTATTTTTTACTGTTATACTTTCGAAACCTGAACATATTTTCAACTTTTGTGATCATATCTACAAGTCAATATCTTTGAGGATGATGTGCCATTAACATGGTATTTGTGCCATGATCATTGCGCAAGAATTGTTTTAAAGGCCAGTTCCTTTAACGATTGTAATTTTGTCCGTAACTGGCATTCACCGATGCAGTATTACTGACAGTAATTTTTAATCTGTTCGTTTCAATCGGGGAAGATGCCACTTTGTTTCTTTAATTCCACCTTTTATGTTTTGTTTTTGAGTTGACAATCGCTTTCAAGAAGATTTTGCCGCAGTCATGCATGTTAAGCAGTATCATATGCAGCTGTAGAGACAGCAGAAAGAGCAGAATAAAAAAAAACCGCAGGCAGCTTTGCCCTTGAAGACATTGAGTCACGATTATACAGATGGTTGAACTAGACGAATAGAGAAAAAAACTCAAAGGATATTCTGCCCGAAAGCAGAATGAAGATGGAAGTATCACGAACCACTTGACATAGAGTGTCAAGAATTTTTCCCCAACCCCCCACCCCCACGAACTAGTAGGTTGTCAATTCACTCAGTGAAAGAGGAAAACAATTGTACATAGAATGGTTTCCCTCCCTGTGTGATGAGTGGCTTGATTATGCTTGAGTCGTTGCGTTTCTTTTTCTCTCCACTGTAATTAAATGTCTCTTGCAGTCTTTCATCTCAAGCTACTTTATTGCAATGGTTCCACGTAATTCAGCTCTTGTGTGTGTGTATGCTTTAATGTATAATCCAAGCATTAACACTTTGCATTTAAATAAAGTTTACTACAAATTTGAAGACGCTTTCTCCGCCTTCATAGGCTTAATTAACATATGAATTCACCCGAGATCATTGAAGAAAAACATTTGCTATGTGTGTGTTGATATCTCCCTCCAGCAAAGTAAACATAAAAAAAAGTTCAGTTCCTTCTAAATAAGCGTTTCATATATATTCGAATTGCATATTTTCATTCGTCTGATCCTTGTGTTTTCCTTCATTTTGATACGTATGAGAAAACTTTCCATTCTACGTCGCTCTGTCATGACCTGCATGGGCCAAAAGAGTGGAACTATATGGAACAACGCGTTCACGAGCCTTTGCTTCTCCAACTCTCTCCGTGTCTTACGTATGTGCATCGCCACCTGTCTGTCGAAGTGTCCCAGAACATTGTTGCTGTCTTTCTCGATTGCACTTATCGTTGCATACCTAATTAAAAACAACATTGCTCTTTTTCACTATATCACTTTCACAAATTATTTCATTTCATTTGCTAATCGACTCATGACTTCCCTTGATATGTACTTTATTGGTTGATTATGGTTCTCTGAAAGAAACGTCCTTCTTACTCATTCACCATTCTGACTTGGAAAGGTATTTTCGCTACTTTAGTGTTGGTTGAACACAAATTCTGGAACCCGATTTCAAGCAGTATTTTGTGTATGCCTAAACCTGAGGAACTGCAGCACGTGCACAAGCTGATTCTCCAACATATTCTAATTATCTGGTTTATTAGCATCGATTGCCATGCACAGTCATTTTACGACATTTAGGAAGTCCCACTATTTCAAGCTCAGACTGACTCCCTTTTTCAGTGGAAATCACAACTAAGAGTTTATCACTGAGTAACGTTCACACAATATCTGTAAGGCATAGCAACAGATTTGTGAAACAATTGCACGCTCTTTCTTTTATGACAAATATCAACTAGGATGCAGCAATAGAAAATCAACATTAAAACCCGGAATTTGTCAATTAACTGGAATAAAAACAGAAAACAGAACCGGGACCAATGCCAGAAGAATGTGGCAAATAACAACTGAATTACATCGTTTTTAGGTGTAATGTTGACAAAATAGAAGCAGAAACCTCCACAATTACCGTCAACACTAGCCCCTAGGCTGTCCCCTCAGTCTCTTATTACATTTCGTATACTTTTATGACTGAGTGGCAAATTATTCTCCAACTCGAAAGTGAAGTTTGCTGATGACATCGTCATCGTGGGTAAGATGAAAAATAAATGAATAGGCAGAACATACGAAAGAAATAGAGAACCTGCAGATTTGATGCGACAGTAAAATTACACTCTCAATACCAGGAAGAGGAATGAGAGAGTCAGCAATCTGCAATACATAACCCGATCTAAATCAGCGAGCATTATGCGGAAAGCTCGAAAGGTTAGAGTTTCTAGCTGTTGAGAAAACTAAAAATATTTCTTTGCCTCTCATTGCGGCTGCTATTGTAAACAAATCCCAACCGTGCCTCTTGTTCCTCAGGAGCTAAGGTAGGCATGGCAACCTTTGGCTCTTTCCCAGACAGCAAGAACGTGCAAAAGGTTTCAATGAAGCCCAGACGATCACACAAACTAGCTTGCCATCCATTGACTATGCATACACTTCCCGATAACTCAGAAAAAAACGGCGTTGTTATGGAACCCATGCCTCACATTTCTGATTGATCATTACGTCAGCACTGTGTTGTTTGATCCTTGTCGCAAGTCCAGTCACAATGGGATAAATGACCTAGTTTGCTTCATAACACTTCCATGATTCAATGGCTCTACTTAAATTAAAGAAAGACAGGCTATTTACTATCGGTTGCTTCATTTCTACTTTCAGCATGTGGAATGTGTCATCTTGATTCTCTCTTGAAGATTTTTTTTTCATACATTCAAAGTGCATTTGAGTATCAACACTAACTGAACCAAACGCTTAGTGTCTTCCCTCGAATACAGTTCACCAGGAGCAGACAATTGGCTGCATGCAGCTCAAGTAAACTGTAAGTGTTCAATTTGATAAGGCCATTGCATGACATTTAAAATTTCAGAAACTTAAGGCACCGCTGCTGCTGCCTCATCCACATCTTCTTTGACACCGAAGAATGAAACGCCTCGGGACACAGAGAGTTTTGAAGACACAACACCAAGCCGATGCAGGGTCTGTTCTCTTGTGATTGCAATTTCATCAAGTTCCTTGCACAGTTTCCCGTCCAGATTCATAGATATGAGTGGAACATGTGTTTTACCTTCTGCTGTGGAAATGTGTCAATTGTTCGGCCCTTCCATCCTCCATTTCCTTATTAGCGATTAATAAATACCGATCATCCATTTATAAAATGATCAACGCTATTCTCACTTCTGCGTTTCTTCTGGAGTGTGATGACGCCAGGTGCATGAGTACAACTTTGTTTCTCCTCGTAAGAAACTGTTCTCCTTTACTCTACTAATAACGTGATAATGTACATCCAATCAGTTCCCATGCTTATTATTAAACGTTTCTCAGGGGAGTATCAAAGTATTGAAACTTTGCTGGCTGATAATTTGGCTTTGGCCAAGTGCTATTCGTCACTGGATCTTGCTATTGCTTTCACAGCGGAACTTAAATTCCGTGTTACGTAACATTTATCTTACTTCCCACTGATACATGTGTGCCCAGACTCATAGAATTGTCAATCATATAGTCGCAAACAAAAATTATTGAATAATTAACATGGCATATAATCATTACTACTTCAGCCCATATATGTACTTCTAGAAGCACGCAGGTTCTTAAGGATCAATCAAGTTACATATTGCGTTTTAAATTGTGACGTTTGAAGTAACTTCACAAGCCATGTAAATCCATAGGTCGTTGACGTTCAAGGAATTAAGTCGATTGATCAATGTCGCTTTATACAACATTTGTGGAAAACTCATCAAATCCGGCCGTATATTGATTATATTATGGATAACAAATAATCAACATCCATGATTTTAGTCTACGCTTTCGATTGTTATTCGGACGCCGGGCACATGCTTTCAGCCTCTACACCATTAATTCACTAACTGCACATGTCCACAGAACGAAATTACTGCACAGGCTGAACTGCGGCATCACTAATATTTTGATTTAGCTCGGATGTCTCTCATCTCAAAGAAGCGTGGGCTCATTCAGCTCTTGCAACTATCCCTTCAATGCAAAAACAAATTAAATATATTTAACTGAATTATCCTGCACAAAACATCACTCAAATTATACTATTTACTTGTGTAACTTAATCGTTTTTCTGTGACACATGTTTATTCCAAATCCTTGGTTCAATTGAGCTGTCTTTGTGGTTCTACCTTCCATAGTCCGTTGTTCGTACTACCTAGCTTCTCATTTTTTTTCCAAATTGCAAAAAATACGGAATATACTGCTGTCCTGTCATTACTTTCGGAGGCTCAGCAAAAACAGACCGTGTCTTTATGTCATAAACATGCACGCCATGCCTTCATAGAAACAAATATGAAGTGATTTCTCCTTCACTCAAAACATAAAATTAAGTCCGAGCATATCCATTAGATACATAAACAAAACAACGCTTAGAATGCCTCTGTTTCCACCCCGTTGTCATTTCTGAGATATATGAATCCTAACTATTTATTTCCTGTCTTTTTTTTCTGGTAATAGATGTATAAACTTGTGCCCACATCTTTAACAGGTTTGCGAAGTTTTTGGCCTTATGTTGCAAATATAACCCTCCCCCCGCCATTCAAATATTTAGCTAAGCATATGTTTACCAAATTCAGTTCGGCAATAGATGAACCTTTGTATACAACCATCCTTCAGGCAATCGGGAAAAATTGGCTGCTCCAACTTTATATCAAAAATGCAGGATTATTAGCAATTATGTTTGCATACTCCCATGTCTTCATAAATGCTGCAGAACAACAATGTGTGTCAACGGAATTACCAAGGTACACTTATGTGCATCTTCGTCAATCTAACATCATTTCCTCCTTCCGACAATCCCCGTTGCTTCAGAAAGATCACACTTCGTGTTTGACATCAGCGATGTTCTGAGCGTGACATAAAAAAACACATGTTTCAGCTCCTAACCCGGCTTATTCGTCACAGTTCGTTCATCTGTCTTCTGATTCATCCAGGGAATTGTCTTGATATTATGAAGAAGAATGGTTTGATGATCATCATTTTTGCAGCGTGCCATAAACACTATGCATGGCTGTAAGACAAAGTTATTTGAAGGCCCACTGGAAAAAAAAATGAGAATGAAGGCAACCCATTTTCAACAAGAAAGATCGAATTAACTGATTGACCACAGAACACGTTTTTCCACAGAATTTATAAGACGCAATCCACATGACCAGAAATCATAAATGATTGATGAAACAAAGTTACTAAGCCAAAGACACAAATAGTATTTTCATATGTTGGTACAGTAAGACGACTGCATAAGTAGTTCCTATTTCAAAACATATTTGCTGATATTTTTAAAGCATTAAAAAAAAAATATTGAACGAGTCGTCACCAATTGCAGCCAAAAACACGTTACGGTGAGGTATGATGGTAAAGTCAAAGACTTAAGAGTCAAAGGTCTGGGCCACTCATGATCAGCAGAATTCGTATTAGGAAGATGTTGGTGAGGGAACTTATCTTGCAAAATTATGAATAGCAATACTGTTTTTTTTGTTCTCCCCATATATTGTACGTATCTGGATCTGGGATCAAATGTCTTTGCAGCCTGGCAATTATCTTTGACATCTATGATGAGTGTCTGTAGTCGTTGAGCAAGAGGGAATTAAGTCCAAACATGATGGGAGTTCCTACCCAGGTTGAATTGGCATATGAGGTCTTCTTATATTGGCTTGAAAATTTCCATTAACTGAGTTGATTGACAGAGAATTTTCTTGATACACTTTTACTATTATTGATTTTAAGCTCATATGAGGTAAAAGTGATCAATAAGAACATCTCTATTTGATGTGTCTATCTGTGTATGTGTGTGTTTGAGAGAGAGAGAGAGAGAGAGAGAGAGAGAGAGAGAGAGAGAGAGAGTTAGTGTGTGTGTGTGTGTGTGTGTGAGCAGACAAATTTTTGAGATTCCATCATTGCTTGTAAATGGTAGATTCATGAGAGCGTTGCTCTAAGTGAGAGATCTGCAGCATTTCGGTGATCTCCAACAGCTCTTCTTTTGGTTCTGTCAAATAAACCTTACTGCTTTATGCAGAGATTTCTGTAACACGAGACATTGTTGGTTTCTACATTTAAGGCAATTTCAGTCAAATCGATTTCCCGACAAATCTTTTGGGAGACGAAGAACGAAATACAGGCATGAGATTCCGGCAATGATAAGTTCTTCTTGAGTGTGAGCAAAATTGGATTATCAGCCTGAGTTAGTTAGGAGGAGAAAGACATCATGCTGTTGAATCCATTAGTTGACCTATCTAAACGGTGGCTTGGTGTCCTGAAGGCAGTATCTCTACGTTTAGAAACCTTGCTTCATACCAGAGTGCAAAACTTTGATGTTCGACCTTTAAGAACATAAGAACATAAGAAATAGGAGCAGGAGTAGGCCATCTGGCCCTTCGAGCCTGCCCCGCCATTCAATAAGATCATGGCTGATCTGTCGTGACTCAGCTCCACCTTCCCGCCCTCTCCCCATAACCCTTAATCCCTTCTCTTATCAAAAACCCATCAACCCGTTTCTTAAAAATATTTAGCGAGGCCGCCTCCACCACTTCAACGGGCAGAGAATTCTAGAGATTCACCACCCTTTGAGTGAAGAAGTTCCTCCTCAACTCTGTTCTAACCGCCCCCCCCCCTTTATCTTGAGGCTGTGCCCCCTAGTCCTACTGTCTTTTTTGAGCGGGAAGAGTCTCTCCACCTCTATCCTATCCATCCCATTCATCATCTTATACGTCTCAATGAGATCTCCCCTCATTCTTCTCAACTCCACCGAGTACAAGCCTAGTCTATTCAGCCTCACCACATAGCTCAATCCCCTCAACTCCGGTAGCAGCCGAGTAAACCTCCTCTGCACTCCCTCCAGGGCCAAAATATCCTTGCGCAGGTGCGGCGCCCAAAACTGCACACAGTACTCCAGCTGCGGCCTCACCAATGCCCTATACAGCTGCAGCAAGACCACCCTACTTTTATATTCAATCCCCCTCGCTATGAAGGCCAGCATCCCATTCGCCTTCCTGACCACCTGCTGCACCTGCAAGCTGGGTTTTTGCGACTCATGCACAAGGACCCCGAGGTCCCTCTGCACCGTCGCCTGCTGCAGTTTTTCGCCCCGTAAGTAATAGTCCTTCCTACCATTCCTCCTACCAAAGTGGACCACCTCACACTTGCCAACATTAAATTCCATTTGCCATTTCCTGGCCCATTCGCCCAGCCTATCTAGATCCTTCTGCAGACTCTCCACACCCTCCGCACAATTTGCCTTTCCCCCAATCTTGGTGTCATCAGCAAATTTCGACACCCTGCACTCGGTTCCCTCCTCCAGATCATCTATATAAATGGTAAATAGCTGAGGCCCCAGCACCGACACCTGGGGCACCCAACTAGTCACCAACCGCCAATCCGAATAGCATCCATTGACCCCCACTCTCTGCCTCCTATTTGACAACCAATCCTCTAACCACGCCAACACCCTACCCCCAACTCCATGTCCCCTGACCTTCTGCAATAACCTCTTGTGAGGTACCTTGTCAAACGCCTTCTGAAAATCCAGAAAGACCACATCCACCGGCTCTCCTCTATCCACTGCCCTAGACACATCCTCATAGAACTCCAGTAAATTTGTAAGACACGACTTCCCTTTAATGAAACCGTGTTGCGTCCACCCTATCAAGCAATTCCCCTCAAGATGCCTCGCTATTTCCTCCTTAATGACGGTTTCTAACATTTTACCTACCACAGACGTTAAACTAACCGGCCTATAATTCCCCGCCTTTTGCCTGGCACCCTTCTTAATCAACGGCGTAACATTAGCCGTTTTCCAATCTTCCGGCACTTCCCCGGAATCCAGCGACGTCTGGAAAATAACCACCAAGTCATCCACTATGACCTCCGCCATTTCTTTCAGGACCCTCGGATGCATTCCATCCGGTCCTGGGGACTTGTCCACAATCAGCCCCTCCAGTCTGTCGAGCACTACCTCTCTAGTAACAGTAATGTCATTAAGACCCTCCATTCCTACCACCTTTCCATCGCTAACACCCGGCAAATTATTCACGTCCTCCTCCGTGAAGACAGAAACAAAGAAGTTATTCAAGACCTTAGCCATATCCCTATCCCCTACCACTAGCTCCCCTTTCTCATCCTGTAAAGGACCAACGTTTACCCTAGCCAGCCTCTTCCTTTTTATATATTTATAAAAACTCTTGCTATCCTTTTTTATATTAAGTGCTAGCCCAGCCTCATAGCTTCTCCTACCCTCCTTTATCAATTTATTTGTCAATCTTTGTTGACATTTAAACCTTTCCCAATCATCTTCTCGCCCACTGCTCTTAGCTACTCTAAACTCCTCCGCTTTTAATTTAACACTTTCCTTCACCTCCTTCGTTATCCACGGCTTATTACCTCTCCTCCCTCCCTCGTCGGCTCCAACACACACTGTTCAAGGAAATTATCCCGGCAGCATTCCACGAACTCCTCCTCGAGCCCACCTCGTCCAACATGGGTCGACCAATCAATATGCAGATTGAAATCTCCCATAACTACTGCCGTCCCATTCCTGCACGCTGCACTTATTTGCGCGTTAACAGCCCGCCCCACCTCCAGATCATTATTCGGGGGCCTATAGACGACACCCACTAGCGTCTTCCTCCCTTTTCTGTTCCTAATCTCCACCCACAACGATTCCACTTTCTGCTCCTTGGCTCCGATATCATCCCTTGCTACCACCTTGATACTATCCTTAATCAGCAGAGCTACGCCACCCCCTCTTTCCTCCTGCCTATCCTTCCTAAACACTTGATAACCCTGTACATTCATCTCCCAATCCCTGTCACCTTGCAGCCACGTCTCTGTAATGGCCACCAGATCGTATCCATTTGTGTCGATCTGCGCCATCAGCTCATCCACTTTATTCCGAATGCTTCGTGCATTCAGATAAAGCGCCTTCACCTGGACCCTACTTGCCGTAACGCCACCAATTGGGACATCCTTGGGCTCTTCCCTTACCTGTACCCTATCCTTAACTTTAGACCTCATAGCGTCACCTACCCTCGCACCCTCCCCCCCCCCCCCTAATTAGTTTAAAGCCCTGTCTACAGTCCTCTTTATTCGATTCGCCAGCACTCTGGTCCCAGCATGATTCAGACCAACCCCATCCTGCCCGAATAGGTCCCACCTACCCCAATACTGGTGCCAATGCCCCATAAATTCTAACCCATTCCTCCCACAACAATCCCTGAGCCACCCATTTACTTCCTTTATCCTATCAACCCTACGCCCGTCTGCCCTCGGTTCAGGCAGTAGCCCAGAGATAACCACCTTGTCGGTTCTACTTTTTAATTCCATTCCCAGCTTCTCATACTCCCTTCCCAGATTCTCAGTCCGCATTTTGCCTACGTCGCCGGCACCCACATGTACTATAACGACCGGGTTCTCAACCTCCCACTCCAGATTCCTCTGCAGCCCAGGTGCGACATCCTGTACCCGAGCACCAGGCAGACAACACACCCTTCTGTGCACTTTGTCATTGTGACAAAGGACAGTGTTAATATCCTTCACCCCACTATCGCCAATGACTACTACGTTCCTTTTCCCCTTCTCTTTGCCTATGTCCTGCTGCATCACTGTACCGTGTGCAGTTTGCTCACCAACCTCTCTTGCCTCGTCCTCTTCCAGACTGGAAGCAAGAACCTCAAACCTATTATGCAGGTTAAGAGGCTGAGGCCTCCGCTCCTCACCCCCCTTCCTCCTCCCAGCAACCCCCTTTTGTCCCTTACCCTTAGATTTAGCCAGTCTAGGGGCACCCTCTCTCCCCCTGATGAGCCTCAGTGTCTGTAGCTCAGAGGCCAGCTCATCCACCTTGAGCTGAAGCTCCTCCAGCAACCTGCACTTACTGCAGACATGGTCACTGGGAAGGACCTTGGGGTCCACAAATTCCCACATCATACAGAAACCACACATCACATGCCCCTCCATTATTCACTGTAATTTTTCATGGGAATTTTTTTTTCCTTGTTTTTTTTCAAACGAACTCACCTGTCCTTTTTTCCCTCAAGCCCTTTTTGATATTAAGCCCTATTAGCTCACTCTGCTTCCCACTCACTCCGCTGCCCGCTCAGAAGCTGCCCGCTGTCTACACCAGGCCTCCTTTTAAACATGGCGCTGATTTGAAGCAGGCTCGTCCACAACTCTGTTCTAAACTAGCAGTAAATACAATAAAATAAATGCTTTAAACAGTTCTACAAAGAACAAAGTGCTTTAAACTTATTTTAAACAGGTTTTTAACAGGTAAATTCTTAGCTCTCTCTCTGCTCCTTCAAACAGTGAAAGGCTTCACCGTATGGCCCTGATAATTAATTTAAATTAAAGCAGCCTCGTCCACAACTCGGTTCTAAACTAGCAGTAAATACAATAAAATAAATGCTTTAAACAGTTCTACAAAGAACAAAGTGCTTTAAACTTATTTTTAAACAGATTTTTAACAGGTAAATTCTTAGCTCTCTCTCTGCTCCAGCAAACAGTGAAAGGCTTCACCGTGTGGCCCTGATAATTAATTTAAATTAAAGCAGCCTCGTCCACAACTCTGTTCTAAACTAGCAGTAAATACAATAAAATAAATGCTTTAAACAGTTCTACAAAGAACAAAGTGCTTTAAACTTATTTTAAACAGGTTTTTAACAGGTAAATTCTTAGCTCTCTCTCTGCTCCAGCAAATAGTGAAAGGCTTCACCGTGTGGCCCTGATAATTAATTTAAATTAAAGCAGCCTCGTCCACAACTCTGTTCTAAACTAGCAGTAAATACAATAAAATAAATGCTTTAAACAGTTCTACAAAGAACAAAGTGCTTTAAACTTATTTTAAACAGGTTTTTAACAGGTAAATTCTTAGCTCTCTCTCTGCTCCAGCAAACAGTGAAAGGCTTCACCGTGTGGCCCTGATAATTAATTTAAATTAAAGCAGCCTCGTCCACAACTCGATTCTGAACTAGCAGTAAATTCAATAAAATAAATGCTTTAAACAGTTCTACAAAGAACAAAGTGCTTTAAACTTATTTTAAACAGGTTTTTAACAGGTAAATTCTTAGCTCTCTCTGTTAACGTAGCATTTAACAGAACTCCAGTTAGAGGGAGACGTCAACTTGTGTGTTGAACATAATCAGAAAGCTGCGGGACATGAATCCTGATGACGTTCGCCGGCAAAGTGAATTGAAATAGCTGAATATCCATAAGGACAGGATAAAAACATTGACGATGTGGGAGGACAGGCATCGAGAAATATGTGGCTGCCACTCTGGCGTCAGTGTACGGCAGGGAGGCGGTGAGGCGGGGGTGGGGGGGGGGGGGGGTGGGCGTGGGGAAGGAGGTGTGCAGGAAAGTTGAACTGTAATTGAAATTGGTTTGGAAGAAAACTTGGTCGGACTCCCGATTATAGGATTTGTTAGGAAGCAAGAGATAGACTGTCGGCGAAAGGAGTAGGATTGGACTCAGGAAAATCCGGAAGGGGTGTTTTGGAAAGAAAAAAAATGGAAAGTAATATAGAACACCGATGTTGGAGATCTCAAGAACTTGTCTGTACACACGCATACACACAGACACAGACAGACACACAACACACACACACACACCCACACCCACACTCACACACACACACACAGAAGAAAGAAAGAGAGAGGAAGAGAGAGAGACAGCAAAAGATCATATGTGCTAACGGCACCGTCGCTTGGAACATTAAAATGATAGAAAGTCTGAATCTGACGTGGAGAAATAACGATTCTTTATAGAGGCTATTGTGAGAGAAACGTGGAAATTAATTAGAAAAATGGTTGATCGAGGATATGACCAAGTTTCTTCTGAATCTGAACAAAATAATTGATAGGCATGCCAGAAGAACCATGAGGTAGAAAGGGCACATATAACCCTGATAGCATTGTGAAAAATCACCATCAAATATTGATAGATAACACAACCATTAGCGGAAAAAAATGTAAGAATGTTCTAAAAAAAAAGTAGCCCACTGAAAATACATAAACAAATTAATTGCAGCTTCAAGCTCCAGAGGAGTCCAGTGAGAAAGAGCACGATAGAGACATCGATTCGAAAAGGCAATTCAGGAATTTAAGATATAACCACATATTCTGTTCGCACCAGTCCGTAGTAAATTAACATCAGTTGGTCAAGGGAGGTGATTAGCAACTTTAACGACAGATGGATGGTTTTTTTTTACGACAATAGAGAAAAAAAAATATTAGACAAGTTGTGTCTGATTTGGCGAAGCCGCCAAAATACAACTTTTGGGAATAGATGCATAAGTTGAGAGGTCCACCATCTGACTTTGAATGATGAAAGATTATCATTAAAGAGAAAGCTGTCCGCTCAAAAAAGGGCAGATGTTACTCAAGCATTTAAAGAGGATAAATTAACTGGATATTAGGAACGTGTGAATGTGAGGATACGAGCCATTTAAAAGTTCAATCGTGCAATCTACCGGAAGGGAACAAGTTAGCTGGGTTTAAGTAAATTTAGTAAATCAAAACCCCAATGAAACGGTAGAAGGTTACACAGAAAGTAACTTTAGGTCTTATGTAGAAAAGGGAGGGATCGAAAATCCACAAGGGATGACTGTACATTACTGCTAAGCTCAAGCAAGTGTTTAGTCGTGCTCGAACAAGAAGGATATGGCAGCAGGAAATAATTTTCGAGAATTGGGCCATGAAAACGAACTCAGTTTACCAGAAAGAAAAACATCATGACTCGAGTACTAGTTCATCAGTTAGTATCAACAATGTCTAGAACATGCCAAATGTGTGGAAGTGAAGTATGTATTTCAAAATAAAATGTCCAAGCGGACACTCAGGAAACGTTAACAACCCTTAAAATCAATGCAACAATTGTGGTAAATTACTTCATGAATAAATCATTGTTTGTCAGAGGGAGAAGCAAAGAAGGGCATGACCCCAGCAGAGAAAATTCAACCCCCTAAGTTCAACCACAGAATCTCTCATGAGTAAAACGGGAATGCAATTCTGTCATCCAGTTCTCGGAAGCCTAAACGTAAAATTTGATGGTCAGAAGTGACAATTATCAACTCTTTAGATTAAAGATAATGGTCCCTGAATGCATCTGGAATCAGTGTTAGGAGACAAAACTGTAATAACCAGGGAGTCAGCGGGACATCTATGTCTCCAACAGGTTTTACGTTGTCAACTACTGATCGGGCATTAGGATTCCAAGGAACAACTGGATGGTTTAAAATAGCACTATTTCATGAACGCTTTAAACTGCAGAGAGACTGTAAAAAGCAACGGGCCCTGATTGGATATCTTCGAAATAAAAAGAGTATTCTAGGAATATACCTGCTCGAACAAATTTGAAATATTTGTGACAACAAGTCACGCAATATTAGATGCTGCAGCTCAAAAGCGAAATCGATAGAAATAGATGAAAGGTAGCGAAAATTCTAGAATAATAGGACGACAACAAAAATGGGAAATGGACCAATATGGTAAAGCTTTGCAGCAAAATATGATCAGGACTGGGTGAAAAACAAACAGGATTGTGGATATCGAGACGTCCCTTCATTATTGATTTCTGGAGAACTCCATCGCCCGCAATTAGCAATATTCTTTCAGACCAGAAGCAGTGGATTAATTGAAACATATCGTTGCAGATTTAGAGAATGAACAAGAAGTAACTAATACTTTTTTTTTCAGAGAGAAATACACCTGTTTGGAATGTAAGGAATCCAGCTAACAGTAACAGACTGTCAAAGGGACCAGTAGACTACATTGCTTCAACGAGTCATCCAACCCAAGGTCACTCCATATTGCTGAATCCTGGCGCCATTTAAAACTCAATTGGAATAGAGGAGAAAATTTTCAAAGTGCTAATAGATTCTGGTCGATTCCCTCAACTGAGGAACAACGACATAAGTTTATGTTTATTGTTGGACACAAGCAACAAACTTGGAGTCGTTTCTCAAGGGATTCGATGATAAACCAATACGTTTTCATAAGTACACACGGCAGTCAGAAGATACCTCATGGAATGTGCAGAAACCAACATGTTTTTGTTAATACGTGGACGACATGTTGATTGCCCCAGAAAGGAAAATAAAACATGGTTTGGCGGCATAAAGAGTGATTCAAGCAGATCAGCTAAATCCGAGTAAAGCTCAATTGGGGCAACAACAGATGACGCACGAAGAACATGTTATATTCCGAGGCAAAAAGGATAATCCAGAAGATTGTACGAAAACTATAACTAACAGGAAAACATAACGTAAAGTAAAATGAGTAAGACAGTTATAGAGGCTTTTTAACAATTGCAGGATTTGTGTTAAAATTATGGAGCGCTGGGGAAATCCTGACATGTATCCATGAAATGAGAGGCCTGATGCACATTGTGACATGGTGTGGGTAAAAAAAAAAGAAGATTCAATATCAGCCATTGTGAAGGATTGATCATTTGGTTTGCCAGGATTCACTAAACAGTTTCAAAATTTAGACCAGGAATATGAGGGAATGCAAACTCCAGTTGTGACTCAACAACACGGAGTCAGATTAATGCCAATAGGATACCACAGCGCCCAAGTAGAATCAGTTGCTACAGCTATGCATCGATATGTAAACGCACAAGTTTGTGATATATGGCCAATTTGTGTTTACGAACCACTCATCATGATGACAAAAAATAATCGTCAACAGACCACACACAGGAATGCAGTTTTTAGAAGCAAGAACATTGAAAGAGCTTTCTGATGCAGGAGATTCAAATGGTGAACTTTATTTTTGTCATGAGCAACGCGTGTAGCAATCAGCAGGGACATGACGGAAAAAAGTACAGAAGGACTGACAGTTCTTAGAATGTAAGACGGATGTTATGCAGATGCCAATACAGAAACAAGTGCTGATTTCGGAAACAGAGCATTCACAGGTGAAGACGCAATCAACCTATGTGCACTTGGGGCGACAAATCATGTCAGTGGTGTAACTGTAAAGGATTGCCAGTGATAAATGATGAAGAAACAACACGAGTGATTCAGTTATGGGAAGAAAAGACATTTATAAAGACAGTTGATTTACTGTTGGGGCAATACATTGAATCATTGCATTGTACAGTGCAGAAGGAGGGCATTCGGCTCAACGAGTCTGACAATAATCCCACCCACTCACCTGACAAAGGGACAGACCACGAAAGCTAGTGTGTTTACTATCAAATGCAATTGTTTGACTTTAAATTGAGGTTTGACATTTTTTACAATTGACTTCCTCAGGAATCTGCGCTGGGAGCTGTATTGTTTGTAATGACTTGGAGGAAAATGTAACAGCTTTAATTAGTAAGTTTGCAGACGACACATTTGCAGACAGCGATGTGTACCATCAGAGGAAACAACAGGATATAGATCGGTTGGAGAATTGGGCGAAAATATGGCAGCTAGAATTTAATCCGGACAAATGTGAGATAATGCATTTTGGAAGTTCGAATACAGATTGGAAATATACAGTGAATAGCAAAGCCTTTAAGATTTTAAATGGGCAAGTGTATCTAGGTATACAGGTGCACAGATCACTGAAAGTGGCAGTGTAGATGTATAAATTAGTTCAGGTGGCATTCGGGGTGGTTGTTTTCAGCGGCTGGAGCATTGAGTTAAAAAGAACAACTGGCAAATTATATTGTAAATTGATAGAAACTCAGTTAGGCCGTGCTTGAAATATAATGTTCAATTCTGATCGTTACACTATCAGAAGGATGTGGAGTCTTTGGAGACGGTACATAAAAAAAAAGTTTATCAGGATGTTGTCTGCTATAAAGAACATTAGTTATGAGGAGAGGTTGGAGAAACTTTGCTTATTCTCACTGGGACAACGGAGGTCTATGCGATTTTGAGGGAAATGGATATAGTGAATAGACCGAAGCGTTTTCCCAGAGGGAGGAATCAATTCCTCTGGACGTAGTTTTTTTTTGAGTTGCAAGTTTCAAGGAAATGTACAGAGGCATGTTTTTTTTTCACACAAATTTGCCTGGAACTCGCTGATGGAGGAGGTAGAGGACGGAGATACGATACTGAATTTTAAGAGGTGTCTTGAAAAATACTTGGATAGGTGGGAATGGAGGGATAATGTCCCTGGAAGGGTAAAGGTTTTTACTTAAGTGTCGGTGCAGGCTTGGAAAGTCGAACTGCCTGTTCCTGTGCTACTATTGTCTTTGTTCTTTGTACATTGTTATTGGTTCACCGAGGCCTTATATAAATAATCTCAAACAATTACAACCTCTAGACACCCTGACATGAAGCTGCATTTAACATGGTCAATCCAACTAACAGACACAACTTGAACTGTCAGGATTAAGTGACAGCTTGGAAGAGGTAAACTTCTATTACCGCAAGTGGAACACACACACACACACACACACACACACACACACACACACACACACACACACACACACACACACACACACACACATCATGAAAGTCTGATTAAGGCTCGGTTCCAAGCAGCCCAGAGTCCATTTGACGTAGCATTAATCAACGTATGAACGCATAATAAAATTAAGAATCAGGCCCAAAAAGCAAAATGCCAATCAGACAGAGCCGCTAAAGATTTACGGGGGCTAATTTTGGAAACAAAACATACAGCAGATGTGGCAGCATTTCAGTTTCCTGATAATCCAGACATTGATGGGAGGAAAGCAAATGTACAAGTTTCTGATGAGGAAACAGCGGTGTTGGGAAAGCAAGGAGGTCAAAAACGTCTGCATTATGGAATAGAGAGGAAAGTAACAACACCAGAATCAATGCAATGTTCATTGATGAAAATATATCTTGGAGTAGCCCGCTAAAGGAGAGACAAAAGTACGAGAATGGAGACATTTTGTGTCTCCAGCACTATTGAACTCAGGATCTGCAGAATGAGTATGCGAACCTCGGAATCAAATTAAAAAGCAGATCCGGCAAGGTGGATATCTCAGGATTACGACCTGAACCGCGTGCAGATGAGTGTAGGGTAAAAAAAGATTAAAGAGATGAATGGGTGGCTCAAGGATTGGTGTGGGAGGAATGAGTTTGAATTTAGGGGGAATTGACTCCAGTATTGGGGTAGGTGGGACCTGTTCAGATGGGATGGTCTTGGTCTGAACCGTGCTGGGACCAGAGCACTGGCGAATCGTATAACTAGGACTGCACATAATTATTTAAAATAAGTTGTGTGTGTGTGTGGGGGGGGGGGGGGGGAGACGTGGGGGGGTGAAGTGGAGGGTGAAGGAGTGGGAGAAATTACAATATCTAATGTAAATGAGAGGGTACAGGCGCGGGTAAATGTTGAGGATGTCCCAATAATAAAGGGAGTAGGGGGCATGAGAAAGGTTGGTAGCGTTCCTTCAAATAGGGTACAGATAAAGGCTGCAATAAAGACACTTTACCTGAATGCACGACGTATTCGGAACAAAGTGAATGAGCTGGTGGCGCACATCAGCACAAATGGATATGATCTGGTGGCCATTACGGAAACATGATTGCCGGGTGATCGGGACTGGGAGCTGAATGTCCAGAGATATCAAGTGTTTAGGAAGGATAGAACATAGAACATAGAACATTACAGCACAAACAGGCCCTTCGGCCCTCGAGTTGCGCCGATCACATCAACCCCACCAATCTATAGACCTATCTATAACCCCCAATCCCATTAAACCCCATACACTCATCCAGAAGTCTTTTAAAAGACCCCAGCGAGTTCGCCTCCACCACCGACGACGGCAGCCGATTCCATTCACTCACCACCCTCTGAGTGAAAAACCTACCACTAACATCACCTCTCTACTTCCCTCCCCGCACCTTAAATCTGTGTCCTCTCGTAGCGACCATTTCAACCCGGGGAAGTAGCCTCTGAGAGTCCACCCTATCTATTCCTCTCAACATTTTATAAACTTCTATCAGGTCGCCTCTCAACCTTCGCCTCTCCAGGGAAAAAAGTCACAGCTCCCTCAACCTATCTTCATAAGGCATGCCTCCCAGTCCAGGCAACATCCTTGTAAATCTCCTATGCACCCTTTCAATAGCTTCTACGTCTTTCCTATAGTGAGGTGACCAGAACTGCGCACAGTACTCCAAATGAGGCCTGACGAGGGTCCTGTAAAGTTGCAGCATTACCTCCCGACTCCTAAACTCAATCCCTCGATTAATGAAGGCCAGTACACCATACGCCTTCTTGACCACCTCCTCCACCTGCGAGGCCGACTGTGAATCCGGACCCCGAGATCCTTCTGCTCTTCAACGCTAGACGGGAGGAAAAAGGGGGTGTGGTAGCTCTGTTGATTGAGGATAATATCAGGGCGGTATTGAGGGAAGGTATAGGCTCCAAAAAGCAGAAGGTGGGATCGATGTGTGTCGAGATAAGGAACAGTAAGCAGAGGAAGACGCTGGTGGTTGTGGTCTATAGGCCCTCAAATAATAACTTGGAGGTGGGGCGGGCAATAAACAAGCAAATAAATGATGCGTGCAGAATTGGGGCGGCGTTAATTATGGGGGATTTCAATCTGCATATTGATTGGTTGACTCAAGTCGGACACGGTGGGCTTGAGGAAGAGTTCTTGAAATGCTGTCGGGAGAGTTTCCTTGAACAGTGTGTGACAGAACGAAGAGGGAGCGAGCGATCTTAGATCTCGTGTTGTGTAACGAGGCAGAAATAATTAGGGATCGTGTTGTGAGGGACTTCTTGGGATGCGGGATCATTGTATGGTTGAGTTTTTGATGCAGATGGAGGATGAGAAAGTAGGGTCCGAACCTGTGTCCTCTGTTTGGACAGAGGGGAGTACAATAGGATGAGAGAGGAATTGGCAAATGTAGATTGGGGGCGCTGATTGATTGGTAGGACTGCTGAGGAACAGTGGAAGATGTTTAAGAAGATCTTTTTCGGAACTCAGCAGAAATATATTCCAATGGTAAATAAGGAATGTAGGAGAAGGGATAACCAGCCATGGTTATTAAAGGAAATAAAGGAGAATATTAAATTAGAAGCCGATGCGTTTCGAATGGCTAAAAGTAGTGGGCGAGTAGAAGATTGGGAGAGGTTTAACAATCGACAAAGATTGACTAAGAAGTTGATAAAGAAAGAAAGGATAGACTATGAAGATAAACTAGCACTAAATATATATAAAAAAAAGGACAGTAATAGTTTTTACAAATATATAATGAAGAGGAGGCTGGCTCGAGTGAATGTTGGACCCTTAGAGGATGGGAGGGGGGTTTTATTGGTGGGAGATGAAGAAATGGCGGAGGATTAAATAATTATTTTGCCTCGGTCTTCACGGAGGCGGACACAAGTAGTTTGCTGAATATTACAGATAGAAGGATGTATGAGTTGAGGGCCTGAATGTGATTTATGTCACTAGAGTAGTGCTTGATAGACTAACGGGACTGATGGTGGGCAAGTCCCCAGGACCGGATGGAATGCATTCCAGAGTTCAAAAGGAAATGGCAGAGGTGACAGTAGATGCCTTAGCGATTATTGACCAAACTTCGCTGGATTCTGGGGAAGTGCTGGAAGATTGAAAAACGGCTAATGTTACGCCACTGTTTTTAAAAAAGTAGCAGGCAAAAGGCAGGGAATTACAGGCCTGTTAGTTTAATGTCTGTAGATGGAAAAATGCTTGAATTCGTCTTCAAAGAAGAAATAGCGAGACACCTAGAAAAGAATGGTTTAATAGAGCAGATGCAGTGCGGATTCGTTAAGGGGAAGTCATGTTTGACAAATTTAGTGGACTTCTATGAGGATGTGACTAGTGTGGGAGACAGAGAGGTACCGATGGATGTGGTGTTTCTCGATTTTCAAAAGTCGTTTGATAAGTTGCCTCACAAAAGGTTGCTTCAGAAGATTAGGGGGCATGGAGTTGTGTGTAAGGTGTTAGTGTGGATAGAGGATTGGTTGTCTAATAGGGGGCTGAGAGTTGGTATCAATGGGTGCTATTCTGATTGGCGGGTTTGTGACTATTGGAGTGCTGCAGGGATCGGTGCTGGGTCCTCAGCTATTTATCATTTATATAGATGATGTGGAGGAGTGGGTTGAGTTTAGGGTAACAAAATTTGCTGATGACACAAAGATGAGTGGAAAAGCAAATTGTGCGGAGGGTGTGGAAAGTCTGCAGAGGGATCTGGATAGGCTGAGCGAGTGGGTGAGAACCTGGCAGATGGAGTACAGTGTTATCAGGGTGAGGTTATCCACTTTGTCAGAATTAATAGTAGGAGGGATTACTATTTTACGGGCGCCAAGCTGCAGCATGCTACGTTGCAGACGGACCTGGATGTCCTTGTTCATGAGTCGCAAAAACCTAGTCTGCAGGTGCACCAGGTGAAGCAGGTGATCAAAATGGCGAATGGGATACTGGCCTTTATAGCCAAGGGGATATAATATAAAAGCAGAGTTGTATTGCTGCAACTGTACAGGGCACTGGTGAGGCCTCAGCTGGAGTACAGTGTGCAGTTCTGGTCGCCACACTTGCGCAAGGATATTTTGGTCTTGGAGGGAATGCAGCGGACGTTCACTAGGCTGATACTGGAGATGAGGGGATTAGACTACGAAGAGAGACTGAATAGACTCGGTGTGTACAAGTTGGAGTTTAGAAGGATGAGGGGGGATCTTATAGAGACGTATAAGATAAAGAAGGGGATGGATAGGGTAGAGGTCGAGATAATCTTCCCGCTCAGAAAGGACAGCAGGACTAAAGGGCATAGCCTCAAGATGGTGGTGGAGGTGGGGGGGGGGGGGGGGGGTGCGTGGTGGCAGTTTAGTTCGGAGTTGAGGAGGGACTTCTTCACTCAAAGGATGATGAATCTCTGGAATTCTCTGCCCTTTGAAATGGTGGAGGCTACCTCGCTAAATACGTTTAAGTCACGGGTAGACAGTTTTTTTTTACAGACAAGGGCATTAAGGGTTATGGGGAGAAAGCGGGAAAGTGGAACTGATCCACTTCAGATCAGCCATGGTCTTATTGAATGGCAAGCTCGAAGTGCTAGATGGCCGACTCCTGCTCTTATTTCTTATGCTGTTGCGTTCTATGAAAACGGCAGACATTGTGTCCAATCCGAGTCCTGTTGTTACTTTCATATTGAAGTGGAGAACTAGCTAAGAAACAAAGGACAGTGGAAATCTTTGCAAATCGATTTTGCGGACCATTACAGAGAGTAAAAGTAAATAGTTGTTGTTTAGTTATTAATAACCAGTAAACACGATTGGTTGAAACATTTCTATGTAAGGGTGCCAAGCCAAAGGAACCCCTTGAATATTTGCAACTGGGATGAGAACTAGATGGGGAATTTCTCTTCAGATAGACTCAGACCAAGCAACACATCTCACTGAAAAACAATGTGTCAGAGAGATCTATCGAATTTTCGGGACACTGCAAAAAAATAAACGTTCGGCAACAACCACTGAGCTCTGGATTGGTAGAATGAGTGAATTGAACCCTGATCATCAGTTCGCATAAAATTAATTGGGTAGAGATTTTTCAGCAATATTACTACAAAAGAGTGTGACTCCATCTCAAGGAACAAGATTGAATCATTTCTAATTGATAACTGGCGCTGCAATACAACTCCAAGGGGATCTGGTAATAGGAGGTAGATAACTTGAGATTGGCAGAGAAACAGTACTTCAGTCTATGTGAAATTTGATGTGTCAGTTGCCTTCTCTCAAGAGATCAACAACAGCAAATACATTGAATCAAATTGGCAAAGAAGACCACTGTTAATTTGCATATATCTGGGATAATTAATGGCAAAACATAATGTCAGACAACGAAGAGCCAAGAAGACAATGGGAACGGCCTTCTAGTATAATTGTGAAGGCAAACATGTGCACGAATTGATGACAAGTCGATCCACGATGGCAAAATTGGACACAGCTGAAACCCTAACAAATGGGCACTCCGGCAAAAATGAAAGTGTCCCAGATCATGTGTAGCAAGATAGAAGTGGGGATCATAATGACTTTTGCTGCCATATTAATGATACGAGGGAAAATTTCAATGTTCTTAGAAAATAATATGTGGTCAACATCATTGCGCTAAAAATAGATTAATACTAGATTAGAGGAAAATTCAAATTATTTATGACATATATTGAGCTGGGGTGGGCACAATATGAAGTATTTAAAAAATCTTACAGTCCAATAAGTTTATTTGGATTCATTGGCTTTCGTTGTCCTTCAACATGAGGTGAGTGGAGATTAGTTCACAAACACGATATCCAGAGATAAATACACAACTGCCACAAAATTACAGATGACAAACGAAAAATTGTTAGAATGCGAATCTTTACTGGTAGTGAAGTCTTTACAAGAACAAAAAAAAACTGTCTGGAAAGACAGATGATCACGGGGTGAAGTGGTGTAAAATGTCTCACGTCAGGACCGTTAGTGTTTTTTTTTCAAATCCAAGCTGTATACTGCGGGTGTGATGGGAACCCAAGATCCGAGTTCAGGCCGTCCGCATGCGTTCAGAGCTTGGCTATCTGTTTCTGCTCGGCGATCTTGCTTTGTAGCGTGTCTTGACGGCCACTTTGGAGAATGATCATCCCGAGTCCATAGGCTCAATGCCCTGGGTGCTGATGTGCTTCCTGATTGGAAGGGAACCCTCCTTCCCGGTAACTGTTTTGCGGTATCTGTTCATTAGTTGTCTGAGTATTTGCATGTTTTTTTTTTATGATTTAACACGCTTTGGGAGATAATTTCTTGCAGAGTATGAGGTGGAAAACGTTGGCCTAGCAGCCTGAGTCCTTATCGTGCATCTGGTCCGTCTTGTTCTCACGTGTGATAGTGGTATCCATTTTGATGGTTCGCCGCACACTGCAAGTATTGCCTTAGCAGGATGTATGATGCCGTGGTCACTGTTCTCCTGAAATTTGGATAGTTTGCAGAAACGAATGGCCTGTTTGAGATCAAGCGCTTTTTTTCCAGGACAAAAAATGGGCGTGTAGGGGTAGCCTTGGCGAGACGTTCACTCTCATCGATGAAATGTTGAAGGCTTGACAGAAAACGCCATTGTTTCTCCGCTCTGGATAACATTGGACGATTTTGCCATCACACCTGGACTGTCCATTTGTCTCCAAGGATATATGGTTGTTCTTTCTCTCTCTCTTTCTGACCCGCCCACTTCCTCCGACCCCCTTTCATGTTTTTTTCTCCCTACAAATTACCCACACGCAAACAATCAGACTTCAGTAAATTCTCCTTATGATTTAATTATTAATCATTTCATGATAACGGCTTGTTTTGCCTGTTTCTCAAACTTATCTATGCATTTTTGTTTCGATTGCCGGTTTCGGGTTGGCAGGGAATGATATATAGCTGTTTCTATATTAAATAAAATAATTCACCAACTCACTCTCCCTCTATTGAAGGCACTTCAAATGTTGTGTTAGCAAGGTAATTCCATCATCCCGAAATTAATCTATAAATTTCGAACTCATCTTTAACAAGAGCCTTCGCTTTTCCTATTATAATTATGTGTTTTATTTTCGGCCTAAATATAATTTTAGATTTGATGCTGATTTGCAATCTTTTTATGAACGTTTTCCGGATCTTCAATTTAATTTCCAATTGGGCAACAAACCTAAGGAAACACTTAATCTCATGTTGAAAGTCATCCGCTTAATCCCTGTCTTTCTTTGATAAGCACTGCAAAATGGTTACATATTTCTTATTTATCATCTTTCAACATGTCATTTTAAGTATTCTATTATGTCTTCCCTATGACATCTTCGCAAGTTTAATTTCTCGGAAAAAAACACCGTTACTTGGCAAAGATGTTTCGTATACGTGAGTATAATTAATGATGCAACAGATGTACACTTCTTAAGCATCTCTCTATCTATCTTTCTCAACATATGCGTGAATTTAATATGCTATTTGTTTATGCTGTTGAAAAACGTCTATATGTTTCTGCTAATTCTAAGCATTTACTGTCTGTCCAAACTTGTCCATGTTTCCACTCGTTTCGTTTAAAGCACCCATCTGCATGTATTTCTGCTCTTGGGTCTATTTCTAATGCCTGCCGTTGTATTCCCTTCGAAAATTTCGGAAGATTAGACAATTTCTCAATTTAGTTCCATTATCTTCTTTATCCGCTATGTTTTATTCCATCATCTTTCAGTTTGTGTGCCTCGCTGCATACGAATATTATGTTGTGCTTGCAACACAATGTACCAACTGTACCCAATGTAATTTAATGGAGATTCAGATGATTGATTTTACCACACTTTCGTTCTCTCGTTGGCATTAAAGTCTATCTCTACATACGATGGTCAGCGTTTCGCCAATCATGAAGAGTGACTGCAAATTCGACTTATGATGCAATTCTCGCGCTGCCTTATTAGGATCTTTTGGACACATTAAATACATAAATACACGTTTATGCACTTCTACAAAATACCTCTCTGGAATCTATAAATAATGAATAACTTATAACATAGGTAGAGTAAAGTTTTTTTTTTCTCTTACCGGCTTTGACCTTTGCCATTTCTAGGGAAGTTAAACAAAAATCCTATGAGCAGTATGCACATTTTGTCATCGATAACATAATGAAAAAAAAAGTGACAGTGAAAATTAAAACTCATCATTGCCGGGGTATCTGGAAAAGCATGTTCAAGTAGATATCCAGAGATAGATTGAATTTGCATGGTGTTCATGTAGACTCAACCTGAAGCCACAAAATGAATATTCATACCATGAAGTATTCAAATAATGGAAGGTGAAACAACCACTAAGAAGTTAAGTCAAAGCTTTCTTTTTTTTTACCATTTTCGTATTATGAGTAAGTTAGTTTGAAATGTTTTCTGGATGATGCTCCAGCATTGGTCAAAAAGAAAACAAATTGATACTTCGCATTGACGGAAATGACACAATTTCAATAACTTGTAATCAAGCTCAAATGAACAAATCCACATTATGAACGCACCGTGAACATATTCGCAACGTACTTTGTATATCTTCCGAAAGAAGTTAAAATGATCACCTCTTGGATATTGAAATGAAAAAATTGAATATTTGTTTTCCAGAAGTTCTACTAACATACTGATGGCTTGTGTCTAAAAAAGACTAATATCTCTTTTCACATGCCACGGGGTTTTTAGAATTTAAACAGTTTGCAGTGGTCACAGTGAGACAATAGGCCAATTGTATCATGGCACACACTGTTGTCATCACATATTGATCGTGAGGCACGGAGATAGGTCTGTTAACGTTGAACCAGAAAAGAAAAACAATCGACATAGCAATCACATAGCAGGTTTTTACACTGAATATGTTAGTAATCTGCAGCCCGCTTAATGCAACAAATATCAATGCACAAATTTTAAAAAGATGATATTTTGGTTGTGACAATTACGGATAGAAGAGAATGTAATGACGCAAATAGAAATATGGTTCCCAGATGCATTGAGGTTTCGAATTGTGGAAAGATCATCTTCAGAAATATAGTGACTCAATGAATCAGTGAATCAGCCGCATCCTAACACTTTGCAGAACACATCATGGGGAAGAGTTTGTTTTGAACTTGGAAGCCAAAACCTAATAATCACTCTTGGTATTACTCCAATCATTAATTTTATCATTTGTCATCAATTATAAGCAGTTCCAGTTTAGTTCAACGCGAATTCGAAGCATCCATGATGAGTTTTGATGATGGTGAGGGAAGTTTTTTTTCTAAATCTTGGAGGCTTTAAAATAGTCTGCCGGGAAAGTGAGACACTGAAGAGTAGTGAAACGAAAGTGGACATTCAGAATAATATAAATCATAAAGCGAAAATGTTCGAAGGACAGGACAGGGATGAGCTTGTAAAGGAAGTGGGAAGACTGATAAAATGAAACTACATGTATTTCAATACAAAACAACGGGCCGGTAAGGCAGACTAATTGAAGGCATGGGTGAGCACATATGACTGTCGTATAACAGCTGTTAAAAAAAAACTGGCTCAGAGAGTGTGGGATTGACAGCGCCATGCTCTGGTCTGTATGTGTTATTAGAAAGATAGAAGAAGAGGCAAGAGAGGACGGAAAGTTTCAGTGTTGATTGGGACAAATATCACGGGCAGTGCACACAGGAAATATTACTGAGGCATCGTCTAAATAAGCCATAAGAGTGTAACTCAAATGTAAAAAAGGGCACAACACTTTCACTGGATGGCTGTATAAAAACGCCCCCCCCCTCCTCCTCCATGCCCCTCCCAAAGTGAGGGCGAATTTGCTCAGGCACTCGAGTGTGGCAAGTGAGATTTTTTGCAGTAATTTCATAGCGGCGTTAGTGTAAGTCTACGAGTGACACTAATAACGAAAAACGTATAAACTTTAAATAAGAATAAACATGCTGGGAGGTTGAAGACGACTGCATTAAAAATAGTGTTTTGACCATGGTGACTTTTAACTTTCTGAACAGAGACTTGGGCTTCCATAGTTTTAAACTATTTCATGGGGAGGAAACTGCGAACAATATTGATTCCAACTCTTCTTGGGAAATAAGGCGTGACCAACAGCGGAACTGTTAATTAGCGGACATTTTGTGACCAGAAATCATAATTATCATAGTAATGGAATTGTGGAAAACAACTGACCTGGTCCACCACTTAGATAACTAAATTCGGCCAGGCCCATTTGATTGGGTGAGAAATGTATTTTCAATACGTAATTGTGGGAGGCTATTAATGGTAGATGAACTTCTGGCAAATGTAGAGACTCAAAAAGGGAGATAACGATTTTTTCAGAGGCAGCAAAGTTCTGATTGTGTGAATGGGAAAAATGGAAGAGCAGGGGGCGTTGAATGACAAGAGATATTAAGAACCTGGTGAATAAAAAATAAAAACAGCCGGCATAGGCATATTGTGTCAAGTAAATCCCTTGGGCTAAATAGCTGGTGCAGTAGAACACTTGACTGGGAAAGCAGACGAGCAAATATGGCACTTGAGAGAGCTTTGGCAGTGACGGTAAAAGAGAATTTTTAAAAAAGTTCCAAGTATAGTAAGTGCAAAAGTGTTACGAATTGTGTCCCATCAGCGATTTTATCACTGCGTGGGGCCACAACAGATGCTTGACGTCCTCAGTGAAGACTTGTCATTATTATTTACCATGAGAAAAAAATGTTTAAAACTAATGAACTTGGAGAAGTATAGAGCGGAATGTTGAAAAACGTTCATAATATAGAGAAGGGGATGCTGGAACTTAAAACAAGCACAAAATGAGACAGATTCCCTAAGCGAAATTGATAAACGCACATGTATCACATATATAAATATAGATGAACCTCTGGCTTCCAACAATGTCCAGTATTTTAGGACATTGTGGGAAGATGGGTAAATATGGCACACCTCACTGAGGTATTTCTATCATTTCGAGCCACGGGTGACATACCGGAAGATGGAAGTGAGGCGCACGTTGTGGCATTATTCACAAAAGTGCAAGGTAAAAGGCAGGAAAGTGCTGATCTGTGAGCCAGACCTCAGACGTCAGAGGTGATTGTATTTTTGGAGGGTATTTTGAGGGACAGGATCTGCATGTAATTGTACATGCATTTGTGATGGCTGACACCCAGTATGGCTTCGCGCGTGGGATATCGTATATTACAAATTTACCAAAGTGTTTTGAAGGGATGATTTAGAAATTGTTTACACCAGTGTGATGAACATTAAGTTCATTAGCAAGGCCTTCGGCAAGCTATCAAATGGTAAACAGGTCAGTCGTTTAATAGCGCACATGATTCACAGATAGCTAACCAGCTGGGTGCAAAATTGACTTGCCGAAAGCGTGCACAGGGTGAAGGAACACTTCCTTTTCTGACTGGAGACATATAATTAGCGTGGTCCCCAGGGAAGAGTGCTGGCTCCAGTGTGCCGATTTATATGACTAGACAGTAGGAAAATGAGTAATATTCGGATTAATATTAAATTGTGCGTTGCAGTGAACAGTGACCCACGTTATCTAAGACTGCAGGGGGATTTTGATCAACTAGTTTGGTGGGACAAGATATGCGAGTTGCTGCACTTTGGTAAGACAAATCAGGGGAATGTTTTGGAACAGAGAGACCCAGTGGTGCAGTTACATTGTTTCTTTAAAGTAACTTCACCGGTCAGCAGCGCGGCGAATCGTGTGCTTTAACACTTGCGTCCAGGGACCAGACTATTCCATACAAGATTTGGGACATGTTTTATATGTACAAGATGTTGGTGAGGCCACATTTGGAATAACGTGTATAATACGGATCGTTCTGCTGTGGGGATGATGGTATTAACTTGGAGAGGATCCGGAAGGCTTCATATATGACGAAGATTGTATAATATGATGTCTTTGTCTCTGGAGATTAGTGAACCGAGGGGTAACTATATGTATGTTCATGAAAACATGATGGGCACAAATCGGATGACAGCCAGGGTCATTTTTTTTCCAAGTTTAGGGGATTACAAATCAATGGCTTTATAGCGATAGGGAATAGATTTAAAAGGGACTTGTTGCAAGTTTCTTGAACAATAGGTGGCATACATAAGAATAGAGTTGCCACATGAGGTGGTTGAGGTCAGTACAATTGTGCATTTATGGTACATTTAGACAGTCACATGAATGCAATGCAGGCAAATAGAATTAGAACCCTACAGTGCAGAAACAGGCCCTTCGGCCCATCGAGTCTGCACCGAACACAATCCCACCCACACCCTATCCCCATATCCCTACACATTTACCTGCTAATCCCTCTAACCTACACATCCCAGGACACCAAGGGGCAATTTTAGCATAGCCAATGAACCTAACCCGCACATCTTTGGACTTCAGTTTAGAAGTCCTGGTCAGCACGAGGGATTTCGCCCAATGTCTTTATCTCATGCTGTATATGTGTTTGACCGTACGACAATATGACACGTCTTGCTGACTCGTGCTACCGTCTTTAAACTGAGATACTGTCTCCGGCTCCAAGTGAAAACTGTTCTGTTTGCTGTTTCAATGTGTTCTTGTCAGCGGGGCAGAATTAAGCGCTTTATCCCAAGTGTGGCCTCACTGCGGTCTACAAAGCTTGCCAATGCTTAAACTCGGTGCCCTGGCTGATGAAGGCAAGTATGCTGTATGCCTTCTTGACTATCTTCTCCACTTGCGTTGCTACTTTCAGTGACCTGCGTATCTCTACACCCAGATCACTTTGCCTAACAATACTCTTAAGGGTTCTGCCATGTACTGTGTATTTCCTATCTGTATACATTGTGTAAAATCTTAACAGAGCACACTGCACCATTTATGAAATCGTAAGTAAACTTCTGCACCGACCCAGCGATTCTCCCTTCCCTAAACATCTCAGTGCACTAATGGGCAACTTGGCATTGCCAATCCGGGCAAATCGCCCAATCCATAAATTGATAGAGGAAACCCATGCATGTGGAGGGAGAACGTGCGAAGTTCACACAGTTTGCCTCCCAGGTTTGAGTCAAAACTGTGAAGCGTCTGTAACATTGTGTTGCCTGATGCCGATCCGTCTTGTTTTTCAGCTTCCGTATCCTTGTGCACCAGATTACCGTTTTTTTTTTCGCTTGTCGCTAGCAAGAATAGATTTCGCCATCAAATATATTCAAAGATTATGTTTCCGCATCCTCCTGCGGCTGTATAGGGCATTGGTGAGGTACTGTGTGCAGTTTTGGGCGCCGTACTTACGCAAGGATATTTTGGCATTGGAAGGAGTACAGAGGAGGTTTACTAGGCTGATGCCGGAGTTGAGGGGGTTGAGCTGTGAGGAGAGGCTCGATAAACTAGGCTTGTAATCGTTAGAGTTTAGACGAATGAGGGGAGATCTCATTGAGCCGTATAAGATGATGAATGGGATGGATAGGATAGAGGTGGAAAGACTCTTCCCGCTCAGAAAGGATAGTAGGACTAGGGAGCATAGCCTCAAGATCAAGAGGGGGGGGGGGGGCGGTTTAGAACAGTGTTGAGGAGGAACTTCTTCACTCAAAGGGTGGTGAATCTTTGGCATTCTCTGCCCGTTGACGTGGTGGAGGCTGCCACGCTAAATATTGTTAAGACGCGGGTTGATGGGTTTTTGATGAGAGAGGGGATTAAGTGTTATGGGGAGAGGGCGGGAATGTGGAACTGAGCCACGACAGATCAGCCATGATCTTATTGAATGTCGGGGCAGGTTCGAAGGGCTAGTTGGCCTTCTCCTTCTCCTTCTCCCGTGCAGGAATGGGACGGCAGTAGTTATGGGAGATTTCAATCTGCATATTGATTGGTCGACCCATGTTGGACGAGGTGGGCTCGAGGAGGAGTTCTTGGAATGCTGCCGGGATAATTTCCTTGAACAGTGTGTGTTGGAGCCGACGAGGGAGCGAGCTATCTTGGATTTGGTGCTATGTAATGAGGTGGGTAGAATTAGGGACCTTGCGGTGAAGGATCCTCTTGGAGAGAGTGATCATTGTATGGTGGAGTTTCTGGTGCAGATGGAGGAGGAGAAAGTGGGTTCCCAGAGACGCGTCCTTTGTTTGAATAGAGATGAGTATGGGAGGATGAGAGAAGAATTGGCGAATGTGGACTGGGGGAACGCGTTGGAAGGTAGGTCTGCTGAGGAGCAGTGGAGGATCTTTAAGGAGATCTTTCTTGGTGCTCAGCAGAAATTTATTCCGATGGTTAAAAAGGACAGTAGGAGGAGAGGTAATACGCCGTGGATAACGAAGGAGGTGAAGGAAAGTGTTAAATTAAAAGCGGAGGTGTTTAGAGTAGCTAAGAGCAATGGGCGAGAAGAGGATTGGGAAAGGTTTAAATGTCAACAAAGATTGACAAAGAAATTGATAAAGGAGGGTAGGAGAAGCTATGAGGCTGGGCTAGCACTTAATATAAAAAAGGATAGCAAGAGTTTTTATAAATATATAAAAAGGAAGAGGCTGGCTAGGGTAAACGTTGGTCCTTTAGAGGATGAGAAAGGGGAACTAGTGGTAGGGGATAGGGATATGGCTAAGGTCTTGAATAACTTCTTTGTTTCTGTCTTCACGGAGGAGGACGTGAATATTTTGCTGGGTGTTAGCGATGGAAAGGTGGTAGGAGTGGAGGGTCTTAATGACAATACTGTTAGTAGAGAGGTGGTGCTCGACAGACTGGAGGGGCTGATTGTGGACAAATCCCCAGGACCGGATGGAATGCATCCGAGGGTTCTGAAAGAAATGGCGGAGGTGATAGTGGATGCTTTGGTGGTTATTTTCCAGACGTCGCTGGATTCCGGGGAAGTGCCGGAAGATTGGAAAACGGCTAATGTTACGCCGTTGTTTAAGAAGGGTGCCAGGCAAAAGGCGGGGAATTATAGGCCGGTTAGTTTAACGTCTGTGGTAGGTAAAATGTTAGAAACCGTCATTAAGGAGGAAATAGCGAGGCATCTTGAGGGGAATTGCTTGATAGGGCGGACGCAACACGGTTTCATTAAAGGGAAGTCGTGTCTGACAAATTTACTGTAGTTCTATGAGGATGTGTCTAGGGCAGTGGATGGAGGAGAGCCGGTGGATGTCGTCTTTCTGGATTTTCAGAAGGCGTTTGACAAGGTACCTCACAAGAGGTTATTGCAGAAGGTAAGGGGACATGGAGTTGGGGGTAGGGTGTTAGCGTGGATAGAGGATTGGTTGACAAATAGGAGGCAGAGAGTGGGGGTCAATGGATGCTATTCGGATTGGCGGTTGGTGACTAGTGGGGTGCCCCAGGGGTCGGTGCTGGGGCCTCAGCCATTTACCATTTATATAGATGATCTGGAGGAGGGAACCGAGTGCAGGGTGTCGAAATTTGCTGATGACACCAAGATTGGGGGAAAGGCAAATTGTGCGGAGGGTGTGGAGAGTCTGCAGAAGGATCTAGATAGGCTGGGCGAATGGGCCAGGAAATGGCAAATGGAATTTAATGTTGGCAAGTGTGAGGTGGTCCACTTTGGTAAGAGGAATGGTAGGAAGGACTATTACTTACGGGGCGAAAAACTGCAGCAGGCGACGGTGCAGAGGGACCTCGGGGTCCTTGTGCATGAGTCGCAAAATCCCAGCTTGCAGGTGCAGCAGGTGGTCAGGAAGGCGAATGGGATGCTGGCCTTCATAGCGAGGGGGATTGAATATAAAAGTAGGGAGGTCTTGCTGCAGCTGTATAGGGCATTGGTGAGGCCGCAGCTGGAGTACTGTGTGCAGTTTTGGGCGCCGCACCTGCGCAAGGATATTTTGGCCCTGGAGGGAGTGCAGAGGAGGTTTACTCGGCTGATACCGGAGTTGAGGGGATTGAGCTATGAGGAGAGGCTGAATAAACTAGGCTTGTACTCGTTAGCGTTTAGAAGAATGAGGGGAGATCTCATTGAGACGTATAAGATGATGAATGGGATGGATAGGATAGAGGTGGAGAGACTGTTCCCGCTCAAAAAAGCCAGTAGGACTCGGGGGCAGCGGTTTAGAACAGAGTTGAGGAGGAACGTCTTCACTCAAAGAGTGGTGAATCTCTGGAATTCTTTGCCCGTTGAAGTGGTGGAGGCTGCCTCACTAAATATTTTTAAGAAACGGGTTGATGGGTTTTTGATAAGAGAAGGGATTAAGGGTTATGGGGAGAGGGCGGGAAGGTGGAGCTGAGTCACGACAGATCAGCCATGATCTTATTGAATGGCGGGGCAGGCTCGAAGGGCCAGATGGCCTACTCCTGCTTCTATTTCTTATGTTCTTATGTTCTTATGTCTTATGTACTTATGTTCCTCAAATCCCACGAGAAAAAAAAAATCAGCCTGACCAGACTCTTTATATCGTAGAACCTTTACAGTGCAGTGCTGAATTTCAGCAAAGAAATGTCAAAAACAATTGTACCTATTCTTCATTCTCTATTTAAGGACATCAAAACTCTGAGAAGTATTTGAGTTGTGGTAACGGAAATATCTGCATGTCTGCAGATTGTTTGAGAAGGGTGGCGGGCAAAAGGCAGGGAATGAGAGGCCGGTTAGTTTAACGTTTGTTGTAGGTAATCTATTGGAATCCGTCATCAAGGAGGAAATACCGAAGCATCTTGAGGGGAATTGCTTGATAGAGCAGACGCAGCACGGTTTGGTTAAGGGGAAGTCGTGTGTGACAAATTTATTGGAGTTCTATGAGGATGTGTCTAGGGCGGTGGATAGAGTAGAGCCGGTGGATGTGGTCTTTCTTGATTTTGAAGGCGTTTGACAAGGTGTCTCACAAGAGGTTATTGCAGAAGGTAAGGGGACATGGAGTTGGGTGTAGGGTGTTAGCGTGGATAGAGGACTGGTTGTCAAATAGGAGGCAGAGAGTGGGGGTTAATGGGTGCTATTCGGATTGGCGGATGGTGACTAGTTGAGTGCCTCAGGGGTCGGTGCTGGGGCCTCAGCTATTTACCATTTATATAGATGATCTGGAGGAGGGAACGGAGTGCATGGCGTCGCAATTTGCTGATGTCACCAAGATTGGTGGAACGGAAAAGTGCGCGGAGGGTGTGGAGAGTCTGCAGAAGGATCTGGATAGGCTGGGCGAATGGGCCAGGAACTGGCAAATGGAATTTAATGTTGGCAAGTGCGAGGTGGTCCACTTTGGTAGGAATAATGGTAGGAAGGACTATTGCTTACGTGCCGAAAAACTGCAGCAGGCGACGGTGCAGAGGGACCTCGGGGTCCTTGTGCATGAGTCGCAAACACCCAGCCTGCAGGTGCAGCAGGTGGTCAGGAAGGCGAATGGGATGCTGGCCTTCATAGTGAGGGGATTGAATATAAAAGTAGGGAGGTCTTGCTGCAGCTCTATAGGGCATTGGTGAGGCCGCAGCTGGAGTACTGTGTGCAGTTTTCGTCGCCGCTCTTACGCAATGATATGTCAGCCTTGGAGGGAGTGCAGAGGAGGTTTATTCGGCTGATACCGGAGTTGAGGGAGTTGAGCTATGAGGAAAGTCTGAATAAACTAGGCTTGTACTCGTTAGAGTTTAGAAGAATGAGGGGAGATCTCATTGAGACATATAAGATGATGAATGGGATGGATAGGATAGAGGTGGAGAGACTCTTCCCGCTCATAAAGGACAGTAGGACTAGGGGGCACAGCCTCAATATAAAGGGGGGCGCCTTGGGACAGTGTTGAGGCGGAACTTCTTCACTCAAAGGGTGGTAAATCTCTGGAATTCTCAGCCCGTTGAAGTGGTGGAGGCTGCCTCGCTAAATATTGTTAAGACGCGGGTTGATGGGTTTTTGATAAGCGAGGGGATTAAGGGTTATGTGGAGAGGGCGGGAATGTGGAACTGAGCCACGACAGATCAGCCATGATCTTATTGTATGGCAGGGCAGGCTCGAAGGGCTAGATGGCCTCCTCCTGCTCCCATTTCTTATGTTCTTATATTCTTAAAACAGTTCCTTACTTGATCATTCCTTTTGTTGTATTAATTGCACAAAATGAATGGATGACACATTTTACTTGAATTATAAAAAAGAAGGCCATCACTGTCAATCACAGCAGAATTCTGCAGACATCGATCAAAAAAAAAGGCCAGCAGACTTTCAATTTTCCAGAATAAACACCAGTTGCCCTATTTTCCCCGTCTACCTAACATAACTGCATGACTCTTCGAACTCGCTCTGTCCTTTTCAGTAGAAATTGTCCGCGGATCGTTTGCCTCTAACAATTTAGCGAAAGTGTTTCATTCTCTATACATAAATTAGTTATGACGTTGAAGGAGGTTATAAATCTATGACTATCTGTCTTCCACATCTTGAAATTGGTCAAAGGCCTGTTCATGCATCTAATCTAACTTCTAACGAAAATGTTACTTCCTGCAGCACAGGATAGCAACAGTGTCGTAACAAGTCTTGCATTGCACATGTTTTCCATTTGGCTTATGCATCGCGGGTCGGTGCGGAGCTGTGGTTCTCCACATCGATAATTGGCAGTGATTTATAGTGGCGGGATTCCTGCGTTTTCTAATTCCCTGATTCCACCTCCTCTTTCGTTTGCGCTAAACCAGGACACTGTCTGGTTAGATCAGTATAATTTCTCTGCGTTCTCTGCGCCTCCGTTTGTCTGTCTTCCCAGTCCCACAGGTCAGTTAATTTGCAGAGGGCCCAGGCTTCTGTATTTGTGGTATCGTGGGGTTCCAAATTCCCACAAGCTTTGCGATTCCTCTTGGTGGCGCATGGTGTCAGGGTTTGGTTCCATGAGGATCGGCGGATTGCGTTTTAATTGGATTTGATTGAATTCGCCACAATCGCAACAAATCGGTTTCATATTCAATTAGCATAGGTCTGAGGGGGCTTCATCCTCTTTTGCTGCCAAGTGTTCAATTTTTTTTTTGTGTGTGTTATCCTACTGTAGCCCAGCGGCCTTCGTGACGGGCAGTGCCTCCCTGCCGCAGGAGGCACTACCACAACCAGCATTCAGGTAGGAAGGAATGGGTAACAGGACGTCAATGTGAGAGAACAAATGTAACCTCTTCTGCCTCGTCTAGGCGGTTCAAATCACTACATTGGGGGATCTGGTGGAAGGGATATGTTGGGTTCCGAGATGGTTGCAATACTCCAATCGTTTTAGGTATGCTACTGAATTGTGCCATGATGATTGGAGCCACCTCCGTCACATTCTGGCTGTATCCACCTGTCATCGGGTGGTGACTGGATTCATTGATACGGGAACTAGTTTAGTGACTGGAGTCGTCGGAATGGGAAACAGAGCAGGGGGAAGGAAAAGGGCCCAGACTGGGTTTTGTGGGATGGGGGATGGTGTGGATGTTGCCGTTGCTTCCATTAGCGGGAAAAGATGGCCTCCGCAGTTACGCGAACTGTTACATTATAACAGACATCCTCTTCTGAATTCACTCCCCCCACTGCCCCTGGATCACTATATACGTCGACTGTTTTGTCGACGTATGCAGACGGAAGATCCCTTCTAATGGTTATTTATGATTTTAAGTTTTCAATCTTGCGTGAGCGTTTGAAGTGGTCTTTTGCGTGGTCAATACTTTCTTTTCCTGCTTGGTGTAAAACTTTTACTGCAGATTTCAGGTCGCTGAATTTACGTTTAACGTTCTCTGCCTGTTGCAGCGTGGCATCTCACTGATAGCATTGCTGTGCCTTTCGGTAGGCTTTGTCACATTGAGCCCCAAAGTCATTCACTTGGATTATGTTAATCTAGTTCCGTTCCCCTCATGTGCCTACCTCTGTTTTCAATTGTAGTATGCACGTGGTACAGTTCATTCAATACTGATTTATTTGGATCATCTGGACCTCACCGTCTCAGTAAAAAGGGGTAATCTCCGCTCCTCTACAAGGGAGCTCTTCTAGAGAACTGGAGATAGCAATCATCTATCTAAGCTTGGGAGTCCTCTTACCCTGTCCCTTATGAGCTTGACTCGAACATTATTTTTTTCTCGTGACTCCCAGGTCCTTTTTCAGGGCGTCACTGCACTGTACACTTTTGGGCCATTTATGGGTGAAATATATACTGAGAATTTTCTCCCATTCACCATGACTGAATATAATCATTTCTTTTTTTATGTTCGTTACGTTGTTATGAGGAAAGGATCAGGGCAGGGGTTCGGTTTACACCAAATTCCCTCCCGTAACATTCACCCAAACTCACTTGACTATCTTAAATCTAATTCCACAGTTTGTCCACATGGTGTTTCTGACAGGAGTTTCAAGGCCCGATTTTAAGGTCGAATCAGCATTCGCACTTGGCTCTCTTAAGACTGCCCTTCAGGTGAAGATTTTGCCCTCTGAATTCAGGCTTGATGGGGTCGTGGAAAATATTGGGTTGAAAGTTCCAGCTTGGTGCAAAGTGTCAGTACTTATTGAAGGATCGTTTGGGGTACCAAATGCTATGCCTATTCCGCCTCAGAGACACGTATGATCACTTTACTTTCTTAAAGTTTTAACCTGGTGCCCTTATTTGCAAGATGGACAAGCACAAGTAAATATTCAATGCGTTTATTCACAATATCATTAGCCCCTCTGTTACACAAAGAAAATAACAAGATATTCCAAACGTGTGTGTTCTACCCGTACAGATTTTTTGGCTAAACTGTAGGTGTGATTCTCTGAGTCCATTTAGCCGGTCATCACGAAGGTGAGTTCCAGTGTTTCTTGTGTCTTTCCTTCTCTCATGTGTCTTCCGGATGGGCAAGGGCATCTCCCTCGTCAAGTCTTCGCTAGTGGCAATTCGGCGAGTGCACATTTATCCGCTGTCCCTCCCTTCCTTTCCAGAAAATTCTCTGGCTTCTGATGAATGAGTTCTCGAGAGGGGGTTCCAATACCATTGGGTTTCTTGACGCCTGCCGGATAGGACACAGGGGCTTAACCTCATGTTTCCATCTCAGTGGAGTTACTTAAATATAACCTGTTGCCAAGTAAGGTAATGGTCGGGTCTCCAGGTGAAAGAAAGTGTTGTCCTATCTGGGTACATACGATAGGCTGGTGCATAACAATGCAGTGTGATGATCTCATGTTATGCCGCAATGCATTTTTTTTTTGGATGGGTGATTGATGGACAGGTCCAGACATGTTTCTGTGTCTTTGTATATTTGTAGTTAACCAAGTTTGCCCGAGGCTTGAACGTCGTTGATTTGAATATGGCGAGTTATTTAATTTAGGGTATCCAATTTAATCGGTCATAAAACAAGGCCCTGATTAGATTATCACATTCCTTACTATCAAACCATGGAACCAACGACTGTTGAAGCAAAAGGGCAGGACCGCATATTAGGTTGGCCAACGATTATCAAATAAAGTGAGATGTCATGCTTTTGAAGCAGCAGTAACTGGATGATTCAATTTCAAGCTCCCTAAATAATATAAGATAAAGAGAGCAAAACAATTCCAGAGATAAAGAAATTAATTTACTTTTTTTTTGCTACATTGCAAAATTTAATGCTGAGAAGTTGCTGTTTCGGTCTTCACGGAGGAGGACGTGAATAATTTGCCGGATGTTAGAGATGGAAAGGCGGAAGGACTGAAGGGTCTTGATGACATTACTGTTACTAGAGAGGTGGTGCTCGACAGACAGGAGGGGCTGATTGTGGACAAGTCCCCAGGACCGGATGGAATGCATCCGAGGGTCCTGAAAGAAATGGCGGAGGTGATAGTGGATGCCGTGGTGGTTATTTTCCAGACGTCGCTGGATTCCGGGGAAGTGTCGGAAGATTGGAAAACGGCTAATGTTACGCCGTTGTTTAAGAAAGGTGCCAGGCAAAAGGCGGGGAATTGTGGGCCTGTTAGTTTAACGTCTGTTGTAGGTAAAATGTTAGAATCCGTCATCAAGGAGGAAATATCGAGGCATCTTGAGGGGAACTGCTTGATAGAGCAGACGCAGCACGGTTTCCTTAAAGGGAAGTCGTGTCTGACAAATTTACTGGAGTTCTATGAGGATGTGTCTCGTGCGGTGGATAGAGGAGAACCGGTGGATGTGGTCTTTCTGGATTTTCAGAAGTCGTTTGACAAAGTACCTCACAAGAGGTTATTGCAGAATGTCGAGGGACATGGAGTTGGGGGTATGGTGTTAGCGTGGATAGAGGATTGATTGTCAAATAGGAGGCAGAGAGTGGGGGTCAACGGGTGCTATTCGGATTGGCTGATGGTGACTAGTGGATTGCCCCAGGGGACGGTGCTGGGGCCTCAGCTATTTGCCATTTATATAGATGATCTGGAGGAGGGAACCGAGTGTAGGGTGTCGAAATTTGCTGATGACACCAAAATTGGTGGAAAGGCAAATTGTGTGGAGGGTGGGGTGAGTCTACAGAAGAATCTAGATAGGCTGGGCGAATGGACCAAGATTTGGCAAATGGAATTTAATGTTGGGAAGTGCGAAGTGGTCCACTTTGATAGGAATAATGGTAGCAAGGACTATTACTTACGTGGCGAAAAACTGCAGCAAGCGAAGGTGCAGAGGGACCTCGGGATACTTGTGCATGAGTCGCAAAAACCCAGCTTGCAGGTGCAGCAAGTGGTCAGGAAGGCGAATGGGATGCTGGCCATCATCGCGAGGGGGATTGAATATAAAAGTAGGGAGGTCTTCCTGCGGTTGTATAGGGCATTGGTGAGGCCGCAGCTGGAGTACTGTGTGCAGTTTTGGACGCCGTACTTATGCAAGGATATTTTAGCCTGGGAGGGAGTGCAGAGGAGGTTTGCTAGGCTGATGCCGGAGTTGAGGGGGTTGAGCTTTGCGGAGAGGCTGATAGATTATGCTTGTACTCATTAGTGTTTAGAAGAATGAGGGGAGATCTCATTGAGACGTATACGATGATGAATGGGATGGATAGGATAGAGGTGGAGAGACTCTTCCCGCTCAGAAAGGAAAGGACTAGGGAGCATAGCCTCAAGGTAAAGGAGGGGGGAGGGGCGGTTTAGTTCGGAGTTGAAGAGGAACTTCTTTAATCAAAGGGTGGTGAATCTGTGGAATTCTCTGCCCGGTGAAGTGGTGGAGGCTGCCTCGCTAAATATTGTTAAGACGCGGGTTGATGGGTTTTTGATGAGAGAGGGGATTAAGTGTTATGGGGAGAGGGCGGGAATGTGGAACCGAGCCAAGACAGATCAGCCATGTTCTTATTGATTGGCGGGGCTGGCTCGAAGGGCTAGTTGGCCTACTCCTGCTCCTATTTCTTATGTTCTTATGTTCAACAAAATGTGCAGAGAAAATAATATTTTCAGCCTTCTACGGAGGCCCCTGAAATCATAAATGGCAGTCTTAAGCCTTAAATCTGTTCAATTCACTCCAACTGATTACAATAAAAGGCCAACGGTGCTAAATAATGGCAGGGCGATGAGATCTGATGGAAATTTGGAAATTAGTACTGGGAAATATAACTTATCACACCTTCACTGCCCCAGTATGGCTATAGCACTGACATTCTCAAAGCAAAGTGAGAAATAACTCAAGAGTCGTCGGTACACAAGAAACAGGACATTTGGAAACACTGGCCTTATCCAGTGTCCATCTCAACATCAGTAAATTCCTTGGTTAATGCAACGTGGAATCACATGACACTTTATCAGACGTTAAACGCTAGCTCACACTCTACTGCAGCTCTGCCAAGCCAACGAAGATCATCAATTGTTACTGCCTGGCTTCTAACATGGAAAAATGTAGATACCCGCAGGCCGTAGAACAGTGCTCAGCTATGCTGCCTCACAATGCTAAGGGCTGGGGTTCAATTCCCGTCTTGGGCAACAAGCTATGAGGAGTCTGTCTATGCTTTCCGATGTCTATCTAGATTTCCTGCGGTGCCGAATTTTTCACCAACATTTCAAACATGTGCAGGTAGATGATGATGTTTCCTGAGCTAACAGGGATAGTTTCTGAGTGCGATGAGGTGATGGAGAACACGGTGCAAACTCAATACATCGATGTACTTCTGCACTATAGCATTTTTATTAATCTACAAAAACAAAATATCTGAACCATGAAGGTGAGATGAGATTGGCTATCCTTGACACTCATCCAACATTTGTCCGAATATGCAATGGGATAGCCCTTACAAAGTGAGATTTAATCAAAATCTGGATGAAATAACATTTAGTGGTTGCACTTCCATTCGGCAAACTGAAGACGCTGCATCATTTCTAGTTCAAACAATACTTATCCAGCACATCATCACAGGGGCCCCTCAGAACAGTGCACTGCACCAAACTAAACTAATAGAACATAGAACATTACAGCGCAGTACAGGCCCTTCGGCCCTCGGTGTTGCGCGGAATAGTGGAACCAATCTAATGACCCTCTAACCTAAACTATTCCAATGTTATCCATATGCCTATCCACTGACCATTTGAACGCCCTTAAAGTTGGCGAGCCTACAACTGTTGCATGCAGGACATTCCACGACGTTACTACCCTCTGAGTAAAGAACCTACTGCTGACATCAGTCCTAAAATTACCGCCCCTTAATTTAAAACTATGTCCCCTCGTGTTAGCCGTCACTATCCGAGGTAAAAAACTGTCACTGTCCACGCTATCCAATTCTTTGATTATTTTGTATGCCTCAAATAGGTTCACTTTGTAATCTTCTTCTTTCTAATGAAAATAACCTCAAGTCCCTCAGTCTTTCCTCATAAGACCTTCCCACCAAACCAGGCAAAATCCTGGTAAACCTCCTCTGCACCCTGTCCAATGCGTTCACATTTTTCTTGTGATGTGGCGACCAGGACTATCCGCAATACTCCAAGCGCGGACGCACCAGAGTTTTGTACAGTTGCAACATGACCTCACGGCTCCGAAATTCAATCTCTCTACCAATACAAGGTAACACACCGGACGCCTTCTTAACAAAATTATCAACCTGGGTGCCAACTTTCAGGGAGCTTTGCACTTGTACCACGAGACCTCCCTGCTCGTCAACACTACTAAGAGTTCTTCCATTACCCCTATATTCTGTGTTCCTGTTACTCTTATCAAATTGAATTAAAAAAAAACAAATTTCCCTCCGTCCAGACGTTTTGCAAAATAGATGCTGAAAAAAATACACAGCGTCCGGAAGCAAGTTCACATCTCTGTTCAAATAAGCACTCAATGTGTCAACACCACAAAATGTGTGGACGCTATTATGGATTGTTATGATCAGTGACAAGTAGCTTTTAACATACACCAGAGCCAAGCAATGGCCATATCAAATGTGACAGAATGCAACCGTGATGCCTTCACTTTGAATGCCATTAACATCGTCAAACAGCAATTGTACAGATCCTCAGGTGCTACGAGGAGAGGAACTTGAGTCGGAACATTCATATTGTGTTTCCAGGAACAGGTTGATTTGATTTGGACCTACTGCGAGAACTCATCTCCTCAAGGCGCTTGCGTTGGCAATTGTGGAAATTTCACAGAAACGTAATTTCAGTGTTAATGTCAGCCTTACTTGTGGCCAATAATAAACTTCAAAACTTAAACAAAATCAGAAAGATTCTGTGCATTCTTCAAAACACATTTAAACATGTCATGGAATTACGTAACTTTGCTTTTAGGAGTATATACCAGACGACAGTCAGTCAGTCGCCCGTAAAAGCTGACGACCCTTTAACAAATGCACCACTGATTTCCTGTATATGCATTTTTTTTCCAACATCACAACGGCAATATGGTGGCAGTAATGTCATCCTGCGAATATGTTTGTCAAGTTTTTTATTTCTTAACTGACCAATGTTCATTCCAAATAAACTGTTCCAAATATTTCCTCAATATGATATCAATATCTTATTGAATCATTAATGACACTTCACTACAATTTCATTTCTCTCAATAATTCCGAAACACTGAATAACCCTCAATGTCGATGTCCTGTGCTCTGTAAAGACAGCTCTATCATAACATTTTTACATATAATCCATTCGTTTTCTTTTTAAATAGTCCGGAATGCATTCAGGTGCAAACATTTACAGTGAACCTTTTTAAGTTTCTTGTGTTCATTTTTTTTTTTTGCTTTGAATGCATCTCAAGAACTTTGTGGAACTGTGGATATTTCATGGAGCTGGGAAGATTGATCTCTAAGCACCTCATTTTTTCTTTCCTCTTGGTGCTGTATTTTTTCCAACCAGGCAGAGTTTGTCACTGATTCTAATTGGTCACGGTTTTACAGGGTTCTTTGAACTCTTTTTTTTGGTCAAACACTCTCTTGATGTCAAGGTAATGATTCTCACACCACCTCTGCCATGATCAAAACAAGGCTTGAATTGTGGTCAGCATCTGAGTAAACTCGCGGCACCCAAACGGATTGTCCATGAGCAGGTCATTGTAATGACTGAAGGTAACTTTATTGCAGTATTAGTGAACCGTTACAACTTCTTGATGATCTAGAGAAGAATGATGAGGCATTATTTGCCGGGAAGATGTCAGTGCAATACCTATAAACATAAAATAGTTAAAGGGTCCAAGACAAGTCCAGAAGCACATGTCTTCAAGACAATTGCCGAAAAAATATAATGTGTATTTATGTGTGCCAGAGGTGGCAATGCATTAACCCTGCCACTGTGTAATCCTCTCGTTCCAAACTCTGGTGCCGCTTCTGAGGGATATATTACCTTGACCAATGCAATTAACACACACATATTTCGGACTTTGGGGGAAATCAAATAGCCCAGAGGAAATCGATGCAGATAAAGGAGAATGTGCAGACCCCGCACAGATAATGGCCAGTACTTAATTCGAATATGCTTTCGAGTACACAAAACGCTCAGCTGTTATTTGATATCAGGTGCCATGAATGGAATTTGTTAGACTGACATTTGTGATCCTGCGGAGCTCGTCAGGAGGCAAAGCTGACTGATGCACTCGGGTCTTCTGGCGAAATATTGCTGCACATTTTCCATTGGCCTTTTCTACGCTAGCCTCCGACGTTGCTGAAGATTAGGAGATTTGAGGAGCCCACTTTTCCATTGAGTTGTTTAAATTGCATCCCTATTCACGGCTGGTTATGGAGACACTGGAGGGTCAGAGATGTGCTTCAGCACTGGAATCTCTTAACTTATTGTATTACTAGCAGCTTTAATGTTGGCATGCATTATATGTTGTTCTGGAATCCCACTATATTCATTATTAGGTATACCCAATCTTCACCTGGAATTCCTCCTTCCATACTTCATTGAACCAGGGTCTATTTATTGTTTCTTTGTTAAAAAATAGAAGATGACACGCCACGAAATTGACTGATCTGTTTGAGTGGTGCGAAAGTGTGAATCAGGATATCCTAAAATTGAGGATCGATTTTATTCCCCACAAAGCAATTGCAATGTTTTATCCGACAGGTGCACCAATTCTTCGTAAAATCTGCGGCAGGCCAAATGGTAAGGGTGATGTCAAGTATGCGTTTATCATTCACTAACCACCCTATCCCATTCCATGAGTAATGCCCTTTTAAACCAGGCGCACTCTGTCTGTGATGGCGCCTGTACACCACTCTTTACCACAGGTATTATATTTCCATTGGCTAATTATGACTGCCTTCAAAGCCTTCACCGAATATACTGTCCGACTTACCTAAAACCCCCTACCGTGCCGGCAACCATTTCCATTTATTTACATCCTATCCAGGCACTTTTCAAGACACCCCTTAAAAGTCACCACCGTATTGATTTCCACTACCTCCCCTGGCAAAATGTTCCAGACACACATTTCTCTCCGTGTAAAAAAATCTGCCTCCTGCATGTCCATTAAAACTTGCCCTCGCACATTAAATTCCTCCCCCCCACCCCTCCCCCCCCCCTCCCCCCCCCTCCCCCCCCCACCCCGCCCGCCACCACCAAGTAATTGACTTATTGACTTTTCCACCCTGGGAGGAAAATAAAACTTATGTCAAACCACTCTGTCCATGCTTCTCATAATTTTGTACATTTCTTTCAGGTCTCCCCTCAACCTTCGAAGTGCCAGCGAGAACAAACCAAGTGTTTCCAACCTCTCCTCGTGGCTAATGCCCTCCATATCGGGCAACATCCTGCTATTTATTTTTGTTGTACACTCTCCAAAGCCTCACATCAGGTTGGTAGTGTGGCGACCAGAACTGAACACAATCTTCCAAGTGTGGCCTACCATATGTTCTATAAATCTGCTGCATGACTTGCCAATGTTTAAACTCAATGCACTGACCAATGAAGGCAAGCATATATTATGCCTTCTTGACTAACTTCTCCACCTGCATTGCCACTTGTATACCCAGATGCTAGTATGCTATTAATACTCTTGAGTGTTCTGCCATTTACTGTATATTTCCTATCTGCATTAGACCTTCCAAATTGCATGACGCCACATTTTTCTTGATTAAACTCCATCTGTCATCTCGCCGCCCAAGTCCCCAACTGGTCTATGCCCTACTACATTTTCTTATGGTCCTTATCTCTATCCACAAATCCACCAACTTTGTGTCGTCTGCAAACTTACTAATCAACCCAGTTACATGTCCATCCTGTATATATATTACAAACAGTAAAGTTCCCAGCACTGATCCATGAGGAACACCACTTGTCACAGCCCTCCATTCAGAAACACACCATTCCACTGCTACCCGCGATGGTAGCTGAGAGTTGGGTCTTCAGCTAATGGGAACAGTAACCGTTAATTTGCAAAACATTTTGTTGCCTTTTTTTTTGTCATGGCACCTCGAGTCAATGTGGAGGAATGCCAGAGCAACTTGCTCTCACTGTGCAGCATTATTTACAAGGACATTTTCTTTTCCCACGAGAATGATTGTGCCAAGATGTTGCATGAACAATCTATGAGACAATCCCAAATGTTAGGAAGATGGACTTCCACATGCTGACTGTGATGGATTTTCCTTTGTAACTAGACTAAAGCGCAGTTATTTTCGTAATTGTTGCCAATACTGGACTGGCATGCTTGGCCACTTTGGCGAACGTTGTTGCACGGCTGGAGAGAATAAATGCAAACGATTACGTTTAACATTAGCAGTGTCCTCATCATTAGCAATAGACGTTGATCTCAATCGTTTTTATTGAGCTTAACCTCAGCCAACCTATAGTGTCACGTAAACCGCATCCTATATCTCCGGATTACAAATAGAAATACGTGTGTGTAAATATCTCACTGTTTATTTCTGCCTTGCTCAGTCAGACGGTCGTGTTGTCGTAGAAGATTTTTTTTTTTGGCAGCTCTATGCACTGCCTTTAAGATGTACTGCAGGAAATTGACATGGTTTTGAGTAACACATTCCTATCCAAGCTCAGATACAAGTGCAAGGACGAGGACACAGATACGAATGAGCACAGCACGTGGGCATTCTACGTAGGTTAGAAAAAAGAAAACTGCCGAAGTGCACGAAAGCATGTCAGCATTCTTTAATTATTGTCGGTTTTCAATCTGCGGAAGCTTTGGAATAGTAGCGGATGTAAAGGCATGATGGGTGGGTGGAGGGCGGGGGGGGGGGGGGCATGGGTCGCTACTGGTTTAGGGGAGTAACATAACTGTACTGCGAGTGACACCTCAGATGGCTCGAAGAGGGAAGCAATATGGTGAGAACTCCGGGATGGTCAGTGTGCACTCACAATTTTGAGGTTTTACTGTCGGTATCCCACCAACAATTGGGAGATAGAGTAGTACATACGTGGGCAGATTTTTGCAAGTTACAAAAGTGATGGGTTGTTGTTGTGAGAGAATTTAACTTTTCCTGTACTGTACGGAACTCACCTAGAACTAAGGTCATGTTTGTACCAAGTTTATAAGTAGAATAAAGGATGGCTCATTGGAATAGTACTTAGGCTGTTCGACGCGAGAATGGACCATACTTGACCTGCTATTGGGGAATGGCCCTACCCAGGTGGTCAAGGTCTCAGTAGGCGAGTGAACACAATTCAGAAAGCTTTAAGGCACTGATCAGTAGTCCTCGGCTGAAGTTGCTAAATTGCGGGAAGGCCAATTACAACAATATCAAGCAGGAACTGAAAAACCGTGCATTCTGGGAAGATGTTTGTGGGCAAATTGGCAGCTCAAATGTGCGAGGCTTTCAAGTGTAAGTTGATGTGAATTCAGAACTCGCACATTCCGGTAGAGGTAAAAGTTATGTATGGCAATTTTCAGAAAAGTCGCTAACGACTGATATTTTAGACCTGGTCAAGGAGAAGAAAAATAAACAAACATTTGTCAAACTCAAGAGGATGGGAATAAAGGAAGCAAATGTGCAATTCAAGGGAAGTAACAAAAAAAAGTTAGGCAAGGAATCTTATAGAACATAGAACATTACAGCACAATCAGCCCCTTCGGCCCTCGAGTTGCGCCGACCACATCAACCCCACCAATCTATAGACCTATCTATAACCCCCAATCCCATTAAACCCCATATACTCATCCAGAAGTCTTTTAAAAGACCCCAGCGAGTTCGCCTCCACCACCGACGACGGCAGCCGATTCCATTCACTCACCACCCTCTGAGTGAAAAACTTACCCCTAACATCACCTGTGTACTTCCCTCCCCGCACCTTAAATCTGTGTCCTCTCGTAGCGACCATTTCAACCCGGGGAAATAGCCTCTGAGAGTCCACCCTATCTATTCCTCTCAACATTTTATAAACTTCTATCAGGTCGCCTCTCAACCTTCGGTTCTCCAGGGAAAAGAGTCCCAGCTCCCTCAACCTATCTTCATAAGGCATGCCTCCCAGTCCAGGCAACATCCTTGTAAATCTCCTCAGCACCCTTTCAATAGCTTCTACTTCTTTCCTATCGTGAGGCGACCAGAACTGCGCACATTACTCCAAATGAGGCCTGACGAGGGTCCTGTAAAGTTGCAGCATTACCTCCCGACTCCTAAACTCAATCCCTCGATGAATGAAGGCCAGTACACCATACGCCTTCTTGACCACCTCCTCCACCTGCGAGGCCGATTTAAGAGTCCTGTGAACCCGGACCCGGAGATCCTTCTGCTCTTCAACGCTACTAAGACTCCTGCCCTTAATAGTGTACTCGTTCATCCCGTTGGTTGTGCCGAAATGGACGACTACACATTTATCCGCGTTGAAGTCCATCTGCCACTTCTCCGCCCATTCCTGCATCCTATCTATGTCCTGCTGCAACTTTTGACATCCTTCCAGAATCTTGGCGGGTAATTTCCTCAAAAAACTCGATCAAGTCAGGGAGGGACAAAATTCCCATTCAAATATCAGTATTACCTCTCAGAAATATGTCCACTTATTTCGAAGAGACAGTAAATCCAATCTCCAAGTTCCATCTCCATTAATTCCCCTAGCATAAACATTAGGCTCATCAAAATGTAATTAGTTGGATTTCCCTTGCTACCTTTCTTAAACAATGGAACAACATTGGTTATTCTCCCATCTTCTGGTTTCTCCCCATTTCTGACAAGGCCCTGGCAACATCCTGTCTTGCCTCTTTAGCATTCTGAGATATATCGCGTCAGACCCTGGGCTCTTTTCTACTTTAATGTCTCTCAAGAACCGCAGCACGTTATCCATTTTGATCTCAACGTGACACACAAAATATCTACACATCCTTCGTCAAATTCATTATTCGCTTTTTTTTAGTAAAAACTGACGCAAATTGCTCAATCAAGGGAAGTAACAAAAAAAAGTTAGAGAAGGAATCTTGGCGGATAAATGGGAAAGGTTATTGGCCAGCAGGACTAAGGGGAAAAAAAAGGTTGCGAATACATTTGGAAAGAGCACGAAGATAGCCGGGGAGAGGGCTCGGCCCACTAAAGAATAGGAGGGGGAATGAATGAACGGAGCCAAAATAAAAGGGATATGTATTGAATGAGTAATTTGCCTCAGGTTTTACCAAAAAGAAAAAAAAAGGTGAATAATGAATTTGACGAAGGATGTGTAGATATTTTGTGTGTCACGTTGAGATCAAAATGGAGCAGGTGTTGTGGTTCTTGAGAGACGTTAAGGTAGACAAGAGTCCAGGGTCTGTCGAGATCTATCTCAGAATGCTAAAGAGGCAGGGCAGGATGTTGCCATGCCCTTGTGAGAAATGGGGAGAAACCAGAAGATAGGAGAATAACTAATGCTGTTCCATTGATTAAGAAAGGTAGCAAGGGAAATCCAACTAATTACATTTTGCTGAGCCTAATGTTTATGCTAGGGGAATTAATGGAGATGGTTCATGGAGATTGGATTTAATGTCTCTTCGAAATAAGTGGACATATTTCCGAGAGGTAACACTGATATTTGAAGGGAATGTTGTGCCTCCCTGACTTGATCGATTTTTTTGAGGAAGTGACAAAGATGACTGATGAGGTTTGTGCAGTGGATGTTGTCTAATTGACCTGAGTAAAGTGTTTGACACAATCCCTCAGGACAGACTACTACAGAAAGTGAAGTTCCACGGAAACTGTTGACAAGATTGCTACATAACTAGATTGGTCATGGACTAGCATAAGGTAATAGTAAAAGTGTGGGTTTTGAATGGAGAACGTTGAAACTTTATGCTCTTCAGCAATCTGTGCTGGGCTACACACACACACACACACACACACACACACACACACACACACACGTATAAAAATTATTTGGAGGAAAATATAACTCTTTTGTTTCGGACAATTGCGGACGATGCAAAGGTTGTTGCGATTGCTGATAGAGATGTCAACCGTCAGTTGACAACCATCAGTGGATCAATAATCGTTTGGTGACTGGGAAACGAGATGGCAGACGGGGTTTAATCCAGAAGAAAAAATGGGGTAATGCACTTTGGGATGTCTAATACAGGTGGAAAATGTACAGTGAATGGCAAAACCCTTCATATGATTAATAGGCAGAATGACTTGGGTGCACAGATCCACAGTCACGGAAATTGACAAGGCATGTGGAGAATATAATCGATAAGCCATCCGGCATGTCACAGAATTGAGATTAGAAATCGTAAGTCATTTTGCAGCTTTACAGACCTTTAGTTAAGGTGTACTTTGAATGACATGTTCAAGTGTTTTCACCACAATGCCAGAAAGAATGAGAAACATTTGGAGATGGTACAGAAAAAAACACTGTTTTCTGGTACACAAGAAATTAGTTATGAGCTGAGGTTGGTTCGCTCACAGTGAAAGGACGCAGGTTGGGCGGGGAGGGATGGGGAGCTGGGGTGGGGAGCGGTGTGGGGGAGGGGGGCGTACTGATAAAAGTATGCAAGATTATGACGAGCGTGGGCATTGTGCCTAGTCAGCAGTTTTCTGTTTTTCACGGTGGAAGAGTTTTTTTTTTGTGTTTTTTTTTTACTATTCCCTAAATTATTTTAATGTGCGTGTTTTATTCTTTACATGTGTGTGTGTGCACGCGCGCGTTTCTATCTCTGTGCGTGTGCACCTCAGGGTCTTCAACAGTACAAAATTGCAGATCACCAACAACTTTTCATAGACAAGGTGGAATGGACAGGCTGGCCTAGCCAGCGAATATATTTCATAAAATATTGTCCACAGAATAGAAGTAATACCTATTTATTACGGAAGAGACAATCTTAAGAATACACATATAAATAGCCTGAATTTGCCAGAATTGAGTTAAGCAAGATTTGGCCTGATGATTGCTCGATTCTTACATAAACGCTCAAAAACCTGCACGAACCACATGCCAAAAAAAAAAACACAAATTAAACAAGTGAAAATACATTGTTTCGCCCGGGATGTTTTCGTGCTCGTTGCAAAAATGATTTCAACCCACATGACAAAATGACAGCAATACATGTTACTTCGTGAGGCCAAGCGTATTGACCATCCCTTACAGATTGCACTAAAATAAGGGAAGTTCCTTCAACGCCAGTAATGCCAATCCAAGAAAACACTCAGGGATTTACGCCCTTGAATAACAACGACACTGGAAAAAGAACTGTGCGGAAATTTTACTCGCGGCATACTTTGAAAGCCGACATAGAGTTTGAGCGTAATACTGGCATCACCTCGAGACACAGCACAAGAAAAAAAAATATTATATTTCTGCTGACCGTTAGAATTATTCGGGCGGACATTTTCTGGTAATTATTTCCCTCACTCACTCCTTTCGTCTCTTTTTTTCTCTCTCTCTCGTGTATGGGATGACGGCAAACATTTCTGTCCCAGAATTCAGCTACTGCTCTGCCTCTCTAACCAATATAAAATGTCTGTTCAATCTCATTCACCTGTTTATTCTGCAATATGTTTCGCTACCGTTTCTTCTACGTTCGATTGAATCCACTTAGGTCTTTGCCTCTCGCGTTCACATTGTATCCCTTGTTGCACATCTGTGGACTAATTTACACATCTTACTCGATAATAGGCAACGTGACAGGCACGTCTGTGTGTTTTTGAACAAAGCTTGCACTCTTTGCTTCTCGTCCATTAAACATGTGACTGATTTGTAAAATGAGCAGCGTTGCACCGATTATTAATAACGCCTGCGAATTTCAATACTTTTGTCACGGCTAATGCAAAACCTGAATTAGATGAATTTACATGCAACAACTACGTTGGACATTTCAGATAGAGTCTTTGTTACAAGTGTTCAGAATCTCCCATTCTACACTCAAAATGAAAATAGATTCTGGATAAGATGTCTTTCCATTTTTGCACACTGTCACCTCTGTATGGAGCAAGAGAAATATGCTGAATATGTTTTTTCTTTTTTTTTTAAATGAAAAAACATTTGGAAGTAAATGGTCACAAACTGAAATTAAATACTCAACCTTGGCGACAACATTGGCTGACATTGTGGGGATCTCTGACACGAAACACTGAGCTGCAACTGTGATGAGTGCAACACATTGGAAATGTATTATTTCATTGTGGAGTTATCAAAGCATTGGAAATGAAAACAGAGTACTAAATGATAATGGTGAGTTCTGGATTGTGTGCCCTGGTGATGCGACTGATCGTTTATAACCAAACACTGATGATCTGGACAGATTAGACAATTAATATGTCTCAGGTATAAAACATTGGATTGCAAACTTCAGGAGTTGCCAATTTGTGCAAAAATAAAGGACTGAAATAATCTTATCTAACTGGTGAAATTGTGCAGACAGATTCACTGGAACGGGATATCTGGGTATCTACGCGTATGAAAGGCAAAACAGAAAGACCTTTGGGCCGGAAAGTTGATATCAATGCAACAAGATTTTTTTTTTCAGTTTAGAAGACGCTGTTGAGGCCGATTTGAAATCCCTCACTGGTGCAAAATATGTGTTTCCTTAATTGATAAGACATGCCAATAATTATACTCTGATGTGTTGTGTCTGTATATTATCAACAATGAGCGGTGTGCTTCATGAGGGAATTTTGGATTGAGGAGTTTCATATCAACTCTTAGAATAACGACATAGATGTTATGTGACGGAAATCGTAAACTTCAACATGGCCGTTTACGGGTTGCAGAGAAAACATCAGTTTTTGTTTCATGACAATGCAACGAGCGATCGCAATGTCAATTTCAGATGTTGCATATTTAAAATGAGAATTTTTTTTTTGCTAAGACGGTCATATGGTTTTGGAACTCGTTACCTATGAAGGCGAGTGAGAATGAATGTATCAATATTTTTAATGCTCATAAGGATATGTTTCGTTTTGAAACAGAGGCGGAAATACAAAGCAGGGTATTTCCAGTTTATTAATTATCCCATTAAATTGCGCAGCAGGCTGGTGGCTGTTTGAAGTTCTGCAAGCGAATCTCCTAATAAGCCACAGAAAAACGACACTCCCAACGCTGCTCTAGTATAATATACAACATTCCTAAGTGTGCTATTTTCAATTGAGTTCTGAAATCACTATTTCTGACTCTGGGGCTGGAACCAACAAAATGCCCAATCGTTTGTAGCAATCTTTATGTATGTCACTTGTTGACCGTGCTGCTGATCAGACATGTTCTGTTATTCACATGTGTCTATGGCCAGGTACTCCTCTCCAATTTCGATATTTGAGACATCTGCCGTTTTGAAGGGAAGGTCCAGGTTTTTTTTGTATCAACAATTCCATTCATTCCCGATCAGTTGCCATGCCTAATTGATGTTGAGCAATCAAGTAACTGTTAGGTTGTTATTTTATTTCAAAGGTGGTTATTCCTTTCGATCTTGTTCCTTTAATATACTTATCTCGTGAAGCAAATGGTTAGTAATTATGATTGAAGACAATTGCTCATATGGAAACGGAGGTCGAACTCAAATGGATCGTGTCAGCGGCAACACTAGACAGAACCTTTTATTAAAAAAAAAATTCTTTCTGTGTGTTCATGCCTCGACTTTAGGAAATATTCATTCCACTTCATTCTAATATCAAGTAATATCCATTCTCTCGTTCTTTGTTCTTTCTGCGGAATGACACAATACCACAGAGATATACGCAAAACGGTCCATGCAAACATAGATTGATAGATGGTTATACCTGTAGGCAGGCATAGCGAGAGAGAGAGGCAGACAGACAGACAGAGAGATCTTTTGGATCAGGGCTGATGTCCTTTCCGGAGAGAAGTAGTGTCTGCATGTTTTTTTTTTGTGGCGGTTTTCCGAAATATGGCATAGCTATGGGAAACTTCCCAAGCGTTCTGAACAGGAAAACTTAAATAGGGTAACTGAAGAAGAAAAGTAATAGGCAGAAAAAATATATGGCCGGAGTCATGTAAGGATAGAATAAAAAATCGAATGCAAGGGACATGAACCGTTAAAGTGGCACATCTTAATATTTTGCATCCAAATGCTTACAGCATTCGAAATAAAAACGATGATTTAGTTGTCCACGTAGATAAAATGAGGTATGAAAGCGTTGAAGTGGCGTCTCCAAGTTGACCAAGGAAGTAAAGTTAACACTGAGGTCTATTAAGTGAAAAAGGGAGAGAGAAAAAATGGCGGAGTGGCAATATTGAATAAAACATATATTGATGAGGTTTTGAGGAATATATTAGCATAGGTGATGTGGAATCCTAATAGGTCGATGTAAGAAACAACAGGGGGCAAAATAAAACGCCTCAGGAGGTGTTATACAGAATACAAAACTATTGCCATAACGTTGGGAAAAAAATATATTTGGATAAGAAGTCACAGATGCATGCATTCAAGTAAAATGTATAATTATGAACGATTTGATCGACGTATAGAATGGGCGAGTCGAAATAATGCAAGCAAAATAGGGGAGGGATTGATAAAGTGCATTTCTTGAACAATACGTCGAAGAACATGCAAGGGGAAAGGTCATCATGGACAGGGTATTGTGCAATGAAAACGGATGAATTGGCAAACTAGTTTTGACAGAACTATTGGGACGAGTGAGCATAAAATGGCAGAAGTATTGCCTAATTGGACAATGATTCAGCTGATTCGAAGACCTGGATACTACATAATAAGAAAGCTAAATATGGTGGCATGGCATATGAGTTGGTCATGATATATTAGGAAACATTAGTCAAAGGAAAAACAATGGAAAGACAATTGCAGGCATTTAAAGAAAATAGTTAAATCCGGAAATTGTTTCTTCCTGTTCTGCGTAAGAATGACAAAGGAACCGTAATTGTGCTCAATCATAGGGTTCGCAAGGGAAAATATAGATAATTTCAGATTCATGGAATCAGCATTCAAAATGTCAAGAAAACGCAATCGCCCTATTTATTGGGGGCAGTTTAAAATTCGGCAAAAGAGGATCAAGGGATTAATTAAGAAAGGGTAATACACGATGAATGTAAGCTAGCGGAACATAAAAACTGGCTTTAGATGTTTATGTTGCTATGTAAAAAAAAAGGAATTGACAAAAAACAAAACAGACCCTAACAGCTGCAATCGAAAGATTTCATATTTGGCTACAAAGGTGACGACAACTTAAAGCATATTTTGGTTGTAGTTTATTTTGACTGTTGACCTTTCAAAAAGTTCTCACCGGACAAAGTATGATGCAAATTTAACATGCATTGGATTGCAGGCAGTGCCTTGAGATGGGTAAGAAGCTGGCTAGCAGATGGGAAGCACAACAGCTGACATAATTGAGCATCTTTCTGAATGGTATGCAGTGTCTTGTGCGCCACCATAATTATATTCGCAGGACTCCAACGCTGCACGTAATATACTAATGATTTCGAAGTGCTAACTGAATAAATTACCTCCATAATTTCACATGATACTCAGTTGGGTGTGAGGATGAATTGTGAAGAAAATGCAGAGTTCTCTCATGCTACTTGGCCATTTGAATGTGTGGGCATATGCAAGGCATTTGCAGTATATGGACACGCATTTGGATATGGCTGTCAGTGCAGTAACTGAAACGAGGCACAGATTTTTTTTCTGAAAAAAAAAGAACACGTCACGCTTTTTTGGTGGGATACCTCTTCATTTCACACGGCGCACACCAACTCTATAATTCCATAATTACCTTGCCTACACGCAGCCTTTTCTTTGGGCAAAGAGACATTCCAGGCAACAATCTGTACATTCCAACTTGTTACGATCAACCAACTGAGGCCAACATAACAACACTGCATTTAAAATTCGTAAGTTGACGAGACATCCTGAAAACTCGTGTAGATTACCAAGCCAAATAAAGGGGGAAAAGCTGCAGCATGCTACAGTGCAGAGGGACCCGGTGGTCCTTGTGCATGAGTCACAAAACACCCAGTCTGCAGATGCAGCTAGGGACCAAGAAGGCAAATGGGATGCTGGCATTTATAGCGAGGGGGAAAGAATATAAAAGCAGGGAGGCCTTGCTGCAACTGTAAAGGGCACTGGTGAGGCCTCAGCTGGAGTACTGTGTGCAGTTCTGGTCACCACACTTGCGCAAGGATATTTTGGCCTTGGAGGGAGTGCAGAGGAGGTTCACTAGGCTGATACCGGAGATGCGGGGGTTAGACTATGCAGAGAGACTAAATAGACTGAGTCTATACTCGTTGGAATTTAGAAGGATGAGGGGAGATCTTATAGAGACGTATAAGATAATGAAGGGGGTGGATAGGGTAGAGACAGAGAGATTCTTGCCACTCAGAATGGACAACAGGACTAGAGGGCACAGCCTCAATATAACGCGGGGGATGGGGAGAGGGGTGGGGAGCACTTTTGAACAGAGTTGAGGAGGAACTTCTTCACTCAAGGGGTGGTGAATCTCTGGATTTCTCTGCCCGTTGAAGTGGTGGAGGCTATCTCGCTAATTATATTTAAGACACGGGCAGATAGGTTTTTGGTAAGCAAGGACGTTAATGGTTATGGGGAGAAAGCGGGAAAGTGGAACTGAGTCACTTCAGATCAGCCATGATCTTATTGAATGGCGGGGCAAGCTCGAAAGGCTAGATGGCCTACTCCTGTTCCTACTTCTTTAGTTCTTATGTTCTTAAATGCTGCAAATCTCGATTCAGCTAGTTCCATGGAATCACTTTTAAGCAATCACGAATTGCTTGACAATGTGACTCCAGCAAAACAATAAATGCATTTCAATTTCCTCTTCAACCTGCACTGCAAATGACTGCCACATATGTTATTTCTTTATTTTTGGGTAGTAATAGGGCTCAGAATTCCAGTTTAAGGTCAAACCACGTTATTTTAATCACAATCTTTAGGAGAGCTGCTCCTTCATGAGTGGATTATCTATTTTTACTCGTAAGAGAACATTTTTCTCATGATAAGACCGCAGCCATTAGAATAATCAGCATAGATCACTAAAAGACAATCGATCTTGGCAAAACTTTGGTTCTCTTTGAGGATGTGACCGGGGCAAGGACCAACAAATTGATGCCATGAATTTGGACTTGCGAATTTTGTTTTTATCAAGTTCCCACACAGGCGATGTATGGGCGCAATTAAAGCTCATAGTATTTGGGGCAATGTTTTGACGTGGTTGGAGAACTTGTTGATCGATAGCAAGCAAATTGTGGGAATAACCGTAACGCCCAATAGCTATTAATGCAAAAAAAAGTTCGATGATTTATTTTCACGTTTATATACTTCTGATAATCGTTCAAGGAAGGCAACAAACAAATAAGGAGGAGACCTCACGTTAAGCTCGGCGGGCAAACGTCGAATCTCACCAATAACAGTTACCAAATCTATATTCAATAAAAGAAATGACAAAACGTTTAACGGTGATCATTCAAACACTATTGTTTATCATAAAATCTGCGATTGCCCTTTGGGGAAGAAATTCTGCCTTCCTTATCTCGTCAGAGCTATATGTGATTGCATGCCCAGTCGTATGCATAACTCTTGAAAACCATTTTCTGTGACCCAGAATGCCAGTTCGACAAAGGACAATTTCTATTTAGCAATATACGTTGGAATGATCAACGAAGGCCACATCCCACGAATAGAAATACTCATTCGTTGTATGATTTGCATTGCAGGCCATTATTGTACATTTTACGAGTTGGTTTAAGCAACCCTAATAGCCAGCACTTTATGAGGCAGTACATGACTCTGGAAATGCTGTATATTTAATAGTTGCTTCACTTGTTAGCTATCATTATTAAGATTTGCATTTGTTCTTGTTTTGTGTGATCCGACACGATTCCAGAGAGTCGCTGAATTAATACGTGAGAGAGTCAATGCAATGCCAGGATTTCAAAATATCCGTCCCCTCGCCAGCTTGGACGGGAGCGAATGGCGGTCGATTTACGGAAGAGAAGTTGCAAAAGCATTTACAGCGATGCGCAAACCAGATCATTATTCAATGGCGTTACAATTTTAATTTCAGCTACTTTCACAGATATTATTTCTCCGCCTGATGAAAATGAAATGCAAACGTTCCATACTGACCATATGCATAACGATTGTTTCATCATAAAATTCGTCCATACAGCCGCCCTCTTTCCATTTCTGCTCTTATCTGTTCTACTCATGTTTCGGTCACATAATTACGTTTTTGCGCATGTCCATTCATCTTGTGCAATCCAAGGAATAGACCAACGTTAAGTTTCAAGTGCGAAACTCTATAAATATTTGAGTTTCTTTTTCCCACTTCAAGCAAAGTGTTGTTATAAATTGGTTATATGCTACCTACCAGCGATAGATTTGTTGCGGTCTTTAAGCAGCTTCCATTTAAAACATGTTTTTCACTATCACAAAAAAAAGTTCATAATCACGTGAAATGACGAATAGTACAATTCACCTACCGTTTTGTGTTTTCTTAAGTTCTGTGAGGTTCAAATTGCATATGTTAAACTTTGCATCAAACTTCGATTCCATGCATAAATAAGAGAGAAGAGTGACCCTCAATTCAAACAATTGGACTATGAATCTGGCAATCAGATACCAGCGCTCCCATCAGCGTTTCTGCCAAAATCAGCGTTTGAAGACAATCAAACGCTAAAGTAAGGTTTTTTTTAGCGATACTTCAGCTCATACAAATACAACAGCGGCAGCATGACGTAAACAAATGGCGCGTTAAATATACGGTCGTGAATATGTAAAGAATATAACAATTTGTCATCCTGCAATGTTTTTATAAGGGGGCTTTTCCTGAAACAGATGGGAATCTTGGAAGGGTATGACTCAATTTATCATACTTCTGATAGCAAAACTGAAGGCAGTCGACAATGATTGCAGTCCAAACACGCAGTCTTCACTGCGTACCTTTACCGTCCTGTGAAAAGGAGATATCAGTTAGCTCTGCATTCATTACTGATCTGAATCTATTGCGACTTTTGACAATCTGAAGTTATCGTATTCAAAGTACCTCTCGACCAATTAATATAGAATTGATGTTTCACGCGCTCACAGAATATCAGTTGCAATTTGGCCGTATTTTTTTTTTGTCGAAGGAAAATTACGTGCAAATTAATTTTCTGACAGGAAGACAAGAAGCAATTTCAATTATTGTGACAAGTTAATGGCAGACACGTGACAGATTTAATATAATGTGGGCAAATTATAATGTATCCCCCTCAATTGAAACGAATGAAAAAACAAAGTATTATTTCAATTGAGAAATACTGCAGAGGACGGAGGTTCATATTTGCCTCAGTGCCCAACCACATAATTCCAAAGATGTTGGTCCTGATGAAGATCAAGTTGCAGGAATTCAAAGGGTGTACTTTATTTAATTGCTAGCAAAATGGGATATGCATTTGAGAACTGTTGTTTTCTTTATTTCGGTTGCACAGGCTGTACAATCTGACAGTATGACCTTTGTCAAGCTACCTAACATAATAGGTTTAGTTCGACCTTTCAGCAGCCATCATTTAAAAAAAAACAGAATCAAATGCAAATAGTTGTACGTGAAATACACGTCACGTTGTTTTTTTTTTAATCGTGAAGTCTTGTGGGATTATAAGTGAAATCGCTAAAGTTTTTTTTTAAATCTCACTGCGATTTAATGTACCAATAATAAGACTGTCGGTGAATCAAAACAATTTTGACAAAAAATCGGGCCACGCTTCATGAATTTTTTCCGGAAAAATAACTGCAATTTCGGCATAACCACTCAAATGTCTACGCAACTGTATTTGCGAATTTTGATGTAAAATTCAGACTGTGCAGATTCCCCCATTGAGATCAAGAAGAAAAAAAAATACAAACAAGTTAATTAAAGTTAAGGAGCACAATCAGAAAACAAATATGAAAGCTGCCATTTTGGAATGCAATGTGCAGTGGACGTTTGCTGAATTCGAGTGGAAGAATTTTGTTAAATGCATGATAAGTTCAATATCGAATTTTAAGATGAATCACTGAAATCGAAATGTATCGCTCAGCATTGTACGTCGACACAGTTTTTTGATGGTGTTCAACAAGCTCTGTGTTCGTTCTGTGTTTTTGTTCTAAAATACCTGTTAAATTCAAGTTGCAGTATCCAAATTACCATCAGCGAAGTAATACTGCATGCTTCTTTGCTTTTCTGACATTTTTGAAAAGAACTGGGCTGCCGGTGTTTGGCGAATTCGGGACGGTAACTTGTCAGTGTGCTTATGAGTTTATGATTATATCATTCTGGATAATGAAGAGAATCGACATACATTACAGTCCAAAAAATACAAGAAAAAACGCAATCAACACTACATGCCGACAACATCGTTTGAAATATGTTATCCAATAAGCTCTGCACTTGTTCTGAATCGCATTGCTCTGCAATATTCGTCAACACAGTTATTCAATACAAAATACTTCTCAAACACATAATATTGTATCTACCATTGCGAAAGTTAAAACGGGTCTTTTGAAGATTTTTTTTTGCTTGAGAAAAAAATAGTTGCAAAATATTGTTCCGACGAGAACACAAGTCGAATTATATATGTCAACGTGCTGGCAAACAAATGAGGTGGTTAAGATGCGGGAAAATCTGATTTTCGCCGCTTTTGGTGTAAAGAATTAGCAAACAAATTATTATTTGAATTGAGAAATATGCAGAGCACTGTGGTTCATAAGAATCCGGGTAACTAGGTATTTATACCCAAACATATTAATACAGAAGTAAATCAATGTGCCGGAAAATCATTTTTTTTTAAAATTTTATTGCAAGCGGGTTGGGATATACAACTTGGAAAGCATTTCTTTGAGCTGCACAGATAGTCCATTCTTTCAAAAGAAAAACTTGAGCAGGAGGGATAATATCACAGGTTTGTCACGGTCAATAAGCGGCAGCGATTCAAAAGATGTTATTCACCATCAAAATCACGCCCGTAATCAAGAGGAAATTGCGAATGAAGCAATACACTGACCGCTTTGTGTATTTGTAAGACCTGTGTGGATAAAATTGCAATAATTAAATATCATAAATCATTTCGATTTCATGCAAAAACAAGAAAGTTGAGTGACTGGATACAAAGAACAAAGAACAAAGAACAATCCAGCACGGGAAACAGGCCCTTCGGCCCAACGAGCCCGCGCCGCCACATCACCCTACACCTATTCTACCCTGCATGGCTACGAATGGAACCCTACTCAGTCAGATTCAGGGAAGAAATAGTGTCGATTTGGTAAAAACCGATTAGCCTGAGAGCACATTTTTGGGGTGTGGGAGGAAACCGGAGCGCCCGGAGGAAACCCACGCAACCACAGGGAGAATGAGCAAACTCCCACAGACACAGGCCCAAATCCATGTGCCTGCACAGCCAGCAGTGCTAGTCACTGAGCTGTTGCGGCGCCCATCTACCGGTCCAGGATCAAGCACACACACCGACACGAAGTTCTAGGCCACTCCTGGAACTTCCAAGAGCAGCCCAGGCACGACCCGCCGTGTGAATGCCCCTCGTTTGACACGAGGTGGACCTCCACCTGTGGAATAAAGTCAAAATATTAATCTTACAGCCTGCCTTTCCGGTGTCTCCCGAGGTTTAACCCTATTTAATATCCCCTACCATATCCCTCCATTCTCGTTTCACTCATGTGCCTATCTAACTGCATCTTAAAAGAGTCCAATGTTCCTGCCTCCACCACCCTACTCGGTAGCGCGTTCCAGACCCCTACAACTCTCTGCGTAAAGAACCTTCCTCTCACCTCCAAATTATACCTCTCCCCCCTCACCCTTAAATGATGACCTCTCGTGTTTGTATCCAGTCTAGGGAGCAGTCTCTCACTATTAACTCTATCCATTCCCTTCATTATCTTATATACTTCTATCATGTCCCCTCTCAATCTCCGCCTTTCCAAGGAGAATAGTCCCAGTTTCTTCAACCTCTCCTCGTAACCCAGTCCCCCCATGCCAGGCAACATCCTGGTAAACCTCCTCTGCACCCTTTCCAGAGATTCCACGTCCTTCCGGTAGTAAGGTGACCAGAACTGGATATTCAAACGTTTTGAGCAGGCATCGGGCAATCAGGTGCTAACTTTTCATTCAATGTTTGAGGAAAAATATAAATAAATTTGCAGACACCCATCAAACGACTCAGGTAATTGAATTACTGACAGTTTGATATGAATTTTAGAAGTTACAGGTTCGACGACTGTGACCATGAAAAACACAAAAACGCTGTGTTAATTTCAAACAGGTGATTAAGTAAGCAATGCACCAATCTGTCGTGTTTTTTTTTTGGAAAGCATTGGACTGCGAGCGTTTGCTGAAATCGGGAGGGCATTTTGAAAGTGTTTTGCTAAAATTCTTAGAATATAAGACCCGATACAGAAAATATTCGACCACCATTATCGTCCAAACATGACAAAACTTCAATCAAAACAGCATTCGAAAACATTATCTGAAAGATCTTATTCAATAATCTCCGAATTTGCAATACTAGTCAACCTTTAGTTATTCAGTACAACGTCATTTTCGATCACGTCATATTGCATCTACCTTTGCCATCCTTATAACCTATCGATTGCATTTTAATATGTATATTCTGCTGAGACAAAATTATGTGCGAATTAATGTTCTGCGGAGAGCACGAGAAGTCCGTTGGAGTGTTTGCGTTATTTAATGAAAAATATGACAGATGCATTTTATTTTTTTGCAGTGAATTGATCTCTTTTGGTAAAATTAATTCACAAGAGAATATTCGTTTTATTGATAAATACCGGAGAGCATTCAAATGCATAAGTAATTCCGTGTCCAGGTACGCATACTCTGCCGGGCGGTACGGCAGCACAGTGGTGGGCGGCTCGGTAGCACAGTGGTGGGCGGCACGGTAGCGCAGTAGTAGGCGGCACGGTATCATAGTGGTTATCACTGCTGCTTCACAGCTCCAGGTTCCTCGGATCGATTCCCAGCTTGGGTCAGTGTCTGTGAGGAGATTCTCCTCGTGTCTACGTGGGTTTCCTCCCTGTACTCCGTTTTCCTCCCACAGTCTGGAGATGTGCGGGTTAGGTTGATTGGCCATGCTAAGAAATTGTTCCTTAGTGTCCAGGGATGCGTCGGTTAGAGTGGATTCGTGAATATATTATGTAGGGATATGAGGGTAGGGCCTGGGTGGGATTGTGTTCAGTAAAGACTCGATGGGCCGAAGGGCCTCTTTCTGCACCGAAGGATTCTGTGATCTGTAACCAAAACGATTAGATCCGGGCTAGATCAATTTACTTGGAATTGCATTTTACGTGGCTGTACACTCAATGGGATATAAACATTGGGAAGCTTGTTTTACAATTGCACAGAATGTAAGTCGTACAAAGAAACATTGTGAAGCCTGAATGATGTCACAGTTTAGTCACAAACTTTAAGCAGCAACACTCAAAAATGAGTAAAGTAACAGCTTTTCATCATCAGGAAATGACGAATGGAACAATACACTTACTTTTCTTTGTAGAGTCAAGTTCTGTCGAGTTAACATAGGAATAATCAAACGGTGCATCTTATTTCGATTTCAGGTACAAATAAGAGAAATTATTGACCGGTAACTCAAACATTTGATGGTGGAATCAGATGCCAGCGCTTCATTCAATGTTTCTGCCAAAGACGCAGTTTGAAGGTAACCGTCGATGTACCCAAGTAAGTGAATTGCCAATATTTGCTTTATTTGATAGTGAGTTGCTACGGAGAAGTACATTGGAAATTGGGAAACATAAACGTTGTTTTAAAGTCAAGGAGATGAATCAATCAACATTCAAGAAATCTGATGTTTTTGCATAACATTTTGCACAGACCATTTACTCAAATCCGGACGGCAGCCTGGAAGGATTATGCAAATGTTATGACGAATTAGAAAAAAAAAAACAAGGCTAATGGTAGTGAACAATGACATTCCACACATGCAAAAAAACCACAAACAGCATTGTACGACAGTATTTTTTTAAAGGACGTTTTCCGGTAAGATGTGCATTCGTCCCAAAATACTATAACCCCTACAATTCATGAGGAGTCCTTTTGACCCATTTTATCTGCACCAATAACGATCCAATCTCCGTCCCATTCCCACAAAGTTGCGCAGTTTCCCGGCGAATCCACTCTGACACGAAGTGGCAAATTCACATGGCCAGAACACCTAAGCGTTATCACACTGTTCTACAATTCTTCCCAACCTGCAGGCGCCTAAAGAGCAGCCATGCACAGCATGTTTTCAAATATATAAAAAAGGTGACCGTAATCACTTGGAAGTGGCGAATGAGGAAATACACTGACCGGATTCTCTCTTCGAAACATCTGTGGAGTTAAATTTAGAACAGTTTAATAATGCATCTCCCTTCGATTCCATGTATGAATGACAGAGAGCATTGTCCGGAAGTTTAAAAATTTGAAGAGGAATCAGTGAATCAAATGGTAATGCATCATTCGTGCTTTTTTTTTCCGAAAAAAAAAGTGCAAATGATTGAATACCCTTAGGGGTATTCACGTATTAGATTCATGGATTGATTCCCTTTGGGGCAGAACCTGGAAGTGGAAGTTAAAGATTGAAAACACCTATCATCCAAGTAAAATGCATTCAGCATAATATTCAGTTCTCCATTGTTTGCAGAACGTTGTAACAGTCTCCATGAAAGTGCCGTGGAAGCAAATAACGATGAATATCTCGGTTTTGTTTTTTTTATATATCAGAAAGTGGGTGCTCGGTTTGCCAAGGAGGCAACATTAACATCTGAGATTATTATCAGACCAACAAGGATTTGCTTAAATTATGGAGACAAATTGATGGTCAGAATGGATTCAATATGCATTTTGCATTTATAATTCCTTATTCTTAAGAGTCAAATTAAATGGTACGATTTATATTCTGTCTCGCAGGTCTTATAATCATTTTTTTCCGGATCTTTGCGTTGGTGTTCTTGTTCAAAATAAGTGTCCCTCTCCTTCGCACTAGAGGGTTATTTTTACCTAAATCATGTAACGGCCCTGCGTAAGAGAACTGTCCATCCAATAACAGCGGCTGAAGCCACATGGCTTGCATTTTGATATTCCGCACCTAAGCCTATGCATTGAATTCAGTCGCATATGATTTTTTTTTTAGAAAAGACCCATAAATTCACCATCGACTAATGGAACCATTAAGTGATTTTGATTTTGAAAATGAAAATGGTCCGATAATTTCTTACACATCAGGTGCGCAACGGTTTGAAAAAAAATGGTTTGAAAAAATTGTTTCAAAAAACTTTCTCTGCTCACGAATGATTTTCGCCTATTATTAAATTAATCGATTATAATTATGAAGTGCTCGATTCTTGAAAATATCTACCCATCACCTTCCATAACGTTTCACTACATAAATATTTAAGAGGCTCAATTAGTGAGTGTTCGTTCGCATCTCTCTTCCAAATAATGTTGTTTCGCTGTCTAACCATCTATGTGCAGTGCATGCATGATTGCACATCCTGCTGCACAACACTGTCGCAAAGTCTTCATCTAACATTTCTAATATTATTGTCCATTCCTTCATCTGTGTCCTCAGGTTGCTTGAGTGCATTGCAGCAAAATCTGTCCATCATATTTATGTGTCTGCAACTCCATTGTCAGATTAGCGCAATCTGCTGCTCTCTTACCTTCCTTGCACTTGGTAACAGCTATGGGACATAGGAAAATATTGTGAATAGTTTGCATAAATTTCACTTCGTCCTGAAAAAAAAAATTGAGTCCAACGCAGCCATTCAAATGTCCAGTATACAATTTGTGTGAGTTTGGGCAATTCTATGTGGATAAGTGAAGAACACATTTTAAAAAGTACACGATGGGAGGCATAGTGACACAAATGGTGTCATTGTTGTCTCAGAGCGGCAGGACCACCAGTTCCTCTCCAACTGACTGTTGGGGTTTGCAGCTTTGAACCCTGTCTGCGTAAAATTCCTCAATGACATTCAGTTTTCTCCCACAGCTCAATGATGTACAAGTTATGCAGATTGGTCATGATTAATTGCCCATTTGGGCATACGATATGTCAGATAAATGTTTAAACAATGTTAAGTGAGCTTGCAGATGGAGATAGTACCGACGTGGGACTAGGTACGATTTTACAGTGCATTGTCGGGATTATACGGCTTTTACGGCATTGTGAATGTGTTATCCATTCGCTGGTATAGGATTGCATCTTCAATTCATTGAAATGGAAGTTAAGGCAATGCAAGCAACAATTTTACATTGTATGACTCATTTAGATTACATGTTCACTCTTTCTGTGTGGTATTTGATATATGATAAATTCGTTAACGGTGTTTGACACAGCTGGGGATAAGTCCAAATATTGAACGTGTCAGTAGCTCAGGTACTATCTGTGATACTTCCGATTTACTAATTGATTTTTTTAAAATAAATACTTGAAAATCTTCCACTATAATGACACATGGTTACCCAGCATATAGAAAATCAACCATCACATCTGTCTGAATGCAGCACTGCGGCTCAACATGGTGTGTGTCTCGGAACAAAGCACAGACAAAATGTATTCTTCCTTTCATCCGTCTTCGGACATGTTCACGAGCCAACACATTCTCTGTTGTCATGTCAATAATGCAAGTAAACATTGTGTGTATGGAGTTAGACCAGCGGATGTAACAACACGGATGGATGTGGAAATTATCGTACAATGGTCAGAAAAAAGAAACGAAACAGTCTTCATTTTCCACAGACAGCAGGGAAGGCAAATTGAAAGTTGTCTGTCATATCAAAAGGAAGCGAATACAAATACAAGACAGCATTTCTAAAACGAGAGTGTGAACAAGTTAGACAGCATTTGTAAACCAATTTTACTCCCCTTATGTAATGAAACATTTCCAGATATCGGAGACAGTTCAGAGAAGCTTCGCTTGGTGATCCTAAACATGGTGACATTATCTAATGCTCAACGATTGATTAGGTTTAATTGTAAACTTTAGAGTATGGAAGATAGATCCGCGATTTCACTGAGACTTGTAGAATTATCATGGAATTGGTATGTTTGATAGTGAGGTGTTGTTTCCTTGTTAGGAGATAGTATGTCTTGAGGGCTTTATTTTTCAGGAAGAGTTGACCTGATTCAGGCAATCTTGAGGTGAAACTTCTATTATCACGTGGAAATTAATCAGCAGAGTTTTTTACCGCAGAAAAGTTCGGAGTTTATTCGTTCATTGTGGTCATGGCTGAGACAGACAACATATTAATCAACAAGAGACTCAAAGGATAAATGGATTATCACATTAGTCCTACCGTGATTCTATTTACCGCTGGAGTATACTATATGAACAACATGGCTGACATGAGTCTTTTACCTCTCTTTTTGTCTTTGGATGTGATATCGGACAACATATTTTATGAAATTGGGCATGCAATATGGAAGTAGAATAAAGTTACAGTCAGAGCCTCTCCATTTAAAATCACAAAGTCACAGACACAAACGAGCAGGCAAGAGCATGCTTTTAGAATGAAAATGAGGGCTCGCGCACAAGGGAAGCTGGACAAGATGACACCTACAAGAACTAAATTAAAAAAAAAACACATCCTCACCCCATCAAAAATATCAGTTCTAAAACAGTCAACAACCCATGGAGATACTCAAATTAACAAAGCTAAGGAAACGTCCCTGGCCCTTCAAACCACTTTTGAAATCAATGACACACCAATGGTTCAAACTCCAGAAATTCCAGACCATTAACAACCAATCAGACAAAACGGTTACAACACACTTAAAACAATTTCCCCAACACTTGAAGACATGGATGGCTCGGGTCGAATACTGTAAACAAGGTATTAGCATTTGAATCGCATACTACACCGAAGTTCCGGTATAACTATAGCCCGCTGCAAGGGATCATTAGAGCGCTTTCGGGACAGTCCGATTGTATGTCCTGACTGCGCGTCTCCACTGACGTAAAAGAAAATAAAGCTGTGTCGTTATTGAACTTCACCCTGAGTCCATCGTGGTCTTTCGCCCACTCGCGCTAACAGATGTGAAGACTGCTTCCGCTTCAACTGGGACAGAAGAGGTCGTCACTTCAATCCTATTTCATTCCATGATCTGATTATCTTTGAAATGTGCTCATACAACCTCCAGAACAGTCAGCGTATTGGTTCGCTGATATAGCCAATCTGGCATTACCGAAAATGATATAATTTTTGTATTCCACTCCGGATCAGGGAATTAGCCAATATTATCGGAGCGCGTCATTGCTTTCAATACGTTCTAATTGTGCCATTTTTTCCCGATACTATATTCTGCAAGTAGCAAATATATAAATATGCATTTGCCAATTAGTTCACATTTCCTTGCTAAGCATACATTAGTTTGATATTTTAAGCGCTATCACTACTGTTACAATATGTGAACAACTGGTACTAGCGTTCGTTGTCATTCTAAAATAAATACAATTTAATATTGCACATATTGATCTGTACACAGTAATGGTTAATAAACGGAGTTTCCTAATTAAAATTAACATCTTGAATGCACACAGTGTATCCTTCAGTTTTAAACCCCCTCATCCATACTGATATCGTTGTCTGACGGTAAATCTGTTCACCAAATCCGTTGATATCTGTCTGGAAATGTATTCCCTGTTACAGGTTAGATGGAAAAAATAAGACACAATTGAATGTCAGAAACGAGAGAATTACTAATAGGGAACAAACCATAGTTGGGGAACAAAATTTGCATTTTAATTTTGCCTGCACAAAGGAGGATATGAGTAATTGCTCAGAAGTACTCAGAGAATCTTGCTTCAATGCAGAAATTAGAAAATCGCTGTTAATCTTTTCACAGAATTTATGGCATTGAATGTGAATAAATCCCCGGGGTTTGATCATCTTCATTCTCGAGTACGTAATGAAGTTACGTAAAAAAAAAAATGTATTGATTTGCTGGTCACTTCCCAAAATTCGTCGGACTCCGCAGTTGAGCTGAAGAATGGGAGGTGATGAATGAAAGCTCGCAATAAACTGACATGGAGAGAAAACAGACAACTTCAGACCAATGAACCTAACCTCACATTCAGGAGCTTGCTTCAGTCCATGATCAAGGTTTCATAACCAGTATGTGGAAAACAGTCATATTTGTGGAAACAATCAGCATGGAAAAAAATGTTTGAAGAATCCTTTGGAATTTCCTTAGGATGAATGCCTAGACATGAGCACGAAGAAAGGTTAGGTTTGGTTCATTTAACTTTTTAGTACGTTTTTGAAAATGTTTGACATGGCAGACTGCGATGCAAATTTAAAGTGCATGCGAATGTGGGTAAGACAAAAGACAATACATTTCGGAAAGGAATTAAGGCATTCGGCCCAACGTGTCTTATCCGCCAATCAATCGCGGGTGAAATGATGTGCATCCTCGTTTTTTGCATTCTTCCATAACCCTTGAATCTCTTGTTGATCAAGAACCTATTTATTTCCGTTTAAAAGATACTAAATGGCTTTTCTCCCCAACAATTTGAGGAAGAGACTTCCACGGATACAGCACCCTCTGGCTGATGACAACTTCCTTCATCTCACTGTTAAAGGAGCATCCTTTCAATTTGGGGTTGTACACACCGGATTTCTTCCGACCCAAATAATGGAAACATCGTCTACACTAGACTCCAGCTTTGCCTCTCAGTATTTTCTGCGTTTCAATTAGATTTCCCCTCATCCTTCTTAATTCCATCAAGCAAGAAACATGACTCCTCAACTGCTCTTCACACGACAAACCCTTTATTCCTGGGATAATTGTCCTGAACCTGCTCTGTGCACGCAGGTCATTTTTCAGACATGACTTCCCGTTGACGAGGCTATACTGATTCAGCTCGAATTTAGCATGTCGTTCCTCCCCCCCCAAAAAAAAAATTGGGCATTTAATCCTGAAGAATGAATCCATGATCTTGCACACCACCGAGGTCAGGCTAACTGGCGTGTAATTTCCCATCGTGTACCTCCCTTCCTTCTTAAACAGTGGTGCTGTGATGACCAGATCATCGTACACTCAAAGTGCAATGTGCACGTCTAACTCATTTATCCTGCTCGGTATACTGTGCGCATTTCTGCACAGGACAGTCAGTTCTTTGGCGACCGTTTCACTTCCCGTTGTTGTCCCTCTGTCTGAAGTACCTGAAGTTGGTTTCCTTCCAATTTTATACCCTCAACTCTACCCCCCGGCCAGCACATCCACCATTTGATAAGGGCCCAAATATGTCACAATATCCCAATTGTTGTCTGACAACAGCGTATATTGTCTCAGCAGTGCATTTCTGCTGATGCATTCGAGCCCAGAATTATTTGTTTGCTTTGCTTTTGTCTTCCTAATTGTCAACTGACTGTGCATGTTAAACTTAAGAGAATTCTAAACAAGGACTCGAATGTCCCTTTGTGCTGCACATTTCCGAAGCCATCCGCCGTTTAGAAAACTTTTTATGCATCTTTTCTTGTTATCAATGTGCATACATTCAGACTTTAGCACATTGCTTCCCATTTGTTAATTCTTTGGCCAATCGCCCGCTCTGCCCAAGTCATTCTGAAGCTTCCCTCCTTCCTCCGCAATACCTGCCCCTCTGCATATCGTTGTATTATCCGCCTATTTAGCAAACGTGCCCTCAATTCCATATTTGATTTCATTAATATTTATAGCGAACTTGTTGGTCCTAACACTGACCTCGTGGAACATCACAAGTCATGGGTTGCCATCTTGAAAATGAACCCCCCTTATCCTCACTCGCTGCCTTTTGCATGTCAGCCAATCTTCTATCTGTGACAGTCCATTACAATGAACAACATTGGCTGTTAGCATGTTTAGCAATGTCTTGTAATGCAACTTGTCAAAGGCTTTCTGTAAATCCAAATAAATAACATCTACCTGTTCTCCTTTGTCTAAGTTACCTCCTCAAATAATTCTATGAGGCTTTTCAGACAGGACTTCCCTTTGATAAAGCTTGCTGTCTCAGCCCTATTATACCATGCATTTCTAAGTACTGGGCAATTTAATGCATAATGATGGACTCCATGGTCTTACACACAGCCGGGCTAAGAGTCCCTGGCCTATAATCTCCCCCCTGCCTCCTTCCACTCTCAAACAGGCGTACTGTGATGCCCACACCACCGTACAATAAACTTATAATGTGTGCTTCAAGCTCATTTATCTTGTTCTGTCTACTGTATGCATTTAGGTACAGCACTGTCAGTTTTGTATTTAATATCCCTCTTTGATCAGTCTGATTTACCAGAAGGTTTATTCCTGCCAATTTTCGTACTCTCTACTCTATGATTTTTGTGAAACTTAACTAACTTCGACTGAGCACTGCTCAAATAAATTAATTTAACACCTTGTGACAGCGCAATTTAACCTTTCAGCATTTGCCCTGACCCATTTGTGTTCAGTTTGAGCCTATTTTATTGTGACAGTTCTCGCCTGTTACATGACTGATGCCAGCGCCCCACGGAATGGAAGGCCTCTTTAACAGACCATTCATTTAGTTGCGTCTTTACCTCCCTAATCTCTTTCTCGTTTTGCCAATTCGCCCTTGACTCGGAGAATAATAATCCAAAAATTAAATACCATGAGGACTCAATCGTGGTTTTGGCTCTGAGTTCCTCATATTCCCCAAAATGCTCTTCATGCCTATTTCTGCCTATGATATGCATCCCAATGTGAACAACAATAACAGGATCCTTGCTCTCCCACTGCAGTATATTTTCAAGTCTGTTCGTGAAATCACCAGCTCTGGCACGGGGTATGCAATATGAGATATAGAACTCTTCATCCTGTTTACAAAGGACACGAACTGACCCTGTAATTATGGAATCACCTGTCAATGCCACTCTTATTTCTACGCCCCCCCCCTTCCCCGCCCCGAGTGGACTCCTGAACCATGTTGCAGTTGGCACTTCCCTCCATCGTCCTCTTCCCTCGACTACACAGGGAGCAAATACATTGTTCCTGTCGGACAAGGTCAAGAACTGTGACTACATCTAACCACTGGGAATGCGAATTAACAATTATGAAAGCACAAGTGCTCCCTATTGGATAAGCATAATCAATATGTCTCAGCTGCCACCATTGTGCCAACAATGCCAAGGCATGCAAATATAAAGTTGCCTTCGTTTCTCACAAAGGTGTAATGTTCCTTCGTTGTTGACATTGTGCAACTTCCATTCGAATTATTCATCAATTCCTAACCACTACGTCACTTATTCCCAACAGACTTGGATGTGCCAGATGAAAATGTTCAACGATCCTTCCACGGAAAAATGGAGGGATAACTATTAGGATGGCCCTAAACACATCCACTTTGACCTGTCAACGCAGTTGTTCTTATGATATAGGGGTTTAATTCTGCATTTCTAAGAGATTTTTATTGTAATTGTTCATTTCAGGGCATTTCCTTTTACCTTACCCAATTCTGGCTCACTTATTGTATATCTCAACACATGAGGAAATGTCTCTGATGCATAATCTACTTATTAGAAATGTTGACTAAATGCTCATCCTGAAAGTGTTTGTTTTTTGGATGAAAATAATCAGTCAATTAAGATTGACATGATTTAATATGAACACCCTGATTGAGGCCGTCACTAAATTTATCCCGGATTGAACTATAATTGATGGTCTAATCAATTACATGTAGCAGAATGTAATTCGGCACCCCTGATCTAGAACATAGAAGAGTGCAAAACAGTACGGCCCCTTCAGCCCTCAATGTTGCCCTAAGCTATATCTAAACACAAGGTCAAACTATCCCACTCCCTGCAATTCTGGTGTGCTCCATGTAACCATTTGAAAGTTCCTAAAGTGCCCGACTCCACTATCACAGCAGGCAATAGATTCCACATGCCAACGTCTCTGAGTGAAGAATGACACCCAGACATCCGGCCTATATCTCCCACGAAGAAACTTAGAGTTATGCGCCCCCCGCCCCGCCACACCCCACCTCGTAACAGCTACATTCACCTGAGGAAATATTCGCTGAGCATCCACTCTATCTATTCCACTCTATCTATTCCCCCCATAATCTTATAAAGTTCTATTAAGTCGCCTCTCACCCTCCTCCGCTCTCAAGAGAAAAGCCCCAGCTCCCTCAAACTGTCCTCATAAGAGCTACCCACCAAACAAGGCAGCAACCTAGTAAATCTCCGGGTACCCCTCTGCACTGTCTCCTTTCCATATCCATCTTATAGTGAGGTGACCAGAACTGCACACAATATTCCAAAAGTGGTCTCACGCATGTCTGGTATAGTTGCAGCAAAACCCCACGTCTTTTAAACTCAATCCCCCTGTTTGTAAACGCTAACACACTATATACCTTCTTCACGGTTCTATCTACTTGAGTGGCAATGTTCAGAGATCTGTGGATATGAACCCCAAGATTTCTCTGTTCCTCCACATTCCTCAGAACCCTGCCGTTGACCCTGTAATCCACATTCGAATTGTCCTCCCAAAATGAATCATCTCACATCGATCAGGCTTAAAATCCATCTACCACTTTCTGGTCCAGATCTGCATCCTAACAATATCTATTTGCAGCCTGCAAGAGCCCTCCATCTGATCCACTAGTCCACCAATCTTGGTATCATCAGTAAATTTAGAAACCCATCCTTCACCCCCTCTTCAAAGTCATTGATAAAAATCACAAATAACAGAGGACCCAGCACTGAAACTTGCGGTATACTGCTGGTAACTGGCCTCCAGTCTGAATATTTTCCTTCTACCACCACATTCCGTCTTCTATGAGACAGCCAGGAACATATCCAATCGGCCAAATTTCCTTCTATCCCACACCTCCTCATTTTCTTCATGAGCCTACCATGGGCAACCTTATCAAATGCTAACTAAAATTCATGTATACGACATCAACTGCCCTCCCTTCGTCGCCACAGTTAGTTCCCTCCTTAAAGAATTCAATAAAATTTGTGAGGCAGGACTTACCCTCACAAAACCGTGCTGACTAACACGACTAAATTGCATTTTGCCAACGGTCTTAAACCCCATCTCTGTGAACCGATTCCACTAACTTACCGACCACCAAAGTATGACGAACTGGCCAATAATTACCAGGGTCATTCATATTTCAATTCTTGAAGAGAGAACGACATTTGCCGCTCTCCAGTCCACTGGCGCAATCCCCGTGGGCATTGAGGACACAAAGATCAAAGCGAAATGCTCTGCAATTTCATCCATTGTCTCCAAAAGTACACTGAGATGTATCAGATCTGGTCCAGCGGGGTTATCAACATTCAGGTTTTTCAAAATTGCTAATACATTTTTTCTCAGAATATCTACCTCCTCCATCCTGTGAGCCTGTATCACACTCTCATCCTCAAAAAATGTCCCGTCTCCTTAGTGAGCACTGAAAAAAAAAGTATTAGTTCAACGACTCACCTATCTTTGCTGACTCAATGCACACGTCCCCATTACCATCCTTGACTGGCCCTTACCTCAGCTTGGTCATTCTTCTATTTCTCACATAAGAGTAAACAACGTTGGGGTTTTCTTTTATACGAACCACTAAGGACTTCTCATGCCCACTCCTAGTTTTCCAAACTTCTTCCGTTAACTCATTCCTAGCTACTTTGTAACCCTCCAACAATCCAACTGAACCATGTTTTTATTCATCCTTGTAACAACTCAATCAACCTCCTTCGTGAACCATGGATCCCGCACTTGGCCATTTCCTCCCTGTCTGCCAGGGACATACCTTTCATAGACACATAATATTTGTTGCTTGAAAAGTCTCCACTTTTTGCTTGTGCCCATACCTGACAGTTTCTGTTCCCATCTTATGCTCTCGAATTCTTGCCTAATCGCACCATTGCCTAATCTGCCCCAATTATAAACCTATCCCTGTTCATTGCAATAATGTAGGACACCGAATTGTGGTCACTATCTCCAAAGTGCTCTCCCACAAACAAATCCAACACTTGACCCGGCTCACTACCCAGTACCAAGTCCAAAGTGGTCCCACCTCTTGTCAGCTTACCCACTTATCGTGCAAGGAAACTGTCCTGCACACACATTACAAAAAGTGCCCCATCCAAATTATTCGACTTATAAAAGTTTCAATCAATTTCTCTGGTAAGGATGTAAATTGAATGTGGGAGGCTTTCAAAGAAGGCATTTTGAGAATGCCGAGTTTTTATGTTCCTGTTAGGGTCAAAAACAAAGTAAATAGGAATAAGGGACGTTGGTTCTCGAGGTAGTTTGTAACGCGGTTTAATAGGAAGAGAAAGTTTTATGATATGTCCAGGTCGCAAGGAACAAATCAGATGCTGGAGCAGTATGAAAAGCGCAAAAAGTACTTAAGGGTGAAATCAGGAGGGCTAAAAGAAGCCATGAAGTTGCTTTGGCAGACAGAGTCTAGCCAAATCGAAAGACCTTCTATAGGTATGTTAGAAGCAAAATGATACTGAGGGATAAATTTGGTGCTCATGAAGACAAGAGTGGTAGACTGTGTATGGAACCAAAAGAGATGGGGGAGATAGTAAATGTGTTTTTTAAAATCTGTATTTGCACAGAAAACAGACATGGAGTTTACGGAAATATGGCAGACAGGCAATGAGGCCATGGAACATCCTAGGATACTTTGGGAGGCAACGGAATAAAGAGGATGAGGTACTGGCCGTTTTGAGGAAAATCAGAGTGGATAAATCCCCAGGATCGAGCAGGGTATTCCCACAGGCATTGAGGGAGGCTAGTTGTGAACTTGCAGGGGCCTGGTAGACATATTTAAAATGCCACTGTTCACGGGGGAGGTGCCGGATGATTGTAGGGTGGCTCATGTTGTTCCGTTGCTTAGAAACGGTTCCAAACGAAATCTGGGAAATCGTAGGCCAGTAAGTTTGACGTCGGTGGTGGCCAAGTTATTGGAAGGTGTGATAAGGGATAGGATCTACAAATATTTGGATAGGCAGGGAGTTATTTGGAAGAGTCCACATGGCTTTGTGCGTGGTACGCCATGTTTGACCAAATTATTAGAGTTTTTCGAGGAGGTTACCAGGAAAGTCGATGACGGGAAGGTGGTGGATTTTGTCTACCTGGATTTTAATAAGTCCTTTGATAAGGTCCCGATTGGAGTTTAGTTAGGAAGGTTCATTCGTTTGGTATATATGGGAGTTAGTAACTTGGATTATACACTGGCTGATTGGAAGAAGCCAGTGTGTGGATGTGGAGGATTGCTTCTCTGAGTGTAGGCCTGTGACTAGTTTTGGACCGCAGGGATCGGTGTTGGGTCCATTATTTTTTGTCATCTATGTTACTGATCAGGAACATGTGGTAAATTGGATCAGCAAATTTGCTGATGATACAAAGATTGCAGGTGTAGTGGACAGCGAGGGAGGTTTTCAAAGCTTGCAGAAGGGTTTGGAGCAACTAGAAAAATGGGCTGAATATGGGAAATGGATTTTAAAGCAGATAAATGTGAGGTATTGCATTTTAGAAGGACAAACCACCGTCGAACGTATAGGATAAATGATAGGACTCTGAAGAGTGCAGATAAACAGACGGATCAGGGAATACAGGTAGAGAATTCCTTTGAAGTGACGTCACAGGTGGATAGGGAAGTAACCAAATATTTTGGTACATGGGCCTTTGTAAATCGGCGTATCGAGTATAAAAGTTGGTTATGTAAGGTTGTGTCCGGAATCGGTGAGGCCGAATTTACAGTATTGTGTAAAGTTTTGGTCAACTAATTACAGGAAGAATGTAAATACATTTGTAAGAGTGCAGAGAAGGTTCACGAGGATGTTGCCGGAGTTGAGAAACTGAGTTACAGAGAGAGATTGAATAGGTGAGGACTTTATTCCCTGGAGCGTAGAAGAATGAGCGGAGACTTGACAGAGGTGTATAAGATTTTGATGGGTATAGTTAGAGTGAATGCAAGCAGGCTTTTTCCACTGAGGCTAGGGGAGAAAAGAAACAGAGGGCATGTGTTACGGGTGAAAAGAGAAACGGTTAAAGGGAATATTGGCGGGTGGGGGCGGCAGGTGGATACTTCACGCAGAGATTCGTGGGAGTGTGGAATGAGCTGCCGTATAAAGTGGTAAATGTGGGGTCAGTTTCAACATTTAAGATAAAAAACTTTGACGGGTACATGGATGAGAGGAGTGTGGAGGGATATGGTCCAAGTGCAGTCCGTGGGGACTAGGCAAAAAAAAATGTTTCGGCACAGACAAGGAGGGCCAAAAGGCCTGTTTCTGATCTGTAAGCGTCTTTGGTCCTATGGTTCTAACATTTGGAAAGTTAAAGTCAGCTATGATAATTACCCTGTGACCTCCACCCCTATCTATAATCTGCTTTGCCATTTCTTTCTCCGCATCTCGATTTCCATTTGGGAGCGTGTAGAAAACTCCTAACAACGTGACCGACCCTTTCCTATTTCTAACTTCAGGCCATATTACCTCGATAGGCAGATCGCCATCGATATGCCTTTTAGTAGCCGTTAAACTGTCCTTGATTAACAATGCCTTCCCTCGGCGGTAAAAGTGTAGTTGTAAAACACGTGTAAAAATGTAATAAATGTTAAAAATAAATAAATAAGTAAATAAACAATGTAGCAAAAAAATATAGACGGCACCCTGAGAGTGTTCTGTGTCATCTTGTTGGGTAGTGTAAGGAATGAGTTTCTGATGATGGAATTTCCGCTTCCGAGGGCTTGTTTCACCTTGCAAAGTCAAATATGACAAAACATCAGCTAGCGTATCTTGCTGCGACTGGCAAGATCTAATATTGTCTGTTTGCGGCATTTCTGGCGAAGGACATTTTTTTCTTTTGGAATTTAAAGACAATACAGTTGTGGTGAACTGCTGCAGACAATTAAACACTTTAACATAGACCATCAAATGTGCTGATCAATTGCTCATATTCAGAATCTGATTTCTTTTTTCTCAATAATCTGATTTAGGTTCTGCACTTTTGACTGCACAGAAAGCAACAGTTCTCTTCCCGTGTCATCATGACATTGGAATGACTGCCTCAAACATATTTCATGGTGCATCACAAGCACTTTGTTCTATCAGCTTGAAACTGAAGCGAACCAAAAACTGTGAATTCATTTAGCTTCTTTCTCCTTTTACACTCTGTAACATTCCGCTTTGCAGTGCTTTGCCTGCTTGACAAATAGTTCAATATGAAATAACTTTAAAATATTCATGTTTAATTTGGGGCGGATTTATAGAACCTAGTTACCCCATTGTGGAAACGATGTCTATTACGCAACAGTGCAAGATATTTTTCATCTAAAAAAGCTATCACACATTCGTTCTCTTAACCAACATAACTTCATGAATGATGTGACCCAAATACATTATTAATGTATTGGAATTTAAAAAAAACTTTTCTGACTCAGAGGTTTTGATTTTGCAAATATCACTCTGAAGCATCTGTATTTTAAATTGTTCTTGTTGATTTGAAACTGTGATGAGTGTTCCTTCTTGATAAATTTCTAGTCTGTTGATCCATTCAGAAATTTGCTCCACCGATCTCTGGAATAGAACGCGTGGGAATGTGATCTCAAATAGAAGTCTCCTGAATCGCGAGAGAAAATTCTCTGCTACAACGGTGACACAGCAGCCAGATTTTGTTTACGGAGGTATGCTCATGATGTATCTAGTTTAGCCAATCTATGGTTTCCAAATATTCCATCGAATATTCACTCGTCAGCCACATTGGACCTTTATCCAACATTGGGCTAATAGCTGTATTTAAATCTTCACATATCGTCACTGAGCCATCGGTGTTAATGTAAGCCTAATAGTGACATTAATAGATAAACATGAAATATTAACTATTGACATAATCATTCCTTTTTAAAAGTCATTCCAATTATTCATACTTTGGTTAATTGGACGACGGTAATTTTCCATTTTGGTGCAATGCTAGGCTTCACTTTGCTGTTGATTTCAAATCTGGTCACTGAGAATAGTGGCGTCTTAATGCGCATGTGGAATTTGACAGGCATTCCCGCTCCGAAATAAGGCCGTGTCGGGCTCCCAGGATGGAATAATCCATTGGGCTCCGTCCCAATTTTAAGATCATCATCCGGGCGAGGTCGTAAAGTACTGACAATCGTGTTTCCTGCAAGCCAGGTTTCTTTCCCCTAATTGATTTATAGCTCTCAGGTTGAGATTTGTTTCTTTTTCTCTCTAAGATTCTCTACCGAAGAAGAAGGAAAATTGTCACAGGCAATTAATTTGAGGAGACAGATCTGACGTTTGTTCGCCCACTTCCACATTTAGCCCAATCTATTCCTGTTGTGATGTAACATGTGCATGTCTATAGACTAACATTTGATGGACCCAATGGCAGTCGCTTTAGCTTATGGTTACACATTTTCATGCACAATTTTCTGCAGGTTTTGAATCACTCGTGATTTGTTTTAGTTTAGCACCGCGTTTTGGGACATTCTAGAAATAGTGTGAATCTCCGAGTGCCAAGATGCGCGAGCTTCAACTGCTAAACTTCTCTTGCTAAGTTTTCTTCTAAGCTGGCTTCGTCTTGACTTATCATCTTATTCTTTAAGCAGACACTCCTGTTTTATTTTTTTGAAAATTTTTGAAAATTCGTCGGATTTGGTTAAGTTACATTTGTCCTGGCGTTTTAGACAATTTGGACTTCTTACCACAAAACATACAATCCTCTCATCTACTCCAGCTTTCGCCCACCGAAAATTCTCGACAGCCATATGCAGATATACATTATCTGTTTTCTTTTCAATCTTCATATTCAAATATGGTGGACTCTACATTGCGAATCTTCACATCACTTATCTCAGAAGTTACATTTTCAGCCAGGTCGATGGATATTGGAATTTTTGCATCTGATTTAAGAGTCAATGTCTTTCAATGGGAACTTAACACTTAATGACTTTCTTTCAGATTCCCCATAAAGTCTAAATATCGTGCCAAATTCATAATATTTTGTTAGCAGTTGTAACACATTATTAAATACTTTGATGCTGCTATCTAAATCATGTTGCAACAATGAATGACTGGCGGAGAATGATCTTCCAATTGCATTATCAGTTATGCAGGCATTTTAACTCTTGGCTTTGATGGTTGGAATAGAATTTGTTGTGACGTAAATGAAATTTATCTCAATAAAATGGGAAATATTGCATCATATAGGTCAACTGGTAAGTTATCTGAATATCACTGTCATTGGATTCATTGTCAACATGACTTCAAGTCTCACAATCTTAATCAAGAGGGTGCGTGGTGTAACTATAGTGGAAAGCATCTCTTTGCCTCTCCCTGTCTACCCTCCAAAACCTTATATATCTCCATAAGATCTCCCCTCAGCCTTCTAAACTCCAACGAGAAGAGACACAATCTACTCAATCTCTCCTCATAAGCTAAGCCACTCATCGCCGGTATCAACCTGGTGAACCTTCTCTGTACTTCCTCCAACGCAAATATATTATTTTGCAAATGAGGGGACCAAAATTCCACGCAGCTTCACCAGTACTTTGTACAATTGCAGCAAGACCTCCCTGTTTTTTATACTCCATACTTCAGGATAAAGGCCAACATTCTATTTGCCGTCTTGATCACTTGCTGCACTTTCAAGCTGAGTTATTGCGATTCATGCACAAGGAACCCCAGCTCCTTCTGCACTGTAGCATGTTGTAATTTTTCACCATTTAAATAATGGTCCATTTTACTATGAGTGGATAATCTCACACTTGTCAACGTTATACTCCATCTGTCAGATCCTCGCCCACTCACTCAGTGTACTGAAATATCTCTGCAGACTTTCTGCGTGCCCCACAAAATTTGCTTCGCCACTCATCTTGGTGTCATTAGCAAACTTTGTTATCCTACACTCGTTCCCTTCCTCCAAATTTTCTATGTATATGGTAATCCCTGTGGCACGCCGCTATGCACCATCTGTCAACCAAAAAGCACCCATTTGTTCCAATTGCTTGCTTCCTCATCGATAGCCAATCCTCAATCCACGCTAACACTTTACCCCAAACTCTGTGTACCTTAATCTTCTGCAACAACCTTTTGTGAGACATCTTATTGACCGCCTTCTGGAAATCTAAAAACTTCTTTCAGCAGGTTTTAAACTAATGTGAAGAGATGTGAGTGTGTGCGCGTGTGTGGGTGAGGTTGTGGTGGGGGGGATGTGGTATGAAACGAATAACTCAATAGGCACTGAGGTTGGGGACGAGTTGGTTGCCGGGGTAAGGTTAGATGAGATGATCATTCTTTGCGTCAGTATCCACAAAGGAGAATGACTTGTTGTCTGGAGGTGTCTTGGAGTGAGTTATTGACCCGTTGGAGAAAATCTCCATTCCCAGGGAGGAAGAGGTTTTTTTTTTTTAGTTTTGTTTTAGGGAACATTGAAACTGACAAATCCCCAGGGTCTGATTGCATTCATTCATCGTAGGCTTCTTACGGACACGAGAGAAGGAATTGCTGGGCGACGCAAATCGTTGTCTCTTCTTTGGACGCAGCTGAGATCCCAGTGGACTGGAGGATAGCGAACGCGGTACGGTTGTTTAAAAAGGGTAGTAGGGATAACCCGCGTAATTTTAGGCCGGTGAGCTTGACGTCAGTGGTAGGGAAGTTGTTGGAGAGGATTCTTAGAGATAAGATGTATATGCATTTAGAACACGGCAATCTGATTAGTGACAGACAACATGGAGTTGTAAAGGGGAGGTCGTGCCTTACGAATTTGGTAGAATTTTTTGAGGAGGTGACAAAAACGGTTGAAGAGAGACGAGCCGTGGATGTCGTCTATATGGATTTTAGTAAAGCGTTTGGCAAAGTCCCTCATGGTAGGTTGGTGAAAAATTTTAATGCTCATGGGATACAAGGACAGGTGGCTAGATGGATTGAGAACGGTCTCGGTAACAGGCAACAGAGGGTAGCAGTGGAGATTTGTGACTAGTGGTGTGCCGCAAAGCTCAGTACTGGGACCTTTGCTAATTGTAATATATATATAAATGATTTGAAAGGGTGAGTAACTGGTGTGATCAGCAAGTTTGTGGCTGACACGAACATGACTGGACTTGCTGATAGTAACGAGCAGTGTCAGACAATACAGGAGGATATAGATAGGCTGATAAAATGGGCAGAGAAATAGCAGATGGAATTTAATGCGTATAAATGTGAGGAGATGCATTTTGGAAGAAATAATGTAGGGGGTACAGTTATACGATACATGGTAGTACTATTAAGAGTATAGAAACACAGAGGGACTTAGGTGTGCAAGAACACACGTCCTTGAAGGTGGCAGTACAGGTGGAGAAGGTGGTGAAGGAGGCTTAAGTTACGCTTGCCTTTATAGGAAGGTGTATAGAGTATAAAAGCTGGCATCAAATGTTGTAGTTGTATAGAACGTTAGTTAGACCGCATTTGAAGCACTGCGTCCAGTTTTTGATCGCCGTACCACCAGAAGGACGTGGAGACCCTACAGAAAGTGCAGAGGAGGTTTACCAGGATACTGCCTGGTATGGAAGGTCCCAGCTATGCGGAGGCATTGGGCAAATTGTGGTTGTTCTGCCTGGAAATACGGAAAATGAGGGAAGATCTAATAGTGATTTATAACACTATGATAGGTATAGATACAGTGAACAGTGGGAAGTTTTTTCCCCGGTTTGGTACAAAAATCACGAGGGACCACGGTCTTAGGGTGAGAGGGGAGAGATATAATGCAGGTGTTAGAGGGAGGTTTTCACGCAGAGTGTTGTGGGTGCCTGGAGTGCACTGCCAAGTAAGGTGGTGGGGGCAGACAAGCTAGGATAGTTTAAGGCTTACCTAGATAGGCACATGAGCAGACTAGAGATGGAGGGGTACAAAGGACTGTGCTAAATAAGGATCAAGAGCCTCAAGATTTTCCTGGGGATCAATAGATTCCTATGGGCCATCCAACATACTGGACGGCGCATCTGTCTTACGTTTGAGCTTCTGGGGACCTTCCGTGGATGAGTGTATGAGTGTGTATGCTTATTGATATTTTTTTTACATCCACAGATGAATCGGTCCGTCTTGTTGGCCAACAAGGGGCATACACGCGGAGGGTCGTGCGAGGGCTGCTCTTGGATGTTGCTTCGAGAGTTGCCTAGTGTTTCACGTCGTTAGGGTACGCTTAAACAGGACCAACTGGCGGGCAACACGACAGCTCAGTAACTATCACTGTTTGCTGTGCAGACACATGGAGCTGGGTTGGATCTCCGATTTGGGTCGGTGTCTGTGGGAGTTTACACATTCTCCCCGGGCTTGTGTGGGATTTCTCCGGGTGCTCATGTTTCCTCCCACACTCCAAAAAAAACCGTGCTTTTTAGCTGATTGGTGTTAACTAATTGTCCCTAAATTCGACCTCCCGCAATCTGGCACACAGAAAATTCTCTAAAATTGCACACCTTTTTGTGGAGTCCAAGAAGCGTAGGCAAAAGGCATAGGTAGAAGAAAGATTGGTATGAGGCACTCACTGAATGTTAAAATGGCAGCGTGGGCTTGTTGGGCCGAAGGTCCTGTGCCCTGAGCTATTTTGTTCTTTGTTTGTTCTTTACCTGTATAGACTGTTGTATGTTTATTGAGTCTCCTTTTTACATCAACGGTCGATCCGGTCCGCCTTGTTGGCTAACAAGGGGCATACACGCGGTGGGTCATGCAAGGGCTGCTCTTGGATGTTGCTTCGAGAGTTGCCTAGTGTTTTGCGTCCGTTAATGAACGTTTAAACTGAACCAATTGACGTGCAGCACGACAGCTCAGTGACTATCACTATTTGCTGTGCAGTGACAGGGACCCGCGTCCGATCTCCGGCTTGGATCAATGTCTGTGGGAGTTTCCACATTCTCGACGTCTCTCCGTACGTTTTCTCTGGGTGCTCCGGTTTCCTCCCACACCCCAAAAGGGTGTTTTTTTAGGCTGATTGTTGTCAATAAATTGTCCCTAAATTCGATCTCCTTTAATCTAGCGCACATAGATTTCCCTAAATTTGCACCCCTTTATGGTAGAGTCCATTAGCTGTGGACAAAAAGTTGTAGGTATAAGAATGACTTGAATAATGCACTAACTGTTTGCTAAAATGGGCGGCATGGACTTGTAGGGCCTAAGGGCCTGTTTCCTGTGCTGTGATGTTCTTTATTATTTGTTATTTGACTTTGACCACATTCATCGGTTCCCCCTGTCAACCACACTCGTTATATCTTCATAAAAATCCAGTAAAGCTGTCAAACACGTCTTTCCCTTCATGAGTCTATGCTGTGTCTGCTTGATTGAACCATTCTTTTCCAGGTGTCCTGCTATTTCTTCTTTAATGATGGTTTCCAGCATTTCCCCAACCACGGATGTTAAGCTGAGCAGCCTGTAGTTACCTGCCTTTTGTCTAACTCCTTTTTTTAAAACAGTGGCATCACTTTAGCTGTTTTCAGATCAGCTGGCACCTCCCCAGAGTCCAGCGATTTTTGATAAATTACAACTAGCACATCTGCTGTTACCTATGCCAATCTCTTTAGTTCGCTGGGATGTATTCCATCTGGGGCAGGTTACTTCTCTACATTTAGTCCCATTAGCCTACCAAGCATTACCTCTTCACTAATAGTAATCATTTTAGGGGCCTCACCCCCAACTGTCCCAGAACCATCAATTTTCGGTAAGCTATTTGTGTTGTCTACTGTGAAGACCGACACATTAAAGTGCATTTAAGGCCTCAGGCATTTCCTCGTTTCCTATTATCAAATCCCCCTTTCTCGTCTATTATGTGTCCAACATTTACTTTATGCATCCTTGTATATATATATATATATATATATATATATATACATATATATATACAAATATATAACTATATGTATATAAATAAATAGATATAGATGTGTGTGTGCGTGTGTGTGTTTCTGTGTGTGTGTGTGTGTGTGTGTGTGTGTGTGTGTGTGTGTTTGGAAAAACTTTTACTATCAGTATTTTTATATGTTTTGCGCTAGTTGACTTTTATAATTTATCTGCCCCTTCTTTATCGCTTTCTTAGTAGTTCTTTGTTTTTTTTAAGCTTTCCAAATCTTTGCATTTTCCACTAGCTTTGGCCACTCTGTACGCATATCGGTTTTGAATTTAACACTCTCCTTTATCTCCTTAGTTATCCATGGCTGGTAATCCATTTTCTTACATCCCTTCTGTATTACTGGAATATATTTGTGCTGGGGACTCTGAAAAATCTCCTTAAAAAATCTTCCACTGTTCCTCAGCTGTCCTACCATCTAATCTATGTTCCCAGTCCACCGTAGCTAATTCGCCCTCATCCTATCGTACTGCCTCTGTTCAAACAAAGGTTACTATTTTGGGAGCCTACTTTCTCACCCTCCATCTGTATTAGAAATTCAGCCACATTGTGTTCACTCTTTCCAAGTGGATCCCTCACAAGAAGATCTTTAATTTTATCTGTTTCATTACACAGGACCAGATCTAAGATAACTCGTAGGTTCAGTAACATACTGTTCGAAAAAAGTATCCCAACAGCATCCTAAGAATTCTTCCAGAAGTCCACCGCGTCCGACTTGAGTCAACCAATCAATATACGGGTTTAAATCCCCCATGATTTTTGCTATTCCGGTTTTGAACACATCTATTATTTCCATGTTAATATACCGCCACAACTCAAAATTATTATTTGGGGCCCTAAAGACCACGTCCACCAGTGACTTTCTCCCCTTACTATGCTCTATGTCTATCCACATCGATTCCACATTTTGTTCCTTAGAGCCTATATCGTCTCTCATTACCGCCCTGATGTTATCCTTAATTAACAAAGCTACCCCGCCCCATTTTCCTTCCTGTCTATCCTTCTGAAATGTCTGATACCCCAGGATATTCAGTTTCCAGTCCCAGTTATCCCGCAACCTCATTTCTGTAATGCCCACTAGATCATACCCATTTGTATTGAGTTGTGCCATCAACTAATCTATTTGTTTCGAGTTTAGTGGGCATGTTGTGGCATTTAGCCAGCAAAGGCCCTAAGCATTCTTCACAGTCACAAAATCTTGCTCATATTCAAGAAGAAAGAAAATGAATGGAACCATGGACTTACCGGCTTCTGCCATTAATTGATCTGTGCGGAGAAGTCCACATAGTTATATTTTGCATACTAATTCTAATCCATCAATAAATAATCCGGCTGAACGTTCTCAAACCCAAAAATGGCTTCATGATAATTTGATGATTCAAATTAAAGAACGTTATTGAGAAATTAGAGCAATTATTTAATTGACTCAGCAATATCAGCACTGGCAAATTAAATACTTCCCAAGCCGTCACTGTGCAAATTCAAGTGCGAACGTCCTGAAAACCGATTGAATGAAAAACATTAACGTTGGCTTAAAATATGTGGGCGTGGTCAGAATTAATTAAATTTACATCTATGATGCAAACATTGGATACGAACCAACAAGCGATTTCCTAACAACAATTTGCTAACAGTGCAGTGAAGGAAAGAGAAACCCTTATTTGAGCATAACTCCCTCGTTCTTTTTGGCAAAACATGCACCCAATAATTTCAACAGTCCTACAAAGCCATTGTTCAACATTTCATCTTAGTGTGTGATTTATCAAGTTGATTTCTGGGTCAATTTCGGTCATGCTTACTTTTCCTGGATTGGCACTTTGAGATTCCAAAGTGCCATTTCACCTGTGCATAAACGTGAAACTATAGCAAATATTTATGTATGTAATAATACCCATCATAATCTGCCTAATAAATTTGTATGGTGCTCCAAGGAGCACAATGAGAGGTTTATTAACAATGAGAGGTTTTATTTTTGTGAATACGTTTGCTGAATTCCAATTGCATTTATATGGATGATGCTTCGTCGTCCTTGAAACACATAGTATTGGAAAGCGGTGAGCCATAGCGGGGGTGGGGGGGGGGGGTCTCTCTGCAATGGACGAGACACACTTACACAAACCAATTATGGATGGTCCACAAAATAAAATGTGGTGACAACGTAAAGAATCACTGGCAACATTGCATCAGTTCCCATGAGCTGATTACATTTCATGCCCGTTTTCGGTTATGTGTCAGTGACAGGGTAAAATGAATACCAATCACCCAAGATTGATCTGCTTGAAAGTCCACTCATGGGAACGGCATGGCCTGGATTGGTGCCGGAATGAGTGTTCAAGTGGATGAGTTGACTGGCTGTTGGTGATGTTTCCTGACATATTTAGATCTCCTTATTCTGTCCTGAGGGCAAGGCCTGCTTCGGGAAAGCCAGCATCGTCCGTATTCCAAGGGAAGTTCAGCGAAGTTGTCCCAATGACCGTGGCCCAGCTGCTCTGATGTACATTATTAAGAAGTGCTTTGAACGTTTAGTCAAAGATTGCTTCAGTTCCGTTCTCAAATATTGCCAGTATCCATGGAAGTTCGTCAACCTCTTCAACAGGTACGCAGTAGACAACATCTTCTTGATTCGAAAGATAAGCCTGATACACCCGGACCATAATTACACTTATGTTTGAACACTATTTGTTGGCTCCAGCTAAATCTTCAACAACACTATTCCAAAATAATGCATCTTCGACATCACTTGGCTACTGCTTGGCTCCTCTCTCTTGCATTCGCTCCTAGACTTCTAAACACGGAGAGAACAATTGAGAAAGGAGAGAAAAAAACAAACGTAATCCTCGAATTTCCTGAAAACTGCTGCCGTTTAAGTCTGTACTCTCAACTTACTCCACTAAAAGGCCTCTTACACCTGTGGCTGCTTGGTAAAATTCTGCTGCATCACCACGTTCGAGTTTGCTGCTGACACCATCACAACGGATCGGATATCAAACAACGACGGGAAAGACTACAGAGGTAGACATTCTGGAGAATTTATATGTTGAGAGTAACCTGTGCCTCAATGTCAGGACAACGACGCAGCTTGTCATAGACTTCAGGAACACTTTCTGGGACATGCCACTGTCTAATTACCTTTCTACTAAGTGATCAGATTGCAACAATGTGTCTTGGATCATCCACTCCGACGCCATAGATGAGACAGCCCAACAAAGCTTGTAATTTCACAATGGGCAAACAAAAAGTCAGCCTCGACTCTCACCACTTTTAATGATGCACCATGGGAGACTGCATTTTTAGACAGGTCATGGTTTGTTATCTCTCCTGCTCCAAATAAGATCGCAATAAATTACAAAGGGTTCTGAATATAGCCCAGTCCGTCACGCAAAACAGCTTTCTATGCATTGATTCGGTGTACACTTCCCGGTGCCTCAAAGCAAACTCAGCAAAATGACAAAGTCACGCATCCTGAATATATATTTTTTCTTTCATCAGCAAATATATTCATGCATCTGAGAACTTGTGCCGACCACTTAAGAATATATTTTTCCCTATTGTCATCAGAGTATTGAAGAGACACAGGTTTAAGGTGCAGGGAAGCAAGTACAGAAGATATGTTGGGGGTAAGTTTTTCGGTCAGAGGGTGGTGAGTGGATGGAAACGGCTTCCGTCGGTGGTGGTGGAGGCGAACTCGCTGGGGTATTTTAAAATACATCTGGATGATTATATGGGATCTATGGGTTTGCGGGTTATAGATAGGTCTATGGTTTAGTGGATATAGAATTGATCGGCACAACTAGTGGGCCAAAGGGCCTGTTTGTGCTGTAGAGTTCAATGTGCTATGTCAAGACCAACCATATATCAAGGTAACAGTTCTCTTCCAACTATCAGTAACAACAACAATTTATTCAGAGCCCTCTTCTTTCCTTCCCCTCTACACCCTCATAAGTATGCCTGCAAGAAACAATACTTGACTGTGTACCAATATTTGTGACAATATAAGTGAATTCAAAACAACACAAAAACGCATCATTTCGCCGATGCACAGTTTCAATTGTTCATCTAACACAACGGACTCACTTGCAAAACAGGATAAAGGAAGTGAATGGGGGCTCAGGGATTGGTGTGGGAGGAATGGGTTCGAATTTATGGGGCATTGGTACCAGGATTGTGGTAGGTGGGACTTGTTCGGGCGGGATGGGGTTGGTCTGAATCAAGCTGGGAACAGAGTGCTGGCGATTCGAGTAAAGAGGACTGTAGACAGGGCTTTAAACTAATAGGGGGGGGGGGGTGCGAGGGTAGGTGACGCTATGAGGTTTAAAGTTAAGGATAGGGTACAGGTAAGGGAAGAGGCCAAGGATGTCCCAATTGGTGGCGTTACGGCAAATAGGGTCCAGGTTAAGGCTGGGATTAAAGCTCTTTATCTGAATGCACGAAGCATTCGTAATAAAGTGGATGAGCTGGTGGCGCAGATCGACACAAATGGATATGATCTGGTGGCCATTACAGAGACGTGGCTGCAAGGTGACAGGGACTGGGAGATGAATGTACAGGGCTATCAAGTGTTTAGGATAGGCAGGAGGAAAGAGGGGGTGGCGTAGCTCTGCTGATTAAGGATAGTATCAAGGTGGTAGCAAGGGATGATATCGGAGCCAAAGAGCAGAAAGTGGAATCGTTGTGGGTGGAGATTAGGAACAGCAAAGGGAGGAAGACGCTAGTGGGTGTCGTCTATAGGCCCCCGAATACTGATGTGGAGGTGGGGCGGGCTGTTAACACGCAAATAAGTGCGGCGTGCAGGAATGGGACGGCAGTAGGTGTGGGAGATTTCAATCTGCATATTGATTGGTCGACCCATGTTGGACGAGGTGGGCTCGAGGAGGAGTTCTTGGAATGCTGCAGGGATAATTTCCTTGAACAGTGTGTGTTGGAGCCGACGAGGGAGCGTGCTATCTTGGATCTGGTGCTATGTAATGAGGCGGGTAGGATTAGCGACCTTGCGGTGAAGGATCCTCTTGTAGAGAGTGATCATTGTATGGTGGAGTTTCTGGTGCAGATGGAGGAGGATAAAGTGGGTTCCCGGACACGCGTCCTTTGTTTGAATAGAGGGGAGAGAAGGATTGGCGAATGTGGACTGGGGGAGTGCGTTGGAAGGTGGTTCTGCTGAGGAGCAGTGGAGGATCATTAAGGAGATCTTTCTTGGTGCTCAGCAGAAATTTATTCCGATGGTTAAAAAGGACAGTAGGAGGAGTGGTAATAAGCCGTGGATAACGGAGGAGGTGAAGGAAAGTGTTAAATTAAAAGCGGAGGAATTTAGAGTAGCTAAGAGCAGTGGGCGAGAAGAGGATTGGGAAAGGTTTAAATGTCAACAAAGATTGACAAATAAGTTGATAAAGGAGGGTAGGAGAAGCTATGAGGCTGGGCTAGGACTTAATATAAAAAAGGATAGCATAGAACCAGCATAGAACCCTACAGTGCAGAAACAGGCCCTTCGGCCCATCGAGTCTGCACCGAACACAATCCCACCAAGACCCTATCCCCATATCCCTATACACTTTACCTGCTAATCTACACATCCCAGGACACTAAGGGGCAATTTTAGCATAGCCAATGAACCTAACCCGCACATCTTTGGACTGTGGGAGGAAACCGGAGCACCCGGAGAAAACCCACGCAGACACGAGGAGAATGTGCAAACTCCACACAGGCAGTGACCCGAGCCGGGAATCGAACCCAGCACCCTGGAGCTGTGAAGCAGCAGTGCTAACCACTGTGCTACCGTGCCGCCCAAGGATAGCAAGAGTTTTTATAAATATATAAAAAGGAAGAGGCTGTCGAGGGTGAACGGTGGTCCTTTAGAGGATAAGAAAGGGGCGCTAGTGGTAGGGGATGGGGATATGGCTAAGGTCTTGAATAACTTTTTTGTTTCTGTCTTCACGGAGGAGGACGTGAATAATTTGCCGGGTGTTAGCGATGGAAAGGAGGTCGGAATGGAGGGTCTTAATGACATTACTGTTACTAGAGAGGTGGTGCTCGACAGACTGGAGGGGCTGATTGTGGACAAGTCCCCAGGACCGGATGGAATGCATCCGAGGGTTCTGAAAGAAATGGCGGAGGTGATAGTGGATGCTTTGGTGGTTATTTTCCAGACGTCGCTGGATTCCACGGAAGTGCCGGAAGATTGGAAAACGGCTAATGTTACGCCGTTGTTTAAGAAGGGTGCCAGGCAAAAGGCGGGGAATTATAGGACGGTTAGTTTAACGTCTGTGGTAGGTAAAATGTTAGAATCCATCATTAAGGAGGAAATAGCGAGGCATCTTGAGGGGAATTGCTTGATAGGGCGGACGCAACACGGTTTCATTAAAGGGAAGTCGTGTCTGACAAATTTACTGGAGTTCTATGAGGATGTGTCTAGGGCAGTGGATAGAGGAGAGCCGGTGGATGTGGTCTTTGTGGATTTTCAGAAGGCGTTTGACAAGGTACCTCACAAGATGATATTGCAGAAGGTCAGGGGACATGGAATTGGGGGTAGGGTGTTAGCGTGGATAGAGGATTGGTTGTCAAATAGGAGGCAGGGAGTGGGGGTCAATGGATACTATTCGGATTGGCGGTTGGTGACTAGTGGGGTGCCCCAGGGGTCGGTGCTGGGGCCTCAGCTTTTTACCATTTATATAGATGATCTGGAGGAGGGAACCGAGTGCAGGGTGTCGACATTTGCTGATGACACCAAGATTGGGCGAAATTGTGCGGAGGGTGTGGAGACTCTGCAGAAGGATCTCGATAGGCTGGGCGAATGGGCCAGAAAATGGCAAATAGAATTTAATGTTGGCAAATGTGAGGTGGTCTATTTTGGTAGGAGGGATGGTAGGAAGGACTACTACTTACGTGGCGAAAAGCTGCAGCAGGCGACGGTGCAGAGGGACCTCGGGGTCCTTGTGCATGACTCGCTAAAACCCACCTTGCAGGTGCAGCAGGTGGTCAGGAAGGCGAATGGGATGCTGGCCTTCATAGCGAGGGGAATTGAATATAAAAGTAGGGAGGTCTTGCTGCAGCTGTATAGGGCATTGGTGAGGCCGCAGCTGGAGTACTGTGTGCAGTTTTGGGCGCCGCACCTGCGCAAGGATGTTTTGGCCCTGGAGGGAGTGCAGAGGAGGTTTACTAGGCTGATACCAAAGTTGAGGGGATTGAGCTATGAGGAGAGGCTGAATAAACTAGGCTTGTACTCGTTAGAGTTTAGAAGAATGAGGGTAGATCTCATTGAGACGTATACGATGATGAATGGGATGGATAGGATAGAAGTGGAGAGACTCTTCCCGCTCAGAAAAGACAGTAGGACTAGGGGGCACAGCCTCAAGATAAAAGGGGGGCGGTTTAGAACGGAGTTCAGGAGGAACTTCTTCACTCAAAGGGTGGTGAATCTCTGGAATTCTCTGCCCGTTGAAGTGGTGGAGGCTGCCTCGCTAATTTTTTTTTAAAGTAGCGGGTTGATGGGTTTTTGATAAGAGAAGGAATTAAGGGTTATGGGGAGAGGGCTGGAAGGTGGAACTGAGCCACGACAGATCAGCCATGATCTTATTGAATGGCGGGGCAGCCTCGAAGTGCTTGATGGCCTACTCCTGCTCTTATTTCTTATGTTCTCGTGTTCTTAGCACGGATTATGGCTAATAACCAAATGGCGTAAATTGGGCATGTTTGGGATTTTGTTCCTCCTTGGAAATTGCATTATTCGATTAATATTCAAATTGCTTATTTCTATGAATGATTTTAAATTTCAATGTCACCTAGAGTCATTGTGAGACTTTCTGCTCTTATTGATGTGTTTTTTTCGAACTAATGATTGATTTAGTTTACGTTAACCACCACCTATATTGTTCGAATTTTTTCATGTAGGGGCTGTATCTGAAAGTCAAGCCGTGCAATGTCAAGAGCATTAACTGTTGCGAATCCCAAGAAGCATTCGACACTTGGCATCTTTTGCTTCGTTTAACTGGCTTAAATGCATCCCGGCACAGCTGCCTTTGGACAAATTGCGTAAACAATTGCTTCGTTGTGGACGAGATCATTCTGACATTTAAGTATCATAGAAAACATTATTTTTCCTTGTATCACAGATTAGTGTGGCTCCGAATCTGGCCAAGGCCGCAAGAAGCTACAGCAGGCCGTGAATGTAACTCCATCCATAACGGAAACCGACCTCCCGTCCATTAATTCTGTGTACACTTCCCGCTGCCTCGAAAAAGCATATTTAAGGAATTCACGCGCCCTGGACATTTCCTCTTCCATCTTCTTCCGTCGGGAAATATATAGAAGTCTGAGTTTTCAAACCAACCAACTCATGATCAGTTTCTTTCCTGATGTCATCAGATCTTGAATGGCCCTCTCTTGCATTCAGTTTATCTTTCTCGACACCCTAGCTATAATTTAAACACGACATTCTGCACTCTTTCGTTTCCTTCTCCATGAACATCATGTTTTGACTGTGTAGGGCGCAAGACAAAATATTTCATGGCATACTAATACATGTGGCAGTAAAGCAAATCAAATCAAATAAAACAAATCTTAGATATATTACAAACTACTTGCACATTTTCGTATATTCTTACTAAAACAATAAAAAAAAACTAATTTCTTTCGAAAACTAATACAGTCGCTTCTGTCATTCCTGGTGTGTTTCCCTGCACTTCTACATCAATAATTGGAGTCAAGCCTTTTTACCCGAAATATACATTTGTGCTATCGCAACGGGCCAAATTATATACAGAGTTCTCATTAGAGCACCTTGTTAGCCAAGGATTATTGAATTCAACATTTTATTTCATGAAGCTTGAATGTCCTGCTTGCTCCACGACATCTTAAAGCCACTCACACAGAATAGTCCTACCCCACACGCGCAGAAAAGTGCAAACCTGTTTGCTCGCAAGTCATGTCCGCACACATGCAATATAAGTCTAAGGATCAATTTTAGATCATCTTGACAGATTCGCACACTGCACATACAACCAGGATGTTTTGCGTTCGTGATGGTTGTGCTCTCACCTCGTGTGATACACTATCCATGTGATTATGATGATGGTCATAATTCTTTCGAATAAACTTATTTCAGAATGGTTTGCCGAGACAGTTAGTGGGTATGCATATGTCCTGAAGATATTGAGCTCTAACCAATGTTTATCATTCCGATTCCGCTTAAATTCCTCCATAATGCATTAGTTATAATTACCTTATCTGGCTCCATTCAGCGGGGATGCAGAGCAGTTATTTCTCAAAGAATCGTATCCATTAAGCTCTCCTGGATAGAGCTTGTTCGCTAATAACCGATTCAGTGCATGCGCATCACCTCTAAAATTTTCTCATTTCAGTAGTTCCTTTTGGTGCCTTCTCTGTAACCTTCCTTCTGGCTATAAATGCTTCTTCAAACATCTGTTTTACTTGGTGTTTTACTGACATGTATGCATAATCAATGTTCTATCGTCTTATGATGTGTGTCAGTGCGTATGCGTTAATTTGCGTTTCACTATGTCTACGTTTATGTGTATAGTGTATGAGTGTTTGTGTGTGTGCGTGTGTGTGTGTGTGTGTGCGTGCATGCGCGGGGTGGAAGGTGCGGTGTTTGCATGTTTTGTTTTATGGGCTTTAATTTTGATTACTGTTGCATGGCTTGGTAGCCGATAAGCCTCAATTCCTCGATCGGCTCCACCTGTTGTATCTGTCCTTCAGCCGAGGATACATGTGAACTACACACCCACACTATCAAGAAAAATATGAAATCTCTGATTTACTCATTCAGATGATGCTTCCAATTCTGCTATTCGGACTCAGTATATTCGTGGTATCTCTTAATCTGCCTTCAATTTTTCTTTAACATCCACTTTTACCCAGGCAGCTAATTTCCATCACACTGGCTCTTTTTAATAATCCTTTGCAATCCTGCCACATTCGCTTTCTACAAATAATTTATTTCATTCATATTCATCCTCATTCTTTTCCATTAATCCGGATGTTTCAATATATCGCGCTTGACAATATAAACATTCATAGCCGGCGTTCACCTCTCAGGTAATTTTCTCTCAATATGGGAAGATAAATATGCTTTTTAATTTAAGAGCTACACATTCAGTTGCCGTCAGGTGCAGTATCCTCCCCCCACTTTCAATTGTTGACGAGTTAAATCATGATTCATCCTTCATTACTGAGTGGAGCATAACAGGGCACATGTTTTTTTTTTGTCACATGCCTGCATGATAGGATATTTAATTCCACTTTGGAGACATTCTATTACTTTCAACTCAATCTACTATATTTCGACCTAACAATAAAAACATGTAACTTCACTTTCAAATAAATTGTTTCACACAAATAAGACTCCGTTCTCTTTTCTCCATGTGGAAAAAATGATAAGTTCGAGCCTTGGACTCTAGGTTCTGTCATTTGTATTCGTTTGAGCAAAACTTCTACTTCTGTATTTTTGTTTAAGGTTTGTCTGTCTGCATGCTATCCGAGATGCACGTTGACAAGTACGTCACTGTTTTGCAGTCTGGAACTATATCCGTCATGCTAATGTGTGTCTTTTTTCACGATCATGTTGCTATATGAGCAAATCACCTCTATGATTCCCTTATGTGAATATATTATGCTCCTTCACCTCTCGCCCATTTTGCACTTTGTAAAATTTCACAGGATTTTGTTTATATGTTACGTATTTTTTCTCATGTTTGCATTTTCTCATCTACATCATCCGTCTTCAACACGCTAAGTGTTCTATTATATAATGGAACGGATGCATGAAATCGAAAACTTTACGCAGAAGTGCAAAGAAATCCCTTCATCCTGAATTATGTAGGTTTGTACCTTGAATCTACGGTCATAGTTGTCTCACAGTTTGCAAACAGAAGGTTTTCACCAGCGATGCACTTTAGTTCTCGCGACGGACTATAAGTTCCTTGGCTGGGTTTCTCCAAAAAATTTCGAATTGTCCAGTTCGCGGCAAAGCTGAAGTAAATCACATTGCATTTTTTCAGTGGAAGTTCACACTAATTTTTTTCATACTCTGCGCAATGCAAAGGTAACGAACATGATTATCATTCAATATCTTGGAACGGCATGAATTCGCACTGGAAAAGCTGAAATGCAAATGGCACAAAGTGTCATCCTGTAGTTTGCTGGGAAGCTCTATCGCTGACCAGAACGGAACCATAAGTCGTCTCACAACACGAGGTTAAAGTCAAACATGTTTATTTAATAGCAACGTTTCGGATTCTCATACTCATTCTTCAGGTGACGCATCTGAAGAAGGAAAGACTGAAAACGATTTTTGCCAAATAAACCTGCTCAGTTTTAACCTGTTATTGAGAGACGTCTGACTGTGCAACGCCAGCATCGCCGAGAGGGACCTCACAGTGAAAAAGCAAAACACGTCAACGGCCGGATCGTGGCCTATCTACATATGGGCCTGGCCCAAACCGGGACTACCCGATCACCAGTCCAGCTCGCCAGCAGTGATGATCACCACAAGCATCTTGGCAGACCCCTCCTGGAGACCCAGTGTGACAGACCCTCGGCTGGAGACCAGCAGCCCCTCTCCCTTCTCAGACGATTCCGATAGCTGGCCAACCTCCGCCTCGAATGGACCCAAATGCAGATTCGAAGTGTGCCCTGTCCCCCTCCCCCACTGACACTGAATGCTCCAACACCATTTCCAAGCAAGTCGGGCCCTCTAGGATCTGAAGTAGGGAAGGAGTTAATGTATTGTGTACCTTAAATGGTGAAATGGTTAATTAATTTTGTGCCTAGAATGTATCATAATCATAACCCTTCATCATGGCTAATCTTCCCAGGTTTATATTGATCCTGGCGTTAATGTAAATTACTTGATTAATGTTTTTCACTCTTTAACTCTCATAAAGACAAATGATCAGATGTCAATGTAAAGGCAAATGGTCAGATGTGAATGTAGATCGTCAGATGTCAACTTAAAGCAAATGGTCAGATGAGAATATAGATAGTCAGATGTGAATATAAAGGCAGATGGTCAGGTGTGCATGTTATTTTGCCGACATTGCAAGGCCTCGTAGGCACTGTAATTGGAGAAGGAAGATCAAAGATTTTGACCGGAATTTGAAGATTGTGTCATGCTTATTACTAACACTCATGAAATATAAACACCCGCTTGTATTTGTGTTCCATGAGAAGTCTGGAAGTCAATCCTTAGCAACCAGGTCTCCGAAAGCTCTGGAATAAACGCCAGAGCTTTGAAATAAAAAAAAAAACTGCAATTTGAATCCCTACCAGTCTCAAAAGTACGATTTTACCGATAGCAGACACCTTCCAAATCGGCCAAAGCTCCTGGTATTCCAAATGTGCAAACCAACGACCCACTAAGCATGGCAACATAGCTGTTGGGCACAAGCTGATACTACCATGGCTTCCATGCCCAGAAGGCACCATCATTCACCACCCTGCCTCCCGACTCCCTGTGGAGCCCCAATTGCCCCGCGCCCCCCCCCCCCCCCCCCCCACCCCTACCCTCCTCACTCCAGCCTGGATCAAGCCACATACTCCCTAAGTGGGAACTAGTCTAAACCTTGTGGCAGCTACATACTGCAGGCGGGGTGGGAGATACCGGCAAGCCAGGAGACATTATTACGTGCCAACTATTGGCAAATCAATGGGAATTCCAGGATAGTACCCACAAAAATCTGAGAATGGGCCGATGAACGAACTCCCTGCCGTTGCACTGATGCATTTTACTGGTCTGCAATTTGGCTGAGGTTTATACCACAACTCGTTAAAATTTACCACTGGATCTCTGCAGCATCTGTTTCAGCAAAACATCAATGCAACGTAAACATGTTCCGTCTTGATAGGATTATAAATAAACTAATTTAATCTAAGAAATCATACACTGATATTTCTGTGGGTATAATTCAATGGGAAAATTTCACATGCGAAGGTCACTGCTATCAAACCGACTTTTAGTTGGTGCTATAATTAACGTTGAGTATGCTTTTCCGATTGTCAGACCTGGAGTAGGAACATAACATTTCTATTCTGAAAGCGCTGCTCCAAATTTTATGGGGAATGCTCTGTGATCTATTTTGAGTGTTCCACTTGCCAGCTGGATTCCTGAGATAGATAGATAGATAGATAGAGAGAGAGAGAGAGAGAGAGAGAGAGAGAGAGAGGACACCTGGTGTTTTGCTGTATATTTGCGTATTTTTGCGCCACTTCTTCCTGAACGCTTCAGCGTCCTTTATAATAAAAGGATTCTAAATTACTCCTGCTAGAGAGTTTTTTTTTACTTATGCTTATATAATCTGTCCCAAATGAGACAGTTGTTTAAAACAACTGCAAACAACTTATATTGTCTCTGGTGGCAATGGTTATTATCAGAGCTTCAACAATTAATACACTAAGAAGGTTTCGAAAGAAAAATAATCCTGTCAATCTTTGCCTCCATAACATTGACATTCCGATGAAAGGAACAATTTGGAACAATTAAGAAGGATAGTCAGAAAGGAAAAAAAAGAGGTGGGATTGCTATTTTGATTAAGGATAACATCAGCACGGCAGTGAAAGTCGATATAGGCTCGAAGGAGCAAAACGTGGAATCATTGTGAGTGGAGATAAGGAATAGTAAGGGGAAAAATCACTGGCGGGCGTAGTGTATAGACCCCCAAATAATAACTTCAAGGTGGGGCGGGCTATAAACAAAAAAATAAGAGATGCATGTAAAAAATGGAAGAGGAATGATCATGGAGGATGTTAACCTCCATATTGATTGGTCAACTCAAGTTAGATACGGTGACTTGAGGAAGATTTCTTAGAATGCTGTTGCGATAGTTTCCTTGAACAGCATGTTTCAGAAAGTACGAGGGAGCAAGCTATCTTGGATGTGATCTGTGTAATGAGACAGGTAAAATGAATTATCTCTTCGTGAGGGATCCTCTTGGAATGAGTCATCGCAATATGGTTGAATTTTTAGTACAGATGGTGGGTGAGAATGTAATATCGCAAACCAGTTTCCTCTGCTTGAACAAGGGGGATTGCAATAGAATGAGTGGGCACAATTGGCTAATGTAGACTTGGAACTCAGACTAATTTGTGGGACAGCTGAGGAACAGTGGAGGATTTTTAAGAAGATTGTTTCCTCAGTACTCAGCAAAAATATATTCCAGTGAAAAAGAAGGAATGTAAGAAACGGGATAACAAACCATGAATAACTAAGGAATTAAAGGAGAAGATCAATTAAAAAAAAACAATGCATATAGAGTGGTCAAAAGTAGTGGGGACCGAGAAGATTGGGAAAGCGTTAAAAAAAAAACTACTGAGAAAACAATAAAGGAACGAAAGATGGATTATGAAAGCAAACTAGTACAAAATATTAAAAAAAAAACGATAGTAAAAGTTTTTGCAAACATATAAAAAATAAAGAGTGGCGAAAGTAAATGTTGGTGTCATACAGGGTGAGAAGGAGTGGATTTAATAATGCAAAATGACGAAATGGCCGAGGCCTTAAACAAGTATTTTTGTGCGCGTCTTCACAGTGAAGACATAAACAGCATACCAATAATTGGCTGTCATGGAACTACAGGATGTGAGAACCTTAAAACACTCACTATTATTAAAGAGATAGTTATGGGTAGGCTAATGGGACTAAAGGTAGACAAGTCCTCTGGTCCAGATGGAGTACATCCCAATGTACTGAAAGAAGTGGCAGAAGTAATAGCAAATGCATTTGTTGCAATTTATCAAAATTTGATGGAGTTGGGGAAACACCAGCTGAGTGGAAAACAGCTAATATAACGCTACTGTTTTTTAAAAAGGTGTTGACAAAAGGCAAGAAACTTCTGGCCAGTTAGCTTATCATCCACAATTGAGAACATGCTGGAATGTATCATTAAGAAAGAAATAGCGAGACACCTGGAAAAGCATGGCTCAATCAAGCAGACACAGCTTAGATTCATGAAGGGAAAGTCATGTTTGACTAATTTGCTGGAATTTTATGAGGATATAACAAATATGGTTGACAGAGGGGAACCGGTGGATATGGTTACGTCGATTTCCAGAAGACATTTGATAAGATGCCTCACAAGAGGTTGCTGCATAAGATAAAGATACACAGAGTTTGGTGGGGGGAGGGGGTTGGGGTGGGGAGGTGCGGATAGCGTGGATTGAGGATTGGATATCTAACAGATAGCAGAGATTCAGAATAAATGGGTGTTTTTCCGGTTGGCATTCAGTGACTCGTGGTGTGCCACAGGGATTGGTGCTGGTGCCTCAACTACTTACTATATATATATAAATGATCTGGAGGAGATGACAGAGTCTACAGTAACAAAGGTTGCAGATGACACAAAGATGAGCAGGAAAACCAAATGTGTGAAGGACACAGGAAGTCTGCAGGGAGATTTAAATACGCTAAGTGAGTGGGCATTGATCTGGCAGATGGAGTATAAGCTTGGTAACAGTGATGTTATCCTCTTTTGAAGGAACAATAGTAAAATTCACTATTATTTAAACGGTTAAAAAGTACAACATGCAACTGTTCAGAGGAGCCTGGCAGTCCTTGTGCAGGAATCACAGAAACTCTAGTTGCGGGTGCAGCAGGTAATCAAGAAGGCAATTGAATGTTGGTTTGCATCACAAGAGGGATGAAGTATAAAAGCAACTGCTGCAATTGTACCAGGTACTGGGGAGGCCATACGTCGAGCACTGTGTACAATTTCGGTCCACTTATTAAAGAAAACATATATATTAAATTTGGAAGGGTTACAGAGAAGGTTCACCACGTTGATTTCAGAGATGAGGGGGTTAGCTTTCAGGAGAGTTTGAGAACACTGGACCTGTTAGCGTGGATAGAGGATTGGTTGTCAAATAGGAGGCAGAGAGTGGGGGTCAATGGATGCTATTCTGATTGGCGGTTGGTGACTAGTGGGGTGCCCCAGGGGTCGGTGCTGGAGCCTCAGCTATTTACCATTTATATAGATGATCTGGAGGAGGGAACCGAGTGCAGGGTTACGAAATTTGCTGATGACACCAAGATTGGGGGAAAGGCAAATTGTGAGGAGGGTGTGGAGAGTCTGCAGAATTATCTAGATAGGCTGGGCGAATGGGTCAGGAAATGGCAAATGGAATTTAATGTTGGCAAGTGTGAGGTGGTCCACTTTGGTAGGAGGAATGGTAGGAAGGACTATTACTTACGTGGCGAAAAACTGCAGCAGGCGACGGTGCAGAGGGACCTCGGGGTCCTTGTGCATGAGTCGCAAAAAAACAGCTTGCAGGTGCAGCAGGTGGTCAGGAAGGCGAATGGGTTGCTGGCCTTCATAGCGAGGGGGATTGAATACAAAAGTAGGGAGGTCTTGCTGCAGCTGTATAGGGCATTGGTGAGGCCGCAGCTGGAGTACTGTGTGCAGTTTTGGGCGCCGCACCTGCGCAAGGATGTTTTGGCCCTGGAGGGACTGCACAGGAGGTTTACTAGGCTGATACCGGAGTTGAGGGGATTGAGCTATGAGGAGAGGCTGAATAATCTAGGCTTGTACTCGTTAGAGTTTAGAAGAATGAGGGGAGATCTCATTGAGACGTATAAGATGATGAATGGGATGGATGCGAAAGAGGTGGAGAGACACTTCCCACTCAAAAAAGAAAGTAGGTCTAGGGGGCACAGCCTCAAGATAAAGGGGAGGCGGTTTAGAACAGAGTTGAGGAGGAACTACTTCACTCAAAGGGTGGTGAATCTCTGGAATTCTCTGCCCGTTGAAGTGGTGGAGGCTGCCTCGCTAAATATTTTTAAGAAACGGGTTGATGGGTTTTTGATAAGCGAAGGGATTAAGGGTTATGGGGAGAGGGCGGGAAGGTGGAGCTGAGCCACGACAGATCAGCCATGATCTTATTGAATGGCGGGGCAGGCTCGAAGGGCCAGATGGCCTACTCCTGCTCCTATTTCTTATGTTCTTATGTACTCACTGGAGTTTAGACTGTTGAGGGGAAATCTTATAGAGACATTTAGGATGATGAAGGGGATGCGCACGGTAGAAGCAGCAAGGTTATTTCCACTTACAATGGAATGAAGAACTTGGGTGCATAGCCTCAAGATACAGAGAAGTAAATTTAGAACAGTGTTGAAGAGGAACTTCTTCTCCTACAGGGTAGTGATTTATTTTTTTTAATGGAATTTTCTGCCCAGCAAAGCACTAGAGGCTACCTCGTTAAATGTGTTTCAGCCACAGATAGGTAGACTTTTAACCAATAAGGGAATTAAGGGTTACGGGGAGCAAGTAGGTAAGTGGAACTGAACCCATTATCAGGTCAGGCATGATCTCATTGAATGACGCAGCAGGCTCAAGCGGGTAGAATGACTACTCCTTCTCCTATTTTTACACTTTTATGTTCGTATGCAGGGTCATCATGCAAGAGATCTTGACCCTTATTTGAACAAATGCTTCATCATTTTCTGACTTTTCACAAATGCGGACCTTGAACCATTGTGCCCTTCTGATTTTTTTTTGCTTGTAGATTCATGCCTTTTTGTTTGCACACTCTTCTGTTGTAAAGGCCCGTGCATTTGAAGTGCAATCTGGTTAGCTTTGCTACAATTCCCCTTCAATTCAAAACATCTAAACTGCATTCCTTGTAAATGTTTATTACCCGCCTGCGAAACTTATTAGTTTTTCCTATTGCAGAATTATTTTCAATTCTATCCCTTATTTACACTTCCATCTCAGAAGTTGCCAAGTTGTGTAGCAGCTTTAACCACACGACGGGAAAGAGATAACAGGTGTTATCGATTCACGACCTACAGGGTCACAGTTGCGTGCTTTGCAATTTCTAAATCTTGAACAACATAACCGTTAAAACCCCGATGTTGAGTCAAAATTACACTACACAAACAGGATCCACAATAGCCTGCAAAGCTTATGCACCTATCAAGGGCTGCAACATTTTCTCCAGAGCATATTCTGATGAAAACCCAGACACGTTCTTCCTGAAAAACATGTCTAACCTCTTAAATTAGGTGGAATTCTCTGACCTTGCCCACAGCTGGGATGGTGAAACCCCCTTACAAAGAATGGAGTTTATCAGAGTACGAAAATCCCGTTCTCCCGGCAACATTATATGGCGTCCGGAAACAAAAAAAAATCTGGAATAATTTTGAAACGAATTTAAGTGATGCATGTTCATTGTAGTGTATTTATTTGCTGGCAATTCATTTTTCTTTTCTCGCAACTTATATTGGTTAATATGATGGAATGAAATTCTGATCTGCAGCATGACTGCGCGCCTAATCTGTCAGCGATCCTTTGATTGAAGTATTTGCATTCACATAATTCGATATGTTAACATTTGACTTGCTTACTGGGTTTCTCGTTACACAGAAAACTTTTCATTTTGTTTTGAATAAATCTGAAAATTGTTTTTAAATGTTTGGAATTGCTATCACTTCGCAGTTTGGACTGATATTCGAATTTGCATCTTCCATATTGTTTGTAGCAAATTTGTGCACTGCATCAACAGCTGTCTCACTATTTCTACCACTTTGATGAAATCGTGTTCATCTCCTACTGTGAATATTGAAACAGGAATGATACCTACTCCATGTCACCCTTTTCATCTCTGTATGGGAAAATAGAGTGTGTTAAACTTGATATAACATTTACATTCTCTGGTACAAATAGCTTACCAGATGAAACATGTTGATATGGGAATGTGCCGTCAGATTACAAACTTTTCGTTCGGAGTCTGAACCAAAGTAAAAGAAAAGCCAAATATCGTAACAGCTGGTATTCAATGGACAATTGAGACTCTGCAGCCATAATTACTGACGCCATTAAGTCGACACGTTTCAAAAAAAAACTGTTGAAATATTGCAGAATGAAGGAATCACACAATGTGCTATCGACATTTAAAACAAAAAAATCCAAAGCAGAAGCAAAAAAAAAGTAATTAGCTAATTGTAAAGAAGAACCACATTTTCATTATTTTCCCTCAGCTGGAAAACTTGGCACCACTGCGTTCGACGTAAATTTGTCTAAGTGACAAATTTCCAGCTCTCGCTCTCAATCGAGGCTGGATGTTAACCACAGGAGACTTTAATGGATCGTTTTCCGGTGGTAGCATAATTTAAACGACATCCAATTGACACCAGCATTTTTTTTAAATCATACCGACTTCATAAATACAAAGACTCTCCAATGATAAAATCCCAATTCATGTTTCCAATTGTTGATACCACCGTCACTCTCCGTGGATTCCATTCAAAATATGTCAGTGACACAAAATAAAATGCGAACACTGATGTTCTGATTTTTCCTATTTTCGGTAAATAGTACAATTTGATGAGAACGGCGCAGTATGGAACCATTCTCCTCCGATGTAAATGATTTTGTTTCCATGCTGTTAACTCTCTGACTCTAATTCTAATCTTAAAGCAAATTGACAGTGGCATATTTAATATTCCGTGCTGAGGACAGGTTGAAAGTTTTCATGCACTTTTGCCGAGTTCCTTATTTTGATTCTCGGGTAATTATTGACTTTGCATTTCAGTAAAGGCATGTCGGGGGAAGGAAATGTCAGGCCACCCAGCATTGCAGTTCTTCGTTTGAAATTGCTTGATAATGTATTTTAAAAAAACTACATTGCACGAATACTCTTGGGTGCCATTAGACAGTCAGCCTTGTTTTCTGCAGCGATAAAACAAAGTGATTAACCCTTTATGTTTTTTTATATCTGAAATTATAAATTACTTTGGTTAAACAGAAATTAGAATGTGCTGCAATTATGTTTCTTGGATGGACTTGAAACATCACAAATCTAGGGTTAGCACACGCTGCGGAGGTTCATACATTTTCTTGTGAATAGAAGAATGAAAATCTAACAGGAGGCTAGCAATACATCGGTAAGGCCACACCTGGAATGTGTACAGCTCCGTTCATCCCATTATAAAATGATATTAATAAAGAGTGCAGGACATGTTGCGAGGATGAAACTGGGACTTGATAGTTTAAGTTATAAGGAGAACCTGTATAGACTGAGACTTTCTTTCCTCTGGAGTGTAGGACACTTAGGAATGGTCTTTCAAAGTCGGTAATATAATCGGGGCATAGATCATCTAGATCGTCAATATCCTTTGGCAATGGTAGTGGATTTTAAATTAAAAGACAGAGATTTAAGGAGAGAGGGTCCAGGTGCAAATGGGTCCAGGGAGGCAAGTTTTTCTTTACATAGGGGGTGGTGAGCATCCGGAACAAGCAGCCACATGTAGTAGTAGAGGTGGATATAGTTGTGTCTTTCAGAAAACCTTTAGAAATTTACAAGGGCAAATGGGTTTAAAGGGTTATGGATCAAAGGAAAGTAATTGAGACGAGTTAACAGAGTTTTTTAAAAAGGTGGCATGGACAAGTTGAGCCGAAGTGTTGTTTTCATGCTGTAAATCTCTATGATTCTAGTCTGAGTTAATCAAAACAACAATTTCTCGAATTCCAAAACAAAAATGAGATGAGTAAATGGGACTTCTGGCACATGAATTTGCCACTGCTCTATGCACTTTCGTCACTCGGTGGGATACCATGTGCGGTTGGTACATCAGCTGGTGACAACATAGAGCAGATGGAACACCAAGTTGTGACATAAGGGATCTGATAATGGATGCAAGCTGAAACAAACGAAATGTAAAAGAGACAAATGACAGACATCATTTACTGATAGCTAAAATGGATTTTCCGGATTTAGCAGAATATAAAATAATAATATATCATTTAGTTTAATATAGGTTTCAGAACATAGAACATAGAACATAGAACATTACAGCGCAGAACAGGCCCTTCGGCCCACGATGTTGCGCCGACCAGTTACAAAACAATGACCCACTTGCCTAAACCAATCCCTTTTCATCCATAAACCTATCCACAGATCTTTTAAACGCCCCCAACCTAGGTGCATTTACAACTGCAGCTGGCAGGGCATTCCAGTCCCTCACCACCCTCTGGGTAAAGAACCTACCCCTGACATCTGTCCTATAACTACCCCTCCTTAATTTAAAATCGTGCCCCCTCGTGCTAGCTTTCTCCATCCTAGGAAAAAGGCTATCACTATCTACCCTGTCTAAACCTCTAATCATCTTATATGTTTCAATGAGATCCCCTCTTAGCCGCCTTCTTTCCAGCGAAAACAACCCCATATCTCTCAATCTCTCCTCATAGGATCTCCCCTCCATACCACGCAACATCCTGGTAAACCTCCTCTGCACCCTCTCCAAAGCCTCTACATCCTTCCTGTAATGTGGGGACCAGAACTGCACACAAAACTCCAAGTGCGGCCGCACCAGAGATGTGTACAGTTGCATCATGACGCTGCGACTCCTAAATTCAATCCCCCTACCAATAAACGCCAAAACTCCGTATGCCTTCTTAACAACCTTATCTACTTGATTCCCAACTTTCAGGGATCTATGTACACATACACCTAGATCCCTCTGCTCCTCCACACTATTCAAAGTCCTCCCGTTCGCCCTATACTCAACACATCTGTTATTCCTACCGAAATGAATTACCTCACACTTCTCCACATTAAACTCCATCTGCCACCTCTCAGCCCAGCTCTGCAACCTTTCTAAGTCCGACAGAGTGCTGCTTTTTGGATGGCCCTAAACTGATCTCAGTGTCACATGTAGAACACATTTGTGAAAATTCTATGGGTTTGTGTTATTGCGTTGATAGAGGGATTAAAAATAGAACTATGTCATTTTTTCTTCTGCGTGTTGTGAACGTCATTGGTGAGGCGCCACTTACAACAGTAAGTACAGTTTTGAAACATATCTGTATGTTGCAGGCCATTCCAAAGAATGACTTTACTAAATTTGGAACTTATTCAGAAACCGAACAACAAAGTAACTTGGGAGAGCTGATTCAGGCTCTCTTCAGACCAACACGTGTGCTCAGTTGGCAGTTAGGAAGGCAAACTCAATGTCAGCATTCATTTCCGGGTTAGAATGCAAGGCATTAGAATGCATGCAAAGGCTGTAAAAGGATCTCATCAGAGGCAATTTTGAATTCTGGAAACAATTTTCAGCCCCCCAACAAGGAGGAATGTGCGAGCCGTGGAGCTGATCCAGAAGAATGATCCCAGAGATAAAGAATTTGTCATATAAGGAACGTCTGTTGATACTGGGCCCTATGCTCTATTGAGTTCAGAAGGATGAGGAAGGTCTAATTGAAGTTCGTGGAATACTGAAAGGGCTAAGTAGACGGAATGTGGAGAGGATGTGTACACCAGCTGGAGGCACGAGAACTGAAGAGCAGAAACTCAGAAGGAAAGTGCGCTCCTGTAAAACTGAGGTGGGATTTTTTTTTTCTTAGCTAGAAGGGTGTGAATATTTCAAACTGATTGCCACGGAAGTTTGCGGAGTCGGGGCCATTTCCTGTATTCGAGGCATAGAAAGACACTCTCTCGGTCAAAAATGGGAAAAGTGGTTGTGGAGAGAAAGCCGTAGAATAGGTATGGCAACCATTCTATTTATGATTGAACGACAGAGCCACTCGATGGGCCGTCTGGCCTACTTTTAGGAAATATGGCATTATGGTCTTAAGGTTCCATAAATCCATCTAATACTTATCGTTTTGACATGTGCTGAAGGAAACAGCCATCATCTCTTGGATGCAGCAATTATGACAGAATTTCCGACAAGTGCACAGCAATAAATTATTTGATAGAATGACCAAGAAATAAATTCGATTAGGACATTGTAATATTGTAACTGCCACTAGCTAACTCTATGCCATCGAGTGCTTTAAATTATAAGCTCTGAGATACTACCATTTATTCACCGGTAATATTTGTGTTGTTTATTTTTTTCTGGCAAGCAACATCGTGCTCACTGGTTAAGACTTCTGGGTTTTAACCAGAACAGTCCATAGCTATACTCGTCCTCACAGCTCGACTGCAAAACAATTGCTTTCTTTTCTCACTTGAGAACGTTCCCATTAACATTTGGTACTCCAAAATCATTTTGAAATCTAATTGGACGTTTTTTTTTTTAACCAGGCATTGTCACCGTGGCTGAATTTGTTAATGGCACTTGAACGTATCCCAATCTCAGAATATTAAAACCATTAACTCGTTGTTTCTGCAGTTCTATTTCTTAATAAATCAACCTCTCTCTCTCTCTCTCTCTCTCTCTCTCTCTTCTCTCTCTCTCTCTCTCTCACACACACACACACGACTGAAAACAAAACAGTGTTCTGTAATAAATTTTGGTTAACTGACGAGACAGAAATATGATAGGCACATTCCAAAAAAATTGTGGATTTCATTTTTATAGACCCATATGTATGAACATGAAACTTTTCCTAAGTCACCCACTAACCCTGCGTCTCATTGCAAATTCTCGTCAACTTCAAATATATATGCAAACAATGATTTTCTGACTTACTGTTTTGTAGTGCTTTATAATCTGGGGGGAGTAAATTCAAGCAGGTGACCAGGCTTCTATTTTAACGCTAATTAAAAATAGCCTTCAATGAGAGCAATTTGAAAGACAATCTCCGATTTGCAGGAAAGTTTGGTCAACCATGTATCAAGGCAAACTTTGAGATAGCTTCAAATGACACTACACAAGCTCGGCTAGTTTGAATCCAAATAATCACTTTCTTCATATTCAAATTTCCAAAGAAAGGGAAGAATCCAATGTCAATGCCACGTCATTTAAGGAAGGAAATGCTCAGTTTAGCACCCTCAACACCAATCCAGAGGACACAGACGCGGTAATCCATATATGTATTCTGCTAAATACAATCTTATATATAGTATATATAACTCTTCTTAACGGCTTACCCCTTCTCTTCTGATCTAGAACTTAGGGAGATAAAGGGACACTTCCGATTATTTTTCAGTGACTATGTTTTGACGAAAATGATGGGAGAGTTAACGACAGTAAATTAAATATTAAAACAGCATTGACAGTCGCGCAAGCAAGCTCTAATCAAGCAATGAACTTAATGACGCAGTTACAAATGTCGAGAAGAACGAAAGGAAATTCTGGCTGCACGAAAATTTATCTGTCTTTGATGAAGTTTTAGAAACAGTAAAAGGGACAAAAAGAAGGGCAGCACATTTTGATCTGTTAAAAACAAAATTTATTATTTTTGGTATTGTCGAAATCATATAAACATGTGTATTGAAAAAAAAAGTTCAAATGTGTTTTTTTTTCAGATACGTCTCTGTGAGTTGAAGTTTCGCAAAGCTCCTTGGGAAGTAAAATCAATCACAAGTGATATTTTAAAAAAGCGCCGAGTGGAAGAATGTGACAGATGCCCAAATAATTTGACAATAAACTGGCCTTCATTTTCTAAAGTGATCAAACGGAAAAATCAAATTGGCAACACTTTGGATGGAACATCGAAACATCTTCTCTTGAGAAGAAACCCACAACATTAAAAAAAAAACTGATAATCATTGTAATGATAATGCGTTGTTACGTACAAGAGATAGTATGTGAAATTGAGTTTTCTTAAAATGAATATAGCATACAATGAGTTTGAGAAAATCGATGCACAGAATATTGGTTACTTCTAGAACATCAAGCCATGCATAATATGGTGCACATTTAAGGAAGTGAATATTGATCCCTGAGATATGAATTGCACACAAGAAGAACATCTCTGAGCCGTGGATCAACAGCGAAAAATGTTCTACTGTATGTTCGATGCAGTGCATGCCCAATGTCATGTTCAAAATTCATGATATCTATTCTGCAATGTGACTGATATAAGAAAGATCACCGGGAATTCATCGAATGTTGTTTTAGCCAGCAATTGAATTTCGAATTATCGTATGACCATCCCCCTCTCCCACCCTCACCACCACCACCAGCAACACCGCCAGCCCACTTCACTGCTTCTGCACGATGAATATCGAATCGTTATGTTATCCTGTGAGCGATTCATCTTCGAAAAGTGTGCAAGTTGCCTCGTTTATGTAACCTTTCACTTTGGAGTCCACATTTCACTGAAGATGGTCGCATTGTTTGTTATTTGAATTTGTACATTGAATATGAGAATATGCAATTAATTTCAAGAAAGTATTTCGAAACTAAATATGAAAGTTGAGTCCAACTCATCTTAACTAATATCTCTGGCATTAAAGTGCAAAATATTTGTGTGCTTTGATCTACTTTCACAATGCAATCTTTCTCTTCGCAAGTCTACGTCTTGATCTATATATTTCCACTGTGGTGTTTATCACAATACCAGGAAAAAAGTTGTAATAACTTCTGGAAGGCAGAAGTGTCCACTTCAAACTACCTTGATTTACAATCCTCACAATAGCAAGTGTGCTTTTGTTCGGGGTTTGCACTCGGAATCTCACAAAAGCATAAAGCAAGGTGCTCCTTGATTGAACCATTTGTTCAGTCCTTAATCAAGGAGTTCATATTCTCGCAGGCGAACTCAATTGGCTGACTGGAGTGGTGAATTTGAGGCCATCACCTGATACAGACGAAGCCTGCCGTCGGCTTCACAATAGGCACCACAGGTGCTACACTTTCCACAAACTGGACAGGTTTCGTTATGCCTTTGCCGTCCAATCGGTTGATTTCCATATTGACATTTTCTTTTAATGCGAATATACTCAGCTGGGCGTGCCAATATTTTGGCCTGCCTCTGAATCAACATGTAATGTCGTTTTTGCTCCTTTAATTCATCCTTGAATTTCTCGGGAAGAAAAAATCTCCAAGCATTTGCACAGGGCCTCGCTCAGAACATTTATTTTTTCAAAGCTGGAAGAGATATAACAAATCTAGATCTCCCTCAGCTAATTTCGCAGCAGTCGGCTTTGCCCTGAGCATTCCATTGCCATCAAAGTTACCTAATCCAATGATATGCGGGTTAGGTTGATTGGCTCTGCGAAATAGCCCCTTGGTATCAGCCGATGTGTACATTAATCAGGATTAGCAGGGTAAATATGTGTGGTTGCGGGATACGGGCTGGATGGGATTGTTGTGAGTGCATTGTCGATGGGCCGAATTACTTCCTCCTTCACTGTAGAGTTTCTATGGTTTCCTATGATTTCAAACCAGTTGTTTTGCGCAAATAATAACACTTGTTGTGCCGAACACTCTCAATGTTCCCCTGCATAAGTCCTCACTCTTGCGGATATCTTGCTTCGAGATAAAGTTGGAGTTCATTGCGAGTTTTGTTGAACACTGTTTCACACACCACGGATATGGCTGTGCCTGTGTCGATCTTCATTATTATTGGACGTCCATTCTGCGTATGGGTTTTTTAATATGTTCAATTATTGTCATTGTCATGTACAGTTTTTATTTCTCGTCGGAGCTAGGTGGGGCTTCAAAGATGTACATTACACTGTACAGTGGCTAACGTGTTATTTTCGAAATGCCGGTTTTGGAACCGTGTGTTTCACTTCCGACTTTGAATATTGGCAACAGTCGCAATACCTTGATTGGTGGGACTTAGCAACACTGCTCTCTGTCTCGCCCGAATTCGGCCTTATTTAGGAGTAGTTATGTGAGCACCTTGGTCCTTAGATATCCGGATCCTACTTGAGGGCGCCTATATTCGTTGCCTGTCCCACAGTGGCAGTCCTTTAACTTAATTGCATCGATGTGCACGTCTACCTATATTGAAATACTGTGTAACGTATGTGCTCCGTTCGTCACTTTTTTTTTTAATTTCCAAGAGCAACGCCAGCTGGAGGGACAAAACCAGCTCGGGATTCACAATCAAACGTGTTTCTATGATCACGTCATTTATTTCGCACATCGAAGTGTCTCCAAGAAATGTATTTAACGACAAATGCATCCATAAGCCTCTGCTAATCGTGTTTATGCTGTCAGCAAATTCGGGGCTCACTGCCCGTCTCTCTGAATGCTGAGTAATGATGTGGGTATGCCGGCGTTGGACTGGCGTAAACACAGTAAAAAGTCTGACAACACCAGGTTTTAGTCCAACCGATTTATTTGATAATATTCTCAAATAATTATTATAATTAATGAATAATCGAATATTATCAAATAAATCGGTTGGACTAAAACCTGGTGTTGTCAGACTTTTTACAATGCTGAGTAACACAGATGCGTTCCTAAGATCAGAGGGGGCTAAGCGTAACAGTTACAAAGTCCATCAGCTCCTGAAAGGTTTTCGTGATTTTGCTTCCAGTAAAGTTAAACTGTTCATTATGGCGAAAGCTTTTGCCCACAAGCCGTCAGCTGAATGATGCATTGCTGGGAATGTCTCAATAGCTCTGAAGAAATGATTCATCCGATCTGTATATTGGGCCTAGACATCCACGACAGGGTCAAAAGAATCTAATTTCCAGAATCGAGGCACGTACGCCAGACAATGGATTCTCCACGATGTTAGTCGCTGATCTTAAGCAACTTCTTCAAGTCGGTATTTTTTGTCGGCTCTGTAATAAGTCCTCGGATCAAAAGCCCTTTCGCAAAATTCCCTCCATTTTCAACTCTTAGAAGATCATACTTATTGATTTCAGTTAGCACGCTACACTAGGATTCAAAGTGGAATAGGCACGCCTCGTCAAGTTCAACACAAAAGGCTACGTGCAAAGCGCTACCTAATTGGACCGTTAATTGTCCTCAAACAAGGAATTCATATTTTAAAAGACCATTCTCATTTGTCTGGTTCCACTCTTTACAAATGTCCAAAAGATTTATGTGGAATCAAGAATTTTCGGAGCGGTGATCCTGATGAAGTTGCAGCCCTCCAAAAGTTCGTGATTCCACATAAATCCGTTGGATTTTAATCTGGTGTTGTGATTTGTCTCACTGTGCACACCCCAGTTCAACGCTAGCATTTTCTCATCACATATATTTCCATTTGATGTAAGCAGTGAAAAATGTATTTCCTGTCAACATTGCTTAGGTTCCTCACAAAAAAAAAGCCCAATTGTTTTCGATGCCAAGCCTCATCTGTTTAAATATAACCAGTTCCATCCTTTGCAGTCTCCTTTGTTTTGCAAGTCAACGTACTTCAAATCATTGTTGGTAAACTTCTCAGTTCTCTTTTGACGGATGTTGCATCATTGGTGCAGTGTGTTGAACAAGAATATACAGAAAATGCCAATTAACAAACTGGCGAAGAAGGTGTATAATTTCACGTTTTACATAAGAACATAAGAAATAGGAGCAGGAGTAGGCTATCTAGCACTTCGAGCATGCCCCGCCATTCAATAACATCATGGCTGATCTGTCGTGGCTCAGTTCCACCTTCCGGTCCTCTCCCCATAACCCTGAATCCCTTCTCTTTTCAAAAACCCATCAACCCGCTTCTTAAAAATATTTAGCGAGGCAGCCTGCACCACTTCAACGGGTAGAGAATTCCAGAGATTCACTACCCTTTGAGTGAAGAAGTTCCTCCTCAACTCTGTTCTAAACCGCCCCCCCTTTATCTTGAGGCTGTGCCCCCTAGTCCTACTGTCTTTTTTGAGCGGGAAGAGTCTCTCCACCTCTATCCTATCCATCCCATTCATCATCTTATACGTCTCAATGAGATCTCCCCTAATTCTTCTAAACTCTAACGAGTACAAGCCTAGTTTATTCAGCCTCTCCTCATAGCTCAATCCCCTCAACTCCGGTATCAGCCGAGTAAACCTCCTCTGCACTCCCTCCAGGGCCAAAACATCCTTGCGCAGGTGCGGCGCCCAAAACTGCACACAGTACTCCAGCTGCGGCCTCACCAATGCCCTATACAGCTGCAGCAAGACCTCCCTACGTTTACATTCAATTCCCCTCGCTATGAAGGCCAGCATCCCATTCGCCTTCCTGACCACCTGCTGCACCTGCAAGGTGGGTTTTAGCGACTCATGCACAAGGACCCCGAGGTCCCTCTGCACCGTAGCCTGCTGCAGCTTTTCGCCACGTAAGTAATAGTCCTTCCTACCATTCCTCCTTCCAAAGTGGACCACCTCACACTTGCCAACATTAAATTCTATTTGCCATTTCCTGACCCATTCGCCCAGCCTATCCAGATCCTTTTGCAGAGTCTCCACACCCTCCGCACAATTTGCCTTTCCCCCAATCTTGGTGTCATCAGCAAATTTCGACATCCTGCACTCCGTTCCCTCCTCCAGATCATCTATATAAATGGTAAATAGCTAAGGCCCCAGCACCGACCCCTGGGGCATCCACTAGTCACCAACCGCCAATCCGAATAGCACCCATTGACCCCCACTCTCTGCCTCCTATTTGACAACCAATCCTCTATCCACGCTAACACCCTAACCCCAACTCCATGTCCCCTGACCTTCTGCAATAACCTCTTGTGAGGTACCTTGTCAAACGCCTTCTGAAAATCCAGAAAGACCACATCCACCGGCTCTCCTCTATCCACTGCCCTAGAACATCCTCACAGAACTCCAGTAAATTTGTCAGACACGACTTCCCTTTAATGAAACCGTGTTGCGGCCGCCCTATCAAGCAATTCATAAGAACATAAGAACATAAGAAATAGGAGCAGGAGTAGGCCATCTGGCCCTTCGAGCCTGCCCCGCCATTCAATAACATCATGGCTGATCTGTCGTGACTCAGCTCCACCTTCCCGCCCTCTCCCCATAACCCTTAATCCCTTCTCTTATCAAAAACCCATCAACCCGTTTCTTAAAAATATTTAGCGAGGCAGCCTCCACCACTTCAACGGGCAGAGAATTCCAGAGATTCACCACCCTTTGAGTGAAGAAGTTCCTCCTCAACTCCGTTCTAAACCGCCCCCCCCCCTTTATCTTGAGGCTGTGCCTACTGTCTTTTTTGAGCGGGAACAGTCTCTCCACCTCTATCCTATCCATCCCATTCATCATCTTATACGTCTCAATGAGATCTCCCCTAATTCTTCTAAACTCTAACGAGTACAAGCCTAGTTTATTCAGCCTCTCCTCATAGCTCAATCCCCTCAACTCCGGTATCAGCCGAGTAAACCTCCTCTGCACTCCCTCCAGGGCCAAAACATCCTTGCGCAGGTGCGGCGCCCAAAACTGCACACAGTACTCCAGCTGCGGCCTCACCAATGCCCTATACAGCTGCAGCAAGACCTCCCTACGTTTACATTCAATTCCCCTCGCTATGAAGGCCAGCATCCCATTCGCCTTCCTGACCACCTGCTGCACCTGCAAGGTGGGTTTTAGCGACTCATGCACAAGGACCCCGAGGTCCCTCTGCACCGTAGCCTGCTGCAGCTTTTCGCCACGTAAGTAATAGTCCTTCCTACCATTCCTCCTTCCAAAGTGGACCACCTCACACTTGCCAACATTAAATTCTATTTGCCATTTCATGACCCATTCGCCCAGCCTATCCAGATCCTTTTGCAGAGTCTCCACACCCTCCGCACAATTTGCCTTTCCCCCAATCTTGGTTTCATCAGCAAATTTCGACATCCTGCACTCGGTTCCCTCCTCCAGATCATCTATATAAATGGTAAATAGCTAAGGCCCCAGCACCGACCCCTGGGGCATCCACTAGTCACCAACCGCCAATCCGAATAGCACCCATTGACCCCCACTCTCTGCCTCCTATTTGACAACCAATCCTCTATCCACGCTAACACCCTACCCCCAACTCCATGTCCCCTGACCTTCTGCAATAACCTCTTGTGAGGTACCTTGTCAAACGCCTTCTGAAAATCCAGAAAGACCACATCCACCGGCTCTCCTCTATCCACTTCCCTAGACACATCCTCACAGAACTCCAGTAAATTTGTCAGACACGACTTCCCTTTAATGAAACCGTGTTGCGGCCGCCCTATCAAGCAATTCATAAGAACATAAGAACATAAGAAATAGGAGCAGGAGTAGGCCATCTGGCCCTTCGAGCCTGCCCCGCCATTCAATAAGATCATGGCTGATCTGTCGTGACTCAGCTCCACCTTCCCGCCCTCTCCCCATAACCCTTAATCCCTTCTCTTATCAAAAACCCATCAACCCGTTTCTTAAAAATATTTAGCGAGGCAGCCTCCACCACTTCAACGGGCAGAGAATTCCAGAGATTCACCACCCTTTGAGTGAAGAAGTTCCTCCTCAACTCCGTTCTAAACCGCCCCCCCCCCTTTATCTTGAGGCTGTGCCTACTGTCTTTTTTGAGCGGGAACAGTCTCTCCACCTCTATCCTATCCATCCCATTCATCATCTTATACGTCTCAATGAGATCTCCCCTAATTCTTCTAAACTCTAACGAGTACAAGCCTAGTTTATTCAGCCTCTCCTCATAGCTCAATCCCCTCAACTCCGGTATCAGCCGAGTAAACCTCCTCTGCACTCCCTCCAGGGCCAAAACATCCTTGCGCAGGTGCGGCGCCCAAAACTGCACACAGTACTCCAGCTGCGGCCTCACCAATGCCCTATACAGCTGCAGCAAGACCTCCCTACTTTTATATTCAATCCCCTTCGCTATGAAGGCCAGCATCCCATTCGCCTTCCTGACCACCTGCTGCACCTGCAAGCTGGGTTTTTGCGACTCATGCACAAGGACCCCGAGGTCCCTCTGCACCGTCGCCTGCTGAAGTTTTTCGCCCCTTAAGTAATAGTCCTTCCTACCATTCCTCCTACCTTAATGACGGATTCTAACATTTTACCTACCACAGACGTTAAACTAACCGGCCTATAATTCCCCGCCATTTGCCTGGCACCCTTCTTAAACAACGGCGTAACATTAGCCGTTTTCCAATCTTCCGGCACTTCCCCGGAATCCAGCGACGTCTGGAAAATAACCACCAAGGCATCCACTATCACCTCCGCCATTTCTTTCAGAACCCTCGGATGCATTCCATCCGGTCCTGGGGACTTGTCCACAATCAGCCCCTCCAGTCTGTCGAGCACCACCTCTCTAGTAATATTAATGTCATTAAGACCCTCCATTCCTACGACTTTCCATCACTAACACCAAGCAAATTATTCACGTCCTCCTCCGTGAAGACAGAAACAAGAAAGTTATTTAAGACCTTAGCCATATCCCCATCCCCTATCACTAGCTCCCCTTTCTCATCCTCTAAAGGACCAACGTTCACCCTAGCGAGCCTCTTCCTTTTTATATATTTATAAACACTCTTGCTATCCTTTTTTATATTAAGTGCTAGCCCAGCCTCATAGCTTCTCCTACCCTCCTTTATCAACTTATTTGTCAATCTTTGTTGACATTTGAACCTTTCCCAATCCTCTTCTCGCCCACTGCTCTTAGCTACTCTAAACTTCTCCGCTTTTAAGTTAACACTTTCCTTCACCTCCTTCGTTATCCACGACTTATTACCTCTCCTCCTACTGTCCTTTTTAACCATCGGAATAAATTTCTGCTGAGCACCAAGAAAGATCTCCTTAAAGATCTTCCACTGCTCCTCAGCAGACCTACCTTCCAACGCACTCCCCCAGTCCACATTCGCCAATCCTTCTCTCCCCACTATTCAAACAAAGGACGCGTGTCCGGGAACCCACTTTCTCTTCCTCCATCTGCACCAGAAACTCCACCATACAATGATCACTCTCTCCAAGAGGATCCTTCACCGCAAGGTCCCTAATTCTACCCGCCTCATTACATAGCACCAGATCCAAGATAGCTCGCTCCCTCGTCGGCTCCAACACACACTGTTCAAGGAAATTATCCCGGCAGCATTCCAAGAACTCCTCCTCGAGCCCACCTCGTCCAACATGGGTCGACCAATCAATATGCAGATTGAAATCCCCCATAACTACTGCCGTCCCATTCCTGCACGCCGCACTTATTTGCGTGTTAACAGCCCGCCCCACCTCCAGATCATTATTCGGGGGCCTATAGACGACACCCACTAGAGTCTTCCTCCCTTTGCTGTTCCTAATCTCCACCCACAACGATTCCACTTTCTGCTCTTTGGCTCCGATATCATCCCTTGCTACCACCTTGATACTATCCTTAATCAGCAGAGCTACGCCACCCCCTCTTTCCTCCTGCCTATCCTTCCTAAACACTTGATAGCCCTGCACATTCATCTCCCAATCCCTGTCACCTTGCAGCCACGTCTCTGTAATGGCCACCAGATCGTATCCATTTGTGTCGATCTGCGCCACCAGCTCATCCACTTTATTCCGAATGCTTCGTGCATTCAGATAAAGCGCTTTCATCCCAGCGTTCACCTGGACCCTATTTGCCGTAACGCCACCAATTGGGACATCCTTGTCTTCTTCCCTTACCTGTACCCTATCCTTAACTTTAGACCTCATAGCGTCACCTACCCTCGCACCTTCCCCCCCCCCCCCCTAATAAGTTTAAAGCGTGTTTCAGTATTCAGTACCACTCCCAATAGATTAAGCATGGAGTACACTTATTTCCAAAAGATTGCATTCCTGAGTTACCAACTGCAAGAACTTTTGACGATGACCACACATTTATTATAAGTTTAACATTATTTCATATTGATCCATTTATTCAGTTTTCTTATGCAATTCTTATCAACTTGAAAAAAAACATTATACATTTTCAACGTAGGATTTATTTTTTCACTGCCCTACCTACTCAACCAATCCATTCAAACAATTCCAAAATCAATCAATGTCATTTCAATTGCAGGAAGTGGTTTTTCGAAGGCCAGCATCCCATTCGCCTTCCTGACCACCTGCTGCACCTGCAAGCTGGGTTTTTGCGACTCATGCACAAGGACCCCGAGGTCCCTCTGCACCGTCGCCTGCTGAAGTTTTTCGCCCCGTAAGTAATAGTCCTTCCTACCATTCCTCCTACCAAAGTGGACCACCTCACACTTGCCAACATTAAATTCCATTTGCCATTTCCTGGCCCATTCGCCCAGCCGATCTAGATCCTTCTGCAGACTCTCCACACCCTCCGCACAATTTGCCTTTCCCCCAATCTTGGTGTCATCACCAAATTTCGACACCCTGCACTCGGTTCCCTCCTCCAGATCATCTATATAAATGGTAAATAGCTGAGGCCCCAGCACCGACCCCTGGGGCACCCCACTAGTCACCAACCGCCAATCCGAATAGCATCCATTGACCCCCACTCTCTGCCTCCTATTTGAATTAAAGTATGAAGTTTGCACCTTCTCCCTATAACTGAATATGTTTGGGATATTAGAAAGCTAACTATGTGGGGCTGTGGGGATAGGATATTAGGATGCTGAATACGAAGTCCTGAAATGTCAGCAACGAACTTTCCTGAAAAATAGAGAGATAACTGTTGGCCTTTGTAAGTCACAGTTTATCCTTTCTTTCAGGATCGTTTCAAATAGTTGTTCCACTGCTGAAATTTAGGTCTATACTTCTCTGATCTTTCTCCAATACACATTTCCTATACCCCCTCATGTCTGTGACCTGGCGTCTGCCCTGTAATTTTCAGAAAATTATGCTCGCAGGATTCAGTAGATTGTTCCAATGTTAACAATAATTACATTCACTGTACATGATAAATTCGGTGCTTCATTTAATATTCATGCCTGGTCACAGATGTATTTAGTTCCTTCGATACTCAGGTCAAAAGAATAACTGGTTATACACCTCAACACATGATATCTGATAATTTCATATCCACGGTGACTGTGCATGCATTTTGTCCCTATTTAGGTCAAATTGCAAGCTGCAGAGTTCAGGATGCAAGGAGTGCAAAAATGTTGATTGATTTAAATACGCAAAATACATATTTTCCTTTCGTCGTTTTAACATAACAAATGAAAGACTGTTGCCAATTCAAATGTAGCTATTTACAGTTATTTTAGGCCTAATTCATATTTTAAAACAAAAAAGCTCCCCTGGTCTTGTAACTCATTGTCGGGTGTGTGTGTGTGTGTGTGTGTGTGTGTGTGTGTGTGTGTGTGTGTGTGTGTGTGTGTGTGTGTGTGTGAGTGTGTGTGTGTCTGTGTGTTGTGGGGGTGGGGGGGGGGGGGCGGGTAGACAAAAACGTTAAGTCTGATTCTTGTATTCGGACAGACCTCAGGTATCTAAGCGAGGTCTACTGTGCAACCAACACAAAATGCATTCTGCAGAAAATTAAGCAAGAGACTCGAAATAATGTGGGACTTCAACGGGAGGGAGGAATTTCCAAGCCTTGACTCAAATGATATCTCTATAGATGAAGTTATGAAAGGAGTCGAGCAGAAATTAAGTTTCACTGAGTTTTGTGGGACCAACCTAAGCAACTGGCTGAAATATGAGGCTGTTTCTTGCGATGGTTGATGGTGTTTAAACTTAAATGCGATTTCTCTGTTATTTAACGAAAAAAAAAAACCCGGCCTGAATTGTCATTGCTTCCACAAGAAGTTGCTCACTAATTTGAAAAAAGCAAATCACAGAAAGGAAAAAAAAAATCACCTAGTTGTCGGGTTTCAAGACCTTGAATCGGAATTTCAGAGTGCTTTCATAGCAATTTTTTTCTGAATATATTTTCGCCAGTATTATTCAAGTGCAGTCATTAGTGTTTTCTCCAGCGCTGTCACTGGAAATATCATAAAACATTGAAATAAAACATGTTGCCGAACTTCCAATAGCAACTTCCCAGCCAAGTAAACCACACCCCAATTATCGAAACCGGAATATGCAATGGTGATCCTGGCTTCACGGGAATTATGCAAGATCTGTCCAAATTTTCCTGAATGTGAAAACGACAACATTTCGCTTTCGGCCGCGTGGTACTTGTCATTTGTTCTCATAAATGCTATCAGCTTTGAAATTAGGCATGTATCAATCTCATGTGTTTGCCACTGTGACCCAGCTTTAGATTGATACCAAAAACATGGAGATCAATCTTTTGTTCCTGATGATATTTAAGATTCACTTGTTTCACCAAGACATCACTATCATTCACACCTGTCCTTATAAGACAAGATGCACCATGGAATAGAACTGGGCCAGCGTGCAGTCATTTCGATATATTTATTCTATTTGTTGTTGATCCACCCATATAATATGTTATTGCCCATTATATATTTGACAGAAGTTCTCCAATATTTTGCTTAATTCTTAAATCATCAGTAGCCGTTTCTGTTGCAAGTTGTTTTTTTTTAAATGCATGTGCAAAACGTAGCTTCCTTTCCGAACAATAGTTGCTCACCAACAAAGCAAGGTAAGTTTCTCGTATTATGTTGTATGATGTTTCTCAATCTCAGTGACCCCATGTAATGTTTCATCTCCTGGACGATTGGAGAAGTGGAAAGCTGTGGAAAGGAAACAAGTAAAAATGGACAGCAAAAATCGTTATCCCTCCATCTGCATATGCACTGCTGCCCAAAACTCTCTGTAATTGTACTATGTTAGAAAACTTTGTTTAACTCCTATCTTGATAATTACATCGGACGTTATGACATTTATTTGCATTGTTTTTTTTCCTGTCATTCTCCTCAGCGAAGAACAAGTTGGCTTGTGAAACGCTGCTCGCATGACTAAAATAAACCCAAAATAGTGATTGCAACATCAAATATGCTTTGCTAGAACGTGCAGCATTGATTTCAAAGGATCATCAATGGTAATTCAAAATGGAGAATTCATTGAACACTCACCTTCCCGGCAGCGGGCTCGTTCTGTTCAGTCCACAGTCAGATAGGGAGAGTAATAGAGCAAGTGGTAGTGCAAAATAGTGTGAAAGAGGTAGATCAAGACGGAAGGTACGATTAAGACAGAGGGAGTGAGGGATGGGGGATGAAAAATAAGGAAAATTAATGTCAAAATGCACCACAAAAACAATGGTCAATTTATTTACTCATATAATTGATGATTGGAATTTGCAGTTCTTTGTTAATAAATTATGAAGTGTGTTTGTTTTTAGACAACAATAGGGGACGTCAATAGTAAGTTTGCAAATGACACTAAAACTGGTTATTTGGTGAACATTGAGGACGGTTAACTCCTATTGCAGCGGGATCTTGAGTAATTGGACCAGTGGGCTGACGAATGGCAGATGAGTTTAATTCAGACAAATGCGAGGTAATGCGTTTTGGTAGATTGAACCAGGGGAAGACTTATTCAGTTAATGTTAGGGCGTTGGGAAGGGTTAGAGAACAAAAAGACCTAGGAGTACATGTCTGTAGCCCCTTGAAACCGAAGGCACATACACAGAGTGGTGAAGAAGGCATTCAGCATGCTTGGTTTGATCGGTCAGAACACTGAATACTGGACTTGGGACGTTGTGTTTATGTTGTACAAGACGTTATTTAGGAGACAGGGAATACTGTGTGCAATTCTGGTCGCCCTATTATAGAAAGGATAGTATTATACTAGGAAGAGTGCAGAAAAGATTTACTAAGTTGCCACCAGAATTTGATAGATTGAGTTATAGAAAGAGGCTGAATAGACTGGGACTTTTGTCTCAGAGGCTGTGCGGTGATCTTACAGAGGCCAGTAAAATAACGAGGGACATAGACAAGTAGATAGTCAAAATCACTTCACAAAGACAGAGGAGACTAAAACTAAAGGGCATAGGTTTAAGATGAGAAAAGGGAAGACGCAGAAGTGTCCAGACGGTCATTTTGTTCACGCAGAGAATGGTGAGTGTCAGGAACAAGCTGCCAGAGGTAATGGCGGAGGTGGGTACAATTTTCTCTTTTGAGAAAGAGCATTGAAAAAGTTGCATGGCTACGATGGATATAGAGGGATATGGGTCAGATGCGGGCAATTGGGATTATTCTAAGAGTTTAAAAAAGAAAAGGGCGGCATGGACAAGTTGGGTAAAGGGCTTGTTTCCATACTGTAAACGTTTATGTATCTCCGACTCTCTGGCTGACTGTTGATCTCTCGAGTTTTTTTTTCTGATTTGGAACACTGCGTCCAATGCGCAAATACGTACAGAATTGTACAAGTGCTATTTGCTTGCATGTCTACTCATCAAACTTGTCTTTGATGTTGTGTTTACTTCAGTTAAGATATTATCAAGTCAGTGTCCAAATCCTATTCCGGATCCAAAATTATCTTGCCAAATGAAAACAAAAACATTTAATTTAACCCAGGCTCCGTCGACAGTTCAACCCATATCAGGACAAGACAATTATCGAGTATCTGCTTCACAAATTCATAATACAGCCTGCAGCCCTTCCGATTCCATAGCAACATAAGTGTAGCAAGTATAATATATTTCGTTAATATTACTTCAGACGAATTATTTCACAAACATAAAGAAGAGAATATTGCAGTCATCAGACAAACATGTATTTTATAATCAGCAGTAGTTGAAAATATAATGCATGCAACACTTGTCACAGGCCTCCCTTTGCACAGAAGTGATTGAAAACGTTCAACTCTTCAATTCGGACGCACAAACAACATTTGATATATTAAATTTCCTTCAATTTGTTTCTCCTGTGATTCCGTTACAATATTAAATTTAATAAAACAACTGAAAGGAGATGTAAATCTGTGTCATGTACCTCATTAAACTAATACCTGTTCAACTCAGGACTACATGTAAAATACAGTAGCATTTTCAGTGCGGATTTCAGAATTTACCGCTAATGCAATCTTAACCTTCACAACTATCTCAGAATAAATACATGCAAGTGCTGACTTACTCTCGCCTAGTCGCATGCCATGAGAGCATACTAAAAAGGAACTGTAGTAAATTGACAAGAATGTATTTCCTGCGATATAAATACACCCTTCAGTTGTAATATTGGTTCAAATTTAAAACAGAACCTCATTTTGTTTCTATAGCTTTCCTGAAATTTGAATGTGCATTAATCGATTGGTCAATTTGCTTTAAACGTTGGCATATAATACCAATTTCCGTGAGTCCATAACATTTATCAACGCAGCTGCCTCCCAAAATCAGTAATTTAATGATCGCGTTGCCCACCAGCATTAAAAACTAGACAAATACTGACATATTTGTAATTATGTGGCAAACACTCATCCCTATATCTAAGAACTGTACAAATGCCTTTGCCTCTTCTCGTTCTACCTGTTTTTTTAAGTAAACTGTCTAAGAATTAATATTTGTCTCACTGCCACAAATTATGTTCTTCCATCGCTTTACATGTTTGCCAAGCAAAATATGACATCACATATGTTAATCGCATTGATTTTAGAACTTTGTCTTCTCCTTCTTTTGTTCAAGAGTGTGATCTGTTGCTCCATTGCTTTCGATTAAATGTGCATGCCTAAGTGTCCTATCTAATATTTTCTGTAGAGTAACCATGTTCTACCTTTCTGTGTCTCAATTCCATAACCGGTTTGTGCCTCTACATTATGTTTTTTTTTTACTTTTGATACCTATTGGCATTTCTTAGTCGATTTTCATACAGGTTCTGTTGTCACCTTTCTAAAACTATATGCACCTCGATCTCAATATAGATTCCGTGTCCCGCCATGTCTTCCATGCATTTGCTCTGTCTGCATGAGGTGAAATGCATTCCTATGATCATTATATATATATATATATATATTTATATATGTGCAGGTATATGCACTTTCTCACAATATCAAATAGGTAGGGAGAAATCCTGGATTTGGGGTGTTAGAATTCTGGCATAAACGGATTTTATTTCAATTTTGACACCTTTTCAGTGATAGCTGGCTCCCATCTTTCAGATTGTCCTAATTTCACACTTAAGTAAAACGAGTCCATTGCACCCTTACCATATTTGCACCAGGCGAAATCTTTATCCGCTAGGCGAAGGAAAAAAAAAACAATCTGCACAACACATTCTTGTGATGACATTACTTCTCAGATCCAGATTTAAAAAAAAACAGAGATACGGCAGGCACGAGACGTGTTCAGATCATATTCTTGTCCTTAGCAGAAGTGTTTCACCATTAATTGAAATAAAATGAAAAAGTATTTATGACGAACAAAATAATAAAATGTTGTAGTTCATTTCATATTTTCGACTCGTGAATATGTGATATTCCAACATGTGTTTATTCTTCTGCATTGTGTTATATTAGAAGCTTCTGTAATATAAACCAATAATCGAAATAAATAATAGGATGTTATCGCCCCCCTCCCCATTCACCACACATTATCACGAAGCAGGTAAGTAAATTGAAAAACAAGGGAAGAACTTGATTGCCGGTATCAACGAGTGTTAGATTTAAAATGACTGAAACAGTGACCAGGTTGTTAATTGAGCCAAGGTTTATTATCCCCTGGATTGGCAAAACAAAAGGAACGTTCAGGGTTCTGTTTTGGCAACAACAGCAGGGAAATTACGTAAACTGTCGGACACTTCTGAAGACAGAGAACTTTCCAGATTTGTTCATGCTCATGAAATATGTTTTGTTTCGTTTCGATCGTCTGCGTAAGCCAAATTCTACGTGAAATTGAAGGTGACCATTTCAAAATATGCCTTTTGCGATGAGACGTCAAGCATTAGACAATAGAGGCTGAAGACAGATTAGTGAAAAAAAAATCGTATTTGGTTCATTTCATCATCTGGATTTACTACCTAAAATGTTATCAATATTTAATGTCACATTAAGTCTGGGAACCTTTTACAAAGCCAGATTCATACACTGTGCAGGTTAATATACAGTAACTAACAGCAACAAATCACACGCAATTAATTACCCATAGTTCAACGTTTTACTTTCAAATCCACAGCAGCTTCTCATTTGCACATCGATTATGGAATTGATTTCAGTTCATTTCACTTGATCCCATGCCTTAAACAAAACATCCACACCTGCACCTCGTGATAATTCCTCCTAATGCATATAACAGTGGAAAATGTTTCAAACCACAATTTGAAGACACATCTTTGGTTCATAAGCAGAACTTCTATCTGTATGTTTATTTTACTTGATGTTCAAGATGTCTCTGATGATATCACTCACTGTCTCTATCAAGTGACGAGATGGTTCACATACAGGAAACATGGAAGAGACATGCTTTCTCATTTGTCGATCCCATTGCTTTCCTATGATGGTAATCTTTGGCGCAGTCAAATGTGCAAATATTACTCTCACAGATAAATATGTGGCATCATATCTGTCACTTTTTCAGAGAAAACATAACTGTAAAACAATCACGAATTAACGAAATGTATTTACTTCACAGCCGGTTGCGGAGAGAGTAAATAATGGCTCAAACATTTATTTTCCCTAACTGCTGTTTCTCTGTTAAATGAACTAACAAAGCATGCTCTCATCGCATTCCCACAAAGAAATGGTAAATCTTCAACTGCGCGATCAGTGATGTTAAATAGTCAGTAAAATAACACATGTGCGAAACTGAAAAAAAAAAACGAGTGTGTATCTTGGCATTATTAATTTTTTCCTTGGTTCAAATTGTGAATTCGGGGCCTCAAATGGAATATGGTTTAAGTTAGGTTCATGCAATAATTCCGAAAACATGTAAGTGCTAAATTTAGTGAAGTTCAAGAGGAATGAAAAAATGCGCACGGGTGTCACATTGGTTTTTTTTATTTTATTTTTTTCAAGTTATGCACGTTTCGGAGGTGGGATTTATCTGCTGCAACATTAAATGCGGGTTATTAGACGATTTCCTCGTGATGAAGCAAGGCGTTTTCTTTGAAGAAAGGGTAACCAATTCAAGCTGTTGTGCTGAGTTTAATTGCTAATGATAATTCGGAAGAAACAAAAATATATCTCAATGTCAGAACTCGAAACTTCTTAGCTTTTGTTTTCACTTTGTCCAGGGCCGGGCCGTCAACAGTCGATGTTTAACGATGGTGTAATCTTGACTGAGAGTTTCCGGTCTGGATCCTGAGGTGCAGATATTGCAATGCATCATTGAGGTATTTGTGAATTTAAGTGGATTGTTTGCTTCGGGGGATAATACCTTACGACACATATTATGACATGGTTTCGGATTTGTTATCAACTTTTTTCAAAACAATTGGGCTGCAGTGTTAATGAGCGAATTGAGTTTCTTCATAAATATACAACAAACTATTAAGGAGGAGTGGCATTGGCATGGACGGGATATGTTTGTGGGTGCGGTGGAGGCAGAAATTCTGTAGATGGGAGCAAAATTATTAAAATAATTTGAGCAATTATTGGCAGCACTGAGAGCAACCGCAGAAGGCTGACGTCAGATTTCCAATTATATGGAGATTGTTTGAAATGAACAATGGAACAGAAAACGCAAACTTGTTGCTTATTGAGTACAGTGTCTGCCAACTAGAAATAATTGGATGTTGCTATTTAACATCTTCAAACAGGACACATGGGTTGCAACAGGAGATAAAGGCAGAGTTTATGTGGTTTTGTGACACGGAAATCATGTTTCTTCAACAAATTTGCTTTTCTTCAGTAAGAAGCTTCTGCTGCGAATAATATGTCGCAACGGGATGCATATTACACCTGTCTCCACATGATTCATGCTAAATGTCTACGTCAATGTTACTGCAGAAAACAGAATCTCAAATAATATGGGTTAACCTGCATGCATGCATGGAAGATGGGTTGCTTTTCCAAAGCAAAAAGTCGACAAAAAAAAACGCATTCTAAGTTCGTTAAAATGCGATGAGATGAGTGTTATTCTATCTCAACATTTTCAGTTCATAGGGGTGATGGAGGTCAAAGGATTAAAGAGATGGTGTTCCAGTTTGATGAAGACAGAAAATGAGGAAGGTACGTATCTACATTTGAGGGTATAGGGAGTCTATACAAATATTGTTTGGTAAATTGTCTCGACCACATTCGAACGAATGCAATTTCATGACAGAATAAGAGGTAATGTAGAATTCTTTGAACGAGGCCATTCATTTGATTTTTACAATAATAAGCAGACAAGGTTAATGCACTTGTAAAATGCCTCATTATATATTGAGAATTCACAACATGCCGGAAACAAATTGTACACTGCAAAGCTATTGTACAGTGCATAATACAAATTAACCTCATATTAGAAGTTTAAATCTCAATTTCAATTTCTAAAAATAGTGTGTCTTGGGCAAATTCGTTCTGAATGCAGCATCATGGGGAACAATGATAGAAGGCCAAATTCTTCGAATGGAATGGGGCAGAGAAAGGCAGCTTTGGTTACCTGTTTTTGACTGTGCCAAATGATGTTTAATAGTGTTTTGTATGGAAGAGAGTGGATTTGTTCACAGTGGAATGTTCTTGGGTAGCAAAGCTGTAAATGTCTCTCAGGCTGATCGCGGGAGACAAATTCGGCCGATTAATTATCCAAGCTACAACGACTGACCTTCATTACCCGAATTTACAAGGCTTAAGTTTTCTAGGTAATGGGAAAGGAAACTCATGACCTCATATTTCTGTTGGCAAGTGGGGCATTAGTTTCCTAGTTAACAACAATCAATATTGTGAGCGGATTCTCCAGTTTGATTGACAAGGCTGGGCAGCATATTAAAATGTTCAAAATAATATAATACTTCTTTTAAGATGTTGAGATTAAATCGGAGTGCACAGTCAACCCTCATTGAATGCGTCTCCCTCCTGATGCAAACATCGGCAAACCAATTCATTTTCGCTCCTTAAATATGCTGTCTTTTGCAGTCCATCTGTTGTTTGAATGTTTCATAGTGTCACAGAGTCATAGAGGTTTACAGAACGGAAACAGACCTTTCGGACCAATGTGTGAATGCGGCGTTTTTAACACTTAATTTGGTCCCAATTGTCCGAGTTGATCCGAGTGACCAAAGATGTGGATAGGGGTAAGGCAGTTGACGTGGTATATATGGATTTTAGTAAGGCGTATGACAAGGTTCACCATGGTGGGCTTCTGCAGAAAATGCAGATGTATGGGATTGGGGGTAATCTAGGTACTTGGATCAGGAATTGGCTGGCAGATAGGAGACAGAGAGTGGTGATTGATGGTGAATATTCGTCATGGAGTTCGGTTAAGAGTGGTGTGCCTCATGGATCTGTTTTGGGGCCTCATAATAATAAAATAAAAATTAATTATCTGGATGAGGGAATAGTTGGGTGGATTAGTAAGTTTGCTAATGACAGCAAAGTCGGTGGTGTGGTAGTTTGTGAGGAAGGGTGACATAGTTTGCAGGGTGACTTAGGCAGGTTGCAGAGCTGGGCCGCGAGATGGCGGATGGAGTTTAATGCGGAGAAGTGTGAGGTAATTCATTTCGGTAGGAGTAACACATGTGTTCAGTATAGGGCTAACGGGAGGACTTTGAATAGTGTGGAGGAGCAGAGGGATCTAGGTGTATGTGTACATAGATCCCTGAAAGTTGGGAATCAAGTAGATAAGGTTGTTAAGAAGGCATACGGTGTCTTGGCGTTTACTGGTAGGTGGATTGAATTTCGGAGTCGCAGCGTCATGTTGCAACTGTACACAACTCTGGTGCGGCCGCACTTGGAGTACTGTGTGCAGTTCTGGTCCCAACATTACAGGAAGGACGTGGAGAGGGTGCAGAGGAGGTTTACCAGGATGTTGCCTGGTATGGAGGGGAGGTCATATGAGGAGAGACTGAGGGATTTGGGGTTGTTTTCGCTGGAAAGAAGGAGGCGAAGAGGGGATCTTATTGAAACATATAAGTTGATTAGAGGTTTAGATATGGTGGACAGTGATAGCCTTTTTCCTTGGATGGAGAATGCTAGCACGAGGGGCCATGGCTTTAAATTAAGGGGTGGTAGTTATAGGATGGATGTCAGGTGTAGGTTCTTTACCCAGAGGGTGGTGAGAGTTTGGAATGCCCTGCCTGCTGCGGTTCTAAATGCACCTAGTTTGGGGACGTTTAAGAGATCTGTGGATAGGTTTATGGACGAAAAGGGATTGGTTTAGATTAGTGGGTAAGTGTTTAAAAAAAAAACTGGTCGGCGCAATATCGTGGGCCGAAGGGCCTGTTCTGCGCTATAATGTTCTATGTTCTATATCTCTCTATAATCATCTTGCCCATGTAAATGATTATTTTATTTTTTAATACAGAATTGTACCTGACTCGACTACTACAGCTGATGCGTTCCAGGCACACATCAACCTCTGTGCGAAAAATAAATGCTCCTTTGGACCCTTTCATATCTCGCCCTCTCAAGTTAAACCTCCGTCCTCTATTTTTAGACTCTCCAATCTCTGGAAGAAGATACCCTGATTATTTAAAAAACCCCTATAAGGTCACCCATCAGCCTTTTATGCTCCAGAGGGGTAAAAATAATGTCGCAATCTGTCCGTCTGATAACACAAAACACAAAGTTCCAGGAGTATGTTATTAAACTTTCTCTGCAGTCGTTCTAGTTTAGTAATACATATTCTATCGGAGTGACCAGGGCTGTAATCAATATCTCAAGGGTGGCCTTACCAATGTCTTGCACAACTTCAACAAGGTGTCACAACACCTGCATTCAATATTCTGACGAATGCAGTCATGATGTGGACATACCGGCTTTGGACTGTGGTAAACACAGAAAGAAGTCTCACAGCATCAGATTAAAGTCCAACAGAGTTATTTGATCGTAATCTTCACTAACATTCGAGGTTTGCTCCTTCGTCTGATGAATGCTGTGTTCTGTTCACAACCAGAACATATAAAGACACACACTGTTTACAGAAATTTGTTAGAATTCGAATCTTTAGAGTTAATCAGTTCTTAAACTGCAGACAATGTAAGAGGACATAGCATTAAGCATTGGTTAAAGAGTTGCGTATTGTCTCCAGACAGGAGACAGTCTGAAGACTGGATCTGTAAGCCCAGTCTGAAGACTGGATCTGTAACCTTCATCACTTGCATGGGCTTGCAACATCTCACTTATTGTCCTGTCCGGAGACAGTACTCAGATCTTTAACCTATGCTTAATGCTATCTCCATTCATTGTCTGCACCTTTAAGAAATGATTTGCTGTAAAGCCTCACATTCCAATCTGTATTCTGTGTGGGCCTTTATATGCTCTGTGACCAGAACTCTCCACTCACCTGACGAAGGGGCAAACCCCAAAAGCTCGTGGAGTTTACTATCAAATACGGCTGTTGGACTTTGACCTGGTGTTGTGAAAATTCTTACTGACCAATGTAACAAAGCTTGCCGAATGCTGTCTTCACCACTCTGTCCATCTTTGTCACCAATTTCAAGAAACTATGGACCTGTATCCCTAAATATATTCGCTCTGTAACTCTACCTAACGCCCTACTATTAGCTGGCCTGGTAGCAAAATGTGTCAGTCAATGTCATCGTAGTCTAAAATATCAAAACTGTGATTTAATAATTGACACTCAACTGTCAACTAAATACAGGACACCCCAGAAGGCAAAAAAAAGTTGTTTTTTTCTTACAAACATAGATTCTCCATTGACGCAAGAGTAACGTTCAAGAATATAGACGTGCAAATACTAACAGTTTGCAGAACAATAGCAGACAGTAACATGTGCAGCTCCGAGAACACACATAACCCAAATGCCGATTTACAATTTCAGCAAGTAACTAAACAAAAAAAAATAAACTTTTCATTACGAGAGTGATTGTAAACAATGCAATCAATTGTAAACAATGCAAACAATGGTGTGTGGATGTGGGGGGAGGTGCGATAGATCACTTTTGATAATATTAAAGGAGGAATTATGCAATTAGGTTAGAAGTAGCTCAGAGAGAGAAAAAAAACTTCAAAGCCGACTTGCTTGACGGTGTGCGTTGACTTATCAGCAAATGTTTGCAGACACATCTTATATCGCCTTTTTGACTTTTAAAGTAAGATACCTGAGAGAAATGTTCAAAATTCTCAGGCTTCTACACAGGGTGGATATGGATAGAAGTGATCCTCTTCAAGAAGAATACAATCCCACCGAAATTCAGTAGTAAGAAATGAAAAATAAAAATAAATACCTCCCATTTGAAACGAAGATGAACAAAAGTATCACAAAAATAATTGTGACGTTTTTGGTAGTGGCTTCTTGAGGGTTTTTTTTTCATTTATTTCGGGTGGTTGGATATCTATTTTCGTCAGCAAACCTTGTCATGCAACAGTACATTGGATGATGAATTATTAATATCAGGTTATATATTGTTTTGTCAAATGACACAGAATTCACATGCAGCTGAATGACCTACTGTTGTTCCTTTTGCCTACGTTTCATGTTTGCATTGACGTTCCACGATGCTTTTGAGAGTGCATAATTGTTTGAGAGCTTACTTAATCCTGAACCGTTTCTTAGCGAACAACAGTAATGATTTATTCTCCTGTTAGCATAGATGTAGTCAGCAAAAACAAAATGGGCGGGATATTTAAAAGCACATCCGCCTGAATTCGATATGATCGTGCCAACACAGAATTGCGCTCTCGGAGCTTCAACCACCCGCGGAATCGGGGCAGCGGTGCTGGTAAACTTCTGGTCATTAATTCTCCACAGTGTGAAACAGTGTTCACGATGTTCGCTATCGACACATAAAATCTCAAACACAAAGTTAAACAAGACAAAAATACTTACCAGCAGTGTAAATATCTACCACTGTTGGGTATAAGAGAAGACAAATGAAGAGTTGCAAAATTTATTTTCTTTCCCATGAACAGAAATCTAGTTCAGGGGAAACACATATCATACCAACACTGAAACCTCGAAAGGTGTTTCTGCAATCCTACTCAAGATGTATACACATAACCCATGTCACACTATAACTGTACCTTCAAAAAACCTTTTCATCTATAATTGCAAATCAGCAGAAGAGGAAGGAGAGAAGGAAACTATTTCTGAATATTTGGCTGTATTGCAACATTCTTGGAGTATCCATGTCTGACTTCGGGGAAAAAATATATCAGTGTTCGTCCATGAAATAAATTAGGTAAGTTATTGAAGATTTCACGAAAATCAACAGTTTGAATAAATCGGTACAAAATCATTTTACAGGATTGTGGGTTTGTAAAGTAATGTAAAACAACATGAACATCTTTGTTCACAAAAAAAATCATCGTTTGAAATTAATCCGTCAAAGGCAATAATGCAAGTATGATCTTTTTAATACGGCATGAGTTTTCATCCTCTGAGGAGACATATGTAACATGTGGATGTATGAATTTTTTGAACATAACGCTAAAAATTATGCTCTCAACAACATAAACCAATATACGAATACCTGTCCAAACGTTTCCCTATATTTTACAATAAAATTAGACATAACTCTTTCTGTTTCTCTGTCTTTTTCTATTACTTGAAAATTATTTGTTTATATTCCCTCAGACCTTGCGACTGGATTGCTGTAATCCATCTGAACTCTTCACAGCTTGTTTTCCGTCCTAACTTTGTCTGTTGTGGAAATTTAATTCGCTCTGCCTTGGCACTCCACTGAGAGGAAAATCACATTTAATTAAACTTGTTGAATTTTCTTGATTCCTGTTGCACACAACCTGTGGCAGCTTACAAATTGAAGTTACTTACACTCATCGTCATATTGTTGAAATTCTCTTCGCCGAGCTGTTCTTTATCAGTTTCTTCTGCTCCCCCGAAAACATGATTTTTTTTTTCGCAGAAAATTAAATAGTGTACATTGCAAGTACCTTTTCAGGCACCAAATAAAACTGAATGTCATATCTTTTTTTTTCCTTCATCAGTTATTATACTTGTCGAGGCATAAATTGGCAATATATATCCCCCTTCATTTAATGTAGGCATAGTGCAAAATAAACTTGCATCATTGGTTATGAAGATGCAAGCTAATATACTGTGTAAATGTTGGGGCAGAGGAGCTTTGTTTTGCGAATTTTCCTCTATCTCCTTTTCTCAAATACAGGAACAAGATTAAATAGCTTGCAGTCAGAAAGCTTCTCAGCATATCGTAAATTTACAAAACTTGCATCTGCTATATCAGATTCGTCCATTTTTAGAGAGGGCATTGCAGGACATCAGCCCTCCTTAACATCTGAGCTTTGAGTTTCAAGTGTTTTCTCAACAATGTTTCCCATAGATTTTAATTGCTCCAAGTCCCACCCTGTTCTTGGTTTCAAAGATTTTCCAATATGCTGTCTTTGCATTCAGTCATGAAGGCTGATGGGAAAAAAAACATGACTAACATCTCATCACCTTTAAGGTGTTTGCACTGTTAATTTCCCCAGCGACTTTCTTTGGAGAATTATTTTTCAGTCAGGTATTTTGTTATGTTTGAATAAACTCGGTGTGGTGTTGCATCAAAAATAAATTCACACAGTAAAACATGTTTTTCCTGAACAATCACGCAAACTTCGCCCGATGTATTTAGAGAATTGATAAATGAATTTTCCACACAATACAAAATCAAATGCAAGTTTGAAGGTGATGACCTCTTAAAACTGCAGCTCCTCATCGGTGATCAGAGTCCCCCCAACACAGTGGTCATGCAAGGGATAAAACAAAGTGATGCAGCTCAAGGATTTTGCAATTAACATACGTAATGTTGCACTAATTTGAAAATAAAATGTAGACTTCCTTCACAGTAGTTGAGTCGCCTAGTGACCAGATCATTAAAACAAAAGTGACTCCAGAACGATGAACAAACTGGTGAGGAGGATCAAGCCACTCAGCTGAAAACAGAAATATCCCATAACATTGGCAAATGGCTTAGGTTATGAGTTTTTTATTTTGATCTTTTTTTCCCCAAACTCTGGCGTTGCAATACTGAGAGCAAGAGTAATTTTATTTGATAACTTAATATTCAGATATTGTTATTAGCTATTAATTATTAGATTCTTTTGGACAAATTGTGTCTGTATTTTTTATCTGACTCCATATTTGATGATAGTTAGAACCTCCGTTCCAATAAGCAAATACATATAATTTATTAAGAACTAAAACCAATGCACATCAAATTTCTGCAGCTCTTTTATAGTCTTTCAAGAACTCATGTTTTTTGTCGGGCGAAAATTTCCTATATATTTCCCAGGAATTTTACTGGGTGTGATAGCAATTTATGAGAAAAGAAGGCAAGCAATAATGTCGTGACAACACCCAGCTCAGCATGATTTTAAACATTTGGCTTAACCGTAGTGTCAAATAAGTTTGCAATCTGAGGAAATGTACTTGTTGTTTAAACAGTGTTCTTCACTTTCTACTTAAGTTCTGTGGTGGTCTCCAATTGATACATGCAATAGGCAAGTTTTGTGATGTTCTCCATTTCTTTTTCAATGACATACTTGACAGTATACAATTATTTCCATGTAATAATATATTTACTGTTGTTGGTCACCTCATTCTTCATCATTTAGATTGAAAATCTCACTGAGATTTCTCAGTTCAGCACATACGATTGAAGCATTTCACTATACTGAAGTTATGAAACTACCTAACTTTTTTTTTTCTGGACCATTACACTTGTTCAATAGTCAACACGTTTCCAATGATATTCTAAATTTTGACCCTCACATCTGCAAACATCACCGAAGAACAGGTTGCAACTTGTTTAATCAATGACAAGTGTCAACTGACGTATCAATTGCATGCAATACATTCGAAATCACAAGTTGATTGTGACCCTGAAATTGTTTTTTTTTTAATACATATTAGGTAATATGATTAGTTGCTTGCTATGAGGACGTAAAACTTATGTCACAGCCAAAGTTTGGGAAAATCAAATAGGAACAAAAGACAAAACTTATAATCTGAGTCATTTGCCAATGTTTGGGGATATTTCTGTTTTCAGCTGAGTAGCTTGATCCTCCTCATCAGTTTATCCATCGTTCTGGACTCATTCTTTTTAATGATCTGGTCACTATGTGACTCAACCACTGTGAAGGAACTGTACGTTTTATTTTCAAATTAATGCAACATTACGTATGTTAACTGCAAAATCATTGAGCTGCATCATTTTATTTTATCCTTTGCACGACCACTGTGTTGAAGGGACTCTAACCAACGATGCGGACCTGCAGGTTTAAGAGGCCTTCACCTTCAAACTTGCAGCTGATGTTTTTGTGTGGAAAATTTATTTATCAATACCCTTAATACATCGGTTGAAGTTTGCATGATTGATTTAGGAAAAACGTATTTTACAGTGTGAATTTAATTTTGATGGATGTAAATATAAAACAGAAACAATGTTAAACATTTCAAATTGCTTTGACGTTACAAGAAGCTGAAAAATACCTCAGCGATCGTAAAAAAAAGGTTGCCCTTCAAATACATGCTTCGTGAAAAGCATACAAACTCTCATCTACTTTTGTTGGACGCTCAGTGAATGTGGGAAATCTCTCGCTCTCCCTCTCTCTCTCTCTCTCCCCCTCACTATGCAGTACCTCCCACGACCGCCATCCCAAAGTCGGCCACACATATTCTATGACGACGCAAAGTAGAATCATAATTACAACTGCGCAGGATTCTGAGTCACTCACGATTTTGAAGTTTCTCAATGCCTATGGGAAACAAAAACGAAATGGGTATCCAATGACGATTTAGAAGTAAACGCATTTGAAAGAAACATTGTTGAAAATGACTTTCACAGGATGACGTGCACAGGCGTCAATTACACCGTTTGGCGAAGTGTCACCATGTCAATTCGATATTTCAGCTGGCAGCGACCAATAATCTGAAATCATATAGTGGAAGTAACTCAATAAGCATTCGCCCTGTAATACTTTCATGTGGGGCGGTACTCACTCGCGACGTGAAATGTCAGAAACTGCGTGCTCGTATTGTTACCGCTCAACATTTGACAGAAAACTTCCGAATGCCAGAGATATACATGGGTTGCATCCATAGCCTGTTGAATCTAAGACGAGGGAAACAATCAGGAAATGACAAATAAAATGATTTGGGAGCAAATTCTCCGGACAATGGAAACTTGAGGCGTAATATTGGCATTCAGATTCAGGACAACTGAATAGGCATTTACGAATCAGCAGCCAGAAATGATGGAAACGGAGCTTTTGTTGATTTGCACAACGGATGGCCTTGATGTAAGTTGTTGCGACGGAAGTGTGTTTTGAAACAGGGAAAACGATTTCAACATCGCATAAGCTTATTTAAATAAACGTCTAAGAACATAAGAACATAAGAAATAGGAGCAGGAGTAGGCCATCTGGCCCTTCGAGCCTGCCCCGCCATTCAATAAGATCATGGCTGATCTGTCGTGACTCAGCTCCACCTTCCCGCCCTCTCCCCATAACCCTTAATCCCTTCTCTTATCAAAAACCTAATTCAAGGCAATATAATATAAACGCTGTCTTCCATTACAAGCAATGATGCAACGTTGTATTACTTCTTTCAATTATTTCTGGAACAGTTGTATGTCAGTAGATTGCAACCATGCTGTCCCAATATATGAAAGCATTATTTTTCCAAAATACTGAGGAGTCATCTGAAATCAACAGTTCCAACAGAGCTGGATAACACGAAACTCATTTCTAAACAGACGTGCGTGTCATCCCATGCTTTCATAATTATTTCTTCGTCTTTTTTTTCCGTTTCTGTTACTTAGTTGTCAAAATGCATTCAACTCCAACGAACCTAACAATTGCAGAGACATTTTAAAAGGCACGTCAAAACAACTGCAAAAGTTATATATATATATATATATATATATATATATATACTTCATAAGAACATAAAGAACATAAGAAATAGGAGCAGGAGTAGGCCATCTGGCCCTTCGAGCCTGCCCCGCCATTCAATAAGATCATGGCTGATCTGTCGTGACTCAGCTCCACCTTCCCGCCCTCTCCCCATAACCCTTAATCCCTTCTCTTATCAAAAACCCATCAACCCGTTTCTTAAAAATATTTAGCGAGGCAGCCTCCACCACTTCAACGGGCAGAGAATTCCAGAGATTCACCAACCTTTGAGTGAAGAAGTTCCTCCTCAACTCTGTTCTAAACCGCCCCTCCCCCCTTTATCTTGATGCTGTGCCCCCTAGTCCTACTGTCTTTTTTGAGCGGGAACAGTCTCTCCACCTCTATCCTATCCATCCCATTCATCATCTTATACGTCTCAATGAGATCTCCCCTCATTCTTCTAAACTCTAACGAGTACAAGCCTAGTTTATTCAGCCTCTCCTCATAGCTCAATCCCCTCAACTCCGGTATCAGCCGAGTAAACCTCCTCTGCACTCCCTCCAGGGCCAAAACATCCTTGCGCAGGTGCGGCGCCCAAAACTGCACACAGTACTCCAGCTGCGGCCTCACCAATGCCCTATACAGCTGCAGCAAGACCTCCCTACTTTTATGTTCAATCCCCTTCGCTATGAAGGCCAGCATCCCATTCGCCTTCCTGACCACCTGCTGCACCTGCAAGCTGGGTTTTTGCGACTCATGCACAAGGACCCCGAGGTCCCTCTGCACCGTCGCCTGCTGCAGTTTTTCGCCCCGTAAGTAATAGTCCTTCCTACCATTCCTCCTACCAAAGTGGACCACCTCACACTTGCCAACATTAAATTCCATTTGCCATTTCCTGGCCCATTCGCCCAGCCTATCTAGATCCTTCTGCAGACTCTCCACACCCTCCGCACAATTTGCCTTTCCCCCAATCTTGGTGTCATCAGCAAAAGCCTCAGTTTAAAATGCTAACTTTGGTTCCTTGGAAAGCACAAAATACATGTTTTTTTCACATGGCCTCTGGTTGTTCAACGTAATCAAATTGCACTTTGAAACATTGATACGGTCGTCGTGTCACATATGCCGTTTTAGCACACATGTAAAACTATACGACGTTTCTTCAACTTCTTGTACTATGAATCCACTAATTTCGAAGATCCTTCAGTTCCATTATGTAAATGAATCATCTTTATCCCCCGAATAATTGTACCATCAAGGAAGTTTAAACATTTTCAGGAAGAACGGCAAAATATTATTAGTGCCTTACGGGATTTATCTTTCTCTGCATCTATTGGAAATAAGATAAACAAATTTATATTCAACGGACGTGCAGGAACAACCATAACACATGTACATACTACTGTATTATTGGGGTCTCATTTAAAGCTCCTCGGCTCATAATCAAAGCTTCCAGCCATGATGTGTGCAGATGCCAATGTTCTCTCTGAATGGAAAGCTGCGATGTCTTTTAGAAGACGACGTCGGAAAGAAAAGGATAACAGATCAAAGAGACGATGGATTGGAATGCTGAAAAACACACTCGTTGTCCCCGCATTGCAGAAACTTTAAAAGAAAAGAAGTAATGGCAAAACAGTTTTTTTTAAAGAAGTATGATGTCAGTAAATGCTTTTCTGGATTGTTTGCAAACGTTATTTGACAACAAGTGACATCAGCGCCTTCATTGGGCATTCATCATACATTGTTCTTTTTTTTCACAGACCGATTTTTTCGGCCCTTAAATAAGGAAATAAGAATGAGTATTTGAGAGACATTTCCGGGAGGATTAGCAAAATTCTGGCATCCAAAAAATTATCCTGAATGCTGGATTCACGATAATCTATTTCGAACTTATACATGATAAGGTTAAATTCGTTTGAACAAAAATGTCTCAGGTTTGATGTTTAGCTTGGTCATAGCATTGGGATAGATTACACATAGTTAAGCATAAGGGTAATGATTTTCAAACAAGCGTGCTGAATTTAAGGTGATTTATTTCGACTGACGATAGTTACAAAGCAGTTATTCTGCAGAGTCTGAACAAACAAAGAGTTTGTAAGTGCATATCATATAATTGACGGCAGATTTGAGGGAATTATTGCGGATAATTAGGGCACTTCACCTAAAGTCGGAGCAATGGGTGAAATTTCCAATTTCGTTTGGGTGCAAATGTGTTAAATTCCGTATTTTAACCAAATTTCCAGTGAAAAGTTTTAGTAAGCCAATCGGCTTGCCACTTTTCTTTTCGGTATGCGATGCCCATTTAAGTTGCATGACTTAGCAAGTTGAAAACGCAACTCTACTTATCAGTTCATGGAATTAATTTTAAATACGTATGAAATTATTGACTACTGTAAAAATAACGTCAGCGCAACCACGGGGATATGTTGAATACAACTTCATGCTCCGTTGCATGAATAAGTTGGCTTCTCTTCCTGATTAATATGTGATTTATGAATTCAGAATTCAAATCAATTATGCCTTTAAATTCATCAGAAGAGCATATGTAGAATGTAGACAGCAGAGTTTCTATTTCAGTTCAGATTAAGAGCAGATAACGCAGTTTAGGCGGACTTTTTGTTCTCACTGCAAGGAACGATGTGTTATATATATTTTCTCCCATTTCTGAAAGCACAGAGAACTAATATTAGATCTGTTTTATTTTGCACGTGTCTGGTGATATATATTTTAGCTGCAGAATCGCATGCTGTCCTGATTAATATGTGCTTTAGCGTTTATATCAAATCTATTGCAATGTCACAGAATTCGTTGAAGGGGATCTCTGTGGAAAAAAAACAAGCGGGCTATGGTTTTATCACGTGACGGAATGACTGTCTTTATTCGTCTCTTGGACATACTAAAGCTGAAATGAACAACCAACATTTCACATTGAGTTTGGCATACACTTATGAAAAAAGTGCGACATGAATTCTTCTAAGTCTGAAACATCTTGAAATCTATGAAAACCTGACCATTAACTGACGATCTCCCAAATGGAATCATCAAGGAAGCAAAAATAACTTCATGAAGAACGAAGAATTATAAAACTGTCTTACCTGCTTGACATTTTGTTAATTCTTTATGAAATAATACAAATGATTGAACATTCAGAGTAAAAAGTAAACATATCTAAAGTTACACCTTCAAGGTAACATTCAATCTCATGTTAGCAGCTCATTCATAATCACGCCTTAAATTAATTTCCTGTGTTGATTCTAATGATATAATCTGAAAGACTATGTCAGCTGGAAAAGAAAACGCCATTGCGACAACGATAATAACAGATGTTGAGGAGAAACGCAAAAGCCTCTCACCTTCCAATCTCATTGCAGAATAATTTCACCAAAAATTGCACAATGAGAAGCGTGTGTGTGTGTGTGTGTGTGTGTGTTTAATAAGACGGCAGAAAGTGAGTCACCGGATTTTTATTATGAATTTCTATCGAAATGCAGCACATAAGTGGAGTTAACGCGTTGACGCGTTTGCTATTTCGTTAAAACAAAATCTGGTTTCACAGCGGCACAGATAGTGATCGTAAGTGGCAGAGACATAGAAAGTAACTTTTGCCTCTTCGTTCAGGCGTCTTTTAGGATTCATAATGTTTATTTAATAGTCATAATTAAAGTTATATTTATACGAAATGAAGTTTGTGTGAATATCCACATTTGCACTTTCGCCTAGCATATATCATCTCTCTTAAACGTATTCTTACAAATCGTAATTGGTCGCACAATGATGCAAACACAATCGGAAAATCAATCAAAATGTGTTTTTATTTTTCAATTTTTTACAAGTCTTGCAACACCAGATTAAAGTCCAAAAGGTATATTTGGAACCATGAGTTGACTCATCGTGTGAATGGATGTAGGCTCATAAATAACCCTGTACCTGCGAATGCAGGTAAAGGTTGGCGGCTCATAAATGGCATCAATATTTCATCTGAGTCACAATTGGAAAATATGTTCAGTTTGGAATGTGAAAAATATTTTGATTGCGAGACTTTACAATTAATCACTTCCTGACAGGTACAGACAATGTGAGACGGAATTCCATTTCCCTCAGCACGCTCTGAACATCATTAAAAGGAGGATTTGGTAGGCCCAGGGAACCGTGGTGCACCAAAAAAGTTGATTCGTTGGTTAGGAAGAAAAAGGAGGCTTATGTTCGGATGAGGCTTGAGGGCTCAGGTAGTGCATCAGAAAGTTTTAGATTGGCTAGGAGGGAGTTGAAGAGGGAGTTAAGAAGGGCTAAAAGAGGGCATGAGATGATTTTGGCTGATAGGATTAAGGAGAACCCTAAGGCGTTTTACAGGTATGTCAAGAACAGAAGGTTGGTTAGGACAAGATTAGGGCCAGTTACAGACAGTAGAGGGAAGTTGTGTGTGGAACCGGAGGAGATTGAAGAGGCGTTGAACCAATATTTCTCTTCGGTGTTCACGCAAGGGGACAGGAATGTAGCTGAGGAGGACACTGGGGTGCAGGGGTGTGAAATAGATAGTATTGCAGTTGATACGGGGGATGTGCTGGATATTTTAGAGGGATTGAAAATAGATAAGTCCCCTGGTCCAGAAGGGATTTACCCTAGGATTCTTTGGGAGGCAAGAGGGGTGATTGCGGAGCCTCTGGCTCTGATCTTCAGGTCGTCGTTAGTCTCTGGTATAGTACCAGAAGATTGGAGGACAGCAAATGTTGTCCCATTGTTTAAGAAGGGGAGAAGGGACTTCCCTGGGAATTATAGACCGGTGAGTCTTACTTCTGTGGTGGGTAAGGTTTTGGAAAGGATTATTAGAGACAGGATTTACAGTTATTTGGAAAGTAATGAGTTGATTAGAGACAGTCAGCATGGTTTTGTAGCGGGTAGGTCATACCTTACTAACCTTATCGAGTTCTTTGAGAAAGTGACCAAAGAGGTGGACAGGGGTAAGGCAGTTGATGTGGTGTATATGGATTTTAGCAAGGCGTTTGATAAGGTTCACCATGGTAGGCTTCTGCAGAAAATGCAGATGTATGGGATTGGGGGTGATCTATGTAATTGGATCAGGAATTGGCTAGCAGATAGGAGACAGAGAGTAGTGGTTGATGGGAAATATTCGTCATGGAGTTCGGTTACAAGTGGTGTGCCTCAGGGATCTGTTTTGGGGCCACTGCTGTTTGTAATTTTTATTAATGATCTGGATGAGGGTATAGTTGGGTGGATTAGTAAGTTTGCTGATGACACCAAAGTCGGAGGTGTGGTAGATTGTGAGGAAGGGTGTCATAGTTTGCAGGATGACTTAGAAAGGTTGCAGAGCTGGGCTGAGAGGTGGCAGATGGAGTTTAATGTGGAGAAGTGTGAGGTAATTCATTTCGGTAGGAATAACAAATGTGTTGAGTATAGGGCTAACGGGAGGACTTTGAATAGTGTGGAGGAGCAGAGGGATCTAGGTGTATGTGTACATAGATCCCTGAAAGTTGGGAATCAAGTAGATAAGGTTGTTAAGAAGGCATACGGAGTCTTGGCGTTTATTGGTAGGGGGCTTGAATTTAGGAGTCGCAGCGTCATGATGCAACTGTACACATCTCTGGTGCGGCAGCACTTGGAGTTTTGTGTGCAGTTCTGGTCCCCACATTACAGGAAGGATGTAGAGGCTTTGGAGAGGGTGCAGAGGAGGTTTACCAGGATGTTGCCTGGTATGGAGGGGAGATCCTATGAGGAGAGATTGAGAGATTTGGGTTTGTTTTCGCTGGAAAGAAGGCGGCTAAGAGGGGATCTCATTGAAACATATAAGATGATTAGAGGTTTAGACAGGGTAGATAGTGATAGCCTTTTTCCTAGGATGGAGAATGCTAGCACGAGGGGGCACGATTTTAAATTAAGGGGGGGTAGTTATAGGACAGATGTCAGGGGTAGGTTCTGTTCCCAGAGGGTGGTGAGGGATTGGAATGCCCTGCCAGCTGCAGTTGTAAATGCACCTAGTTTGGGGGCGTTTAAAATATCTGTGGATAGGTTTAAAGATGAAAAGGGATTGGTTTAGGCTAGTGGGTCATTGTTTTGTAACTGGTCGGCGCAACATCGTGGGCCGAAGGGCCTGTTCTGCGCTGTAATGTTCTATGTTCTATATTAATTCCTCCACGATTTTAATTTCTACTTCGTGTCCTTAACTTTCTGTTGACAAATCATCTATCTTACAAGTGTATGCCAAATACTGACCTGAATTTGGCCTGGCCATCCCCTTTGTGCGTTATTAATGGAACTTCCACGCCTCTATGAAACACCGAGTTTAGAACCCAACCCGCGCTAATACTCCCTCACCACCTGCCACTCAACTATTTTTTATCGAGACTATCTAGCATATTTCTAAGTGTTATATTTAGTCAGATCATCAATAAACCTCTTCTGCTTTCTGACCGTTATCCTTACCAATAGAAAGTCTCTGAATGCCTGAGTTCTAATATTCTTCAAGACTGTTGGCAAGGCCTTTGTGAAGCAGTTATGACCTAACTGCAAAATAGTGACCAAACCTATAAAAAAACGTAATTGCCTACGTTCGAATGAACTATTATATATGCATGTTGATCATTGCAAACAACCGGTTCTATTATGTAATCGAATAAAGGAAATAATTGTGCATGCCTCTTTATATTGGTGCTCCATCCGTGGTCATGCTTTTGGAGGTTTTTGTTTTCCATGAACAGTCTCAACCTGGTTTTGCTGTTTTGTTTGCGCACCAGTAATGCATATATTACGTCCTTCCGGAGAAAATTGCGTTGACTACTTCTCCGACCATTTGGGAAATGTATTGATGCCATTTATGAGCCGCCAACCCTCACCTTCATTCGCAGGTACATGCTTATTTGTTTCATTACACGCAGATTTCCAAACCACATTTTCTTTTTAAGTCTGAATCAGCAATATGTAGGTCATCCAACAAATGATATGTTCCAAATCAATGAAATATAAGACAATAAACGATTGACAACTGCACATTTTTCGAATCACTAATGTAATCATGTTTTAAGCCCCTCCTCTTCAACTCTAACTGTCAGATTGCCTTTTTTTCCCTCTAATCAAACCTCCATTCAGCATATAGTTAAATATCGTGCCAAATTATCTGCAGAAAGCATAATTTCCAATACGCTCATCAAATAGAATTGTTGTTTTTGATACAAAATTCATTAGTCAGGAATAAAGGACTGTCATCATAAACAATCCAAAGTCACGTTTTCTGCTCGTTCGAAAACATTCATAGCGGCAATCCATGCTGTCTCAAATTATTTTTTTTTTTTGGCGAAATAGCCCGACAAAATTGTCCTATACTACTTATCGTTGTATAATTTCCAGACATCCAATCAGATTGGAAAAAAAAAACAGATCTTCTTAGCTCAAGATTTCCCACATGCATTTTTTCAACAGTCAGATTTTTTTTAAAGTCAAGAATAGTAAGCATTTGAATTGCACCCTGTACTTCATCTTTCACTGTACCAATCACTGTAGCAATATTCATCGACTTTGGGAAGCCCCTTGTTCGCATTGTTACAACACACAATTTTGCCATTGAGTTATTTCTTCTAGAATTCATCAATTAATTGGGCAATCTAACTTCAACAAGATTCTTTTCAAATCATCAAATTTCTTTTGGATCTACATTGTTAATCTTTCATTTTTAAATCCTCCCCAAAGGTTCCACTTTGTCATTCTGCAAGGACATTATTGGAAAATGATTGATTGGATAGCTACTTATTTGTCCCGTAAATTGGAAATAAATACCCCAGAATCTAAAATCATTTCTTATATCACCATTTATTGACAAAGTTCATCTATTTATGTCTTTGTTAATCCATCTTCGGGGTCCTGTTAGAACATAGAACATTACAGCACAAACAGGCCCTTCGGCCCTCGAGTTGCGCAGATCACATCAACCCCACCAATCTATAGACCTATCTATAACCCCCAATCCCATTAAACCCCATATACTCATCCAGAAGTCTTTTAAAAGACCCCAGCGAGTTCGCCTCCACCACCGATGACGGCAGCCGATTCCATTCACTCACCACCCTCTGAGGGAAAAACTTACCCCGAACATCACCTCTGTACTTCCCTCCCCGCACCATAAATCTGTGTCCTCTCGTAGCGACCATTTCAACCCGGGGAAATAGCCTCTGAGAGTCCAGCCTATCTATTCCTCTCAACATTTTATAAACTTCTATCAGGTCGCCTCTCAACCTTCGCCTCTCCAGGGAAAAGAGTCCCAGCTCCCTCAACCTATCTTCATAAGGCATGCCTCCCAGTCCCGGCAACATCCTTGTAAATCTCCTCTGCACCCTTTCAATAGCTTCTACGTCTTTCCTATAGTGAGGCGACCAGAACTGCGCACAGTATTCCAAATGAGGCCAGACGAGGGTCCTGTAAAGTTGCAGCATTTCCTCCCGACTCCTAAACTCAATCCCTCGATTAATGAAGGCCAGTACACCATACGCCTTCTTGACCACCTCCTCCACCTGCGAGGCCGATTTAAGAGTCATGTGAACTCGGACCCTGAGATCCTTCTGCTCTTCAACGCTACTAAGACTCCTGCCCTTAATAGTATACTCGTTCATCCCGTTGGTTCTGCCGCAATGGACGACTACACATTTATCCGCGTTGACGTCCATCTGCCACTTCTCCGCCCATTCCTGCATCCTATCTATGTCCTGCTGCAACTTTTGACATCCTTCCAGACCATCCACAACACCGCCGACCTTCGTGTCATCAGTGATTTTGCTAACCCATCCCTCCACTTCCTCATCTAGGTCATTTATGGAAATGAGAAACAGCAAGGGACCCAGAACAGATCCCTGGGGCACCCCACTGGTGACTGACGTTCATTCCGAAATAGACCCATCCACAACCACTCTCTGCCTTCTGCAGGCAAGCCAGTTCTGGATCCACAAGGCCAAAGGCCCTTGGATCCCATGCCCTCTCACCTTCTCAAGAAGTCTTGCATGGGGCACCTTATCAAAAGCCTTTCTGAAGTCCATGTACACTACGTCCACGGCACTTCCTTCGTCAATGTGTTCAGTCACATTATCGAAGAACTCAACTAGGCTCGTAAGGCACGACCTGCCCTTGACAAATCCATGCTGACTATTCCTGATCATGTCAAACCTCTCCAAATGCTCGTAAATCTTGTCCCTCAGAAGCCTCTCCATCAGCTTACCAACCAGTGAGTTCAGACTCACCGGGCGGTAATTTCCCGGGCTATCTCTGTTCCGTTTCTTGAAAATAGGGACTACATCCGCAATCCTCCAATCTTCCGGAACCTCTCCCGTCTCCATTGACGACGCAAAGATCATCGCCAGGGGCTCTGCAATCACTTCCCTGGCCTCCCACAGTATCCTGGGGTACATCTCATCTGGTCCCGGCGACTTATCTATTCTGATAGAATTCAAAAGTTCTAACACATCCTCCTCCTTAATGTCCACATACTCAATCTTTTCCACCTGCTGCAAGTCCATAGCAAGATCTCCAAAATCAGCTTCCACTGTGAATACTGAGGCAAAGTACTCATTAAGCACCTCCGCCATTTCTTCTGGTTCTACATAGACCTTTCCCCCTTCAACTTTTATAGTTCCTATCCTTTCCCTTCTCACCATTTTTTTTCTGTTGTAGAAATCAGTTTCGGGAAATAATCAAAGATACAAATGGAACATTGGCCTTTTGCACCAACCTGCCATGAGGGAATTTGTCAAACGCTTCACTAAAATAAACTGCTTCAGATGCAAAGGTTAATCTCATGGGATAAAAGGAGAGGTGGTTAGATGGATGGAGAACTGACTTGGCCACAGAAGACAGAGGGTATTAGTGGAAGATTCTTTTTCCGGATGGAGATGTGTGACTAGTGGTGTTCCGCAGGGCTCTGTACTGTGACCTCTGCTATTTGTGATATATATAAATGATTTACAAAAAAATCTAGCTGGTGTGATCAGTAAGTTTGCAGATGACACAAAGATGATTTGACTTGCGGATAGCAATGGACATTGTCAGAGAATACAGCAGGATATAGATAGGCTGAAAAATTGGGTGGAGAAATGGCAGATCGAAATTATTCCAGATAAATGTGAAGTGATGCATTTTGGTAGAACTAATGTAAGGGGGAGCTATACAATAAATGGCAGAACAATCAAGAGTATAGATACACAGAGGCACCTAGGTATGCAAATCCGCAGCTCCTTGAAGGCGACAGCATAGGTGGAGAAGGGCTGCAACTGTACAGGGCACTGGTGAGGCCGCAGCTGGAATACTGTGTGCAGTTTTGGTCGCCGCACTTACGCAAGGATATTTTGGCCCTGGAGGGAGAGCAGAGGAGGTTTACTAGGCTGATACCAGAGTTGAGGGGGTTGGACTATGAGGAGAGGCTGAATAAATTAGGCTTGTACTCGTTAGAGTTTAGAAGAATGAGGGGAGATCTCATTGAGACGTATAAGCTGATGAATGGGATGGATAGGATAGAGGTGGAGAGGCTGTTCCCGCTCAGAAAGGACAGTAGGACGAGAGGGCATAGCCTCAAGACAAAGGGATTTAGACGGGAGTTGAGGAGGAGCTTCTTCACTCAAAGGGTGGTGAATCTCGGGAATTCTCTGCCCGTTGAAGTGGTGGAGGCTGCCTCGCTAAATGTATTTAAGACGCGGGTCGATAGGTTTTTGATAGGCATGGGGATTAAGGGTTATGGGGAGAGGGCGGGAATGTGGAACTAAGACACGACAGATCAGCCATGATCTTATTGAATGATCTTACTGATGTTATCTTTAGGGCAGGCTCGAAGGGCTAGATGGCCTACTCCTTCTCCTAGTTCTTATATTCATATGTTCAATTAAAGACAGCCTCCAGCAGTCTCATTCTCCGATTAGCATGTGTACATTGTTTATTTTTTGACTGACGATGGAAACACAGTAACCATTCCAAGAGTTTCTGCATGAAGCTCAGATTATCCCTCATGTCTCTAAGAGGCAATACATTTTCCTTGGAAATCATTTTGCTCTTAATGGACACTTGTGGCATCGTGGAAGTCTCTTTGATTTTGCTTCCAAATAGAACATAGAACATAGAACATTACAGCGCAGAACAGGCCCTTCGGCCCTCGATGTTGCGCCGACCAGTTACAAAACAATGACCCACTAGCCTAAACCAATCCCTTTTCATCCATAAACCTATCCACAGATCTCTTAAACGCCCCCAAAATAGGTGCATTTACAACTGCAGCTGGCAGGGCATTCCAGTCCCTCACCACCCTCTGGGTAAAGAACCTACCCCTGACATCAGTCCTATAACAAACCCCCCCTTAATTTGAAGTCGTGCCCCCTCGTGCTAGCTTTCTCCATCCTAGGAAAAAGACTATCACTATCTACCCTGTCTAAACCTCTAATCATCTTATATGTTTCAATGAGATCCCCTCTCAGCCGCCTTCTTTCCATCGAAAACAACCCCAAATCTCTCAGTCTCTCCTCATAGGATCTCCCCTCCATACCAGGCAACATCGTGGTAAACCTCCTCTGCACCCTCTCCAAAGCCTCTACATCCTTCCTGTAATGTGGGGACCAGAACTGCACACAAAACTCCAAGTGTGGCCGCACCAGAGTTGTGTACAGTTGCATCATGACACTGCGACTCCTAAATTCAATCCCCCTACCAATAAACGCCAAGACACCGTATGCCTTCTTAACAACCTTGTCTACTTGATTCCCAACTTTCAGTGATCTATGTACACATACACCTAGATCCCTCTGCTCCTCCACCCTATTCAAAGTCCTCCCATTAGCCCTATACTCAACACATCTGTTATTCCTACCGAATGAATTATCTCACACTTCTCCACATTAAACACCATCCGCCACCTCACAGCCCAGCTCTGCAACCTTTCTAAGTCACCCTGCAAACTATTACACCCTTCCTCACAATCTACCACACCTCCGACTAGTACATTCTTTGCCATCATTTTCTCTCAAATTATTATTTTGTACTCTTCCCTTGCACTTTCCATACATCCCTAGTCTCCCCAATGCACTCTGCATGTATATTGTTTTTTTTTCTTGACATATTCAAGACTGAACCACGGTTTTCCAGACCTGAGAGTTGTTAGGAGGTTGAGGTTAAGCTTTTCTTCCCCCAAAGATATGCAAAATCGCACAAAAAGGAATAGATTGCCCTGATAAAAGTGCTTGGGAAGGTCAACCGTCCTTTTAGTACCATTTTGACGGTATTTAAGATAAATTCCTGACACTCACTTTAGAACACGTTATTAACAATTTACTTATGTAACTAACCGGAATATTGAAAAAGAAACGTGGTAACATACCGAGGAAAATAAAATTCTAATCAAATGGCCTTCTAATAAATGCAATGCCCATTCCATTCATGAAACAAATTGAGACGAAGAAGAAGATGATGAAGAATAGAATTTTGTAATTGTAAAAAAAAATCAGAAACATACTTTGCATCTTTCTGGAGTTTTTTTCTTCAGTTCATCTATCTGTGGATATGTTCTATTCTGATTCGATGTCTTGTGGTGGTTATATGATGCATTTCCATGACGCAAAGTTAAAGCTGGCATAGTTGACGGCTCAGAAGTCTTAGCTCGTGGCAACTGGCAATTATTCTCTTCCTCTTGAGACTTGAAAGATGTCAGTCTTTCACTCCAGGTTTTGTCTCTTGCATCCGGGTTTATATTTGTTATGATGTGTCAATTTCTACAAAGGGATTGTACTGACTTTGTCAAAGCCATTAAAATCAAAGGTTATCGGTTTCTGGTCACACTGTGACTGCTTTAAATTCATTGGGCAAATAAAAGATTGTTTTGTCGAGTCGACAGCTTGACGTTTTGATGTGTTTTTTTTTTAGCTTGAACTTTGCCTGTTCAGGCAAACTCGAAGTACTGAAACAAATCGTACTGGCAAATTCCAAATACTAAAACAAACGTCTGGTTTCAGTGTGCCGCGAAACAATCCCCCCCCCCCCACCCCAACATTTTTGGCATTTTTAAAAATATTTACATCGATATCAACAACAATTTCCATATCACAAATTCAACTGTTCAACAGGCCCTTAAGAACAATCACACAACACTATAATGAAAGTATGGTTTCATCTTTTATGAAACTGGGTACAAAGCATTTGCACTGATATTTTCACAACCCACAACACTCATACTTTGTTAAGCAAAATGTTTGTAACGTGAGAATCAACCGAAATAACCGAGTATTTTTTACTTTAAGCAGAAATGTCAACGAATTGCAATCAGTATGCAGAATCATTTTCCATACATTGTTCGCAATACAAATAATACAACAATGTTGTAAGTTCATTATTAAACTCGATGACTCCATTGAGTACATACCTGTTGGATATTGAGACATTTTGAAAATGAAACGATTGGCCTTTTAGTTCTACAATCATCCTCCTGTAACAACACAGCGTCAACAGTAACACCTATGGCACCAGTAGCGAATTTGAAGGGTTTCATGACGAAAACAGACACGGTCGATAACGCTGCTTCAAATTCTCAAAAGCCTTCTAGAATTGTCCTTTCCACCGAAATTGAGTACTTATTTTACAAATCCGGTACTCGTGCCAGAAAGCAACTGAGGTTTGGTACAAATGTCCCTTTAAATCCGCTGACTCCCAAAATTCATTGCACTCCCCTGTTTGATAATGGTCTTGGAAATGTCTGTGGATCCTTCACCTTCACGTTTTTGGGTGTCATCCGTCTCGCATCCAATGATGAGTTCTTAAGATTTCACTTCTGCCTTCCTCAATGTTGTATATGCCAAGAGTGTACCTTGCATATTTTCTCGAAGAGCTCTGACAAATATTTTGCAGGAATGGCGAATTATCCTTACATCGTGTATGCAGGCAGTAGTAGTAGTCAATCCTCCAACAAATCTTTCCACGAGCCTTGAAAAGCCTCTGGCGTTTTTTTAATTTTCAAACGGAAGGACATTTAAAAACATGATATACACCATTTGGAGTTATTAAAAGAAACATTTTATTTTGCTTTCTCTGACAAATTCAGTAGCCACGAACTAATTACAACTTTGTGAGGTAAGTGGTTTGTCCCAGATTTTCCATATATTCCTCCACATCTGAACATAAGAACATAAGAAATAGGAGCAGGAGTAGACCATCTAGCACTTCGAACCTGCCCCGCCATTCAATAAGATCATGGCTGATCTGTCGTGGCTCAGTTCCACATTCCCACCCTCTCCCCATAACCCTTAATCCCCTTGCCTATCAAAAACCTATCAACCCGCGACTCAAAAATAATTAGCGAGACAGCCTCCACCACCTCAACGGGCAGAGAATTCCAGAGATTCACCACCCTTTGAGTGAATAAGTTCCGTCTCAACTCCGTTCTAACCCCCCCCCCTCCCCCTTTATCTTGAGGCTGTGCCCCCTAGTCCTACTGTCCTTTCTGAGCGGGAAGGGTCTCTCCACCTCCATCCTATCCGTGTCATTCATCATCTTATATGTCTCAATGAGATCTCCCCTCATTTTTTCTAAACTCTAACAAGTACAAGCCTACTTTATTCAGCCTCTGCTCACAGTTCAACCCCCTCAACTTCGGTATCAGCCTAGTAAACCTCCTCTGCTCTCCCTCCAAGGCCAAAATATCCTTGCGTAAGTGCAGCGTCCAAAACTGCGCACAGTACTCCAGCTGCGGCCTCTAAATGTCGCTTTAAATAAGTTTCCTGATTTTGGTAATAACACAATAATGAATGCTATTTCTGAGATTTTTGTTTCCTACATCAAGTGGTATTCCACTTCCAAATGATGGTCAGCTAATTCATCTGCTCTGTTTAATCAATCGGATACATAATCCAACGCTGAAATCTCTGACTTGGAACCTATCGACTTTCACTTTAATAATTTTATGTGGCATCTTGTTTTGTGTCTGAACATCAGCTCAATTGTTGTGATTTGAGTCGATTCATTTGGAGCATTCCTAGGAACAAATAATGCAAATGGATGGACTTATCCCAATCTATCTTGGCAATAAGCTCTCAAAGCGGACTTTAGAGTCTGATGCCACATTTGCAGTGTGCCCTTGCATTCAGGGTTGTACGCATCCGATTTCAATGCGTGATCCCTAAACTATCCATGACTTTCTAAAATAATTTGGGAGTAAATGTTAACCATCCGTCTGATTCGTCGTTTTGCATAACGGGTACAGTACGCAAGCAATACCTCACAAAGTTGTTTGTTTTGTCTTGATACATCGTGAAGAAATTGCCTCTGGAAACCTGTTAGACACATCCATTATAGTTAGACAATACCGGTTCGCATTTTTCTGTTTTAGGGAGGAGTCCCGCACAATCAATTATAAACCGTGTAAAAAGTTCTTCAAATGGATATTTGAAAAAAAAAGCTGTTGGTTTTATCATTGTCTGTGGCTTTCCGTAAATCCAGAAAAAAAAAATGAGAGCAATGGGAAATTTTCACCACCTCGTTATGTGATTCAGGCCAACAGAAATGTTGTTGTTTCTTTTCACCTGAGACGTTCGCGCTCCTTCATGGCCTCCTACAGGAATTTGTGTTCCACCTTTTCTTTTCTGTCTGTATTCTACCGGCGACACACTATTGCCTAATGCGACTCTGCACTAACCTGCTATGGTCCTCATTTCAGCGTTAATATTTTAGTCATCAGGTAATAACATTCTGGAAGGCAGTCTGAAACGTTTTTTTTTATTTTCTTTGTAAAAAACTATGATGTAAACATTTTAATCTCTGATCGTTCTTTCGCTACTCCAGAAACATTTCAGACCTAACCAGCTCTGTTGTTCGTCTACCTGTTTACCTGCGTCCTCTCCTATCCCATCAAACAGGATGTCAGATAACTGGCTAGAAACGCATTCATGTTTCTCTTTTGCTTTCCCTTCCTCTTTTTTTTAAACTTATGGCTGTGGGATCTGTTCACAATACCGAAAATAAAAACATGTTTTTTATTTGACTCCTCAGTTGCAAGTTTTCCTGTTGCCTTTTCCTCATCAGTGGGCAATACTTCACACAGTGAGCACGTGAGTAATTTCCGAGAATAAATTGTATTCCTGTTATAAAAAGCTATTCCATACGACAACGTGCCACATTCCCGGAATGTATTGCACTTTTTACACAGGAAAACATTACTCATTTCTCCAATTATTCCACAATTTACTGTTCTCTAGGACAATATTTCGGGGGGAAAAAAACGTCCAATTACTCTCATGTCAGCCTACTGTGGACAGACAAGTTACAGATTCTTTCAAAATTTTAACTCATTTACCTGTCTCCCCCCCCCCCCCCGTTCTACCTGAATGAACCTTACCCACAAAGGTGAAGAATTTGAAAAGACCGTGTGCAATCACATCACCCTTCCAGTGCGTTTACTGTGCACTCTCCTTCATTTTCTCGACTTCTCTTAGGGTTTGCATTACCTGCACGAACAAGTTACACTGTTTGAGTCATTTTAACCACGCCTATTCCCCGTTTTTATTAAGCTACCACCACTCCGCATTTGTTTGTTCTGCCTTGTTACACAGGAAATACCTAAGATCATCTATTTATTTTCCACGCACCGAAATGTTTTCTCGTCCGCGAGTGCTTTTATTTTCCAGTACAATCGGCATTTTTTTTTGGTTGGGATATCTAACTCTTCCCCAATTTGTCTTCCATTGAGACTGTACTTGCTGTCAAAAGCTAAACTTCAATTTTGGCAAAAAGTGTATTCATCCACCATTTCTGAAGCTCTTCTTGCTGATATAAACTTATGTTCCACAACACTGCTTCTTAACCCTTATGAGAGTGAGTTCTAAAATTCCTCGAGCGGAGTAATACCTAAAAACGGTTTCACAAGCATTTGCTATCTTAAATACTCTCACCCATATATCGAAGTTGTTGTACTATGAGAGCAAATCAAACTCTGGCATGTGGGACGCGTTCAAACATAAGTTGACAGGAATTCAGGACCGGCGCATAACGGTGACGACGAAGGCTAAGCGTGTTAACCTTGGATAATTAGAAATATTGTGAGCGTATCAAGGAGAAAAACGAAACATCTGTCAATCCTAGGAGGTTAGGAATACAAGACTGAAGTGTGAAATACAAGGAAGCATAAAATAAACTGAAGCAAAAATGAGGAGAGTTAAAAGAGATCACGAAAAGTCGTTGGCCAACAGTATCAAGGAACAAACAAAGACGTTTCTATGAATGTGTACAGAGCAAAAGGAGAGCCAGGGTGAGGGTTTGCCACTCAAGAGCAGGGGACGAAATCTATTGTTGAACCAGAGAAAATGGGCGAGGTATTAAATGAGTACTTTGCATCCGTATTCACAAAAGAGGAGGACTTGGTGGATGATGAGTCTGAAAAACGGTGTGCAGAGTGTTTGTGCCATGTTGACATCAAAAAGGAGCAGGCTGTGATTACTTCAGACAGGCAAATGAGGTTGAACTGCTGGAATATGAACTCCCTGATTGATTGCTAATTGGTGGTTCAAACAAGAAGCCTCATATTATCTATATATCGCAGGTGTGCCAGTCTGTCTGCTGTTGACAAAGTGAACACACCAGAAGCACTCTGTTTATACTATGCTTTGTAAATAAAATAAGTTTTGGTGATGGGACCTTCGCATCTGTGGGTATATGACAGCGGCGAGGAGTACAGGAGCAGCGACCTGATTTTGAAAGCTCAAACAAGTCGTGGGGGGGTATTTACCTGGGCTTGCAAAATCTCACTAACTGTTCTGACTGGAGAAAACATACACCTCTTTAACGTGTGCTTGACGCTCTGTCCATTCACATTGTCCGCACATTTAAGACTTGGTTACCTATAAAGATTCGCATTCCAACGATTACCTTGTAAATTGAGTTTGTGTCTGTATATTCCCTGTTTGTGAACACACTTTCTCACTCACCTGATGAAGGAACTTGAGACTTCAAAAGCCAGTGCTGCCAAATATACGTGTTAGACTTCAACCTGGTCTCGTGAGACTTCTTACTGAACAATCCATGTACCAGGAAAACCACAGGTTACTTTCCGGTTAATGGCATTGGAAGGTTCGGGATCCAATCCGTTGGGACGATTTTGCCTGAACGAGATCCTACCTAGATGGGCAATTATTGTTATTTTCAGCTCGTAATGGTCGCCTGAATGAAGTTTTCAGCAAGTAGCAGGATTTTTTTTTTGGGGGGGGGGAGTGGAGGGAGGGGCAGGCGAAGGACTAGAAACAATTAAAGAAGCTAACCTAAAGTTGCATGTCGGCCCGGATGTAGTCCCGAAATTGTGCAAAGCCCGACGAGTACCATGTGCATCAGGAGAAAAGTTTGACAAGGAAATTAAAAGATTGGAGGACAAAGGAATGTTGAAACCAACCCAGTTGTCAGAATGTGTTGCACCCGCAATACCTATCTTGAAGCCAGACGGCTCGTTGTGTCTTTGTGGCAATTTCAAATAGACACTCAAACATTGTGCAATATAGGACAAATACACAATTGCCTGGAGCGAGGAAATTCGTGCAAAGCTGGCAGAAAACTCAAATTCACAAATAAGGACATGAATCAACCATATCTGCAACTACAGCTGACGAAGATTCACGAAAAAAAAAGTTTCAATAAACATGCTGAAAGGCCTTTTTTTTTCGGTATTAAAGTTTATCCTTTGGGGTTTTGTCAGCTTGCGTTGTATTCGAGAGAACGATCGAGCGTATGCTACAAAGATTGCCGCAGGTTGACACTTACCTGGAGGACGCCCTCATTATGGGAAAAGCAAAGGCAGAGCATCCAGAGAACTCGAAAAAAAAAAGCCTTAGGAGATTTGCAACAATGGCTGTGTGCTTTAAAATAAGAGAAATGCGTCTTTTTTTAGCACGAGAAGTAACCGACCTGGGTTAGAAAGTAGAAGTGTCGGGCCTGCATCCTCTGCAGGACGGGTGCGAGATCTAACAGATGCTCTAACACACCGCAATCCAGCAATGACCGTCGTTTTAAAGGCTGATGACATATTACAATAAATTCATTGAGAGCAGGGTCTCCATTCTGGATCCCTTTAACTAGTTACTAAAAAGGATCAAGCCTGCGAATGATCAGACCGCCAAGACCCGCCCTTCAACAAAATTAAACAGCAAATCTCATGCGAAAATATTTGAGCAAATCTTGACCACCTGTGCCCCATAAGAATACGACAAAGTTCTGGCACACAGATAGCAAAACGAATAGGTACAACCAACAGCGCATGCCTCCAAGATACTGGCATAAGCTGAACGAAGTTATGCTCATATCGAAAAAAAAATGTCTGGCTGCAAAAAATCCACAAATAAAATTATCGGCAGAAATTCACGATCAGTGATCAAAAGCCCTTGCTGGGCCTGCTCAAAGGGGACAATGCAGTGCTACCAATTGCACGGATGCAAGAACAGTGTCTTCATCACTGCCATTAGTCTTTTGAATGAACCTCCCATTTATAAAGTTAAAATCTCTCTGACCATAACCATGAGTGTAACGCGAGCTTCTGAACACTGTCCTTTGTTCCCTTCGATGCACTTTACGAAAGTTATGTTGTTTTGTGCAGCAAACAGTTGAAACGATTGTTCACTGTATCTCAATGCATTCGGAATAGTGTATAAAGTCAAATACAGTCATGTTCCACTGTCTACTTAATATAGTCACGTTATGGGTTCATTGCAGCAAGATTCTGTTTTCCAAATATTGTACCCTCATGAGTGAAATTCCATTTTTCTTTTCCTGAAATCTCATGCTTTGTTTCGAACTTGCAGAAAATGTTTGCCGATTTCTAATTAAGAATGGAGCAACATAGGTTATTTAATATTTACTTATTCACACACACACAGACACGCACACACACACACACATACACAGAAACGATTGTCATAAATTCCTTACCAGCTTGACACTTCGCTATTTCAGTAGGAGCTAAGATTACAGAAATAAACATTTATTTTCTACAGTTGAATTCATTTTACAACAACAAAAAATGGGCAACGACTATTCACCGATATTTCAAAATGACATTCCAAACGATATCTGGCATGTGTACAATCCATATTCAGGGAACATGCTATAAAACATCGACCATTATATTGCCAAAGTCACGCAGATTGTTTTTTTTTTAATACTGATACAAAAAGGCATTAAATGGCTAGAAGACGATCAGTTAAATTAACACTTACAATTTAAAAACACTCGTAATTCCAATTTCAACATCACCATGAACACGTCACACTTATGCATGTGAACGTTTTGCAACATGTATGGCAATGGAACGAATTAAATTCGTAGAACATTTAATCCAGAACAGCAGTGTCAATAATGTGTCTAGAGACGCATCATTGTAACTAACAAATGGGAATTGTTAGAACGAAATATTATGACTTTCATTTGAAATCAATCACCAATAACAATGTTAAGCGAGATGACCAGATATGTAAAAAGCATAGTGTTTTCAATCATTTAGTGAAATGCAACTGAGTTGTCGATTCTGCAAAGTTTGGAACAAGTCACTGAAGTTTTGCCAATGCAACTGAACCAGTAATTCTATGCCTAGGGAAATAACTTTACAAGGGCAAACTGCGTGGCATCAGATGTGTTTCCAAATGGTCAGTTGAAATACTCCCAAATTTTAAAGGGTGAGAAAATATGTTCGCAAAATAGAGATCAACCTTTAAAATACAGATGACAACTTTTCTTGATCAAATCAGAAGAAGAAAGCTTAGCCAGAAGACACATATATTTCAGGTATTGGATTCAATTTGATTTTTGTCTACAATTAGCTTATTTAAATTTGGACGCATCATCGTCCAAATCATGCGTGCAAGAGGAAAACGAAACATGAGAAACATCTATCTGCACATATGTTTTGAACTATACCGGAGTTGATGTTGTTGTGTCATTCATGTTTCAAAAGCGAAATGTTTCAATTGATTTCAACCGCTTACTCCAACCAGTGACCTTTGGGCGATTTCACAAAACATACTTAATTCAGACTGCGAGTTGATAAGATCTGTTCGAAGTCTGAATCAGCAATAATAAGTTAACATGCGCCTCAACGTCTAAAGATCCTTAATGATTGATTTCAACTATGAGAGGATGCTGAGTTGAACCAGTTGTTTTTTTAAAGGTCTGTATTGAATTCTATGAGGCAGCCTCTGTGACAAGAGATTTTAAGAGCGAAGAATCTCAAAACTGCAACAGGCAGCTATGAACTCACCAAAGCCTTGAAAACTGAGTAAAGGTTTCTTTCCCAAAATTTTCAAATGCGTTCAGGGGAAAATAATTACGATTGGAAAAAAAAGAAAACAATCAATACAGGGACAAGATACTCAATGGAAATTCCGTATTTTCAAATCCACATGGCTCTGGGCTCTTTCCGTCAGGATTAAAAACATCCTGGAGTAAGTTCATTGGCTAGCTAAAATGTGTCCCTTAATGTCTTGGGATGCATAGGTAGAGGGCTTAGCGGGGGAATGTGTCGGGATATGGGGGTAGAGCCTGGGTGGAATTGTGTTCGGTGCAGATTCGATGGGTCGAAGGGCCTATTTCTGCACTGTAGGGTTCTATTACCAATGATGTTCTATGATCTATAAGATTTTAACCAGTAGGAGACGCTTAGCGTGTCCAAAACTAAATGTTGGAGATCTACCTCAAGACGAAAAGGCGTGAACGTTCTGCCTGAGCCTGCCAAATAAGAATATTTGCTTGATCTTGCTTTTCAGTTACTAACAGTTTTAGCAAGTCATTTCGTAGAATCCAGACTAAAATGGAAACTTCTCCTAGACTTTTCTCAAGGAAAAGAAAACAATGTTCGTGAGATTGACGTTGACGCATGTTAACAGACGTACACAATATCAAACTGAACTGTAATCACTTTCAGGAAATTTCACATGTTTTTTTTTCGCTCGAGCCAGAGGAGATCAGAACCTTTTTCTTGCAATTTTTGACCCTCACAAAACTGTAAACTAACGGAAGGCCAGAGGTCCAAAATCCTGACATCCTGGTCATTAGTATTGAACGACAGTGGTCCAATTTAAAAAAAAAAGTCACATCTGACCAAAACAAAATCAAGAATTTCCAGGTAAGCGCATTGAAATAAATACACGGTAATTAGTTTACAACTGAATTAAACAGAAATAAGTGTAAAAACAAAACAAGTAAATATACATGGAAGTTACTCTCATCGTCGAATTTTCTGGTCGAAGTTTTAAACCCCCGGCGGACAAAATAAAATATGACATAATCAAGCATGATGACATAAACATCACTTGGACCATCAAACTGCGATCAATGGAGATGCCAAAATTATTAGCAGACATTAAAAGATATCCATCCCGACGTCGAACAGCAATGAGCCATTCAGCTGGATCTGCATGTTTACCTGTAGGTAGAAGGGTTAGCCTGGGCAAGAAAGCAATATACATTCCGCCTGCAATGGTACAACCAACGGCTAAGAAGCCATTGTTTCCTCTAGCCGAATGTTTCACAGTGACTTAGAGTGGAGCCCCCAAAATATCGAACATTCCCAAGAGAGCTGTGAATTGATTTCTCCCAACATCAGAAAAAGGGGGGGGGGGGGGGGGGGGGGGGAAACAAGCATAAAAACAACCAGAGGCAGAATTCACTGAATGTCAAAGAACGTACAAGACATGCACACATCTTTGATGACATCAGATTTGGAGAAATGAATTGGCCAGCAGCACTTTAACCTGACAGATATCTGTAAGTCAGAACAATTCTGTCTATTGATTCTGCACTTTTCTCTGATGTGGACATTCAATCTTCTCCTGCCTTAGGTTTTTCCCTCTCATTTTGTCATCGATTTGTCCTTCGCTTATCGTGAAATCCGGATAGTGCATTGAATATGTACAAAAATAAGATGCCCATTTATATGAATCCTACAACTGCAAGACACCTCCTTTATAGTAGTGCAGCAATCGTGGACTCCATTGTTTGGAAATAAAACTCTCCATTACTATTTACACACTACAAATGACAGAATAGCATATAACACCACAGCTCAGCTTCTTCCGGGATCAAACATTAATATCACAAATTCTTAATCTTTTCCTTACCAGACTTATATCTGTTCAGTTCTGGGGATCATAGCAGTGCAATGCAATTTGCAAACGTTTTCCATTTGATTATGATCAACAGGCAAATTTCAACTGATTCAAACAGTCAAACTGAAATTCCAGTCAGAACATTGGAGGAAGATCGACCTTAGGTATGATACAGCTTCAAATGTCGTATCACGCAATTATAATCTGTTCAACAGTTAAGAATTGCATGGCATTTAAAATTAATTCACCAAAGAAGTGTACGTATCAACAAATCTAAGACCATATGTGTAAAATTCGGGATGTTAACGCATTTTTGTCACCTGCATCATTAGCAAGCCAATTCAAAGATCGGTGGAACAGTTGTCCTCTAATTCCAGTTTCTCGTCCCTCAAAATTAATATTTTGAACAGAAGAATGGATAATTCAACAGCGTATATCCTACCCCGTCACACACATGCAAAAGTTATTTCTGTAGAAGAAAAATGGAAGTTCGAATTCGTCTATGGGCTAGTAGGACCCACGGGAATTATGTATTGCATGTCAGTGTAGTAAACTAAATTAATACGGAAATAGAGGATGCAGACCTGACATGTGAGAAAGCTTAAATTCATGCAAAATCCCTGAAATTTTCAACCTGCAAACGTTAAATCCTCAATCTGAAAAGGATGGGGAAATAAAGCAACTTGATCCACACCAATTACTTCACCACCTAACATTAGGCAAATGCTAGATGTTTAAAAAATGAGACATCAGAACATTAAAAAAAAAACACAATCAAGTAAATCAACCTGGCCTCAGGAACAATAGGTAATGCGTGTCAATTTTATTGGGATTTTATGATGTGATAAAGAGCAGAATAGACAAAAGGGAACGCACAGATTTGATACACGTTCATTTGAAAAATAGATTGCTTGCTGAGGTACAGCGCATAATGAAACATAATTACTCGCGAGCCCTTGGCATTATGGACGTTTATTAGCATGTTGAGTGTTTTACTTGAATTATAGCAGACAGAGGGGGTTCAGTTCGGTTCAGAGAGCCGAATTCATGCTGACAATAGGATTGTAAATTGTTTGCACATTGGGATGCACTGTTGTCAAGCTTAAAAATGACATAGCATTGTTTCAGAACGAAATTGGCGATTATACAACGGAAAGCTAGAAAGGGCTTAAACATGTTTTGAAAGGGTAAGTTATACGAACATAAGCAAGGAAAAGGTATAGTGCGCCGGATCCGTCGAAACTGTTCCACCATTCAATAAGATCATGGTTGATCATTTTGTGGACACAGCTCGACTTACGCAGCGCACGCCATAACCTTTAATTTATTTACTGTTCAAAAATTGATCTATCCTTGTGTTAAAAGCATTCAGTGAGGTAACCTCAATTGCTTCACTGGGCAGGGAATTCCACAGATTCACAACCGTTTTGTGTGAAGAAGTTCCTCCTCAGCTCAGTCTTAAATCGGATTTTCCTTATGTTGAGGTTATGCTCCCAAGTTCGAGTTTCACCCACCAGTGGAATCAACTTCCCTGTTTCTATTGTACACACTCCCTTCTATAACAACTCCTCTCATTCCTCTGAATTCCGAGGAGTATAACCCCACTTGACTCAGTCTGTCTTCATGAACCAACCCTCTCAACTCCGGAATCAACCTGATGAATCTCCTCTGCAAACCAACCAGCGGCAGTATATCCTTTCTCCAGTAAGAAGGCCAAAACTGTACACAGCACTCCAAGTGTGGTCTCATCAGCGCCTCACACAGATGCAAAATAACCTCATTGTTTGTAAACGCCATTCCTCTAGAAATGAAGAATTCAATGTGCCTTCTTCATTACCTACTGCACCTTCAAAGCAACTATTTGAGATTCTTGCACAAGGACAAACAAGTCCCTCTTCACAACAACATGCTGCAGTGCTTTACCATTTAAATAACAGTCCATTTTGCTGTTATTCTTAGCAAAATGAATGACCTCACATTTAACAACATTGTACTCCATTTGTCAGACCGTCGCCACTCACTTAGGCTACCGATATCCCTTTGCAGACTTTCAGCGTCCTCTGCACATGTTGCTCTGTCACTCACCTTAGTGACAGTCACGAATTTTGACACACTTCTCTTGATTCCCAACTCAAAATCATCTATGGAAATCGTAAAAAATTGCGGTCCCAACAATGATCCCTGGGGCACACCTTTAGCCTCTGATCGCCAATCACAAAAAAAACACCCATTTATCACACTCTTTGATTTTGATTAGTTAATCCATCCTCTATGCATTCTAATGTATTATACGTGACGTTGGAAGCTGGAAATAATCAAAAAGAAACGGAACTACACACTTGTAGTGGAAAGAATGAATAAGGTTAATATCATTTAATGAAGTGAGTTGACAGCAGGTTTTGGCACAGAGAATCACCAGTCGTTACTGACCGGTGAGTCTGACCTCAGTGGTTGTTACGTTGTTGGAGAGGATCCTGGGGGACAGAATTTATGAACATTTAGAGACGTTTAGTATGATCAAATGTAGTCAACACGGATTTGTCAAGGTTAGGTCGTGCCTTACCTGCCTGCTTGAATTCTGTGAAAATGTCGCTAAACACATTGACGAATGAAGAGCGGTCCATGTGTTGTATATAGACTTCAGCAAGGCGTTCGATAACGTCCCCCATGCCAGACTTTTTGAGAAAGTGAGTGGGCATTGGATCCATGGTGCTGCCGCCTTGTGAATCCAGAACTGACATGCCCACAGAAGGCAGAAACTGGTTGTTGAGATTTTTTTCTGCATGGAAGTCGGTCACCAGTGAAGTGCCCCAGGGATCTGTTCTGGGACCCTTGCTGTTTGTAATTTTCAGAAATGACCTGGAAGAGGAACTGGAGGGATGAGTTGGTAGGTTTGTCTACGACACGAAGGATGGTGGTGTTGCGGATAGTCTGGAGGGATGTCAGAAGTTGCAGCGTGACATAGATGAGAAGCATGACTGGGCAGAGAAGTGGCAGATGGACTTCAACACGGATATATGTGTAGTGGTCCATAAGGCATTGGCACATCAAGTGGGCTGAAGGAGTATATTATCAAGGGTAAGACTCTTAGCAGTGTACAGGATCAGAAGAACCTTGGGGTTCTGGTCCATATGACTCTTAAATCGATCCCTCAGGTAGAGGAAATGGTCAGTAAGGCATATGGTGTACCGCCCTTTATCAATCGAGGGATTGAGTTTATAAGTCGGGAGATAATGCTGCAACTTTATAAGACCCTAGTCAGACCCTACTGGAAGTATTGTGCGCATTTCCGGTCGCTTCATTACAAGACAAAGCTATTGAAAGGGTGCAGAGGAGATTTACAAAGCTGTTGCCTGGATTGAGTGGCATGCCTTATGAGGATAGGTTGAGGGAACTCATCCTTTTCTCTTTAGAAAGACGAAGGATGAGAGGTGACCTGATAGAGAGTAAAAGATGTTGAGATTTATAGATCGGGTGGATTCCCAGAGGCTATTTTCCAGGGCTGAAATGGTCGCTACGAGAGGACATATTTTAAGGTTCTGGGGAGTAGGTACAGAGATGTCATGGGTAGTTTCGGATGGTAGAAAATGGTGTGCCTTTGTTTAAGTAAGGCTGCAAGGCAAACCTTGGGAACTATAGGCTGCTGAGCCTCACAGCTGTAGTGGCTAAGTTGTTGGAAGGTATCCTGAGGTACAGAATCTTCAGGCATTTAGAGAGGCATGGAATAATTAAGGAAATCAGCAATGCTTTGTGAGAGGAAAATCATGTCTCACAAACTTGTTTTAGGTTTTGCTGAGGGAACCAGGAAGGTCACAGAGGGCAATGCAGCTGATTTTGTCTAAATGGACTTTAGCAAGGCCTTTAACTAGATACCGCATGGCAGGTTGTTGCTTATGTTTAAATCTTATGGGATCCAGCGTGCAGTAGCTAAATGGATATATCACTGGCTTGATGACACAAGCTAGAGGGTGGTGGTGGAAAGGTTTAACCGGCCGTGTTGCCTTAGGGATTGCCGTTGGATTGAATGTTATTTTTCATCTGTATGAATGATTTGGATGACAATTTAGGAGGAATGACTCATACCTTTGCAGATGACTTCGGATTAGTGGCAAAGTGGAAAATGAAGAAGGAATTCGCGGGCAGCAATGGAGTACTGACCAAAGGGGTCAGTGCCTTGACGAGTGGCAGATGCGTTTAAATTAGAAAAAAGTGCTGCGATGGGTTTTGGAAGATCGAACCAAGGGGTGCAGGACTTATTTAGTTCATGGTAGGGCGTTGGGGAGAGTGACAGACAAAGAGTTTTACAGTCACATGTTAATAACTCCTTGAAAGTGGAGTCACAGGTGGACAGAGAGGCGAAACAAAAAATGACATGCTTTCATTGGTCAGAGCATTAAATACAGGAGATGGGACGTCTATTGAAATTATACAAGAAATTGGTAGGGCTACACTTGGAATGCTGTTTACAGGCCTGGTAACCCGGTTCTAGCAATAATATTATTAAACTGGAAAGAGTGGATAAAATATTTATTTGGACGGTTCCACGATTGATGGTTTGAGCAATAAAGAAAGGAGTAATAGACTGAGACGTTTTTCTCTGGAGCGTTGAAGGGTGAGAAGTGAACTTGCAGAGGTTTACAAAATAATGAGGAGCATGGATCAGCTAGATAGTCTATATTATTTTTCCAAAGGTAGGGGGATCTTAAACGAGGAGGCATCATGGTTATGGATGTACATTTGCCAAGCGTGGGCATTTGTGACTAACCTAGTCGTTAAAAAGAGGGGTATGGATAACATGGGCCAGAGAGCATGTTTCCATGCTGTAAACCTCTGTGACACAATGCAGTCCCAACGATTTCGCCACGTAGGCGAGCAATTCTGGTGTGCTTATCACAGAATCGACAATTTGTGACGAGTTAAAGAAAACATGCTTGTCTTCAATGGCTAAAACGAATAACGTTCCAAAGATTGTTCATGTTATCATCACTAGGGGGCGACACGGCGGCACGTTTGTCAGCACTGCTGTCTCACAGCGCCATGGACCCGGGTTCGATCCGAGACTTGGGTCACACTCTGTGAAGGAATTGTACCTTCTCGCCATGTCTGCTTGCGTTTTCTCTGGATGGTCTGGAACTGTGACGCCCCAACGATGTGCAGGTTAGTTGCATTGGCCATGCCAGATTTTCCTTCCCTGAACAGGCACCACTCTGTGACATCTAATGGTTGTGCATTGCAGTGTGATTACAAGCTTTTTCTGATACTAATACATAAAAGTTAAAGAAAGTCAAGTAAGTTGATACGGTTTATGCATTGGCATTGTTGGAATATCAAAATATGTATATACTTCCATATCTCTGATAACATATAAAAAGTTATCCAATACTCAGAGTCATTTATTAAGCAGCCTCAGAGATCGTTTGCGATGGCAGACTGACCAAATTCTGGCAAATTTTTAACAGGTGCAGTAAAAGAAAATACATGTCGCTGCTTTAAAGGGAGAAGTATTGTCCTGCAAGACACTTAGGATTTAGCTGTTATTACGCGTTCTCCATGTGATGCAACAAAACCCTAAATTCGGAAGAGTACTATTGTGTCAATAGCATGATGCAGATATTCATTAAAATACTCATGTGAAGAGAAAATACGCAGTCATGAAGATGAGACTTACCTCAACGCGTTTTTTCCGAAAGGCTATACAATGTTTGCTGACAATTGTTCGGAATTTTAGATCATGCTCAACTCGACCGTAAGCATTTTCTCTACTCTGCTGCTGGATCGAATTTCCCTAAATGGTTGATGCCATGAACGGACTTGCTCCTTTAAAACGATTTATCGAATTTATTTACTCTGAATGCGAAGAAATACAGAGGTCATTTAAATGACAAAAACAAAACAAATGAATACCAACAAAGGAATGCTCAAATATGTTGCATCCTTCTCCAGACAAATTAACTCAACAATCGGTCCAATGAATTATTTTCTGTCCAAAATGGTTGGAAACCGATTTTCGGATTTGTGGGAGAAGTACAGTTTCAGATTCTGGAAGAAACTGATGATGAAGAATGAGAAGCATTAGGAAGGTTGGTCCAAGCATATTATAAAGCCAGCTATCTTGACTGCCATAGTTTTCACTTCATTTATGGCAGCGTAGAATTTCCTAGCCCGATCAACAGTTGTCACATGAAACGCCTCTCAAAGAGAGCAATCACAAAGGACTAGAGCCTTCGCTGCAACACCACCCTGAGGCTCATGCTCACGCCTTCTGAGGAAAAGCAGCAACTATGTTGAGTGTATATTTAATGATGTATGACAGGGGTAAATGGCAAATAATTTCCCACAATCGTCCAGAGGGGTTGAGGGTGATGCCGCCTTTTCGCCATAACTATCAGAATGCTCAGCGAGAGCTTCACACACAATGGAACAACATTTTTTGAATACAATGGATAGCTTACAACGCAAACATGAAGGTTAACCAAACACAAGCTGCCTGGAGCCAAACTGACCCTCCAGAGTGCAGTGGAAAGTGGAAAATAATGGAATTTTGGGATATTTGGCAAAATTCCAAGATTTGCATCAAACATAATGGATCACATTTTTACGACTGTTTGTCAAAGTGTCGAGCGGCCATTCAACTGGGAGAGCTTCAAATCGTTTTGTTTGCACGTTTTTATCACCCCTCCTCGACGCATAACCAACACCCCGCCCGCACCCCCCCACCACCACCACAAACACCACCAACACCACCCACCTGCCCTTCCCACCATCCACTATCCCGTCATAGACAATCTGTCTGCAACAATTTGTGCGAAACCGTTTCACGAGTGAGACGCATGTGAGTGGGCCACAGCTCGCCACAATGCCTGCAGCTCCGATCAGAGCCTTCACATGCATAAACGCAAAGAGAAAAAAAAAACAGACGAGATACTTCCCGTGCCAGCTGGCTCCCTTGCCAGGTAAGGCCTCCCCAAACCCAATTCGGACCCCGCCCAACATCAGCAACCGCCTTATCGACCTCCCAACTCAGCCCCTGAACACTGCCCCGTTACCCAAGCTGATCTTGCCGCTTTACCGCTGATCGCAGTCAGAGTGACAGCGCCCCTCACGGTTTGCAGAGTGGCAGCGTATCGCCTCCCCACGCCGATCGCGGGCAGAAAGTCTGCACTCTCCCCCAACACACCACGGACACAGTAACACATATCCACCTTTCCCCTGCTCCGATGCCTGTCTCAAATTCCCCTTTCTCTCCCCTACCAGCAATTAATCTAGAGGTGCTCATCCCCCATGCCACCAGTAGCACACCTACGTATTCTTACTTCCGTTCCAAGGGAGAAAGCAAACTGCGATGGACTTGCTGATGTTCTGTTCAAACCTGCCTGTTACTGATCTGCCCTTACAAGCGGCAGCCCTGCACACACAACAAAGAAGAAAACAATGACTGATGGGCAGGCAGGCAGTGCAGCAAAAAATCAAAAATCCGCTGAAGACGAGACCCCAGATTTTCGGAAGCAGAATGAGCACTCTGTGGAGTGAAGGCGGGACACCCTCTATCCCACAGCAAGACTCAGGGGAACTGATGACAAAGCTGCTTGGGACGATAAAGCCACCTGCGTTAATGTCATGGCATTGACCAACAGAACAGCGACGCAGAACGATACGCAGGTCAGTATCATCATCAAGGCAACATGGCCGAGTGTTGAACTCCATCTGGCATCTTCGCCCAAATCAGCCCGAGATTTTCCACGCAGCACCCTACATGCTTCCAGCCCCTGATTACCAAACACTTCCATCCTATTCCCAAGGATATTCCAAATGTTGTCCTCTGACAGCCACATATTGATAATATATAGGAATCTTGCAATCATTTTTTTTTCATGGCTTCCTCTGTTTCCACGGGAGCAGAATGACCATAACTGTCGAAAAGTGCAAATGCAGAGTTTGGTGAGGCTGACATCTGAGTCCTCACCCCCTTGATGAGGACGCTGGAGCCGTCGGGTGAGGAGTTGATCAGTGCCACTAGCGACGACATAGACGGGACGGGCTGAGCAAGATAAGAGAGCATCTGTCAATCTGCCACTCAATTTAGTCAAATACAAGGGTGCATAGGTTTAAGTTGCCCTGGGCAAGGTTTGAAGAAGATGCGAGTGGCAACTTTTGTTTTCGCACGGAAGCTCCCTGCCACGTTAGATCATGGAATGAGATAAGACAGCGACATTGAAGGGCATCTTGACAAACACATTAATGCGATGAGAATAGCGGCATATGGTGCCTAGAAGTGTAGATGTTTTAATTCAGATGGACGCCATGATTGTGCAGACTTGAACGGCAGAAGGGACTCTACAAATGATGTCATTGTCTTTGTTTTCTTGTTGGGCATTCAACAAATGTATGTGAAACAAATTTCCATCTTCCTCTCTTTCGTTTGCAAATAACACTGCGCCTTGTGTAGCAGAATGAAATCCATACACCCTGGAGCCATTTGGCATTGGGACCGCACTGTTCTCTCTCCCCCACACGTTTCAAATCTCCTCGGGGGAAGACGATAAAGGGGTTTCCAAAGATTGCATCTTTTGCGCTTCCACCTCACAATCCACCACCCCAGATACACTAACTTCCGCGGGTTCAGATGGTGGTGAGGCAAATGTTTGACACCAGTTGCTCCGATTAACACAATAAATCTGTGTATGTGGGGCAGAGCAGTAAGTGTCCAAGGCTTCTGGCATGTGGCGGCTTCCATATGCAAAGACAATTTGGCCACATCCAACATGCTGGCCCTCTGAAATCACATTTACCCCTGCAGCTGGAGATGCAGAAACACAGTCATGGAATGCAGGAGAGGCTGACAGTCACAGTAGATCAATGTTTTGGCTATTGGAAGGAGTTCCACATATTTCTGGCAGATCACATATTGTGTGGTTCACAGGTCAACACTGCAGGGGTGGTGACGAATGTGGAAAGTCTGGGGCATGAAATTCTAATCACGAGTTGAAGGCTCCAATCGATTGCCAATCACAACTAAAAGTCTGACAACACCAGGTTTTAGTCCAACCGATTTATTTGATAATATTCTCACAAGCTTTCGAGGGGGCTGCCTCTTTGTCAAGTGAATGGAACTCTCCATTCACTTGACAAAGAGGCAGCCCCCTCGAAAGCTTGTGAGAATATTATCAAATAAATCGGTTGGACTAAAACCTGGTGTTGTCAGACTTTTTACTGTGTTTACGCCAGTCCAACGCCGGCATACCCACATCACGAGTCACAACTAGCCACAGCAGAGTCCCAGAGAGTCATGGCTGACAGACCACAGACAGCAATTACACTTTTCAACAAGCTTATTGAGGTTCTTTGGCATACGGTTGACATGCTCGACAGCTTGAAATAAATGCAACAGGATAGTTGTGAGGAAAAAAAATCGGCAACGTCATCAGACTTTGAGAACATGACCCAGTCAGAGAAGAGGGTTACAGCAGAGCGTGACCAAGTCTCAGAGACCTCTTTCTGCAGCCAGTAACAGGAGGTGACTGACAAATGGCCATCACAAAGCGTTGAGCCATCATGGGTAGAACACAAGTGATCCTCCAGGACTGGCATGTCGAGGTGACGCTGGAGGTTCTGCAACTCATTCTCGAAGTGCCAACGCCCCATCGAGTGACCCGGGGTGCGCAGGATTTCCGAGGGAGGAGGAAGAGCTCAACACAATGCCAGGAACTTCGAGTTAAGAGACTGTGGCAATATATTCTGATTCCATCCTTATTAACATCGGGGCATCTCATGGGTAGTGGATGAAGACCATGCCATGGATAATTCACAGACACCTGGAAGCAGGACACGGCCCGAATGGGTCAGGCCGTCCAGAGAATGCCCGCCAAGACGATCACAGCCGGATGCCTTGTTAGGCAGCTGGACCCCTTTTCCTCTTACGTACTTTCTTGGGAGACACAACGACATATCGATAGGCAACATCACTTTAAGAAGTTGTCGTTGCACTAAGATGGACAGGTGAAGGGAAACAATAGTTAGACACATGTTTAATCATGTTAAATATTTCTGTTCACATGGTTTCATGGAAACAATTGTTAGACGGACACTTCCCTAAACGTCTCTTAGCTGTTGAATCAGGGTGTGAAAGTTACAGCACAAGGACAATGCGAGACAAAATCAGGGATCATTGCGTAGGGCCACGGCGGTATTCCAAGCCCCTGAGCCACGTTTTGAGGAGCCGTCTGCATCGCTCCACGACTGTACAGATGGCAACGTGGGCCTCGTTACAAAGGGTCTCCACTTCAGTCTCAGACATCCGGACATGCTTTATCAGCCAAGTCCAAAGCAGAACTCCATGTCACCCACGGTCCAACACTGTAAACTGGACTCATTTTTTTAAGACATCCAATATATCAGAGTTCCTCAATAAAAATCTCTCATGCTCACTGGTGGGATGTCTTGCACAGACATGCGTGATGCTTAATTTATGATCACACACCAATTGCACAATTATGGGATGAAAAACGAACAATGAACGGATTGCTGTGAACTCTGAAGCGGGGTCATGAGTGCAATCGTTCGAGCCCCTGCAGATGAGGCATCCCTGCAATGGCCGTGAATCCTGTAGCCCAGGATTCTTGTTGGGCCTAATCCAGGTCAAAATTAAGATATTAGCTTGCACAGGCATACAGGGATTTATGAACAAAATTGTGGATCGCTGATGTGAAATGCCACATACAACTTAACTTGGAATCTGGAATGACCCGAATGCATACAGATGAAGGCGGTTGTCAATTTCACAGCCATCGAGAATGGGTTTAACTCTCCCATTCCACACCGAGGAGCAGGTCGAATAACAAATAGCACAGGTATTGCAGTGTCTCCTCTCAGATCCGGAGCCATCGGTATCGCCCGGTTTCCGACATCTGTTCAAACACAATCCTGAGACAAACAGCCGGTGTCTCCACTCTCTTCCTCCCCTGCACTCCACAACCCTGCCATGAACACTTCCTGCCTCTGGTGGTTGTTTCTCTCTACACTTGCGAGTTTTAATGCCTGAGCCTTCTTTGCCACATATTCCTTCTCCCCTACATCCTTCAGGCAACAGAAATTTCCTGAGGTTAAAACACTGTCACACGAAAACATGCTTCAGCAAATCCTTTACTCCCGCACACATTTGAACCCAGCAGCATCCCGAATCCAAGGTTAGCTGTGAGGCCCCGGTCCATGCTCAAATTCCGAGAACGAACACCGAAGTGAGCAACGAATCTTACCACCAACACAGTCACAGATCTTCCCGGAAAGCATCATGGGCGCTACGTAATGACATCCTGTGAGCAGGAGGGGACCGTCATATGCTGGACACTTGCCCCCTCACTAGCAATCAACGATGGAGCGCCAGAATCCGCCAAATTAGTTGTTTTGCAATCAGATTTCTGTTGGTCGAACATGGTGGGAATGGACAGACAGGAATAAATTGGCGCGTGCAGCTTACTAATTGCATGTATGGAAGCATTTTTTTTTTAGTTGCCTCGCATCCATTTTGGGCAGGCTTCCGATCGTACATTTTTCCCCCCTTCGTAGAGTCGGGCAGGACTGCAAACGAACGCACATCACATGAATCGCATCACGGTTTCATTTTGCCGAACTCGGGTGCAACGTGACGGTAAAAATCACCCTTTAAAAGGAAATGTTTATCGAGACATATCCGGATTGGACGAACACATTCGTAAAGGCACGTGTGCTGCTAAGTTGTGATTTGCAGCCCGCTCACTGCATTAAGATGCATGGGGAAAAAAAAGAAAATTGATGCTGTGCCCTTTTTTCAGCGTGCTCCAATCGCGCTGCTGTATTTCACTTAGTAAAATGGGAAATGACCTGCAATAGGCACAAACGCGCTAATGACTTGGGCCGTTATTATTGTATTTTATACCCGAATAGGCGCAACGTGACGGGCGGCACGGTAGCACAGTGGTTAGCACTGCTGCTTCACAGCTCCAGGGTCCTGGGTTCGATTCCCGGCTCGGGTCACTGCCTGTGTGGAGTTTGCACATTCTCCTCGTGTCTGCGTGGGTTTTCTCCGGGTGCTCTGGTTTCCTCCCACAGTCCAAAGATGTGCGGGTTAGGTTCATTGGCTATGCTAAAATTGCCCCTTAGTATCCTGGGATGTGTAGGTTAGAGGGATTAGCAGGTAAATGTGTAGGGATATGGGGATAGGGTCTGGGTGGGATTGTGTTCGGTGCAGACTCGATGGGCCGAAGGGCCTGTTTCTGCACTGTAGGGTTCTATTGTTTCTATTGTTTAAAAATCGTCCCAATGTTATGGCCATGGAACATGCTGGCGTTGTAACCAGCATTAAGATAGATAAAACAAAACATAATCTGGTGATTAATAATGGCTTGGTGACGGGCTGAAACACTTTGCCTGCCTTCGGGATTAAACTTTTTCTTTGCTGCTCAGCATCATTAAATGTTTCCCCACAACTTATTCATGTCCACAGGAAAAGATGCCTCCAAGAAAAGCAACCCTATTTTCCGGCAAGCGCTCGGACAGAATCATGGAGAAAGTAAACGTTTTTGCCATTATGGAGGCAGGCATGTGGTAAAGGTTGGGAGAGTTACATAGAACATTACAGCACAAATAGGCCCTTCATAGAACATAGAACATAGAACATTACAGCGCAGAACAGGCCCTTCGGCCCACGATGTTGCGCCGACCAGTTACAAAACAATGACCCACTACCCTAAACCAATCCCTTTTCATCCGTAAACCTATCCACAAATCTCTTAAACGTCCCCAAACTAGGTGCATTTACAACTGCAGCTAGCAGGGCATTCCAGTCCCTCACCACTCTCTGGGTAAAGAACCTACCCCTGACATCTGTCCTATAACTACTCCCCCCTTAATTTAAAATCGTTCCCCCTCGTGCTAGCTTTCTCCATCCTAGGAAAAAGGCTATCACTATCTACCCTGTCTAAACCTCTAATCATCTTATAAGTTTCAATGAGATCCCCTCTTAGCCGCCTTCTTTCCAGCGAAAACAACCCCAAATTTCTCAGTCTCTCCTCATAGGATCTCCCCTCCATACCAGGCAACATCCTGGTAAACCTCCTCTGCACCCTCTCCAAAGCCTCTACATTCTTCCTGTGATGTGGGGACCAGAACTGCACACAAAACTCCAAGTGTGGCCGCACCAGAGTTGTGTACAGTTGCATCATGACGCTGCGACTCCTAAATTCAATCCCCCTACCAATAAACGCCAAGACTCGGTATGCCTTCTTAACAACCTTATGTACTTGATTCCCAACTTTCAGGGATTTATGTACACATACACCTAGATCCCTCTGCTCCTCCACACTATTCAAAGTCCTCCCGTTAGCCCTATACTCAACACATCTGTTATTCCTACCGAAATGAATTACCTCACACTTCTCCACATTAAACTCCATCCGCCACCTCTCAGCCCAGCTCTGCAACTTTTCTAAGTCATCCTGCAAACTATGACACCCTTCCTCACAATCTACCACACCTCCGACTTTGGTGTCATCAGCAAACTTACTAATCCACCCAACTATACCCTCATCCAGATCATTAATAAAAATTACAAACAGCAGTGGCCCCAAAACAGATCCCTGAGGCACACCACTTGTAACCGAACTCCATGACGAATATTTCCCATCAACCACCACTCTCTGTCTCCTATCTGCTAGCCAATTCCTGATCCAATTACATAGATCACCCCCAATCCCATACATCTGCATTTTCTGCAGAAGCCTACCATGGTGAACTTTATCAAACGCCTTGCTAAAATCCATATACACCACATCAACTCCCTTACCCCTATCCACCTCTTTGGTCACTTTCTCAAAGAACTCGATAAGGTTAGTAAGGCATGACCTACCCGCTACAAAACCATGCTGACTGTCTCTAATCAACTCATTACTTTCCAAATAACTATAAATCCTGTCTCTAATAATCCTTTCCAAAGCCTTACCCACCACAGAAGTAAGACTCACCGGTCTATAATTCCCTGGGAAGTCCCTTCTTCCCTTCTTAAACAATGGGACAACATTTGCTGTCCTCCAATCTTCTGGTACTATACCAGAGACTAACGACGACCTGAAGATCAGAGCCAGAGGCTCCGCAATCACCCCTCTTTCCTCGCAAAGAATCCTAGGGTAAATCCCATCTGGACCAGGGGACTTATTTATTTTCAATCCCTCTAAAATATCCAGCACATCCCCCGTATCAACTGCAATACTATCTATTTTACACCCCTGCACCCCAGTGTCCTCCTCAGCTACATTCCTGTCCCCTTGCGTGAACACCGAAGAGAAATATTGGTTCAACGCCTCTCCAATCTCCTCCGGTTCCACACACAACTTCCCTCTACTGTCTGTAACTGGCCCTAATCTTGTCCTAACCAACCTTCTGTTCTTGACATAAACTCGAGGGACATCGGCCCTCGAGTTGCGCCGATCACATCAACCCCACCAATGTATAGACCTATCTATAACCCCCAATCCCATTAAACCCCATATACTCATCCAGAAGTCTTTTAAAAGACCCCAGCGAATTCGTCTCCACGACCGATGACGGCAGCCGATTCCATTCACTCACCACCCTCTGAGTGAAAAACCTACCCCTAACATCACCTCTGTACTTCCCTCCCCGCACCTTAAATCTGTGTCCTCTCGTAGCGACCATTTCAACCCGGGGAAATAGCCTCTGAGAGTCCACCCTATCTATTCCTCTCAACATTTTATAAATCTCTATCAGGTCGCCTCTCAACCTTCGCCTCTCTAGTGAAAAGAGTCCCAGCTCCCTCAACCTATCTTCATAAGGCATGCCTCCCAATCCAGGCAACATCCTTGTAAATCTCCTCTGCACCCTTTCAATAGCTTCTACGTCTTTCCTATAGTGAGGCGACCAGAACTGCGCACAGTACTCCAAATGAGGCCTGACAAGGGTCCTGTAAAGTTGCAGCATTACCTCCCGACTCCTAAACTCAATCCCTCGATTAATGAAGGCCAGTTCACCATACGCCTTCTTGACCACCTCCTCCACCTGCGAGGCCGATTTAAGAGTCCTGTGGACCCGGACCCCGAGATCCTTCTGCTCTTCAACGCTACTAAACCTCTTGCCCTTGATGTGTACTCGTTCATCCCGTTGGTTCTGCCGAAATGGACGACGACACATCTATCCGCGTTGAAGTCCATCTGCCACTTCTCCGCCGCCCATTCCTGCATCCTATCTATGTCCTGCTGCAACTTTTGACATCCTTCCAGACCATCCACAACACCACCGACCTTCGTGTCATCAGCGAACTTGCTAACCCATCCCTCCACTTCCTCATTCAGGTCATTTATGAAAATGAAAACAGCAAGGGTCCCAGAACAGATCCCTGGGGCACTGGTGACTGACCTCCATTCCGAAAAAGAATGGCCGGGGGTGGGGGGGGGGGGCGGGGGCGTTGGGAGGGTGTGGGCAGCTGGGAGGCTTGGAAGGTGCTGGTGGCCGAGATTAGGCACTGGAAGCAGTATAATAAACACAGCATGGAATATATGGAAAGCCAGTAAGCAGCACTAATCGTCTGGAAAGTTCTGTGCACAGGTGATCCATCAGCTCCACTCGTTGTGAAACGAGAGAGATAGAGAAAAAAAAATACAGCAGCCTCTGGAGGAAAATCTATCACTCGTTGGAGAGACAGAAGACTGGTCGTATCTGAGGTGATTTGGAAATCTAACATAATATTACCTGAGATTTTAAATAGACGATTGACCAACTGGCATTCTAATACGCTTCCCCGGGGACAGTTAATTGTGACTGAAAAATTGGTGTGTTAGAGGGTAAAACCACTTCATGCATATTCTGTGTATCTTAAATATATGATCCCTCTTTTCCATGCACCTGTGAAACACTGATCGGTAGGAAACCAAAAATGCGGTCTCATCAGAACTGAATGTCTCCAACTGATTTCTCTCTCAGTGAAATCAACCATAGTTGCTGACACCCAGGTATTGTTCTGGCTTTCAAAGTGATCTTGCTGATTATTATCATTAAAACACAATCCCGGAATTCCACTATTCACCATTTCCTTTGACACGAGACAGTTATTTCACTCATAGACATAAGATCGGTGTCACTCATTGCTGAGCTGGCTCAGTGTTAGGTTTTGAGCAGTGCCAGTTCCCTATTTTTTTACCCACGCCATTACATGTAATGAAGTGTCTTCGAACGTCTGTCATCCAAATCGATTAAAAAAAGGCATTGGTGACCTGGAATGGATGTAAACGCTAGCCCTCCAATCAACTGACTTGATTTCCCGAAGCATTTTTAAACCATAAGACCATAACACATAGGAGCAAATTGGGTTACTCCGCCCATTACATCTGTTACGCCATTCAGTCATGACTGACATTTTTATCTCTCTCATTCCCATTCTTCTGCCTTTTTTTTTTCTCGGGCCCCTAACCCTATAAATTAGTGCGGAGAGGATACCCGATCCTCTACACTGGTAGAGAATCCCATTTTCCCACCTCCTCTAACCTAATTATAAGTGTGGGGGAAGGTTTTTTTATATTTTTATTTTTCTGCTGGTAATTGTTTCAGGCTTGGCAGTTCAGGCAGTAAGCTGCATCTCCTGTGGGATGATGTATGTGGTGAGGGACTCTAGAAGTGTTTTAGGTGATTTTACTTGTAGGAAGTGTGTCTGATTGCAGATTCTGGAGGAGCGTGTAAAGGAGCTGGAGGTAGAATTAGAGGAACTCCGCATAATTCGGGAGGCGGAGGAAGTCATCGATAGGAGTTATAAGAAGATAATTACTCCTAGGAATGAGTCTTGGGTCACTGCCAGGAAGAGGGGAAAGAAGCAATTGGGGGGACCATCCCCTTGGGCTGTTCCCCTCCAAAATAGGTTTTCGTTCCTGGAGGCTACAGTTGAGGAAGAATCAATTGCGGATAACCGAAGCGAGCAGGTCTCTGGGGGTGAGCCTAGTGTGAAAGCTCAGGTGGTTAGGGAATATAAAAGATTGGGCCTCGTGATTGGGGACTCTACAGTTAAGGGGACTGATAGGAGAGTCGGAAGTAATGGTAGGGACTAGGGGCTGGTGAGTTGCCTACCAGGGGCTGGGGTCCGGGATGTATCGGAAAGGATATTCAGGACTCTTAGGGGAGAGGGAGATCAACCCCAAGTTATAGTTCATGTGGGGACGCGTGACATAGGGAGGTTAAGGGAATGGGATATTAAGCAGAGATTTATGGAGTTGGGGTGGAAACTAAAGGCCATGTCTGATAGAGTGGTTATCTCCGGACTCTTGCCTGTGCCACGGGATAGTTTAGAGAGGAATAGAGAGACGGAAAGTTTGAACTCGTGGCTGAGGGGATGGTGCAAGAGGGAGGGGTTCAGGTACTTGAGCAATTGGAGCTCGTTCTGGGGAAGGTGGGACATCTATATGAGTGATTGTCTACACCTGGATCAGAGGGGAACCAATATCCTGGGGGGTAAATTTGCTAAGGCTATGCAGGCAGGTTTAAACTGATTCGGAGGGGGGGTGGGATCCTGAGTAGAGGGGGTGAAAGTGAGGGGGGCAGAGATGGAGACTGCAATGCACGGCATCGTGGGGCTGGGGCGGAGTAGGGTTTGAAATGCGTATACTTTAATGCGAGGAGTATTCGCAATAAAGTGGATGAACTTGCAGCGCGGATCAGTACCTGGGACTTTGATGTTGTGGCCATTTCAGAGACATGGATAGAGCAGGGTCAGGATTGGTTGTTGCAGGTCCCGGGGTTCAAAAGCTTCAGTTGGAGTAGAGAAGGTGGTAGAAGGGGGGGAGGGGTAGCATTATTGGTCAAGGACTGTATCACAGTGTCAGAGAGGAAGTTTGATTCGGACTTGTCTGTTGAGGTAGTATGGATGGAGATTAGAAATAGGAGAGGAGAGGTCACCCTGTTGGGAGTCTTTTACAGACCTCCTAAAATTTCTAGAGAGGTTGAGGAAAGGATTGCGGAGACGTTCCTGGTTAGGAGTGAAAGTAATAGGATAATTGTTATGGGGGATTTTAACTTTACTAATATTGATCGGAATTGCTATAGCTCTAGCTCGTTAGAGGGGTCAGTTTTTTGTACAAAGCGTGCAGGAGGGTTTTTTGAGTCAGTATGTAGATAGGCCAACTAGGGGTGAGGCTATATTGGATTTGGTGCTGGGAAATGAGCCAGACCAGTGGCTAGACATGGAAGTTGGTGTGCATTTCGGTGATAGTGACCACAATTCGGTTACGGTCACCTTAGTGACGGAAAGGGATAGGCATGAACCTCGGGCCAGTAGTTATAGCTGGGTGAAGGGTAATTATGAGGCCATTAGGAGAGAATTAGGAAGCATAGGTTTGACTAGGAGATTACAGGGGCTGGGAACTTCCGAAATGTGGAGCTTTTTCAAGGAGCAGCTACTGCGAGTCCGTGATAGGTATGTCCCTGTCAGGCCAGGAGGAATTGGTAGGGCTAGGGAACCGTGGTGCACTAAAAAAGTTGATTCGTTGGTTAAAAAGAAAAATTAGGCTTATGTTCGGATGAGGCTTGAGGGCTCGGGTAGTGCGCTAGAAAACTTTAGATTGGCTAGGAGGGAGTTGAAGAGTGTGTTAAGAAGGGCTCAAAGAGGACATGAGAAGACTCTGGCTGATAGAATTAAGGAGAATCCTAAGGCATTCTATAGGTCTGTCAAGAACAGAAGGTTGGTTAGGGCAAGATTAGGACCAGTTATAGACAGCAGAGGGAAGTTATGTGTGGAACCGGAAGAGATTGGAGAGGCATTGAACCAATATTTTTCTTCGGTGTTCACGCAGGGGGACAAGAATATAGCTGAAGAGGACATTGGGTGCAGGGGAGTAGAATAGACAGTATTACAGTTGATAAGGAGGATGTGCTGGATATTCTTGTGGGTTTGAAAATAGATAAGTCCCCTGGTCCGGATGGGATTTACCCTACGATTCTCTGGGTGGCAAGAGAAGTGATTGCAGAGCCTCTGGCTCTGATCTTCAGGTCGCCGTTGGCCTCTGGTATAGTACCGGAAGATTGGAGGTTAGCGAATGTTGTCCCATTGTTTAAGAAGGGGAACAGAGACTTCCCCGGGAATTAAAGACCGGTGACGCTCACTTCTGTTGTGGGCAAGTTTTTAGAAAAAAAATAGGGATAGGATTTATAGTTATTTGGAGAGTAATGAATTGATTGGAGATAGTCAGCATGGTTTGAAGCGGGTAGGTCGTGTCTTACTAACCTTACTGAGTTTTTTGAGAAATTGACCAAAGAGGTGGATGGGAGTAAGGCAGTTGACGTGGTATATATGGATTTTAGTATGGCGATTGATAAGGTTCACCATAGTAGGTTTCTGCAGAAAATGCAGATGTATGGGATTGAGGGTAAACTAGGAAATTGGATCAGGAATTGGCTAGCAGATAGGAGACAGAGGGTGGTGGTTGATGGTAAATATTCGTCATGGAGTTCGGTTACGAGTGGTGTGCCTCAGGGATCTGTTTTGGGGCCACTGCTGTTTGTAATTTCGATTAATGATCTGGACGAATGTATAGTTGGGTGGATTAGTAAATTTGCTGATGACACCAAAGTCGGAGGTGTGGTAGATTTTGAGGAAGGGTGTCATAGTTTTCAGGAAGATTTGGACAGGTTGCGGCGCTGGGCTGAGAGGTGGCGGATGGAATTTAATGCGGAGAAGTGTGAGGTAATTCACTTTGGTAGGAATAACATATGTGTTGAGTATAGGCCTACCGGGAGGACTTTGAATAGTGTGGATGAACAGACGGATCTAGGTGTATGTGTACATAGATCCCTGAAAGTTGGGAATCAAGTAGATAGGGTTGTTAAGAAGGCATACGGTGTCTTGGCGTTTATTGGTAGGGGGATTGAATTTAGGAGTCGCAGCGTCATGTTGCAAATGTACACAACTCTGGTGCGGCCGCACATGGAGTACCGTGTGCAGTTCTGGTCCCCACATTACAGGAAAAATGTGGAGGCTTTGGAGAGGGTGCAGAGGAGGTTTACCCGGATGTTGCCTGGTATGGAGGGGAGGTCCTATGAGGAGAGACTGAGGGATTTGGGGTTGTTTTCGCTGGAAAGATGGCGGCTAAGAGGGGATCTTGTTGAAACATATAAGATGATTAGAGGTTTAGATATGGTGGACAGTGATAGCCTTTTTCCTCAGATGGAGAAAGCTAGCACGAGGGGCATGGCTTTAAATTAAGGGGGGGGGTAGTTATAGGACAGATATCAGGGGTAGGTTCTTTACCCAGACGGTGGTGAGGGATTGGAATGCCGTGCCTGCTGATGAAGTAAATGCGCCTAATTTGGGGGCGTTTAAGAGATCTGTGGATAGGTTTATGGACGAAAAGGGATTGGTTTAGGTTAGTGGGTCATTGTTTTTTAACTGGTCGGCGCAACATCGTGGGCCGAAGGGCCTATTCTGCGCTGTAATGTTCTATGTTCTATGTTCTATGTTTTCCCCAAAACCCATGATCCACTTATTAATTAAGATCGAATCTATCTTTATCTTAAAACAGTCATTAATCTGGCCTCTAAAACCTTCTGCGGCAGAGTTTCACAATTTCATCAATTTCCAGCTGAAGAAATTCCTCCTCAAATCTGTCATAAAGATTGTCCTTTAGCCTGAGGCTATTCCATCTGGTTCTATTTTTTTCCTTTACGTGGAAACATCTTCTCCACTTCCGGTGTATCCAGGCTTCGCAGAATCCTATGAGTTTTAATAAGATCCACCATCATTCCTCTAACTTCCAACCAGTGCAGACCTAGCGCACTCAACCTTTCTTCATAAGGGAAACTTCATTCCAGTGACAATTCTTCCGAACCCCCTATGGACGTTTTCCAAGGGCAGCACACGCAATCTTAGATACGGGGTCCAAAACTACTAACAATACTTCACATGTGGTCTTACCAGAGCTTAATACAGCCTGGTGAGTACACCCCTGCTCTTGTATTCTGCCCTTCTCGGAATGAATGCAAACATTGCATTTGCCTTCCCATCTGCTATCTGAACCTAACGTTAACCTGAAGAGAATGTTGCAGAAGGACTCCCAAGTTCCTATGCGTCTCTGATTTTCTAAGCTTTTCCCATTTAGAAAATAGTCTATCTCACTACTTTTCCTTCCAAAGTGCATAACTTCACACTTTTCCATATTATCTTCCGTCTAGCTTATTAATGTTCTGACATATTATGATAATGTTGTAGTCACTCTGGTGGGTGCATCGTCAAAATTGTGCAGTCAGTCCGCCTTTCGTAGACATACATGATGGATGTGCATGAATGTGTGCAAATAAAGGCCCAACTGTATCCTTCCCTGAAATTCCGCAAATAACTCACGCTAACAGAGGAATCATTAATCAGTAAGTCTATATACCAAATGCAACCAAATGTGTGTTTGGAAACTATCTAAGCTTCGTCCCATAGTGTGGAGAGTTGTTCTTATTTCAAAAAGTATATATTTTCCCTGTAAAATTCATGAAATGCTCAGTTCGTAAAAGTTTTTTTTTCAGACAGTTAGATTCCCACCAAATTGTGCCTGATTTTGAATCTTAGATCTCATGTTGTCCTATAATTCCGTCAGAATTACGATTTTTACCATGTGTTAAACGTTGGACTGTTAGTTATTACTGTGTACATATTATGCAGTGAAATAGCAGTTTGGATGTAGCTTTTCATGATCCACCTCCCAAAAGAATTCATATTCCTTTCCAGTTTTTTTTTCATTCCATCCGTCTTTTGAACAAAAACATTGTATTCATTACAGGTGGTCAGGAATGCAAGCTTTAACAACTCATAGGTGCCAACGCATATGCGGGGTGTTCCTCTCATTGATTTTCCTTATATCTCATGCTCCCCATCCCCACATCCATCCATGTCTTGCATACACCGTATCCTTTGACTTTATCCTCGCTGAGATTGAACTTCATTTACTCAGCAAAACGCTCAGCTTCGTAGCTTCACATCAATAATTTTAAGGCTCAACGTTGCTACTGTGCCTTCTCAGTCTTTGTGTGAACTTCCTTGGAAGACGTCCAACACGTTTATTTGGTCGCACAAGCCACAAGCTTTCTCAGCGCTGCTCCTTCACCCGGAGAACGGCAGTTCTGTTCAGAATTAGGACACTTAAACACACAAACCCAATTTACAATATATAGGTTGGAATGCGGATCTTTACAAGTAATCATGTCTTAAAGAAACAAACTGTGAATGCAGAAAGGATTTAGCACATGCTAAAGTGATGAGCATTTTCTCCCGCAAGGGTAGTTAGTGAGAATTCGCAAGCTCAGATAAGTCTTGGGGGTTACAGATAATCTGACATGAACCCAACATAACGCTTGAAGTCGTCCTCATGTGTGCGGAATTTGACTATCAGTTCCTGATAAGCGACTCTGCGCTGTCGTTTGTCGTGACGGCCGCCTCGGAGAATGCTTACCTGAAGATGGGAGGCCGAATGTCTGTGATCGCTGAAGTGTTCCTCAAAAGGAAGACAACATTCTTGTCTGGTGGTTGTCGAGCGGTGTTCATTCATCCGTTGTATCGTCTGCATCGTCTTTCCAATGTACCTTGCCTCAGGACATCCTTTCCTGCAGCGTGTCAGGTAGACAATGTTGACCAAGTTATGCATTTCTGTCGTGTCTACTTGATTGGCAGTTTTCTCTTGTGAGATGTTGGCATCCGTGCCGATGATCCAGCACGACTTGTAAAGGTGGCTGTGGCAAGGTTGTGTCGTGTAATGTTCACTGTTCTCTTGATGTTTGCTGCGGGCAACGGTCTGTTTGAGATTCCGCGGCTGTTTGAAGGCAAGATGTGGGTGTGTGACGATGGCCTTGGCCAGATGTTCGTCTTCACTGATGACATGTTGAAGGCTCGGGAGAAAATGTCATAGCTTCTCCGCTCCGGGGAACTGCTCGGCTTGACATGTAAGCCCAAGCTTTCAGAAACGTTGCCAACGCCAGATTCATCAACCACACTCACAAGACAGCTCCGAGCATTACCCAATCTAAATGCAACACCATCTGTGCTCTCAAGACCAACCACAACATTGTCATTAAACCAACACATAAAGGACGGTTCATCGTCATGCTGAACAGAACAGATTGCTGCAAAAAGTGTACCGACTACTGAACAATGAGGAGCATTTCCGACATTTATCCGAAGGTCCGAGCAAAGAATACACCTGTCAACTCAACAGGCTGATCAAGACCTTTGATCCGGACCTTCAGACCACCCTCCTTGGTCTCATCCCACGTACTCCCCGCGTTGGAGTCTCTACTGCCTTCCGAATGTACACAAGGCAAATACACACGACCGTTTAATTATATGGGGCAGTGCGAGATCCTCACAAGGTACGTCGAGGGCTTCCTGAAACCCGTTATGCAAAGAGCATTTGTCCCAGTAGTACTGAATTCCTACAGAAAATCATCACACATAGGGCAGTTGAACCAGGTGCACTCTTCGTGACATTGGATGCTACGGATGTAACGCTACACTAGCGTCCCCACGACGATAGTATTGCTGCAACTGCCTCAGTATTCAACTCTTTCAGCTGCTAACCTCCTGATGCAATTTTGCAACTCTTCCAGGATGAAACAGATGAGTTGCAAAATTGTGATCCAGGATGATCACAATATCTTCGCCTTCAACAACCAATTCTTCATCCAGACACACGGATCAGCCATATGGACGAATTTTGCACCTCAATATGACATCATTTTTATGCACAGTTTTGGAACAAGGCCTCTTCACTGCACATGGCCTTCAACAAATGCTATAAATTAAATATGTCGACAATATTTTTTTCGTTTGGACTCATGGTGAACAATCACTGAAACAACTCTATGATGGCATCAACAAATTCCTATCCACCATCAGACTCACCATAGACTACTATCCGGGATCAGATGCATTCTTGGACACATGCATCACCATTAAGGGCGGTCTCGTCAGCACTTCACAACTACCACAATCTCACGGAAAAACTTAAGAAGTTCCACTCCTCCAGCTTCCACCCTAAACAAGTTAAGAAGGCCGTCCCCTATGGACAGGCTCTCCATATATACAAGCTATACTCAGATGAGAAGGATCGTAATAAACAATTTCAGCTCCTGAAAGATGGCCTCACAAGAACAGGATATGACGCTTGACTCACGATCAACAGTTGCAACGTGTCGCAGCGAAAATCAACATCGACCTTCCCAGGAGACAAACATATTGTATGGTGGACAGTGAACCCATCGTCGTCCAGTACCTCCCCCGGGCAGAGAAGCTATGAAATCTTTCGTAGAACTTTCAACATGTCATTGATGAAGACAGACATTTTGACAACGGCATCCCCATGCCTCGACTTCTTGCCTTCAGGGAACCACAAAACCTCAAGCGGACCATTGTCCGCAGGAAACTGCAAAATCTTTAAGCGAACAAAGAACAACACAGCATGGGAAACAGGCCCTTCGGCCCAACGAGCCCGCACGACACCACACAACCCTCCCACAGCAGCCTTTGCAGCACATTCAAGATTATCGACACAAACACCATCATTGCATGTGAGAACACTATCAAACAGGTACGCGACACATACAGTTGCGACTCGGCCAACGTTGGCTACCAGAAATACTGCAGGAAAGGATCTCCCGATGCAAGTTACATTGGGCAAACTCTACGACAACGAATGAATGAACACTGCTCGACAATCACCAGGCAAGAGTTCTGTCTCCCGACTGGGGAACACTTCAGCTGTCACGGGCATTCGGCCTCTGATCTTTGTGTAAACATTCTCCAAGGTGGCCTATACGACACACAGCAATGCAAAGTTTCTGTACAGAGAATTATAGCCAAGTTTCACACACATGAGAACAACCCTAACCGTTATGTCACAGTCTCTGTAACCCCCACGACATGCCGGGCCTTGACAAATCATACTCACTGTCCTGTCTGGAGACAATACAGACCTCTTTGTCTTGTTCTCAACCCTCTCTTCACTCACATTGTCTGTACTTTTAAGACTTGATTCCCTGTAAATTCATGCACTCCAATCATTATTTTGTACATTGAGTATGTGTATTTATATGCCAATGTATCACATGATGAAGGGGCAGTGTTGAGAAAGCTTGTGGCTTGTGCTACCGCATAAATCTATAGCTGTTAACCTGGTGTTGTCAGACTTCTTACTGTGCTTACTCCAATCAAATGCTGGCATCTCCACATTTTACTTCCCTGGGCAGGATTTCCCCACTCGTTCATCAGATCCTTTTTCTGGATTTGAAATTCCTACCTGAAATTGGACCACTCCATCTGGCGTGTTGCCTGCTCTTGACATATTCTTACCGAACCGTCGGATTGATATCAGATAACTAAATATCTTAACTCATCTCACTCGCAATAATGTGTCATCTTCTCAACATTCCACATTTTGAAATCTCAGGTCCAAACCTTACTTTATTGCTAAATCCGCCGACGAGGCTGATGGATCTGGCTCTGACCTGAACTCGAAATTGCAGATATGTACATAAGAACATAAGAAATAGGAGCAGGTGTCGGCCATCTAGCCCTTCGAGCCTGCCCCACCATTCAATAAGATCATGGCTGATCTGAAGTGGCTCAGTTCCAATTTCCCGTTTCCTCCCCATAACCCTTAATTCTCTTGTCTACCAATTTCCTTGCCTACTAATTCCCTTGCCTACCAATGCTCAGCATTAACTCGCAGATGTTACAATCCCCTGGACCACGAACCCAGTTCCTACAATCAAATCACCATTTGGAAGATATTCGTTGACCTGATTACTTCAGGAATTCTTCCTTTCGCAGATTTCAGCTACCCAGTCTTCCTTCCCGGCAGACTGCTGTTACCTTTGTTACTGGAATGTCCAAACAAATGCTTCCTTGTCCGCCAATCGCATTATCTTTATCCTGCCTATTGAATCATTTTCTTGAGTCTACCTTCTTTCCTCTCTGTCCTTTACTTTCCCAAATATGTGCTGACTCCTCCGATATCATATGTCATGTCAATAACTTTCAGTTCTCTGGCCCAAATCGCTTCCTCGTAAAAAATAAATGTCCTGTCCCGACACGCTTTCATGCTCCAACAACATTGTTGGACGGTCTCGGAGTCTAAGCCAACAAAGGTCTGATGATTCCAAATCCACCACCACTCCGTTCTGCGTGGACGCCCTTGTGTCATTCAACAGTTTCTTGGTAAGCTTTTCATACTTCCACCAAGTAACATATTTGGTTAATCGCACCCTTTTGGGCCCCAATTACGTTTGACTGTTTATGAAGTATATGGGTCATTGAATGTTACAGTGCCCCATCGGTTCAGTACAGCTTCACACTCTCAACGTGAAGTAAAATATTGACTATATTTTATTCCAATTTCTAACTTTTACCTCCTCCAGGTCCATCTGTCACCTTCGAATGTTCTTTGACCAATATCCCTCGTTTTCTGGCGTTAGGGTCTCCACCACCATTACGGACAAGACCAGCTATTCCCGCATCTACCTTGGGCACAGCTCTTTGCAAACTGCATCATTTATTGGCTCCAGTCCATTATTTTTGTCTCATCACCTTTGCATCAACTTCTCCTATTTTGTTAATTTTCATAATGAGACTAATGATATGGCTTTCTTTTTTCTTCATCGTGGATTTCCACATACTGAAATTGAGGGGGCTCTCCACCATAACTGACACATCTCCAGAGTCAAACGTCTCACCACGTGCGCGCCATAACAGACTCAGGATGGGGTGAAATGACGTTTCCACCAATTATAGCATAATTTTATCATTAACAGCACCTTCCCCTCTCTCCGCTTGCGAGCATTCGACATGCACCATTCCCTCTGAGATCCACTGTTCCACTCTTCCAACACACCTAATACCCGCCACCTGCCGACGGCACCATCGCATGCCATCCTAAAGGATGTAACGGATGTCCCTTCATCCTCCTCTTCTCACCGTCCCAGGCATAAAACACACGTTTCAGGAGAGGAAGCATATCAGAGGCAAATCCTTTGTTCCACGTTATTTGCATTTTATGAACACAACAGCATTGATTCTACATAAGAGTTGTCAAACATAATTGGGAGATCATTTTGACAAACAACATGTCTCCATCCGCTAGAAGGCATCAGACCTTCCTCTCGCTTACATAAGAACATAAGAAATAGGAGCAGGAGTAGGCCACCTAGCCCTTCGAGCCTGCCCCGCCATTCAATAAGATCATGGCTGATCTGTCGTGGCTCAGTTCTACATTCCCGCCTTCTCACCATAACCCTTAATCCCCTTTCTTATCAAAAACCCATCAACCCGCGTGTTAAAAAAAGTTTAGCGAGGCAGCCTCCACCACTTCAACGGGCAGAGAATTCCAGAGATTCACCACCCTTTGAGTGAAGAAGTTCCTCCTCAACTCCGTTCTAAACCGCACCCCCCCCCCCCCTTTATCTTGAGGCTGTGCCCCCTAGTCCTACTGTCTTTTTTGAGCGACCCTTTTGGCAAGCCGTCCTTCAATAGGTCTATAGCGAACTTTCAGTGAGGTTAAACTAAACTGAAGGAACTGAACCGGATTCTCTGATTAGGTAATTTACCATTTTCCCAAACAATTACACTCTGCACTCTTTCGTCATTAGATTGCATTAATTTCATTTACTTTTATCTTGTCATTTCATTTTCTTTTTCCACCCCCTCCCACACCACGCGTACCGCTTCACTTCTGTCATTTGCCAATTTTCTCTTTATGTCCTTCGACCTTCTGCAACTTTGATCTGTCATTTCATATTATAGTGTCTTAATGGACGCAACTCACAACATTCCAGCCTTTATTACCTTTATCCCAGCCTTTATTCTAGCCATTGCAGCCTTTATTATTAAATGATCATCCAATCATTACTTATTCACATCCTTCTTTTGTCTATGGTATCCGAGTAAATTACGTCTAAAACCATCACTGCCCATCCTTGCAGTATAAGTCTCGTCCGATTGTCTTCGCCTTTAGCTTTGAGGAAACATTAACAGCGCCTTCCCCTCTCTCCGCTTGCGAGCATTCGACATGCACCATTCCCTGTGAGATACACTGGCAAGTTTTGCTTCTATTCAGAGATGCTGTCAGACCTGCTGGGAGTTTCGGACATTTTCCGTTGTTGTCATAGATGCTAACATTCGCTTAATTTGTGTTTGCCTGCGATGTTACATGCCATATATACATCTGACATTGTAAATGTGCGTCACTGTAAATGTCAGCATTTTTTAATCCAGTTTACGTGGCACTAACCAGTTAAGATGGCAGATTTCCCACCCAGAAGGCCATTCAAACGTGTGTAAAGTTCCAATTACTGCTTCATGCCCACTATTGCATAAACATAATGACTTTCACGCCTTTTTTTCGAAACAATTGACATTCTGCATGCAATTGATGGTCCGCTTTCCCTTAAATTCTTTGTTTTTGTAATAGTCCTGCATATTGATGTTTTATTTCTGTCTTGACGACACTACACTTTTTCCTTCTCTGCTGAATTGCAAACAATACGCTCTTCCACGTGTTCTCCCGACTTCCTTAAAGACGAGTTTGATACATAAGAACATAAGAAATAGGAGCAGGAGTAGGCCACCTAGCCCTTCAAGCCTGCCCCGCCATTCAATAAGATCATGCCTGATCTGTCGTGGCTCAGTTCCACATTCCCGACTTCTCCCCATAACCCTTAATCCCCTCGCTTATCAAAAGCACATCACCTCGCGTCTTAAAAATATTTAGCGAGGTAGCCTCCACTACTTCAACGAGCAGAGAATCCAGAAATTCACCACCCTTTGAGTGAAGAAGTTCTTCCTCAACTCCATTCTCAACCGCCCCCCCCCCACTTTATCTAGAGGCTGTGCCCCCTAGTCCTGCTGTCCATTGTGAGCGGGAAGAGGTTCTCCACCGCTATCCTATACATCCCATTCATCATCTTATATGTCTCAATGAGATCTCCCCTCATTCTTCTAAACTCTAACGAGTACAAGCCTAGTTTATTCAGCCTCTCCTCATAGTTCAACCCCTCAACTCCGGTATCAACCTATTAAACCTCCTCTGCTCTCCCTCCAAGGCCAAAATATCCTTGCGTAAGTACGGCGACCAGAACTGCACACAGTACTCCAGCTGTGGCCTCACCAATGCCCTATACAGCCGCAGCAAGACGTCCCTACTTTTATATTCAATACCCCTCGCTATGAAGGCCAGCATCCCATTTGCCTTCCTTACAACCTGTTGCACCACTAGGCTGGGTTTTTGCGACTTATGCACAAGGACCCCGAGGTCTCTCTGCACCGTCGCCTGCTGCGGTTTTTCGCCACGTAACTAATAGTCCTTCCTACCATTATTCCTACCAAAGTGGACAACCTCCCACTTGCCAACATTAAAATCAATTTGCCAGTTCCTGGCCCATTCGCCCAGCCTATCTAGATCCTTCTGCAGACTCTCCACACCCTCCGCGCAATTTACCGTTCAACCAATCTTGCTGTCATCAGCAAATTTCGACACCATACACTCGGTTCCCTCCTCCAGATCATCTATATAAATGGTAAATAGCTAAGGCCCCAGCACCGACCCCTGGGGCACTCCACTAGTCACCAACCGTCAATTCGAATAGTACCCACTGACCCCCACTCTCTGCCTCCTATTTGACAATCTATCCACGCTAACACCCTACCCCAAACTCCATGCCCCCTTACCTTCTGCAATAACCTCTTGTGAGATACCTTGTCAAACGCCTTCTGAAATTCAAGAAACACCACATCCACCGGCTCTCCTCTATCCACCGCCCTAGACACATCCTCATAGAAGTCCAATAAATTTGTCAGACACGACTTCGCCTGAACGAAACCGTGCTGCGTCTGCTCTATCAATCAATTCCCCTCAAGGTGCTTCGCTATTTTCTCCTTGAAGACGGATTCTAACATTTTACCTCCAACAGACGTTAAACTGACCGGCATATTATTCCCTGCCTTTTGCCTGCCACCTTTCTTAAACAACGGCGTAACACTAGCCGTTTTCCAATCTTCCGGCACTTCCCCGGAATCCAGCGACGTTTGGAAAATAACCACCAAGGCATCCATTATCACCTCCACCATTTCTTTCAGAACACTCGGATGCGTTCCAACCGGTCCTGGGGACTTGTACACAATCAGTCCCGCCAGTCTGTCGAGCACCGCCTCTCTAGTAACAATAATGTCATGGAGACCCTCCAGTCCTACCACCTTTCCATTGCTAACGTCCGGCAAATTATTCACGTCCTCCTCCGTGAAGACAGACACAAAAACGTTATTCAAGATCTCAGCTATTTCCCCATCCCCTTCTACTAAGTCCCCCCTCTCATCCTCTCAGGGTCCAACGTTCACCCTAGCCAGCCTCTTCTTTTGTATATATTTATAAAAACTCTTGCTATCCTTTTTTATATTAAGCACTAGCCTAGCTTCATAATTTCTCCTACCCTTCTTTATCAACTTCTTTGTCAATCTTTGTTGACATTTAAACCTCTCCCAATCCTCTTCTCGCCCACTACTCTTAGAACATAGAACATTACAGCACAAACAGGCCCTTCGGCCCTCGAGTTGCGCCGATCACATCAACCCCACCAATCTATAGACCTATCTATAACCCCCAATCCCATTAAACCCCATATACTCATCCAGAAGTATTTTAAAAGACCCCAGCGAGTTCGCCTCCACCACCGATGACGGCAGCCGATTCCATTCACTCACCACCCTCTGAGTGAAAAACTTACCCCTAACATCACCTCTGTACTTCATTCCCCGCACCTTAAATCTGTGTCCTCTCGTAGCGACCATTTCAACCCGGGGAAATAGCCTCGGAGAGTCCACCCTATCTATTCCTCTCAACATTTTATAAACTTCTATCAGGTCGCCTCTCAACCTTCGCCTCTCTAGGGAAAAGAGTCCCAGCTCCCTCAACCTTCCTCCGCTTTTAATTTAACACTTTCCTTCACCTTCTTCGCTATCCTCGGCTTATTACCTCTCCTCCTATGGTCCTTTTTAACCATCGGAATAAATTTCTGCTGAGCACCAAGGAAGATCTCCTTAAAGATCTTCCACTGCTCCTCTGCAGACCTACCTTCCAACGCGCTCCCCCAGTCAACACTCGCCAATCCTTCTCTCATCCTAACGTAATCTTAACATCCCAAAAATGTGCTTTTAGGCTGATTGATTGGGTAACAAATTGTCCCTATATTGGACCTCCCTGATCCTTACACATTAGGCATAGACTAGAGTCATGAATAGGTCACTGACCATGGGACGGCGGCGCGGGCTCGTTGGGCCGAAGGGCCTGTTTCCCGTGCTGTTTTGTTCTTTGTTCTTTGTTTGTTCTTTGTACTCCCCTCTGTTCAAACAAAGGACGCGTGTCCGGGAACCCACTTTCTCCTCCTCCATCTGCACTTACATTCCTTCGCACTTACATTCGCCTGATATTCCCGTTGATTGTACCAGCAAAAGAGACAAGTCTCTGTATGAATACCAATATGTAAAAAAATGTCTGTTTTATTTTCTAGTTCATAATTGTGATTCTTCAGCAACTTCAGATGTCATGTTCAGTACACAGTCATCGTCTCAGTATTTTGTTCCATCTTATACTAGAAACGAGACGTGTTGTGATACTTCTGATTCGACTAACGATTATCACTGCAATGAGCTGGCAATTCCCAACGGAAAATAAACAACAATGTATTTTTTTTTCTCTATCGCTGTAAGTGACGGCACATCTGAATTGCATAACAGTGAAGAACTGCGGCAAGAAGTGTAACAATAATCTTCTCCCAGTTTCAAAAAGGAATGCGTTTTGTGACTGTTTTGCCTGATTAGACCTCCGTTGCTTTGACGGAACAAACATCAAACAGCTGAATTATTAGTAGCGAATCGTACCTATGAAACCAACGGTAACATTCTTAATCTCAAGTCTTACATAACCGAAAATAAATGCACATAATCGTGGAGAGAAACAAAATATACATTTAATAGTTGTCAGCACGTTGGACACCACAACACAATCGGTCTTTCTCGGAAGTGATGTTGCCGGCAAGCATACATAGTATATATGTAGCAATATATATGCACTGTGAAAAATGTTAAGTAGCATCACTGAATCATTCAATAAACGTTGAGGGCTTCACGCTAAGCATTCTATCCATGTACGATCTAGGCAAAATTGAACTGTTACTCAAGTCAGATAAGCCTGTGGTATTCGTTCATCAAAGGAAGCAATTATGGAGAATTGTGCTGTGTTCTAACTCTTCATGCAATCGCCCAGTGCCTACAATCTCTATAGTAGTAGTTCAGCGTATTTATCCAGTTGCAAAGAAGTTGATAACATCCGCAGCTCCTTCAAATTGCCTTTCGTTCCAATTTTCAGACTGAACAAGGCTAGCCATTCGAAGTTAGCAACAGAAATTGTCTTTGTTACATGGTTCGCACCAAGAGCAATCACTTCAGTGCAATTGCCATATAAACACCCTGGTAGAAAATTCTGATAACAATTACCGCGAGTCTTTTCTTTGAGATTGGCGGTGCACAGCACGGATTTTCTGCCCGTTTTGTCATTTCCCTGCACTGCGACACCATTGCTAGCAGGCATACTGTTCAGTATGTGACATGTCATGATCTGTACTAAAATCTCTGCAAATTTTGATTTTAATGGCCTCTGTGAGGGGTTTCTGAAAACTCAGCCCATTGGAAGAAGGTCTGTTTCCCGGTATAGAATGTCAGTTTTGCACGTCATGTCTACATCATCGGATACCAATCTGCAACGCCAATATATTCAAATCTGACATGTACAATTTCAAAGTCGAATAAAACAACTGGAACTCAAAACTTATGTACCACTTGGTGAGAACATGAATGCCGCATTTTAACGAGATAGTTTGCTTATGTTCGCGCATGGCCATTCACTTTTTTTTTATCATGTAGCTACGTTGTATATTGGCAGTTCTTGTTGGAGATTCTATGGACAGGTATGCACAATTTTCTGCAAGGTCGAAGGAATTTGGCATATGAACCATAACGTGGGAAACATGCATTGATGAGATGGACGGACGACATCTACAGTTTTGATTTTTTAAAATTAAACGGACAAGAAAACGTACCTCATTGGATGATTAACAACACACAATAATGTTATATTCCCTCAGGACTGAGAAAGAGCAGTACATCCAGGAAGCGTGGAAAATGTGCAGTACTGCTTCCGAAACTGCGCCTTGAAAAAAAATCAGAGCACACCAAATTCCACGGAATGACCGCGAAGTGGCGTCAGGAAAGGCTAGAAAATGTTCGACGCACTTACTGATAAACAGTTAGTGATGCGTCGGCGCCACAGCACTGAAGAGTTTCTGCTGCTTGGACAGAGAGTGCCTGCCATTACAATGTGCAACGTACTAACTTCTCTGGGTTTTCAGCCCTGTTAATTACATCCCATGCGATGTGGACGTAAAGACCGTGATGGGAAGAATATACGCACCCAGAAATAGGTTTGAGGCAAATCATTCTGAGGACTTGATAATTGTGCCCTGAGACTTCCATCATGTCAAACTCGAGATCATTTTACCAGGAGACCGCCAACACACTCTCGAACATCTTGAAAATTCCAGACCACAGCTTCACAAATTTCAAAAGTGCTTACATCTCTAGCACAAACACACACGTTGGCAAATGAGCCAAAATTCTGCGCTCTTCCTCCCGGCTAACAAGGAAAAACTGACGTGGGAGAATCCGTCTAAGATAGTGGTGCAATGGTGTTCTAAAAACTACGATGATCGCTTTCGCGACCGCACAGGATCAATGGAGTAGTCAGTATTTACAAATCTGAATGAGAAGTCCACCGCAGCAACGGTTTTCATTTGCACGTGTGTGGGGACGAAGTGCCAAAGAAGCAACTCCACTTGCTTCTAAACCGGAAACCGGAGCGACAGGGACCTAATGATTGCTGAAGCCTCGGTCTGGGGCATTCAAGTTAGTCAATAGTGATGTTTACTAGAAACCCAGACATTGTCTCAGGAGATCAATCAAATGTGATAAAAGAAAGTATCTAACCAAGTTAGAAAACTATAACTCAGTGGTCAAGAAAAAATGTACCCCACAATCGGCGTGATTATTAAGCAGCATATTTAGGAAAAGTGTGAATGGCGATTAATTGCAATCTGTAAGAATTATACGCTAACGCTCAATTCTGCTGGATACGTACAATTGATCATTTCCCTTGTTTTTTTTTCTTGTGTCCCCATTCCATTTTCGATGCAGCGGACATGATATTGACCCTGCTCAAGGGAAGTTGCTAACGACAGTGGCCAAAAGTTGTGAGTACCAACAGAATCGAAAGTATTTGATCAATCAGGTTGTTGCCGGGCTGGCTTTCATAAATACCCCAATACGAAAACAAAACAGCGGATTTATCGGCATTGCACCTTTAACTGCGTTATTAATTAAAGTGGTCTGCGGCTAAATAGGCATACTATGTTTTCACAGATTTCGAGAACTTTAAATGCAAACGCTTAGAAATTATAATGATGTCCAGCTACGTGTATGATCCAACTTTCTATCCGACCATCGCCAAAATACTTAGCTCTGCGGGGAAATCTATATTGTACAGTTTATTTTATGTCATTATTAAAATTACAGTGTACAAAATAATCCATCTGTTTGTCTCTTTAGTACTGGAGTAATATGTTTCATACTTGCCTGGACCTAATTCAAGATTCATCATGCAGTTTTAAGTGCGACGACAGCACCACACATGCTGTCGTCCACCAAAAGTCAGAACCATGTAGCACAGACAATCATATTCTAATAAACAGGCATACCATTCCTTTTGTTTCTGTCAACAACAAATTGATATTTGTATATACGCCACCGCCATTCATTTATTTTCCAGTTAAAAGTATTTTGTCATATAATATTTGTAATGAAACGCATAATTTTAAATTGTTCCAAACTTTGAGCATATGGCGGGATTTTGTCCCTTTAGATAATCCATTGTATCGTCTTTGCAGGCTCATATTCCTACCGGCATTTTTGCGCGCTGCTAATTTGAGGAACTGGGATGTGGCCTCCTACTATTGTTGAGCTTGATTATTGCTGAGGTCGGAGCGTGTATTTTCATATCAAATTGCTCGATAAAACTTGGATACAGTGGCAACTAACTTTATGACGAATCATACAGGTTATCATTCCTCCGTCCATTCTGTGTCATTTTTGTTCACAGCAGGAGTTTTTTCTTTGGCACAGTGAATGGTTCACTGCGTTTTCTGTAAACCCATGAACATGAAGTTTCAGAGTGAGTTGAACCTAAATTCGGATAAATTATTACGCCTTCATTCAGCAAAAAAAGACTGACTTAAATAATCAATTTCTACTCTGCCTGATTGGGGAAACGTTGATGAGACGCATTTTCTTATCTCCACAGTTTCGGTGCCAGAATCCGTATATATCAACGACCGGTGCAACAGCCGCAGTATTCGTCGTGAATTCTATCCAGTCCTGAAACGAGGTATTTCACTTTCTGGCATGCAAACCCAAATGTTCTCAACATTAACTGAATTCAGTAACATAAATTGAATGAGCACAATTTATGTTTTTGGTTTACCAGGAGGTGTTTCTCCGCAGACATAGTGCTGCCTATAAAGATGCTGCAGGACCGTCTTGGTACGTTGTTCTCATATTTGAATCAGGAACATTTACCCTACTGGTAAAGAAAATACATGATCTTTTTTCTCCCCCAGCACGTAACTTAATTTGCAACCGATACTAGGGATCTCAGGTTTAAAAATCTATAAGAAAAAACTAGGTAAAGCTTTGCTGCACATACCTGTGTCACGTTCTTTGAGGTCTGGACGGATTAACGGGCAAAAAAAAAACTAATTTGAGACTGCATTTCCGTTTGATTGGAAAGTATCATTAGAACAAAGAATAAGTCAGATCGTTGTTTTTAGTCTTTCTCTCCCTTATGTTTTCCCACTCCCTCTCTCTCTATTTTTGCTTACCAGCTTCAAGAGAAGATTTTGCTTTGGGAGAAAACAGAAAACCATTAGTATCCAAAATTGTTTAAAAAAAAAACCGTAACTTTTTTTTACTGTAACAGGAATTCTTACATCCAGCACTTCACTCAGTAACTCAGCCACAAACAACGCCGTGCATGAATAGAAACATGCGCTTGGAGAGTATTGCACACTTTCAATTAAACATGGATGTGATGAAAACATGACGAGTAACATTTTGTGAGAACTAACTCGACCATCATTCGTCTTGGAAAAAAAAACACAATTTCACCGGACTAACTACAAAATGAACGTCCTCTGAACTGTATTCTTACTGGATTTGAGAAAAGGCAGGTGCTTCGCCTGGTGTTGACAAATGGTCACCAATATGAAGTTTCACTGTGATAGTTTGTTCTTTTCATATTTCAGGTCAGATACATTAATATAAAAAGTCAATTTTTTGGAGTGACTCCTGGAGATATTGTCACTTCCGTCGAAACAAGAGAAATTCAGGATCGGCAGCAGCACTCGAATTAGCAAATATGAAGGCAATCGTCATGGAAAAAATGTTTTGCTGAAATGTTGCTAAGAGTGCATTCAGTTTAGAGGACAACAATGTCAACTTTAGCCTTAGCTGTGTCTATTTGAATAGTTCCTAATTCAACAGGAACCGTATGCAAATAGATGTTCTGTCCAACCATATAAGATGTCATTGCGGTAGTTCTGCACTTATCTATAAAAGATACATCAATAACATATAGTATGTTTCCACACACAAACATGGCAGGTTACTTGGCAAAAGAACCTCTGGGGAACCTGCAATTGTCAATAAGACTGAAGACATGGAGATCAAAACATCTTCATCCAATAACGTCAAAAAATAATAAGGCTGTCGTGGAATTTTTGACAGTCTTGTGAACAGATGAAATTCATTCACCAAATGCATTGAAAAAGAACCCTTCCGAATGATTGCATTCTATTATGACTCGCATGCAATTTAAATTGTGCTCAGACAAGCACAGTTGATACGGTAGATTTTGTGAAGTTGGATTTCTGCAGAATATAAATCCATAATTTCTTGATTTCTCAAACTGTGAATTCCTGGACATGTGAATAATGGAAGGCTAATTATCGAAGCAAAAACAAAGGATGTGAAGCTGCCTAAAATCACATAACTGGCTGAGGTTTTTTTTTTCTCACTTTGAATTCACAATAGTCTGACATAAAATAACACTTCTTATAAGTTGTTTTCTTTCTTGAATGGTAGTATACGTTTATACAAACTAACAGAATTAAACTGGGCATAACAGGCTCTTTTATACGTCAATGTCAGCAAAACGCTCTTGCTTGCCGCATAATCGTGTTCCAATCTGCAGAATCGCCAGGCACGCATTTGGTCCGTTTGTTCAAATTTTGAAGAAAACATTCCATCTTATACCAGAACTATACGCTACGGTGGACGATGACCTGCTGTTCACGCTAGTGTTCTGTTGCTGTCGCAAAAACGGGGCAGACCTGTGGTCGCATCAGCACGAAACGGACGGCGGTGACGCGGTTACAGGGGAGAACCATTGTGATTGCCAGGACTAGAAAGTTCTTCCGTGGCGCAGAAATCGATTGCTTTCATGGGTAATTTCGTACAGGTCTCCGTTACTTTTTGTGCTGCATTTTTCTGATCTTCCTGCGGAAATACTCCTGGCACTATGGCATTTAAGTAAAGCAGATATGTTTGAAACACAGTTCGAATGTGGAAGTGCGTATTTGCAAAGACGTAATTTAAGACAGTAAATAATAAGAAAATCAATATTTTTGTTTTAAACTAGAACAATGTTTTCCTTCATGTGATTCTCCCCATCGAATTCGTTTGCCGTGGACGGTGTAACTTCATTAGCAATATCTGACAAAAAAAACAGCGCGACGTTACGGTCTCAATTGTCCTGAAAATGAAGAATCTCTTCTGAGTTGTAAGGGTTGCAGTTGTCCGCCGCTCGCCCGCGTCAATTACCGTGGCTGGTAAAGAAGATGCCAAGATTCAAATTATTACAACAGGACTACAGCAATTTGCAAAGCTTTACATGTGTTCCTTCTACACAATATTTTAAATATTCTCAATAATTTGAGCCAAATTATGATTGACGCGACATAATTCCCCATTGAAGACATACCTCCCAAATTGGTACCAGACTTCATTTTTTTATGACGGTTGTCGGAAATTTATGTGCGGAACTTCAGGGGTTTTTTGCTTAAGGTTAAGATATCCGGCTTTTCCTTCGAACGTTTTCATTTGTTTCCCTATTTCTACGTAATCAGTTAGCCTCTTGCACTTACCTTTGTTGCATTTGTTACTTTCTGCATTGTTCGATGGGAAAATACAAATGAACGTTTGAATTTCTGTCCGAAATGAAACAGACATCCGACAATTACAGAACAAAAACAAACAGCTTCTGTCTCGATCTCTCTTTGAAACACATTAATCTTTCAATCAAAATATTAGATGCTGAAACCATTGGGAAATTGAGCGAAGTCTCCACCAATCGTTCTATCCATCTGCATCTTCAGCCAATTACTGAAAAAAAAATACGCAGCGTTTCATCCACTTACCTGTTTGATATAAGATCTTTTCTATTTTGTATTAAAAAAAAGCTAGTCAAAATTCTGCCCAACAACTAACAAATTTATGTGACGAGAAACACAAATTAAATCTCAATTTTAGGAGATGCATTTCTTTTTAGATGTATTATTTCAAGCAGGCTCGTCATTCAAAGCTAATATGTTCAATATTGTGGCACAGGCGTCAACAGTGATGCATGGCGAGTTATAATCAAATGCAATGTCGAAAAGATAAAAGCAAACAAAACGAAAAATGAAGACGATCAAAACAAACGCCCTGGTTTTCACGGCACGGCCGCCCAAGGCTCCAAAGATCGTGGCCGAGGCCAAGGAGGAATGCCATTCTGCGAGACTCGGCCGGCCCGATTTCGGGGCGGCCCTGCCTGTAAAATCCAGGCTAAAGAGTACGAGTGAAGGAGATCATGCCAATTTCTTCAAACCATTACCTAGTCCGTCTTTTTTTCCCGTTTTGTGTTATAGCAAACATGAAAGTACAGTGGAAAGTATGTGGGCGTTTTTTTTCCCAAGAACGTTGGCACACATATGTTCCCTACGCTTTGAGGGTAAGTTGATTTATTGGAACTTTTTCCAATGCAGAACAAAAGAATTGGCAGAGAATTGTTTGGGATTTTCTCAATCTCGTGCGGGACGAACCGGACACGTGTTTCGAGGCAGCTGAAGTTCATTCACTCAAGAAGAGGTTAAGTTGGCATTTGTAGTGAAAAGAAACAAACAAACAAAATAAATAAATAAATACATAAAATACGTGTCTAGGAGCAATGGAACAGTGTGACAATGCATTGTTGCTGGTTTGGAGATAGGACTACAACATACTGGGCAAAACGTAGGCAATTTCCATGACAAAAATTCCGGCAGAGTTTGGGAATGCATTACCATTTAAACAGTTCAGCTAATCCTGCTACGTTATATACATATCAGTCCAACAAATGAACTCTGTTCAGATTTGGACTGGTTCATGTGTGGAGGGAGTGAAAGTTGTCGTAGAAAATCATGATGTATGTGGTATATATTCTGAAGTGTGTGTGTACGCACACACACACACACACATACACATACACACATGCATATATACATATGGTTCAAATGAAAACAAATGCGACTACAAGATAAGTAGTTGTTTTCCTACAAAATGCAATAATGATTAGAATATCATGAACGATGCCAGGAAATTAATTTAAATTGGATTTGTTGGCCTTCCAATCACGTCGGTAGTTCAATGTGTAATCTATGTTTGCTCGTGCGGTGAATGGATTATTGAAAGCATTGGACTCGTTAAAACATGGTAATGCTGTCCTGCATTATAAAATCATCTAAGTAGTGTCAAAGTGACGTGGACAACCTGAGCTGTATATTTACAGTGCGCAGTTTTCGCAATACACTCAAATGCACACCTATTCCATCACAAATGTCTGACCTGCAGTTAATTATGTGAATAATAGGGGAAAGATCCCACATTCTTGAAACACTTTTTTTCGCATTGAAAACGGCAAAGGAAAACATTTATTGAATAGATTTCGAAATGAATTTTGAAAGGTAAGCCCGTTGCAAGCGTACACGATATCTGATTTTCTTTTAAAAATGTAAATTGTGGATTGATGATCAAACTTGGATTAAGTTGATTCCCTGACTTTTAATAGGCAAGATGCATTTCCATAAGTGGATTACTTGGCTACCAATTAAGGGAAAATGCAAGATGAAACTATTGACGGAACAATTCAACGAAGAGCGACAGTTGCAGAGGTCTTGGCACCCCAAGCTATTTAAGCTGTGAAGCCTTTTTTTTTTCGCATAAGCACTTTAAATTACCACGTTTGCAGTCGTTCAACTGAGGGGCGTATCCGATCAAATTTCATAAACAAATCATCATCGACGACCCTTATAGTCTGTGCTGCACATATAGCATTAAAACTGGAACAATTCGGAACTTGCTTGTTCACTGCTACCAGCATTGACAGACAACCAGATGATGATTTGCAGGAAGTGTAACTCATTTATATCGTTCGGACTTTCTCCCTGAAAGTCAAATTTCTTTCAAAGAGTGTTCATCGAACACCGTATATGTGCTGGCTGCTATCTATTTCAGATGGAGAATCTGAATTCTCCTCGCCTCCGGTCACAGCTTAATTGCTGAATGCATGCGACTGTGGATGGCAAGCAGAACTCAATTTCAACAAAGCTGTCTATTACTTTTATTGATTAGAATCACAAATTGATCCATTGTCCACGGACCATGTTACTAAACAATGCGCAATACCCAAATAGGAAAAAAAAAACTACAGAGCAAAACGTGTCTTCAAAGTCTTGCACCAGATGTAATTCTGCCTTTAAAGATCTAAATTTACGTTTCTCCTATTGTGTGTTTGTAGACTGACACACAACTTCATATTTAGAGACGATGGCCAGCGAAGGTGCTCCGGATTTCTCCCACAGTGCAAAGATATATGTGTTAGTTTGATTGGCCATGCTAAAATGGCCACTTAGTGCCCTAAGATGCGTAGGTTAACAGGATTAGCGGGTAAATGATTGGGGATATGTGGGCGGGGCCTGGGAGGGATTGTGGTCGGTGCAGACCCGAAAGGCCACATGGAGTCTTTCTGCTCTGTAGGATTTCTGTGATTCTATGAAATCTTCTTCATATTTACAACAGGGAACATTTTAAGTCTGCTATCGCAAACAATGCACACAGCGTATATTATGTCTCAGAATTTGAAAATATTAATTTTTAGAGACTAAATCGATCTGATTTTTTTCCCCTTCGGCACGTACCAGAAAGTATTCAATCAGCCTCGTAATTAGCTCGAATTCTTCGAAGATGACTAAATCTGAGCCAATGTATTACCTTTTTTTTTCATATTCTGCATCATTACCCTGATTTACCTTTTTTTTTCTCGAGCGATTTTAGAAAATAGTGTTCCCGTTATGCGAATGGGCATTTTGGATCTCATTGTTGCATTGAACTTTTCCTATCCCGATGAACTCTTGTCACTGCCTGAATGTCTGCGTTCAGTTAGGTTTAAGTAACGAAAATCGATCAAATTTACGAAATGAAGGTATTCCTTTGCCATCGCAACTTTGGAAAATAACATCAGAAATTTTCAAATCCGAATTTTTTTTAGATTATTCTAATTTTGCCATTTGTTCAGTCGCAGAAATTCCCTTCAGCATTATCACTTCATGTCGTGTCAGAAACGTCAATCTCTCAAGGCAATGCTTAAAATATAACTGAATCTCGTTGCCTATCTCCAGTCTCTGAGATTCTAATAGCATCTCCTGCGGAGTCCCTGCTGAATGTTTTCTGATATTTTCATGCATCAGATATCTAATAGCTGTCAAATATCGTGGGTGGAGGAAAATAACCATTCCGTTTATTGTGTCCATTTCAGGACTCGTCACTACTTTTGTCAGAACGGAACAAAATCGAAACTTATTTACCAACAAAAATCAGCATGTTAATTTTCTTCATTCTTGGGGTGTGGGTTTCGGTAGCACAGTCAACAATTGTTGCACATCGGTGAGGGTTAACCAATTGTTTTCCGTCCGGAATCAGTTGTAGTCCAAACCAGGTAAGCACAACAGATTTATTTCCTAATGGCCATATTCGCATCATGTATTATTTTTCTCAAACGGCAATAAACAACGATGCACCTATGCCGCATAGAGTATTTTCCGTTAAAGTAAATTGTGGCATGGCCACTGAAAGAATTTGACTGAGATTTGATATCTTTAATCTGTTATGGGATGCTTTGACATCTGGTGACATGATTTGATTGTGATGTCATTAGTCAGTTGCTCACAATTAAATATATTACTCCAGCTTTTTTTTATATTCAAAGTTCACCACCTCCGGTGGTGGGCTGTTAATATTTGTCCAGTGATCATTGCACTCTGTCTGTGTGTAAAATTTCCATCAGCGACAATACCGTGACAACACGAAAATACTATGAATTGTTTAGCACGACACATAGCCAATAAGCACGTTGAACTGGATGACATGCTTTCTTCCATTGCACACAACGATCTGAAATTTCGCTGTACATGATTTGAAAATAATAATCTAGTACTTATATGAACAATTCTTCACCTGAAACTAGTATTGCATTGTTTTGATGTGGGGTAGCGACAGAACGACAATCATCAGGCCACTCACATTCAATTAGAACTTCTGTAGTAAAATTTACAACATTCATGACGAAACATTTTTTCATCCTTCGAAATGACTCAGAGAAATCATACTACAAATGGTTAATATGGCGTCGCAGAGGACAGTAAATATTATGTCTGAATTCTGTAGATAATTCGAAATGAATATGCTGCAACTGTGGAACGCATACATGTCTTAGCCGTGCAATCATCATAAACTACTTCCTTCTCTCCTTGTGGAAAGATATGTTATTTTGACCACGCGTATCATCGAGCAATCTGCGTATTTTTGACGTTCCTGACATTACTGGATTGAAATGCAAATTAAACCTACTGTCTCCTTAATAGTACAAAGTATGCATTTTTTCTTGGGGGGGGGGGGCGCAGAAATGGGTCGTGGTCTTTTAAGACTTTGGAATGCTTGTTTCACGCGCTGAAAAAAAAAACTTTGATCAGGAGATTTTAACAATAATTTCTCAGTGATTGTAACAAATTTGGTGCTTATAAATTTAGCTAATTTGTTGGACCATATGTATGTATTATTTCAATAATTCAATTTTTGAACAAATGTATAAACACCTGAGCAATAATTTCTAAACCATTACCGCTAGCGATCTGTCTTAGATCACCAAAAGTTGAAAAAAAAAACTTAAAGTGTTTTACTCGTTTCTTCAGTTGTAGCAGATTGCCTTATAGAAAACCTGCCCATTGTGAGTGTCCATCAGACGTGCCCAAGCACATGCAACTCAGGAACAGTCCAGGAAAAGGTGTTTGCAACGGGTGCCATGGAATGTTAGCACACCTCAATGTGGTAACGAAAGCAATGGTTTATTTCTAGTTTGTACGCGGAAATGACACTGTTTTTAAATCATGCCATCACCAGAAAAAGGTATGCATGAATTCCTTCGTGAGAAGCATAATTTGATTTCCTTCTTGCCGTTCGTGTATTAAACTTCAATACAGGTCAGGGGGAATGTTCACTAAGTTACTTCAATGGGCATCCAACTTGGAATGCAGGAAACATATTTCTTGCGACAAATGGCTTCGATTTAAGATGTAGAAGGTATGTTCAAAATAATGTTCCTTTCTGTACGAAATTCATTAGTCTCCTTGTCATCAGATGATGTCAGCTATGTCCCAGAATGCGACATGATGTTTGGATTCAATGTCTGAAATGTATTATCCAAATATTCAGTCGCATCTGTTCCACAACTAAAGACACGCGCGACCATGACACAGAGTTAGCTTAATGTACTGATTGATGAAAAACTATGTTGCAGGAGTGTGCACCTAAGCGTATTCTCCGTTTTATTTTGCAAATCGTAACAACTTAAGAACGCTCGCCACTGTAAGTCGCAGTAAAAATGATGTGGATATGCCGGCGCTGGACTGGTTTAAACACAGTAAAACTCTGACAACACCAAGTTTAAGTCCAACAGATTTATTTGATCGTAAACTCACAAGCTTTCGAGTGTGTCCCTTCGTCAGGTGAATGGAGAGTTCTGGCCTCAGACAGACCATATAAAGCACAGACAGTTTACAGAATACTGATTAGAATGCGGAACATTACACCTAACCTGCTGTTCAAGTCCTAAAGTGGCCGACAATGTGAGTGGAAGGAGCACTGATCACAGGTTAAGGAGATGTGTATTGGCTCCAGGCAGTACAGTAAGTGAGGTTTTACAAATCCAGAGAAGACACGGGGTAACAGATAGTGCGTCATGAGCACAAGATCCATGCTCATGTGTGCGGAACTTAGCTATCAGTCTCTGCTCAGCGACTCTGCATCTCTATAAGATTCCCCCCTCATCCTTCTAAACTCCAACGATTACAGACCCAGTCTATTCAGCCTCTCTTCATAGTCCAGCCCCCTTATCTTCGGTATCAGCCGAGTGGACCTCCATTGTACTCCCTCCAAGGCCAAAATATCCTTGCGCAAGTGCGGCGACAAAACTGCACACAGTACTCCAGCTGGAGCCTCACCAGTGCCCTGTACAGTTGCATCAAGACCTCCCTGCTTTTATATTCAATCCCCCACGCTATGAAGGCCTGCATCCCGTTCGCCTTCTTGATAACTTGCTTCACCTGCAGTCTAGGTTTTTGCGACTATTGCACAAGGACCCTCAGGTCCCTCTGCACCGTAGCATGCTGCAGCTTTTCGCCCTTTAAATAGTAATCCCTCCGACTGTTATTCCTGCCAAAGTGGATAACCTCACACTTGCTAACATTGTACTGCATCTGCCAGGTCCTCGCCCATTCGTTCAGCCTATCTAAATCTCTGCAGACTTTCCATACCCTCCGCACAATTTGCTCTGCACAATTAAGCGAGGGTTGATCTGCTGTCTTGGTAGAAATAACAGACGGGGAGGATACGTCAATCCCTGAGATTAAATTTTGTGATAGGGCACTGTTTAGCAGCTGCGAAAAGCACATAATGCCTCATGGATGCAGGTCTTGAGTTGTTTGGAACTGTACGAAGTTCTTGAAACGTTATGGCCCATTTACAACAGCAGAAAAGCAACCATAGGAGGGCGTAACGTGGTAAAATGTAAGAAGTGTTATTGCCAGTGTTTAACCCGATGTTGTGTGACTGCATTTGGGATTTTTGGAAAGTTGGACAGTCCCAAACAAAGCCCTCTGATTGTCTATCAGTGTGCCACCACCATCAGTTATATATTTATTTTCGGCAGTGGAACAGAACACATCTGGGTGTGGTAATGGTGGTGTCTGAGGAATTGACTGGGATTTTCCGGCCACTGTTGTCTTGAAAATGGAAAATTATGTCCAAAGTCAAAGGACGTCCCATGCTTCATCCCCAGCCCGCTCCGATTCCCGTGGCAGCCGGGACGGGACAATTCGCACCCTTGTCATTAAGGTATGATTTCTTATGAAATTCTATATCAGACTGTTGCTTGACACGACCGTGAGACAACTGTTCCATTTTATGTACTCGCCTCCGGATGTCAGTGTGGAAATCTGCAGTATGGACAGCATTTTTAAAAAAATATTGTCATTCTCTTCTGGTGTCTATGCTAATTTCAGATGGTCCATCAGTTGGATTCCTTGTAGGCAAGCGGGAAATAAATTAACAAAATTGGACAATGATTAGGACAAAGCACTTTATTGATAATTGCATTAAAATCAGCAGAAATGTTCACTGAACATCCCGCTTTCAGGGCAGGCATACTGCGCGTTTCCCTGTCGTTCACCTTAACCAGTTCTAACTCGTGATTGCAACGTCAGTCGTAAATAGTTATTTGAACATCGGGCAAATTACTTTTCTCACCTCTTTAGACTTGATTTTTATTAACTGTTTTGCTTCATGTTGAATTTCCTTTCACCTCAATTCTATGATTCAACTTTTTTTTTTCGAATGCACTCTCTGAATTACCAGGACTATGCTGGAGATCCCTTTCGGGAAAGGCCAATATGTTGAATATTCTCCCGTTACGATTTGACTTCGACAACAATGATCACGCGAATCACACTGGACTCAAGGAGAGGCAACTCTGCTACGTTTCCAACGACCTCTGTGGTGACCATGATGTAACCATTTATTGGTACACTGCATTCCTTCCATGCATTTGTAACTGCATCAGCGGGCAGTTGCGAACAGTTTTCTTTTAGAGTTGAATGGTATGTATTCTTTCGAATTAAATATACAGCAGTGCAAAAACGCTTCAAAATCACCCAGGATATATCTGTTAACCTTAAATGGACAAGGTGTTGAGTGAGATCATTTTATCTATTCCTCAATATAGTCACATTAGGAGTCAACACCATACAATCAAAAAGATGATCTTCAAGTGACTCGCTAACCTCACTATATTGTGCACAACGTCTTAACCTTTCTAAAATTGAGCAGTATTTTCATCTTCCCCTTGATTCATTTGGGGAAAACAACTTGTTCCTTGATGATCAGTGGCTTTGCAGATGAACATGTTTTAACAGGAGTTTTGTTTTCTGGCTTTGCTGTTTGTTAAATAAATAGGTTGGACTAAAACCTGGTGTTGTCAGACTTTTTACTTTGCTGTTTGAACCAATTTCCAAAGAAAATTAAAAGTTTTACTTTCCATCGAACTGTGAAAGTCTGACATGAACCCTTCGTCTGCAATTGTGCTTGCATGTCAATTGTATTGGAAGCGTTCCGCAAAAACCCTATGATTAACCTAATTACTTCATTATTTGTGTTGAGGGGACGAAAGGCATTTCTTACAAAACACATCATTTTAGTCAGATACATCCGATTGATGTGACGTAATCCCAACTGTGCAACAAAACATCCTGTCTCTTTTTTTCGTTGTATCTGTCTTGTTGATAATCTGCAATGTCTTGATATAATAATTGGAAGAAACAACCACCTTTATTAAAACCACTTAAAGACAATTGCTGTCCTCGTTCCTCGCGCAGACAGATCAATCCCCCCCCCCCCAAACCCGCCCTCAACTTGAAATATTCGACATGTAAGGATCACCCCTCAACATTTGTATTTTTTTTCCTCATTTTTCTCGGTGAAACAGAATGGCAGACTGTAGCCAATTTGTTTTTTGTACATGCCTGGCTATGTTAGTATTGTAGTTATTCAGAGAATGAAAAGGCAGGTACTTGCAAATCATCTTCAACACAACTTCTATGTGTGTGGTTATTAACAGAAGCGAAAGTTTGAGAAGGATGACATAGATTGAAAATAACAAAGATCTGGTTTCAACGATGGGATGTTCTCTGTTCAGCAGTGAACATAGAAGGGAAGGTAAAAGTGCAGTATCTGTCAACACTCTAAGTTCATCAACAACATATCATGAAGTGTGTGTGGGTGTGTCTCAAATTTAACAAAGTTCACGTAGGACTAACACAATTTGATGTGACCCCTGAAAACTTACGTAGTTCCATTTGGCGCAAGTCTGGAAAATAAGAATAAGGTAATGAGTATTACAAGTTTGGCCTGACCCTCAAAAGAATATTTCAAATCCCACGTGTCACATCGAGTTCTCAGGAACCACCTTTAGTTTTATTGATTTCTCTCAAGGTAAATGGGAGAAAATGCGCTTATTTCCATAAATTATGTTTGAAATTATAAACGAAACATAAAGAAAAACGTGATGCTAATTCCAAAGTTTAGTATATGGCTTCACATTTTAAATGTATTATCTTCCTGCAACTGCGCTACTTCTGTGGGGAGAGGTTACAAATTGTTTAATAGCTGGACTAACTTGAAAATAAACCAGAATCTCAGTCAAATGTCGTGACAGTTTAGGGTATCTCCTATTATATAATGTATTCGTAACACGGTTTGGAACACATTTATACAGAATTGAGAACATTGAAGTTATAGGGCGCGGCACATTACAAATTTAGAGGAAACCTAATGTCAGGGAAGTACCGTGAAAACGAAAATAGATGGTGGAGGCAGCTTCCATCGTGGCTGGAGTTTTAACCGTTGCCCTGATTTGCATGATATGTTATTACTCATTCATTAGTTCGGCTTGCTGTATGGTCATGTAAGAGGCAAATTGATCTAAAAGCCACCGACCCATACCAGCTGATGTTAATCATGAAGTGTACCCCTTCTCAATTCTGCCATTCAATTGAACGGATTGCCTTTTCTGGAATGTCAGTATTACTTATCAGGTCGTAAATAAATCCAAGATGCTTGGCTGCCCTTTCATTCACGACATTCACTGTTGAAGCAAAGCCGCATTCAGACACAGAATCTTTACTAGTGGTAACGGTTATTAATTCCAAAGTTTACAAACAAAAATTCGCGGATTTGATTTCGTTTTTTGACTGAACAAAGTACAAGTTCACGTATGGCGAGTCACAATCGTGAATATGCATTTCATACAAGCAGCCATTCAAATTTTAACTTTCAGCACGATCGTGCACAAATTACAAGCTAACTGCTTGAAACTAGAAATCAACAAATAATAGTTTAAAAAATCCAACAACGTTTGCAAAAAGCAAACCGTGAAACCAAAAGCGAAAACTCTGGAAAACCTCAGCAGGTCTTGCAACATCTTTAAGGAGAGAAAAGACCTGACGTTTCGAGTCCAGCTAATTCTTTCTCAAAGCTAATAGGCATCGAAAGTGGGAAATATTTATACTGCAGAGGGAGGGAATGAAAGATGAGTCATAGCCATAGAAAACAGGGGTAAAAAAAACCGTTAATAGCTTTCCACAGAGAACATACAAAGTGTAAAAGACCAAACGGCAGACAAGCTGTATGTTGTGACACATGGGGATGCTGGTCGCGGGGGAAAGGGGTTAGAACATAGAACATAGAACATTACAGCGCAGAACAGGCCCTTCGGCCCACGATGTTGCGCCGACCAGTTACAAAACAATGACCCACTAGCCTAAACCAATCCCTTTTCATCCATAAACCTATCCACAGATCTTTTAAACGCCCCCAAACTAGGTGCATTTACAACTGCAGCTGGCAGGGCATTCCAGTCCCTCACCACCCTCTGGGTAAAGAACCTACCCCTGACATCTGTCCTATAACTACCCCCCCTTAATTTAAAATCGTGCCCCCTCGTGTTAGCTTTCTCCATCCTAGGAAAAAGGCTATCACTATCTACCCTGTCTAAACCTCTAATCATCTTATATGTTTCAATGAGATCCCCTCTTAGCCGCCTTCTTTCCAGCGAAAACAACCCCAAATCACTCAATCTCTCCTCATAGGATCTCCCCTCCATACCAGGCAACATCCTGGTAAACCTCCTCTGCACCCTCTCCAAAGCCTCTACATCCTTCTTGTAATGTGGGGACCAGAACTGCACACAAAACTCCAAGTGCGGCCGCACCAGAGATGTGTACAGTTGCATCATGACGCTACGACTCCTAAAGTCAATCCCCCTACCAATAAACGCCAAAACTCCGTATGCCTTCTTAACAACTTTATCTACTTGATTCCCAACTTTCAGGGATCTATGTACACATACACCTAGATCCCTCTGCTCCTCCACACTATTCAAAGTCCTCCCGTTAGCCCTATACTCAACACATCTGTTATTCCTACCGAAATGAATTACCTCACACTTCTCCACATTAAACTCCATTCGCCACCTCTCAGCCCAGCTCTGCAACCTTTCTAAGTCATCCTGCAAACTATGACACCCTTCCTCACAATCTACCACACCTCCGACTTTGGTGTCATCAGCAAACTTACTAATCCACCCAACTATACCCTCATCCAGATCATTAATAAAAATTACAAACAGCAGTGGCCCCAAAACAGATCCCTGAGGCACACCACTCGTAAGCGAACTCCATGACGAATATTTACCATCAACCACCACTCTCTGTCTCCTATCTGCTAGCCAATTCCTAATCCAATTACCTAGATCACCCCCAATCCCATACATCTGCATTTTCTGCAGAAGCCTACCATGGTTTGGAGGGTGCGGGGGATGGGGGGGAGGTGGGGGGAGGATGTGGGACTGCAGAAATGGGGCAAAGGTAGAATGTGGATGAATTGGGGGGAACAAACGCATGAGGGTGGCGGGAAGAAAACGGAAGAAAGACCAGTACATAAATTGAATAAAATAGAACGAAAGGAAATTCTTGACCCGTGCGTCGAGGAGTATTTTGGTGCTGTTTCATGCTCTTGTCCAGACCTCGAAAGATTCAGCAAGTTCACATCCGTTTTCCACCCATCTCACTTCACTGATCCGTCTCAGATGCTTCCCTTACCTCCCTTGACCTTTCTGTCTCCATTTCCGGAAATACACTCTCTATCAATACACATTACAAGTCCACTGACTCGCTCACTTATCTGGACTATAGCTCTTCACACTCTTCATCTCATTATGACTCCATCTTTTTCCCTCAGCAAATTTAGTTCCATCGTATTTGTTCTGGTGATACCACTTCCACAGTGGTGCCTCTAATATTTGTTCCATTTTTCTCAACTATGGGTACCCATCTACATTTGTCAACAGTGCCAAAACAGTATACAGTCCATCTCCCGCTCCATGACCCTCACCCGCTCCCCTCTCTCCCAAAACAAGGTTCGAGTCCACCTTGTTCTCACATTTTACCCCTCCAACTTCCACATGCAAATTATAATCCGTCGCCATTTTTGCGACGTCCAGCGTGATACCAACTGCACCATAATGCCACAGCCAATCACAGGTTTCACTCACTCCCCCAGTCAGCTTTTCACAGAGAATATTCACCTGCCAATCTCTGCATGCAAGCCATAATCTTCCACCATTTTCGCCAAGTCCAGCATGATGCCTCTTACAAGCACATTTTCCGTTCACTATTTCTGTCAGCATTCCACAGAGAGTGTGGAACCTAGTCCACTCCTCCACTATACCCAACACCTTTCCGGTCTTTCATGGCACCTTCCAGAATATCCCTTTACCTCTTACATTCTCAACATCCAATTTTACTTACATTTATGTTATTGTTGTGTTTGGCAATCGCTGCCCCTAATGTGGTCTCGTCTACAGAGGAGAGACTAAGCTGAGACTGGGTGACCAATTTGCTGAACACCTTCGGTCTATGCACAATGAGGGCTTTGACTTTCTATTTGCTTGTCATTATTACACACGATCCTGCTCCCATGTCCATATGTCTGTCCTTGGCTTGCTGCAATGTTCCAGTGAAACTCAAAGAAAACTGGAAGAACATCGCCTCATCTTCCAACTAGGCTGTTTATAGCCTTCCGGTTCAACCCTGAATTTAACAAATTCAGATGATTTTCCCTGCCCCTCCGCGGTCACCTTTGTTTTCGTTCTTTTTTATTATTCTTTTATTGATGGTTTTTTTCTTCCCCAACTCTTTATTTCCCCCTGCATCATCCCCGTTCCATAGCCAGCAGCTTCTCTGCCCTTTGGCCACTCATACACTTTATTCGCTCTGTTTGCAGCTATTAGCAGTCGTTTCCCTTGGCTTCTATGGATATTACGCATTGTTTCACTCCCTCCCACTGCAGTATAAATATCTCCCACGTTCTATGCCTATTTATTTTGGCAAAGGTTATCGACTCGAAACGTCTGCTCGTTTCTCTCCTTACAGAAGCTGTCACACCTGCTGAGATTTCCAAGAATGTTCTATGTTGTTTCAGATTCTAGCATCCACAGTGATTTGCTTTTGCTACCAGGAAACACTTTAATGTTCATAGTACATCCGTTGTGATTTGCTTTTGCTCGAAGGAAACGTTTTCATGTTCCTAGTACATCTCCGGCCTTTTCATTAGCTGCATAATTATGGTACACACATGCTATTTCCAGCTTCTTAAATGTTTATTATTTCCAACGGGAGAAACAAAACCATGAATCATCGTCAACACGTTCATCCCAGTTCATGTTCCAAACAGTGATGCATATATCAGAATTGTTTTTTTTTTGTTTTCCGTTGTTATCCTAAACTATCGAAAAATAGAATTACACACGTATGCCCCCTCAATGTGCGTATTTTCTTCTTTCTGTTTCTAATATTGGCGGTTAACGAGATGGATGGCGCATAACCATGCTTTCATCTCAGTGCATGCATTCAACAGGTTACAGTTTGAGAGAAAGGCTAATTTAAAAAAAAATTCTCATGTAATTGTACAATTCAATTTCTAGAGTGATCGCTAGGGCATGTTATCTATGTTACTAGCAGGGTTGATTCATTTTGGATTTACTAAGAAGACTTTCCCATTAATAAAACATCAGCATGTTTTGGTAAGTCATTCCTGATTTCAATCATTTATTTTTCCTGTATTTGAATCTATGGCATCCAAAAATTGCGAGTGCATCTCTTCTGCTTTTCTATGGTTGGTTCAGTGAGGTAATCCATTTTCCAAAGATTGCACTTGCACACGGTCTTACAAAGAACAAAGAACAAAGAACAACCCAGCACGGGAAACAGGCCCTTCGGCCCAAAGAGCCCGCACCGCCACATCACCCTACACCTATTCTACCCTGCATGTCTATGAATGGAACCCTACTCAGTCAGATTCAGGGAAGAAATAATGTCAATTTGTTAAAACCGATTAGCCTGAGAGCACATCTTTGGGGTGTGGGAGGAAACCGGAGCGCCCGGAGGAAACCCACACAACCACAGGGAGAACGCGCAAACTCCCACAGAGACAGGCCCAAATCCATGTACCTGCACAGCCAGCAGTGCTAGTCACTGAGCTGTTGCAGCGCCCATCTACCGGTCCAGGATCAGGCACACACACTGACATGAAGTACTAGGCCACTCCTGGAACTTCCAAGAGCAGCCCACGCACCCGCAGACCCGCCGTGTGAATGTCCCTCGCTTGAAACGAGGTGGACCTCCACCTGTGGAATAAAGACAAAAGTATTAATCTTACAGACTGCCTTTCCGGTGTCTCCTGAGGTTTAACCCTATTTAATAGCCCCTACCATATCCCTCCATTCTCGTTTCACTCATGTGCCTATCTAACTGCATCTTAAACGAGTCCAGTGTTCCTGCCTCCACCACCCTACTCGGTAGCGCGTTCCAGACACCCACAACTCTCTGCGTAAAGAACCTTCTTCTCACCTCCAAATTATACCTCTCCCCCCTCACCCTTAAATGATGACCTCTCGTGTTCGTACCCAGTCTAGGGAGCAGTCTGTCACTATTAACTCTATCCATTCCCTTCATTATCTTATATACTTCTATCATGTCCCCTCTCAATCTCCGTCTTTCCAAGGAAAATAGTCCCAATTTCTTCAACCTCTCCTCGTAACCCAGTCCCCCCATGCCAGGCAACATCCTGGTAAACCTCCTCTGCACCCTTTCCAGAGACTCAACGTCCTTCCGGTAGTAAGGTGACCAGAACTGGACGGAGTACTCCAAATGCGGTCTAACCAACGTTCTGTACAACTGAAGCATTAGACGACAGCTTTTATACTCTATGCCCCTTCCTATCAAGGCCAACATCCCATAAGCCTTCCTAACAACCTTCTCCACTTGTGACGCAACCTTCATGGATTTGTGAACCTGCACTCCCAGGTCCCTCTGTATGTCTATACTCCTAATTTCTTATTTCACAGTTGGAAGTAAAATAATGCACCATTAGTAGAAAGTAAATAATTAACATATATCCCAACTAATTTAGCAATATCGGTGCCTTGACAATCAAAGAAATAGGATGCACCATATGATAGTACCACTTTAATGATACGGTACGTTTTCCTCCCACTAACGTCCTCATATGTTGTGCTCAAGTATGCATGTTCATACCAATTTTCTCACAAAAAAAGTTATTCGTGCTATGTCAGGGAAAGGATGTTTCAGTCTGAGTAAATTGGACTTCATCTTGGAACTTGATTGCAAAAGGTGCCAAGACAATTCAAGCTCCAGAGTTGCAGTTGCTACCAGGTTCCATGTCGGGACGGGAGAAGTGAGATTCATTGCTTTATCCTGTATTATTCACGCATCTTGTAACAAACATTCTAATACTTCGTAGTTATAGTCTCGCCTATCACTTGTTTGCATTCCCTGGATCATTAACGGGACAAATAACGCAAATTCGTACAGAATGTTCAAGATAATGTTGAAGAGGATGGGCAAGTTTTATGCAACGGAAACATACTAGACAATAAGAATGACCAGCAAGACCGAAGGTTATGGTTCACGAGCAAATTGGCAAGCCGAGCTGAGACCTGTCGAACATTGGGAAGCTCCATGCAATGAGAAAGTGGAGGAGCTCGCTTGCGCTGTGAAGGAATGCTTCATGGATTCCTAAAACAGCAGCATGGTAATGCCGGTATAACAAAGATCAAACAACAACGCAGCACGGGGAAAAGGCCATTCGGCCCAACGAGCCCGCGCCGCTATTTCAACATTTTGAGTCCCCTCTTCCACCCTTCACACTTGTCTCCGCGCATTGGAATGAGGGGAAACTAATTTAGGGACAATTTGTTACACCTGTCAGCGAATGATCATATCTTTGGTTGTGGGAGGAAAAGGCAGCATCCGGAGAAAACCCACACAAGTACGGGGAGAATGTGAAAACTCCCACAGACACTGACCCAAATCCATGTATCTGTACACCAAACAGTGATAGTCACTGAGTTGTCGTTTTGCCCATCAGCTGGTCCAGTTTTAGCGTACACGAACGATGTGAAGCAGTAGGCTGCTCTCGAAACATCCAACAGCAGCCCTCGCACGACCCACCGCGTGTATGCCACTTGTTGGACAATAAGGCGAACCGAAGCAACAGTAGATTAAAAGAGAGAGAACAAAAAAAACACATCAATAACATGCACATCTAATGCAAACTTTCAAGGGAATCCACTGAAACTCAAAAGTAAAACAAGTGAGCCAGAAATTATGTAGGGAGGATCACAGGAATCCATTGATTCCCAGGGACGTCCCAAGGCTCTTGGTCTTTATTTAAAACAGTGTCCTATATCCGTCCATCTCCATCCCGTTCATGTACCTAAGTATCCCTCAAACAACTCCAGCGTGCCGGCCTCCACCATCTTACTTGACAATGCATTCCATACCCCTACAAGCCACTGTGTGAAAAACCTCCCTCTAACATTCGAATTATGCGTCGCCCCCCTCTCCCTAAGCCCGTGACGCCTCGTAAGATTTGTTCCCAATCTAGGAAAAAGTTTACCACTGTTTACTCTATCTATATCCTTCATAAACTTCTACACCTTCATTCTCCGTCTTTCTAAGGAAAACAGCCCCAATTTGCCCAATCTCTCCTCACAACCCAGTCCTTCCATACCATGCAGCATCCTGGTAAACTTCGTCTGCACATTTTCCAGGTTCCCCACGTCTTTCCGGCAGTCAGGCGACCAGAACTGGACGCAGTACTCCAAATGCGGCCCAACCAAAGTTCTATACAGACGCAACAGATGCAACATTAGACGCCAGCTCTTCTACTCTATACCCCTTCCTATAAAGGCTAACATAATATAAGCTTTCTTCACAACCTTCTCCACCAGTACTACCACCTTCAAAGACTTGCGAACTTGCACCCCCAAGTCCCTCTGCGTTTCTATACTATTAATAGTTTATCATGTAACTCTCCCCTTGATTATTTCTTCCAAAATGCATCACCTCATATTTATCAGCTTTAAATTCCATCTGCCATTTATCTGTCCAATACACCAGCCTATCTATATCTTGTTGTATTACCTGACACTGCTCCTCACTGTCTGCCAGTCCAGCCATCTTAGCGTCATCTGCTATCTTGCTAATCACACCACGTATTTCCTCTTCCAATTCATTTATGCATATTACAAATAGAAGAGGTCCGAGTACTGAGCACTGCACTATAAATAGCCGACAATTAGAAAATATGGTCACAGCTGTTCTGGCCCTCTTTGAAAAATGCCATGCAGCAGCAGATGAAGAACTCAAAACCACCCGAGGAAGGGCTGACAATGTGGAACCGAATCAAGAGTTCAGGTTGTCTACAATGCAATACAGGTTATTCCGGTTGTACTCCTATCCCCAATCCTTCTGGTAAAAGTGAGGGTGTGGCGGAAGGAAAACAAAACACAAGAATGACAAAGCTTGCATTCAAATTATCCAAGCCAACGAAGATTTAGCAAAACGTGCGAACCAATTATAAATAACTGTTCCTTCTCTCTCGAAAAAGTCTGATTAATTGAAAGTGATTAATTTAAGCCGTATTGCCCGCAGAAACAAAGATATTAAATTTAAACATTTTTTGAGCATTTATATGAGTTGGAAGTGATCAATTGCCTGCCAGTTTCATTTGTTAACTCACCACCACTTTAGTTAGTGAATAAAATTTAGCCTTTTCAGAAGACCGTTGATTTGTCCCGAATCGCTTGGATAATTATGTGATTGTGATTACAATAAATTATTTGTGATATACAATCTCTGAAAACATGTGTGAATCGTGTCATGTATGTGGATGTCCGTGGATGTGTTTTATCATGATTAGGGCTATTTCTCTGAAGGTTATCTTTTGTGTGGAATTAACTGAGTTTTAACGACAGGAATGTTGAAGTTCAAAAACACAACCACAAAAGGCATTTACAGAATTCATTCGGGCATTCCTGAATTAGCGTGTGTGCTGCGATTCTTTCTTTGGTATTGATGGCCCATGTGGGCTTATGTTGCAGACGTCAATGTGTTTTTTTCACTAATATTGTAATTCTCTGACCAATGTTTAGATGATAAAATCAATACAATAAAACACATAATCTGATTAAGAAGGATTTCACTTTTTTAAAGTTATGGATGCAGATTCATGTTACGTCGGCAATGTAAAAAAAATGCATTTTCCAGGAATTTTGGCAAACGTTCAAATTTTTGTCAGGATACATATCCAAACATTTGAGCAACTGATAGCTTTATTTCCTAATGCTGATTAATATTTGGAATAATCCAAATTACAATATGGTAAGTTGGAATAAACTTACATATATAAGTTTATATGATGGCAGAGGAGGTTTACCAGGATGTTGCCTGGCATGGAGGGGCTGGGTTACGAGGAAATTTTGGAGAAACTGGGACTGTTCTCCTTGGAAAGACGGAGATTGAGGGGGGACATGATAGAGGTATATAAGATACTGAAGGGAATAGACAGAGACAATAGTGAGAGACTGCTCCCTAGATTGGTTACAAATACAAGAGGAAATGATTTAAGGGTGAGGGGGGAGAGGTATAATTTGGATGTCAGAGGAAGGTTCTTTACGCAGTGAGTTGTGGGGGTATGGAACGCGCTACCGAGTAGGGTGGTGGAGGCGGGAACGTTGGACTCGTTTAAGGTTCAGTTAGATAGGCACATGAGTGAAACGAGGATGGAGGGTTATGGTAGGGATTGTATGAACATCTGGAGCGCTGCAATCTGATCAGGGATACGCAGCATGGCTTCATTACAGGGAGGTCGTGCCTTACGAATCTATTGGAATTTTTTGAAGAGGTGACAAAAACGGTTGACGAAGGACAAGCGTTGATGTTGTCTATATGGATTTCAGTAAGGCGTTTGACAAGGTCCCTCATGGTAGGCTGATAGAAAAGGTGAAGGCTCATGGGATACAAGGCCAGGTATGTAGATGGGTGGAGAACTGGCTTGGGAAGAGGAGACAGCGGGTAGTAGTGGAAGGCTCCTTTTCCAATTGGAGGTCTGTCACCAGTGGTGTACCGCAGGGCTCGGTACTAGGACCTCTTCTATTTGTAGTATATATTAATGATTTGGAAGAGGGGGTAGGTGTTGTGATCAGCAAATTTGCTGATGACACTAAGATGGTTGGATTGGCGGGTACTGAGGAGCAGTGCCTGGCAATGCAACAGGACATCGACAGGCTGGTAGATTGGGCGGATAGATGGCAAATGGAATTTAATCCGGAGAAATGCGAGGTGATGCACTTTGGCCGGAATAATGTGGAGGGGAGTTATACGATAAAAGGTAGAACTATCCGGAGTGTAGATACGCAGAGAGACCTGGGGGTGCAAGTGCACAAGTCCCTGAAGGTGTCGGGGCAGGTGCAGAATGTGATGAGGAAAGCGTATGGTATGGACTGGGAGGCTGGCAGAAGAGGTGGTGGAGTGGCACTGATAATAAGGGACAGTGTCATGGCTGCAGAGAAAGAGGATGCCGTGGAGGGACTTTCTACAGAGTCTCTGTGGGTGGAAGTTACGAACAGCAAAGGGTCGAAAACTTTGCTGGGTGTATTCTATAGGCCGCCCAATAGTGACAGGGAAGTTGAAGTGCAGATAGGGAACCAGATTCTGGAGAAATGTATTAAAAACAGAGTTGTCGTGATGGGAGACTTCAATTTCCCAAACATCGACTGGAATATTCCTAGAGTAAGGGGTTTGGCTGGACAGGAGTTTGTTAGGTGTGTTCAGGAAGGTTACCTGACACAGTACGTGGACAAGCCTACGAGGGGAGAGGCAGTACTTGACCTGGTACTGGCGAATGAACCAGGGCAGGTGATGGATCTCTCGGTAGGAGAGCATCTTGGGAATGGTGACCATAATTCTATCTCCTTCACAATTGCATTGGAACGAGACAGGATCAGACAGGCTAGGAAGGTGTTTGTCTGGAGTAAGGGGAGATACGAAGAAGTCAGGAAGTTACTTGGACAAATAAACTGGAAGGAGGCATTCTTAGGGAAAAGTACCGAAGGAAGGTGGCGGATATTCAAGGAATGTTTGTCTGGCGCTCTGCATGACAATGTTCCGATAAGGCAAGGGGGTTTTGGTAGGTCGCGGGAACCGTGGTGCACGAAGGCTGTGTTGAACCTAGTCAGGAGGAAAAGGAAGGTGTACAAAAGGTTCAGGGAACTAGCAGAGGTTAAGGATCTTGAAGAATATAAGGACTGTAGAAAGGAGGTTAAAAGGGAAATTAAGAGAGCCAGAAGGGGTCATGAGAAGACCTTGGCGGGTAAGATTAAGGAAAGTCCCAAGGCCTTCTATAAGTATGTGAAAGGTAAAAGGGTGAGAAGGGAAAGGATAGGACCTATAAAAGATGAAGGGGGAAAGGTCTGTGTAGAACCAGAAGAAATGGCGGAGGTGCTTAATGAGTACTTTGCATCAGTATTCACAGTGGAAGCTGATTTGGGAGATCTTGCTATGGACTTGCAGCAGGTGGAAAAGATTGAGTACGTGGACATTAAGGAGGAGGATGAGTTAGAACTTTTGAATTCTATCCAGGTAGATAAGTCGCCGGGACCAGATGGGATGTACCCCAGGATACTGTGGGAGGCCAGGGAAGTGATTGCAGAGCCCTTGGCGATGATCTTTGCGTCGTCAATGGAGACGGGAGAGGTTCCGGAAGATTGGAGGATTGCGGATGTAGTCCCTATTTTCAAGAAAGGGAACAGAGATAGCCCGGGAAATTACCGCCCGGTGAGTCTGACCTCAGTGGTTTGTAAGCTGATGGAGAGGCTTCTGAGGGACAAGATTTACGAGCATTTGGAGAGGTTTGACATGATAAGGAATAGTCAGCATGGATTTGTCAAGGGCAGGTCGTGCCTTACGAGCCTATTTGAGTTCTTCGATAATGTGACTGAACACATTGACGAAGGAAGTGCCGTGGACGTAGTGTACATGGACTTCAGCAGGCTTTTGATAAGGTCCCCCTTGCAAGACTTCTTGAGAAGGTGAGAGGGCATGGGATCCAAGGGCCTTTGGCCTTGTGGATCCAGAACTGGCTTGCCTGCAGAAGGCAGAGAGTGGTTGTGGATGGGTCTTTTTCGGAATGGAGGTCAGTCACCAGTGGGGTGCCCCAGGGATCTGTTCTGGGACCCTTGCTGTTTGTCATTTTCATAAATGACCTGGATGAGGAAGTGGAGGGATGGGTTAGCAAGTTCGCTGATGACACGAAGGTCGGCGGTGTTGTGGATGGTCTGGAAGGATGTCAAAAGTTGCAGCAGGACATAGATAGGATGCAGGAATGGGCGGAGAAGTGGCAGATGGACATCAACGCGGATAAATGTGTCGTCGTCCATTTCGGCAGAACCAACGGGATGAACGAGTACACTATTAAGGGCAGGGGTCTTAGTAGCGTTGAAGAGCAGAAGGATCTCGGGATCCGGGTTCACAGGACTCTTCAATCGGCCTCCCAGGTGGAGGAGGTGGTCAAGAAGGTGCATGGTGTACTGGCCTTCATTAATCGAGGGATTGAGTTTAGGAGTCGGGAGGTAATGCTGCAACTTTACAGGACCCTCGTCAGGCCTCATTTGGAGTACTGTGCGCAGTTCTGGTCGCCTCACTATAGGAAAGACGTAGACGCTATTGAAAGGGTGCAGAGGAGATTTACAAGGATGTTGCCTGGACTGGGAGGCATGCCTTATGAAGATAGGTTGAGGGAGCTGGGACTCTTTTCCCTAGAGAGGCGAAGGTTGAGAGGCGACCTGATAGAAGTTTATAAAATGTTGAGAGGAATAGATAGGGTGGACTCTCAGAGGCTATTTCCCCGGGTTGAAATGGTCGCTACGAGAGGACACAGATTTAAGGTGCGGGGAGGGAAGTACAGAGGTGATGTTAGGGGTAAGTTTTTCACTCAGAGGGTGGTGAGTGAATGGAATCGGCTGCCGTCGTCGGTGGTGGAGGCGAACTCGCTGGGGTCTTTTAAACGACTTCTGGATGAGTATATCGGGTTTAATGGGATTGGGGGTTATAGATAAGTCTATAGACTGGTGGGGTTGATGTGATCGGCGCAACTCGAGGGCCGAAGGGCCTGTTTGTGCTGTAATGTTCTATGTTCTATGTTCTATGTTAGCCTTCATAGGAAGTGGTATAGAATATAAACGTAGGAGTCTGAAGTTGCAGTTGTATAGAACGTTGGTTAGGCCTCACCTGGAGTACTGCGTCCAATTCTGGTCTCCGCACTACCGGAACGTTGTAGAGATCCTCGAGAGAGTGCAGAGGAGATTTACCAGGATGTTGCCTGGTATGGAAGGGCTGTCTTACGAGGAAAGATTGAACGAACTTGGGCTGTTTTTCCTTGAGAGACGTCGGCTGAGGGGGGATCAAATAAAGGTTTATAAGATGATGAAGGGGATAGATAGAGTAAATGGTGGTATGCTTTTTCCGCTATTAGAAATTGATAGAACGAGGGGTCACGAGCTTAGGGTGAGGGGCGCTAAGTATAAGACAAATATTAGAGGGCAGTTTTTCACGCAAAGGGTAGTGGGGATGTGGAATGCACTGCCGAGTAAGGTGGTGGAAACAGGCACGCTAAGGTTATTTAAGAGTCACTTGGACTGCCAGATGAGCGGTCTACATATAGGGGGATATAGCAGGCCTTACTAAACATTGTAGGCTTGGGATTCCGTTTTTGCCTCAGGGATGTAGAGTCTTCGCCTGTTTAATAATGAATTTTTTGTCTCCACAGGCATTTAAAACCAGCTTGTTGACCAGCAAGGGGCATGCATGCGGCAGGTTGTGGTGGGCTGCTCTTGGATGTTGCTTCGGAGTTGCCTACTGCTTCATGTCGTTGGTGTGCTTAAACTGGACAATCTCGAGGGCAACATGACAGCATAGAGACTATCTCTGTTGCTGTGCGGACACATGGATTTGGGCCTGTGTCCGTGGGAGTTTGCGCGTTCTCCCCGTGGTTGCGTGGGTTTCCTCCGGGTGCTCCGGTTTCCTCCCACATCCCAAAGATGTGCTTTTAGGCTGATTGATTGGGTAACAAATTGTCCCTATATTGGACCTCCCTGATCCTCACACATTAGGCATAGACTAGAGTCATGAATAGGTCACTGACCATGGGACGGCGGCGCGGGCTCGTTGGGCCGAAGGGTCTGTTTCCCGTGCTGTGTTGTTCTTTGTTCTTCTTTGTTCTAAAACTGACAGATAACTAATAGCTTGTTGATAAGGGCTGAAGTTCATCATGGCTGAATATTTTTACCTTTCATGAACTGAAAACTAAAACATTTAAGATTTTCAATTGTTACTTTCAGGTCAATTGACAAATTTTTCTCCAAGCAGGATCGATTTTTTTTTATGTTACGTTTGTGCCTTACATGAAGCTGAAAATTGAAAGTGATTTTCAGCAGCATGGAAACGTGTGACAAAATATTCGCATTTAATAGAGCACCTGTTGCCCGCCTCAGCCAAACACTGACCGAAAAGAAGCATGCGGTTGCATAGTGAGAACATTCAAAAGACAGGATTGATAAGGATGTGCGAGATCGCATTCATCACGTTTGATCATTTTTTATTAATCATGAGTATAAGAATGTCAGATAATAATGTCAATCATTACATTGCTGTAGTGACACAACGACGATTTATTTTGATCGTGACGTGTGAACAGTCAAAGTTAGTGAACAGATCACGATGTTAGAAATTGTGCTTCTGCAGACAGAAAACTAGTATAACAAATTTGAACAAGGGAAAGCGTGTTTCTGCCACCAAATGTGCATATCATTTTCGTTAGGGACGAGGGGAATATACTAGGGGAACAGATGAGCATTGGATGGAAGGGTCATGTATATATTGTGCAAATGAGATGTGAGGAACTGATCAAGATAAGAGAACAGATGTTTTCGGAGAGTTAAATGACAATAGTTTATATCACGTGCGGCAAGAACTGAATGGCCAACAGTTCAACAGTGCTGGCCATGGCCTGGTTGCTTTATCACTAGTTCTACACTCCACGAAATGTGGTAATAAACTCGGACGTGGATTCATATCCACCACAGAAGAAATTTGAATTTGACCGCAATCAACTAAATTTTCGAAATTATCAATCTCCTGATTATTATCAAACCTTAGTAAATTGTCGGACAAAGACAACCACTCAGTTCAATAACGCCCTTTTGCGAATTGAATCTTTCATCATCACCTGCCATTGTTTACTGCAGGCTGCAAAGCTATAGCAAATTGTTTGTCTCCGAACTCAACCGAATTTACCTCGGACACCATTCAGTTGAAAGTTGGCAAGGTCTGTTACTAACTGCGAACCAGTCAATTGTGCCCATATCCAACGAACTATTAAAACTGACGGAAATAATAACATAATTTATGTAATGGATGCTGCGGATGATCAAAAGGATTCTAAGCAGCTAAAACATCGCACAGTTTAGGTGTTATTTATGGATGTAAGGACATCGTTTTTTTTCAAGGAGAAGTGAAGCAGAACGTCCACACTTGGATCCCAAAAAGCAGCTGTTTGAATTCGGGGCACGACAGAAATATGAAATGTGCGCTGCGATTGATCAACTTTTTTTTAAAGACTGATGCTGTCTAAGATAAAGAATAAATATTCAAAACATGTCAACACATGGAATGAATTGGAAACGTCTGACTGATGTTTCAGCAATACGAACATCTTTGTCTGAAATATAAAATTGAATGATATGGAGATGCCAGCGTTGGACTGGGGTAAGAATAGTAAGACGTTCCACAACACCAGGTTAATTTCCAACTGGTTTATTTCGTATCTCAAGCCATGTGCATAAAGCGTGCTGCTCCTTCAGCAGGTATGTGGGAGTTCTGTTCACAAATAGAGCATATTATGATACCATCTCAATAATGGTTGGAATCCAAATCTTTACACAAACTCAAGTCTTAAAGGTACAAGAAATGTGAGCGCAGAAAGGGTTAAAAACAGGCCAGAAGGATGTATATCGTCTCCAACCAGCAGTGAGATGTTGCAAGCCCATGCAACTCTTGAGGGTTACAGATAGTTTGAGGCCGGTTGAGGTCGGTCGTGTGTGGAACTTGACTATCAGTTTCTGCTCAGCGATTCTGCGTTTTCATGTGTTAATTGAATGTTTCTACCTGATGTTGATATAGATTCTAGGAAAAGGGTGTGCGATGAAAACTATTAAATGTAATATTTCATTTGAATATATCCGGGTTTGTTGGTATTTTTGCTTCAAGTGAACACATTTTAATAATATTTCCATAATCCGACGCAGAATCAAAAGCTTTTTGCCACGATTTTGCGACACTGCAAAGTGCGCAGAGGAATAACATTGGAAACAACGAATATGCAAAAATGAGCAATGAGCAGTTGTGAAGTACTTGGAATTATACGTTGAAGAGCTCGCCTCAGCCATGAACGCTGCTGACATACAGCATGGCGTGAAATGGATAATTGGGCCAGTACATTCACGCAACACCATCAAATGAAGAAGACATTGCCACAACTCGAAGAAAACATATTTTCAACGTAATTGAGAAAGAATGGAGCATATCTGTGGATTGAACCAATTTTAGGACTTGTCAGTAAGTATTCTGAATTAGTTATAGCTAGTAAATCTACACAGACAAATGGAGTGCTGGAGAATATTTTAAGTCAGTGCTCGGTATTTTCAATGCCATTAAGCGAGATTACCTACAAGGTGGGTGGGGGTGGAAATTAGGAAGAAAGGAACGTCAATGTAACTATTCAGAAATTGATGGAATTTATCACAAAAAGGTATTTGGAATCTTACGAAAAAAAAAGTAGATGAACTTGTTGTAAAATGTCGAAAGAAAAATGAGATAATAATAACACTGAGGCAATATCTCACCTTGGAAGAAAAAAATCAAGTTGAAATAAAATTTGATTCACGTGAGTGTAAAGTATCGGATCAGATAGGTCATTGTATGTCTACCATTTTCCTCAGGCAGTTTCGCTAACTGAATAAATGCGTGAAACAACAAATCAAAACTTTGACCAGTGACAATGCATTGGGTAAACGTATTAAGGGGCGCATTCTATAATTTATTAACAGTCAACAAAAGGTTGGGTCCCCCATGAGTAAGTTGATAAAACTGCCTGCCCTTTTCTGTTCGAGCATAGACATCTAAAAGGACACACCCTACACTTGAGGGGGACCAGGTGCGTCGACATATCGCAATGCAGATGTCAAAAGGGAGGGAAAAAAATTGTTGCTGTATATTTTAGCCGAGATCACGCCAGCTGCATTTATATCCCCTGCATCGATTCTGGAAAGCATCTCGCAAATTATGTACTAAAAGGACGGAAGCGTGGACATGGACAACAATACCATTTGTATGATGTGAGCTTCCGGGCCACAATACTGTGGCATACTGTAGCCCGTGGCATTCAAAGGTGATTTTTTCTTTTATTTCTTATTGTCTCAAGTGCGATTTCATTGCCACTGCAACGATGATCCTCTTAAAATCCTCTAGTTGCCACATTCAAAAGCTTCTTTGGGTTGCTGAGTGTCAATTTGGAATAGTCAAAACTCCAGAAGAGCACTGCCTTCCGATTGTGGGAGAAAACTGGAACACCCGGAAGAAACATACGTAAACGCGGGGAGCATGAAAATGTTCTGCACAGAGAGGGATCCAAGCTCGGATGTAAGACCGGTCCCTGGTGCTTTGAGGCAGCGCTGCTAGCCATTACACTGCATTAACAAAGCTTACACCTGACAGCTGGAAAAATGGAGGCAGGAATTATTTGCACTTCATTATACTATTGTTCAGGGAATTGAACAATGTAATTTCCACATTAACATCACCTATATCGTGTACTTAGATGCCAGATTGCAGGATCACCGCACCCCCCCCCCCCGAATAATTGTCAGATAGGTACATGAGGCATGTTTGATGGGCATAGCGTTACGAAGTTGGGTATAGTAATGTAGATTGGGATCGAATAATTTAGGAAGTGATGATTGTAAGAATGTCAAAATTATAAGACGCTAGGGGGTAAGGACCACATTGCTCCTTTAAAACCTAATACTTTCCTTTAATGTGCTTCGAAAGCTCATACAATGCAAGTACATAGGGAGTCCCGAATTAAACAGTGCGGATAAAAAGGTCAAGAATAAGTTTTTAACCAAGGCAATAGACTATTCAACTTCGTGAATCAATTTGATTCTGGCCGTTAGGTACAGAAAACACATTCAAATATGCCAAATGGCTTTGACAACCCAGGCCAAATCTATTGTGGGAAATGTTGATTATATCACACGTCGAAAATAAGAAGACAATGCAACAAAAATAGAGATCAAGTGCCACATGCAAACTATAGTAGCTCTCAGTCCTCAATCCCAGACAAGGAGCGGGAGGACCGACGACTCTCAAAGATTCATATAGTCGTAGAGAAAACACTTTCTAGATAACAAAGGAACCAAAACAAACATAAGTCACAGACGGAAAAATCACAGCCAAGGCCCCGAAAATTCCGGAACTAAAACCGGTTTTAATTGAGACAAAGGATGTATTATTTTTATTATTATTATTGTTATTATTATTATTTATATAATGAGGGTTGTAACTACACAGTTATTTTTTTTTCAATGTTAGTTCGATAAATTAATTATATGTTGATTTTAGCGTGAGTGTCAGGAATTTATTTTCTTCATGAACCACTAGAAATTGCTGAAGCGCAAGTCACATCAATTCACGCAGTTTTACAAATTATTAGACCATGCACTCCTCTTTGGCCGGCCGGTGTTAGTTCTCAGAGAGGGCATCAAATCCTACATATAGCAGGTTGGGGACTCAGACCCGATATTTTACAGCCTTAAGCCTTCGAATGAAATTTAAGTGAGAAGTGGAAAATCTGTTTAATTTAGGTGGTTTGCTGTCAGTTAAACCAACCGTCGGAAAATGGTCCTTTGCATTGTTTAAACGAAAAGGTTCAAGGGGCCCAAGATGCTCCTTAAATTTGCCCCCCAAAAAGGACAGAAAAAGATGACAAATTTAGAATTACCAACCGGGCAAAAAAAGGGTTAATCCAGGGAGAATAAGAAAACTGGAATCACAACAGAGCTAGCCAAGCATTTAGGTCCATCAGACAAACACATTAGCACATTGGAGTTTGATAAAAAATGTAAACTTCATATTGAGACAATTGGAATTAGAAAATGAAATTAAAAGGCTGGACTTGGAAAATAATGAGAGAACAGAACACTTTGTTCGAGTTCAACAAGGAACGTGAAGCAAAAATAATGAAAAAAAAACTTAATACTTGCTGATATTTTACAGCACTTCTTTTTGTCTGCCCCACCTGCATCCACATCTTTCTTTCTGGCCGCTATCAAAACACTAAGACTGTTTAGAAAGTTTATGAGAGAATTCTGAGGGGGTAAAAAAAATGAACCTCGTGTTTACCGTTCTTTTAACAGATTACAGTCAGTAAATATGAACCCCATTTTACTGGATATGAAGGAGAGGTCTCCAGCGTAGATACAAAGGTTTGATATTCTGTACAGCGTTGACGCAGAAGTGGAGAGGTTCACATTTCCAGGAACTGTATCACATATCCTGGCTCTATTTGCCAATAATGTCATGGTGAACAAAACGTTAGGTAATACTGAATCTACTCTCTCATCAACTCCAACCAATGACCGTCATAGCTTAAATCCCTAATGATATAATAAAATGTGCATGTCTGAATTCAAACTATTGTCTTCTCGTATTCCTTTTTGCAATCCAGATCGAGTCTCCTTATTTTTGAAAGTTTTTTATTTTAACTTTGTGATGAATTTTTATTTTTGTGACTTGGAAGGTTCTGGGTAGAAACGCATTTATTTTCCACCCCTGATTGACATTAACAATGGTGATGGCCTCTTCAAGGTGTATGTTCAGCAAGAGTGCTATTGCTGAATGCATTCCAGCATTGTGGCGGCTATTATAAAGCATGTGTGTGGCACATTTCTGGAATGAATGTGGCTTCCAATTGGCAACCCAAGTCTTGTATTATCCAACTCTGTACGATGGCTGTTTGCGAATAAGACATCTATTTGACACGTTGTTTCTAACTTCCTGATCAAAAATGTGTCCCCCAAAAACTTCAACAAGCATTGTCATAATGTATTCATTTGTGACACGTTTTCATTCCCCAGCAGCTCGTTAATATTATTGACTCCACTGTACATTTTGTGTCCTCAAAACGGGGCTCTAAGTCTCTCCATGAATGCCTGTGTCCAGTGCAGTGATACTATGCCTGTAGTTAACTATTCACAAGTCAAAACCTCCTGTAAGCTGACAAAAATATACACTTTGAAAAAGGACATGAATCCCGCCCCTCACTGCCTATCGATTGTCTGCGTCAGTCTTTTCTGATTGTAAAGCAGAAAGCAAACTACCCGTCCACAAATAATTGTAAAGCAGAAAACAAAAACAATAATATGAAACAAAAAAAAAACACTTGTCATTGCATCCTTTCAGCATAGAAACAGTTCAACTAACACTTTCAATCTCTACAGACTGCCCGAAAGAACATTTCATTCAGACCTTGGCCGCATTAACACGCGCACGTAATACGCCAATATCCCGAATCGACACACCCTGTGATGATAAGAACAAATTCAGTATGGCCACGTCACCTATTCGACATATATTTGGACGGGAGGAGCAAAACAAATCCCGCAGACGAAACCCACGCAGACACACGGAGAACGTACAAACTCGACGACAGCAGTCACGCAAGGCTAAAATTGAACAACATCCCCTGTCACTGTGAGGAACCAGGGATAATAAATGTGCCATCGTGCGTAGTCTGTTTTGACGTTAATGTGGAATGCAGACATTAAATCGATCAGAAAGTAATTCCTTTGGGCCAAAGGGCCAAAACGAGTTCTTCGATTGCAGCGTCTCTCTCTCTCTCTCTCTCTCTCTCTCTCTCTCTCTCTCTCTCTCTCTCTCTCTCTCTCTCTCTCTCTCTCCCTCTCTCTCTCTCTCTCTCTCTCTCTCTCTATCTCGCCCTCAGTGTGGATAAATTTAATTTCAAAACCTGATTCATGGGAACAACAGCAGATGCGGACCCACTGTGTTTGCTGGAACAGCAATGGCGTTGTTCTCCGTTTGGAAAATTCATAGAAAATCATAGCTTATATGAAATTAATAACACGTGGTGATACACTTACCTCCTTTGCATTTTTTAAGATCTGCAAGCCACAACATAAATCTAATGAAAAGTAAGGCCAAAATTATATATGTTTTCCTCAAACTGGCTGAAAGACCATGCAATAAACAGGGATTTAACTTTCAATTTCACGAAAGGTGTGGGGCGTGACATTGCTCATTGATTCATCATTCCCAACCATGGATTCTTATGCTAAACCAACAAAAAAAAACGATATTTCAGTCACCCTCGTAAAAATAATTACACGGATTTAGAAGGCAGGAAATATTTTCAACAAAAGACAATAACCCTAAGTATGATCACGCATATTTGTTCTTTACTCATATTGGTGGTTTATTTTAGCTCATTTATTGGATCACTCCGGTAATCGTATGCTTGTTATTTTGCAGTCAACGTGCAGATTTGGATTCAGTGTTTATGTTGGCTGAACTTTCTCGAGGAGAAATAGCAATATACCGGACTATGTACGATTCGTAATGAATTGATAACTCCCAGAACCTTTTCGAGGGAGGGTGAAAGTCGATGTTTGTCATGGACAAAACACCAGCAAAGGTTAGTAACGTTATAATTTATTGGCCCAATGAAGCATGTTTTACACATTTGGGAAATACATATTTCGAAAACTTTGCAGAAGGATTCAGAACACAGCAATCTTTCAGAATATTATTATTCATTTTAGTTCCAATAGAATAAAATTTTGAAAATGCAAATAAGAGCACTTTTCGGAATAAACATGTATATTTTGGGGCCATTATACCAAGAAGTTTACAGCCTAGAAACTCACTTGATTTGATTAAATTTGATTTACGATTGTCACATATATTGGGATACAATGAACGGTATTATTTCTGGCGTATTTTCTCGACAATGCATTTGGTTCATAGCGAAGGAAACGAGAGAATACAATATGCAACGTTACGGTCATAGCTTTATGTAGAGAACGTTCGACATGATGCAAGTTTGTTCCATTCAAAAGTATGTTGGCATCAGGGACGAAGCTGGTCTTGAGTCCGTTGAGCTGTGACTTCAGATATTTATAACTGTTTCTCGATGCGAGGGGGTGGAACAGAGAATTACAGGGTGCGTGCCGTCCAAAATTATTTGTGTTGCAGAGGTAGAGGGAAGTGTGAACAGATTCAATGGATTGGAGGCTGGTGATTGCTTGGGCTACAATCACGAAATTTTTCTTTAGTTTCCTGCAGTCTTCGGCAGGGAGTAGCCTAACTAAACTGTGGGGCAAACAGTTTATGATGCTTCCTGTCATGTACCGTTAAACGTTGGCGAGAGTCGTTGTTGGGCTTTATTTATTATAATGTAGGCAAGGGGAGACCCGGGCAAGTTGTTACAGAAAAGGAGATTCCAGCATAGAACCCTACAGTGCAGAAACAGGCCCTTCGGCCCATCGAGTCTGCACCGAACACAATCCCACCCAGACCCTATCCCCATATCCCTACACATTTACCTGCTAATCCCTCTAACCTACACATCTCAGGACACAAAGGGGCAATTTTAGCAGGGCCAATCAACCTAACCCACACATCTTTGGACTGTGGGAGGAAACCGGAGCACCCGGAGAAAACCCACGCAGACACGAGGAGAATGTGCAAACTCCACACAGGCAGTGACCCGAGCCGGGAATCGAACCCAGGACCCTGGAGCTGAGAAGCAGCAGTGCTAACCACTGTGCCACCGTGTTGTTGTTGAGTTACCCCAAAAACTCAGATTTTGGACCAAGTACAAATATTATAACAAGACTGATATGTGTCGAAGCAATAGTCAATTTGTGACACCTACCAACAACGTATCAGAGGCATTTATCGTTTCAATCCAAATTCAGGTGTTTTCAGGATCTATGCATTCACTTACATTCCAATTAAATGAAATGCTGTCAGATGGAGATGATTTGGGGAACACTCCTGCTGGCCTTGCAGTAATGGTTGCCGATAACAACACTTTAATTCCTTACGATTAGTCAGCAGCAATTAACATACATATGTAGAAGCTCCTGAATCATCTGACATTAGTTGTGTCAGAGTCGTCATTCGCAAGAAAATTCCAGATCATAGGGGACTTCTCGGACACCTCACTATACATTTATTGAGAGCTAAGTGAAAATAAACGAAGGACGCTGCAGGTTATTCGATGTATTTGCATGTGCTCATCCCGATTCCTTGTCTTTCTTGCAAACTGAATTGAGTCCTGCGCCTATGCTGTTTCTGCCAATTGAATTCACAATCTTCAACTGTTGAGTGAAATGTGGCCTTTCAGATCCATGCCCATATTCAACGGGCAGACTTTGATTATTTGAAATTGATTAAATGTACAAACCAAAGAATTCAGTAAAAACGGCGTCCCCTGAACGTATCATTTATTTTTATGATTTCCAAAGTCGTAAAATTATATTTGATATTTTATTTGAATTTCAGAATTAAATGGGGTTTTTTTAGGCACAAACGGTTTGAGAATATTTGTCCCCAATCCCGTTAGTCAACATAAAGTTATGTTGTTATATTACAACATTGACAGATATCGCCAATAATACCCCCCTTGGTTATATCTAGTCAGGTTGCAAAACAAATGAGGTTCCACGGTTCAGCTAATTTGACCACTACTTGGTTTATCAGCTTCTGGTTCATTGAATCTACCGTGATACGGTCGGCGCATAGGAAAACGCAGAAAATATCTTGCATATCGCCTCAACTTATGTTTTATGTCTAATACTCAGAACTCTTCTCGTGAATGTGTAAATAATCACTCTCCTTATAAAGACATAAACAACATACTCGTGAAAAGTCTGTTCAATATAACAATGCAAATTGGTGTGTACGTCCAAGACCTTTTCTGACCTTCTTTTGATTTTCCACATTTATTGATCTGTTCTCCCCGTTTCTACATGATATTAATTCTTTCCATTAAGATTGTTCAATTCTTCTTTTTTTTAAAATTTTGCCCTTTAGTTCCCAATCTCCTTTCAATGGTATCTATGTGGGTAAACGTCATGGTTGATTTTTGTGACTGATAATTTCCTGGAAGCATCTGGGTAGCCAGTTGGTTCTAGTTTCGTGTATGTCACATTTCTCTTTCCTCTCTGGGCGCATGCAAAAACATTTTTGTTTTTAATGCTGAACTTCACATTGTCACTAATTTCTGTTCAAGTTTTAACCCGTCGAATTTGTCCAGATCACTTCACATCTTGAATCGATTGTACGACTGTCATATCGGTTCTTAACAACATGTACACTGAATATAACGTTATTAGGGTCCGTATTCCAAAACAAATATCCCGCCGTAAACTCTTGCGGTTACACTGCCACATTTTGGAATGTTAAATCTTCTGCTACCCTCCCCCGCACCGCAATTTTTGTTATGTCAGTACTCGATAACTGTCACACTCAGACTGTCGCTACAGCACGGAAGAAGTAGATTCAGCCCAAAACTTATTTTGTGTCTCCTCACAGAAATACAACGAAGATAGGTGAAGATACATATGGACCACCATCCAGGATCGGAATCAAAGTTGAGTGTCTGGTGCCTGTGAGATAGCATGGCGAGCCATGTTGTTCACAGAAGCTAAATGCAGTTGGATCATTTCGAATCTGTGTGGCCATCGCAATCCTAATTGCATCAGGGAAGAAAAGTCAAAAATTGCTGATGCATGATTCTTGCACTGGGAATGCGCACTCATATTTGTTTTCGATCTCCATTTCTCAAGCTGGTGGCCTCACTCCTCCAGTGTGGCTGCCACTCTTCATCATTTCAGAACTAATAACATCTGAAATCGGTTAATTATTGAATTGCTTAATCTTCGTCCTCCACAGCTGTATTTAACTGCTTAGTTCATGGATTTTCACACTTCCTTCCCTTCCCGACATTTCAATATTTAGTGATATTGATCCGTACGTTTTTTTTTTCCCTCTGGATGCTGCAATACCGTTGTTTCAACGATATTATCCTGTTGCATTACATGAAGTGTTCTCAGACCTTCGATCTCCTCTACAACATTCCTTCAGTTTAACATATGTGTTTAGCAACCTGAGATTCATTTTGGTCAATCGTTTTGCTTTGTTAATTCTGTATTTTGGAATCAAACACTGACTCAATTTTCAATATTCCCGCCTCCTAAAATTTAATTTCCTATTTCCTTCTGTGATTTTTCGTTAATGAACCGATAATTTGGCTCCCAGCTCCACGCCAATCGTGCAAAAAACTTACCCGGATATTTGAAACATTGCATTTTTTTGTATTTTCCATCTCGAATTCAGGGTTGGATGAATTGACTTGAAAGTTCTTACGGATTGGAATGATTTAAAAAACAAAACGGTTGATGGAATTCGAACTCTGCAATGCCATAATTTAATGATTTGAGATTTGAAATGTAGTTTGGGAAATGTTGTTTGTCGACACTGAAGACAATTTACATTACTCAAAACTGGTAAGAACTTGGACACTGCTTATCTGGTGTTTGTAGTAACTAAGCGATCGCATCTACTGTTTTAATACAACACGGTAGTCGGAGACATTTGGAAAAATAAAAACTTAATCTTCTGTTTTTTTTAATTAGTCCCAATAGTAGGCATGCATTGATACTACAAATAATTTACTGTCAAAGTAGAAAATATAGGTCAATGATGCTTAGATCAAAATTGACCAACTTCTTAAATGTGAACGGCCATTAACCAATTATACATATTTATCAGCGCTAACATTAATGCCATCAATATGGGGTGTGATAGCAGAAAGGTTGGGTGTGGGGGCGTATGGGGGTCGTGACCTAATTGGCAATCAAACTTAGCTTCGCCTTAAAATAAAGCTGAATCTTATGCAACTAGCTTTAAAAGGTCAAGGACTGCACCATTAATATTGCGTACATTGGATAGAACTCTCATTTTTTTCTGGTTTCCTATGCCTTGAAGTTCATTTTGTTTTCCTTAGACACATATTAAGACCGGTGTCAGTCTTCCATTTTGAAGTGTGGAATTTCCCTCATAAAGATTTCCAGCCCTCTACTGCCATGTGTCGATACATTCCTCCTTTGAGCTGAATTAGGGCATGAAGTGAACTTCCGTTTTCTATGCGACCAGCATATGTGGAAGTCAGAAAATAGAGTGTGTGCTCAAATTCCTGTGCCATAGCCAATTTTGGTCCAATTACACAAACATGGTTACCTCTATTTCTAAACTGTAAGCTGTACTTAATTGGCAAACGTTGTTTTAATATCATTTAAAGCCTCGTTTGTGTTAACATACCGCTAGCTGCATCTCTTGGAAATCGACCACAACCTGAAAATTGAAATAATGTTAGAATGAAATGTGTTCTTTATTTTAAGCAGACAAATAAAAAAAAAACATAGACTTGAAGTATATCCCAAAAAGCAAGACAGCCTCCAAAGTTAACCGTCGAACTGTGGATAAGCTAAATCTGGACATTTGAACCTCTATGCACAACAACATTGATGTCTTTAGTCTTCATACCAAGTTAAGGTTTATTTTTGCAACATGAGGATTCACTCTTTTCCCACAGTTCAAAAACAGGTTTTATGTTTCCAATGATTATACAGGTAATACTAAGAAGAAGAAAAAGCATGAAACAAATAAACCAAGTCATAGAATGGCAGTTGTGGCTACATTGTCTGTCAACAATTGCCGAGTGCAAAATGCCCTTAAAAAAATCGGTCTTCGGTGTCTCTTCTTTGAACCTCGGCACTATTTGTCCTGATGGCAAATCCAGAGAAAAGAAGCAATCTAAGAGCGGTAGCTTCATGAAATTGACCTATCAGCAGTGAAGGGAGGGGACATATTTTTCCAGTCAGTGTAAAGAGCATGAGGTTCTTCAAAGGAAGCAATGTACAAATGAAATACGACGGAAAGTCTTATACAACTAAATGTTAGCACTCGTGAGTTTAGATTGTCTCTCTGTGGAGACTTTATGAAAGATGGCATGAAAAATTCGAGCCGGAAGAAACACCCACTGTCCAACTCACCCCCACCGCACGCCCCCCTTGCTCGAGCGAATTAATAGTGTTTTGTACAGTTGGTCCCATCTGATACTCAAAATCTTACTTAGAAATATGTTGCATTCATTCAATAATATTCAGGCGTGCTTATAGCTGCACCTCTACTTCTAATTTTAGGAATCATTATAACATTGCGTTCTGAGCTGCCAGTTCCTGAACACAATATTAACACACGACGCTCGACACCCAGAGCTGTCTTCACTTTTCATAAGCGACGCCAAATTATTTCATTTTTTCCTTATTTGTTTCTCTCCGAGCTAATGAACACCTAGTTCTGCAATTTGTTTCTATTTTACTTCCCACATTTTTTATACTTGGGATCAGGTGATGGAAGTACATCTTTTGATGAGAGAATTGAGGATGGCTGGCCAGAAACTACTGCTTATTTTTCAATGCTCACTGTCTGTACGTTTTTTTTTTCTATATCTTTACACGTCTATCGTTTGCTCCCAACACATCGGCAGTTATTTATTTGGAAAACGTTTATCTGATTCTGCTGAATTGTCCCTTTTTTACTAATGCCGGGCTTTTCCATTCCATTTTCTGCAGCTCTCTCGATCCGTAACAACTGTTACTTTTAGGTTTGAAATTCAATCTTCCGTTAACAAATTCTGTGTGAGTTTAAACATCTTGCATAGTCGCATCTTCACCGCATTGCCTATTTAACTTTCTTTCTCTATTCATATTTATGTGCCAATCCCACTGAGACGTTTTTTTTTTTGCTTCTTCTATATCCTTATTGGTATGTTGTCTCGTTTTCTTTTCCTGTATTTATATGCTTTTATGTAATTCCATTTCTCCCAAATTTCTGATTTGCTGATTGATCGTTCGCAAAGCTTAGAAGCCTCGACGGATTTCAATCTACTATGTTATCGTAAAGCAAAATTTGCCATTGGCAGATTTTCTGGAGCCCGATTTACAAAATTAGTATGCACTAGCCCTAAGAAGGGGCGTCCTAATATTTTCAGAGCATTCATCAAGTGAATCATCATTTCCTCCTTTCAACACAGCACAATGTTCAGATAGAAATGATGTTAATATGTCATTGTTCTTACCAGCTGTGCGAGTTTCATCTAAACAGGAATATTTAATTGGGTGAGTATCACAGGGTAACTGTGTTGATGAAAGACGATGCAACAATTAAGCCATTTCACTGAAACAAGGCACAACATTAGAATCATAATATCATACAATGATCACAGGTCAAAAGAGGCCATTTGGTCTATCGATCATGCACACACAATAATCCTACCCTGGCCTTAACAACGCAAACACATTTACCCCACTAATCTTCCAATCCATCTGACATCCGCCAGGAATAAGGAGCACTTTAGCATGACCAATCAACATAAAGCGCATTTTTTCAACTTAGAATCAGTGCGATGCAACCTCACAGCGCCAGGGATGTGGGTTCGATTCCTGAACAAGGTAGCTGTCTGTGTGGAGTTTGCACGTACTCCCCATGTTTACATAGGTCCATCCGGGTGCTCCAGTTTGCTGTGAATGTCCACAGTACGTGCTAGTTCAGTGATTAGCCATTCTGAATTCAGAGTGTATCTAAATACACGATGGAATGGACGATTTGTGCAGAGACTTTATTGTAAGCCTACGTTTGACCTATAGAAAAACTTTACTTTTGCAACATGTTATATTTTATCAATTTGATGAAGAACTTCAAGTCAGTTGTACAAACGCATGCAAACAAGAAAGTTAGGACAATAGTTCATTTTTGTAAAGTGTCCTAATTAAATGAGATGAAACAAAAATTAACTGAACATGTTTGTGTCATTCTTGTAGATTGTCTTTAATGCTCGTTGTATCACTGAATAATCCCCCACATTCAACTTTCCTTTTTCTTTTGTTTACGATTTCAAAGTGTTACCATGCACATTTGGTTCACGGAATAGCTCCTGTAATTACCAGAAATGCCATTCGTACCACCTGGTCACAATTCGAAGAGCACTTTGCAAACCAAAATTCAGGAAAAAAAGACACAAATTTGATGACACATTTTACAGGAGACAGAATTATGCGATTTTTCTCTCCTTTAAATGAACAATGTTAAAAGAATAATGAACAATTTGCAATCAGTTTATGGAGTAATGGAAAAGAACAGCGCTCATAATGCATCCAAAATAATATTGCAATTGAATTATTTCCAATATCCGTTTGATGTAAAGTGCAAGGCTAGTTAATATAACAGAAGTCTGTAACATCAGGATTTTAGTCATACATATCTCTGTTAATTTCATACTTTCATAGCCCTTCAAAAATCGTTATTTTAAAAGAAAAGAAATACAAAAATAAGCAGGGAAATTCCGTGAACCAATTGATTTTCTTACCTAATTTCTGTGTATGAGCTTCAGTATCGTGCAATTCTACATCACAATAAAGGAGGCAATATTTATGCACTTAATTTAGATTCGATTTTCATAATTTTCCAAAAGCTGGAGAACCACTGTCAATTCTAATCAGCAATCGTGACAAAGTTAACATTGTTAATTTTTGTTTGTTTTATTACCAAGTTGCCACCTAAGTTTTGAGAGAAGTAGTTTGCATTTGAAAGACTTCTGTCTTGCTAGGTGTCAAAACAAGCTTGTTTTTTTTTGTTCACGAATTTAACACACATCAAAAAGACTGAATAGCTCCCTGCTAGGTTCCATTACAGACACAGTTCAAGGAATCTGTCGCTGAGTCATTCAATGAACTCCTCCTCACGGTGCCTTGACCGACTTGGTTTGACCAATTGGTGTGTAGATTAAAATCGCACATTATAATTACTTTACCATTTTTAGAAGTACCAGTTATTTCTTTGCTTATTTCTAGCCCCACCATCATGTCATCATTATGTAGCATAAAGACGATGCCTAGACTGACTTCTTCTCCTCCTAATTCCCATCTAATTGGATTCAAAGGTTTTTTTTTGTCATAGAATCTGCATTACCTCTCACTACCTCCCTGATCTCATCCTTACATTTCAGAGATACATCAACTCCCTTACCTTTCTGTAGGTCCCTCCGAACTGTCTGATCCCCTGAATATTTAACTCCATAGTGAATATGCTACCAAATCTACTCGTTCGCAATGATATCTGCTGCTAAACCATTTACCTTGTTTCAAATGCTGCGAGCTTTCAGTTAAAGTTTCGTTGTGCTAGTTTTTGTCCATTATATTTTTAAATGTTAGCACTTCCATTAATAACATATCCTGATGTCTCTTTCTTATTAACTTCATTTTCCCTTGATTTTTGATGTAGTTGGAACCCATTCCGCACATGTTGCCCGAGCCCCCTCCTTCTCAGACTCCTTACATGGGTTCCCATTCCCACGGCATATTCTATCCAACAGTTTTATCAGCCTTGTGAGCCCACTATATGTTATACCCCGATGTATTATTATAATATGCAAGAACATAACACGGATTTTCACGATGTCGTGGACAAAATCAATGATCAAAAGTGAAGCTCAATTCTGCAAGTTGTGAATTCAGGGTTAATCGTATTTCTTATCTACTTCATTTGCGCGAAGTTGATGGCATGAATTCTGACAGGGACAGGGCTGCAGCTATCAAGCAGATGTCTATTCATGTGGACCAGCGCATGGCAAACACATTTCTGGTATTAAATACATCCCTCCAGAAAATGTCCTTGTTATAACGAGGTCACTGAACTTCTGCATGAGCTCTTCCTTCAGAACGGTAAATGGAGTCGGCATGTTCGCTGCAGATCACCCTTCACCACACTGAAAAAAATGATGCACCTCATCAGAAATACTGGTGTGCAACCACCTGCCCTAATGGTGGCAGATACTTCAAGTTATGGGATTGTTGCTGCATGCATATAGAATGTCAGAACAAGAGACTTTGCCTGCAGGACACACAACAACGTTGTGCCTCATTTTGCACAAATCAAAAATAGATCGTATGTTTCATATTTTGAAAACATGCATTTCATGATTTCATATATATCTTCTACAATCTTTGAAACGGTCTAATGTTAGCACTTCACCATCCTGAAGAAACCTTTCCATTCTGCATTTCAGGATGAAATGGTTGATTTATTTCATCGGGGTACTCTTGCTTAAAATCTGTAAAGAACCGCTACCCTCCCGACCAAATAGTATTATACAGCTCCATGCCACACATGAAAATGATCAGTGCGAAGTGCACCACAGCAAAACAGCTATGTGGTAACTAACAAGACAACATGGTGTGAATACTTAACATGTTCTTATGGCCGTTTCAGATCCATGTTTGAGGGTTCAAGATGCAGCTCAACTGTTGTACAATTACCGCTACCCACCATCCCCGCCACCACACGCACCCACCACCACCACCACCCACCGCCCCCCCCCCCCCCCCCCCCCCCACCCCACCCCGCCCACTCCAGGCCAGTCTTCACCAGAATGTGATGAGGCAGGATTCAGCTTTGTACAAAATGTACTTGCACATTTAATAATCAATTGGACATGTTAACATTTCCAAGCATTGATGTGCTCAAATGCCTTTTGAATTTGGCGACAATCAGTGATCATTTTGCAGTGCTGTAACTGTGTACAGCCTTGCGACTGGTGCACAGTTTTGGTTTTTCTTCTTTGCTGTTCCTTCCAAACATATGTTGAAAGACGAGGGAAGAGTGCAATTTGGAATGACTCAAATTAGGTTTGATTCTTGCCACAAAACATTTCTCAGAGTTGCATTAGAACAAACTAGTTCGCAAGTTTAAGGTGCGAGGGCAAGGTTTATGGGTCTCTGGAACTCGTTGCCGGCGGGTTTTGTTGAAGCTGATATGGAGTGATTTTTAGGGCACACTTTGACAAGTACTTGAATAGGATGGGAGGACAGGGACATGGTCCGCGGAAGGGTAGGGTTTTTTAGTTATGTCGGGCAGTATGGTCAGTACAGGCTTGGAGGGCAGAAGGGCCTGTTCCTATGCTGTAATTTTCGTTGTCCTTTGATCTTCGTAAAAACCTATAAAAATACTACAGCACAGAAGGGGTGGAGGAGGAGTGGGTCCATTCAAGGCATGTTGTCCATGCCTACCCAAATCAAGTAAATCAAGTTATCCTTTTCTAACAAGGAAAAAATAACTATTTCACTGGACCCTCGCAGTTGCGAATTATACTACGTAAGGTAAAAGTCTACGTAGTGTTCAAACAGTTTCAGTTTTCTTGCTTCTCCACAGACTCAAACAATAAATTCCAGGCACAAAATATCCTCTGCTTGTGCAATTGTCATCTCATCTCCCCTAAAGTCCTTCTACCAATTAGTTTGAATCAGTGACTCTTGTTTCGAGGAAACATGAACACACGTCCCTCCATCACTGTCCCTCAAATATAATATACCTCAACCAAAGTGTATTACAAGACTCCAGAGTATACATAATTCCGGAGTCCTGTCTGCTCAAAGGTGAGAAAAAGAAAAAAAAATCGAATTTCGCAACAACGACAATATTCCCAAAATATTTTTTGCTTTCTCCTCAGTGCAATTACGTCATTCCTGAAATATAGTGCCAAGTGTCAATCGTTATAATCCATTTAAAGCCTCGTGAGAGGTTTCTACAATTTCAACTTAACAGCTTAAAAAAATGTACATCTGCCAATGAAATAAGTTTATTCATCAATACCGTCATCTTTCTGGCCAGTGCACTTGCAGGACAAGATTTCTTACGTTAGTTACCCCACTCAATATGTTCCCATTTATTCTGTATTCTTCTTTAATGTTTGACCCCATAAATGCATCATTTCATACTTATCAGGGTTTAGCTCCATTTGTCATGATCGCTCTCACTCCTCCACTTCACTTACAGCGTTTTGGATCTCAGAGCTATTATCTACCCTCTGTGATTAAGAACATGTTTCGTATCCGTTGTCCATTTCCCCAAAAATCCCGTCACCTTCAAGGTAGACCGGTGATTTATAAAACAACCTGAAGGGGCCCCAACAACCATTAATGCTGAAAATCACTTCACACAACTTTTCGTTCATAATGGCAGTCGTGGATCATTAACCTTATGTTTCCCGTTAAAAAGTCAACTCTTGCTGCACTTTGAAAAAAAGTCTGTCGAATTGGCTTTACATTTTTGACCTGTCTGTCAAGCAGAAATGCCTTGCTCATTTACAGGGAGACAACATCCATTTCAACCCCCTCCCTCCCACCACAGCCCACTTCCACCACCAGCACCCCCCTCATTCCCCCCGCCTAACGCCCATTATCCCTCTCCATACCACTTCTTCAAATAAGCCAAACATTATCGTATGTCATGACCTTCTCTTAACAACGCCATGCTGCCGATCATATGTTGTTCATACGTGACAATGTATCCGATATTGCATGATTTTTTGCAACCGTACCCATATGCGAGTTACATTAAACTGCCTATAATTGTTTGGCATCCCCTACCTATCTTCAGAATTAATGAAAACTATTGGTATTCTTCCGTCTCTCTGTCAGGTTTTCGGAGGCTAGTGAAGATTTGAATATAATCTTAAAAAAAAACCCTGTCATTTCCTCATTTAGCTTCCTCACAATCATAGGGAATAATTTATTCTCATTGCCAATTTTCATGGAGCCCAACTCTTCTGATCCCTCCTCTCTAGCACCAATTATTTTCTTTTTCTTTACCCAATGTTCGACAATGTTCTTCTCCGTCGATGATAATGTATTGTTCGTGCTTATTTTGTGCCAACACACATCTAAATATTGATGTTTTTACAGCAAAAATGTTGCATCTCGGAGAACCACAGGCCGGGCTAAATTTGGAGGATTTCGAATGAATCAGTAAATGAATGCAAAACGCTGCAACGTCTCCACCGAGGATTAAATGCCAGAATCGTGCAGAACACAAGTGGTACTTACAATAACAGATTAATTAAAACAAAAGTATTGTGATTGCATTTATTTCTGCACTGTTTGCTCAGGAAAGCTGCAGGGCGCTGCAACTGTGTGGACACGTCCTGAAGGGATGGGACAATTTTAGAGAATGCACGGCAATTATTTGTGAATCGGCATAAATGCGTGGATATTCGATGTCAACGGCTGTATCAATTGAAGACCATTTGACAAAATATTAGCACTCTCATCTTGATTGTGTGTCAATATATTCATTTTCTTGTCAAGTATCTAGGTGGTTACAAAACGGCGACTTCTGACAGCTCAATTTTTCCCCAAAATTCATGTTGTGTCACACAATAATTATGTTTCTAACATTAAATCTTATTATTATTGAATAACAAGATTAATGAATTGCAATAATATTTAAGGACATGCATTGTTTTATTATAATCTAAGATAAGTTCATCCCCAGGAAGAAATGCTTCAGTCAAAGTGCAAAAAGAAAACGATATTATCTCCATTTTAATCAACATATGTTTCATTTGAAGTTATAGCACTAAAATTTTATCTCACCTCTTGCGTTCGGATTTTCCTTGAAGTAGTCTAGATTTGGTGTTCAAAACAGGACTTTTTTTCAGCATCAAAGTTCGTGCCGAGCAAAGATTCAACTCAACACCCGTCCTTATAAGTGAGACTTTTTTTTCCACAACCGAGATAGTAAATCGAACTCGATAGGATTTGAAATATAACAAATCATGCAAGTATCACCAAACGAACTTAAACAAATACTTGAACTGGAACATGTCACAACCAAATATTAACAATCACAAAATATAACTTAATATTGTTGTGCATGTTATTTTAGGTGCTGTCACGTGTATTTGTATCTATATTGTACCATAAAGGGAGTGTACTAAACTTCTGAATATCAAGACGAATAATATCTGCGCTATTCCGTCATAAAGAATTGTAGCATTAAAAAAAAGTGTCGCAACTTCGTTTTCAGATAATTGTGCATTCAGGACAGGTTAAAAAAAACACATTTGTTCAGCTTCTGAGCAGAACTTTGTTGTTAATCAAGATTGTCCGCAGAATTAAAGTGGCTCCAGACTCCAGCATCACGAGGTTATCAAAGTTACTATAGAATTGCATGTTGAACAAAAGTTCAAACATCATTATTTGATGCATGAGAGTGTTATGTCTAAAACGAATGTTGGTTATTTATTATGCTGTTCAATGTGTGTATTTTCGTCAGACAGTTTCGTTGAAATTCGTCATATATTCTGTCAGTGATACTTTTTTTATGTTCACGAGAACAAGATGTTTGTTGTCCTGAGCTGCTGATCTTTTGAATATTACGGCAACTGTGATGGTTGTCAATGCAGGAAACACAAATTGAATATCTATTGATGTAACATGTATTGTATTTTAACTTATGTCATTTTGAAGGATAACCTGAATCTGGAAACGTCGAAAATTGACCAAAGAATAAAAGAAAAAATCTTACCGCTGATAACATATCAATAAGTTTTCAATTAAATTCGTCTCAACATTCGTTACTTGTGTGCAGGCAAAGTAATTAAAAGTGACATACTCATGATCGCCGGAAGCATTTTGTTCCCTGCAGTGACGTGTGGGGTTCCTTGAGATGTTGCCGATGCCAGACACTAAAAATTACTTCTTGGTCAATTGAATAGAAACTCGTTTTGTGATTACTCATTTGTTGTTGTGATTTCGGAAGTGATTTTCTTGCCAAAGCACTCTGCTGACTTAAATTGATTCCACCCGGAGCCCCGTCATTTTTTTTTTCTGTTTTAATGTGGGAACCCCTTGTAATGAATAGCAGCTGCAGTGCTGGGTACTTGGAAACAAACTGCATTACAATTAAAATAAATATCATTGGCAAATGAAACCGGAGACTGCAATGACACTGTTTGATTTTCAATGGCAAATGGCATGCGATGCTCGCAGTTACCCCTGTCAGGGTTACTTCCATATCATCTATTTTTTGAGCAACTTCTTTTCAAACTGACATAAGAGAATAGAAAAGTTACAGCACAAAATTAGGCTATTCGTGTCCATGCGAGTCCAAAAGCAATTCTATCTCATGCCGCACAGCTGCGTATCATAGACCAGTAGTTTAAAATGATTATGGTGGAGTTAGAGTTTATTTTTGAAATGCTTAACGCCGCTGCCTCGACCACCAACTATGACCGTGAATTTCCGAAACCCACGACCATTTCCATTAGAAAGCTTTATCTTGTCCCGCAACTTAATGCGACTTGTCTTGACTGCATGCCTTCCCATTCTGGAATTCTCCAGCAAGTGAATCACATGTATCCTGAAAAGTCGATCACTTCCCATTCCACAGCCCACCACCCCCCCCCCCCCCCCCTCCCGCCTCATAATAAGCACACTTCCAGAAAGTCTCAACTCAGCTATACTTGTTCCAAGGAAAATAATCCAATGTGAATCCCACCCCTTCTCATACTTATACTGTTCTCGCTCTGACAAGATTATTGGAAGCATTCGCTGCGCGCATTCCAGGTCATTTATGTCCATGTTCTTATTAAGTGGCGAAGCTGCTCATTCTTTACGCCGAGTGGATGACACAGTGCCACAGTGACCTGCACTACCGCCTCAACACTTGAGGGACATGGGCTCGATTCCCAACTCGCCTCAATGTCTGTGCGGCTGTTTTACGCTCTCCCCATGACTGTTTGGGTTCCCCTCAGATGCTCGGCTTTGGATCATATTCGAGAATCGTTCTGGTCGGGTTTATTGGCCATGCGACTACATCCCTCGTTGTGTCCAAACAGATGCTGGAGTGTGATGAATAGGACTTAGTTACAGAACGTTCATTGCAGTGCCAGCATAAGCGGAAGTGTGACACCAAGAAATGCATTTCATTCATCAACTCAGGCCAGTTCCAGCACAACATCTGTACTTACTATTTTATGCCGCTGACAATGAAGGAAAACGTTTCATGCACCTTCTTTAGAACCTTGCCACTTTGAAGTACGGCCCTTAGGAACCTGTTTTTTTTTTCATGTCAGTGAATCTCGTTTTGTCGAGCCGTTTAATAAGTTCCCATTGATTGGTATTCCCTATTTTTTTCACAAAAGTCATAGAAACCCGACAGCGCATGAGGAGGCTATTCGGCACATCGAATCTGCACCGACAATCCCATCCAGGATCTATCGCTGGAACCCCACCGATTTACTCCATTAATACTGCTAATCTACGCATGCTGGAACACTAAGGTGCAATTCAGCATGGCCAATGCACCTATCCCGCCCATGTTCAGACTGTGGAAGGAAACCGGAGCACTTGGAAAAAATCCACACAAGCACGCAGAGAACGTAGAGACTCTGCAAAGACAGTGACACAACTTGGAAATTGAGCCCGTTCCCTGGAGCTGTAAGACAACAGTGCTAACCATTGTACCAATGAGCCGCCCATTTAGATTTCACGAAATGAATTACCTCAAACTTCTCTGTAATATCTATCAACCATTTTACTACTCACTCCAGCAATCCATGGCTATTTACTTTTGCACACAAGCGGTATTCTATCCACCACTCGACCAAACATCATGATGTCTGCATATTTTTCCAATTGTGCCACGTAACACCTCGTCTTCCCCCATCATCCCCCATCCCCACGTTCAACGTCGATGTAAAAACTGCTAATTCTTAGCATTAACATCAAGTGTCCCAACGCTGACACTTTGGAAAACCACTTGAAGCAAATTTCAATTCGGAATGTCATCAATGGTCATCAATTATACAATGGTCACTGTGTTTCCTGTTCATGAGTCATCTTTTTGCCTAATATGCCACATTACCCTTTATCACACGGTCTCCTGTTTTTTTTTTACCTGTCTGTCATGTGGGACATTGGCTAACGTACTGATGTAATGCATGTTCTCAATATCCACTGCGCTGTCTTCAAACTTCTTTGTCACATTCTCAAGTAATTCATTCGACATTGTGAGACAAAACATCCCTTTGCCAAATCCATGCTGACCATCTCAGACATGCCCATGTTTGTCAACATTACAGTTAATCCTATCACTCAGGATAGACTCCACTAATTTGGACTGTACCAATATAATGTCTATGTTCTATGTTTTTTTTGTAATTTCATTTGATTCCTTTTGAGCAATATACATATTTCTGCAATTATAGAAACCTATGGTCCTGCCCTGTGGCTAGTCAGGGCAGGGAAATGGTCACTTGAACATACGTTATCCCCTCACTGACCTCAGCAAACTCGTAAACAATCCATTTTTCCCTGGTGACTATCAACGTTATGAATTCCAACCTTTTAAGTATGTGCTGTCTACTTACGATTATCTCATCGAATATTTCACAATTTTCCTACTGGACGACTGAATCTGCTTAATCCATTTCCATTCCAAACATGGGAACAAAATATTAATTTCTAACCCTTCCTACAGCTAATACGCTTACTAATGGCAGGTTCCACTTCTTCATAAACTAAGATTTTGATTCTAATTTATTGGCCAAACATGTTTCAGTCATCATTAAATTCAATGTTTTTGTTTATTATGTTGTTGTGCTCTCTTGATCTCCTTGTTTCTAATATTTTATTTTGTTCCTGCGTGTTTCTTTTTTTTTACGCATCGAGGGTTTCTGCAGCTCGTGGTCCTTCATTCGATCGTACACTACATTTTATTTATTTTGTTTTGTCTTCCGTTGCATTCTTCCAGACAACTAGGGTTTTGGAATTACTAGTAATACACTTGTTCTTGGAGGTCGTATAATTCTGCATATAGATTCTCTAATTTTAGCGCTTCCCACTGGAGATCCCCTGATTTATCCACTGCCTCGTTGTCCGGTGCAGTTCTGCCAAGCGCTTTCACTTTCGTGAAACAAAAAAGCCTTGCCACTTCAGGTCACTTCTTACTGCGCGATATCTGCCCATTTCCTTGGTAATGTTAAAATCTGAATTGAAATCATTACTCACGATATCATCCGCTCGCCCTTTTTCATTGCACAAGACAAGGTCTAGAATTGCATCTCCGATTGTTAAGATTGTCGGTTGCCGGCTAAAAAAAAAGTGTACAATTTCACTGAACTGTTACCCCTCAGTGTCACTGATGATGTTTGAATTTTCGTTTTCATTGTTATAGTATTAATTCAAAGTCAGAAGTGTGCATATGTATTTAAACACCTGTCTTCCTTTAATTGCATGGTACTCTGTTGCAATCTCACAGCCGTGTCGTTGTCCTTTTATTTTCATTTCAAATCCCTACCAAGTTATTCGACCCATTCAGTGAATCATCCCGTCGCACAAATGGAAGCGAAAACTTGCTAATGAGGCCACTGCTCGTCTTTTCATTTATCCCCCAAACGTTTGTTTCTGAAGGCGAGACGACCAGAGATATTGCCCTTCCAAAAAGCCTCGCCATTAGCTCGGTTTATGCTATAGAAATTGTTTTCAGCTCTAGCGTTGGTTTTCTGTTACAGCTTTGACAAAGCAAATTAAATTTACAGTGGTATTTTGCATTTTTAAAGCAATGTATCAATATGGGTTCGTTGAATTTGACGCAGAGATTACGCCCCATATCATTTTGATTTACTTGAATTTCGATATGGTGTCAGATGTCACGTATTATTTTTACCCAGAACTAGAGGCTTATATCAATTGCTTAGTGCTGTCATTAGTTATGGAAGCAACTTGCTTCAGCTTTGTCTATTGGTGTTTCGCTTCCAACCGTGTTACAGCATTGCACGTTTATCAAAATATTCATCTTCTCCAGCTCTTCTATGCTAATCTTTTCGCCTCATCTGAATTCCCCCGATCGCTGCATGCATCCAAAAAAAAACTAATTGAAAACATGACCTGTTTCTTGCAAGCCTCATGAACACATTACGTTTTATTGGTAGATGGCCATTTTGGACAATTCTCCCTGCCCAGGAATATTAAGGAGCAACACCTTCGCCCATAATACGTAATGTTAGTGCTATATTAGAACTCCTTTGAAATGTACTTTTTTTGTTGTTTTCATTTCCCGTCATTGCCATTCTGTTGATCATTGTGGACACTGAGTCAGGTATAACTGGTCCCAAAAATCAGACGTTTTGAAGTCATTTGACTCTACTGTGAATGATGGGTTAGTGATGGACACAATAAATATTTTGAAGAATTATCTCAGCAGATCCAGCAGCATCTACTGAGAGTCCAATAGGTTTTAAACTACATATGTAATGCTCACTTAAAATTTCAGGGAAAGGTTCCAAATGTGCAAAACAAAACACAACATTATAAATCCTCACCATGTAATCAATGTCCATAGATGGAAAAAAATGATTAAAACAATCATTTTATAATGAACTTCAATGTTCTGCATTTCATGGTTAAAACCAAGCGTGCAGCTCATTTATAACAATGATTCATGGTATTGATTGATGTGTCATTCCAAAGAGAAATGATCGCCTGTATTCTGATGGTCACGGCTTCAAAATCAATTTCAATTTATTTCAATTTGTTTTTCTCTTTGTCTTTCCCAAGACAGAGTCCTGGTTTTGCATGGCATGTGTTGACTTAACATAAAATGTCTCTGCCGTTATAAATTTACATGTCAACAGACGAATTACAGCGAACTCTTCACGTTCAACTTCGAGGGATACTAAAAATCTGTATGAGGTAAAGGAAAAGATCCCGATTTATGACGTAAGGATAATAATAACTGGAATATTAATATTTTTTCTCGTAAGAGTCGCATCGGCAGGCGATGTTGCTCGCTCTCTATATAACAAAACAATCACATTACTTTAATAATGGCATGCAGAAATTGCGAAATCATCAAATTGTTCGATGTAGTGCTAACGTGTACAGAAGTCTTTGATCCTGCCCCGCCATTTGGCCGTTTGGCTAAGATCAAGTGTAGTATTGACATACTGCACTTGGTTGAAGTCAGTAGTTTACATTTCAGCTTCACTTGAAGCAATGTTTAAAGTGGCATCTCGGCCTTTTGGCTTCGATGCAAACAAGAACAAGCCTTAGAAGAGGAGTTATACCTACTCCAATCCGCTTGGATCATGTGGATCAAGCCCAAAATAGTGAGTGAGAACCCTGTCTTGTCAGCTTGGATCGGGAATGTCTCAATTTGTTGGACTCTGAATTAGATTTAATTTGACTTGATTGGATTGGAATCAGGTTTTAAAAAAAGTAAAAAAAAACTAACGTATGCACTTTTGGGTAAGGGATAGTAAGCAACCATGATGAAATGTCGGGAACCTCTGAAAGGTATTTCTCTAACTTGCTTGCGAGCTGCAACATTGTCTGTTTTGATGTATGAAGCTCCCATTTTATATCGAGAATGAATTAATTTAATCGTGCGTTCAGATACACATATTTACGTGTAAACAAGAAAATGTAATCTATTATCAGGGACTTTTTATTTCCTGAGGTTTTTGAACGAATGATCTTCACCAAACATATTTACGATTGTTGAAATACATTTTCTTATCTTGATGTTGATGAATCATCATTGCACAAATGAAAGTGGTTAATTAGTTTTCTGGGCTTTGAGGGCATTGCATCACACAAGCTGAGCAAAACTAGGGAACTACATCTGGCAGTTTGAATCTGTCATGGCTCTGTGATAGGCATGTCTACATACTTCCAAAGCATTGCATTATTCAATTGGCTGACAAAATTATAAGCCGCATATACCAATCCAAACTTAATTTGAGTATCTATTCGATACTTCCTACATAGCGCGTTCAGGAAATAATTCAATAAAATAATTATCCCTGGGGTGATCAGAAAAAAGTAAAATCCTCACACTTTCCTAATCTTTCTTCGGATTACCTTGCACCAGTTCAATTTAGCCCTTGATATTGAAAATCTGAAGTGTTTTTTGAAGCCCGTCTTAACCGTTATTTTGTGTCTTGAATTTGCTTGGGGGAAGCAGGGGATGTCTCACTTCAGGTGTGATTCAATAACCCAGAAGAGAGATTTTAATTCCAAAGTTTGTTTAAGCATATCGTTAAAATACATCGCAATACAATTCGCAAATACAAGTTTTTATTTTTCCAATTACAAACAAGAATAAAATAAACACTGCAATGTTTAGCTGTCAATGTTTAGCTTCCATGATTTCCAATTAAAACCAAAACCGAAAGATGACATAAACAACCTTTTTAACAGATTTAAAACAGCACACACGAATACTCATTCGATACTGGAATTGAGGCCGTTTGTTGAAATGTGTTATCAGATGTTCTTGAGACTCAGAACAGTCTAATGAAAAGGCCGCTTCCAAAGCACCAGAGCGGCTCTTGGTCCAGCCACCAACAATACGTTTTCTAGGGCAGGAAGGATTTCAGCTAAAGGGTAGAATTTCGCAAAACGAAAAAAAAAAATCTCCTTTCTGTCTGATGTCTAATCCCTTCTAAATTAAAACGCGAAACTTCTGCGCAAAACTGAAACTAAACAATGCACTCAACTTACCTCCGATATTTTTCACTTAATTATCCTCCCAGCAGTGCCATTATCGACGGTTGTGAGCTGCAGAGACATTGATTTTAAACCGAAATCATTTCTTCAAGGGCATTATTGCCAATAGGTTCCGCAAACCGCTGTTAGGAGCTCTTGAAATGTGAAGCCACTGGCTCGACATGTAATACTCTGACCTGCCTCTGAATCATTGGATTTATTTCATCATTTTTTAAAATCTGGAATTGTGCAACGACTCACCTCGCCACTAATATGAAGCAAATTTTGTATTCCCAGCTTTTGGTAAATTCGAAAGAGAGGGTTTTTTCTTTGATGAAAAATGCGATTTGCAGTTTTTGGAAACCGGAACAGAAAGGCAACCTTACGTCATAGCTCCTCAATTACAAAACCTGAGAGAGGGAGTCCACACTGTCTGGTAACCATCCGCTCCGAGCTCCCACGGTCCATTCAATTCAAGTGACATTCTTCTACAGTGCGGTTTAAAACGTCGGAGAACATAAACAAAACATGTACTTTATCGCGTTTCAGTAAATCGAACATAAGAACATAAGAAATAGAAGCAGGAGTAGGTCATCTAGCCCCTTGGGCCTGCCCCGCCATTCAATAAGATCATGGCTGATCTGTCGTGGCTCAGTTCCACATTCCCGCCCTCTCCCTATAACCCTTAATACCCTTGCCTATCAAAAACCAATCAAGCCGCGTCTTAAATGTATTGAGCGAGGCAGCCTCCACCACTTCAACGGGCAGAGAATTCCAGAGATTCACCAGCCTTTGAGTGAAGAAGTTCCCCCTCAACTCCGTTCTAAACCGCTTCCCACACCCCCGCCCCACCTTTATATTGAGGCTGTGCCCCCTAGTTCTACTGTCCTTTCCGAGCGGGAAGAGTCTCTCCACCACTATCCTATCCATTCCATTTAACATCTTATACGTCTCAATGAGATCGCCCCTTATTCTTCTAAACTCTAACGAGTACAAGCCTAGTTTATTCAGCCTCTCCTCAAAGTTCAACACCCTCAACTCGGAATCAGCCTAGTAAACCTCCTCTGCACTCCCTCCAAGGCCAAAAATATCGTTGCGTAAGTGCGACAACCAAAACTGCACACAATACTCCAGCTGCGGCCTCAACAGTGCCCTATATAGCTGAAGCAAGTCCTCCCTACTTTTATTTTCAATCCCACTCGCTATAAAGGCCAGCATGCCATTCGCCTTCCTGACCACCTGCTGCACCTGCAGGCTGGGTTTTTGCGACTCATGCACAAGGACCCCGAGGTCCCTCTGCCCCGTCGCATGCTGCAGTTTTTCGCTACGTAAGTAATGGTCCTTCCTACCATTATTCCTACCAAAGTGGACCAACTGACACTTGCCAACATTAAATTCCATTTGCCATTTCCTGGCCCATTCGCCCAGCCTATCTACATCCTTCTGCAGACTCTCCACACCCTCCGCACAATTTGCCGTTCCCCCAATCTTGGTGTCATCCGCAAATTTCGACGCCCTATACTCGGTTCCCTCCTCAAGATCATCTTTATAAATGGTAAATAGCTGAGGCCCCAGCACCGACCCCTGGGGCACTCCACTAGTCACCATCCGCCAATCCGAATAGCACCCGTTGACCGCCACTCTCTGCCTCCTATTTGACAACCCATCCTCTATCCACGCTAACACCCTACCCCCAGCTCCATGTCCCTCGACCTTCTGCAATAACCTCTTATGAGGTACTTTGTCAAACACCTGCTGAAAATCAAGAAAGACCCCGTCAACCGGCTCTCCTCTATCCACCGCCCTATACACATCCTCATAGAACTCCAATATTTTTTTCAGACACGACTTCCCCTTAACGAAACCGTGCTGTGTCTGCTCTACCAAACAATTCTCCTCAAGATGCCTGTCTATTTTCTCATTGATGACGGATTCAAACATTTTACCTACAACAGACGTTAAACTAACTGGCCTACAATTCCCTGCCTTTTGCCTGCCACCCTTCTTAAACAACGGCGTAACATTAGCCGTTTTCCAATTTTCCAGCACTTCCCCGGAATCCAGCGACGTTTGGAAAATAATCACCAAGGCATCCACTATCACCTCCGCCATTTCCTTCAGAACCCTTAGATGCATTCCATCCGGTCCTGGCGACTTGTCCACAATCAGCCCCTCCAGTCTGTGGAGCACCGCCTCTCTCGTAACAAGAATGCCATTCAGGCCCTCCACTCCTACAATCTTTCCATCGCTAATACCCGGCAAATTATTCACGTCCTCCTCCGTGAAGACGGAAACAGAAAAGTTATTCAGGGCCTCAGCCATTTCCCCATCCCCCACCAGTAAGTCCCCCCTCTCATCCTCTAAGGGTCCAACGTTCACCCCAGCCAACCTCTTCCTCTGTATGTATTTATAAAAACTCTTGCTATCCTTTTTTATACTAAGCGCTAGCCCAGCTTTATACTTTATCCTACCCTTCTTTATCAAATCGAGGCTTTACCTCAACTCCACTTCATCAGTCGTATTTATTGGTCACTGCTGAGTTTTCAACGCCGTTATTCTTTGAAAAATAGAGCCTTCCGAATTCTGTGGCCTGTGCCAGTGTTCCTCCCTCTGTGATTGCATCCTGAACTTGCTAACTCACAGTAAGGTTTAGCAACATCATCTGCTCCGCGATCATCCGCAATACCGGTGCCACAAAAGTCTATGTTATCAGTCCCCTTCTATACTCCTTATACTGCTATGACAATCTGTCATTTTCCCCTCCGACTCGATTTTGAAGTTTGCTGCTCACACCGCCACAGAAGGTTGGATATCAAACAATGACGCGAAAGAGTACAAAAATGAGATATACTTTCTGGCGAACTGCTGCAGGGATAGTAATTTGTCCCTCAGTATCAACACAACAAATTACACTTTCATCGATTTCCGTAAGCATAGAGAAGAAAATGTCCCTGATTCCATCAACGGGGGGTGAAGTGGAAAGGGTCGAGAGCTTCAAATTTTAGGTATCCACATCATGTTATGTTTTCCCGAAGCCAGCGCTGTAGTTTAAATTCGCACTAACGTCTCCACTTTCTCAGAAAACTAAGGAAAGATGGAATGTCAGCTGCGACTCTCACCAACGTTAACGGGTGCATCGTAGACAACATTTTTTTTTCTGGCTGTATCAATGCTTGGTATCGATCATGTTCAAGGCCGCAAGAATCTACAAAATGTCATGGATGTAGCCCAATCAAATACACAAATTGATCTCCCATCCATTGATTCAGTCTACATTTCCTACTGCCTCAGAAAAACAGCCAGAATGCTTAAGGGCAGAACACAGCCCAGAACTTCTTTCTTCCACCTTCTTCTGTTGGCAAAAAAAGGATACAAAAGTCTGAGGTCACGGAGAAACTGATTCAACAACTGCTTCGTTCGTGCAGCCATCAGAATTTTGAATAGACCTACCTTATATTAAGTTGAGCTTTCGCTACACCCGAGCTATGACTCTAACATTACATTCCGCACTCTTTTTTTTCTTACTCTATGAACGGAATGATGTCTACATAGTGCGCAAGAAACAATACTTTTCACGATATCTTAATACATTTGACAATAATAAATCAAATCAAGTCATCATTATTAAATTCCTCGTTTCCCATATTTGCAAGAGAAATGTCTTTATCTCTTGCATGGGGATGCGAAATACTCACTTACCACGTCAGCGATTGCTTCTGACTCTACGTGCACTGATACTTTAACCCCTAACCTCTCCCCCTCATATCATTAACCACAATGTTGTTTTATTTCAGTGCAAAAAATATACATTGTTGCAACATTTTGTTAAGCTGCCATGTACGATCGAAGAAGGTTCATCATCGAGGTCAAACGACAGCTTCGGACCAAGCCCCACCCCTCCCACCACTCATTCACACATGCCTCCCACTGCCGCCACTCACTCACGCACACACTCCCCGCCACTTATTCACACACACCCCTCCACCCCCAGTCACTTACTCACACATGCCCCACACACCTGGGACGATGGCGCGGGCTCGTTGGGCCGAAGGGCCTTTTTCCCGTGCTGTGTTGTTCTTTGTTCTTTGTAGCTCGAGTCCCAGGCGCGCCACACGGACCCCCACAAATTATTGAGAAGTCTAAAGGATGTACCATATAAGATGAAAACATGGATAATCGCGGTCTTCAAAACAACTTCAAAGTTTTTTTTCGAACTAGGCCAATGTATTTGAAGCCCATTTCAAGCAATGGACCAGCGAGAGCACGTCCAAGACCGCAATAAGTTACAAAATGCCTTGAATGTAACCCAATCCATCACGCAACACACTCTCCCATTCGTTTACTCTGTATGTATTTCCCGCTGTCTCGGCAAAATAGCCAACATATTTAAGGGCTCCACGCATCCCGGACATGCTATCTTTCACCATCTGCTTTCGGGAAAAGAGAGATACAAAAGTCTGAGTCCAGGCACCAGTTGACTCAAGAAAGCCTTTTTCTCCTGCTGTCATTAGACATTCCAACGTGCCTACTTTGCATTAACTTGATGTTTCGCTGCCTCATAGAAATGAATGAAAAATTATATTCTGCACTCTATCCTTTGCTTCTCCACGAACCATGTACACCGCATGTATAGCGTTCAGGAAAAAAAAAAAAATTTGACTGTACACTAATACACGTGGAAATATTAAATCAAATCAATTTCAATTCAATCTTGCATAATGCCACCATCTTTACTATTCTTCTCAGCACTCTTTGAACTTTTTCTTGAATCAGCCGTTCACTCACTCGGATTGTCTGACATGCACGTTCCTTTGCTGATAACGGCCTCTCTATCGTATTTGAAATCATTTTTTACCTTGATATATTGAATAATTACGCTTCCTCACGGTTCTGCTTCACCTTGCGTGGAAAAGTGCAACCAATTTAAGAAAGGCTGGGAAAGTCAACATGGAATTTAAAAAGCAAATCTTATATCTAAACCATTTTCCACACATGAACTATAATTCCCTAATTGCACGTTTATGACAGTATGTCTTTTTCCTGACAAACGAAGCGTGGCATCAGCTATACACTTTCAAACGTAAATCACAATTGTGTCAATACATTCGATTTTCTCGAAATACTTGGACAAATACATCGTTTATTAAAGGAAAAAAGATGTGCAGTTGGATAAAAGTGACATTTAAAAAATAGAATGTGAAAGATTTGATGAGGAACAAATGAAATCGCGCCTATATATATTCGTGCAGTGCCTTTTTCTGAGAACGTCGCTAAATTAAAAAAAAAAATCTGTGTGCAAATATAATTGGAAAGGTTTTGCTTCCAGGCCCGTTCTGCAGGATTGCAGTGAATGACGTTCCACAGATTATTATCGCAAAGAAGATTATTATCATTAGGCGTCAGTGATTGTTGTTATTTGCTTGATCTTAACGCCAAGGAAAGTTACAAGTCGTGAAAAGCGACAGGGAAGTTCCGGAAATAAAGCAAGTCGGCAGGATTCAGCATGGCGTCGCGATTATCAGCAGGTGACAGCGATTTCATAAAACCATCACACCATTTTTTCCCCTGTTTCCAGACGTAGCAGATTTCGCAGCTGTTCTCAAAGCAGACCTGGATCAATTCTGCTGTCAAACGTTTTAGAAGATGGATCCCTTCTGCAATGTCCGTGTCATTTCTTGTGTGAACAACTAAGATTATGAACACTGATCACAGAAGGCAGTTCAGCACGTCGATTATAATTTGCCGTTTCAGAAGCTGATGATTGAGCTGATAGGATGTTCAGTTCTTCAAACAACATTGTGCCGGTGTGTTGGCCAACTCATCGAACTGGCGCATTCATTCTTAACGACGGCCACATTCTTAATCGCACTCTCCTAGTTTGGCGAAGATGGCACGGCTAATTGGTGAATTTTGGTTGTTCAAGTGGCATTGTAATCTCTGCATATAAGTCTCTCTTCGTTCAATTCCCACATTTCGCCATCCCCCAATGCGAACTTGATATTTTGAGGTCTCATTTAACTTTATATCCAATGCGATTGTGCATGTCATTGAAGACAGCGATTTTGCGGTGACAACACGTATGGCTATCAAATGAATGATTGACATGCTGTTATTTCGAGATGTTTTTTTCAGGTACGAATCTCGCTTGCCATTAAATAGCCGAAACCGGAATTCTATCAACATGAGTTGGAAGACAAGGACAGCATTAGCAGTGTCTTGCAAAAAAAAAGAACTATATTTAAATTTCAGCAAATGGCCAATCGAAATTCATTACGTAAATAATTTCATGGACTAAGCAGGTGAAAATGTCTCGCCCTGTTGAATGACACTGCGGAACAATAAAACAATATGCTGAGGCTGAAATGACGGGATCTATCAGTAAAACCTTTATCAAAGGTCGTCTGCAGGAACATACTTTGGCCGAGTAAATCAGATTTTCACATCCTGGACGGTCGATTGTTTTGGTTTCCTGTCTTACTCTAACGATTGACGAGCAAGTATCCCAACATTCCTGTACAGCATTCGTACTGATAATACAACATTGTGCAATTATAAGTTGGGTATTCATGCCTCCTTTGTGGTTCTTTTTTGATACAAGTGCAATATTCGTTGCCGCTGAACGCACGTTGAGTAGCATAAACTGTGAGGGCTTCAATGTGGTGATTGGCATGAAAGGAAAGAAGACGGCCGTCAATCTGCTAATGATTGATGGTGCACTGTAACACGATTCGATTGTCCAGCTTTTTTTTTCCGAGAATCAGTGATTCTGCGATATATCAGGTGGTTGGATTGCTGAATGTATTCCAAATTTAAGCATCCAACATTTTGTTATGAAGGGTAGGGAGATCGGCATTCTGATAACTAACAGTCAAACATTCAAAACAAAAAAGTGTCTCCCATTAATAATGCACTAAAGCTTCTGTTACCAAAAGTGTGATCTTTCTACAATGATTCGATTGGATGCATCAAAATATGTGCCCGAAACTCTCTCCTTAAAAAATAAGTAACATGTTATTCTTCTAATTCACAGTAAACAAGTTAACTGAGTGATTAACATGGGAAAATGAAAGTTTTTTTTTTCCTAATAGAATGCCGTTTAGGTAAGTACAATCCCCACTTATTACAAATCATAAAATAATATTTCTAGTCACACTCAAAATGAAGTCGAGTTTGTCGCCTTTCTGAACGTCTGTTTCTTATTTGATTACTTCTCCTGCGTTCCATTGGTATTTTCTGTTCAGGTGCAATGAGTTGACAAGAGATAAGATGAGATGAGATGAGACGACATGACATGACATGACATAAGAAGCCATGAGATGACATGAGATGGGATAAGAACATAAGAACATAAGAAATAGGAGCAGGAGTAGGCCATCTGGCCCTTCGAGCCTGCCCCGCCATTCAATAAGATCATGGCTGATCTGTCGTGACTCAGCTCCACCTTCCCGCCCTCTCCCCATAACCCTTAATCCCTTCTCTTATCAAAAACCCATCAACCAGTTTCTTAAAAATATTTAGCGAGGCAGCCACCACCACTTCAACGGGCAAAGAATTCCAGAGGTTCACCACCCTTTGAGTGAAGAAGTTCCTCCTCAACTCCTTTCTAAACCGCCCCCCCTTTATCTTGAGGCTGTGCCCCCTGGTCCTACTGTCTTTTTTGAGCGGGAAGAGTCTCTCCACCTCTATCCTATCCATCCCATTCATCATCTTATACGTCTCAATGAGATCTCCCCTCAGTCTTCTAAACTCTAACGAGTACAAGCCTAGTTTATTCAGCCTCTCCTCATAGCTCAATCCCCTCAAATCCGGTATCAGCCTAGTAAACCTCCTCTGCACTCCCTCCAGGGCCAAAATATCCTTGCGCAGGTGCGGCACCCAAAACTGCACACAGTACTCCAGCTGCGGCCTCACCAATGCCCTATACAGCTGTAGCAAGACCTCCCTACTTTTATATTCAATCCCCCTCGCTATGAAGGCCAGCATCCCATTCGCCTTCCTGACCACCTGCTGCACATGCAAGCTGGGTTTTTGCGACTCATGCACAAGGACCCCGAGGTCCCTCTGCACCATCGCCTGCTGCAGTTTTTCGCCCCGGAAGTAATAGTCCTTCCTACCATTCCTCCTACCAAAGTGGACCACCTCACACTTGCCAACATTAAATTCCATTTGCCATTTCCTGACCCATTCGCCCAGCCTATCTAGATCCTTCTGCAGACTCTCCACACCCTCGCACAATTTGCCTTTCCCCCAATCTTGGTGTCAGCAGCAAATTTCGACACCCTGCACTCGGTTCCCCCCTCCAGATCATCCATATAAATGGTAAATATCTGAGGCCCCAGCACCGACCCCTGGGGCACCCCACTAGTCACCAACCGCCAATCCGAATAGCATCCATTGACCCCCACTCTCTGCCTCCTATTTGACAACCAGTCCTCTATCCACGCTAACACCCTACCCCCAACTCCATGTCCCCTGACCTTCTGCCATAACCTCTTGTGAGGTACCTTGTCAAACGCCTTCTGAAAATCCAGAAAGACCACATCCACCGGCTCTCCTCTATCCACTGCCCTAGACACATCCTCATAGAACTCCAGTAAATTTGTCAGACACGACTTCCCTTTAATGAAACCGTGTTGCGTCCGCCCTATCAAGCAATTCCCCTCAAGATGCCTCGCTATTTCCTCCTTAATGACGGTTTCTAACATTTTACCTACCACAGACGTTAAACTAACCGGCCTATAATTCCCCGCCTTTTGCCTGGCACCCTTCTTAAACAACGGCGTAACATTAGCCGTTTTCCAATCTTCTGGCACTTCCCCGGAATCCAGCGACGTCTGGAAAATAACCACCAAAGCATCCACTATCACCTCAGCCATTTCTTTCAGAACCCTCGGATGCATTCCATCCGGTCCTGGGGACTTGTCCACAATCAGCCCCTCCAGTCTGTCGAGCACCACCTCTCTAGTAACAGTAATGTCATTAAGACCCTCCATTCCTACCACCTTTCCATCGCTTACACCCGGCAAATTATTCACGTCCTCCTCCGTAAAGACAGAAACAAAAAAGTTATTCAAGACCTTAGCCATATCCCCATCCCCTACCACTAGTTCCCCTTTCTCATCCTCTAAAGGAACAACGTTCACCCTAGCCAGCCTCTTCCTTTTTATATATTTATAAAAGCTGTTGCTATCCTTTTTTATATTAAATGCTAGCCCAGCCTCAAAGCTTCTCCTACCCTCCTTTATCAATTTGTTGTCAATCTTTGTTGACATTTAAACCTTTCCCAATCCTCTTCTCGCCCACTGCTCTTAGCTACTCTAAACTCCTCCGCTTTTACTTTAACACTTTCCTTCACCTCCTTCGTTATCCACGGCTTATTACCTCTCCTCCTACTGTCCTTTTTAATCATCGGAATAAATTTCTGCTGAGCACCAAGAAAGATCTCCTTAAAGATCCTGCACTGCTCCTCAGCAGACCTACCTTCCAACGCGCTCCCCTAGTCCACATTCGACAATTCTTCTCTCATCTTACCATACTCCCCTCTATTCAAACAAAGGACGCGTGTCTGGGAACTCACTTTCTCCTCCTCCATCTGCACCAGAAACTCCACCATACAATGATCACTCTCTCCAAGAGGATCCTGCACCGCAAGGTCCCTAATTCTACCCGCCTAGAAAATAGAACATAGAACATAGAACCTTACAGCACAAACAGGCCCTTCAGCCCTCGAGTTGCGCCGATCACATCAACCCCACCAATCTATAGACCTATCTATAACCCCCAATCCCATTAAACCCCATATACTCATCCAGAAGTCTTTTAAAAGACCTCAGCGAGTTCGCCTCCACCACCGATGACGGCAGCCGATTCCATTCACGCACCACCCTCTGAGTGAAAAACCTACCCCTAACATCACCTCTGTACTTTCCTCCCCGCACCTTAAATCTGGGTCCTCTCGTAGCACCCATTTGAACCCGGGGAAATAGTCTCTGAGAGTCCAACCTATCTATTCCTCTCAACATTTTATAAACCTCTATCAGGTCGCCTCTCAACCTTCGCCTCTCTAGGGAAAAGAGTCCCATCTCCCTCAACCTATCTTCATAAGGCATGCCTGCCAGTCCAGGCAACATCCTTATAAATCTCCTCTGCACCCTTTCAATAGCTTCTCCGTCTTTCCTATAGTGAGGCGACCAGAACTGTGCACAGTACTCCAAATGAGGCCTGACAAGGGTCCTGTAAAGTTGCAGCATTACCTCCCGACTCCTAAACTCAATCCCTCGATTAATGAAGGCCAGTACACCATACGCCTTCTTGACCACCTCCTCCACTTGCGAGGCCGATTTAAGAGTCCTGTGGACCCGGAACCCGAGATCCTTCTGCTCTTCAACGCTGCTAAGACTCTTGACCTTGTTAGTGTACTCGTTCATCCCGTTGGTTCTGCCGAAATGGACGACTACACATTTATCCGCGTTGAAGTCCATCTGCCACTTCTCCGCCCACTCCTGCATCCTATCTGTGTTCTGCTGCAACTTTTGACATCCTTCCAGACCATCCAGAACACCACCGACCTTCGTGTCATCAGCGAACTTGCTAACCCATCCCTCCACTTCCTCATCCAGGTCATTTATGAAAATGACAAACAGCAAGGGTCCCAGAACAGATCCCTGGGGCACCAAGGTGACTGACCTCTATTCCGAAAAAGACCCATGCACAACGACTCTCTGCCTTCTGCAGCCAAGCCAGTTCTGGATCCACAAGGCCAAAGGCCCTTGGATCCCATGCCCTCTCACCTTCTCAACAAGTCTTGCATGGGGGACCTTATCAAACGCCTTGCTGAAGTCCATGTACACCACGTCCACGGCACTTCCTTCGTCAATGTCTTCAGTCACATTATCGAAGAACTCAACTAGGCTCGTAAGGCACGACCTGCCCTTGACAAATCTATGCTAACTATTCCTGATCATGTCAAACCTCTCCAAATGCTCGTAAATCTTGTCCCTCAGAAGCCTCTCCATCAGCTTACCAACCACTTAGGTCAGACTCACCGGGCGGTAATTTCCCGGGCTATCTCTGTTCCCTTTCTTGAAAATCGGGAATACATCCGCAATCCTCCAATCTTCCTGAACCTCTCCCGTCTCCATTGACGATGCAAAGATCATCGCCAGGGGCTCTGCAATCACTTCCCTCGTCTCCCACAGTATCCTGGGGTACATCCCATCTGGTCCCGGCGTCTTATCTATTTTGATAGAATATCTATTTTGATAGGGGCGGCACGGTAGCACAGTGGTTAGCACTGCTGCTTCACAGCTCCAGGATCCAGGCTTCGATTCCCGGCTCGGGTCACTGCCTGTGTCGAGTTTGCGCATTCTCCTCGTGTCTGCGTGGGTGTTCTCCAGGTGCTCCGGTTTCCTCCCACAGTCCAAAGATGTGCGGGTTAGGTTCATTGGCTATGCTAAAATTGCCCCTTGGTGTCCTGGGATGTGTAGGTTAGAGGGATTAGCAGGTAAAATGTGTAGGGATATGGGGATAGGGTCTGGGTGGGATTGTGTTCGGTGCAGACTCGATGGGCCGAAGGGCCTGTATCTGCACTGTAGGGTTCTATGTTAACAAAAGTTCTAACACATCCTCCTCCTTAATGTCCACGTACTCAATCTTTTCTATCTGCTGCAAGTCCATAGCAAGATCTCCCAGATCAGCTTCCACTGTAAATACTGAGGCAAAGTACTCATTAAGCACCTCCGCCATTTCTTCTGGTTCCACACAGACCTTTCCCCCTTCACCTTTTATAGGTCCTATCCTTTCCCTTCTCACCCTTTTACCTTTCACATATTTATAGAAGGCCTTGGGATTTTCCTTAATCTTACCCGCCAAGGTGTTCTCATGACCCCTTCTGGCTCTGCTAATTTCCCTTTTAACCTCCTTTCTACAGTCCTTATACTCTTCAAGACCCTTAACCTCTCTTAGTTCCCTGAATCTTTTGTACACCTTCCTTTTCCTCCTGACTAGGTTCAACACAGCCTTCGTACACCATGGTTCCCGCGACCTACCAAAACCCCCTTGTCTCATCGGAACATTGTCATGCAGAGCGCCAGACAAACATTCCTTGAATATCCGCCACCTTCCTTCGGTACTTTTCCCTAAGAACGCCTCCTTCCAGTTTATTTGTCCAAGTAACTTCCTGACTTCTTCGTATCTCCCCTTACTCCAGACAAACACCTTCCTAGCCTGCCTGATCCTACCTCGTTCCAATGCAATTGTGAAGGAGATAGAATTATGGTCACCATTCCCAAGATGCTCTCCTACCGAGAGATCCATCACCTGCCCTGGTTCATTCGCCAGTACCAGGTCAAGTACAGCCTGTCCCCTTGTAGGCTTGTCCTCATACTGTGTCAGGAAACCTTCCTGAACACACCTAACAAACTCCTCTCCAGCCAAACCCCTTACCCTAGGGATATTCCAGTCGATGTTTGGGAAATTGAAGTCTCCCATCACGACAACTCTGTTTTTAATACATTTCTCCAGAATCTGGTTCCCTATCTGCACTTCAACTTCCCTGTCACTATTGGGCGGCCTATAGAATACACCCAGCAAAGTTTTCGACCCTTTGCTGTTCGTAACTTCCACATGAAGCTTGAAGCTTAACACATAGATGCAGCTGTTACACTGACAGAAAGCCATCTGTCTGTTTTTCTGAGCTGCAGTCCGTGCCACGTTTTGTCAGAGGGATGACGGTCATTGTTCTGCCGGTGAAGCTGGAGCGGTTTCCATTATACTCCTGGTGACATGCCAAAATCCGCACAATGGAATAGGATTATGTGTTATCAAAACATCATTCAAATTCAATAACCTGCAGTCAATCAAATGTTCATTTAGAATTAATAGGTTGAAATGCAAAACGCTTTTCCTTTTGTTCCGAATCAAATGCAAAGCAATTCTATCGTTTGCGTCTCTTAACGCAATTGTTCAATCTCTGCTGGACATTTGCAGCTTTTCTATACACCGAGATAAATCTAAACAATATCTTTAATGAACTAATATTGCCAATCATAACAAATTACTTTATTTTTCTAATTTTATTAACAATAACTTCATAACTCTTTCGAAAGGAAATTGATACTTTCCAGAATAGTTATTTTAAATGCTCAGGTTGTGGATTGTTGTAATGTGCAGTTATGTTCAGTTATCGCAATTAACTGAAGTCTGGACGTGACACTATTTCATGCATCTTGTTTCACCTTATCCTTGAGGATTTGATCATTTATTTTGTGTTTGTCCTGTGCTCGTTTTCAATCTGTTTCTTATGTGCATGTTTGCTGTCGGGTGTATGCTTTAAAAAAAAAGTGATGTTTGTTCTACCTCCCATTTTATACCGAGTTGTTGGGAACAGGTCAGTGTACTGCGTTTAGATTGTCTCATCTTTTTCAACAACAACAACAATTATATGCTTTAATTTAACATCAGTGAGCATTCACTTTCCTGACACCTGTAAGCTGGGACGAGGAATTGCAGGGAATTTGCCTTAAGTAGAAACATGCACTTTTCATTCATGGTGTTGGAAGATCTGACAGCACCAATCTTAAATTATATGCACTCCGGGGGATGTGGGTGAGGGTGGGGACTGTTGACAGTTCAGTTGCTCATATGGCAATTTATTTTGTAGGAGAGAAAGTGAAAACAGATGTAATTTAAACGTAACTGATCCACATTTAAGAGACCAAGGAGACTTGTCTTTGCCGTTGTTGGCCACGATACAGTGAAATATTGTCCAATATGAGTTTTGGAACAAATTGTATTGAATTGTTTCTTTCAAGTAATGACAGGTTTATTCATTATCATTCAATGTGGGCTGTGATGACTGGATCTGATTTCCCTTCCGACTCTAGCTGCCCTAAGTGTGCGGTGATGTGCTCTTGCCATGAACACATGAAGCCATTGCGGTGTCCATAAGGACATAATGATATTATAAAGGAACGTAGTGATTTTGTCACAGTTACAGGGAAGCACCCGTAAAATGAAAAAGCTGCAAGCAAAATACTGTGGATGCTGGAATCTGAAACAAAAACATACAGTAGTTCAGAATCCCAGCAGATCTGGCAACATCGGTGCGAAATAATTGTAGCCAATGCTTCGAGTCTAGATGTCAATTCGTTAGGACTGAAAGCAAAGTAAATCAGGAAATATTTATATTATGGTGGCAAGCGATATGACAGAAAGGGAAGTTCAATGGGGATACAGATGGCTCAAAAGGTGCTTAGTGTGTCCATTCTGGTCAAAATGTGTGAATGGCAGAATCGTGTGTTTGGGCGGTGGGGATGGGTGAGTGGGGTGGGTGGAGGGAGGACAGGTGGCGGAAGGTAACGGGCTTTCGGATTAAAGGCAGACAATGTAAAGGTGGATTCGAGAACTGGAAAATATCACTGACAGAGAAAGATTGAAATGAATCAGAGAGCCGAAACGTAATTTTAATAGAATCACTGAAAATCGCGTGAAGGTGAGGAGAGAGTTCACATCCTGAATGCATTGAACTCACTATTGTCTCCAAAAGATGAGCTGTTGTTCCTCCAGTTTGTGTTGATCCAACAAAACAAAAACAAGGATGGGCAAGCGGTCAGGGGATTTGAGTGGCTTGTGGAAGTCGGATGTGATAGGAAGTTCTGGCCCCATCTTGAGGAAGGTCATAAGTATTCAACAATTTGATCACTGAATCTGTGTTTTATTTCTCCGATATCGAGTAGCCGACATTGTCAGCAGTTAAAGCAAAATCCATTTTGAAGGAAGTTGAAGTGAAGTGCTGCATCTCCTGGAAGGAATGTTTAGAACTTCGGACAGTGGGCAGAGAGGAGCTAAATGGTCGGGTGTTGCACATCTGCAACTGCATAGGAATGAGCCCAGGGCAGTAGCTGAGGAGCTGGACATGACGGAGGAACGGATCTATGATTGAACAGGAGAAAATGTTCCCTACGGAATGCAGGAAGTGGCGGCAGGGTGAGGGGAAGAACTGTTGAGTGATGGCATTATTCTGGAGTTGGCCCATATGGTGGTGGATGATCCTTTGAATGTGGTGAGTAGAGGGTTTAAGTAAGGACGAAAGGGCCAAAATCATTGTTTTGGGAGGGAGGCGAAACTGTGAGTGAAGTGGTATGGGGATTAATTTGATGGAATTGAAAGCCATGTAAACAATAATAGGTGGAAGGCAGTTTGAAGAAGAAGAAGAGGAAGAAATTGTCAGCGCTATTTTGGAAAATTGAATCACCAGAACAAATCGGGTGGACGAATGAACTGGAAAAAATTGGATGGAGTCCTTACAGGATAAGAGTATGAAAAGCTGTAGTCAAAGTTTGAATGCTGCTTGTAAATGTTAGCTCATGGTCGGACATTGTACGGCTCTCCATGATTTCCAATTGAAGTCTCCAGACATCAGTGAATCAAGTCTTATTCTTTGTAGTAGACAGAAAAAGGACAAACAACAATGCTTTTGTCACTATATCACTGCATTCCTTGAAAATAGTTAGAAATGTTCAGTTGTATAATCACCTTGCTAATTCGAAAATTAGTTTGCATCTTCGAAGGAATTGGATTCCTCACAAAAAAAAAGGTTTAGTTGGAAAGTTGGTGAATTAATATTTCATTTTTGATCATTCTGAGAAACGGTGCAGAGACAGAAGTATGGACTCAACTATGCTAAGTCTCACGAACCGCTGAATCAGTGACTCCGAGGCATATAAATTGTCGGTGATGTGGAGTGTGCTCAAAAGCATGGTACAACTATCCGTAATGAGTGGAAATTTTTTCTCCTCTTTCAACTTGGCAACGTTTGTCTTCTTGTGTTTACGTTTTAAATAGCCTGATTCAAATCATACAACAAAAAATATGCTAGTTTATTGCGAAGTGCGTACAGCTATAATAAGGTCGGGAACGAAATCAAAACTGTCGATATAGCTCTTCCTGTCTGCTCATCTACTCACTGACATGATGAATGTTAAGTTTTGTATCCAAGTTCGCGTTTCCAGCCTACGCTTGCAACCTTTGCCAAAAAAAAATCTATGTACCCCGCCTTGAATTAAAAAAAGAATCCTTGCACCAGGTTTTGCAGCTGAATTTAAAGGGTTCATAACCGCCTAGGGAAAAAAAAATCTAGGATCATTTCAGAACATGCTATACCGAGAACTAAAGAAATCTGTTTTGGATCCTGGCTCATCAACAAGAGCCCTAATACTTTAGAAGACGATTTCGCTGATACCTCTCGAGATCTTGTACAATTCTAACATGGTACACTTGATTCGTCTGCACTTAGGAGGGAACATGCCCAATGGATGATAGGCTAGCACAGTGGTTAATACTGCTGCTTCACATCTCCAGGGACCCGAGTTCGATTCCCGGCTTGGGTTACTGCTTCTGTGGAGTTTGCACTTTCTCCTCGTGTGTGCATGGGTTTCCTTCGGGTGCTACGGTTTTCTCCCACGGTCCAAAGATGTGCGCTTTCGATTGATAGTTCATGCTAACATTGGTCCATAGCGTCCTGAGATGCATCGGTTAGAGGGATGAGTGGGTAAATGTGTAGCGATATAGGGGTATGGCCTGAGGGGGGGGGGGGGGGGCGCAGTGGGTGATGCAGACTCGATGGGCCAGATGGCCTCTTTCTGCACTCTGGGGATTCTACGATATGCTGAGAATTCTCCGAAAAGACAACTCACATAATTAAGATTTGATTTTCCAACATCCTTTTAAACTGAATCAAGCACTTCCTTTCATTAAAAAATGAGGCAAATACTATGGGAAGACTTTGCCATGCGGCCTATGTGCCATAGAAGTTGCGTCCATACGATGGAAATGTACCGAACAGAAGACAATTCATTTTGAAAATGTATATTATAATTAAAATTCTTATTTTTGAAAACCAAAAGTTGTTTGAATACCAACTGGCACCAGTGTCGCTGTGTTAACGCCGATTTCAACATAAGAACATAAGAACATAAGAACATAAGAAATAGGAGCAGGAGTAGGCCATCTGGCCCTTCGAGCCTGCCCCGCCATTCAATAAGATCATGGCTGATCTGTCGTGACTCAGCTCCACCTTCCCGCCCTCTCCCCATAACCCTTAATCCCTTCTCTTATCAAAAACCCATCAACCCGTTTCTTAAAAATATTTAGCGAGGCAGCCTCCACCACTTCACCGGGCAGAGAATTCCAGAGATTCACTACCCTTTGAGTGAAGAAGTTGCTCCTCAACTCTGTTCTAAACCGCCCCCCCCCCCCCTTTATCTTGAGGCTGTGCCCCCTCGTCCTACTGTCTTTTTTGAGCGGGAACAGTCTCTCCACCTCTATCCTATCCATCCCATTCATCATCTTATACGTCTCAATGAAATCTCCCCTCATTCTTCTAAACTCTAACGAGTACAAGCCTAGTTTATTCAGTCTCTCCTCATAGCTCAATCCCCTCAACTCCGGTATCAGCCGAGTAAACCTCCTCTGCACTCCCTCCAGGGCCAAAACATCCTTGCGCAGGTGCGGCGCCCAAAACTGCACACAGTACTCCAGCTGCATCAGGCATCCCTGCCAATCTCCTTGTTTTCAAAAATAACATGAGGCAACATTACAATAACTTGTTCGGACACGGGAAAATGTTGCATGTCTAACATGGAATAATGGGATTCTGTTTCGATATTTGGAACATTTTGATTGGGAATGCACATGCATTATGAATTGTATCAACGACAAATAAAATCTGTCATAATTCGTCAATTTGCATCGAGAGCTTTTTTATTTCTATTGGTGTCCGTATCATTATTTGAATTTTGATAGCTGATTATAATCATCGTTCCTCTGAATCCGACCTATGGGTATGATAAATACAGCCCAACGCAATTTGGACACATTCCCCATTTTATTCAACATGGACTTTTTTACGCCCTAACAAAATTAACCTTCTTATAAAATTAGCAAAGTTCACTATATTGGAGTATCTGTAAGTGCTCTATAATGTCGACCATGAGAACATTCCACAAGATTAGTATGATATTTGTTCAACTGAATAACACATATATGTCCAAAGTACTTTGTGTCTGTAGTTTCCAAGATATTGATTTTACGTTTTTTTTTTTCAGATAATGAGTAATTCGATGTGAGCTTTTTATTTATCTTCATGTAATTAATGACACTTTAGATAGAAAATTCAATACTAATCGAATAGCTTTTCTCCCACGTTTCCTACGTTTCTCTCAATCAAATCGAAGTCGCAGCATTTTTACGTTGGTAAAGAAAATTACTGTTTTCAACATGTTCTTACATTCCATGACACAATAGAGGTGTGGAAGAATCTAATTTTACTCTGACTCAAACGACATAGTAGATGTAAACAGCAGAACACAAATATCATACATGTTCAAGTCAATAGCACGAGCAGAAAAAATGTTGCACTGGCCACCTACAAAACATTAAAACATGCATTGTAAACCGATCTTGTCCTGTTTTGCAAGCTCTAATTAAAACTTGAAATCCATGCATTTATGCCATCTATGCTCACAGGAAATCAGTGCAACAAAAGAACACACATTCTACCTTGATCACTTTATTTCCAGTCAATACATCACTCAAATTATCTTACTGTCTTCCATGACAACGCAGACTAGCCCCGTGCAATTCTTCGGCTAGCAGCTTCTCCCAGAGTTCCTATCTGAAGACACAATCAATTCTAAACATTACATTTCACTCTCTATGTTGGCACTCTCATCAATATATATGTCTGCAAATTTCCATCGGCAGAAGCCTTTATCTTGTCTTCTCATTGCGATGTTGCCGTCCAGTCCTTAGCTAAAATATTCTCATTCTTTTGCTCTCACGATACGACTACAACAGTAGAGGACCAAACTAACCGTTTCACAAGCACACCTCATTCCCACATGTAGCCTGCTTGGCACGGTGTTCATTGCCTGAACATTTACAACTGAACATACGCATGTGTGGCACAACAGCTCCCTCAGTGGCTCAACTTTATTTTCGAAATGCTATTTCAAGCGCTTAATCTCATTTCCCGAAACTGATTTTAGGCATTTCTTCCACAATCATGATTTTACAGATGCAGCGCATGTCAATCAGCAGCATCCAGTCACGTCGTGAAATTCAACAATTCATTTGTAAAGACCAAGCCAACGCTGGTAAAGAATCAGAATGCACGCCTTCACGTGATACGCTTTGGGTCTTCACTCCAGGCACAAAATCACAACAGTCCCGATGAAGCATTTCTCCCAAGAAATGGTGGTTTTAAATTTGCAGACGTCTGCTGCCCTCGACGTTACGAATATCTGGACCTTCATTTGGAAGCTTCATTTACGCGCTATTAAGATCGATGATTAACCTACAATTCACATTATTCGAATCATTCCAGTCACACAACGCCCGCTCATAACTTCAGGAAATAAGTTGGTAACGCATGAACAAGAACCATTCTCTTCTTGCATTATTTGATGAAGAAACAATTCCTGTCGGCATGTTCCAAAGCGACTTTTTTTTTGTCAATCTGCTTTCATAAGTACGAAATAAGTAGTGAAACCCAAATTATTGTCTAACAAATTAATAACAGTTCTGCCGCTGCGATGAATGGCCATCTAAGGTCGAAAAGTAGGCGCAATTTTCTCCTGACAGATGCTGCCAGACTTGCTGAGATTTTCCAACCGTTTCCGTTCTTGTTTCAGCTGGAAGCATCCACAGTATTTTGATTTATTGACTTAATAGCGTTAATCCTCATATGCAGTGCATAAATATATTTTGCAAATGCCAGATGAAATTAATGAGCGTGATAGAAATCGCACACCACAATTTACGGTGTATAATCGGTAATTTTGAAAAGTATATATCAAAAAAAGATACACTAACACCAAAGTGACAATACTTAATTGATGGCTGCACATGCAATTTACTTTACATTGCATTGCATGTACAGTTATTCCTTGTCATAACTAGGCATTCAATGCCACAACAAGCTGGCCTCCTAAGCTGTCAGGATGAACATTAAACATTTAAATTTGACAGAAAATCTGAAGCACTTCATCCCGTCATTGCCTGGTGATTCTCAAAAAAGAACAACAAATTGAAAATGATTTCCGGAACTCAGTAATGCGCAATATGATTTTCTTCAGACGATTAATAAGTTAGATAAGTTAGAAAAAAGGCAATATGCAACCATTTGTGCATCAGACGCAAACATTGGGTCAGTTCGCACGTGGCAATATAAAGCTCCGTGGGCATCAAAAGCAAGTAGGATGGGGTGATGAATTTGTGTGGCATTTTTGCACCATGACTAAAAACAAAATTTGTCGTGACGTACATACACAAGAACACCCCTTTACAAGAGAAACAGAATGGTATTGAAGAAAAAAACAATGGGCCAAATAACCATATATCGTAGTTGTCTGAGTCGCTACAAGTTTCTGTAAGACAGAAAATGTTCTTGTTATATTGGCGCACACCAGTGGCAGAAATGTAAGGTTGGCGTCAAATTAGGGTGGGTTTGAGGTGAAGAAATGTTGACCAGAAAGCATGAAATTATTTCATAATATCCAGAATGTGACGGACTCTATATCCAAAACGCACATAGAATGCATTCAACATTTATTCTATTTCTTATATGTAATTGTTTTGTGATCAGAAGGAAAGAAGAGAATGCCGATTGCTGCTGTAAAATAATAGAAATGAAATACTTGATAATTAAATATGATAATAACAAAATGGCAACAACTTTACAATGCGGAGGTGAGCGTGTTGCAGGAGGATGGTGGAGGGGGAGGGGGGCGGTGTCGGCGTGTTTATTTCAGAGAATACATTTGTTCGCTCTAATTGTACTTGCCTAACGGCAAAACGTTGCCATGCAACACAGTTTAGAACATTACGAACAAACCTGCCCTAAAACGCTGACAGTAAATTCATCTCACCGGCAAAAACAGACTTTGCGTGAAGAAAAACAACTGTCACAAATTTTCTAAGAAGGAATCCCCATCAGTTTCAATCTAGGTCCAGTCGGGCAAGAATTGTCCAGCGACGGGATTTGTTTTTATTTGGCGCTAATAGGCTGCTGTCTGAGAGGAGTGTTTTTGGACTTGGGTGAGAACTGCGAGAGATAAGTTATGAGACCACAAGTCGCCATTAAACTGGTATTCAGTTTGAGCAAAATTAGTTCTTATTTGGGAATTTAAGAGCTGCAATTTAGTCCTTTCGTGCAACAGGAATTATCTGAGTCACCTCTCAACTGAACATGGCTTGTTGTTTGTGTGAGGAGGTAAAACCTGTACGAGAGCTTTATATGAGTCGTGCCTATAAAAGCATAGGCATGAGAGTGCTGCGCTAACTGCACAGTGAATGCTGGCTGACTGAGAGGAGAGTTTTTGGAGGCGGCTGATATGTTATGAAGAACAAAGAACAAAACAGCCCGGAATCAGGCCCTTCGGCACAACGAGCCCGCGCCGCCATTTTAACATTACGAGTCCCCCCTCCACTCATGACACTTACCTACGCTTATGGCCTTCCACACTGACGGAAAATTAATTTAGGGACACTTTATTACACCAGTCAGCCTAATAGCACATAATTGGGGTGTGGGAAGAAACCGGAGCACCCGGAGAAAACCCACGCAAGCACGGCGAGAATGCGCAAACTCCCACATACACTGGCCCAAATCCATGTGTCTGCACAGCAAACAGTGCGAGTCACTGAACTGCGGTGTTGCCCGGCATCTGGTCCAGTTTAAACGTACACTCACTTCATGAAGTACTAGGCTATTCTCGAAACAACCAAGAGCAGCCCTCGTACGCCCCATCGCGTTGGGCAACAAGACGGACCGAGCATCTGTGAATTAAAAGACAAAAACAACAGTATCAAACACGTCCTGAGACGTTACCAGGGACGTCCCAAGACGACTGAACTTTCATAATTATATTATATATACATGTAAGTTATAATTAGATACGTAGTTACTTAGCTCGCTATCAGGGTGAGCTAAATTAGTTCTTATTTGAGATAGTGAAAGCTGCACTTTCGTGCATTTTTGCAACAGTAATCAATTGAGTCAGCTGTCAGCTGAATTTGGCTGGTTGTTTGTATAACAAGTTAATGCGAATTCCAGGGTTTTGTAAGTTGTGGCAATAAAAATAGAGGCCTTGGAGTGCTGTTCTGACTGCATTGTGGGTGCTGATTGACTGAGACAAGTGATTTGAGAGTTGGATGGAAACAGGGAGTTAGGAGAAATAGGGAGCACAGGTTACAAGGAAGAGTGCTGATTGGTCAGTAATCGTTATTCTTCCCACCGCCCCCATCCCAAACCTAGTCTCCTTTGCCATTTTAGTTGTTGTTGATTTACAACACAATTGTGTTTCTGTGTTATTTCTGTGGTTTATAGTTTGAAAAGTTTATATTCGGAACTATCAAGAAACATGTGAGAAGGTTGCGAGGAAATTGGATATAACTTGAAAGCAAAACGTCATTCAAAAGTTTAATTTAAAGTTTTAAGACATGGCAGAAAAAAAAAATACTCTAAGCCGTGGTTTGCTCCACTTGCTCAATGTGGCAGGCTGGAGACAGTTCCCCCTGGGTAAGCACGTGTGCAGGGAATGTCTTCTGCTACCGTTCCTGGAAGCTCGAGTGGCAGCAGAGACACTGTGGAGCTTCCACGAGTGAGATAGTATTGTGGATAGTACGCACAGAGAGGTGGTCAGCAGGACGTGAAAGTGTAGCCATCAGACATAACAAGAGAGATAGTCAGGCAGTGCAGGAATCTCCTTCGGCCACTCCCGTCCAAAACAAATATAGGGCTCTGAATACGGATGTGGGGAATGACCTCTCAAGGAAAAACTGCAGCATCACAGTTGGTTCTGCTAAAGATGGAAGGGGTAAAAAGTGTGCCAGCGCAATACTTACAAGGACATCCAATTGTAAGGGAAATAGACAGGCGTTTCTGTGGCTGCAAACGAGACTCTAGAGTGGTATGTTTCCCCCCAGGTGCTAGGGTCAGAGATGTGTCAGAGCATGAACAGGACATTCTGAAGGAGGAGGGCGAACTGCCAGTGGTAATAGCATTCGTCGTTACAAAAGACATGGGGGAAAAAAAAACAAATGTGGTCCTAAAATCTGAATGCAGGGAACTAGAAAGAAGGTTAAGTCAACATAGGACATAGAACATTACAGCGCAGAACAGGCCCTTCGGCCCAGGATGTTACGCCGACCAGTTACAAAACAATGACCCACGAGCCTAAACCAATCCCTTTTCGTCCATAAACCTATCCACAGATCTCTTAAACGCCCCCAAACCAGGCGCATTTACAACTGCAGCTGGCGGGGCATTCCAGTCCCTCACCACCCTGTGGGTAAAGTACCTACCCCTGACATCAGTCCTATAACTACCCCCCCTTAATTTAAAGTCGTGCCCCCTTGTGCTAGCTTTCTCCATCCTCGGAAAATGGCTATCACTATCTACCCTGTCTAAACCTCTAATCATCTTATATGTTTCAATCAGGTCCCCTCTTAGCCGCCTTCTTTCCAGCGAAAACAACCCCAAATCTCTCAGTCTCTCCTCATAGGATCTCCCCTCCATACCAGGCAACGTCCTGGTAAACCTCCTCTACACCCTCTCCAAAACCTCCACATCCTTCCTGTAATGTGGGGACCAGAACTGCACACAAAACTCCATTTGCGACCGCACCAGAGTTGTGTACAGTTGCATCATGACGCTGCGACTCCTAAATTCATTCCCCCTACCAATAAACGCCAAGACACCGTATGCCTTCTTAACAACCTTATCTACTTGATTCCCAACTTTCAGGGATCTATGTACAGATACACCTAGATCCCTCTGCTCCTCCACACTATTCAAAGTCCTCCCGTTAGCCCGACACTCAACACATCTGTTATTCCTACCGAAATGAATTACCTCACACTTCTCCACATTAAACTCCATCCGCCACCTCGCAGCCCAGCTCTGCAACCTTTCTAAGTCACCCTGCAAACTATGACACCCTTCCTCACAATCAACCACACCTCCGACTTTGATGTCATCAGCAAACTTGCTAATACACCCAACTATGCCCTCATCCAGATCATTAATAAAAATTACAAACAGCAGTGGCCCCAAAACAGATCCCTGAGGCACACCACTCGTAAGCGAACTCCATGACGAATATTTACCATCAACCACCACCCTCTGTCTAATATCTGCTAGCCAATCCTGATCCAATTTCCTAGATCACCCCCAATCCTATACATCTGCATTTTCTGCAGAAGCCTACCATGGTGAACCTTATCAAACGCCTTGCTAAAATCCGTATACACCACATCAACTGCCTTACCCCTATCCACCTCTTTGGTCACTTTCTCAAAGAACTCGATAAGGTTAGTAAGGCACGACCTACCCGCTACAAAACCATGCTGACTGTCTCTAATCAACTCATTACTCTCCAAATAACTATAAATCCTGTCTCTAATAATCCTTTCCAAAACCTTACCCACCACAGAAGTAAGACTCACCGGTCTATAATTCCCAGGGAAGTCTCTTCTCCCCTTCTTAAACAATGGGACAACATTCGTTGTCCTCCAATCTTCCGGTACTATACCAGAGACCATCGACGACCTGAAGATCAGAACCAGAGGCTTCGCAATCACCTCTCTTGCCTCTCAAAGAATCCTAGGGTAAATCCCATCCGGACCAGGGGAATTAACTATTTTCAAACCCTCTAAAATACCCAGCACATCCCCCGTATCAACTGCAATACTATCTATTTTACATCCCTGCACCCCAGTGTCCTCCTCAGCTACATTCATGTCCCCTTGCGTGAACACCGAAGAGAAATATTGGTTCAACGCCTCTCCAATCTCCTCCGGTTCCACACACAACTTCCCTCTACTGTCTGTAACTGGCCCTAATCTTGCCCTAACCAACCTTCTGTTCTTGACATATCTTTAAAACGCCTTAGGGTTCTCCTTAATCCTATCAGCCAAAGTCATCTCATCTCCTCATTTCGCTCTTCTTAACTCCCTCTTCAACTCCCTCCTAGCCAATCTAAAACTTTCTAATGCACTACCTGAGCCCTCAAGCCTCATCCGAACATAAGCCTCCTTTTTCTTCCTAACCAACAAATCAACTTTTTTAGTGCACCACGGTTCCCTGGGCCTACCAAATCCTCCTTGCCTGACAGGGATATACCTATCACAGACCCGCAATTCCTGCTCCTTGAAAAATCTCCACATCTCGGATGTTCCCAGTCCCTGTAATCTCCTAGTCCAACCAATGCTTCCTAATTCTCTCCTAATAGCCTCATAATTACCCTTCCCCCAGCTGAAACTACTGACCCGAGGTTCATGCATATCCCTTTCCATCACTAAGGTGAACGTAATCGAATTGTGGTCACGATCCCCAAAATGCACACCAACTTCCAAGTCTAGCACCTAGTCTGGCTCATTACCCAGCACCAAATCCAATATAGCCTCACCTCTAGTCGGCCTATCTACATACTGAGTCAAAAAACCTTCCTGCACACTTTGAACAAAAACTGACCCCTCTAACGAGCTAGAGCTATAGCAATTCCAATCAACATGAGTAAAGTTAATGTCCCCCATAACAACTACCCTATTACTTTCACTCCTAACAAGGATCGTGTCCGCAATCCTTTCCTCAACCTCTCTAGAACTTTTTGGAGGTCTATAAAAGACTCCCAACGAGGTGACCTCTCCTCTCCTATTTCTAATCTCCGCCCATACTACCTCAACAGACAAGTCCTCATCAAAGTTCCTCTCTGACACTGTGATACAGTCCTTGATCAATAATGCTACACCACCCCCCCATCTACCTCCTTCTCTACTCCGACTAAAGCATTTGTACCCCGGGACCTGCAACATCCATTCCTGACACTGCTCTATCCAAGTCTCTGAAATGGCCACAACATTAAATTCCCAGGTACTGGTCCACGCTGCAAGTTCATCCACCTTATTGCGAATACTCCTCGCATTAAAGTATACGCATTTCAAACCCGGCTCCGTCCCACCCCCACAATGCCGTGCATTGCAGTCCCCATCTATGCCCCCCTCACTTTCAACCCCTCTACTCAGGATCGCACCCCCCCCCCCCTCTGAATCAGTTTAAACCACTCCGCATAACCTTCACAAATTTACCCCCCAGGATATTTGTTCCTCTCTGCTTCAGGTGTAACCCATCCCTCTTATAGAGGTCCCACCTTCCCCAGAACGAGCCCCAATTGCTCAAGTACTTGAACCCCTCCCTCCTGCACCATCCCCTCAGCCACGAGTTCAAACTTTCCCTCTCTCTATTCCTCTCTAAACTATCCAGTGGCACTGGCAAGAGTCCAGAGATAACCACTCTGTCTGACTTGGCCTTTAGCTTCCACCCCAACTCCATGAATCTCTGCTTAATATCCCCTTCCCTTAGTCTCCCTTTATCATGCGTCCCCACATGAATTATAACTTGGGGTTGATCTCCCTCTCCCCTGAGAGTCTTGAATATCCTCTCTGATACATCGCGGACCCCAGCCCCTGGTAGGCAACACACTAGCCCTGAGTCCCTATTATTGCTACCGACTCTCCTATCCGTCCCGTTAATGGTGGAGTCCCCAATCACAAGTCCTAATCATTTGTAACCCTTAACTACCTGAGCATTTACAATAGGCTCATGCCCAGAGACATGCTCCCTTTGGCTATCCCCAGTTGATTCCACCTCAGCTGTAACCTCCAGGACCGAAAATCTTTTTTGGAGGGGAACAGCCCCAGGGGGTTGTCCCACCACATTCTCCTTTCCTCTCCTCGTGGCAGTGACCCAAGACTGGTTTCTAGGAGTGACTAACTCCTTATAACTCCTATCAATGTCCAGCTCTGCATCCCGAATTTTGCGGAGCTCCTCTACTTCCACTTCCAACTCCTTTACACGCTCCTCCAGAAGCTGCAATCTAACACACTTCTTACAAGTAAAATCCCCTGAAACACTACTGGAGTCCCTCACCACATACATCCCACAGGAGATGCAGCACACTGCCTGAAATGTCATCCCTGAAACAATTACCAGCAGACAAAATAAAAAATATTAAAAAGAAAACTTACCCACACTTATAATTTAGGTTACAAGAGGTGGGAGGGTGGGATTCTCTACCAGTGTAGAGAATCGGGTGTCCTCTCTATACTAATTTATAGGGTTAGGGGCCCGAAAAAAAAACTACAACTCCCGGTAAGCGTCCTAGTGACGACTTCAACGGATATCAAAGGTAATGATCTCCGGATTGCTACCGGTGATCCGTGCTAGTGAGAGTAGAAATGACAGGATATATCAGATAAGTGCGTGGTGGTGAGAGACTGTCGGGAAATGGTATCAGACTGCTGAGGAATTGGGACCGTTCAGGGGGATGCTGGATCTGTACAAATTGGACGGTTTACACTTGGGCAGGAGTGTGGCAGATGTCCTAAGAGTATATTTGCTTGAGCGGTGGGAACGTTTTAAGGAGTGGGCGAGAAGAGGATTGGGAGAGGTTTAAATGTCAACAAAGATTGAAAAAGAAGTTGATACCTTCATGATTTTACAGATGCACCACATGTCAATCAGCAGCATCCAGTCACGTCGTGAAATTCAACCATTCATTTGTAAAGACCAGGCCAACGCTGCTAAAGAATACGAATGCACGCCTTCACGTGATACGCTTTGGGTCTTCACTACAGGCACAAAATCACAATATTCCCATGAAGCATTTCCCCCAAGAAATGGTGGTTTTAAATTTGCAGACGTCTGTTGCCCTCGACGTTACGAATATCTGGACCTTCATTTGGAAGCTTCATTTACGCGCTATTAAGACCGATGATTAACCTACAATTTTCATTATTCCAATCATTCCAGTCACACAACGCCCGCTCATAACTTCAGGAAATAAGGTGGTAACGCATGAACAAGAACCATTCTCTTGTTGCATTATTTGATGAAGAAACAATTCCTGTCGGCATGTTCCAAAGCGACTTTTTTTTTCAATCTGCTTTCATAAGTACGAAATAAGTAGTGAAACCCAAATTATTGTCTAACAAATTAATAGCAGTTCTGCCGCTGCGATGAATGGCCATCTAAGGTCGAAAAGTAGGCGCAATTTTTTCCTGACAGATGCTGCCAGACTTGCTGAGATTTTCCAACCGTTTCCGTTCTTGTTTCAGCTGGAAGCATCCACAGTATTTTGTTTTATTGACTTAATAGCGTTAATCCTCATGTGCAGTGCATAAATATATTTTGCAAATGCCAGGTGAAATTAATGAGCATGATAGAAATCACACACCACGCTTTACGGTGTACAATCGGTAATTTTGAAAAGTATATATCAAAAAAAGATACACTAACACCTAAGTGACAATACTTAATTGATGGCTGCACATGCAATTTACTTTACATTGCATTGCATGTACAGTTATTCCTTGTCATGACTAGGCATCCAATGCCACAATAAACTGGTCTCCTAAGCTGTCAGGATGAACATTAAACATTTAAATTTGACAGAAAATCTGAAGCAATTCATCCCGTCATTGCCTGGTGATTCTCAAAAAAGAACAACATATTGCGAATGATTTCCGGAACTCAGTAATGCGCAATATGATTTTCTTCAGACGATTAATAAGTTAGATAAGTTAGAAAAAGGCAATATGCAACCATTTGTGCATCAGACGCAAACATTGGGTCAGTTCGCAGGTGGCAATATAAAGCTCTGTGGGCATCAAAAGCAAGTAGGATGGGGTGATGAATTTGTGTGGCATTTTTGCACCATGACTAAAAACAAAATTTGTCGTGACGTACATACACAAGAACCCCCCTTTACAAGAGAAACAGAATGGTATTGAAGAAAAAAACAAAAGTGCAAAATAACCATTTACCGTAGTTGTCTGAGTCGCTACAAGTTTCTGTAAGACAGAAGAAAATATTCTTGTTATTTTGGCGCACACCAGTGGCAGAAATGTAAGGTTGGCGTCAAATTAGGATGGGTTTGAGGTGAAGAAATGTTGACGAGAAAGCACGAAATTCTTTCATAATATCCAGAATGTGACGACCTCCATATCCAAAACGCACATAGAATGCATTCAACATTTATTCTCTTTCTTATATTTAATTGTTTTGTGATCAGATGGAAAGAAGAGAATGCCGATTGCTGCTGTAAAATAATAGAAATGAAATACTTGATAATTAAATATGATAATCACAAAATGGCAACAACTTTACAATGCGGGGGTGAGCGTGTTGCAGGGAGGGTGGTGGAGGGGGAGGGGGGCGGTGTCGGCGTGTTTATTACAGAGAATACATTTGTTCGCTCTAATTGTACTTACCTAACGGCATAACGTTGCCATCCAACACAGTTTAGAACATTACGAACAGACCTGCCCCAAAACGCTGCCAGTAAATTCATCTCACCGGCAAAAACAGACTCTGCGTGAAGAAAAACAACTGTCACAAATGTTCTAAGAAGGAATCCCCATCAGTTTCAATCTAGGTCCAGTCGGGCAAGAATTGTCCAGCGACGGGATTTGTTTTTATTTGGCGCTAATAGGCTGCTGTCTGAGAGGAGTGTTTTTGGACTTGGGCGAGAACTGCGAGAGATAAGTTATGAGACCGCAAGTCGCCATTAAACTGGTATTCAGTTTGAGCAAAATTAGTTCTTATTTGGGAATTTAAGAGCTGCAATTTAGTCCTTTCGTGTAACAGGAATTATCTGAGTCACCTCTCAACTGAACATGACTTTTTGTTTGTGTGAGGAGGTAAAACCTGTACGAGAGTTTTATATGAGTCGTGCCTATAAAAGCATAGGCATGAGAGTGATGCGCTAACTGCAGAGTGAATGCTGGCTGACTGAGAGGAGAGTTTTTGGAGGCGGCTGATAAGTTATGAAGAACAAAGAACAAAACAGCCCGGAATCAGGCCCTTCGGCACAACGAGCCCGCGCCGCCATTTTAACATTACGAGTCCCCCCTCCACTCATGACACTTACCTACGCTTATGGCATTCCACACTGATTGAAAACGGTCACTTTATTACACCAGTCAGCCTAATAGCACATATTTGGGGTGTGGGAGGAAACCGGAGCACCCGGAGAAAACATAGAACATAGAACATAGAACGTTACAGCACAAACAGGCCCTTCGGCCCTCGAGTTGCGCCGATCACATCAACCCCACCAATCTATAGACCTATCTATAACCCCCAATCCCATTAAACCCACGCAAGCACGGCGAGAATGCGCAAACTCCCACAGACACTGGCCCAAATCCATGTGTCTGCACAGCAAACAGTGCGAGTCACTGAGCTGCGGTGTTGCCCGGCATCTGGTCCAGTTTAAACGTACACTAACTTCATGAAGTACTAGGCTATTCTCGAAACAACCAAGAGTAGCCCTCGTACGCCCCATCGCGTTGGGCAACGAGGCGGACCGAGCATCTGTGAATTAAAAGACAAAAACAATAGTATCAAACACGTGCTTATACGTTACCAGGGACGTCCCAAGACGACTGAACTTTCATAATTATATTATATTTATATGTAAGTTATAATTAGATACATAGTTATTTAGTTCGCTATTAGGGTGAGCTAAATTAGTTATTTGAGAAGGTGAAAGCTGCACTTTCGTGCATTGTTGCAACAGTAATCAGCTGAGTCAGCTGTCAGCTGAATTTGTCTGGTTGTTTGTATAACAAGTTAAAGCGGATTCCAGGGTTTTGTAAGTTGTGGCAATAAAAATAGAGGACTTGGAGTGCTGTTCTGACTGCATTGTGGGTGCTGCTTGACTGAGACGAGTGATTTGAGAGTTGGTTGGAAACAGGGAGTTAGGAGAAATAGGGAGCACAGGTTACAAGGAAGAGTGCTGATTGGTCAGTAATCGTTATTCTTCCAACCGCCCCCATCCCAAACCCAGTCTCCTTTGCCATTGTAGTTGTTGTTGATTTACAACACAATTGTGTTTCTGTGTAATTTCTGTGGTTTATAGTTTGAAAAGTTTATATTCGGAACTATCTTGAAACATGTGAGAAGGTTCCGAGGAAATTGTATATAACCTGAAAGCAAAACGTCTTTCAAAAGTTTAATTTAAAGTTTTAAGACATGGCAGAAAAAAAAACTCTGAGCCGTGGTTTGCTCCACTTGCTCAATGTGGCAGGCTGGAGACAGTTTCCCCTGGTTAAGCACGTGTGCAGGGAGTGTCTTCTGCTACCGTTCCTGGAAGCTCGAGTGTCAGGGCTAGAGCGGCAGCAGAGACACTGTGGAGCTTCCACGAGTCAGATAGTATTGTGGATAGTACGCATAGAGAGGTGGTCAGCAGGACGTGAAAGTGTAGCCATCAGACATAACAAGAGAGATAATCAGGCAGTGCAGGAATCTCCTTCGGCCACTCCCGTGCAAAACAAATATACGGCTCTGAATACACATGTGGGGAATGACCTCTCTAGGAAAAACTGCAGCATCACAGTTGGTTCTGCTAAAGATGGAAGGGGTAAAAAGTGTGCCAGCGCAATACTTACACGGACATCAATTATAAGGGAAATAGACAGGCGTTTCTGTTGCTGCAAAAGAGACTCTAGGATGGTATGTTTCCCCTCAGGTGCTAGGGTCAGGGATGTGTCAGAGCATGAACAGGACATTCTGAAGGAGGAGGGCGAACTGCCAGTGGTAATAGCATTCGTCGTTACAAAAGACATGGGGAAAAAAAAAACAAATGTGTTCCTAAAATCTGAATGCAGGGAAGTAGAAAGAAGGTTAAGGAAACGGATATCAATGGTAGTGATCTCTGGATTGCTACCTGTGCTCCGTGCTAGTGAGAGTAGAAATGACAGGATATATCAGATAAGTACGTGGTGGTGAGAGAGTGTCGGGAAATGGTGTCAGATTGCTGAGGATTTGGGACCGGTTCTGTGGGATGCTGGATCTGTACAAATTGGACGGTTTACACTTGGGCAGGAGTGTGGCAGATGTCCTAAGAGTTTATTTGTTTGAGCGGTGGGAACGTTTTAAGGAGTGGGCGAGAAGAGGATTGGGGGAGGTTTAAATGTCAACAAAGATTGACAAAGAAGTTGATAAAGGAGGGTAGCAGAAACTATGAAGCTGGGCTAGCGCTTAATATAAAAAAGGATAGCAAGAGTTTTTATAAATATATAAAAAGGAAGAGGCTGGCTAGGGTGAACGTTGGTCCGTTAGAGGATGGGAAAGGGGACCTAGTGGTAGTGGATGGGGATATGGCTCAGGTATTAAATAACTTTTTTGTTTCCGTCTTCACGGAGGAGGACGTGAATAATTTGCCGGGTGTGAGTGATGGAAAGGTGGTAGGACTGGAGGGTCTTAATGACATTACTGTTACTAGAGAGGCGGTGCTCGACAGACTGGAGGGGCTGATTGTGGACAAGTCCCCAGGACCGGATGGAATGCATCCGAGGGTTCTGAAAGAAATGGCGGAGGTCATAGTGGATGCATTGGTGGTCATTTTCCAGACGTCGCTGGATTCCGGGGAAGTGCCGGAAGATTGGAAAACGGCTAATGTTACGCCGTTATTTAAGAAGGGTGCCAGGAAAAAGGCAGGGAATTATAGGCCGGTTAGTTTAGCGTCTGTGGTAGGTAAAATGTTAGAATCCGTCATTAAAGAGGAAATTGCGAGGCATCTTGAAGGGAATTGCTTGATAGAGCAGACGCAGCACGGTTTCATTAAAGGGAAGTCGTGTCTGACAAATTTACTGGAGTTCTATGAGGATGTGTCTAGGGCGGTGGATAGAGGAGAGCCGGTGGATGTGGTCTTTCTGGATTTTCAGAAGGCGATTGACAAAGTACCTCACAAGAGGGTATTGCAGAAGGACAGGGGACTTTGAGTAGGGGGTAGGGTGTTAGCGTGGATAGAATATTGGTTGTCAAATAGGAGACAGAATGTGGGGGTCAACGGGTGCTATTCGAATTGGCGGATGATGACTAGTGGAGTGCCCCAGGGGTCGGTGCTGGGGCCTCAGCTTTTTACCATTTTCACAAATGATCTGGAGGAGGGAACCGAGTGTAGGGCGTCGAAATTTGCGGATGACACCAAGATTGGGCGAACGGCAAATTGTGCGGAGGGTGTGGAGAGTCTGCAGAAGGATCTAGATAGGCTCGGCGAATGGGCCAGGAAATGGCAAATGGAATTTAATGTTGGCAAGTGTGAGGTGGTCCACTTTGGAAGGAAGAATGGTAGGAAGGACTATTACTTACGTGGCGAAAAACTGCAGCAGGCGACGGTGCAGAGGCACCTCGGGGTCCTTGTGCATGTGTCGAAAAAACCCAGCTTGCAGGTGCAGCAGGTGGTCAGGAAGGCGAATGGGATGCTGGCTTTTATAGCGAAGGGGATTGAATATAAAAGTCGGGAGGTCTTGCTGCAGCTGTATAGGGCATTGGTGATGTCGCAGCTGGAGTACTGTGTGCAGTTTTGGGCGCCGCACCTGCGCAAAGATATTTTGGCCTTGGAGGGAGTGCAGAGGAGGTTTACCAGGCTGATGCCGGAGTTGAGGGGGTTGAGCTATGAGGAGAGGCTGAATGAACGAGGCTTGTACTCGTTGGAGTTTAGAAGAACGAAGGGAGATCTCATTGAGATGTATAAGATGATGAATGGGATGGATAGGATAGAGGTGGAAAGACTCTTCCCGCTCAAAAAAGACAGTAGGACTAGGGGGCACAGCCTCAAGATAAAGGCGGTGGGGCGTTTTAGAACTGAGTTGAGGAGGAACTTCTTCACTCAAAGGGGGATGAATCTCTGGAATTCTCTACCCATTGAAGTGGTGGCGGCTGCCTCGCTAAATATTTTCAAGAAGCGGGTTGATGGGTTTTTGATAAGTGAGGGGATTAAGGGTTATGGGGAGAGGGCCGGAATGTGGAACTGAGCCACGACAGATCATCCATGATCTTATTGAATGGCGGGGCAGGCTTGAAGGGCCAGATGGCCTACTCCTGCTCCTATTTCTTATGTTCTTATGTTCTTATGTTAATCTGACTGGATATTAAGGGCCTATGTTAGGAGTCCGAGAAGAGGGGAGCAAGGACAATATGTAGAGAGAAGTTTCCAACTACATCAACAATCAGGAACGAAAAAGTTAACAGGAAGGAGAATTCTAGTGTTAGAATTCAAAACTAAGGTAGAAAAACTAGCATAGGGAATACTGGTAACATTGGAAACAACGTTAATGTGTTGACAGCACAAATCTTGGCAAACAAGTACCATCTGGTGGTCATTACATATGCATGGTTTCGGGAAGGCCACGACTTGTAGTTAAATATCCAGTGTTATCAAACTTTTTGGAGGAGCGATAGGAAGGTAAGGGAGGTGGTGTAGCTCTGATTTTTCAGGATGACAACAAGGCGACAGTGATTAATGATATAGGTTCAATGCGGGGAGTGGGGGGGGGGGAAGGTTGAATCCATTTGTGTCAACATTTGAAGTAAAAAGGAGAAAAAAAAACACTGGTAGGCTATAGGCCACTGAATGATAAGGTCATGGGGGTGAGAAGTAAACAAGGTCATATTTGATAAACGTGAAGCTGGTACAGCAAATATCATGGGGGATGTTCGCCTACATGTCAAGTTAGTCAAGGCAGCCTTGGGGAGGAAATCATAGAATATATCCGCCCCAGCTTTCTTGAACAATATGTAATGGAACTTACGAGGGAGCAAGCTATTTCGATTTGGTCCTGTACAATGAGGTTGGAATAATTAGTAATCTTAATGCCATGGATTCACTCGAAAGAAGTGATCACAGTATGGTTGAATTTCAAATGCAGACGGAACGTGAAAACGTAAAATACAATGCCATTGTTTTGTGATTGAACAAAGAACAAAAGAGGGATGAAGGTAGACAAAGGTAGACCGGGAACTAAAACTTTATGATGGGACAAGTGAGGAATAGTGGAGGGCTCTCAAAGTGACCTTTCGCAAAGTTGAGCAAATGTATATACCAGTGGTAAGCAAAGATTGCAGAAAAAAAATATATTCAGTCATGATATTTTTATCGGACAACAATTTTTATGAAATTGGGTTCACAATATGGAAGCAGACTAAAATTGCACTCAGAGCCTCCCCACTAACGCTCACAAAGCGTTAGTGGGGACTCTCAGAGGCTATTTCCCCAGGTTGAAATGGTCGCTACGAGAGGACACAGATTTAAGGTGCGGGGAGAGAAGTACAGAGGTAATGTTAGGGGTAAGTCTTTCACTCAGAGGGTGGTGAGTGAATGGAATCGGCTGCCGTCATCGGTGGTGGAGGCGAACTCGCTGGGGTCTTTTAAAAGACTTCTGGATGAGTATATGGGGTTTAATGGGATTGGGGGTTATAGATAGGTCTATAGATAGGTGGGGTTGATGTGATCGGCGCAACCCGAGGGCCGAAGGGCCTGTTTGAGCTGTAATGTTCTATGTTCTATGTTCTAAAGGAACAGACACATACTAGCAGGCAAGGACATGCTTTCAGAATACAAATGAGGGCTAGCACACAATGGGTACCGGACAGTATGGCACCTACAGTAACTAAATTAAAAAGTACACCCCCATCCAACCAAATCAGCACCTCCGATCTTATCAAGCAACCTCTATGAAGACACCTAAAGATTAGCATAACTAAGGAAGCATCCCTGGCCCCACAAACTTCCTGAGAATAGTCAAACAACCATTGATGAAACCCCGGAGATTCTAGACCATTAATAAACCCATCAGACAGAAACGATTAAAACACACTTAAAAACATCGTTAAAATACTTGAAGACATCGAAACAGGGTGGTCAGAGTCGAATACTGTAAACAAAACATTAGTATTTGAATTGTACAATGTATGAAGTTCAGGTATAACTGTTACCCATTGTAGCGGGTCTTTCGAGTGATTTCGGGACAGTTGTGCTTGTTTGTCCTGTCTGCACCTGCATAGACGTTAAATTAAAGCTGTACCGCTCTTGAACCTGACCCTGAGTCCGAAATGGTCGCGTTCGCCCACTCGCGCTACCAATATGTAAGCAAATAAAGGTGAATATCAAACTGAAAGAAATTGCGTACAAAGTGGGAGAAAGGAGTGGGAAACTCGAGGATTGCGAAAAATTTAAAGGACAACACGAAACAAGCTATAAAGAACAGTAAGATGCACTATGAGAGTAAACTAGCTCATAATATATATATAAAACAAATCTTCAAATGCATAATACGTAAAATAATGGCTAAAGTAAACATTGGTCCTTTAGAGCACGGGGTGGTGTAGGGTTTGGGGTGCAGGGTTGCGGGGGTGGGGGCATGTAATAATTGTAATTGAGATAATGACTGAAGTATTGAACATGCATTTTATGTCGATCTTTACAGTGGAAGACACAAATAACACGCCAAAAAATGAAACATAAAAGCTTTGGTGTTGAGCACCTAGAAACAATCATTATCACGAACGAGGTAGTGTTGGGCTAGCTAATGGGGTTAAAGCGAGACAGGTCTCTTCGCCCTGATGGAATGCATCCCAGGGTATCAAAAAAGATGACAGAGTTAGTAGTAAATGCACTATTGACAATTTACCAAACTTCGCTTGTCTCTGGGGTGGTTCCCACAGGTGGAAAACAGCAAATGTGACGTATATATGTACAAATAGGGAAAAGGCGGGTAACTATAGGCAGGTTAGCTTACCATCTGAGGGGTGAAAATTGTTGAATCTAACATCAAGCAACAGATAACGTGAAATCTGAATATAAATTGTCCCATTTGTAAGACGCAGCATGGCTTTATAAAGGGCTAGTCATGTTTGACTAATTTTGTGGAATTGTTTGAGAACATTACATGCGCCGTGGACAATGAAGAACCTGTGGATGTAATGTATCTGGATTTCCAGGACGCATTAACAAGGTGCCGCACCAAAGACTACTACGCAAGATACAAGTAACCTATTGGCATGGATAGAGAATTGATTAACAAACAAACAAAAAGAGTGGGGATATTTTTTTTCTCTAATTGGCGATCCATGACTAGTTGCGTGCCTCGGAGATCAGTGCTGAGGCTGCAATTATTTACGATTTGCATGGATGATTTGGTATTGGAGGCCAAGTATAGTGTGTCATAATTTGTAAAAAGAAGACGGGTGGCAGAGCAAATTATGCAGAAGACGCTGAAATTCAGCAATAGAGTATAGATTGTCTAAGTCTGTGGGCGAGGGTCTGGCAGTTCGATTACAGTGTTGCATAATGTGATGTCATTCATTTTGGTAGCAATGACAGCAACATTCACTTTTATTTAAAATGCAGCATGATGTTGTACAAAGGGATCAGGTTCTCCATGTGCAAGAATCAAAAGGAGTTGGTTTGCAGGCAGTTAAGAAGACAAATGAAATGTTGTCCTTCATTGCTAGAGGGATGGAATATGAAATCAGGGGGGTTCTGCTGCAGCCGTATAAGGTAGTGTTCAGGCCAGGCCTGCAGTACTGTGTACAATTTTGGTCGTCTTACGTGAAAAAAATATATATACATATACTGGGACCAGAGAGGGTGCAGAGAAGATTCACTCGGTTGATTCTAGAGTTGAGAATATTGGCTTATGATGAGAGACTGATGCATTGAACTGGGGTTATACTCATTAGAGTTCAGAAGTATGACTGGAGATCTGATAGAAATATATAACATTATGAAGGGAATCGAGAGCATAGAAACGGGGAAGTTGTTTCCTCTGGCGGCTGAATTTAGGACTAGGGGGCATGGCCACAAAATAAGGCGGTACAGATTTCGGACTGAGTTGAGGAGGAACTTCTTCCTTGAAGTTGCAAATCTGTGGAATTCCCTGCCGAGTAAAGCAGCTGAGGCTACACCAATGAATGTTTTTTTTAAAGGCAAGGATAGATACATTTTTGAATAGTTAATGAATTTCGGGTTATGCGGAGCGGGCAGGTGAGTGGAGTTGAGCCCACAAGAGGATCAGCCATGATTTTACTGAATGACAGAGAAGTCTCCAGGGGACAGATGTGCATCTTCTGCTCCTAGTGCTTAAGTTCTTACGTTATCATGTCCCTAGCATTCAGTGCCTTGGGCGTTTCTACCATGTCTGCTTCAACCTAGTTTTATTCCAGTAATAAAGAACCAACTTCCCCAGGTTGCCTTCATAGCTAAATTTATGAAAGACGTTGTCTTCTTGGAACGTTGAGAATTCAGAATGAGAAATTACAGAACAAAATTTGTGCACAACAACAGTACTAATGAGAAAGCAGTGGGCAGCATTAGCAATTATTTTGCCAAGGATCATCACAGATATTCGTACATATCGGGGGAAATTTAATATTTAACAGAAAATTGGGACGCACAGATGTATGGGAACGAAACTGAGTATAACACTTATCCTTTTTCACGTTGTTTATGACAGCGAGGTTGAAAATTTCTCCGGCTTTCTCTACGATCATGATTGACCTTGTAGTCACCTCAAGTTTGCCTCCACTCTGCGCCCAAAAATCTTTTACTTCAGTAAAATTATTGAAAGGTCGTTGTCAGCAATATTAATCTAGAGCCTCACAAGCTTCTAATAAATAAATGTTAACATCATGTCCGTTTTAAATTAGCCAGGAATTAACTTGTTTCTCCCTTAACAGGAGGCTTCCTTTCCAGATGCATCACGAAGTACATTTTGAGGACATCTCAGGTCTTAATTGTTTCAATCAATTCACCTCCAATTCTTTTTAAGCCGGTCGACAAACGTCTAGCCTGATACTTTTCTTTCTGGAAGCACAATCCATCTTTCCTCAATATTAACCTGACAGTTTTACCTGAACTGTTTCACACGCTTATATATCTGCCTTCACGAAAACAGAACATGAAACTTGGCAAATCAAATAAATGTACCTTTAACAAATAATTGTAAACAGTGTAGTGGAAAATATGCAGATGAATCAATAAGCAAACATAAGAATTCATGCGCATATTTAATTAATGTGGCATTAAATGTTTGCAACATTCCTGCCAAGGATCATCAAGCAAGGGGAAGCATATCGTGATACAAAACATACTGTGATGATGTGGAAAGCCACATCCCGGAAACTGAGAAACACAATCAATTAACCATTTCTGAGGGACGCATTGTCTTTCAACTGTCGCTGATTTTTAATTAAATATGACTGCAGAAGGCAGATATGTTTTTTTTCAACATACATATTCAATCGACCGTAATTGATAATGTATTGAATTTCAAACGACGGTGCATATTTTAAATTATTTACAGTGGACTGGCGGACGGAGAACATCACATTTTCGTTCAAATGTACAGATCCGTTTAGTGCTGGAAAGTACATAATAGGCGTATAAATAAGTCTATTGAGATACAGGTCAGGCAGCTCAAAAGAAACTTGGAAGTCCGAATAGAACCCAGCATTTCTCCACTATGTCATTACTGCGTGGGAAAATTGCACCACTCTAATTCCAGTTCTTTTGAGACGCTCCGAAGTTACATTTAATCAAAAACAGAGTTATTATTAACAGGTCAAATTAAAAATAGCAAATCAATAGTCTTAAAATTAACCAACCGAAACGATTGAAAATGACAAAATGCCATTCTTAAATGCTAAACTGCCTCTATCATTTCCATTCAAGAAACATTCTCCTTAAAAATCTTGTTTCTGTTCAGAATCAGTTAAAAGCAGAGAATGCTTAGGATTGTGACGCCAGTGATGGAACCTCTAGAACAACTCGAGAGAGAAGGACAGAAGGAAAAAGCCACGAATCGCCCTGCCAGGTCAAAACAGCAGAGAGACAGAGACGGAGAGAGGGAGAGACGGGGGGACAGAGAGAGACACAAAGACAGGGAGAGACAGAGAGTGATATAAATGCATTTCTGAACGTTAGAGCAGCATCGCAATTATATTTAAATTAAGTTGGAGGTATTAACCTCAAAATACGATCAATGGAACGTTATTTATTGTCTAGTTCTATTGCTCCCCCTGGTGCTCACTCAGTTCCTTTCTGCCTGTGGAGTCTGAGACAGCGGTAAGGCCAACTTTCTGTGCGGACGAAGCACGGTCGCCTTGTCCTCGCGAAGGTTCCATGTGTTCCCACTGGTGGTCTACCTCCAAAACTCGCAATTACAGGAGCTGCAGCTGGAAAACGACCGGCACACATGCTGGCCAGGGCATTAAAAAAAACGTTACCGACTTCCCCTACGGATCACAAAATGCAGACTGGAGCTTTGAGATTTCCTGTCACGCTTTACCATTTAAAATTCTGAAAGATGTTTGACATGAGAATATGCATAATTCACTATGGCAACTGCAACCTCGTCCCAGTTGCCGAACCTATTCCTTTCAATCTCATCCGCAGAAATGACCTTTCAGACTGTTAGTGACAAAAGACGTAAAGACTTAAATGACGTTACTGTATATTAACCAGATCTTTTTTTTTTCCTGTGTCCTCTACTACTGAAGCGGTTCTCGATCAAATCTAAGATTTTTTTTTTTAAAGTTGGAAAATTAGATTTAAAAAAAGAGAAAGATCTATTTCAACCGATTGCACACTTCAATCCGAACTTCTGATAGCCTCACTCTGGCAATGATCTCACCCTGGATATGAGCACCCTAACTCGTTTCTCCCACTTACGAGGTGCTTGCCAATAGTCCTGTACTAAGTGTCTCTGTGGTGGATTAATAACACTCGCACAAGCGTTCGAAATCGTTAAGTATTCAGACCTTTCGAAATGCTGATCAGGCTTCAATTGACGAACTGATGAGTGCCATTCGCGTTCAGACTCTGAATAATCTTGAAGCCAGACAACTGAATCTTGCACTTCTCTTAAAATTGTGGATAGCCTCATCCTGGCTGTGGTCTCATTCTCGGATACGTTCTGTCCAACCGGTCGTGTGCATGCTCATGAGTGCAGGAGTGAACTTCAGACGAGAATCAACCTCTGGATAAAAATCAGCATTTATATTTGCTCCATTCTAAATGCACTTCCCTAACCATAAAACATTGTTCCCTCCATCCACCACCCCCTATCTCCCCGCCCAATGATCTCTTCAGTAAGTTGGAACTTTTTTTTTCAAGCCTTTCCGAGCAGTGTCCTTAAAATGTGACAAATCGAGATGATGTGATGGACCAATCAATTATGTTCCATGGGAAAGAATGACAATCGTTCCAAAAGTTCTTCATAGCAAAACGTCAAATTGCAGTAGCAATCTGTAGTACTCTTCTGCACATTTTCAAGTTCTATTAAACCCCATTTATCATGTGCATTCTAAAGAAGCAGAGATTGATAAGTTGTAGCTTCACCACAGATTTGTATTGATGAGGCATAACCTCATTGTTTAATTTTTTTTTGGCTGGTGAATGCAAATATAACATATACCTTATTAAACAGTGTGCCCACCTGCCCTACTCCCTTAAGAGACTGGTTTACATGAACACCAATACCCGTTTGAACTTTGGTGCTTTCCGGATCTTGCCATTAATTATATATGCCGTTATTTTCACTGTCAAGTTCCATTAATCAATGCACCAAATCAAAAATCGCAAATTCCCAAATCTTTCTGGCGTTTTCTTTTGCCTCTGTTAAGGGCCAGGATTTTATTCAATTATTTATGCGTATTTCTTCACTTCTGATGTTTGGCCATCCACTTACGGACAACGGGGGGGAAAAATCTGCCTCTGCCCGACAGCCTGCACGTTCTCCATTAACTCTCTGAACCATGCAAATTTGAAACCTCCAGGCAAAGCAAGCTTCTAGTAACTCGTCCTCTGTTGTATGTTCACCTTGAACGTTGCAGCAAACTCATGTGGAATGGAATCCAGAAAAATAAGCGATGAAGTCATATAACCAGAGAAGTTCAGAGGATGTAAAGTGGCACTTCCCCAAAATTATTTTATCATATTTATCCAGACTGGATTCTTAAAATGTTCAAAGAACAAACGAAAAACTTACCTTAATTGAGGAGTTAATAAACTGTTGAAATGCACTGTCCACCCCCCCCCCCCCCCCCCCCCCAAATCTAACATTATTGGTGGCATTAAATGTATAAGTTCTGTCTTTGGTGGAGGCGCAATACAACCAGTTCCCAACAGATGGGGTGAAGTATATCCATGGGGAAAAAAACAACATCCGAAGCAGACTGAATAATTTCAAATTCTCCCGAATGATCCAAGTCACATGGTCAGAAAGAACTAATTGTTGCATTTTTCATTCTGTATTCAACTATTTACCGATACATATTTCGCAGTTATGAGAATTGTCATGAAAACTATTTGAACTGAATTGTCTCACTTTCTCTGGGAAATTGAAGTCTACCACTGAATTAACTTTCTGAAATTTCGAGAAATTGAACAGGACTCAACTGAAATATTGTGTTATATCACGATTTTCTCCGTCCGATGCAGGATGCTTATGAATTTGAAAAATCATTATTTCTCACATTTGAAATTAAATTCTCTCATCAAAACATATCGTCAAAAATGGTACAAAGAACAGTTCAAAATTGAGAAGTGAAGCTTTAAGGAAGAGAAAGTGACGATTCGGGTGCTATTCTGGGCATTGTTAAGGAACAAGGCCCGCGGCTACTTGCGCAATCATATCTATTGTTGCTGCTTGAACGCCGGATATAACCCTGTTTTGTTCAGTTATTTTCGTTCCACAAATTATTTTGGATCAAACTGCTTTAGTCTCTTCCTGTTGCATTCTGCGTGTGATCAAGAGGAACTCTGCAGAAACTAATCAAGGCACCTTTCGCAGGATCTTCCAATCCCTTGTCCACTACCTTTTAAATGCACAATGGCTTACGATGTATGAGAACACCGCCGTCAAGAGTCTCCTCTAATTCGTGGTTGAAATACGTCATTTTCCTGTCACGGCAACATGATAAATCACCTAGAATCTCCGCCCCAACAGCAATGTGGATGTCACTGGCCTCAGTAATGTAGAGTTTCAACAATTCAGCTCAACACCAAGACTCCAAGGCACGAAGAAAAAAGAAGCATGTTGCCCCAGCCAGCAAAGTCCGTCCATATCCTGCCACTTTATTCAAACATATTTTGAGGGCAGGTAAGAATTGGGGAAACAATGTTTAAATCACAAAGACGGTTGTACGCTGTAAATAATTATTTGGATGCAGGTCAATAAAATGCTTTCTATCTCAGCATAGTGGCCAAGTTAGATTGAAAGTAATCCAAGTAAAAGCTAATATTTGAACATGATACGTCCTTTCCAGAAGTTGTCATATTTTGAAAGATAGAACAATAGAACACTACAACAAAGAAGCAAGCCACTTCATCAGACAGCTCGTTCCACACTCTGTGTGAAGGCACCCTCCCCCCGGCCTATATTCACTTTAAACGTTTTCCTCCTTCACCTTTGACTGCGCCGAACCATCTGTTCTTTGTGCCCTAACCTGCACGTGGACCATATCGTCCACATCCCTCTCATCGATTTACCGGCCCACGTGTTCCATAAATTTTAAAAGTGAGCCCGAGATTACCACTTCATCAGACAGCTCGTTCCACAATCTGTGTGAAGGCACCCTCCCCCGGCCCCCTATTCACTTTAAACGTTTTCCCCCTTCACCCTTGACCCATGTCCTCTGTGTTTTTTTTGTTCTCCCCCGACCCGCAGTTGAAAAAAAAAACCTGCTTCCATTCACTCTATCTGTACTCACTATAATGTTATACACCTTTATCAAATCACGACTCAGCTAGCTTGGACTGTGTACAGCCAAGAATAACCGATAGCGCGAACAATCAATCGTGCGATATTTCGCTGGAGTTGTCGATGGTGTTGTTTAACAAATATCTGTGTCCTTCTCTTTCTGGATGATGCAGGTCGCAGTTTGAAGTGTAATGTGTAGCCAGGCCACCTATAGTTGAGAAAAAAATGTCATTGGGATTCCAATATTCATCTCTTCAGTTCAGTATACAGCACATCGAAAATCATCTCAGGGCCAGAGAAGTAAATGTCCGTTGAAGAATATTATCGATAGACGTAAAATCCAAATGTTTTGATTGTAACGCACCCATGAAATGAAATCCATTTTATCGTCAAGAACCATTTTGTTGATGGTCACTTCCTAGCAGTCACGGTGAAAAAATAATTGTTAAATTTTAAATCACATGCCCAGGTCTTTGCATGGGTGTACAAAAAGCTTTGACGATCGGTTATCACAATGACATTTGACATTTTGAATAACGTTTTCATGGTGATGCAACTGAGGATATATTGATTTAGCTGGGTACAATATGTAACAGCTAAAAACTAAACTGAAACAGAGAAGATTCATTTCTAACAACCGCCACTTTTTTTGGTTCTTATGCATAGAACTGCATCGATCGTAATGGCATATCCCAAAGTTCCATGATATTTTTCCGGAATGTCCCCTCTATTTTGTTCCACCAAATGTTTTGCTCGATAATGTTTTAACCCACTTAAACTGAACCAATTATTTGGTGTTGTTTCCTGTTTAAATCTACCAGTGACGCATAGTTCCCTGTGCATAGTTGTAAATTCAAACATACTCACCGTTGAATCTTGCAATAATCGTTGATAGCTCTGCAAATTGAATGCAGGAAAACAATGTTCATGCATGATTGTCTCAATATTGCTACGATAGTTGCCGGCGAATTGCTGCTGTTTTACAATGGCTACCAGGTATTATTCTATCTCTACAGTAGGCCGACTAAAAATTGGCTATCAAGACTTAACAATTCAATTATACTTTCTTCTCAGGCGACTAGTAAGCAACATGTAATGACAGATCAACATGTTCGCTGTGTCAAAACAAAATCGATCACTACAAGTAACACAACAATGGCAATAGATGATCTGAGCTGCAGAAATGCCACTAACGTTTTGGTGTCGGACACTGAATAAATTGTTATCTCTGCAGCTCCGAATTATTTTACCCATTCGTCAACGGTTGCCGTTGTGTTCTTTCTGCAGTGAGAAGTCTCAAAACATCAGATTAAAGTCAAAAACGATTATTTGATAGTAAACACCACAACCTTTCGGAATGCAGTTCCTTCGTCAGGTCAGTGGAGATTTCTGATCATAAACTGGGCATATAAAACACACACAGTTTGCAGAATGCTGATTAAAATACGAGCTTTCTTTTTACAGCTAAACTGCTATTTTGTTCTTAAAGGTGCACACAATGAGAGTGGACTGAGCATTAAGCATAGGATAAAGAGTTGTGTATTGCCTCCCGCCAGGACAGTAAGTGAGATGTTACAAGTTCAAGCAAGTCATGGGGGTTACAGAGAGTGAGACATGAACACAAGATCCCTGTTGAGGCCTCGTCACGTTGTCAAACCTGGCTATCAGTTTCTGTTCAGCGACGCTACGCTGTCCTATGTCGCGAAGGGCGTCTTGAAGAACGTTTACCCGAAGATCAGAGGTTGAATGGCCGTGACCGCTGAAGTGTTCGCCAACAGGAACGGAACGGCACCACATTAGAAAGCAACACCACCACAGGGAGTACTATTGTCAACTTGTTAAAATACACACTTCGACCTGATGAAGTCAAAGTTCTCAGCCGTGGACTCAGCTTCTGTCCCACCACCAAAAGGGACCCCATCACTCTCGCAGCGGACAGAGAGGAATTCATCAGGCGAATGAGTCTGCGGGAGTTCGTTCACAAACCGCAAGAGGCCAACAGCGAAAACAATGAGGCAGCCAATGAACTAGAACAGCCGCCAGTGAGATCCTCAGTGCAACAACCAAAGAAGAAAGATTCCAATTGGACTCCTACGTAAGGCCGTTACCCTCGACTTGACATGTATGACCAAGCCATCAGAAAGTGCGTCAACACCAGATTCATCAACCGCACTCACAAGAAAGCCGCGAATATCACCCAAGCAGAAGCAATGCCATCCACCCTCTCAAGACCAACCACAACATTGCCATCAAACCAGCAGACAAGGGCTGGGTCATCATTAGACCGAACAGAACGGATTACAGCAAATAAGGGCATTGACAACTGGAAACGAGGAACACTACAGGTCGCAGATCTGACGAAAAAACAGACCCTTCAACTCAAGACGCTCTAGAAGACATTTGATCCTAATCTTCAAGAACCCTCGGTGCTCTCATCACACGTACTCCCCACATTGCAGACCTCTACTGCCTCCCAAAAATACACAAGGCAAACACACCCGGCCGTCCCATCGTAACGAGCAATGGGATCCTGCGCAATAACCTCTCGGCCACGCCGAGGGCATCCTGAAATCCATTGAACAAAGAACCCCCAGCTTTTGTCGCGACACTACGGACTTCTTACAGAAACTCAGCACACATGGAGCTGATGAATTAGGGACACTCCTCGTCATAATGGACGTGTCGGCGGTCAGCACCAAAATCCCACACAACGATGGCATTGCTGCAACTGCCTCGGCACTCAATACCGACAACTGACAGTTTTCCAAAGCAATTTTATAATTCATCCATTTCATCCTTGACAACAGCGTCTTCACCTTCAACAACCAGTTCTTCATCCAGGCACACTGAACAGCCATGAGGACGAAATTCGTACTTCAGTATGCCAACATCTTCATGCGCAGACTCGAACAAGACTTCCTCACCATACAGGATCTTCAACCGAAGTTCTACACTAGACACATCGATGACATGATCTTCCATTGGACTCATGGTGAACAAATAGTGAAACAGCTATATAATGGCATCAACAAGTTCCATCCCACCTTCAGGCTCACTATAGAGTATTCTCCGGAATCGGGTGCATACTTGGTCAAACGCATCCACATCAAAGATTTGGAGCGGACAAGATATAACAGTTTCTCTGGAATCTTCAACATGTCATCGATGACGACGAACATCTCACCAGGGCTATCACCACACCCCCAATTCTTGCCTTCAAACAACGTCACAAAATCAAACAGATCACTGTCCGCAGCAAACTACCCAGCCTTCAGGAGAACAGTGACCACAACTCTGCCAAAACAACCTCTGCAAGACATGCCAGGTCATCGTAATGGATACCATCATCTCACGTCAGAACGCCATCCACCAGGTACACGGCACATACTCCTGCAACTCGGCCAACGTTGTCTCCCTAATCCGCTGATGGAAAGGATGTCCCGAAGTGTGATACATTATGGAGATCATGCCGATGCTCCGACAACGGAAGAATGAACACCTCTCGACAATCATCAGGCAAGACGTTCCCCTTCCTGTTGGTGGTGATATCGGACAACAAATTTTATGAAATTGGGCACACACAATGGAAGCAGACTAAAGTTACACTCAGAGTCTCTCCATTAAAAATCACAAAGTAACAGCCACCGATCAGCGGACAAGAGCATGCTTTTAGAATGCAAATGAGGGCTAGCGCATAAGGGAAGTTGGACAGGATGGCACCTACAGGAACTAAGTCTCCACCCCATCAAAATCGGCACTTTTAAAACAGTCAAACAATCCATGGAGACATCTAAAATTAGCATAGCTAAGGAAACAACCCTGGCCCCTCAAAACCTCTTTTGAGATCAATGACACATCTCTGGTTCAAACGTCGGAGATTCTAGACTACTAATAACCAATCAGACAAAACAATTAACACACACCTAAAGCAATTTCCTCAGCACTTGAAAACATCGAGACGGAATGTTTAAGGTCGAATACTGTAAATAAAGCATTAGCATTTTAATCGCATACTGCACCGAAGTTCAGGTATAGCTATCGACTGTTCCGAGGGACTGACGGAGCGCTTTCGGGACAGCCCGATAGTATGTCCTGACTGCGCTTCTCCGTCGACGTAAAATAAATTAAAGCTGTGCCGTTATTGCACTTCACACTGAGTCCGTAGTGGTCGTTTTGCCCACTCGCGCTAACAGTGCAGACTTCAGCAGTCACGGCCATTCGGCCTCTGATATTCGGGTAAATGGTCTCGAAGGCAGCCTTCACGACATAAGACAGCGCAGGGTCGCTAAGCAGAAATTGATAGCGAAGTCCAACACGCACGAGGACGGCCTCAACTGGCATCATGGTTTCATGTCATACTATCTGTAACCCCCATGACTTGCTTGTACTTGCAACATCTCATTACTGTTCTGTCGGGACACAAAATACATCTTTTTAAACAATGTTTAAAGCTATCTGCGCTCACATTGCGCCTTGAAGACATGAATAGCGGATTAGCTGTAAAGACTCACATTCTGATCAGTCATATGTTTACCTTTATATGCCTTGTTTCTGATCAAAACTCTCCACTCACCTGACGAAGGATAGCATTTCAAAAGCGCGTGGCGTTTAAAATCATATAAACCAGTTTGGAATTTAACCGGGTGTTGAGAGACTTCTTGCCATGTTTACCCAAGTCCATCGGCGGCATCTCCTCATCATGTTCTTTCTCGGAAAGGGTGTGGGGAAAATATCAAATTATCTTGACCTGTGACATGACTGCTTGTACTTAATTGGACAGTTCAATTAGATAACGACAGCACGAGATAGCAAATGGGCAAAGCCGGAAGACGGGACTGCTTTCCTCCAAAGTGTTGAAGGTCACTTTCTGAGCACTGTATGTTCTGTCCAACAAATCAGAGGATAGCAGTGGATATGATTCTGGGTACCGTGTTGTCCAAAGAAGACAAGGCACCTGTGGATTTCCTTTGAAACGACAGTGATGCCTTTGTAATTATGTTTGTTTAGAATATGGAAAAATACAGGGGGAACACTGCAGAACATGCTTTATTAATTAGTGGAGAAATAAGGTGAAATTGATAAAGGTCTGTCTGAGTCGGGTGAGCTGTTAACAATTGTTGACAAGAATAAATCACAGTGGAATAATCCAGCATCATACCAAAAAAAAAGAGGGAATTGACAAGCGCTTTGGAAAACAAATTGGGAATTTTCTGGGTGATATTTCAGATGAAACAGAATAAATAGGAAGATGTGTGCTTTTCAGTGATTTCAGGAAAATAAATTGGGGGATTTGAATTGATAATGCAGGGCCGGGGAGAAATTTGGGGGAAAAATGGAGGAATTAGTAGAAATTAACGCAGCAGCACGCGCTAGATGCCTTCCACCAGGATACAAATAATGTACACTCTGCAAGATTGAACCATTAAGGAAAATGAGACATCTGGCACATTGAGGGTGGATAAAAATTAGCAGGCATTAAAGAGTACTTCTGCATCTGCCATTGCATGGAAAGGAATTTTGATGATGCGCAAGAAAGAAAATGTGGCGATGCCAGCGTTGGACTGGGACAGCACGGTAAGAAGTTTGACAAAACCAAGTTAAATTTCAACAGGTTTATTTGGCATCACAAGTTTTCGGAGTGTCGGTCCTTCTTCAGGTGAGTGAAGAGTTATGTTCACAAACAGGGCATATATAGGCACCGACTCAATTTATACCATAATGTTTGGAATACGCATCTTTGCAAGAATCAAATCTTAAGGGTAAAGAAAATGTGATTGAAAAGTGGGTTATGCATAGGTTTAAGAGGTGCGTACTGTCTCCAGCAGGGCAGTTACTCAGGTTTTGCAAGCCCAGACAAGTCGTCAAGGTTACAGGTAGCATGACATAAATCCAAAATCCTGGTTGAAACCATCCTCATGTGTGTGGACCTTGGCTAGCTGTTTCTGCTCAGTGATTCAGCGTTTTCGTGGGACGTGAAGGCATGTTGGAAAGCAATTACCTGAAGTTCTGAGCCTGAATGCCTGAGGTTACTAATCTGTTACCCAACAAGAAGATAAAACACCAGTCTGGTGATTTTCGAGTGATGTTTATTTATCCGTTGCCATAGCGTCAGGATGGTGTTCGCAAAGTACCATGCATCGGTACCTCCTTTCCTGTAGTATATCAGCTCGATAAGCTTAACCGATTCGGAAGAATATGTCGCGTGTACCTGTTGGTTGCTGTCCTCACGTGAGATGATGGCACCGTGTCGATGATCCGGCACGTTTTGCAGATGTTACTGTGGTTGTGTGATATGGTGTTGTGTTCAGTGTTCTCCTGAAGGCTGGGTAGTTTAATGCGGACAACAGACTGTTTCAGTTTGTGCAATTGGCTGAAGGCAAGAAGTGGGGGTTGGCCTTAGCTGGATGTTTGTGTTTATAAATGACATGCTGAAGGCTCCAGAGAAGATGTCCTTGCTTCTCCGCTCCGGTGACATACTTGACAGCGAAGGGCACTCCACTCTGTCCGCTATATCCTGTGTTTGTCTTCTGAGGACATCAGTGTGTATTTTTCTCTGTGAAGCATCGGAACTGTTGGTTCAATCAAACGACGTATCCTGTTCTTGAGGGGGGCATCTTTCAGCGTCTGTAGGTGTCTGTTGTGATCCTTCTCATCTGCGCAGATCCTGTGTATATAGTGAGGGTTGGTCCATAGGGGATGACGTCTTGAATGTGCTTCGGGTGGACGCAGGAAAAGTGAAACATCGTAAGGTGACTGTCTTTGATGGATTGTAATCGAGTCCGGAAAATAGTCCATTGTGAATGTGATGGTGGGATGGAACTTGTTGACGTCATCACACAGTTGTTTCTGTGATTGATCGCCACGAGTCCAACGGAAGAAAATGTCATTGACACGTCTAATTCATCGCATCGGTTGAAGTTCCTGTGCTGTGTCGAGGTGTTATTCGAAACTCTACATGAAGATTGTGACACATTCAAGTGAAAATATGATCCGCATCGCTGTTCCGTGTGTCTGGATGAACAACTGGTTTTGGAAGGTGAAGATATTTTGATCCAGGATAAAGTGGATGAATTGTGGAATTGCATCTGAATATTTGCAGTTGTCGGCTCTGAATACTGAGATAGTTGCAGCAACGCCGTCATCGAGGTAAATGCTCGTGTAGAGTGCTGAGACATCCAATATGAGGCGGAGTGGTCCTGGTTCAGCTGCTCCATGTGTGCTGACAGTCTGTAGACAGTCTATAATGTCGCGCCAGAAGCTGGAGGGTACTTCTACAATGGGTTTCAAGATGCCCTCGGTGTAGCGGAGAGGTTGTTAAGCAGGGTCCACTTGCCTGGGACGACAGGATGGTCGGGTGTGTTGGCCTTCTGTATCTTCGGGAGGCAGCGCGATGAAAACATAGAGCATGCTCAGGATCAACGTTCTTGATCAGTCTGTTGAGTTGACGGATGTGTTCTTACGTCGGATCAAGGGGTTAACTGTCTTTAGTTTCCTCGTTGTTCAGTTGTCAGTGCACTTCTTTGCAGTAATCCGTTCTGTTCAGTGTGACAGTGGCCCGTACTTTGCTTGTGGATTGATGACACCGTTGTAGTTCGTAGTGAGAACATCGATTGTGTTGTCCTGTGCCTGGGTGACGTTTGGTACCATATTTCAAGTGTGGCTGATGAATCTGGCATTGACACACATCCTGATGGCTTGGGCATGCATATCGAGCCGAGGGCAGTTGCCTTTTCGAAGAGTACAGTTTGACTCTTTATTCTTTGGTTGCTGCACCAGTTCTCTCTTTGGGCTGCACCAGTTCTTTGGCTGTCTCATTCTGTTCGCTGTTGGCCTCTTGGGGTTCGTGGAAAACACCCGCAGCCTCATTTGCCTTGTAAATTCTGCTGTTTCCACTGCGAGATTGAAAGGACCCATTTTGGTGGCGGGGCAGAAATTGAGCCTTGGTCTGAGAATTCCCAGTTCCTCTGGTTGAAGTATGTAGACCGACACATTGGCAAATGACTTCCCTACAGTGGTACTGTTCTCCCAATGGTTCTAGTGAAAGCCTGGTTGCTGCTGGTGGAGAACCCGAGTTTTTTTTAAGTTCTCTGTTCTTGATGTGCATGCAGATGGTGTAGATGTGTTGTCTCTTCTGTTTTCCAACATTTCAAAGCTGGGCTGAATCCTGAGTGCAAGTTGAGAATATGGAAACTATATTGGTTTCCAGGTTGTGGCGTCTGTTGTAGAGCTCGTTGAGGATTGTGAAAGAGGTGCAATGGCAAAGTTTTTCAACGTAGCCTGTGTTACACTTTGACTTGAGTGAGTTTGTGGTCTATAGTCCTTTCCGTATTTTGTCTGATTTTTTGCATCTTTGTGGAAACTTGATGTCTGTGTCAATATGCACAAGGTTCTTGGAGATCCTCTCCACTTGGAGCGAGACATTTGTGGTGTTGATTGTTGCCATTATGTGGAGATGGCCCGGTTGGACGAGGGTAAGCATAGTAAGAAGCCTCGCTACATCAATTTAAAGTGCAACACGTTTACATGGTGGCACAGACTTGCGGAGTTTTGCTCATTCTTCAGGTGAATGAGGAATTGTGTTCATTAACAGGGCATATATAGACTCAAATTCAATTTACAAGATAATGCCTGGAATGTGAGTCTTTACAGGTAATCAAGTCTTCAAGGCACAGACAATGTGATTGGAGGAAGGGTTAAGTACAGGTTAAAGATGTTGCAAACTCATGCCAATCGCAGAGGGCGCAGATAATGTGATATGAACCCAAGATCCCGTTTGAGGCCGCCCTTACGTGTGCAGAAGCTGGCAATCAGTGATTTATGTTGCCGTGTCTCTTGAAGGCCATCTTGGAGAACAGTTACGCGAATATCAGAGGCTGATTGCTCGTGACTGCTGAAGTGTTCTCCTGCCTGGTGATTGTTGAATGATGTTAATTCATCCATTGTTCTAGCACTTGCATGTTCTCCCCGATGTACATTCCTCGGTACATCTTTTCCTGCAGTGTATCAGGTAAAAACAAGCTGGCCGACTTGCAAAAGTGTGCACCATGCAACTGGTGTATGGTGTTCTCTCGTGAGGTGATGGCAACCTTGTCGATTATCCGGCAAATCTTGCAGAAGTTGTTATTGCAGGATTGAATGGTGTTGACCTCTGTTCTGAATATTGGGTAGTTTGGTGCGGACAATGTTCTACTTGAGGTTCTGAGGTAGTCTGAAGGCAAGGAATAGGTTTGTGGGGATGGCCTTGGTGAGATTTTAATCTTTATCCATGAAAAGTTGAACGCTCTGGATAAGTTGCTGTAGCTTCTCCGCACCAGGGAAATACTGCATGATTACGATTACTCTATGCGCTACGTCCCGTGTTTTTCTTCTGAGGGGGTCAGCGCTGTTTTTCGCTGTGGCGTGGCAGAACTATCGATTGAGGAGTCGAGCACCATATCCTTGTTCTTATGGGCGCATCGTTCAGCATCTGTAGGTGTCTGTTTGGTTCTCCTCACCTGAACAGATTTTGTTTATATGGAGGGCTTGTCTGTAGGGGACGGCTTCCTGAATGTGTTTAGGTTGGAAGTTGGAGAAGAGACGCATTGCGGGATTGTCCATGGCCTTGTGGTGCAGTGAAGTGCTGAGGTACCTGTCCTTCATGGAAATGCTTGTGTCCAAGAATGGAACCGATTCCGGAGAGTAGTCTATGGTGAGTCTGAGGGTGGGATGGAACTTGTTGATGCCATTATTTCATTGTTTCAATGATTATTCGCCAGCAGCCCAAAGGAGGAAAATGTCATCAATATATTTAGTGAATAACATCGCTTCAAGGCCCTGTTTGGTGAATAGTTTTATTCAAACTGTCTACACGACGGGCTGCATCATCCACACGGGTGCCTCCAGCCCGCGTGAGAACATCATCAAATAGATTTACGGTAAGAACTTTTGTGACTCGTCCAACATTGTCGATCTGAGCAGAAACTGATCGTCAAGTTCTGCACAAGAGGACGGCCTCAAACGGGATCTTTGGCTCACATCACACTATCTGTAATGCCAACGACTTGCTTGGGCTTGCAAAATCTCATTAACTCTCCTGCTGGAGACATTAGACACCTCTTTTACCTGTGCTTAACCCTCTCTCCACTCGCATTGTCGACACCTTTAAGATTTGATTACGGGTAAAGAATTACATTCCAACCATTACCTCGTAAATTGCGTTTGTGTCTATATATGAACAGTTTGTGAACACAACTCCTCAATCAACTGATGGAGGAGCGGCACGTCGAAGCCTTGTGCTACCAAATAAACCTACAAGAGAGAGGCGGCAGGAACAATTCCGGGAACTGCTCTTCAGAAGTAGGAGCTATAATCAACGCTTTATTTGTTGGGGTGGGGAGGGGGGGGGGGGGGTGGACAGGCAAACAATCAAAAAACAAATGGGAGACACTGAGGGGAATGTTTCTAGAAATTGCAGAGTCACTCATGATAAGTGTAAGAGATGTATAAGGCAGTTTTTTTTTACACAGAGAGTGGTGGGTTCCTGAAGCTCGTTCCCAGGGCTGGTAGTTGAAGTAGATCCGACAGTGACGTTTACGCGGCTTCTTGACAAGTACGTCAATGAGATGGGAATAGCGGGATATGGTCCCGGGAAGCAGAGGGGGTTTTATTTAAGTCGGCCCGCATGTTCGCTGCAGGTTTGGATGGACGAATGGCCTGTTCCTGAGCTGTATGTTTTCATTATTACTTGTTCGTTGTCTTTGTAGCAGAACTAGTCTTGAATTAAATAAATTTAAATCAAAAATACATGAGCGAAATGAAAAAAAAAATGTAATATGTCTTCTCAGAGATTAGGTGTTGTTATTCAGATCAATCGGGGTTGATACACGTATTCTTAACCCTCACAATATCTAGTGAAGACTTTGATGGTTTTATTTGTGTCCATCAGTTCAAAGTTAGCAGGTGATACGAAGTTTCGATAAAATGCCATCTCTAGATATTCTGTCATGTGCGGATAACCTTGAACTTGAAAATAACTTTGAAAAAAATGGAGACTGCAAGGAAATGGTGGGTCAAGTTCAATTAAGGCAAGCGCGAGTACATTCAATTTAATGGTAAGAATAAAGAAATAAAGCACAACAATTATCAAAATGTTTAAATATTTTGCAAATGGCGAAACACGTCCGTCTGCACAAGTAAATCGTTTCACAGACAGGATAATTTGGAAGAATTCCTCATAAAATGCAACATGTTTTAGTTTTCATCAATTTGTGTATTCTTAACAAGCACACCTGATTGTTTAGTACTTGTTTACCCAAGTTATATCCAAAACTTACGAAAGCCATGTTATCATTACCTGGAGTACTGTATTTAGTTTATATGGCCAAATTTGAGGAAGAATGCAAAGCCAATGGAATGATATCGGATTCGTTGAGCGGTTTGGGAGAATTTGGCTGTTGTTATTGTAGAAAAGACATTTTTACGAGAAGGCTTGGTCGATGCATTCAAGGTGTTGAGTTTTGTTTACAGTTCCCACTGAATACATCATAACATATGAGATGGATAAATACATGCAAAAAGATTGTAAATTAGGAAACAATGTTCAATGTTTTTCGTTTAACCAGGAGGTCAGATGTAATATTTAATGAAATACTAGAGATATTGTTGAAGGTTGGGTGAATCGACGGTTCGAAAGTGTATGGGGTGTCTATCTGAAAGAATAAAACCGTAAAGTTATATGGATAAAGCAAGACCGATAAAGGGCGATCGGAATGCCCAATGGTTCGTCAAACTGGAATCTCGTCGCACAAATGCAGTTTTGGTCCGAATGATATGAAATGCAAAACTAAAGGTTTTTTTTTTATTAACCTTTGATATGTGAGCTTTATCAAACGGTTAATCAAAGTTTGATAATTACTGCAAATCTACGTTGCAGCCACGGCCCTATGGAATTCATCTAACTGTTTGTGTTATGTTCTATTTGCCACCTTGTCCACACTTCATAGCTTGGATGTTTTTTTTTTGTTACCTTGAGCTGAAATCTATTCCTGAAGAAGTATCTGAATAGCTTACATTATGCCTTCCAAATATTCCTCACAGCAGCGGTTCTTTGAATGTTTCAAACATTTATCAGTATACCTTGAATGGCAATCATGTTTACTGCTGAAGTTTCATGTTCCATTCAAAGGGCAATTATATATTTTATTATGATGAATCGTACAATGGCCGACCCGGCGAATTTCGTATTTTGGATTTTTTGCGGACTAATTTTCTGTCATGAAATTCATGCATTCATAGAAGTTATTCATTTGCCATCGATGGAAACATTACGGTAAGAGTCAACGGAGGTTACCTGTTTCATTTGTCGCCATTTTTACCTCTGAAAAAGATCAGCAGTGATGATGATTACATTTGAATTTATTTGATTCTATTTGTAAAACTTTTCTCGACTCTGAATTTGGACCACACCAGAAGTTTGGTACTGCATAATACTATGTTACGCAAATTTCCGTTATAGCTGAAATGAAGTCGAAAATGTCCTTGTCAGATTCCAGAATACAAGAAGATGACACGCCACCTCTGGTCGAAACAAATAGTGGAAGGTTATGGAACAAAGCAATGACTGCGACCAATCCTTCTTGCAAACTTTTCATTGAGAATGCTCGAATCAAACTGCAGCAAATCAAAGAACATAGTTTGCACACTCCGCATATTAAACAAGTGAAACCACCAGTCTCCCCAGACCTTATTCGATTACCTTTTCTGTGTTTCGATGGCATAACTGAATATCAAGTCAGATCAGTTTGTCACTCTCCCTGATCACACAATAACTTGTCTGCACTGCTCGTTCTCCAAAAATCTACATTGCCAAGCTTAGACTTATTTTCTGCTTTATATCCAACAAGTTAACGTTTCAAAGCATATGCACAATTCGCCTCCATCCTCTCTCAATAATAATAACTCAGTATGCTCTTCTAATAATTGCACTGATACATTGCATTATTGAAAATCCACCCCAAGTCAATAGTGTACCACCGAGGTATGTGATCAAAATATGGATGAAGTAAGGCCCCTTCTCTGTATTATGCTGTCTGACGTTATTCTCCACAACTTTTTTTTTGCGTTGTTTACACAAATCAACTTCCCAAGCCCATGTCAGTTCACACTTACTGTACGGATCATGCAACGTTTTAAAAGTCACCATTTCAACGATCACGTTTCCCACTGAGTTGTTGCTGTATTTTTCTTTAACAATTAAACAATTTTGTTGCAGAAGTATTTTTTACAGTTAAAAATATATATTTTGGTCAATTCCCACAAGTTCGGCAATTACTCTTGTGACACATTGTTTAAAAACTCAACAACTATATGTTTAAACAATTCACTGAATATATGCTGCAATGTTATCCTGCTAAAAGATAAAATTTGTTTCATTATTCAAAGCCAAAACACAAAGCCAAAGTTCGAAGTATATAACACAAATTATCTCCAAAGCCTTTGATGTGCTGACCACTTGAAATGATTGTAAATTTGCAATCCTACCAATGGAGAGGTAAATTATGAGTTAAGGGTATTGTCGTTGGTTTTGTCTTCATCTGTGAGTCAAACCGTCGAAGGGTATTGCATATTTTATCCGAAACAATCTTACTGCACATATTTACTCTTTTTCCGGCATTTGCTGCAATGGGTACAATTGCAGTTACATTATGTCTTTCCAGTGTGCGAATTTCAAAGCATATCTTCCAGTGAATGCTAATCTTACTGAGGAGGCCTGTAGTATAAAACCTGACCAGGTGCAGCTGTTAAAAAAAACAGGCATACTGCTGAGAATATGTCGACAGTTTTTTTTTTGGCTCTAGTTAATGTAGCTGTCATTTATTGTAATTGTTCATCTCAAAAGTGTGCCCCGTCTGATCAAACAAATCCACGTGACTCGGGGATTCAGAATAAATCACGTCTTTCTTCCACATTTTCGACATACTATCTTTCTGAAACCTTGGTTCCGTGGATCTGCAGATAATCGATGTTCGCTTCTACCGCTTAGCATCCAGAGTACGATTTCTACTATCATTGTGTTGTCCGCTACCAAGCTATTAAAAATTGACTACCCGGTTCTCATCAATTTAATAGTTTCAATTTTATTTACATTTGTTTAGTTGGGATTCATTTCAGCATTTAAAAATATCTAGTATTCGATACAACAATTTGTTAATGGCATTTCATGTTGAAAGAGGAGTATTTTTACCTCAAGAGATTGCAGATTTTTATTTTGCTCACCGATATCACTTAGGGATGTGTTCGATTGATGGACCACTATGAGGAGAATTTAAAAAAAAAGGAAACAAATTCGCAACTAGATGACAAAGGAGGCAAAATAACGTGTCCGTCATTCATATCAAGTGACGCTAGTCAACGATTTTGTTCGGAGAGATTGTAATTTTTATTACCTTCAATATCCTCAATAGATTGCAAGTGATTGAATCTCTTTAAGTGGAATTACTAAATGGTGTAGCAGCCTGTTTCAAAGGCTTACATGTTAAGACCAGTCTTCCGATTTTTCGACATGTTTCATAAATCCTCATATCAACACATTGAAAAAAAAAGGTTTGAAAACACAATTGCAGGTATTAATCGCATTAAACAATCTTTTAATACTAGCTCAGATTAGTAACTTTCTCTCATCAGTGAAATTTAAAATGTGGAATAAAATCACTAAACACATCTATCTGTGCAACATATTTTAAGAACATAAGAAATAGGGGCAGGAGTAGGCCATCTAGCCCTCCGAGCCTCCCCCGCCATTCAATAAGATCATGGCTGATCTGTCGTGGCTCAGTTCCACATTGCCGCCCTCTCCCCATAACCCTTAATCCCCTCGCTTATCAAAAACCGGTCAACCCGCGTCTTAAAAATATTTAGCGAAGCAGCCACCACCATTTCAACGGGCAGAGAATTCCAGAGATTCACCACCCTTTGAGTGAAGAAGTTGCTCCTCAACTCCGTTCTAAACGGCCCCCGCTTTATCTTGAGGCTATGCCCCCTAGTCCTACTGTCCTTTCTGAGCGGGAAGAGTCTCTCCACCTCTATCCTATCCATCCCATTCATCATCTTATATGTCTCAATGAGATCTCACCTCATTCTCCTAAACTCTAACGAGTACAAGCCTAGTTTATTCAGCCTCTCCTCATAGCTCAACCCCCTCAGCTCCGGCATCAGCCTAGTAAACCTCCTCTGCACAGCCTTCAAGGCCAAAATATTTTTGTGTAAGTGCGGCGACCAAAACTGCGCACAGTACTCCAGTTGCGGCCTCACCAGTGCCCTATATAGCTGCAGCAAGACCTCGTTACTTTTATATTCAATCCCTCTCGCTATGACGGCCAGCATCCCATTAACCTGCCTGACCATCTGCTGCACCTGCAGCCTGGGTTTTTGCGACTCATGCACAAGGGCCCCGAGGTCCCTTTGCACCGTCGCCTGCTGCAGTTTTTCGCACCGTAAGTAATAGTACTTCCTCCCATTATTCCTACCAAAGTGGACCACCTCACACTTGCCAATATTAAATTCCATTTGCCAGTTCCTGGCCCATTCGCGCAGCCTATCTCGATCCTTCTGCAGACTCTCCACACCCTCCGCGCAATTTGCCGTTCCACCAGTCTTGATGTCATCCGCAAATTTCGACACGATACACTCGGTTCCCTCCTCCAGATCATCTATATAAATGGTAAATAGCTGAAGCCCCTGCACCGTCCCCTGGGGCACTCCACTAGTCACCAACCGCCAATCCGAATAGCACCCATTGACCCCCGCTCTCTGCCTCCTATTTGACAGTCAATCCTCTATCCACGCTAACACCCTACCCCCAACTCCATGCCCCCTTACCTTCTTTAATAACCTCTTGTGAGGCAGCTTGTCAAACGCGTTCTGAAAATCAAGAAAGACCACATCCACCGGCTCTCCTCTATCCAACGCCCGAGACACATCCTCATAGAACTCCAATAATTTTTTTAGACACGACTCCCCTTAACGAAACGGTGCTGCGTCTGCTCTATCAAGCAATTCCCCTCAAGATGCCTCGCTATTTCCTCCTTGATGAAGGATTCTAACATTTTACCTACAACAGACGTTAAACTAACCGGCCTATAATTCCCTGCCTTTTGCCTGGCACCCTTCTTAAACAACGGCGTAACATTAGCCGTTTTCCAATCTTCCGGCACTCCCCGGAATGCAGCACCGTTTGGAAAATAACCACCAAGGCACCCATTATCACCTCCGCCATTTCTTTCAGAAGCATTGGGTTCTGTATAAAGTGTAGTGTTTTAATGTAGTGTATATTGAATTGTACTGGAATTGATATTGCCAGCATACATTTGGTATTTGCAACAAAAATAAAAGGATTGCTGGGCATCTTAATAGAACCATCACAAATTTCCGTCATATTTTAACAGTGCAAAAAAAAAATCCAGTTCATGATGGGTAAACTACAAACAAAAAGTGCAGGAAAAGGACAACAATCCTGGATTAATGTCTGGATCAGGAAACCAAGATATACTATAACGTGTACGTGGCGTTTTATCCTTCGATATGCATGCTGCGATGATTAGTATGTGCTGGATATTTTATTTGCAACCATTTTCATCGTTGACCCTCGAAAACTATACTAGTTGTCTCGTAGCTTCCATGACAATCCTCCTTTTCCGCAATTGAAGTACTCAGAGATCTAAATACAAGCTGCTAGTGGCTACATCATCGTAACACGAATGCGCTCTTCATCTGAATAGTGCTGGAATGTGGAAATTGTTGCAGCGAATAGAATAACTGCGGAAATTAAGATTACGAGAAAGGGTAAGCGATGTGAATAACACAATTTTCAGATGTTGGAATAAATGTAAAACACAGACGAATAACTACACTGCAGTTTTTTTTGTTATTTACCTCGTTCACAATAAGCTGCGGAATTAATAAATTCTTTATGCACATTATGCATTTACATACAAATCAGTTGGAGGAAGAGAACTGAGATGCATGCTCATTTGTTTGCGAGGCATTTTTCACTAAAATTGCAGCAAGATATTGTCAAACTGGTTTAATTTAATGATGCCACAGAGTGGAAGACTCAAAGGCACTCAAAGCGAATTCCATGAGCATTAATATCATTGGGAGGAAAATAAAGACGTGTGTGAATTGGGGAATGCCAAATTGTGGGAAAGACTGATTCTGTTCAACATGTCCAGGGCCGAAAACATGACCGACTGATAAAAACAAATGTACACGGCCAATATATCAACAACCTGCGCGACGCGACCTATTTCAATTTGTGTTCGGCATACCATCCTGTTCGATATTGTAATCGTATTGTGTGCTTCTAAAGTTTCGTTCATTCTAACTTATTTCCGAACTTAATTGAAGAAACAATAGCACTTCTTTTAGTGGGAAACGGCTAAGATGATTTCAACATCCTCAATTTGTTTTCCCTTCTGTCAGTTTAATGATGTGTTTCTTTTTTCTAATTCACAAAATCTGGCTGTCCTGGACTGGCTCATATTATTCGCCATCCTTTCAAACAATACACACATTTATCTGACACGGTCACTTATGAAAACTCGTTGTCTGCATATTTTCATCAAATTTCTCTACTAAACTGGAACACAGACCTTCAACAAGTTTGCGAGATCATCAAAGGGAAAGGCGATTCAACAAAATTACATGTTCATACCTGCACCGTTCTGGGCAATGATGTAGTCTGCAGATAAATTACATCACAATGATTCAATAAGATACGAAGGGCCTGAAGGTAAGGCAATGATGATTAGATAAGTTTCGTTTTCAGATTGCCTTGCTCTTTTGTCGTGAAGTTAATATGTTAACAATTAAATATTTAAATAAGCAAAGTGAGCCGATTGGTGGTGGTGGGGGGTGGGGGGGGGGGTGGGCTCAGCCCCGACTACAGAAACTCCCAAATGCCTCTCTAATTAATTTTGTAATACTTCTTCACTTTCTGAGGGATTTCAACCTTCAAAAAGCAATACAATATTTGCAACACTTTATATTACTTAGGTGGTGCATGCAAAACCCAATAGTTACGCAGAATTTCATAGATCCTGCTGTGGTTGTTTTAACATATGGAAAGTGCAACAAGTGGTTTCATAATTATTAAATAAGTGAAGAAAAACAGGAAAGTAATGAGGAACAGATTGGATTCTGCTTCTAGACGATTTATGGGCCAGGAACCTCAGCAAACCGTTTCCATCATATTTCCCCAAAATAAATGTTGATGATTGGAAACGTCAGGCATTTTTTAAAGAAAGAAACAAACCCAAAATGCAAATTACCAGAATTACAGGTACTAAACGTCCAACGTTACTGAAAACCATCCGAAGCAAACATTGATGCAATAACTTGGCTGCTAAAAAACATCTTCTTCAAGCTTGTACAAAATGTCAGTATCAACATTGTGCAGTTTTAATAATGGGTCTCGGTTTTGAAGAAACATTTGTTAGACCACACAACACGGGCATTTAATTCATGGAAGGATTGTTGGCGGCTAACATTAACAGCAAAATTCAACACGTAACTGCAGATTTGCTCCAGGAATATCAAGTACAATAAAATATGCATATAATTGATTATTGATGTCATTAAAATTATAAGTTCTGAATTTGATGGTGGCTCCACACGATCTGTTCCCAATAGATGGTGAAGTATATCCATGGAAAAAAAAACAATATGCGAGGCAGAGTGAATAATTTCAAATTCTCCCGAATGATCCAAGTCACATGGACAGAACGAACGAACCGTTGCATTTCTTTCGTTCAGCAGTCAACTCTTGACAGTTACATATTTGGAAGTTATCAGAATTGTCATGGAAACTACTTAAACTGAATTATCTCAATTTCCCTGGGAAATTGAACTCTACCACGGAATTAACTTTCTGAAATTTTGAGAAATTGAACAGGACTGAAGTGAAATAGTAAATGTTATAGCACCATTTCTACGTACGATGCAGGATGCTTATGAAGTTCAAATACCATTATTTTTCACTTTTGAAAATAAATTCCGACATCAAAACATATCGTCAAAAATGGTACAAAGGACAGTTCAAAATTGAGAAGTGGAACTTTAACGAAAGCGAAAATTCAGGTATTACTCTGGGCGTTGTTAAGGAAAAAGGCCAGCGGCCAGTTGCGCAATCAAATCCATTGTGTTTTCTTGAACGCCGGATATAACCCTGTTTTGTTCAGTTATTTTCGTTCCACAAATGAGCGTGCATCAAACTGCTTTAGTCTCTTCTGTGTTGCATTCTGTGTGTGATCAGCAGGAACTCTGCAGAAACTAATCAAAGCACCTTTCGCAGCATCTTCCAACCCCTTGTCCACTACCATCTAAATGCACAATAGCTTTACACATATGAGAACACCGCCATAAAGACCTTCCTCCAATTCGTGGTTGAATTACGTCAACTTCCCGTCACGGCAACATGATAAAGAATTTAGAGTCTCCGCCCCAACTGCACTGTGAATGTAGCTGGCCTCAGTACTGTAGAGATTCAACAATTCAGCTCAACGCCAAGTTCCCAAGGCATGTAGATAAAAGAAACATGTTGTCCTAGCCAGCAAACTCTGTCTGCATCTTGCCACTTTATTCAAACACATTTTGAGGGCAGGCAAGAATTGGGGAAACAATGTTTAAATCACAAAGACGGTTGTACGGTGTAAATAATTATTTGGATGCAAAATCAATAAAATGCTTTCTATCTCAGCATTGTGCCCAAGTGAGATTGGAAGTAATCCACGTAATAGCTAACGTTTGAACATGATACGACGTTTCCAGAAGTTGTCATATTTTGAAAGATAGAACAATAGAACACTACAACACAGAAACAGGCCTTTTGGCCCCTCTTGACTGTGCCAAACCATTTGTTTTTTTTTCTGGCTAGTGCCAATGACCTGCATCTGGACCATAAAGTCCACACCCCCTTCCAAGTTTTTCATAAATTTTAAAAGTGAGCCCGAAATTGCCATCTGACAACTCAGTCCACACTCTCTTTGTGAAGACAACCACACCCTACACCCCGCCCCCGCCACAATATTCACTTTAAACGTTTTCCCCCTTCACCCTTGACCCATGTCCTCTCTGTTGTTTTGTTCTCCCCCGTGCCTCAGCGGAAAAAAGCCTGCTTGCATTCACTCTATCTATACACAACATAATTTTATCCACCTTTATCAAATCATAATTCAGCTCGCCAGGAGTGTGTACAGACAAGAATAACTGATAGTGCGAACAATCAATCGTGTGTTATTTCGCTGGAGTTGTAGACGATGTTATTTTACAAATATTTATGTCCTTCTCTTTCTGGATGATGCAGGTCGCAGTTTGAAGTATCAGGTATGGCCAGGTCACCTATAGTTGAGAAGAAAATGTCATCGGGATTCCAATACTCAGCACTTCAGGTCAGTATATAGCGTCTCGAAAACCATCTTAGGGCCAGAGATGTAAATGTCCATCGAATATTGTCGATAGACGTAAAATCCAGATGTTTTGCTCGTAACACGCCCATGAAATGAACTCCATTTTATTGACAAGAACTACTTTGTTGATGATCACTTCCTAGCAGTAGCGGTGAAAATATAATTGCTAAATTTTGAATTGAATGCCCAGATCTTTGCACGGGTGTACACAAAGCTTCGGAAGTGTGGAACCTCATACTACATATCACAAATTTCGACGATCGATTATCACAATGACATTGGACATTTTGAATCACCTTTTTATAATGATGCAACTGAGGATATAATGATTTAGCTGGGTACAATACGTAACATTTAACAACTAATCTGAAACAGAAAAGATTCACTTCTCACAACCACCACATTCGTTTTCTCTTTTGCATAGAACTTCATGGATCGTAATGCCACTTCGCAAAGTTCCATGACATATTTCGGAATGTTGCCTCTATTTTGTTCCACCAAATGTCATGTTCGACAACTTTTTCATCGAATTACTTGGTGTTGTTTCATGTTTAAATCACAGTTCTCTGTACATAGTTGTAAATTCAAACATACTCACCGTTTAATCTTGCTAAAACTGCTGATAACTCTGCAAATTGAATGCAGGAAAACAATTTTCATGCATGATTGTCTGAATATTACTAACTTGTAACGATAATTACCGAAGAAATGCCGCTGATTTGCAATGGCTACCAGATATTATACTATCGCTACTGTGGACCGAATGAAAAGTAGCAATCAAGGCTGAACAGTTCAATGATAATTTCTTCTTAGGAGATTAGTAAGCAACATGTAATTACAGATCACCATTTTCGCTGTGTCAAAACATAATCGATCACTACAAGTAACATGGCAACGACAGTAGATAACCTCAGCGGCAGAAATGCCACGAAAGTTTGGGTCTCAGATACTGCACAAATTGTTATCTCTGCAGCTCCGAATTATTTTACCCATTCGTCAACGGCTGCCGTTGTGTTCTTTCTACAGCAAGAAGTCTCAAAACACCAGGTTAAAGTCCAAAAGTTTTATTTGATAGTAAACACTACAACATTTCGAAATGCAGTTCCTTCGTTACGTCAGTGGAGATTTCTGATCAAAAACAGCCCATATAAGACACAATGTTAAACGAATGGTAATTAACATGCGAGCTTTTTTTTACATCTAATCTGCTATTCAAGTCTTAAAGGTGCAGACAATGAGAGTGGACTTAGCATTAAGCATAGGTTTTACAGAAGTGCATTGTCTCGAGACAGGACAGTAAGGGAGATGTTACAAGTTCAGGCAAGCCATGGGGGATACTGATTGTGTGACGTGAACCCAAGATCACGGTTGGGGCCGTCCTCATGTGTGCGGAACTTGGCTATCAGTTTCTGCTCAGCGACGCGGCGCTGGCCGATGTCGCGAAGGCCGCCTTGGAGAACGTTTACTCGAAGGTCAGAGGTCGAATGCCCGTGACCGCTGAAGTGTCCGCCAACAGGAACGGAACGGCACCACATTAGAAATCTGAACCACCGCAGGGAATTCTCTTGTCAACTTCTCAGATTACGTACTTCAGTCTGATGAAGTCAAAGTTCTCAGCCTAGGACTCAATTTCCTGTCCCAGCACCAAAATGGAACCCATCACTCTTGCAGCTGACAGAGCGGAATTCATCAGATAAAATAAGGCTGCGGGAGTTCTTCCACAAACAACAAGAGACCAACAGCGAAAACAATGAGGCAGCCAGTGAACTGGAACAGAAATCAGTGAGATCCTCAGTGCAGCAAACAAAGAAGAAATAGTCCAATTGGAGTCCTCCATAAGGCCGCTGCCCTCGACTTGACATGTAAGACCAAGCCATCAGGAGGTGCGTCAACACCAGATTCATCAACCGCACTCCCAAGACAGCCCCGAATATCACCCACGCAGAATGCAACGTCATCCACGGTCTCAAGACCAACCACAACTTTGTCATCATCACACTGAACAGAACTGATTAGTGCAAATAACTGCACCGACAACTGTAAACGAGGAACACTACAGACAGTTACCTGAAGATCTGCCGAAAAAACACACCCGCCAACTGAACACTCTCTAGAAGACCTTTGATCCGAACCTTCAAGAACCCTTCGTGCTCTCATCTCATGTACTCTCCACGTTGCTGATCACTAGTACCTCCGAATGATTCACATGGCAAACACACCCGGACGTCCCATGCTGTGCAAGAACCTATCGGCTACGTCGAGGGCATCCTGAAATCCATTGTGCAAAGAACCCCCAGCTTTTGCCGCGACACTACAATCTTCTTACAGAAACTTAGCATACATGGAGCAGTTGAACCAGGGACACTCCTCGTCACAATGGACGTGTCGGCCCTCTACACCAGCAACCCCCACAACGATGGCATTGCTGCAACTGCTCAGTACTCAATACCGACATCTGACAGTTTCCTGATGCAATTTCATAACGCATACACTTCATCCGGAACCACAATGTCTTTACCTTCAACAACCAGTTCTTCATCCAGGCACACTGAACAGCCATGGGGACCAAATTTGTACTTCAATATGCCAACATCTTCATGCACAGACTCGAACAAGACTTATTCTCCACGCAGGACCTTCAACCGAAGCTATGCACTAGATTCACCGATGACATTTTCTTCCATTGGACTCATAGTGAGCAAACAATGAAACAGCTATACGGTGACATCAACAAGTTCCATCCCACCATCAGATTCACCATGGAGAATTCTGAGGAATTGGTTGCATGCTTGGACAAACGCATCTCCATCAAGGACGCTCAGCGCAACACCTTACTGTAGCACAAGCCCACAGATAACCTCACGATGCCCCACTTCTCCAACTTCCACCCTAAGCACGTTAAAAAAAACATTCCCTACGAACATGCCCTCCATGTATACAAGATCTGCTCAGATGAGGACATTCACAACAGCCATCTCCAGACGCTGAAAGATGTCCGAATAGAAACGGGATATGGCGTTCGACTGGTCGTTCAACAGTTCTTATGAGATAAAGCAAAAATAAAAACTGCATCGGCCTCTTTATAACGCAAACGCGGCACACGGTGGACAGAGTACCCTTTTTTGTTTAGCAGTCCGCCGGAGCGGACAAGCTATATCATTTTCTCTGGAGTCTTCAGCATGTCATTGATGACGACGAAAATCTCGCCTGGGCCATCCACACACCTCCACTTCTTGCCTTTAAACAGCGGCACAAACTCAAACAGACCATCGTCCACAGCAAACTGCCCAGCCGTCAGGAGAACAGTGACCAGAATGCCACACAACTCCGCCGCAGAACCTCTGCAAGACATGCCGGATCATCGTCACGCATACCATCATCTCACGTCACAACACCATCCACCAGGTACACGGCACATACTCTTGCAACTCGGCCAACGTTGTCTACCTAATCCGCTGCGGGAAAGAATGTCCCGAAGTGTGATACATTACGGGGGGCATGCCGTTGCTCCGACAACGGATGAATAAACACTGCTCGATAATCATCAGGCAAGGCTGTCCCATTCCTGTTGGAGGTGTTATCGGACAACACATTTTATGAAATTGGGCACACAAAATGGAAGCAGGCTAATGTAACACTCAGAGTCTCTCCACCAAAAATCAAAAAGTAACAGATACCGATGAGCAGGCAAAGAGCATGTTTTTCGAATGCAAATGAGGGCTAGCGCAGAAGGAAAGCTGGATAGGATGGCACCTGCAGGAACGAAATCCCCACCCCATCAAAATTAGCACTTCTAAAATAGCCAAACAATCCATGGAGACACCTAAAATTAACATAGTTAAGCAAACGTTCCTGGCCCAACAAAACCTCTTTTGAGATCAATGACACACCTCTGGTTCAAACCCCGGAGATTCTATACTATTAATAACCAATCAGACAAAACAATTAACACACAGCCAAAACAATTTCCTCAACACTCGATAACATTGAGACGGGATGGCTAAAGTCGAATACTGTAAATAAAATATTAGCAATTGAATCGCACACTGCGCCGAAGTTCAGGTATAATATTGCATGATGCGAGGGACTGACGGAGCGCTTTCGGGACAATCCGATTGCATGTCCTGACTGCGCTTCTCCGTCGACGTAAAATAAAAGAAAGCTATGCCGTTGTTGAACTTCACACTGAGTCCGTAATGGTCGTTTCGTCCACTCGCGCTAAAAGTGGACACTTCAGCTGTCACGGGCATTCGGCCTCTGATATTCAGATAAATGTTCTCAAAGGCGGCCTTCATGACATACGACAGCGCAGGGTCGCTGAGCAGAAACTGATAGCCAAGTTCCACACGCACGAGGACGACATCAACCGGGACCTTGGGTTCATGTCATACTATGTGTAACCCCCCAAGACTTGCTTGTACTTGCAACGTCTCGCTAATGTCCTGTCGGGAGACAAAACACATCTCTTTAACCAATACTTAATGCTATCCCCGCTCACATTGTCTGCACCTTTAAGACATGAATAGCGGATTCACTGTAAAGATTCACATTCTAATCAGTCGTCTGCAAACTCTGTGTGCCTTGCTTCTGGTCAGAATTCTCCACTCACCTGACGAACGAACAGCGTTTCGAAAGCTTGTGGTGTTTACAATCAAATAAACCGGTTGGAATTTAACCGGGTGTTGCTGCGTTTACCCGAGTCCATCGCCGGCATCACCACATCATGTTCTTTCTCGCTAAGGAATGTTTTGAAAAATAACGAATTACGTTGACCTGTGATACGACCGCTTGTACTTAATTGGACAGTTCAATTATATAATGACAGCACGAGTTAGCAATGGGCAGAGCCGGAAGAAGGGACTGATTTCCTCCAATGTGTTCACGGTAACTTTCCGAGCACTGTGTTTTCTGTCCATCTAATCAGAGGATAGCAGTGGATATGATTCTGGGTATCGTGTTGTCCAAAGAGAAGAGAAGGTACCGTGGATTTCCTTTGAAATGATAGTGATACCTTGGTAATTGTGTTTGTTTTGAATGTGGGAAAATACAAGGGTGGGGGGGGGACTGCAGAACATACTTTATTAATTGGTAGAGGAATAAGGTCAAATTGATAAAGGTCTGTCTGAGTCGGATGAGCTGTTAACATTTGTTGACAAAAATAAAGAGCAGTGGAATATTCCAGCATCATGCAAAAAAGCAAAATGAGGGAATTGACAGGCTCTTCGCAAAACAAATTGGGAATTTCCTGGATGATATTTCAGATGACGCAGAATAAATAAGAATATTTGTGCTTTTCAGTGATTTCAGGACGAAAATAAATTGGGTAATTTGAATTGATAATGCAGGGCCGGGGAGAAATTTGGAAAAAAATGGAGGAATTAGTAGAAAGTAATGCAGCAGCACGCGCTAGATGCTTTCCACCAAGATACAATTAATGCATATTGAACCATTAAGGAAAATGAGACATCTGGCACGTTGAGACTGGATAAATATTGACAGGCATTAAAGAGTGCTTTTACATCTGCCTTTGAATGGAAAGGTCTTTCGATGATGCACAAGAAAGAGAACGTGGCGATGACAGCGTTGGACTGGGGTAAGCATCATAAGAAGTGTCACAACACCAGGTTACATTTCAACAGGTTTATATGGCATTACAAGTTTTCGGAGTGTCGCTCCTTCTTCAGGTGATTGATTAGTTATGTTCACAAACAGGGCATATATAGGCACCAACTCAATTTATACCATAATGTTTGGAATGTGAATCTTTGCAGGAATCAATTGTTAAGGGTACAGAAAATGTGAGTAGGAAGTGCGTTATGCACAGGTTAAAAAGTTGTGTACTGTCTCCAGCAGGACAGTTACTGAGGATTTGCAAGCCCAGGCAAGTCGTCAAGGATACAGGTGGCATGACATAAATCCAAAATCCTGCTTGAAACCATCCTCGTGTGTGTGGAACTTGGCCATCTGTTTCTGCTCAGTGATTCAGCGTTTTCGTGGGTCGTGAAAGCGTGTTGGAAAGCAATCACCTGAAGATCTGAGCCTGAATGCCTGAGGTTACTAAGAGAAAACATCAGTCTGGTGATTTTCGAGCGATAGTTATTTATCCTTGCAATAGTGTCACAATGGTGTTCGCAATGTACCATGCCTCGGTGCATCCTTTCCTGTAGCATATCAGCTAGACAAGGTTATCCGATTGGAATGAATATTTAGCGTGTGTCTGGTGGTTGGTGTCCTCACGTGAGATGATGGCACCGTGTCGATGATCCGGCACGTCTTGCAGAGGTTACTGTGGCAGTGTTGTGTGGTGTTGTGTTCAGTCTTCTCCTGAAGGCTGGAGAGTTTAATGCGGACAATAGAGTGTTTCAGTTTGTGCAATTGTCTGAAGGCGAAATGTCGGGGTGTGGGGATGGCCTTAGCTAGATGTTCGGGTTTATAAATGGCATGTTGAAGGCTCCAGAGAAGATGTCGTTCCTTCTCCGCTCCGGTGACATAGTTGACGACGAAGGGCACCCCACTCTGTCCGCCGTGTCCTGTGTTTGTCTTCTGAGGAGATCGGTGTGTTTTTTTCAATGTGGAGCATCAGAACTGTTGGTTGAATCAAACGACATATCCTGTTCTTGCGGTGGGGGTGGGGGGGGGGGAGGCATCTTTCAGCGTCTGTAGCTGTCTGCTGTGATCCTTCAAATCTGCGCACATCCTATGTATATAGGGAGGGTTGTCCACAGAAGATGAATTCTTGAATGGGTTTCAGGCGGACGCAGGAAAAGTGAAACATCGTGAGGTGACTGTCTTTGACGGATTGTAATCGAATCCGGAAAAATAGTCCATGGTGAGTGTGATGTTGGGATGGAACTTGTTGACGTCTCAGACAGTTGTTTCTGTGATTGATCGCCATGAGTCCAACGGAAGAAAATGTCATTGAGGCATCTAATGTATTGCGTCAGTGGAAGCTCCTGTGCTGTGTCGAGGTCTTATTCGAATCTCTGCTTGAAGATGTTGACACATTCAAGTGAAAGTACGGTCTCACGGCTGTTCCGTGTGTCTGGGTGAACAAGGTGAAGATGTGATCCAGGAAAAAGGGGATGAGATGTGGAATTGCATCTGAATATTTACAGTTGTCGGTTTTGAGTACTGAGATGGTTGCAGCAACGCTGTCGTCGAGTTGGTTGTTCATGTCGAGTGCTGAGACATCCTATCTGAGGCGGAGTGTTCCTGGTTCAACTGTTCCATGTGTGCTGATAGCCGGTAGACAGTCTATAGTGTCGCCACAGAAGCTGGGGGTTACTTCTAAAATGGGTTTCAAGATGCCCTCGTTGTAGCCGGAGAGGTTATTCTACACGGCCCACTTGCCTGGGACGACGGGATGGTCGGGTGTGTTGGCCTACTGTATCTTCAGGGGGCAATGAGAGCATGGAGGATGCTCTGGATCAACGTTCTTGATCAGTCTGTTGAGTTGACGGATGTGTTCTTTTGTCGGATCTGGGGGTTTCCATGCTGTTCAGTTGTCAGTGCACTTCTTTGCAGTAATCCGTTCTGGTCAGTACGACAGTGGCCCACCCTTTGCTTGTTGGATTGATGACTCTGTTGTGTTTGATATTGACAATACAGATGGTGTTCCCCTGTGCCTGGGTGACGTTTGGTGCTGTATTTTGAGTGTGGCTGATGAATCAGGCACTGATACCCATCCTGATCGCTTGGGCATACATGTCAAGTCGAGGGCAGCTGCCTTCTCGAGGAGCACAGTTTGACTAATTATTCTTTGGTTGCTGCACTACGGTTCTCTCTCTGGGCTGCACCGATTCTTTGGTTGGCTCATTGTGTTCGCTGTTGGCCTCTTGGGGTTCGTGGAAAGCACCCGCAGCCTCATTTGCCTTGCAGATTCTGCTGGTTCCACTGCGAGACTTACAGGGACCATTTTGGTGGTGGGGCAGAAATTGAGCCTTTGCCTGGGAACTTCGATTTCGTCTGGTTGAAGTCTGTAGACCGACATATTGACAAACGACTTCCCTGCAACGACTTCTCCTAATGGTACTCGGGGAAGCTTGGTTGCTGCTGGTGGAGATCCCGAGTTTCTTAAGTTTCCTGTTCTTGATGTGCATGCTGATGGTGAAGATGTGTTGTCTCATCTGTTTTGCAGCATTTCAAAGCTTGACTGAATCCTGAGTGCAAATTGAGAATATGGACTCTATCTTGGTTTCCAGATTCTGGTGTCTTTTGGAGAGCTGGGTGAGGATTGTGAAAGAGGTGCAATGGCAAAGTTTTTCAACATAGTCTGTGTTACAATTTGACATAAGTGAGTTTGTGGTCTATTGTCCTTTCGGTATTTTGTCTGATCTCTTGCATCTTTGTAGAAACTTGACGCCTGTGTCAATATGCACAGGCGTTTTGGAGGTCCTCTCCACTTGGAGCCGGAAGTTTGTGTTGTCGATGGTCGCCATTATGTGGAGGTGCCCCCGTTGGACTAGGGTGAGCATAGTAAGAAGTTTGACAACATCAGGGTAAAGTCCAACACGTTTATTTTGTGGCACAAAATTTCAGAGTGCTGCTCATTCTTCAGGTGAGTGAGGAATTGTGTTCATTAACAGGGCATATACAAACACAAATTCAATTTACAAGATAATGCCTGGAATGTGAGTCTTTACATGTAATGAAGTCTTAAAGGCACGGACAATGTGAATGGAGACAGGAATAAGTACAGATTAATGATGTATGTAGCAGGACAGTTCGTGAGATGTTGCAAACCCAGGCCAACCGCAGGCGTCACAGATAATGAGAGATAATCCCAGGATCCCGTTTGAGACCGTTCTTACGTGTGCAGAAGTTGTCAACCAGTGTCTGCTCAGTGATTTGTGTTGACGTGTCTCGTGAAGGCCATCTTGGAGAACGCTTACGCGAAGATTAGATGCTGATTGCCTGTGACTGGTGAAGTGGTCCCCGACAAGAAGAGAACAGTCCTGCCTGGAGATTGTTGAATGATATTCATTCATCCTAGTTCTAGCACTTGCATGTTCTCCCCAAAGTACGTCCCTGTGTACATATTTTCCTGCAGTGTATCAGATAAATAATGCCGGCCGAGTTGCAAAAGAATGTATCATGCAACTGGTGTATGGTGTTATCACGTGAGCTGATGGCATCCTTGTCGATTATCCGGCAAATCTTGCAGAAGTTGTTGTTGCAGGATTGAGTAATGTTGTGATCACATGTGTCCTCAGTAATGGGTTGTGCGCCTCAGACAATTATCTGCTTGAGATTTCGTGGTAGTTTGAAGGCAAGGAAACGGCATGTGGGGATGGCCTTGGTGAGATTGTAATCTTTATCTGTGCCAGTTTGAAGGCTCTGGATTAGTTGTTGTAGCTTCTCTGCTCAGGGAAATACCGGACGATGAACTTTACTCTGTGCGCCATTTTGTGTTTGTCTTCTGAAGAATGCTGTTTTTCGCTGTGTCGTGGCAGAACTACGGACTGATGAGTCCAGAACCATATTCCTGTTCTTATGAGCGCATCGTTCAGCATCTCTAGGTGTCTGATTGGTTCTGCTCATCTGAGAGGAATTTGTGTATATCGAGGGCTTGTCTGTATGGGACGGCTTCCTGAATGTATTTAGGGTGGATGTTGGAGAAGAGGCGCATTGCGGTGTTATCCATAGACCTGAAGTGCAATGACGTGCTTTGATGACAGTCCTTCATGGAGATGCGTGTATCCAAGAATACACCGATGCCCGAGAGTAGTCTAAGGTGAGTCTGAGGGTGGGAATGGAACTTGTTGATGCCATTATGTAATTGTTTCAATGATTATTCGCCAGCATTCCAAAGGAGGAAAATGTCATCAATATATTTAGTTAATAGCATCGCTTCAAGGCCCTGTTGGTGAATAGTTTTATTCAATCTGTCTACAAGACGGGCTGGATCATCGACACGGGTGCCTACATCTCGCCCGAGAATATCATCAAATAGATTTACAGTTCATACTCTTGTGACTTGGCCAACATTTTCGACCGAAGCGCAAACTGATAGTCAAGTTCCGCGCAAGAGGACGGCCTCAAACGGGATCTTGGGCTCACATCACACTATCTGTAATGCCAACGACTTGCCTGGGCTTGCAACATCTCATTAACTCTCCTGCTGGAGGCAATAGATACCTCTTTAACCTGTGCTTAACCCTCTCACCACTCGCATTGTCGACACCTTTAAGATTTGATTACCTATAAAGAATTGCATTCCAACCGTTACCTCGTATATTGAGTTTGTGTCTCTATATGAACTGTTTGTGAACACAACTCTTGAATCAACTGATGGAGGAGTGACACGTCGAAGGCTTGTGTAACGAAATGAACCTACAATAGAGAGGAGGCAGGAACAAATCAGGGAACTGCTCTTCGGAAATACGAACAATAATCAGTGCTTTATTTGTTCGGGGGTTGCGGGGGGGGGGGGGGGAGCGGAGAGAGAGAAAAAAACAGGCAAACATCAAAAACCAGATAGGAGACAGTGAGGGAATGATTCCAAAAATTGCAGAGTCACTCGTGATCAGTGTAAGGTGAAAGTTCAGGAATCGCAATTTCTGAAAAAAAAGAGCGTTGTGGGATAATTAGGCCTAACAGCACGTGAATATTAATGAAACGTATTGTTGGGCTGACGACTGGATAATTTGATGAAAATGCAAAAATATTTGAAAATATCGACTTCTTTGATGTTCTGGAGCAAAATGAGTTATCAATTCTGGTGGTCACACTACCAGAAATTTGTGGAAGCTTTGGAGTAGGTGCACAAAATACTTACCAGGATGCTGTCTGGTATGGAGAGCATTAGCTATGTGTAGAGTTTGGAGAAACTTGGATTGTTCTCACTTGAGAGACGGAGGTTGAGGGGAGACCTGATGAAAGTCAACAAGGTATTGAAAGGCATGGGCGGAGTAGATAGTCAGAAGTATTTTCTTCAGGTGGACGAGTCAATTACTAGGAGCATTTTTTTAAGGTGCCACGGCAGTGTCAAAAGAGATGTACGAGGCAGTTTTTTTTTACACAGAGTGTGCTGGGTGACTGGAGCTTATTGCCAAGGGATGGTAGTGGAAGCAGATATGGTAGTGACTTTTACGGGGCTTCTTGGCAATACATGAATGAGATGGGAATAGAGGGATATTGTCCCCGGAGGCACAGACCGCTTTATTTAAGTCGGCCAGCATGTTCGGTGCAGGTTTGGAGGGCCGAATTGCCTGTTCCTGAGCTGTATACTTTCATTATTATTTGTTCATTGTCTTTGGAGCAGAACTATTCTTGAATTAAATAAATGTAAATCAAAAATAAATGAGCGAAATGAAAAAAAATCTTAAAATGTAATGTCCCTTCTCAGAGATGAGGTGTTGATATTTAGATCAATAGGGCTTGATATAAGTATTCTTAAACCTCACAATATGTAGTGAAGACATGGATGGTTTTGAGTCCATCAGTTCAAAGTTAGCAGGTGATACGAAGTTTCGATAAAATGCCATCTCTAGATATTCTGTCATGTACAGATAACCTTGAACTTGAAAACAACTTTGAAAAACTGGAGATTGGGAAGAAAATGGTAGGTCAAGTTCAATTAAGGCAATCGCGATGAGGTTCAATTTAGTGGTAAGAATAAAGAAATAACGCACAACTATCAAAATATTTAAAATTTTGCAAATGGCGAAAAACATCCGTCTGCACACGTAAATCCTTCAACAGACAGGATAATTTGGAAGAATTTCTCATAACATGCAACGTATTTTAGTAGTGATCATTTTGCGTATTCTGAACAATCACACCTATAAGAACATAAGAACATAAGAAATAGGAGCAGGAGTAGGCCATTTGGCCCTTCGAGCCTGCCCCGCCATTCAATAAGGATTTGGCTGATCTGTCGTGGCTCAGTTCCACATTCCCGCCCCCTCCCCAAAACACTTAATCCCCTCGCTTATCAAAAACCCATCAACCCGCGTCTTAAAAATATTTAACGAGGCAGCCTCCACCACTTCAACCGGCAGAGAATTCCAGAGATTCACCACCCTTTGAATGAAGAAGTTCCTCCTCAATCCCGTTCTAAACTTCCCGCCCCCCCCTTGAGGCTGTGCCCTCTAGTCCTATGGTCCTTTCTGAGCGGGGAGAGTCTCTCCACCTCCATCCTATCCATCGCATTCATAATCTTATATGTCTCAATGAGATCTCACCTCATTCTTCTAAACTCTAACGAGTACAAGCCTAGTTTATTCAGCCTCTCCTCATAGCTCAACCCCCTCAACTCCGGCATCAGCATAGTAAACCTCCTCTGTACTCCCTCCAAGGCCAAAATATCCTGGCGTAAGTGTGGCGACCAAAACTGCACACAGTACTCCAGCTGCGGCCTCACCAGTGCCCTACACAGCTGCAGAAAAACCTCCCTACTTTTATATTTAATCCCCCTCGCTATGAAGGCTAGCATCCCATTCGCCTTCCTGACCACCTGCTGCACCTGCAGGCTGTTTTTTTGCGACTCATGCACAAGGACCCCGAGGTCCCTCTGCACCATCGCCTGCTGCAGTTTTTCGCCACGTAACTAATAATCCTTCCTACCATTTTTCCTACCAAAGTGGACTACCTCACACTTGCCAACATTAAATTCCATTTCCCAGTTCCTGGCCCATTCTCCCAGCCTATCTAGACCCTTCTGCAGACTCTCCACGCCCTCCGCGCAATTTGCAGTTCCACCAATCTTGGTGTCATCAGCAAATTCCGACACCATACACTCGGTTCCCTCCTCCAGATCATGTATATAAATGGTAAATAGCTGAGGCCCCAGCACCGAACCCGGGGCACACTGCTGGTCACCAAACTGATTGTTTAGTACTTGTTTACCCAAGTTATATAAAAACTTATGAAAGCCATGCTGTCCTTACCTGGAGAACTGCATTCAGTTTATATTGCCAAGTTTAAGGAAGGATGTAAAGCCATTGGACAGGTTTTGATACTGGATTTGTAGAGCGAATTGGAAAGATACTGACTGCTGTTATTGTAGAAAGGAAAATAAGTATGAGAAGACTTGGTCCATGGATTCAAGATCTTGAGTTTTGTCGACTGTTCCCACTGAAGACATAATAACATATGAAATGGATAATGACATGCACAATGGTCGAAACAGATAATAGCTGGTCAAGGGACATAGCAATGAATGTGACCAATTCGTTTTGCAAACTTTTCAGTGAGAATATTCGAATCAACCTGCAGCAAATCAAAGAACGTAGTTTGCACACTCCACATATTAAACAAGTGAAACCACCAGTCTCCCCAGACCTTACACGATTACCTTTTCTACATTTCGGTGGCATAAATGAATATCAAGTCAGATGAGTTCGTCACTCTCTCTGATCACCCAATAACTTGTCTGCACTGCTTGTTCTCCAAAACTGTACATTGCCGAGTTTAGACTTATTTTCTGCTCTACATCCAACAAGTTAACGTTTCAAAGCATATGTACAATTAGACCCCATTCTCTCTCAATACAATAATTCAGTGTGTGCCTGTAATAATTGTACTGACGTTTACTCTTTTTCCGACATTTGCTGCACGGGCACAGTTGCAGTTACAATATGTATTTCCAGTCTGTGAATTTCAATGCGCATCTTCCAATGAATGCTAATCTTCCTTAGGAGGGCTGTAGTATTAAACCTCACCTGGTGTAGCCGTTAAAAAAAAAGAATACCAGGCAAACTGCTGAGAATATGTCGAGTTTTGTTTTACTGCCGTTAGTTAATTTAGCTACCATTTATTATATTTGTTCATCCCAAAAGTGTGCCCTGTCTGATCAAAGAAATCCAGGGTTCTTGTAGTTTACCACTGCAGTGTTAAATGCGATTTGTAGCCTTTCCATTGACTCGGGAATTCAGAATAAATCATGTGTTTCTTCTACATTTCCAACATAAAATCTTTCAGAAACCTTGGTTCCGTGCATCTGCGGATGATCGATGTTCGCTAATACCACTTAGCATCCAGAATAAGATTTCTACTATCGTTTTGTTGTCAGCTATCAAACAATTAAAAATTGGCTTCCGGTTCTCAACAATTTAGTAGTTTCAATTTTATTCACACTGGGGATTCATTTCAGCATTTGACAATACCTGGTCTTCGATCCAACAATTTGTTAATGGCAGTTCATATTGAAAGAGTAGTATTTTTACCATATGAGATTGCAGATTTTTTTTGCTCACCGAAATCCCTTAGGGTTGTGTTCAGTTGATGGATCACTATGAGGAGAATTCAAAAAAATAAACAAATTCGCAACTAGATGACAAAGGAGGCAAAGTAACGTTCTCGTCATTCGTATCAACTGACTGTTGTCAACGATTTTGTTGAGAGAGATTGTTATTTTTATCACCTTCAGTATCCTCAATAGATTGCAAGTGGTTGAATCACATTAAGTGGAATTATTAAATGTTGCAGCAGCCTGTTTCAAAGGCTACGAGCTTACATATTAGACCACTCTTCCTATTTTTCGGTATGTTTCATAAATCGTCATATCAACACATTGTAAAAAATGTTTGAAAACACAAATGCAGGTATTAATCTCATCATAACCTATATTTTAATACTAGCTCAGGTTAGTGACGTTCTCTCATCAGTTATATTTAAAATGTGGAATCAAATCACTAAACACATCTGTCTGTTCAACATCTTCCAATTTAATGTATATTTCATTGTACTAGAATGCATATTGCCAGCATACATTTGGTGTTTGCATCAGAAATGAAAATATTGCTGGGTATGTTAACAGAACCATTTCAGATTTCCGTCATATTTTAACAGTGTAAAAAAATAATTTTCCAGCTCATGGTGGGTAGACTGCAAACAAAAAGTAAAGGAATAGCACAGCAAGCTTGGATTGATGTGTAGATCAGGAAACCACGATATATCTTTACGTGTATGTGACGTTGCATCCTTTGATATGGATGCTGTGATTATTATTATGCGCTGTATATCACGTAGTGCATTATTTTAATTGTACCCATTTTCAACATTCATCCCCGAAAACTATACTCGTTGCCTGGTATCTTCCATGACAATCCTCCTTTTCCGCAGTTGAAGTGCTGAGAGATCGAAATACAACCACCTGGTGGCTCCATGGTAAAACGGATATGCTCTTCATATGAATAGTCCTAGAATGTGGAATTTGTTTCAGCGAATAGAATAACTGCGTCAATTGAAACCACAAGAAAGGTTAAGCGACGTGAATAAACACAATTTTCAGATGTTGGAATAAATGAAAGCATGGACGAATAACTACAGTGCAGATTTTTTTTGTTATTTTCCTCGTTCACAGTAAGCTGCAGAATGAACAAATTCTTTATGCAGGTTATGCATTTACATACAAATCAGTTGGAGGAAGAGAACTGAGATACATGCTGATTTGCTTGCAAGACATTTTCACTAAAATTGCAGCAAAATATTGTGAAACTGGTTTAATTTAATGATGCCACAGAGTGGAAGACTCAAAGGCACTCAAAGCGAATTCCCTTAACATTAACATCACCTGGTCGGACATAAAGACGTATGCCAAATTGTGGGAAATTCTGATTCTGTTCAACATGTCCAGGGGCGAAAATATGACCGACTGATAAAAAAAATGTTCACGGTCGTCAACATATCAACAACCAGCGCGACGCGACCTATTTCAATTTGTGTTCAGCATACCTTCCAGTTCGAATCGTGTTCTATGCTTCGTTTATTCTAACTTATTTTCCGCAGAGTACAATTGAAGAAACAATAGCACTTCTTTTAGAGGGAAACGGTAAGATGTATTCAACATCCTCAATTTGTTTTCTTTCAGTTTGATGGTGTGCTTTTTTTTTAATTCACAAAATCTGGCTGTGCTGGACATGCTCACATTTTTCGCCATCCTTTCAAACAATACACACACTTATCTGTGACTGCCACTTGAAATCCCGTTGTCTGCATATTTTCATCGCATGTCTCTGCTCAACTGGACGCACAGACCTTCAACAAGTTTGCCAGATCAGCACAGGGAAAGGTGATTCAACAATATTATGAATTATTACCTGCATCTTTCTGGCCAATGATGTAATCTGCAGATAAATTACATCACAATGATTCAATATGATATGAAGGGCTTGAAGTTAAGCCAATGATGATTAGATATGTTTTTCATATTTACATGGAAAATTGGTTGCCTTGCTCTTTTGTCGTGAAGTTAATATGCTAACAATTAAATATTTAAACAAGCAAACTGAGCCGACTGGGGGCGGTGAGAGGGCGGAGGGGGAATCAGCCCCAACTTCAGTAACTCCCAAATGCCTCTCTCATTAATTTTGCAATGTTTCATCACTTTCTGGGGGATTTCAGACTTCAATAAGCAATACAATATTTGCAACACATTAAATTACTTGGGTGGTGCATGCAAAACCCAGTAGTTTCGCAGAATTACATAGATTCTGTTTTGATTCTTTTAACATCTGGAAAGAGCAACAGATGTTTTCATAATTATTAAATAAGTGAAACAGAACAGGAAAGTAATAAGGAACAGATTGGATTCTGCTTCTGGACTATTTAGGCAAGAAACCTCTGCAAACCGTTTCCATCAAATTTCCCCAAACTAAATGTTGATGATTGGAAACGTCAGAATTTGTTTTAAGAAAGAAACAAACCCAAAACGAAAATTGCCAGAATTACTGTGCTAAACTTCCAACGTTACTGAAAACCATCCGAAACAAACATTGATGCGAAAACTTGGCGGCGAAAAAGCATGAGTGAATGCACATTGTGGCAACTCAGAAAGAAGTATTGATCATCCATCTTATTTGTCGAACCGAAATATTATTGAATCGTTTCATACCTTTGTGGCTTTTTTGACGTTCCAATGCTTCGAGCTCTTTGAAAACAAAATTATTTGTTTATTATCCAAAATAAATTGCACAATTAAACGATCGTTCACCTAACTTGACATTGGCGAAGTCGCTGTAGATTAGAATTTAAATTAGGAATCATCGTTGCTTCAGTATGAAGGGAGCAGTGATATACTGAAATAATTTTCATTCCATTTCGCTGTCTTGCAGGGTCCGTTTTTTTTTGCTTTCTGATCAATTGCACTTGATTTCTGAGACGCTTGTCGATATTAACCTAAAGAAAAAACACTGACATATTGGGAGCTGGAAGGAGATTCAATATGTACTTTAAAAATGAACCATATGAATGCATTGCGGGGAGAAAATGACGACTTACTAAAAGCAAATCGAACCGAACAGCGGAAGTGTTTACTTAGTTCCCTGAAAGAAGATGAAACAAAATCCTTATTTCATTGGGAGATCCAGACAACTGCTGATTCAGTTTATGATACTCTGCTCTTAATATGTTTGAAATGCCGTTTTCCAACAAAAGAAAACGTTCTTCTTACAAAACAGTTAAATGTGTTCGGTGTAGCTATGGCAAATTAATTGTCAGCTAATTTGTTTCAACTAAACTCGGCCTGCATTCTTTGAAAGAGATTGGCTCAAGTTGAAATCTGTCCTAAATCTTCTCAAATTGCTGGATTCGATAGTCGAAGATGGCAGGGATGGATATTAAATGTTGGCCCAGATAGGGATGTTTAAACCTCATGTAGAAATAGAACAAGTGTCCAAATAAATTCTAATTTCCCTTGAGGTTGCGATAGTATATTATTTAGTGAAATAGTCACAGGTTAATTTGTCCTTCTTTATCTTGGAATGTACGGGCTGCAGGCGATCAGGCATTCTCAGGGATGGATTGTGGAAGATGAACAAAATTATACTATGTCTTGAGAAGGGTAAGGTTGGTTTTTCATGTTATGTCACAAACACATACATAACTGCGTTTTCCAGTAACTCGCGCTATTGATCAATTGATTTATTCATAGACATTTATGGAACATAAGTCCGTTGAGAACATGAAAGTTTATGATTTTAATGCCCATGAATATTGAAGGAGAAGAGTTGTTTTTAATGTGTATCAGGCAAAGTCACCCAAGGGGACGACATAATAAAAAAATCATTATTAATAAAAAAGACAACAATAATATTTCGAATCGAGTTCTTATTGTTATTATTGTTACCAGTAATATTATATACACAGTGATACATTGGAATGCATTGCTATAAACTGAATGTAGTGATATCAATATAACAATGGGAGAACAACAGGATTAACGATTGGAATAACGTAGCAGCACCAGTGAAGAGCAGAACAACATTCATATAAATTCGACGATAACAAAATAAAATCAGCTATAATTACAGTTAAGTTATTTAAAAAATCCTAGCATGGAAACATTAAGCAGCTTATTCACAAGAGATCAATCAAACAATGATTTCACAAAAAAAACTAATATTATAATAAAATTCGCTTTAAAGAAAAATCTGTTAAGTGTTGTCGGGAATGGTGATAGTGATTGCATATATTTATCAACGATTTTTTTGGGGGGGATTGATTGAATTGACGTAAAAGGCAGTGCACCACTTTTTCCCCATCCCTGCAAACCTAGTTTTGTTCTGCCGTGCAGTCAGGCAGTTCCGGATGCAAATTTTACATTCCATGTTTTGTCGCTGTGGAGTCCGTTGACTGTCAATGAGTATAATGTTAATGAAGAAGTAGATGCTGGTCTGAATCAAGCCATGCGAGCCAGTTTGTGCGACCATGTTCAATGATTAGCCAGGAGACCGAAAAGGCATTCAGGATCAAATCCAATCAAATTGAGTTAAATATGTAACATGATACAGACGGTCAATTTCTTTGGATACCCATGGTGGTTTTCCAAAAAGCAAACTGTATAGTCAATTATTTTAAATCTCTTGCAAGTTTCTACTTTTTTTTTAGTTTCAACATGGTGCTACACCCTTCTCGTTTTTTCTCTCAGCATATACCACACTTAAATTGTCACGTTGAGATTGCAGACTTGCTCTGAATCGTTTCACCCAAAAAATTTAAAGAATCGAAAGAGCTGAAACGTATTTAAGACATCACATAAATGTTAAGGTTTAGAATTCAGAAATTCTTATGATTTCATTCTGTCTGCAAAGCATCCAACTCACATTCCAGGCTTCGAAGTTAACCATGACGCTTTTTTTTGTGCGGTGCCAAATGCATTATGAGTGTTTATTCAAAATTGTGTCTGCTCTGTTATTTTGTCATCTAAATACAGTGTTTATCTTTTTCCAAATATTTAATTCGACGCCATTTATAAGCAGTATTCTCAGCAATTGATCTGGTCTTCCTGATATGTTTCCTTAACATATTAATAATTGCTGCTCAATACTCATTTATGCATCAATTTCGTGGACGTAATTTTCAGAGTTAACAACAAGTTAAGGGCTGATTGTTTATGGGATGAAATGTAGAATTGAGAAAGATTATAGAAATATTTGTGCATGGCAGCAGAAAGGACGTTCCTGGAGAAAGTAACACACAAGTGGATCATCTACATTTCACACATGAAGTGCACATGTGAGTTTGTAAATCAGAGACATGACTGAAAATACGGAAAACGTAATGAAAATTCTTCTAGTCGAATCGATTATTCTGGTTCTGTAGAATAGATTAGTGCATCGCTGTATCAGAAAGCGTTCAAATACCTTCGTTGGTACTTATTGTTTTTGGCCTTAATTTAATCAATGATAGCGCGCAACATTTGGGAAATGCACAACATATTTACAAACATTCTCAGAGGAAATTCCTTCCTGAACCGGGAACACCCAATACATCCCGATAGATTTACCAAATGGCATCAGCGGTACAGAGAAAACAAAGTTCATTTTCAGCCCTGTTTTGCAGCAACAGACAGGATGAAGGTTTCTTCATCTTTTCATGTAATTTTAGGTTAATTGATCCTTTGCGAATGTCTGTTTCATCATTCTATATGACTGAAGTCAAGTTGACCGTTAATGCTGATGTAAGTTGCGTTGCTTCTGTACTAGAACACGCACATCTGAGAATAATCAACAAAAAATAAACGTTTTGGTCTGCATCCCAATATATTTAACAGATCATTGGTCTAATTTCAGATTTTGTAGAGCACCGAATGCGAAACTAAAAATCACAGTTTTCGTTTTAATATTTGCCTCAGCCTGAACGTGCAACATTTCCGTTGTGATTTGAAGCTTCGAAAAAAGAAATGGAGTTAACCACCTCGGGCGTCTGTTTAATGCTAGGTTGGAATCTTGCTTTTTAGATAATTTCACCGCTATACATTCCATTATAATCAAAGGAATTACGATGGATCTGTTAGCAAGCGTAGCGTTCATTTTCATCTTTTACCTGTTGACAAATTACTGAATCAACCGTTCATGAGACTCTAATGTAATTCCAGCTGTTGTAAGAATGGTTAATGTAAGTACACATTATTGTCCGGCTCTTTTTGCATTGATAAAAACGAATGAATAAAGGTTCTTGAATGAAGGCAAATGTATGAGAGGAACGTGACAACTCCACCTTCATCTTTCTGAATGATCGTTCTTTCTAAATAAAAATGAAACGGAAAATTCATGTTACTTTCGATGAAATTGGAATCAAACAGACTTGTTCGGTTTTGTGCACGCTGTTGGGTTTATGCTTCCCTATTTTCCAATCATGAGAATTGCATTTTCCACGTAAAAACAAACGATTTGTGATTAATGATAAATTGTCTTCTCTGCAATATGCGTTTGAATGCCCTCGAGTTCTTTTTTGCATATAGGTTGATGTGATGTTTTGTTTCCGTGCGGATAGTTCTGTCTCCGCATAGTACTTTCGAATCTATACTCCTTACAATGCGGACGACGGGCACTCGGCCTATCGTGTCTGCACAGACTTCCGAAACTCCTTCTTACCCATACACGTTATTTTTTCCCCTATCGGAGCAATATCATGCATTGCAATGGTTATTCAACCTATCTTGCACATTTCTGTGTAGTACGGGACAATTGGCATTGACAATCATCCTAACCTCCTTCCTTTCCCATACTTAGAGATCAAATCTGCTCTGCTTTGCGGAGATAAAAGCTTAATTGATTCCTCGAAAAGGTATAAAACCTGTTTGTTGTTTCATCCACTTTTGAAAACAGGCAGACCAAAACAACAGTTCCTGTCTGGAATCTTATAGAACAATGCAGAATTTGATCTCATGCAGAAAAAAAAATCCTTTCTGCTCACTTTGTGATGCTTCATGAAACCATTAATCCTAGGTCACTTTTTTTTTCATTTTGAAAATGTTCATAACTACTTATGATTCCAACATATAAAATATAACTGACAATCAAAAAGAATTTTAGGAATTCAATGACCATCGCGTACTTTCGGTGGTTTAATGACAGATAACCGAATTTTTATGGATAAAGTTGATGACTTCTCTTTGGAAAGTCACATTCCATCCTCTCAATTATTAAAAAAAAAGGCTTGTTTTTAATATATATGTGTGTGTGTCTACCAGATTGGACAACAGTGCCCAGACATTTGCAATATTTCATATTCTAACATACCGTGATTAAATACCCTGTCTGACAATCCTTCGTTATTACGCAGCTTCATATTTTGAATTTGTAGTTAACCTTAGCGTTGGTAGTCGTTTAGTTAAGTCCTCTATCTCAGTGTTTCCATATCAAAACTTAATCTGCATTCTTCGGTCGATTGGATGCTTATTGAATGTCTTTTCGGTATTGCGCAATTTTCGTCATTCATCCTCATTGCCCATTCTGATAACAGAGTAGCTTTCATATATTTTCCTTACCACAGAAGGTAACTGTAATTTTTAAATAAAACATAATGAAAAACTACGTTATGTGGATGTACCTGCATTTTCCTGTAGCTGGATCAACTTCTCGATCACTATCATAAAATATGAAGAAGGCTTGACTGAGTTCAGACATGCACTTTTAAAATATAAGCGGAACACATTCTGAACGTTGGCAATATGGATTGGACACGTATTTTTCTCTGAATGTTGCATAGCTACTGTATTTGGAAAACATTACATGACGTTCCCATGAAACCTGCATCCTGCAGTTTGCAGATACATCTCAACATGAAGAAGATTTCAATATGAAAAATAAGTGATTATGTCTGTTTTCTTCATTGTCCCTATCTAAGGTACGTGTTGGTTTTTAAGGGGTCCAAGAGAAGAGTGAAATCCAAAGTGTCAGCACTGTATTCACTAAACCTGAATTGCGCTGAAAGCAAAAGCATTGTTATAGTGCAGATTTTTATCATGTTGGTGTTGGCTATCTTCAAAAATTACAGAATCAGTAATACACAGATTCGAGTTGCTGGGTATTTTCAAAAGTTGACATCCAAAAAAAAAAGTATGGTGCATTTCAGCGGACATGACAACATCTACCCAACGGGAATGGAGCTATTGTTTCCAGTTCAATGAACGCTCGTCAGAACAGAACAGAAAGAAAATGTGACGATGCGTATGCTATAATGGTAGGTAAGGGGAGAGGAGAAGATGGGAGAGTTTTAATTGAGAAACATGTCATGGATAAAAGACAAAGACATCGGAGGTAGGGATGATCAAGACAGAAAAGTGACTGAGAATTCCCGTTTAGAGATCATAATATGAATGTGGTTGAAAAAAAGAAATCTGAGGGCAATGTGAGGCACAACTGGTTTGGAGGGGTTGTGGCGTTGGCAGGATGGAGTCACACTTGTGAAAGTCACGTACAAAAAATGGAAGGAAGGAAATTGAGCACAATATATAACATGTGAAATGATAAAAGTGAATTAATAGGAAAATGAGATGGCATAGGACAACAAGATGAATTGTAGAGGAACAGAGTTGAGGAGGAACTTCTTCACTCAAAGGGTAGTGAATCTCTGGAAATCTCTGCCCGTTGCAGTGGTGGAGGCTACCTCGCTAAATATATTTAAGACGAGGGTAGATAGGTTTTTGGTAGGCAAGGGGATTAAAGGTTATGGGGAGAAAGCGGGAAAGTGGAACTGAGCCAATTCAGATCACCATGATCTTATTGAATGGCGGCGCAGGCTCGAAGGACGAGATGGCCTACTCCTGCTCCTATTTCTTATGTTCTTATGTTATGTTCTTATGTTAGAATTCCCGTTCTGAAGTTGGTCAACACAATATAGTGCATGGGACGTTGTAACGTCTCGAATCGACGTTTATATGTGCTGTTCTTTGATTTTGCATAGAGCTTTACTGCAACATTGCAATAAAACAAAAGAGAGATGTTTGCGCATGAAAGCTGGAAGGTTTGTTGAAATGACGAACAAAAATAAAATGTGTTCTGTAAACTGGACACTCATTTATGACGGACAACATGTTTTCTGTAAGCTGGTCACCCAGTTTGACTTTGGTATGGCGGAAGTAATCTGCATTGGGAGCAGCAAATACAATGCCACAGTTTAGTAGAAATGCACGTGAAGGGCAACATCGCCTGAACGCGTAGTTTGCATTCGTGTGTGTTCAGGATGGAACAGTTACAAATAAAGGCCTCACACATTTGTTGAACTTTTAGTCATTTGTGTGACATGTATGTCGCTGGCAGCAAACGTTTATTGTTCATCCCTAGTTTCCCGAGGACAGTTCACTCAACCACACTTATATGCCATGCACAGCAGGCCAGACGACGAAGGCAGACATCCTTCTTGAGACAAACATTACTGAGCCAAAGGAATTTTGCCAAGAATCGACATTAGTTCCTTCATTACAAGTACATTGTTATTTCCAGGCACGTGTAATTGTATTTTATGGGCGGTATGGTAGAATTTTTTTTAGCACTGCTGCTGCACAGCTCTTGAGTCCCGGGTTCGATTTCCGGCTTGGGTCACTGTGTGAACGGCCTCCGCATGCCTTCGTGGGTTTCCTCCAGGTGAACAGGTTTCCTCCCACATTCTGAGTGATGTGCTGGTTCCTTGCATTGACGCCACAGGCGCCGGACTTTGGCGACGACGGAAATATCGCCGTACCTTCGTTATAGTTAATGTATGTCTCACTTGAGATAAAAACTAAACTGCATTTTTTTTAATCCAGCTTGTCGGTTTTGAGCTAGTACCCCCAGTGCATTAGCTAAGATAATGGATAATTAGCGATCATATGACGACACTATCAACTTCCTCTATTGCTTGGGGCATGCAGTGCCATGCAGCGCACCTCCATCCCACCAAACACCTCATCCACGGCCTCCTATGCAATCGTGAAATACAGAATGTTATGCCACCAACACCTAAAGGATGAGAGCTAACTGTTTTCAAACTATTTCCTTTTCAAACAACTGCCATGTGATTGTGATATTTATTTTACATTTCAGGTCACCTTTCTTCCTGATTCACTTAGTATTGATATTTTAGTCTTATTTCTCTGTTCAGTTAATTATGCATTCTTCCAAGGCGGCGCCAAATTGTTTATCTTTCAGAGTGAGTCGCTATTATTTGGAGAGACGAAGATCTTATAATTCTAGAGGATCTCGAATAGCTCGTCAAGTGGGTTGACGTGTGACAAATGGAGATCAGTCGAAATAAGTCTGATGTGAGGGACTTGGATAAGACAAACAGGGCGCTTTTTAAAAATGATGTACGCCTGTATGCTTGCAAGACTAGTCGTCAGAGGGACCTTACTGTGCATGTACAACAGCTGCGTAATGTATCAGAAGACGGAAATAACCTGCTTAAAAATGCTTGATGTTTGACTGTAGCTATTAGCTGTGGGTTATTAATTAAGGCCGGTGCGTTGATATTGCAGTTGCAGTCAGTGTTCCTTGACCAGAGCTAAAGCTTTGTTTTTAGTTGTGGAAACCACATTGTTATCGGACAACAGATTTTATGAAATTGGGCACACAAAATGGAAGCAAACTAAAGCTATCCTCAGAGCCCTTCATTAAAATCACAAAGTAACAGATGCCGATCAGTAGGCAATAACATTCTTTTAGAATCCAAATGAGGGCTAGCATATAAGGGAAAAAGGACAGGATGGCACCTCTAGGAACTAAATTAAAGAACACATCCCCACCCCAACAAAATTAGCACTTCTAAACTAGTCAAACAACCCATGGAGACACCTAAAATTAACATAGCTAAGGAAACGTCCCTGTTCCCTCAAACCTCTTTGAGATCAATAACACACCTGCATGTGACCACCACGAACATCTGATTTTCTTCTTTTAAGACTTTCCAACTCATTTTCTAGCCGCTTTTATGTCCTGATTTCTTGATAATAATGAGATAATTCCTTTATTTAATTCGTCTCTATTGTGCAAATGTCATAATTCACAAAACAAAGAAGTTACTCAACATTTCACCACGTACAGCTCGTCCTGGATATCTTCCAAACTGCAATATTCATTTTCCAGATGAACTTCCACTGCTGCAATTCTTAATAATGGATAATATATTATATGTCCTTTGTTCTGTATGCTAAATGAAAGAACTGTGATATTTTGAAAGCTATTTGCAATAACTCTAAGAATTAGCTTCAACAAACGAACACACACACGCACACACACAGATGGTTAACAATTTGGCAGATTGACTCCAATAATTAAGTTGAAATTCTTTGGGTTTGCTAAGCTATGGCGTTGACAACATAGTTGCCTCAGCACTGTTCAGCTGCAGACCATTATATTACACTTGTCACAATTTCTCAAGTACTACAGGCACTACATCGCCTGCTCAGTCATCTTTTCAGACACAAAAAACAATCTGCGTCCCACGCCTTCATCCCTCTAATTAGTTTCGAGCAATGCCTATCACCACATAGTACAATTGATATACATGAAATGCCATTCTATGTTTAAATGAAATAACTATGTAAATTCTTTCTTTGCTTTTGCCTCTGCCCTCTTCACATCCATGATCCATTATACTGTCTTCATTCTCTCCAATTTCAAATATGTTTTCAGTCCTTGACATTTGGCCTTACGCCTTTGTTACAAGTCACATCGGAAACGTCAAAGTGTCTTGTAAAGCTCACCTGACCACAAAACGGTTAATTGCAGTTTGGCTAGGATGAGAATGAAAGGTTTCGCTCCACGTGTGATTAATCTAATCCACGAGTAGCTACTATACAAAACAAAGTTCAATTAAGAATCTTGTTGGCATGTGTATTAAGACAATTGGAAAGAACTTTAAACAATTACAAACAATAAACACAACCACCACGATAATGTAAAACATTTAATGTTCCAACCAAAGCCGACATTCAATACATAACACGACCAGCCAGGCCCACCGCCCCACCACCCCGACCGCCGAAAATAAAAAATAATCAGAATACAGCATATGTTAAATCCCACTTGTTACAGGAATCCAGCCTGCGGAATTGAAAGCTGAAAATCCGTTGTGAATAAAGTCAGTAGAGATTGTACTCGAATCTATTTCACAAAACACAGTTTGTTTAAGGTAGGGTGGCAATAAGACTCTGCTCAGATAACAGATAATACTTTCAGAATAAAACAAATAAAACAGTGAGAGAGGGAGAGACAGAGACAAAGGCTGCTTCTCAACTTGCTGCCAAACTGTTTTCAACACAATCCTCAAAACGAAACTGAATGTTCCAAAATAAAAGAAGAAAAAATCACCTGTATGTCACAATCGGAACTAAAATCCTGATCACCTGACCAGCACAGCTGGGCTTCACCGCCGAAGCTGCAGGCTTCATGATTGAAAAACAAAACACGGTTTATTTAAGCTGTGCACTCACATCCCTTAAGTAAAAAGGAGCATCAACATTCAAAGAAGGTTTAATTTTTCAACTCCTTTCAGCTTCACTTTACTAGAAATCTATAACATACATATTTTTTTTTAAATATAGAAATTAAACGAGCAAACCCAACGGCAACATAATTCATTTTAGCCCTTGTCCTGCATTTTTGAACCTTCATTTAATTTATAACATTCGTGAGAACACATCGAATATCACTTTTTATCTGCCTGCCACATATATAAGTCTTAATCTAACTGAATGCAATCGTAGACTCCATCGCAAAAGACTGACATTTTTTGTCTTGCTCTTTTTCAAAGCCTTCGTCGCTTAAGGGTCAGTTTACATCAATGTTTCCCCGGATTACTGGCATTACAAATGATAAAAGTTACATAAGTTATTTTTTATTGGAGAAATATCGATTAGGCCATTCTATTACTTTGTTGTCTTCTTTCAAGCGCACAGCTTTTGCGGCATGAGTCGCACCGATAGCCACCTTGAATGGTTTTGTGGAATTTGGTGTAGCCAACTCATACACAATTGTTAACAGCGCATTAATGACGTCAAATATCTGTTGACGCTCGGCTCTCCACTGCAATATGTCACGCTTCTTCAATAAGTCAGTCAGTGGTGCAAACACGCTGTTAACAGCCAGGCCCAAAACAGCTCGTTATTTCCCTTCGTGTTGATGATATATGGAACTCCCCAGTCACCTTTCTTTTTACACTCCGTGGGGCATCTGACCATGTTCAATGATGTGACCGAGGTACGTGACTTGGACTCTTCCAAGTCACTTGCACTCTGAGCAATGTGTACCACCAAACCCGCCTCATGATTTAAGTAGAGAAATTCCATTCGATACTTCAAGTGATCTTCCTATGTTTATTTGAAAATCAACAGATTACCCATATACTTCACAATTCGGTAATCCTGAAATGTCTGGACATTGAAGAAAGTTTTCTCGGATTACAGTCTGAACTTGTACAAATGAGCCGTTGGACTGACGAATAGCAGATGTAGATAAAGTCTTAGTGAAACATTGTGGTATATCGAAATAGGGCAGGAGTTACTCAGTTTAATGATAAGGCGTTGGGGAGCGTTATACAACAATGCAATCTTATTTGGTTTAATTTTATTGATTTATTATTTTGAATAATTAGCATGCAGCTAAAAGTATTGTTTCTTTCACGTTGCATAGACAAAACATACCGTTCATAGAGAAGGAAGCGAGAGAGTGCAAAATGTAATGTTCCAGTCATAACAAGGATGTAGATTAAGACAAACTTAAAGCAAGTTAAGTTCATTCAAAAGTGTGACAGTAGCAGAGAATAAACTGTTCTTGCATCGGTTGGTATGTGACCTCCGACTTTTGTATCTGTTTTCCCAAAGGAAGAAGATGGAAAATAGAATGTCCCAGTTGCTTGGGCGTCCTGATCTGTAATCTCGAGATCTAGTTTTATAATTCCTTGAAAATGGAGTCAGAGGTGAACAGAGTGGTGCCGAAGGCTTCCAGCCTGCTTGTTTTCATTGATCAGAACATTGCATATAAGCATTGAGACGCCTCGTTAAAGTTGTAAAATATATTGTAAGGCTACGCTGGGAATATTGTGTACAGTTCGGGTCACCCTGTTATGGAAAGTCTATTATTAAACTGGAAAGACTTAGAAATGATTTACTAAGATGCGCCCGGTATTTGATGTTTAAGTTACAAGGAGAGGTTGGATAGATTGGGACTCCCCCCCCCCCCCCCCCCCCCCCCGCAGTATAGGAGGCCGAGGTATAATATTGTAGCCCTTTAAAAAAATAATGAGGGGCACAGATCAGCGAAATCGTACTTGACTTTTACGGAAATTAGGGGAGCATAAAACTAGAGGGCAAACGTTTGAGGTATTAGTAGAGATGGGTATAATTTTCAATTTTAAAAGGCATTTCAGACAATTATATTGGTAAGATGAGTACGAGATGGTATGGCTCAAACACGGGCCGTTGGGACTACCGTTGCATTGCGGATTCATTCGTCACAAGTAGGCTTGCATTAAAATTGTAATTAAGTTGTTGTGGAAATCCCCTCGACGTCACAGCCATCCGCATGTTAACATACACAGCAAGAGAATGTAGCATTGCCAATCCACATAACCTGCAAATCCTTGAACTGTCGGAGGACATGGAGCGCTCAGAGGAAACCCACAAAGACACGGGAAGAACATACAATCTCGACAAGGCAATGAAACAAGCCTGGTATCGAACTTGGTTTCCTGGTGGTGTGAAGCAACAGTGCTAATTAAAGTGCTACTGTGCCGTCCCTAGATTCGTGGTTAAAACACGGAGTGGCATGGACAAATTAGACGGAAGGGCCCGTTTCTATTAAGTAAACCTCAATGAATACGTGACTCTGTGACTTAGTTAGCTCACTTCTGAAATGTGGTTCGCGAGTTTATCATGCCAAATGGCCAAACGTTGATATACTAGGAAACATTTGGTGTCGCAAAGTCTGAAATTTCTGTCGCTTTTCAGGTAAAAATGTCTTACAGTAAGTTTTGAGTAAATCCACTTTGGAGATAAAGGTTGATTTTCCAACATTCTCAATACAGTCCTCCAGCCGCGGATAGATACGAAATTTTGTAAGCGCATTAAATTTTCTTTAGTCCATGTTCAGTCGTTGGACACCATTTGCCTTCAGAGCCATCGTTATGGGTGAGCACCAATCGCTACTGCTGTGTAACTGTGTAATTCTTCAGCATACTTTCGGTCCCCCTTTAACCTGGTGTTAATTTTAGAGTTTTAAGTGTATAAACTTTTTTTTTAAATTGGAACAGCATTTCCCACATCTACATCTTGAATAAGTGTTCTAATGCTTTCCAATTTATTACAACACACTTGTCCATATGATATGAATCCATCTTTTAGGTCAGGTCGATTTTCCCCTGAATGACAACTCAATACTTCAGTCCAATCTTTAATAAATCGTTAGCCAATCTAATTTGAGCAAAACCAAATTCAGGGTCATCTGGATTTAGTTTCCACCTCTGAAGTACAACAACCGGAAATTCAATTTTCTGCTTTTCCTACACTATCAAAATGTCTTTTAGGCATACGGGGTCTGATCAAATAATTCACCTCCCCGTATTTTCTTTTAAATGTAATAAGGATCACAAAAAAAAACTTCATCACCATGAGCAAAAATGCAAATTGTTGATTTCACATTTGTTTCCTGTTCCATGGCACGCTGTACAAATGTTAAACGCTGCCTAGCCAATCGGCTCGCACTGTTGTATCATTCCCAAAAATATTATAATAATACAGCTTCAGCCACTCATTTACCAATTGTTCCTCAATGAACTTAAGTGATCCCCTTACACAGTCAAAAGTAATTTGAAATGGACTACACTTTGATGACCCATTAGGTGCATTTCTGTTTGTAAAGAGGACAAATGGATTTCCAGTACCCCAATGCTCATGATAAGTTGACAATAAGGCCTCAACATTGTCTTCAAAGTATTTGCCTCCTTTCTAACGCTCCCTGCGATTCTGCTGGCACGCATTAGATTTGAATTGTTTTATTCCTAAGCTATCTATAACCTCCTTGAATAATTTCGATGTGAAATTTGATCCTTAAATGATTTTTTTTTGTGTGTGTGGATAGATCATATCTGATTGAAAAAAAAACAACTAAGTAACTTTTTCAAAGTAACATTTCGTAATGGATTTTTTTTTCTCGGGAAACCCAGTACATCCATTCGTCATGACCAATAGCTATTGAATCACTTTTTTTTTGTTGTTCTAAGGAGAGGACTTATGCAATGAATTAAAATCCTTCTAAATGGTTCGTCAATACTGGAATTCATTTTAATTGTGCTACTTTTATCAATGTTTATTATTTTCCTACTACTTGACATGTGTGACCTGACCCTTCTTCTTAAAAGCTTCGCTTTGGTTGGAGTCTAGCAACATTCACTGGCTTACCCTTTCTTACCACATCAGTCACCGCAGTGCATTACTTAAACCTACAACACAGTGATTTTACAAGGCCTAACTCATGCAGCAAAAAGATCTGAAAAATGTAATACCTTTTCCTCCAACCCGACTCCAGTTTAACGAAAGGCAAACTGTCTTTGTTTTCTCCTCCCGCCCCCCACAAACAAACAAAAAACTCCTTAACCTGCATCATCTGAGTATTTCTCCTTTGCCAAATCTCTATCCTTTTCCAGCCCAAACTCTGTCAGAAACCAAACAGTGATGAATTAACTAATACATCACCATCTGCCATTTCTGCTGCAAATCTCGCAGTTTAGCCCACTGGCACTCCACATGAGGTCTTGCTAAACCTGGAAGTTTGTGTGTTTTCTTTTTAACTCCTCCAATTTGATCCTTTCAATTTCTGTGTACGTTTATCATGACACTTTCTTTAGATTTCTAAACCTTTGTTTGTAAATTTCTGGCACTATTCCGTACACGCCTTAGATGATGTTTTTCACCTTCTGATACAAACCAAATACCTCTACTGATAATGACGCAAGAACTTCACTCCCTCTATGTACCAAATTTGTTTCAGTTGGTGTTATTCAAATATGCTGTGGCCATGTCATTTACTTAGACACATTCCCAAATGAAACGGAAAATTATGCTACATCCTTCTCATCAAGCATTATCAATGTTTGTGCGCATTTAAATAGATCACACCATGCATTTGAATAGGATGTTTTTGTTCCTTCTTCATCACGACCATCATAATGTACTTTGCCTTCACCTCTGCCAATCCCACCGGATGTTCGCTTTTCAAGGCAAGATTCCGAAGTTCGAAGACTCACTACTCTTCGTTTTGTTTGGCTGTATTTCAAATAAATTTAAATCCTCGTTGTTCCTCCCTCTGTTGTTTGTTTATTGTGTGATTCAAATGTCTTTTTTTCAATTTAATTGTAAAGTTGCACTGAGTTTTCTTCACTTCCAATGATTCTGGCTGTGCATCTAGCAAATTCAAATGCTATAATATCGCTACAGTTAACTTTCATTTCCGCAATCTGCCAGGAAATGTCAACAGCACTTTTTTTTTGGGCAATTCTACCAGATTTGCTTCAATCACCTTGCTTGCTTGACTTACTCCACCCCCAGCAACTTCTGCGTCTCTGCGTGAGCCATTAGTCCGAGCCATACTCGGATTTAAACTTCAATATACAACCTGAAAACAAAATAGAAATATGCTCACCAGTCACTGTCTTTGAGTTCGCTAATCCGAAATGAATGAAGAAATGTCGTTTTCGCCTCCGTGAGCCTCCATTTTTTACAAGTAGGTTGAATATATCAAGGTGTTCTCTGAAGCCCTTCTGACATTGTGGCTAGGATGAGGATAACTTTGCACTTCACGATTGAGTCAACTGACGACAAGGAACTTGTTATCAAAATCAAAGATAAATTCAGAATTTTCTTGACAAATATAGTAACACAATTAACAAGAACTTTCAACAAACACAAAGAAGACAACAACCACAATACTTTAAAACTCTTAAGAATTATCTCTCGTGTATCTAATATACAATGCCAAATAATAATTTGCCTTCCAAATATTCAGAACACAGCATAGATTGATGTCCATTTGTTACAGGAATCCTGCCCCATGTTTGAATGCTGGAAATACATTGCGACGAAACACAGAAGAAGTTGTATTTGAATCTGTTTCCCAAAACACAGCTTCATTAAGGCAGGAACCTTGGACAACACATTTCAGTTTCAGCATCAAATTAAGAGAAGAACAGAGAGTGAGAGAGAATGCTTCATATTTTGCTGCTAAACTGCTACTAATGAAAGCCCTGAAACGAAACTGAAAGGTCCTAAGTGAGAATTAAGCAATGCATTGACTACACATGCGTGGTGAAACCCTATATCCTGACTACCACATATTTGCTACACTCTGAATGACATCGCTAAAGCTTTACACAATATGGTTTTAAAAAAATCTTAAAGTGAAACTCATCGGGCACCAGGAATGCACAAAGCCGACAAGACCCAAATCCTTTGAACAGTTATCTGGAAAATGGGTTGACTATAGCATTCACTATTAACATTCATCCCAAGTTTCTGCCGGCCACCTTCCCTTTTGTGGATTACTGGAGTTGATGCCACCATCACATTGTGAGGCATTCAAATCTGCAGTCATAAATCTTACTGAAAATGGCTGAAGGCAAAACCCCCGACCTTTTAGAAAATTGTAAATATTAAGACTACTGTGCTCTTATCCACATTTCTTGCATGGATCAATCTTACTTTTGCAGTCATTTGATTAATGCAGGATAGGAATGTAAAATGTGTACAGCAAAATAGAAATCCATAACTGGAGGTTATCTTAACAAGAAACATATGTTTAACCTTAGAACAAATAACAAACTTCAAGAACTCTGCTCCCCAGCAGTATGGAATGATCTACCGCTAATTACTTTTACATAATTTAACTGCATCTTTGGTAGACACATGCACAACCTCGGAGTCCCGTTTTGGTTGTGTTGTGTGTCTGTCTGAGCAATGTATCACTTGATGGCAACCGTAGGTTGTTTTTTTTTTAAAGCTCAAAAAAAAGACGACCATGTACATTGCCCAGACATGCCGAACAAACCAAATAAAAGTGGGCCTAAGTTTCATATTTATTAACACACTTTATATAATTAAAGTAAACGTTGCTGAAAACTATGCTATTTCCTTCTTTATGGAGGTATGCAATAATACAGATCTGATGACCTGACTAGCTCACGTTGGTCATAACCTGCTGATGGAAATATAGTCGAATGTGAAGCAACATTTAAACAAAATAACATGGCATTCGAATATATATTTTGCGAATGACAATTGCATGTATTCCTGGACATCCATGTACCATCGATCCCTCCAGGAATGGAAGTGCAAAAATCTAGAAGTGAGTTCACACTATCTGTGATTTACAACAAAGTAACAAGCAGCTTGTTTTTATATCATGAGTACAGCAACATTGACGATGGAAGTACAGGTGTGATATGTCGGTTGTTCAGAATCATAGACACCTACAGTGCAGAAAGAGGCCCTTCGGCCCATCGAGATGCACCAAACACAATCCCTTCCAGGCCCTACCCGCATATCCCTGCATTAATCCCCGACACTCAATCCTTCTCGCCTACAAATCCCTGGACACTAAGGGACAATTTCTTAGCATGGTCAATCAACCTAACCCGCACATCTATGGATTGTGGGAGGAAACCGGAGCACCCCGAGGAAACCCACGCAGCCACAAGTAGAATGTGAAAACTCGACACAGACAGTGACCCGAGCCGGGAATCTAACCCAGGACCCTGGAGCTGTGAAGCAGCAGTGCTAGCCACTGTGCTACCGTGCCGCCCATATTAAAATAATATACTGCATTTCCATTCTTACTGCAAAGTGGACAAAACCATCACATAATTTTCCCATATAATTTCAAACAAATAACAGAACACTATTCCGAAAGCTATTTCAGCCCAATCAGCTGCTGGAAATGGCATCACATTTGCAGCTCACACCTACGTGTCATCAACATATTAAACACTTGCAGATATTCTATGGTGTAGTCATTCAGTCAGTATGCCGCTCGCTGCGCCACCAAATATATTTCCGTGGTTAAGGAATAAATTGGAGATTTTGGCTGAGTAATTCCGTGTCTCATCAATTCAAGTCATCATGAATAATGATTGACAAAAGCGACAAAGTCGCACTGTTTTTTTTTCAACGCATTTACTATTATATATGATGACATTTGTGAGGTAGTGACGGGAGCAGTTGAATTGCTTAGTTCACAACAAGGTTATCAACTGAAATAAGCATTCATGGATTCGGCGAAAACGCAGTGTAGTAGGATCAGGTGAGCTGTTCTAATGGAGAAGAAAAATGGGTCCGGGAGGAAGATAAACACAGTGTTAACTGTAACCAGTTTTTCTTTTCAATTCCAAGTGCTAAAGAAATGTGGTCAACAGGAAATGCGATGAAATCAATTTTTTTTTTCAGAATTTGTAAAAAAATCACTTCGGCAGGACACAATTGCCAAGAAAAACATTGCTTCAATCAGCCTGCATCTGAGCAGATAGGCCCGAATTTCTAAAGTTTACCAATCGCAATACTTAACTGCAATTTTAAACCGTTTGTTGTTGGCAGTAAATTAATGTATGTTCAATAGATAAATGAACGATCAAGCTAAACGAAGGCAACCTCGAATGAACAAAGACACGCAAACCATGGATTCAAAGATAATCTTCACCATCTGCAACGGACAGAGCAGAGCTTGTTGGGATATAATCAATTTACGAGAGGACTGTTTGTCCAGAAAGCCACAGAACATTGCAAACGTTCTTGGTTAAAGCATGAAACAAACTGATGTGGAACTGATGTTGCCTTGTAAATTCAGGCATCTGTTCCCATCTTCCTAAACTCACATATTGAGCAGTATATTTACTATGCATTGGGTGTTTTTTTTTTAAAGCAGCACACATACTCGTAAGCACCACTGTGTGTATAACATAAATACATTCCTCGACTCATTCGAAAGTGATAAGTGCATCCCTTATCGCACACAATTATGATTTGAAACTGCATGGACACAATTCTCCTACACCATGACAGACATCAAACTGCTGCTTAGTCAATGTATGCCTTCACATTATGACCAGCTGCACTTCACAATTCATTGTCTCACACATTTTCTGGGAGTAAATGAGGAATGGACCGTGAGTAGTAATCATGCCAGACTTGATCACATTCAAAGAGCAGCAATGAAAAATTGTTCCTATCAAAAATAATACTAACGGTGATGACAATAACAACATCCATAAAAACAATAAAAATAGTATTAATACTATTATTATTATTTTAATTATTAATAATAATAATAATCATCATCACCATCACCATCATCATAATCATAATCATCCATCTACTTGTCAGACCAATGTAGTATTTAGTTGGGGAGCAACTGCTTACTTATATTTATTTTCCTATGTTTAAATTAATCCCTAAAAACATAATATCAGTGTTATTCTTGACAATATTGGTTCTTCCAATTCATCACAATAAAATAAGGCATTATTTCAAAACCATAGCTTATTTGCGAAAAGTAACCCATATCATCAGAGCATTTCCGAGATTCTGGCAAACTCATTCTCATAGTTGTATAATATTCCATCTAATTTTTATATCATGAATGATTTCATTTAATGCAACATTTGACATGATGATAAAACTTTTGCAAATGCACAATATCTGTGCAGAATATATGAAGGTTAAATAATTTTAAATAATAACTCTAAACATTATAAATATATAATTGTGTCCATTGGCAAGTATTTCAATTTATTAGTTATTTATCATAACTTATTAACAGCTTTATGATTATCTATGAAGGCTTTCTGGAATCTTATATACGGAAGTTAAGAGGTACACACGGCCTTCAATTGGGATATTGATATGTTGATTGCTAATTTGAACTGCACGGAGTACTGGTACCGTAAGATTCAAGATCGGCTGAGAAAACTTCATTATTTCAAAGTAATGCTGCATTCAAATGAGGTCAAATGATTCAGGTCAAGACTTATGGTCAATAATGACAGCGGATATGATTTGGAGATCACTTTTCTGACATTACGATAGCCCAATGGCACAGTGGTGAGTTCATAGCGATTCCCGGCTTGGGTTACACTCTGTGCGGAGTCGGTATGATCTACATCTGTCTGTGTGAGTTTCTGCTGGGTGTTCCAGTTTCCTGCCACAGTCCGAAAGACGTGCTGGTCGTTGCAGCAGGCATGCTAAATTCCCCCTCAGTGTACCCGAACAGGCACTACAGTGTGGTGATTCAGGGTTTTTCACAGTAAATTAATTGCGGTGTTAATGTCAGCCTACTTGTGACACTGTTAAATAAACTTAAACTTATACTTAAAATTGATGCTTCGGATGCACCACCTTAGATATGATGTGGTGAAAAGGTCGGGAGAAAAAATGTCTTACATTTCAATGACTCTTCAAGTTTCTTTTCGCAATCTTTTTTTCCATTTGGGTCTGGATTCTTGTTGCTTTCTCCAACGGTGACGGTTGCCAGTTTATTTGACAACATTGCATCTGTAAGAGCAATGAAGAATTAGATTCATGCAGTTGAAACAGCTACATTAAAAAAAATAGTTCCCACAATGATATGTAATTCTTTAACTAGGAATAGCCTACTCAATGTCAACAGCTAAATTCCGTTTTATTGGCATATTCCTCTCCCTGAAAGACTGTGATAATGTTGCCTTGCAAATTGTCGAACACATAAACAGAAAGAAAGTAACTGAAATTTGACTATCCCTCAAAACATCTCAAATTGCGTTTAAATGTTTGAAATTATTTTCAGGTTTATTATTTCTCAACATAAGGACATAAGAAATAGGAGCAGGAATAGGCCGTCTGGCCCTTCGAGCCTGCCCAGCCATTCAGTAAGATCATGGCTGATCTGTCGTGGCTCAGTTCCACATTCCCGCCCTGTCCCCATAACCCTTAATCCCCTCGCTTATTAAAAACCCATCAACTCGCGTCTTAAAAATATTTAGCGAGGCAGCCTCCACCACTTCAACGGGCAGAGAATTCCAGAGATTCGCCAACCTTTGAGTGAAGAAGTTCCTCCTCAACTCCGTTGCAAACCGCATCCACCCAGCTTTATCTTGAGGCTGTGCCCCCTAGTCCGACTGTCCTTTCTGAGCAAACACATATTATAATATGTTTCCCGCTCAAATCAATAGGGCAATTGTTCGTGAGGCGTTACAAATTTACACATTTTGACAGCTTTAATAATACATGATGTAACGGTCCAGACTGACATGCACATGCATCTATGTATCCTAGATTATATTCAGAAATGACAATGAAGGAGATGCGTGAAGTTTTATAGACAAAAGTATGGAATGTTTCTGCATTCTTTTGAGGAAAAGCTGAAAAGTGAATGTGTGTCTTCGCTGGGGCTTAGATGGAAATTAAGTGAATTAATTGGAGCATAAACGTGTTTGTTGTTTCTTGTCTCGCTGAATGTCAAAAGCATTGTGGGCTTTCTGGGAAAATATAGAACACAGGTGGTGTACAAATATAATTCTTCTCATGATTAAGTGAACTTGAAACATTTGATGTGTTGCTTGTTTTATTGTTGTTTATTTAAAAGCTCTTTCTGGAAACTTGATGGAAGCAGAAATGGTTTTTATTCTTTTACTTGCGAGATGAATAGCTTCATGCTCCTCGAAAGTATTTATGCATTTCAGAGATATTTATGCATGATGGAAGCAAAACAGCCGCGATTCCAGGTCCGTTTCCATTGTCACGATTGTGAATTGCTCCTCGCAACTTCTTCTGAAAACAGGACCAGAATCTCTCCAATGAATCTAACGTTTCTCGGTTTATCAAAAACAGATTAATTGTAGTTTTGTCAGCAACCATTCTCACATTTCATTGCCTTAAATTGACAGCACTTTGTATACACACAACAATAATAATCCCTCAGTTTCACCTCAGTGAAACCGATTTTGCTATCCAGCTTAATAACTCATCAAACAATTCAATCCAAACGTTAGGTCCCATCTTGGCTAAATCCTCTTTAGTGTTGCCACTTTACCATATACGCTCACTACCACTACGAAATGACAAAAGAACAATGGCCCTTTTAGAGATAAATTGGATTTTTACAGGAGTTCCATGGGGTTGATTAATTGCGACAAACATTTATCGGTGAGAGCAAACTTCTCTGCACCGCTTTGGGCAGGGGTGACATAACCATTTAGAGATCACACTTGGATCAACCAGAGGGAAGAGGAAAGCACACACAACCATTTTACAGCTTTTCAATTAGCATTAAAAACTGCCCAGAAGAGAGGCAGTACAAAAAGTTCCTTGATCACCCTGATTCAGCATGGACCAAAGAAAACAGTGGAGGACTATGTAGAGAGTAGGTTTGAAGGTATAAGCAACATTTAGCGGTAGATGTCCCACAGTGAGACGAAAATGCATCTTCTTCACAGATGATGACACAAGAATTGGGTTCGCATTTGAACAGATTTTTGGATATGGGCATACAAGTAGGAAATACTTATGATCAGATGCTGGACTTGCCGATGAAGGAGAAGGCTAATTCCGGGAGGGCCACAAGGTGAGCCCCATGGAAAGAATAAACCGAGAAAGGCATCTCTTGGAAGCAAGGCCATTTTGTGAGATAGCGCAGGGCCAAGAAATAATAATGGCAGGAGCGACTGAGCTGCTGGAATTGTCGAAATCCAAGGCATCTCCAGAAAGGCTGTTGGAACAAATGGAAGGCAAGTCATGACGGGGACCATACATCATAAAGAAAAGTAGGAGTGGTGGGGAGCGGGGGTTGGGGGCGGTGGTTGGAGAGAGTGTGAGGGGTGGGGATAGACCACAGGGTCGGTGTTGCACGTCTCAACTGAGGGTCTGACGATTCTCAGCCCTCGGAGTTGTGGGGCGGCGGGGTGGGGGGGTCAAATACTTATTGACGTACTGTTCGAAGGCCGGCAGTGGACAATGTGAATAGATACATGAGCCTGAATAATCAATAAACGATGTAGACTTAGCCCTAACCATTATAAGAACGCAGATATGGGGAGTACCAAATGGAGTGAGTATGGTTACATTGAGTGAGCCCACTCCCCGAGAAATAATGAATTTCATGTAAAACCCCAGTTTGGATATGCAATACCACTGGGGGGACTATATTAGGGATAGTCTGATTGAAGCAACTGGGGGTACATTTTGATGCAAAAAAAAACCCACTGCACTTAGTCGTGGAAGCCTTACTGTGTGAACAGATGGAGGAGGAAAAATCGACGCTATATCCGAAATAATGCTTCGGATACCATATAACAGGAGCTATAAGGAATGAGGAGAATAATCGCTCAGGCACACTCAGCAGTTTGGATGCATGGCAAGCAAGTTTGGGGAGGTTGGAGGTGCCCCAGTTACTATAAATGTTGCCTCACTTCCACGTAACCGCAGTACTCCACTGAGCAGGAAAACACTGAGACAGTAAAAGTCGGTGCTCAGTAACTACGTGGGCAGGGAATAGTGACATAATCTACTCATCCACCAACTCCCCCGTTTGGCCATTGGAATATCTGTTTGGTTCTCACAAACTCACATAAACTGTACCAGCCTAAAAAAAACGCAGTATAGGAATTTCCCATCGTGGCAAGCCCAAACAAAGTTTCGTCCAAGGTAGAATGTATCTTCGGTATTAGACATTCCCAGCCGAAAATAGTCCATCCCACTACATCAGGTAGAACAGGATAAATTGACATTTACAATAGGTGAGGATGAACATGTCTGGACTAGATTGCCCCAAGATCTTCCCCACAATCCGCCCATATTCCCCAGACGCATTGCCCAGAAAAGAGCCAAGACTGACATTTGCGAGGCAAATATCATGGTGCTCCAATAGGTTGACGAATTCTTGGTAGCGTCAAGCGGGAGAAAAACCATATAATCGCCCGCATGGGGGCTTTGGCAACCATACAGCGAGCTGGCCTTCAGATCATTCATTTGAATGCCAAGATTGGGCGGAATGGGTTTGAACACTTATACTACCATGCACAAAAAGGATGAAGAAAATTCCAGCAGAAAGAAGGGAAGCCACATTCATAAGACATAGAAGAAAAAAATAGAGGCACTCGGCCCTGCTGGTCTCATCCGTCATTGAACCACGGCTGATTATTTTCTCACTCCCATTCACCTGCCTTTTCCACATACCAAACAAAAAAAAAAGCTGTTTATCTTTGCTTTAAAGACACTCGATGACCTGTTTTGCACAGCCTTGTGCGGAAAAGAGTTTCACAGATTCACCAATCTCTGTCTGAAGAAATTCTGCCTCATCTCTCTTTTAAATGATTGTCCATTTAGCCTGAGATTGTGCCCTCTGGATCGAGTTTTCTTACTGGAGGAAACATTCTTTCCAGGTCCACTTTATTCAGGCCCCACATTATTATTCTGCATGTTTCAATAAGATTCCCCCCTCATCCTTCTAAAATGCAATGAATGCAGACCTAGAGTCTCAAACGTTCCTCATACGACAAGCTCTTCATTCCACGAATCATTCCTTTGAAAATTCTCTGGATACTTTCAAAGGCCAGCGCATCCTTTCTTAGATACTCCAAATAGGGTCTGACTAAAGTCTTATAATGCCTCAGAAGTACATCCCTGCTCTTGTAGACTAGCTCTCTCGAATGAATGCCAACATTGCATTTGCTGGCCGAACAGGATATACAAGATAAGAAGTCACAAAACACCAGATTAAAGTCCAACAGGTTTATTTGGTTGCAAACGCAACGTACCTTTGGGGCTTTGCCCCTTCGTCAGGTGAATGGGGGAGTTCTGATCACAAACACGCATAAAGAGACACACACTCAGTTTACAGAATATGATTAGAATGCGAGTCTTTAGAGTTAATCAAGTCTATTAGGTGCAGACAATGTAAGTGGCGACAGCATAGGTTAAAGAAATGTTTATTGTCTCCAGACAAGACAGTAAGTGAGATGTTGCAAACCCAGGCAAGTAATGGGGGTTACAAATAGTGTGACACGAACCCAAGATCCCGGTTGAGGCCTTCCTCACGCGTCCTTAAGTTCCGCTCATTAAACCGCACGTTTTTGGGGGTTTGAGTCCCTGGAAAATCGTGGTCCCCAACTGATTGATAACCTAATCCCAAATTGATTCAGATGTTTCGGCGGTCATATACTTTCTTGCCACAGCCTGGCGCTCTGCTTGAATTGTGGATGTTTTAACCCATTGTCAGCCTTTTTTTTTGTTGTTGATCTTTGCCCGTCTGTGCGGAATAATATCCCTCATTATCTGGCAGCATAGGACACATCCCCACTTTGATTACAGAAAATTAATGAGGATATGTACATGGACGTTCTCCTCGGGAATTAAGAAACACCCTGAGTTCCCTTATGTTTTTTTTTCTTAGGCCTTGTTTTCTTTTCTTATAAGCCGGACTCTCAAACGTATGTTGGCAAAGGATGCATATCACCAGCACGAACCTGATAAGGATCTATGAAATAAATACGTTTTGTTCAGTGCTCATGAATTGTTTGGGCATACTTCAAAATGCTGGGATATCAGTGCTTATAAATATTCTTCTACAGGGTTTGCATCCTGAACTGTGGAAAATGTCTATGATGACTTGTGTTCGGTTGGAAGCAAAAGAAAACCTATCCAAGCTTGTTAGAGCCCTCCATCACTGTGAACACCAGCTCGAAATCCAATAGCCAAAAACGAGCAGTAAATTTACAGAAAATGTTAATACACTGGCTAGTTGGGACAGAGGTGAAGATGCAGGCTGGGGATAAAGCAATGAACGGCTGAACCAGCGACTCAAGGTTCCCGTTTCAACTCTGGTCTCCAAGGACATTTGTCCCAAGCATGGATTCAGAGATCTTCAACCGTGGAACTACCGCCTCCTCCACTACCTTCAATCACAGCAAATTTGTATATCATGCATCAACATTTAATTTCGCCATAAATGTCAGTGCGCGTGAGTGCTGCTTCAAATATTGCAGAATTTCCTGGTATAATTATGTCATGCAATTTCGTTCCTTTGATAGCATATTTTTGATTGCATTGATTTGCCTGACCTCGTGTACCCAGTATTGTTTTGAAATGTAATTCGGCTTTGCCAGCGTCTCTGCCAGTAAAGAGTGTAATAATACAATATATCTGATAAGTCATTTTGCTAATTACTTTAATGTTTGTCTTTCCTGTATGCAATTTCATCTTTTTCATGTTTGAACAATTCATGTGCGAACAACCTATTATAACTGTTGCTACAGAATTGACTATTTTTTTTTACAATTATAGCATGAAAAGTATCAGTCATTCGGGGGAGTGGGAGTGTGGTATGATTCTTCGATTACAATTTTCACTTGCGTAGCATTGTTGGGATTGCATTTCCAATCTGTTTATCTACTTTACGTGCAAAGCTTAACACTGATCACACAACTTCTGGAACAACACTCTGCTCAGTATTCTAAGAACATAAGAACATAAGAAATAGAAGCAGGAGTACGCCATCTAGCCCCTCGAGGCTGCCCTGCCATTCAGTAAGATCTTGGCTGATCTGTTGTGTCTCAGTTCCACATTCCCGCCCTCTCACCATAACCATTAATCCCCTTGCCTATCAAAAACCTATCGACCCGCGTCTTAAATATATTTAGTGAGGCAGCCTCCACCACTTCAACGGGCAGAGAATTCCAGAAATTCACCACCCTTTGAGTGAAGAAATTCCTCCTCAACTCCGTTCTAAACCTCCCCCCCCACCCCCTTTATCTTGAGGCTTTGCCCTCTCGTCCTAGTGACCTTTCTGACCAGGAAGAGCCTCTCCTCCTCTATCCTACCCATTTCATTCATCGTTTTATCTGTCTCAATGAGATTTCCCCTCATTTTTCTAACAATAACGAGTACAAGCCTACTTTATTCAGCCTCTTCTCATTGTTCAACCCCCTCAACTCCGGTATCAGCCTAGTAAACCTCCTCTGCACCCCCTTCAAGGCCAAAATATCCTTGCGGAAGTGCGGCGAACAGTACTGCACACAGTACGCCAGCTGCCGCCTCACCAGTGCCCTATACAGCTGCAGCAAGATCTCCCTACTTTTATATTCAATCCCCCTCGCTATGAAGGCCAGCATCCCATTCGCCTTCCTTACCACCTGCTGCACCTGCAGGCTGGGTTTTTGCGACCCATGCACAAGGACCCCGAGGTCCCTCTGCACCGTCGCATGCTGCAGCTTTTCGCCATGTAAGTAATAGTCGTTCCTATCCTTAGTCCTACCAAAGTTGACAACTTCACATTTGCCAACATTAAATTTCATTTGCCAGTTCCTGGCCCATTCGCCCAGCCTATCTAGATGCTTTTGCAGACTCTCCACACCCTCCGCACAATTTGCCTTTCCCCCAATCTTGGTGTCATCAGCAAATTTCGACACCCTGCACTCGGTTCCCTCCTCCAGATCATCTATATAAATGTTAAATAGCTGAGGCCCCAGCACCGACCCCTGGGGCACTCCACTAGTCTCTAACCGCCAATCCAAATAGCATCCATTGACCCTCAGTCTCGCCTCCTATTTGACAGCCAATCCCCTATCCACGCTAACACCCTACCCCCAACACCATGCCGCCTGACCTTCTGAAATAACCTCTTGTGAGGCACCTTATCAAACGCCTTCTGAAAATCAAGAATCACCACGTCTACTGGCTCTCCTCTATCCACCGCCCTCGGCACATCCTCATAGAACTCCATTAAATTCGTCAGACCGGACTTCCCCTTAACGAAACCGTGCTGCGACTGCTCTATCAAACAATTCTCCTCAAGTACCTTGCTATTTTCTCCTTGATCACGGATTCTAACATTTTACCTACAACAGACGTTAAACTAACCGGCCTATAATTCCCTGCCTTTTGCCTGCTACCCTTCTTAAACAACATTAACCGTTTTCCAATCTTCCGGCAATTCCCCGGAATCCAGCGACATTTGGTAGGTAATCACCAAGACATCCACTATCAACTCCGTCATTTCTTTCAGCACCGTTGGATACATTCTATCTGGTCCTGGGGACTTGTCCACAATCAATCCCTCCAGCCTGTCTATCATTGCCTCTCTAGTAACAATAATGTCATTCAGGCCCTCCACTCCTACCATCTTTCCATCGGTAACACCTGGCAAATTATTCACATCCTCCTCCGTGAAGACCGAAACGAAAATTTATTCAAGGCCTCAGCCATTTCCCCATCCCCTACCACTAAGTCCCCCCTTTCATCCTCTAAGGATCCAACGTTCACCCTAGCCAGCCTCTTCCTTTTTATATATTTATAAAAACTCTTATTATCCTTTTTTATATCAAGCGCTAGCCCAGCTTCATAGTTTCTCCTACACTGTTTTCTCAACTTATTTGTCATTCTTTGTTAACATTTAAACCTCTCCCAATTCTCTTCTCACCCTCTACTCTTAGCTACTCTAACCGCAACCGCGTTTAATTTAACATTTTCCTTTACCTCCTTTGTTATCCACGGCTGATTATCTCTCCTCCTCCGATCCATTTTTAACCATCAGAATAAATTTCTGCTGAGCACCAAGAAAGATCTTAAAGATCCTCCACTGTTCCTCAGCAGACCTACCTTCCAACGCGCTGCCCCAATCAACATTCGCCAATTCCTCTCTCATCCTACCGCACTCCCCTCTGTTCAAACAATGGACACATGGCCGGTGACCCACTTTCTCCTCCTCCATCTGCATCAGAAACTCCCCCATGCAATGATCACTCTTCCCAAGAGAATCTCTCACCACAAGGTCCCTAATTCTACGCGCCTCATTACGGATCACCAGATGCAAGATAGCTCGCTCCCTCGCCGGCTCCAACAAACACTGTGCAAATAAACTATCCCGGCAGCATTCCAAGAACTCTTCCTCAAGCCCACCGCGTCCAACATGGGTCGACCAATCAATATGTAGGTTGAAATCCCCCATAATTATTGCTGTTCCATTCCTGCACGCCGAATTTGTTTGCGTGTTAACAGCCCACCCCACCTGCAGATCATTGTTTGTGGGCATATAAACGACACCCACCAGCGTCTTCCTCCCTTTGGTGTTCCTAATCTCAACCCATAACAATTCCACGTTCTGCTCTTTGGCTCCTATATCATCCCTTAATACCACCCTGATGCTGTCCTTAATCAGCAGAGCTACATCCCCCCCCCACCTTTATCCTCCCGCCTATCCTTCCTAAACCTTGATACCCCTGTACATTCAGCTCCCAGTCCCTGTCACTTTGCAGCCACGTCTCTGCAATGGCCACCAGAACATATCCATTTGTGCTGATCTGCCCCACCAGCTCATTCACTTTATTCCGAATGCTTCGTGCATTCAGATAAAGTGCCTTCCTCCCAGCCTTCACCTGTACCCTATTAGCCAGAACGCCACCAACCAAACTCACGCCCCCTACTCCGTTTATTGTTGGGACATCCTTGGCCTCTTCCCTTCTCTTTAGCATTTGGTTTAATGTTTATGACGACATACATAGTCGGCAATGGGATTGGTGATTAAAATTCAATCCCGATTTCATTGTTAATATTTAGAGGTGGAAACATTCCTTGATAATAATTGTAAAGTAACACTATTGAATGTTAAACTCATTTACTATTACAATTTGGTATCGCTTTGATCAAATCAGGTGATCACGTGAGGTATGAATCTTTTAGTAGGAACCTTAAAGTTATGCCTTGACGTAGATAAAGCGTATTTAAAAAAAAAACTATATCGTAGCTGGAAAAGAACTTCATTAGCTATACAGTAAGTTGATCCAACTTGAAGCCATAAAAGGAATATTATAAGCTATTACATTTCACTCAATGACCAAAACCGACGTCATATGGCTGGTTGAACACAAAGCTAGAACGATCGATATTAAGAGGATGAGACAAACAACTTATTCCAATAGTTTACACATTTTGGAGGGAATGTATTGTTGAATAAATTAGCCATACATGTTCCAATGAGAATCATAATCATATTCTCATCTTAAATAGCATGCATAAAATCAACAATGTATGTGTTTGTTTGTTTATTTATTTATTTATGCAATAAATTATTTTGGAAGTGTAAAATGAATTATAAAGAAAACACCAAAATTAAGAGAAAACGTTTTATGTGAATTAAATATCTAATATACATAGATAATTAATTTAATGTAGTAACACGAGGAACTCCATAAAATGTGATACAACGATTTCAGATATTATTTTTTCTCCTTTTGTTGATTAATAGTGAAAGATGTGAATAATGTTACTTTTGCCAGTGGCCGAAAATGAGCGATTTTGAATTGACTGCTCATTTTACATTTGACTCAGAAAGCCAGGAGACATTTGTAACTGGTGGTGAACTGTAATCATCCAATTTACACTATCACGCTAAATTAATGTCATTGAATCTTAGCATTTATTCGGATACTTTGATACAATCCTATTGCTATTGAAATGATAGATAATCCCAAATCATGTTACAAAGCAAGTGGATTTAATTATAACTTCCTTATGTATTAAAATAAGCTACCACCATCAGCCTGCGGATGATTAACGCTAATTACCTACCTTCTTCTGATCATCAAGGATCTGCAAAAAAGAGCTGTTGCTAATTGGAACTAACTTCAGTTGCGATACTGCTTATTAGGTTGTGTCAAAATTTTTAAGCGGCTTCCGACTGCGACAGAGAATTCACCAAATGCAGATATTGCTGTAGTCATTAATTATTAACTATGCTGGGAGCAGCTGTCCTTTCCAAGATCTTGCCCTCCCATTAGTCCCTGACAATGTCCACTGGAAGTCTGATTCAAATGCCGCTGTATCCTCTGCACCTGTGTTATTACTACGAGATTACGAAAACACCTTGAACATTTTTAATGCCCGAAGTAAAATAGTTTCTTCCAGGCCATACCCATACAATTCCACAGAGTGGAATCTTACTATTGCACGCCTATCCTGGTTTGCCCGCATGTTACTTCAGTTGAACCATGCGTGCGAAGTGGTGATGATGAGGATAGTACAGCAGTCATTCACACCAGGATTTTGCATCATGGCAGGAAAAGTTGCTGTTCAATTTCTACTTGGCTTTCGCCATGACCCTGGAAAGGTACCACCAGTGGCCGAGGTAGCAGATCAGAAACGTGGAGCCCTATTTCAGAACGACATATGCACTTTATATAAATGCCCAAAATAATGGGGTATGTCTATTCGCTAGTTATTGCATGTAATATTTGCGATGGCTAGAAGCATCGCTTACTATAGCAAATGTCCTGTTACTGTAGATAAATTGTTGTTACGTAAATATTTCCCTCCAATCGTGATTCCTGAGACAGCATCTGCTGACAATGGCGTTCACCTTTCGGCGACAGTGATATTGGGATTATTGAAAGCATTACAATGCAGACACAAAATTTCCTGCCCCTACCACCCGCAGCCTCCAAGTGCAGTTGAGAGCCTAAACAGGATTCTAATGAATAAGCAGGCCAAATGCTGTGAGGAAAAATGCTTGGAAAGTCTTGAGCCCTACACCGGATTACTTTGATCATGATCTCCCATTCTATTGGTACCACCTTTTGTAACACCTTATGAAATTGGAATAGGATGTCCATTGTGTTTTCTCACCTCCCCGTCCCTCACTATTAATCAGATGAATGTCCATCTGAAGTAATGCTGGAGTTTTGCACAGCTCCACTCAACTCTGCAAAATATCTGCATTCCTAGGTCGTCGAAGCTCAGAAGTAAGTCGCCACTGAGGGCTTCCATACCTACCAACCAGGAGAATTTGACTTCGTTGAGACCTTCTAAATAGAGCATTATCAGGAATCTCAGTCGGAGGGAAGTTACTGAGTCCTGTTGACAACTCATATAGTCACGAAGTTGGAAGGAAATCATTATGGATGCACGCAACCCACGTCAAGCAGTCACCATTATAAGAAGAAACTTGAACAATGACTCCGTCGCATTTGAGCGTTTTTCTTTTTTCTTTTTCTGTTAAATTGTTATTGATTGTACTGTCTTTTGCGATAGTGCGGAAAAGCAGATTGCTGACTTTTCACAGGACAAACAGAGCCAATGTTGGACATGTCCTCACATCCCTGCCCCTGCCATCCCATCTGAAATAATTTTTCGCTCTCCCCTCAAATGTTGAGTGGTCTGCGGAAGCCATGGTGGTCCTCATCAAGTGGGCATCTACCTGCAGGCAACAGCCGACCACTGTGGTCATTAAGGCAACAAAATGGCTGTGTGTTAGGAGAAGTTAAACCGTGCGTACATTGTAGTGGGAGATTTTACATTGAGCTCCTGTATTTATTTCGATCATTATGACTACAAGGACACTCGGTTTCTGTTACAGAATCTGACCGATCCCATGACATCTTGTTTGGGATTGCACTTCATCGCTCAAGCCTCCACTTCCGATGCCGAACTCCGCTACAACTAATGTGAGCGTGATCGGCAGCGGTCATTAAACCTCATCATCAGTGGTCTCGTTATGTCCTGGCCTTCTGACTGCGTCTATCCCAAGGGACTAGGGCCTTGTAACCATGGGGATTGTTCCTGTTGTGCAGGCCAGGCAGCCTTAAGGACTTCGCTTCTCAGCCAAATTTTTCATATCCCTTGGTAGGCCCAGAATACATTTACCCGTATCCAGGATTGGCTTACTTTGTTTTTTTTTGTCAGAACTCCACATTCTGCAATCCAAGTCCTGTTTGTAATAGCTTATTCTTGCTTAATGGTGTAGAAGGCTGCAAGACCTTCCCTTTCGACTCGGCCGACACCTACGTCATAGGTCACATGATCCCCGAGGACTTTGCTGTCAAACACCTATTTTTTGACAGTTCCAAACCCGCTAGTCACTGTAACACCGGCTTTTACTAGTTTGCCCGGCCCTCCTCCCAAGATTTGGGGTCTCAGAATTAGAAATGGCTATTATTACTTTTTCCGATACCATGGAAATAATTGAAAACAGCACTGTGTATTCCATTCAGGGCGTACAGTCCGAAAATCAGTCCTTTTCTAAGGTGGTACTACAGAATATCATGACCCACGATCTCCTGTTAGCAGCACAGAGGTCAGCGTGTGACGTAATCAATGAAACATGCTCTTTTTACGCTAAAATAAAACAGTGGATCAAAAAAAGTCTACATGCCGTTGAAAAGCAGTTGCATCTTTTGCACTCAGTTGCTCAGATAGATCCCGTTCACTGGTGGGTCTGGCTCTCTAACGTTGATGGGTGGTTTGGAGATTTTTAAGATCATTCTTAAGTACCTTATCAGAGGCCTGGACTTGCTCATCGTCTTGAACGTGGTTATTGTGCTTGTCTCTTGCAATTTCCATTCTAACTGATGCCCTGGTTCTTTTGTCCACAATCCAGCACCGATCTGTTTCAAGTCCTCCCATATAATGAACCGACCCAGGAACACATTAGAAATCTGATGCACAGAGAAATACTGGCCATGGAGGACCCATAATGTTGACCTTAGAGGACACAAATAAGGGAAGTATAATAATTGAAGTTGCTCCATTCAAAAAATAACAAGCCTTCCCTGTAACATCTTGTGAGAATGTTGTCACTTGCAGGCATTCAATGGAGGCTGGTCTGCTTTCAGGTAGTCCTTCACTTGCGTAGGCTACATACGTGATTTTTTTTTTTACCTACACAGGAGGGTGAGCAAATCCACATTTTCCCATTACAAATACCAAAAGGAGAGATATGGGAATATGTTATGCAAATTAAGGGTGCACAGCACTCAATTTTTCATCCAGATAGAAAAGGTAAAATGTCACGATTTAATTGGAAAATATGTATTTCAAAGAAGGATGTGAAAAAAAGTTTGTTTATCATTTGCTGCAATTGCCTGTAACTGATGAGCTGTTTCTATGAAATGCCAGAAACTGTCCAGCCATTGGAGGGAGGCGACTTCTTCATGTGTACAAGTAACTAACGGCTTGGCATTTGATGCATAGTGTTTAGTGTTCTTTGCATTAGGTGTCGTCTAAGGCTCCCTAAGGATGATAGTACACGAATCTCTGAGACTGCAAAATGATACAAGTAACAACTGGAGAATGGACGGGTGTATAGTCGCACCACAGTGTATAAAGTAAACCTTTCTGGAAGTTTGCCATGAGTTCGCATACATCGGCGCAGATAAAGTGATTAAGCATATGAGCAGAAGTTGGTGGTGGAAGAGCACGGGAATAGAGACAGCCAGACAGTGCCAGCAATGTGTAGTCTCAGCCTAGTCAAAAATTGAGACGGTCCAAAACATAATTATGAGGTATTAGCCCAGACCGCAGGACCGATGAACCTCACCAGGCCGCTTCCACAATCCCAGAACGAGATGTACTGCCTGGTAATAATAGACAAGTTCATTGGTAGATTGGAGGTATTCCTCTGCAGGAACTGTTCAGCTGACTGGAATGTTAGGTGAGGAAGTAATACGGTGGTGGAGCATCTCATTTAAATTAGTCAGGCCACACCACCCATTTTACAAGGAGAGCAAAGATGTGTGTGCGCTGCTGGGAATATGCACCGATTCAAGGTCCCATACTACAGGGACGATAGATAGCAAGAACATGGTTTATAAAAACAATCTGGCAAACGCGTCTATGGAGAAAGGACAAGACTAGTTGAAAATTGTGCCCACCATGGAAATGAACATGCAAACAACTCCAACAAGAGAGACCAAACTGACAGCCTTTAAATTAATGAACAGAAGAGTCATGACGCTTTCCGAGGATGGAATGATCGACGGCGAAAAAAATTGCAATGCAAGTGAAATAGTGTTCAATTTCGTCCAGCTCCTCCTGGACAATTCAAAAGGAAAGGTGGTACAGACGCAGAAAACCACGACTGAAAAAAAGTAGAAAGAACATATCCCAAACCGAAACTACAAGGCCGGGGGTAAGATCATCAATTTTCTTCCTGGAAGAACAGGTGTGAAGCCCGATGGCCGGATCACAAGAGATGGTTGCTTTTTTGGATGCATGCGCCTTGGGAGATATGAAAATTTCGCTGAAGTGGTATCATTATACGCAATTAGAACTGCACAGATAATCTAAAGAGGCCTAAACTTTCCCCGAATGGTCGGGACGATGCCATCTTTTCCCCCCAAATTCAGCCAAAAATAAAATGATGCATCTACCTCCCTTACTATGACGTGGGTACTGCCATTCTTTATAACAGATATCCCTCCACTTGACTGGCTTCCTTTAAAACGATGACAAGGCGACTGTTCTCTTCCAGTATGCTTCATCACAATCACACATAAAACAGGCACGAGCCACTTTCCAACTGGAAGAATGCACACTGAAATGTATGCAACTGCAACATTTCCAAGTGTCTTGGCAGCTAACATCAGAAGCAATCGTCTTACCTGACCAAAGACCAAATCAGAAGAGTTTATTGTATTAACGTGCCAAGTGAAACATAGCTAGCTATAAATTTGCAAATGTGTCCCTGCGGCTGCAGCTCAGCCTCCTGTTTATTAAATCCAATAGATAGCCCTTCAGGCCACCACACACATGCTTACAGTAGATGAAATAGGCATAAGCAATTTGCAAAAATTGAAGTCTGAACACCTCTTTTACCCTGCCTTATACATTTCAATTTGTTTTATTTCTCTTAATGTTATTTGTTTAATAGAACCCTACAGTGCAGAAACAGGCCCTTCGGCCCATCGAGTCTGCACCGAACACAATCCCACCCAGACCCTATCCCCACATCCCTACACAAACTCACCAGACTACGCCCAATATTTTATTCACTCCAATTATGCTAGAGCTTTCAATAAGATTTCTGAATACTGAAGCATTTCTCTTTTGAAACATGAGTGAATAATACTTGATATTCAAACGAGAATTTTCTGTCTGCTTCCTGCAATCATTCTACTTTTGTTTCTCGATAGGTTGATGTTATAAGGAAAGAAAAATGCAGTAACGTTTCGATCGTGGCTGTCCAAGACATGTAGCAATCTGGGTCACTGCAGAGACACAGCATGTACCGTTTTTTTCGGTGTTTGTGTAGGAAAGTTTGCTCCTTACAGAGTTTACCTCCGGCAGTCTAATTCGTTCTTTAAATCCCCATTCCTTTCGATCATTGTAGAGGACAATTCCCGCTTCCTGGAAAGTTGGGTATTACGATCGGCACATGATAGTGATCACTCACTGCAGAAACATGTGCAGAGAGTCATATTTCCAGAAGGGAATTCTGTCCCTGTACGTCGCCTATTGCTTCTTGAAATCGCTTCCATGTTTATTTAGCACGTTGTGAGAAACAAATGTTGGAATTTCACAATAGAAATGTCAAAGTGTGTATTTCCTCTCTGAAATAATCTCACAAGCATCAGATTTGTTTTTTTTTTCTTTTTAATAATGTTTAATTAAAATTTAATTGAATTCCACAAGATGGAATACACAATCTTATGAAAAAAAAGCATCGTTTCGAACGAACCCCTTTTCGATCCACAAGTTGATATTAATTCATGAACGTATGATTCCCCTCCAAACCTTTATATTTTTCAAACCAAAATGAATTACATGAGCGTAAGTGCAAAACCACAAAACAAAACAATTGCATTCAGAGAGACACTGATCCCCTTCCTCTTCAACAATGATCATGCAGGAAAGGTCCAGCTGAGAGTCTGATGACTTTGAGTTACCTGGTGTAACAGAAGTCTGAGCAATAATGCACAAACCTAAAAGTTAACTTAGGCTGCTGCCTTTGCTGAACTATACATGAAGATTTGAGTGCTAAAACCCTGCACGATATTTCAAATATAAATATAAGATGTGTAGCATTTGGGAATGAAATAAAACAAAAGTGAAGTATGACATAATTTCAAATCGTATTGAAAAGTTTAAAAGTTCAAAAGTGAAGCTTTATCGAAAATTAAATATTGCTTTTTTCCTTCAAAGGACACACTGAACTCAGGTGCTTGTCCACCTACCTCAGTGCTGATGATTTGCATCAAATCCTCTCGTAAGGTGAATTATTGACCAGATAATGTTACGCCTTTGCTGGCCAAGTGTTGGCAGTTCTCTCCTGATGATTGCTCAGCTCAGTCATCTCAACTGCCAGTGATGCAGTATTTAATCATTTCAGCAAAGAATGTCACAACCAATCGCAAAACTACAAAGGATACAATAGCCTATCAGCATGTGAGCAAGGATGCACCAAACCAAGTTTTTTATTATTATTCTGAGTAAAGTCCAAATTGCCTGATGATATATTATATATTGCATATTTATTGATCAGATGAAAGCTCAGCACAAACAAAAATCGTATATGTATACATACGCTGAAGCGAAACTACTCGAATGCACCAGAAACTTTTTGTTTTATTCTTCATTTTTCATTGGAAGACGTCCACTTTGGAGAATTATTCAAGCGTACATTTTTTTTCTTTCTAGAAGAATGGAGACTTATCTAACAATTGCCATGGATATACAAAATAGAAACTGGCAGATTTACGAATCCTAATGTCAATAAATATTACTAATTGCTAGTGTTTCACTAGGTCGGTGAGGATGTCATGGTAAAACACACATACACACACACACACACACACACACACACACACATCTGTATAATACCGATAATCACATTGTTTCCAGTTGATCTTGAGCTCACAAGCCGAAATCCAGAGAAAAACCTTTCATGAATTGCAGTGCGTATACTGACGAAAGGTAGCTAGCCAATATATATCTTCAACACCTATTTTTGGTCATTAATCGACAGTATTGTCTTTAATTTGAAAGCAACCTTGCTATAAGGATACATTTCACTAAAGAAAAACATATACTTTTGAAGAATTGGTTTATCAGCTGAAAAATAATTGCAAAGTCATTACAAACATGTTCCAGTTTCCCATAACCGATGTTGTTATTCAAATAAGAAACATAATATAAACTGTATCCACTCTCAAGTAAAACTAAAAATAGCAGTCAGATAGTGAATTGCTGAGAAGGATAATTGGATGTCTGTACCTATATATAGTTCAAGTACTGTGGTGAACAATCTTGTAAACACAACTTAGCCTGGTGGTGGCCAGTTTCCTTGCACTGAAGTATTGAAAAGTTACATGAAATGGAATAACTAAATGCTATTAGTTGCAATTCTTTGGAAATATCTAATTATATTTACAAAACATTCAGAAATATGCTGCAATTTTCAGGCAACACAAAGTTTTCGCTGAATTGATAGTTGGTACAAAAGTATCTCGCGTGGCAAAACACAGATCAGCGAGATATCCATTTTTAGGATTTTGTAACATGCTCACATATCCGTTGACGCACGAAGGAAATTAACCAAATTGACAGTAATGCATAAAAAAAAGTTACTTCAACATCATTTTACACGTCCACGAATGCAAATGACTTCAAAAGCAGAATCTCTCAGAACGGACTGCTGTGCATGATGCATTTCTGATAACTCATTGAAAATGTTAACTCATATTCAAATGAAGTATTGAATCCAAGGATGAGTTTTGTTTTTCATTTAGCGAAATAACAAGCCTCATAATTTGAAGAAGTCCCGAATTTACCTTAACATGGCCAACTTAATGATCATGAAAGATCGTGCAGTATGAGAATAAACTTGCAGTGAGATAACGCAGAGAGAGGGTTGTTAAAGTGAGTGTAACGTGATTGCTGAAGAGAGTGAAAAGTGATGACAAATTATTTTCAGATTACACTCAATTCAGGAAGACACAAATAATTTCCACAAAAAAAAAGCCTGCTCAACATTGGCCTCGTGAAAAGCCAAAATTTAAGAGAAGGAATATTCCTGAAAACAAACGAACTACGAAATGGAATGATAGCTCACACAATACTTTGGCATGTTTTAGCTTAAACAGCATTGTAAATGTATAGCTGGGCCGTGAAATTTTAAGATTTACTGATTTCGCAGGTAGGGATGTGGGATTTATGCAGAACGTTGAAAGAGATAATTTGATGGCTATTCGAATATGCTAAATGTCCTGGTTATAATGGACAAATGACTGATGATCAGACGTCGGCAACAGGCTTAAGTTAGACACCAGGGATACATAATGAATGGAAATGGCGAATCGATTGTTTTTTTTTTCATGAACCAATCATTCATGTCTAATGAGTCCAACCAATTCATAATGTCTCTTTTGCTTTTCCCACTCAACCGGAATGCAGTGCTGAGTTGAAGTTAAAACAATTTTTGCCCTCATAGAAATTCATCTGCTCAACTGCTGGTGGACACAAGCTGTTAAATTTCTCTCAATCCAGCATAATGAACCCATATCAGTGGATGACATTTAGTCCTATCGCCACAATCATCTGTATCTTTGGTCGAAATTATTCACTGCTCAATATAATTAGCACGTTGTCAAATGTGTGGACTTTAATCGAGAGAATCCACAGTCAGGTAGCAAAACAGTCTACTCTTCATGAAACCGCTATACATCAACATGTGTCATTGTTAATTATAATCTGGCTAAACAGGAAAACTGGCAATATACCATTGCTGCAGATCCGTTAACGACGATTCACCACAGCCGGATTCAATGCGAGTGATCACAATGTCGTTTCAAAGCTGCAGTGGTGCGATTTCGGTTTCTCGGGTTGCTGAGGAGCTTGAATATCCTGCACGTCTCCGCACGGGTTTCGTCGGTGTGCTGTGGTTTCCTTCCACAATCAAAGATAAGCAGGATTTGTGGAATGACAATGGAAAAGTGTCCCTTACTGTCCCAATATCAGCTCGATTAGAAATGATTATTTGGCTTGCAGGGAAGTGAGCCGGAGGGCCTGTTTAAGTCACTCTCAGAATTTCGGTGGAGGCCAGTCAGGCCAAATGACCCATTGGGCACTGTGTGAACACCATAAAACTTCCAAGAAAATGGAATGATTGTTGGTTTCTTTCCGTATTATTACAAACAACGTTAAATGCCTGAAATGCGTTGCTGTGATGTGAGTCGTGCTCCGCAAGATTATTGAACGCATAACATTTAAGTTCAGAATTCTTCAAGGTGAAAACGGGGAGAGCCAATTCTATACTATAAGTAACGATAAAAAAAAATCGCACAACAGTGCTAAATATACTCGAAACAAAATACTTGGGGTGATTGAATCTGAAACAAAAACTAAAAATACTGGAAAATCTCAGCATGCCCGACAGATTCGAAAGGTTGGTTTATTCTCTTTCCAGCGTTGCTATCGGATCTGGTGAGATTGTGTAATTTGTTTTGGGGGGGAAATGTTAACGGATTGTTGCACGTGGCTGCTCGCTTGACGTGTTACACGTATTGTCCACATAATCTATTACATTAAATATATCCATGTGAAGTTAACCTGTTCGTTGGTATTGCGAAAAAAGAAATGATTGACTATATGAGATACATATTTGTACTTTGAATATATTATTATCAACTTTGAAATTTACAGAAATCACTTATTCTTTCGTTCGTTAGCATTTTCCACAGTGCGTTCTCTGCCATTCAGATTTTTGTTCATGGAATGTTTAGTTTAGAAATGGACCAACATGGAAATAACTTATTATTTTCACTGATGTTGAATGGCTGAAAGGTCGGCATTTCCCACTAACGAGTTCCAGATCTGTAGTTCGCCAATGTTTATTTTTTTCTGAACATTGGTGTGAAAAATCCAGTTTGTGGCAAGTTCTGGTCAGCGGCTGCCTTGTGTAGCATCTGAGCGTTGACCAAAATGACGCTGCATCTAAGCGCATTCATTTAAGTTCTGGACAACGACTGCCTTTAAGAGTATGTTTTTTTTTGTTATATATTCTCCTGTGTGTTCTTAGCTAACTCTGTTTATATTGATAACCCCTGGAATGAATGTTCACACCATGGAAAGACAAAAGTTCTGAAGCAGGAATATGGAACCAGTGCGAGGGTTGATCAACTCATTGACCTGCTTTTCCCTTCATTTCTGTGCCTGTGCTGAAATGTTTTCACCTTTAGGGCCGGAACTGGATCAGCTTACAAGAAAACTGTTTGAGATTGCATTTTTGCAAAGTGTACCCCACACAGATTTCAGAATTATATTCCATGCATTACTTCCCTGTCAATTGAACTTCACACCTGTACATTATTTTAAAACGATGTCAGCGAAGTCACTGTTAACTTCATTGCTAATCTTTGTATGGTCCACAAACTTACAAACTCTCACACCACACAAAGTTGACTCTGTTATTCACATCAGTGAATAATAAATAAATGCACGTTTAAACAAACGCATAAATGCATGACAAAATAGATTTGCGTTCTGAACTCGTTAAAGTTATGCATTGTTTGGCAATGATTACGGACAATAATTAAGAAACTAAAAAATGATGGATAATCTCGGTTGGTATCACAGCATCTATGGGGAGGAAGTAGAGCCAGAGTTTGGACTCCAGATGACCCTCCTTCACAGTCCACGAATCCAAAACTATGCTCCATCGCTATTGACCACTTCCCAGGTGGAACAGCTATTCCCTACTCACCCTTTCCTCTACCCTCATAATCTTACGCAGCTCAATCGTGTCACCCACTGAGGTTATCTACTATAAACAACACTATCCAAGACTGTTTAATCTCTCTTTCGAGTTCGCACCTCCCATTCCGCACAAAATGCCAGTGAACGTGTTCCTTATTCGTCCCTTCCGACCAATATGAGCACCGTTCCGCAGTTAAGGTCTAACTAGCATGGTATATCTCTCCATAATTACTTCGTTCGCATAAGACCATCAGACAACGGAGCCGAATTAGGCCACTCGGGCCCTCGATTCTGCTTTGCCATTCAATTATTGCCGATATTTTTCTCATCCTCCTTCTGCTGTGTTTTCCCCATAAACAAGAATTCCTTTGTTCATTAAGAACACATCTATCAGTGTTTTAAAGACACTAAATGACCATCATTTAGTGTCTTAGTAGGCTTGTGTGGCAAAATTTTTCACAGATTCGCCACTTTCTGAAGGTCTAAATTCTTCCACATCCCTGTTTTAAACGGTCGTCCCTTTCAACTGAGGCTGTGTCCTCTGTTTCTAGTTTGTTCTAAGAGTGGAAACACCCTCTCTATGTCTACACTATTCGGCCCTCAGTATTCTGCAAATAAGATCCCCTCTCACCCTTCTAAACTCCAACGATTAGAGAACCAGTCTCCTCAACCTTTGTTCATATGAAAAATGTTTCATTGCAAGGTTCATTTTTCAGAATCTTCTCAGTACCCTTTACAAAACCAACACGTCTTTCCTCAAATTTGGGACTCGCAATTGCTCACAAAGCTCCACGTAGGGTCTGAACAGATCCACGTCGAGCCTCAGAAGCACTCCCCTGTTCTTGGATTCTAGTCCTCTCGACATGAATGCTAACATGGCATTCGCCGTCCCAACAGTCAACTGAATCTTGCCCGTTAAATAAAATAGTATCTTTGGACAAGGACTTTCAAGCCTCTTTATCTTTCTGATTTCTGCAGCAATTCCCCTGTTAGAATGTAGTCTATTTCTCCGTTCCTACTTCCAAAGTTCAAAAAATCACACTTTTCAACTTTGCTTTCCTTCTGCTACTTCTTCTTCTGTTAACTCCTTTGGCTGCAACAACCCACTCCCCACCCCATCATCACAAACTGCCGTCTATAAATCTTTGAATCATCTCCAAATTTAACAACAATGCCTACAGTTTCTTCTTCCAAATCGTAAATGTGTATTGTGAAAGATTGCAGTCCCAGTACCGACTCTTGAGGCACATCACTAGTCACAGCTTGTCATCCTGAAAAAAGGCAACTTCATCCCCAATGTCTGTCTTCCGCCAGTTAGCCAATGCTCTATACATACACGGATGTTAAACGTATCAAAATGGATTCTTAAGTTCAGAGAGGAACTTTGATGAGGACTTGTCTGTTGAGGTAATATGGGCGGAGATTAGAAATAGGAGAGGAGAGGTCACCCTGTTGGGAGTCTTTTATAGACCTCCAAAAAGTTCTAGGGAGGTTGAGGAAAGGATTGCGGAGACGATCCTTGTTAGGAGTGAAAGTAATAGGGTGATTGTTATGGGGGACTTTAACTTTACTCATGTAGATTGGAATTGCTACTGCTCTGGCTCGTTCGAGGGGTCAGTTTTTGTTCAAAGTGTGCAAGAAGGTTTTTTGACTCAGTATGTAGATAGGCCGACGAGAGGTGAGGCTATATTGGATTTGGTGCTCGGTAATGAGCCAGACCAGGTGCTAGACTTGGAAGTTGGTGTACAGTTTGGGGATAGTGATCATAATTCGATTACGTTCACCTTAGTGATGGAAAGCGATAGGCATGAACCTCGGGTCAGTAGTTTCAGCTGGGGGAAGGGTAATTATGAGGCTATTAGGAAAGAATTAGGAAGCATTGGTTGGAATGGGAGATTACAGGGACTGGGAACATCCGAGATGTGGAGATTTTTCAAGGAGCAGCTATTGCGGGTCTGTGATAAGTATATCCCTGTCAGGCAAGGAGGATTTGGTAGGCCCAGGGAACCGTGGTGCACCAAAAAAGTTGATTCGTTGGTTAGGAAGAAAAAGGAGGCTTATGTTCGGATGAGGCTTGAGGGCTCAGGTAGTGCATTAGAAAGTTTTAGATTGGCTAGGAGGGAGTTGAAGAGGGAGTTAAGAAGGGCCAAAAGAGGGCATGAGATGATTTTGGCTGATAGGATTAAGGAGAACCCTAAGGCGTTTTACAGGTATGTCAAGAACAGAAGGTTGGTTAGGACAAGATTAGGGCCAGTTACAGACAGTAGAGGGAAGTTGTGTGTGGAACCGGAGGAGATTGGAGAGGCGTTGAACCAATATTTCTCTTCGGTGTTCACGCAAGGGGACAGGAATGTAGCTGAGGAGGACACTGGGGTGCAGGGGTGTGAAATAGATAGTATTGCAGTTGATACGGGGGATGTGCTGGATATTTTAGAGGGTTTCAAAATAGATAAGTCCCCTGGTCCAGATGGGATTTACCCTAGGATTCTTTGGGAGGCAAGAGGGGTGATTGCGGAGCCTCTGGCTCTGATCTTCAGGTCGTCGTTAGTCTCTGGTATTGTACCAGAAGATTGGAGGACAGCAAATGTTGTCCCATTGTTTAAGAAGGGGAGAAGGGACTTCCCTGGGAATTATAGACCGGTGAGTCTTACTTCTGTGGTGGGTAAGGTTTTGGAAAGGATTATTAGAGACAGGATTTATAGTTATTTGGAAAGTAATGAGTTGATTAGAGATAGTCAGCACGGTTTTGTAGCGGGTAGGTCATGCCTTACTAACCTTATCGAGTTATTTGAGAAAGTGACCAAAGAGGTGGATAGGGGTAAGGCAGTTGATGTGGTGTATATGGATTTTAGCAAGGCGTTTGATAAGGTTCACCATGGTAGGCTTCTGCAGAAAATGCAGATGTATGGGATTGGGGGTGATCTAGGTAATTGGATCAGGAATTGGCTAGCAGATAGGAGACAGAGAGTGGTGGTTGATGGGAAATATTCGTCATGGAGTTCGGTTACAAGTGGTGTGCCTCAGGGATCTGTTTTGGGGCCACTGCTGTTTGTAATTTTTATTAATGATCTGGATGAGGGTATAGTTGGGTGGATTAGTAAGTTTGCTGATGACACCAAAGTCGGAGGTGTGGTAGATTGTGAGGAAGGGTGTCATAGTTTGCAGGATGACTTAGAAAGGTTGCAGAGCTGGGCTGAGAGGTGGCGAATGGAGTTTAATGTGGAGAAGTGTGAGGTAATTCATTTCGGTAGGAATAACAGATGTGTTGAGTATAGGGCTAACGGGAGGACTTTGAATAGTGTGGAGGAGCAGAGGGATCTAGGTGTATGTGTACATAGATCCCTGAAAGTTGGGAATCAAGTAGATAAAGTTGTTAAGAAGGCATACGGAGTTTTGGCGTTTATTGGTAGGGGGATTGAATTTAGGAGTCGTAGCGTCATGATGCAACTGTACACATCTCTGGTGCGGCCGCACTTGGAGTTTTGTGTGCAGTTCTGGTCCCCACATTACAAGAAGGATGTAGAGGCTTTGGAGAGGGTGCAGAGGAGGTTTACCAGGATGTTGCCTGGTATGGAGGGGAGATCCTATGAGGAGAGATTGAGTGATTTGGGGTTGTTTTCGCTGGAAAGAAGGCGGCTAAGAGGGGATCTCATTGAAACATATAAGATGATTAGAGGTTTAGACAGGGTAGATAGTGATAGCCTTTTTCCTAGGATGGAGAAAGCTAACACGAGGGGGCACGATTTTAAATTAAGGGGGGGTAGTTATAGGACAGATGTCAGGGGTAGGTTCTTTACCCAGAGGGTGGTGAGGGACTGGAATGCCCTGCCAGCTGCAGTTGTAAATGCACCTAGTTTGGGGGCGTTTAAAAGATCTGTGGATAGGTTTATGGATGAAAAGGGATTGGTTTAGGCTAGTGGGTCATTGTTTTGTAACTGGTCGGCGCAACATCGTGGGCCGAAGGGCCTGTTCTGCGCTGTAATGTTCTATGTTCTATGTTCTATGTTCTAACTTATTTCACAGTCTACTATGCGGCACCGTGTCAAAGACCTTTTCGAATTCTAAATGCTTCACGGTTTCTAGTTCTTTCTAACTTCCTTGTTACCTCGTCAACAACCTCTAACAGATTTGTTAGAAATGGTTTCTCTTCATAAAGCCGTGCGGATTCAGTCCTATTTTATTATGCACTTCCAAATAGTCCGCGATGTAATCTTTAATATTGGAGTCTAAAATCGTGCCATTGATCCAAGTCATTCCACCCGACGTATAATTTCCTCTTTGCTGCCCCTCTTCCTTCTTTAAAGGCAGTGATACATTAATTACATGTCGGGCCCACCCCCTCTCCAGTGATTCCTGAAAGATCACCATCAGTGCCTGCACAATTTCCTCAACTAACTGTTTTATTGTCCTGGGACATAGTCCAGGTGATCTATCTACTAGTTCCCCAGTAACGTATTCTTCGTGATGGTTACTACACACATCAGTCGCCTGATTCTACTGGAACTGTCGCCTGATTCTCCTGGAACTGTGGCAACCCACTGACATTTTCCACCGTGAAGTCTGATGCAAAGGAACTGTTCAGTTAATCTGCCATTTCTTTGATTCTTGTTATTACTTTGCTAGCACCATTTTTCCAGACCTCTACCGCGTATTTTTGTCTCTCCCTAACCGTTTTTTAGACATGTGAAAGAAAAACCCTCTTCCTATCATCTTTTATATTCCGGCTAGCGTAAACTAATATTTCACCTTCTCCCTCCTTATTGATTTTTTATTTGTTTGTTTTTAGTTGTCCTATGCTCGTTTTTTTAAACGTTTCCAAATCCTCTGGTTTCTAACTACTCTGCGTAACGATCTACTTTTTTTTATTTTGGTTTTACACTATTCTTGATTTCCTCTGTCAGCCATAGATGTCTCGTTCTCTGCTTTGCATGTTTCCTTCTCCTTGCGAGGAATTACTGCTGTGCCTCCTGAATAACCCCCCAAAACTCCCATGATTGCTGACTTCCCTGCAAGGCTCCTATCCAATGTTCTCTGGCCAGCTCCTCCTTCATGTTTCATTTGTAGTTACTTGTATTTAATTGTGAAAGCCTGCTTGCAGCTTCTCTCTCACAAAATGTAGGGGATAGCTGTCATATTGTGGTCACTGTTTCCTAAGGGTACTTCAGCATAAGTTCACCAAACATGTCCACCACATTACGTATCACCAAATCCAGAATTGTCTGATCCCGAATAGACTCTGTTACAATTTGCTTCAAAGAAACCATCTCATAGATACTCCACAAAATCATTTTCCTGGGATTCTCTACCTACCTGAATTCAATAGAACATTGCACATTGAATCACCCATTCATTCATTCATTCATTCATGATTATTATAATATTGTCTTTTAAAATGTTACCTTTTCTATCTCCAGATATGTTTTTGCCCCACAACCTGACTACCCCAAGGGAGCCTGTACAAAAGTTCAATCAGGATTTTTTTTTTCCTTAAAGATTCCCCGAATTTTTTTTGCCTGCTACAACTGATGAAAGCAAGTGTCCTACATGCTTTCTTAACTGTCCCATTCGCATTGTTTTTCCGATTATATGATTGATTAGACCAATATGCAACTTAACCTCTGAAATTCCGTGATCCCTGGCATTCGTTAAATGATTTTTTTTTTATTTCTAAGTGCATCGTCTCAAACATATCACAACTAAGTATCCTTTGGACTGAAAAGTAACACGTAAACGTGTTTTTTTTACAGTGGGATGAAGAAGAATGAACAATTAGCTGAACAATTGTCATTATTATTTAAAGCATTCAAATCAGAAGGCGAGATTGGTGAAAGTATTCGGAAACATTGAGAACACATGCTTCGGGCAAAGGACGCATCAGCAATATACTGCTCTTCGGCTTCAGAAAGAATTTAACGAAGTGTCAGATCAAAGACTATTGCAGAATCCAAAAAGCCATATCTGAAATCATATACAACATATAATCTGATAAGTTAACAGCGCATTCACTCTTGTGCCTGTTTACATCGAGGTGAATATGTCATTACGAAGCAGATTGTTCGACGTTATTACTAATAGGCCATAAGTAGATTTTCCAATCCTCTCGGCCAATGTCTAATTAAAAGACATAACATGCCGATTTGACCTCTGCTGCCCCTTTACCAAAAACCCAGCTTGCAGGTGCAGCAGGTGGTCAGGAAGGCGAATGGGATGCTGGCCTACATAGCGAAGGGGATTGAATATAAAAGTAGGGAGGTCTTGCTGCAGCTGTATAGGGCATTGGTGAGGCCGCAGCTGGAGTACTGTGTGCAGTTTTGGGCGCCGCACCTGCGCAAGGATGTTTTGGCCCTGGAGGGAGTGCAGAGGAGGTTTACTCGGCTGATACCGGAGTTGAGGGGATTGAGCTATGAGGAGAGGCTGAATAAACTAGGCTTGTACTCGTTAGAGTTTAGAAGAATGAGGGGAGATCTCATTGAGACGTATAAGATGATGAATGGGATGGATAGGATAGAGGTGGAGAGACTGTTCCCGCTCAAAAAAGACAGTAGGACTAGGGGGCACAGCCTCAAGATAAAGGGGGGGCGGTTTAGAACAGAGTTGAGGAGGAACTTCTTCACTCAAAGGGTGGTGAATCTTTGGAATTCTCTGCCCGTTGAAGTGGTGGAGGCTGCCTCGCTAAATATTTTTAAGAAACGGGTTGATGGGTTTTTGATAAGAGAAGGGATTAGGGGTTATGGGGAGAGGGCGGGAAGGTGGAGCTGAGTCACGACAGATCAGCCATGATCTTATTGAATGGCGGGGCAGGCTCGAAGGGCCAGATGGCCTACTCCTGCTCCTATTTCTTATGTTCTTATGTTCTTATGTTCTCATGTTCTAATATCAAGGCATCACATCATTGGCATTATAAATGTAGACATTAGTTGCAGATTTTTACAGAGAATTTATTCAGCCCTTTCATGAAAATCTGATTCCAATGAAAGAAACATTTTTTTTTATGTTTGGCACGTTCTCGTCACAATGAATTATGAGGTTGCGGGCGTCGTAGAAAATTTGCTGATGCGATCCATTTGCAGTGTATGCAGCGAGCAAACAGTTTGCTAAAATTTTGAGTTGGGGAAATTGGGCATTAGCCTCGTTGCAAAAGTTAGGTTAAACTGATATAGCTGTAAAAGATTTATATTTTTCACGCTTGGAGGACATGAACAATATGGGTTTGCGATATGATTTTTCAGGGTCTCTACAGAACATTTACAAATTCAGAACAAGAAGTCTTAGCACAAAATTTGTTCCGGCATGACATGGGAGCTGGTTTTATTATGCCACTGAGCTCATGGAAATTATCTGCAGACTACACACTGTTGGAATCGGAAAATGCGTTGATACATAGTTTTTGAAGAAAATTGTGAAACCTCATCCTCTATTGATATATAAAAAGCACATTCCGGAACGAAGCAGCTACAACAATGAAAATATGATTCTGGGATATTTCCAACGGAGGGCATTCTGGCTTGCGTTAATATTGTGACTATTCACGTGCGTTTAACTACGTAATGTCGCAGTCCTGTCACGGAAGAGCACTTATTCTTGAATGATATGCCATAATGCTGACTTTCGGTTGCCTTACAAATTTCATGACAGAGGATGTGTAATGTTTCAACTGCAGATCCCGTGAAAGTGTTCTTGAGTCAACACTTTCAGAGTACATGCAGTTAAAATTTGCAACAGTTTGAGATTATTGCTGAATTTATTGGCAATATGTGACCAGGGCAGTTCCACATTCTTTTTTTATATCGAGTGGTGTAACTTTACTGTAAATACATGTATGATGCCGACCTCTTTGTTCCAGATGAGAGGGAATTCATAAATCGGAGAAATCTCCGTCAGCTCAAGTTTCCTGTCCCAGCTTGTTCCTTGACTTTGCACCAAATCGAAATTTTAGATATTTACATTCTTGAATGTCAGCCACCATATGTATTAATCTTGAATTTGGGGGGAAACGTTCCCAGTGCATTAGAAGGTTGACAACAAAGGTGGAAATCAAGAATGAATGAAAAAAAAAGTAATGCATTATTCACAAATAAGTAATATTTTGTTCAATCTGACTCTTTCCCCCCTAATTTAACGATGCAGATACGATCTGTATCTATCTATATCTGTGCAGATCTGCATCTGTATCTGTATGCTGATGACACGAAGATTAGTGGAAAAACAAATTCGTGGAGGGTATGCAAAGTCTGCAGAGAGATCTGGATAGGTTGAACTGGTGGGCGAGGATCCTGGTAAATGGAGTATAATGTTAGCAATTGTGAGGTTATCCAGTTTGGCAGAAATTATAGTAGGGGGGAATATTATTAAAAGGGTGAAATGCTGCAGAAGCTTCGGTGCCGACGGACCTGGTGGTCCTTATGCATGAGTCGCAAAAACCCAGTCTGCGGGTGCAACAGGTGATCAAGCAGGAGAATGGAACTTTGGCCTTTATAGCGAGGGGGATAGAATATAAAAGTAGAGAGGTCTTGCTGCAACTGTACAGGCTACTGTTGAGGTCGCAGCTCGAGTACTGCGTGCAGGTTTGGTCGCCACTTGCGGAAGGATATATTGGCCTTGGAGGTAGTGCAGGGAAGGTTCACTAGGCTGATAAGGTAGTGCAGGGAAGGTTCACTAGGCTGATACCGGAGATGAGGGGCTTGGGCTATGAAGAGAAACTAAATAGACTAGGTCTGCACTCTTTGGAGTTTAGAAGGATGGAGGGGCGGGGAGGGGAGCTTATAGAGACGTATAAGATAATGAAGGGGATGGATAGGGTAGACGTAGAGAGATTCTTCCCGCTTAGAAAGGATAGCAGGACTAGAGGGCACAGCCTAAAGATAAGGGGGAGGGGGCCGCAGTTTAGATCAGAGTTCAGCAGGAACTTCTTCACTCAAATGGTGGTGAATCTCTGGAATTCTCTGCCCGTTGAACTGGTGGATATTACCTCGCCAAACATATTTAAGTCACGGGTAGATAGGTTTTTTGATAGACAGGGGAATTAAGGGTTATGGGGAGAAAGCAGGAAAGTGGAACTGATCCAGTTCAGATCAGTCATGATCCTATTGAATGGCGAGGCAGCCTCGAAGGGCTAGATGGCCTACTTCTGCTCCTATTTCTTATGTTCTTATTTATCAAATTACTGAATACCGAATAACTGCATTTTTTTTTCTTTTTTAAAAATACTTGTCGGAGGATTTGAGGCATTATGTTATTTCTGCCCAATTTTACACACAATTCTATTTCCACTTTTTCTCAATCTCTTGTTCTTTTTTTGCTCGGCTTTGGACAACCGCTAACTCATTGACTTGTTAGCTCTCTATCAACACATCGTGACTTCGTTTGAACCCATTACATTATTGCAATTTGGCTGAATATTTCCAGTTGCAAACACAACTCATCTAAACGTTCTATGTGTAACATCGATGGGAATGATAATTGAAAGTGAAAATGCAACAAGTTCAGCTGTCATTGCATCTAGTTTGTAGAAAAGCTTCATAAACAACGTTTAATGTGTGCCAAAAAAAAAAATCAATCCAACATTGCACACGGAGTACTCTCCTCTGCTGTCTGTTTACAACATTGTTATTCTCACCTCTTTTACCACATACATCAGTGGCCGTTTTGGGTTTGCTGCACATGCAAGGAATTCCTAAATGTTTATGTTAAACGTAAACATTTCGACGGTTGTGTGATTAATATAATTTAATTCTTCCCATGCATATAGCGTTTCAGCAATGTTGCTACAAGGAAAAATTAAACATCAGGCAAAAAAAAACTATTTTAAGTAGATGTCGCAGTGCATGGGAACTATTTTGAGTCACAAACATCCAAATTGGCTATCTTGACATTTATAAATCTGATTACATTTGTTATTAATCATTCAATACTTGATACATTCTTTCCAACTTGTTTTGAAAATTGGAATAAATAAGATTGTTAATGTGCCTATGAATTTGTGCTAGATCTTCCAGAAATTGTGGGGAGGAGGTGGATTAACATTATTGTTACTGAAAATTTCACTTAATTATTCATGATATTGGTTTGTTCACCCATGTTCGCGTTTATTCTGCAGCACAGCCCACAACAGAGAGTGAAATTTGAATTCAGTGAAAATATTCATCTAACTGTCTAACAAATGCTCACTAATAATATGTCAGGAAATAAATTTGGCGAACTTGTGAACCAGATCAAGCTGTTGATCTTTACTGTCCCTGAAATTGCCTTGAAAAACAATCATTTCATGTACAATTCGGGATTTGCAATTATCGCTGGTCCACAGAACGACCAACATACCCCTTGAATAAAGAATAAAATGAAGTTCTCAGAATAAAATATGTGCTTATCTAATTGAAGATGTTTGAATTTTCAGCAGATATTTTATACCTCGTGGCTCTTTGATTTAACAACATGAACTGCTCCTTTCTTGAAGGCTAGGATGTATGTGTCAACGTTTGTATATCTGCAGTCAAAGAAATGACAGTTGTCATTCGTCAATTTAGGATCGTGAAAAAGAGACGGTTACTAGCATAACTGGCATTACGCATGTGACCCAAGGGTCCGTGGACCCTTGTTTGAATCCCCACAAGGAAAGTCGATAAACTGTAAATGAACATAAATCTGAGGATTCGGACACGAACCTAAGGATACTAAACCATATTGAGCATTTGGATTACAGGATAATTGACATTTAGGCGCGTAGCCACCTCCCCGTAATTAAAAAAAAAACAATTGAATAGTCAAGGAATTGACAACTGTTACATTTTTTTTCCAAGCTGCAGTATTCACATTTCACGACACAGGCGTTCCCTCTCTCGATCTCATGAAAATGGTGTCCCAAATCATAATGTGAAAAAAAAGAGTATTGCTGCTGTTTCAGGAAAGTATGCTGAGCTATTGCTTCTTCGAACACGTGTATCACTGTTTAACGTGTGACTAAAATGCATTGTAACTAGCCTCACGAGAAGTTACCATGATAATTTCCAAAATCTTTTGGAGTCATAACTCTTAGGTTCAGAATGAGATTCAGATTTTACTTTCGCATAACTCTGCCAATTTAATGTTGATTCATTTTATTTTGGTAGAATTAAGTAGTAATGCTGATCAATATAAAACATGAAGCGAATTCAATGTCTTAAAAATAATGAAAAAGTGAAAGTCATTTTATTCCTAAAGCCTTAGCACATCAGACGATCGTTTATGACGAGAGCAACATATACTGCATGATGTGGTTGCGAACTTTCGTCAGAGCTTCTTTATTTCAAGAAAATTCATGTTGAACAAGTACGTTCACTCACATCAGATGTTATTCATACAAAATATTATTGTTTTCTTTATAATTTGACTGGCCTCTGTACTCCAAAGTTCAGAATTTAGCTCTTTGATCCAAATCATCCATTAGCGCATAAAAAGTACCGAAACTAAATTCAGTCAATGCCACAATTCTATTGTCATATGGGAATAGGCCTGTGATTTGAGATTGGCTCTTTCAGAGTCGTGTCAATTGCAAGACAGCACAACCATTGGTAGCTGACATTTGCCAGCTCAGCATAAACCAGGGACAGAATTAATACAATTCTAAAAATAGAGATGAAACATTACTGCCTCAGTTATACACAGTGGAAGAATCACAAGGCGCAACACTGAATCATTACTGAGTTCATAAAAAAATATAATATTATTTGCAGGTGGAGGACAATTGATTGCTTTCCGGCAACACAGAGGTAAGTTCGCATCCGCCTTTGTTCAACAACTGATGTAGTTAAGCCCATTTGACATTTATTTTACAGGGGCATGTTTAAGTGTTGTTAACGTTGTTTTTACTAATCGTCTTTAACGGAAACAAAGACTTTAGTAATGTTGTTGAATTTATGTGTTGACTCTCGAGTTATTGGTAACTGTACCTTTGTACAGATTTCTTAAATAAACAAACCTGTTGATATTTGGGAGTCACCAGTGTTAACCTACTCACTGAAATATCGCTCTTTGCTCAAGTTAGAATTGTTTATATTAGCGTGACTACTACTAATATTACAACTATTGGAACATTATAATCTAACATATTTGTGCGTCATTTTATCTTGAGATATGTCACAACATTTGGAACAGCCTAGATGAAATGTTTAATGCACACACAATGACTGTCGCTATTCAAATGAGCCATTGACGGTCAGAAAGTCATTGAATGCATATTGTACATCACACATCTTTGGAACTTCATTGTTGTGGAGGAAATGGAAGGGAACATGAGAGTACTTCAGAAATGGCCCACCTGTCGAGCTGTGTTGATACTTCATAATTTGATGATATATAACCGGTGTGGGATTGGGCAGCATGTAGAGTGTTGTCCCGTGGTTCAAATATTACATTGAACACCTTGTGCAAAAAGACGGATTGCGTCTACAAACTGTATGATTCTAGCTTCACTCCACTTTATTGTAATCAAATTAAATGTCACAAGTTAGCTATTCTGGCCATCTTTGAAGAAATACAAATCCATTATTTTACAGTTCCGTTGTGAATGTTACTTTTCTCCAGATATTCCTAACCGCTCAAGTACGTCAGCAAATTAGCAGTTTAATGCGCTGCAGAAAGAACACTCATATATTGGAAGAGCAGGCCACTTACACATTTCAACAAAGTACTATTCAGCTGGGATGGATAAATTGATTTTTTTTTTGTCGACATATAGAGATTTTCCAAGTATTTTTGATTATGTCGAATGATAGTGCCATGACGTTAATTCTTCCAATTGCTAAACTGGGATACTAGCAGGTGAAAACGGAAAAAAAAAGTTGATGATGGATGCCTGCAAAACTATGCATACGCATAGTTTAGAGTCACTTCCTCTCATTTCTTCAAAGTTTTGATCACTGCCTTCAATAAAAAAAAACATGTGCTTCCCTCGGCATGATTGGAGCTTATTTGGAACTGACACGAACATAAACTGAAAAGTATATTGCTTACAGATATACGTGAATATCGTTCAACTTTCAATGGTTCAGCTGCTTCGTTTGTTCAAGTTTTATTAAACGTTTGCTTAAATGATCTCCACTTTATGAGAAAAGACTCGAACATTGTCTGTGGAAGCATTTCTGGAGAGAAAACAAAACTATCCTCACCTCATGTCAACAAATGAAAATAAATATCGGGTGTAGTCTGGTTTACTCTTTTAAACTGATGGCTCTGGCTCATAATGCAGATTAAATTAAAAAAAAAAAGAGGGCGGGGGTGGGGGCGGTGTGGGGGCATGTCCAGGCTTTTGAAATATAATTATTTTGTTGACTGTGGCTTACAGAAGTTAAAGACAGTGCATGTGAGGAGCAGATATTTTTTTAATTAGTTTTGGAGTTATATTAGGTTAGTTTAAAAATGGAGTCCGTTTACGAAACCACCCTTCTAATGTCTGACAATTTCCAAGCTGTGTTGATATGATGTGTTAACCAAATGCGTTGTAATCATGTTTCTCGCAGAATGTTTCGAGCTGTCCCTGTCATGCATTTCCTGTCAAATTGTCTGCAGTCAGTGACCTCTATTTTTACGGAAGTGATATAAATAACATCCTTTTGGATATCATCTGAAACAATACAACATTCTTTTTTTGTTGGTGTTCGTCTAGGAGTTTAGATGGAGTTTGATGGGGATGATGGATGCCAGGTCATATTACAGGGGACAAATGTTTTCACAGATAATTCCAGCTTCCTTTTGGGCTGTTCTTTGGACTAAAGAGAAAGAGAGAGAGATAATTGGATTTTTTTGTTTTCCAAACTTGTTTCCGATCCAATCTTCCTGCAAACTGTCACGCGACTGATAAGTATGAGCTTTTGTTTCTGAAAGATGAAGACTGGATGTTATTGATCATCATTGCCAAAACAAAATTTAAAAATGTGTTCCAGACTTCATTCACAAACAACTTGGAGTTTTTGGTCCGCGGTGAAGAACTGGGGGTTGTTTGCAGGGTTAACTTCTGTACTCGTTTTCTGGCTTGCGGTTGTTTTATTTAAATGTAGAGTGGCGAATATATTTGCGTCTTGTTTTGAGGTGTTGCATTTGGTTATTTAAGGAGGTCCCTTTGGAACAATGGGTCTTTTGGCGGCTGACTATTTCCTAGCTTTAGAGGAACGACTCAGCATGTTTTGCAAAACGTGCCTAAGACAAATATTTTGGAATAACAAAAATGTTCCAGTGGAAATTTCTTGAGACAGAAAAGTAGACGGGGACACAGAAAGTCCTGTATTGACAATTGCCAGGGGGAAAAAAAGGTTACTATTGGAAACGACTCGTGCTCAATATCAAATGGCATAGCGTAAGTTCTATAAGAGAGATTACCTGGCTATAAAAAAGTGAAAGAGACGCAATTACAACAGGAAAGGAGTGGGAAACAATAGAAAAAAAAACGAAAGAATGGCGCTAGAACAGGTGCAGGCAATGGGAAATGACAACAACAGTTTCGAAAGTGTATGAAAAGAAAATTTGAACTTCAGAAATTGGCACTGAAAAGTGAACACAACTCTAAAATATCAGAGGTAAAAATACACTGACCAAAAGAGTGAGGAAGAGAAAGTCCACGAAGTCTAAGGCTTAGTACAGTATTTTTAAAAATATGTACAACCATTTTCAATATGCGATGAGAAAGGTGTGGAAGCATTTTCGATTTAATTTAAGAAAGTGCCTAAATAAATGGAATTGTCAAACTTTATGTGATTATTTATTCAAAAAAGATTGGTGGATAATGAGTTTGTGTTTTATCAGAGAAACATTCTGGGATTATGATCCGGAGGAAAAAAACAATCTTACTTTCAGATGATCTAGTGCCAGAGGGCTATCTGCAACAGCACTGGAACGTAAGGAAATAACCTGGTACTAAGTACATTGATGTTATAGGGGGAAAAAAAGATGAATTTCGGCAGGTAGATAAAGGTCTTGAAAATAACCCAGATGAATGACGCTTTTTCAGAAATGGTTATTTTCGTAGCGTTTAACCATTCATTTCCTGACGTTGTGAGAAATCATGTGGAAGATCCGAAGTTTAAAACTATTGGCATAGTTGAAAAAAAAAGCCACACATCTATGAATTATTTCAGGAATCAAAATATGGTGGAGACAAAAAATTCCGCATATGAGAGATAGAAACCGGGCAAAATATTAAAAAAAAACATGTTGAAGATAATGATCAATCAGGTCTCGTGGGAGACATGCAGAGAAAATGTAAGTTCAAGTTTATTTATTGGTCACAAGAAACTATTACATTCACATTGCAATGAAGTTACGGTGACATTCTCCGAGTCGGTACACTCTGGTCCCTGATCGGATCAACGCACCGACCCAGCGAGTTTCTCAGACTGTTGGAGGAAGCTGGAAAGACTGGAGGAAACGCAAGCAGGCACAGAGACAACGTGCAAACTCCACACAGACATTGACCCAAGCCGGGAAGTGAACCCGGGTCATTAGCGCTGTGAGGCAACAGTGCTAACCAGTGTGGCACTATGTATGATGCATTAAGAACGAATGTTGATCTCCACAAATGCGATTGAGGAGCAGAAGTACTCTATTACTGAAGGCAGAAGAATATCACTAGAGCATAAAATGGGACTGTTTGGTAAAACCATACCATCATGTGAGGTGAACGGCTGGAGAATGCATCTAAACAGTTTGGACAGAAATGGATGCAGACTGAAACATGACAGTGCACAGCTGATATTCGATTTTATGACGGTTTCCACAGAGGCATATTTGCAACAACAACAAAAAAATCACAACAATGTTTGTAATGGTTTCTGACACCAAGTAAGATAAACTTTGCCAAAGAGTGTGCAGAATGCAATGATAAAAATCTCGAGCCAACAACAGAATTGGACTGTCTGGCAGAGGAACTAAAGTTATTTGAGAAGAAATGGGACAAAGCTAAAGTTAACTGTCCGAATGGTCTTTATTGAACACATGTAATGTTTACTCATCCTGATTCTACCCATCTTGCTGAATGCATTGTACCACCGTCACAATTGAGTGGATCATGAAATCATAACCTGATTAACGACTGAACGAGAGTTCTGTAGAGGAACGAAGAAACAATTGACCAACAGCGGCCTGTTGAGAAATTATAAATGAAATAATGTGTTTGTTTTAGAACAAACAACACTGACATGACTGCACTGTTACTATGATTACATATGTTGACGTTATAAAATCTACATATAAAGTGCTATTAACGTTAAATGTAATGAATCTGAACACTACACATATATTTTATGATTGATGGTGATTTTCTCTTCAAAGTGGGTGCTTGTGAAGATAGCATGTCTCAATGAAATTCATCTTAATCATGTCTCTCCGCAAATGTTTTCTGTTAGTAACTTGTTCTTTCTCAGTTACGTTTTGTCTGTTGCCACTGTCCTCTCTTGTTAGTCAGTATGAGTAATTGGTATCGTGTTTGTTTTAGTATCAACTGATGTTATGGTTTGTTGTATTGGTGCAGTCCTTGGATTGCAAGTTGGAGCTTGACTGGGGTCATTCACATGATAAGAAGGCAAATAGTCTTCACATAGAATTCCAGCAGATTTATCATGATTCTGTTTGGAAATGACAGGGAGATAACAGCGTCGTGTTGCAGTTTCTGAAGCTCGAGATTCTGCTGTCTGAAAGTTATGTGAATTTGGGATAAATTACTAAGTTGCCCAGAAGAGGAAAATGAAAACGGCTTCAAACTATAAAATACGCGTGAAGAAACTAGGAGAAGTAAAAACATTTAACTCAGAGATAAGTGTAGGAAATGTTGATTCAAATGAGAATCATCAATGATAGATTAAGACATCAAATTTGGCTCTGCTTCAAAAAAATGCAACGTTTGCTTGTTTAATTAAACAACTGTAAGTGAAGCACGATGCAGTAACCGTAACTTTTCTGCTGTGACTGCACCAAAACCACACATATAGAACTTCAAGTAAGGACGATTGCATATCAATTCGGTTACAAATTCAGTTTACTTGAATCGAAGACTGTACTGAAAAAGATGGAGGAGCAAGGTTCATTTCCACAGTTTACCTACTAAAAATACCTATTCAGTGTTTTTATCAGGAAAAAAACGCGAAGGAATTTCATGCTGTTTTGAGGCCAAGTGGTTTATATCATTCGAAATTCATGATGCGGGATCCTCCCAATAAGATCTAAGTGACAGATTCTGGTAAAGAATTATATAAATTCTGCTGTCCTTTAAAATTAATCTCCACGGTTGCTGCATTAAAAAGCGCCCTAGCGTGAATCGAGCTAAAAAAAAGGGGCGGGGTATTTTCCTAGTAGAAAGGCCAACGGCATAGCGGCCCACAGCACATGTGCCAATCTGTCAGAAACGTCACTGGCACATGTACATTATGCTGCTGCCCTCCTCCCTATCGCTCGACGGCGCAATCGTTAAACTGACCGCGAGATGCAACACCGATCTTGGTCTCCCCGACGTATCCGAATCTGCCCTGATGCCTTTCCGACCACACTCCATTCCCCCTGTCCCAACCACCTACCCTCCAACTCCCCCAGTCATTCCCAATATCCCCTTCCAACAGAAGAAGCCCAGCCCTAGAGTTCAGAAACATTACCTCAGGCCCGAACCCAGGGTCTGGCAGACTTCACAACTCCCCACACACCCACCTCCACCTCGCCCCCCACAAACTCCGATCACTGGCCCTCCTCCTTCTATCACAGACCCATAGTGCAGAGTTGCAACGGGATTCCCGACAGCCTGCAATCTACGCCTCCCTCCCTCATCCCGATGTCCCGTCGCAATTATTTTCCTCGCCCGCAATATCCCCTTCACACTAGCAGATGGCCGATGCACAGTGCCAAGAAACCCCCTGGGCATTCCGACAATGCACTTTTGGCAGTCTCAGGGTACAAGCTTTCACTATCAAGCTGGCAATGAAAGATGACATCCCCATCTCCCAATTCTTTGGCGGTCTCCATGGTCAGTTTTCCCTCCACCAGGGTTGGACAGAGAACACTGCTCCAGAGAGGAACAATTGTATACCCCGCTCGATAGAACCACTTCTAGTGAAAGGGAGTGAAGTGGACACGCCTCATTCTACAATAACTTGGCATGGCTGGAGATAATTCAACACAGACGCTGGGAGATATGGATAATCACGCATTTTGATATTGAGTTGATTAATCCATATCGTGTTAATTCATTTGTATTTGTGGTTGGTGATTACCCTTATTAGCTTGATTGGCACCGTCGGATGCTAATGCAATTAGTATTCAAATATAGGTCTCTATTAATGAAAAACAAAAGTACCTGCCGTTGGATATCAATTAAATTAAGAGGCATGTAGAGGTTCTTCTTGAACTTCGCTCTTTCTCCATAAAATATTTCTGCAAGCTTCAAGAGGCTAACATAACCACAGCAGGAATGTTTGAGATTATTAACAAAATCTATTTAGCGAGTCTTTTGAACTAAGACAGATATTAGAGGGAGGTTATTCACACAGAGGGTAGTGGGGGTATGGAATGCTCTGCCAAGTGGAGGCAAACACGCTAGAGTCCTTTAAGAGTAACTTAGACAGGCACATGACTGAGTTGGAGATGGGTGGATATAGGAGAAACTCTTAAATAAGGGTCATTAGCGCTGGGGCGTCCCTGGTAATGTAAATGGGTAAAGTATGAGAATTTCTTTTTTCTCTTTTCATTCACAGCTTTTAAGTCGTTCCAATTGTGTCCAACGAGAGACATACACACGATGGGTCGCACTGGGGCTGCTCTTGGTTGTTCGAGATTGGCCTAGTGCTTCATGTCGTTAATGTGTGCCTAAACTGGACAAGATACTGCGCAAGAAGACAACTCAGTGACTATCGCTGATTGCTATGCAGGCACATGGATTTGGGCCGGTGTCTGTGGAAGTGTGCGCATTTTCCCCGTGCTTGCGTGGGTTTTCTCCGGGTGCTCCGGTTTCTTTCCACACCCCAAAGATATGCTGTTAGGCTGATTGGCAGGAATAAATTGTCCCTAAATCAGTTCCCCTCAATCTGGATGGCCATAAAACATTAGATAGGGGTCATGGGTAGAGAGGTGGACTGGTGGTGTTGAGATGGCGGCGCGGGCTCGTTGGGCCCAAGGGCCTGTTTCCCGACTGATTTTGTTCTTTGTTCTTTGGAATATAAAGTTGAACACGATATTTTTGTACGTTGTTGAACTGCTAGTCGATAAGGCGATTTATTTTCTAGACATATAATTGAACTAATGAGTTTGGTAATACTATGGTTTGTTATACATATCAAGACACGATCTTTGAAATAACCGCTAGAAAGTAAAATTCCATCCTCACATTAGTACAAGGGAAAAATAAAAACAAGATGTTGTCTGCCCTGGCTTCGTCATTAAATTTGAAGTTTTGATCCATCCTCTTAACACAAAAGTCAACTTTTACTTATACTGGAAAAGGGTGTCCAAATTTACAATGAGCAAGAGCCTTGGAGGTTGACATGACCAAACAGTAAGGCATTACTCATTTGTGCCAGGAGCAAAGCTTCATTTATGGATACAGAGAGAACGGTGGTAAGCCATAGGTTGCAGAAAGAGCGATAATATATCTGGGTAGAAAATGAGATCAACGAAGAAAATTGTTTTTCCATCAACTGTCAGCCAGAATATTTTTTTAAGAAGAGTTTTGAAAACAGGAGGATGCAGATAGTTTTTTTTTCTCTGTTGATCAATATTGATAAAGATCAGAAATGAACGAACATAATGTTTAACGATTGAATTGCGTTAACACCACAAGATACTGGAGATCTGCACGATAACGTTCCGATGAGACAAGGAGGTTTTGGTAGGGCGCGAGAACCGTGGTGCACGAAGGTTGTGGTGAACCTAGTCCCGAAGAATGGAAAGGTGTATAAAAGGATCAGAGAGCTCGGAGATGTTAAGCATCTAGAGAAGTATAAGGCTTGTAGCAAGGAGCTTAAAAGGTAATTAGGAAAGCCAGAAGGGGTCATGAGAAGGCCTTGGCAGGTAAGATTAAGGAGAATTCCAAGGCCTTCTACAAATATGTGAAAAGTAAAAGGATGAGAAGCGATACAACCTATAAATGGTGGAGGGGGAAAAGTCTTTGTGGAACCGGAAGAAAAGGCAGAGGTGCTTAATGAGTACTTTGCCTCTGTATTCACGGTGCAAAGGGATCTGGGAGGTTCTACTACAGGTTTGCGGCAGTCTGAAAAGATTGAGTATGTGGATATCAAGGAGGAGGGTGTCTTAGAGCGTTTAAACTCTATCAAGATAGACAAGTCTCCGGGACTGGATGGGATGTACCCAGGTTACTGTGGGAGGTGAGGGAAGTGATTACAGAGACCCTGACGATGATCTTTGCTTCGTTGATGGAGACGGGAGAGGTTCCCGAGGACTGGAGGATTGCGGGTATGGCTCCTATTTTCAAGAAAGCGAACAGGGATAGCTCGGGAAATTGCAGAGGGGTGAGTCTCACCTCAGTGGTTGGTAAGTTGATGGAGAGGCTTCCGAGGGACTAGTTTTATGAGCATTTGGAGAAGTTTGGAATGATCAGAAATAGTCAACATGGTTTTGTCATGGGCAGATCGTGCCTTACAAGCCTAGTTGCGGTCTTTGAGAATGTGACTGAGCAAATTGACGAAGGAAGACCAGTAGATGGGGTTTACATGGACTTCAGCAAAGCGATGGTCCGCCATGCAAGACTTATTGAGAAAGTGAGAGGGCATGGTCCGCCATGCAAGACTTATTGAGAAAGTGAGAGGGCATGGAATCAAGGGGGCTTTGGCCTTGTGGATCCAGAACTGTCTTGCCTGTAGAAGGCAGAGAGTGGTTGTGGATGGGTCATTTTCTGCATGGAGGTCGGTCACCAGTGGAGTGCTCCAGGGATCTGTTCTAGGTGTTTGACATTTTCATAAATGACCTGGATGAGGAGCGGGAGGGACGGGTTAGTAAGTTAGCATATAATGTTTGGTGGTGTTGTGGATGGTCTGGAGGGATGTCAGAAATTGCAGCGGGACATAGATAGGATGCAAGACTGGGCGGAGAAGTGGCAGATGGGCTTCAATGCAGATAAATGTGTAGTGGTCAATTTTGGAACGACCTATCGGATGAAGGAATACAATATCAAGGGTCGGAGTCTTAGCTGTGTTGAAGAGCAGAGGGATTTTGGGGTCCGGGTCCATAGGACTCTTAAATCAGCCTCGCAGGTGGAGGATGTGGTCAAGAAGGCGTATGGTGTACTGGCATGCATTAATTGAGGGATTGAGTTTAGGAGTAAGGAGGTAATGCTGCAACTTTATAGGACCCTTGTCAGACCCAACTTGGAGTACTGTGCGCAGTTCTGGTCGCCTCACTATAAGAAGGACGTGGAAGCTATTGAAAGGGTGCAGAGGAGATTTACAAGGTTGTTGCCTGGGTTGGGAGGCATGCCTTATGAAGATAGGTTGAGGGACCAGGGACTCTTTTCCCTGGAGCGACGAAGGTTGAGAAGTGACCTGATAGAGGTTTATAAGATGTTGAGAGGAATAGATAGAGTGGATTCTCAGGAGCTATTTCCCAAGGCTGAAATGGTCGCTACGAGAGGACACAAATTTAAGGAGCATGGGAGCAAGTACAGAGGAGATGTTAGGGGTAAGTTTTTCACTCAGGGGGTGGTGCGTGAATGGAATCGGCTGCCGTCGGCGGTGGTGGAGACGAACTCGCTGGTGTATTTTAAAATACTTCTGGGTGAGCATATGGCATCTTATGGGATTGGGGGTTATAGATAGGTCTATGGCTTAGTAGGTATAGAAGTGATCGGCGCACCTTGTGGGCCGAAGGGACTGTTTGTGCAGAAGTGTTCTATGTTCTATACAGTATCAAATCAATCTCTAATCAATCGGCCGTAAGCGTTGTTACTGTAGCATAATTAATTCGTATTCAAAATCAGGGAGACAGATAGACAACGGGTGTGTGTGTGTATGTATTTGTGTTTGTAAGAGATAGAGAGAGTGGGAAAGTAAGCCCTATTTGTCAATTTCAGAACCAGGAAACAAATCCGACAGTTTAAAGTCAAATGATAAATCGGTGTTTTCCTTGTGACATAACATTCGCCCGTTTCGGTGGCCCGCCTCCGTCAACGAATCCTACTAAAATCCTACTCTCAAACCTGAAGCGGGCGTGGCGGGTTCTGGTCTGGGGTGGTTAAATTGTAACGATGTGCATCGAATCAGTTGAAAGCAAAACACAACTGTCAAAGGCGAATTATTAATCTACGCTCTTCATTATTGCCACGGCATGGTGGTACATTGTGTGGCATTGCTGCCTCATAGCGCCGGGGATGACCAAGCTTGGGCGACCATCTTTGTGGAATTTGCACATTCTCCACGTGTCTGCGTGCGTTTCCTCCGGAGGCTCCGGTTTCCTCCCACAGTCCACACACAGTGCGGGTTACTTGAATTGGTTATGCTAAATTGCCCCTTGGTGTCAGGTGGTGTAGCTCGGGTAAATGCACGGGTTTAGGGAGATAAGGTCTGCATGAGGTTGTGGTCGGTGCAGACTCGATGAATCGAATGCCCTCCTTCTATATTATTCTTTGATCCTCGGCGTGTGAGCTGCACAGTGCAGGTAAATTAATAGTGTTATACAGAGTTGAATTTCAAACACGACACCTGCAAATCACGTGATGCAAATTTATTTATTTATTGCACAGTATCGTAATTGTTCTCCGTTCAGAAATAGGATGTGAGTACGGTTACGTTCTTCTGTGTCAGAAATTCAGAAATTCGTTCTTCTTTCATCAAAGTTATAACAAAACATCTGCGATCACATGTTATCTTTATTCATTTTGCAGCAGTAATTGAGCATTCGCTACTTCTTTCTTCTCAGAGACGTCTTTCACTTTTAAATCGGTATATGTTGAAGGAACGAGTTCAAATTCGTTCCTGTGTTTATCAGTTAGTCAGTGTATGGCTCTCACAGAGCTAGGGAAGATCTGTGGGAATGAAACCTTAAATTGCAAGTCAAATTACCCATGCCATTTCTAAAAGCTTTCCCATCTCTTCGCAGACTAAACCAGTTATATTGTTTTTCCAAGTCGGGAAATGTTTTGTTCAAACATGAACTAATTGCATCCGCATCAAAGATAACTTTCACATGTACACGCTATCTCTTATTGCGTCTTTTCAGCAACATCCAATCTCGCTGTGCTATTTCAATGGAGTTGCTCCCTATGCCATCTATTACTATTCTACATTCGGTGCATTCAAATGTTTATCCCAACGTGTCCAATACTCCGCTTTCATTCTTTTTGTTTTTGCCTGTATATGCTGATCATCATTTTCTTATTCTGTGCCAAATATATGCAACGAAATGACTTCATTTTGCGTTGTTATTCGTGGTAATTGTGCTTTGAGACTTCATTCTGGCAGCTCTAATGTTGTGAAACCATTACAATTTACCTAAACATCAACTAACAACAGTACTGGTTATCTTTATATCCTGATCTGTGCAAGCTGTATACATTAATTTCTGACGCCGGCCGTAAGAAATGGTTGTACAGTGTATGCATATAGACAAAATTCAAATTGTTGTCATGATCATTCGTCTGCAGCAGTGTAATGCCTCTTCTCCACCTCGCGATAACGTATTGATGAGTTCGTTATACACCTTAATTCTCCGAGGTATTTTTTTTTTCAATCATGCGATTTATGTTTGGGCGATTTCAATAGTTCAGGCATAGCTTTCAACCCAGTCAGTTTTTTTTTCCAGCAAACGATTTCAGCACCTTCTCAATTTAGTTATGCACAAATGTGTCCATGAATACTCGGCCTTTTCTAGATTCAACAATTTATCATTGCACTCATCTACAAACATCCGTGTGGAATTATTATGATTTGTAAAAATCCAAGTACTCTTCACAATGTCTGAGCAAAACTTTTCGTAGCTGTGTGTGTGACGGAGTTGAGGAGGAACTTCTTCACTCAAAGGGTCGTGAATCTCTGGAATTCTCTGCCCATTGAAGTGGTGCAGGCTGCCTCGCTAAATATTTTTAAGACGCGGGTTGATGGGTTTTTGATAAGAAAGGGGATTAAGGGGATTATGCGGAGAAAGCGGGAAAGTGGAACTGAGCAGCAACAGATCAGCCATGATCTTATTGAATGGCGGGGCAGGCTCGAATGGCTGGATGGCCTACTCCTGCTCCTATTTCTTATGTTCTTATGTCTTGGACTAAAACAAATCATGAACGCCAGTTTTTGTTTGACTTCGGCATCTGAGCTAACTGTACTAATTGACCAATATATGTATTGATGCACTGCGCCAATATGTATATTAATCACTTAGTACAGCATTTCAAACATCCACTTCATCCCTACAATTACGGTTGGACTTCCCATTGCGTTCCCAGTTATAACTCTATGTGATCGCTATTTTTTAAAATTGTGATTTTGATTTCCATCTAAAGGTATCCTCCCACTGTCACTCAATTTATAAAAAGCACCTCATCATCCAATCTATTGTAAAAAAATGTCAAAAGCCTAATTATCTAACATTAGATCTTCAATCTCAATACTAACAACTATTACATTCACTCCTGTTTTCCTTTCGAACCAAAACACAGTCTGCACGTATTAACATAGCACACTCGGTCAGTTCCCTGTCCGTCAGTAATTCAAATCAGTCACTGGTGTTGATATGGTGACGCCCGCTAAACCTTGTTTTCAATGGTTGCCATGGCATTTGGAAGAATGCCAGGAGATTATCCCTACCAGAAAAAAAAAGTAACATTTTGATTTGTTTCGATCTTTTTTTTTGTTATGTTATGCTACTTGTAAATTTCATCGAGGTAATACTGCTAAAGTAATTAATCTCTCCCTGAATTTCCTCATTTTGACCAATATTACCATCTCGGGACGCTACCTCACCAAGTTGGCATAGATTAAATTAATTTGTCCTCTTAATGCATGACCAAAAAATCCATTCAAAAGGACAAACATAGGTGACCGATTCCCTTTACCCCTGATTGGAAACGTGTACATATATTTCCATTACCCACATCATCTGGATGATATAAGTTGGAGACCCTCAATATGGCCTTTAAAGTGTGCCGGTGTTTTTACAACGCTACCAGCGATTCTAGATGCCATGGTGTCGATGCTAAATGTATCACTCATATGTTATCAAATTCTTCCTGGAATAATTGTGACAAGAAATTTGATTGTTGGTTTAATTGATGTATGTGGATCGTGCACATGTTGGATTACCAAAGTAATTACTCTACGATCATTTTCCCTGCAATATTATGGAATTCAATAGCCTCTACATATCTATTTGGACAAAACGGGCTGATTTCAGTTTGCATTTTCGGATAGGCATCCCACACGATTAGAAACTAGCGGAATTCCTATAATATCCTGTAAGTATGTGAATCAAAGGAAACTAGCAAGAGAAAAATAAGGGTCCTTTTGAAACAAGGGGGGGATCCATAGCTGCAGGCAGAGGACATCGGCGTTAATCGAATATGTCGCATTTGCCCTCGCCCATGAAAATGAGAAGGTAGTAATGGAGCTCGCAGCAAGAGATTATGAGGCACGAGAAATGATTTACATCAGGAGTGGCAAAGTATTGCATGCATTAGCGGGCAGAAAAGTGGTCAAATCTCGAGGCCCAGATTGTTTGTACCACACACTGTTTTGCGTTTCACGACACAAAATTACATGGATACGAGTAGTTAATTCATCCCTAGTCACTGGAGAGGTGCCAGACGACTGGAGAGCAGCTAACGTGTTCATAGTCTTTAGAATTGTGTAGAGTCAATTGAAAAAGACAACTACAGGAGAGGGAGGTTCGTGTCTGTGGTTGGGAAACTACTGAAGATTTTGAAATAAACAATCCATCTTGCGTTGGAGAGGCAAGGTTTGATAAGAGATAGCGAGCATAGTTTTGTCAAAGCAACGTAATATCTAAGACATATCATTTTTTTTTTAGCATGAAACCAGCAGTATGGAGAAGGTTAGTGTGATCGGTGTAGGTTACGTGGATTTCAGCCATGCCTTTGACAAAGGCCCATATGGAAAACATATTAAGAAGGCAAATACATAAAAGGTTCAGGTTGAACTGTTATGGTGCATTAATCATTGACGAAGCAGTAGGAAACAGAGGCTGATGACGGATGGACCATTGACCAGTGGCATACTACAGGGATCTGTCCTGGGCCCCTATTAGTTATCATTTATATAAATGTCAGAGATGACTGCCTGTGTGTGTGTGTGCATGTGCAGTGGGGGGCAGTGTATAGATTGAGTATTTTTGACGATGACACAATGATTGGCCGGGCACTTTACAGTGAGGGTGAATGTCTTGGTTTACAGAAGGTATAAATTTGGTAGTCAAATTGGAAGAAGAGTTACAGATCGAACTCTACCCTGGAAAAAAAAAGTGAGGTGATGCACTTTAGAAGGGGTTATTGGACAAGTACGTATACTATGAAAGGCCTGACAGCAGAAAGTCATGAGGAACAAAGGGACCTTGGCACATTTATCCATAGATCTCTGAAGGCGGAATGGAGGTTTAGCGAGTGGTGAAAAAAAGTCATGTGGCACACTCGCCTTTATCAATCAGGGCTAATAGATCATAGAAGCGCACAGTTAATGATGGAAAAGTACAGAACTTTGATGCAGCAATAGCTCAAGTAACTTGTGAAGTTCTGAATACCACATTTTTAATAAACATGTAGGATTGGAGGTCATGCAGAGTAGAGTCAGCAGAATGTTTCCCGGGAAGGAAGAAACATTCTGGTTATTTTTTTTTTAAAGTCTTGTGTCATTGTTCTGGGTACAAAAAACTCGGGGGGTGGGGCGGGGGGGGGGGGGAGGCGTTGGCGGCGGAGGGCCGCCTGATTGAGATGTCATGATTACGAATGCATTACACAGGATGAACAGAGAACAACTGTTCCCATTAATTGAAGGGCCAGTTACCAGAGGACGCGTGTTAAAATGACGAGAGGCTTAGCGGAACTTGAAAATGTTTTGTTTTACCCAAAGTGTATTGACAGCCTGGGGTGCGCTGCCTAGGAGGGTGGTGGAGGAGGAATGCTTCACATTCTTTAATAATGCTCGAGGAAGAAACTTGGCAGGCCATAATATTTAAGGCTATGTATCAAGTTCAGGCAACTGAGGTTAAATTGGCAGTTCACTGCGTTTCAATCGTAGATGCAAACTATTAGTCCGAAGGACCACTTCTGCACTGTATTATTATGTGATTCCGTGATAAACTAGGATCTTGGTAAAAGATTCATCAGATGTCCGAATCGTTATTAAAAATGACAGTTCGTTTAAAATTTGAGATTTTCGTAATTAGTGCCATGTATGATATATGCAACAAATTTCCAGGGCATTTTGTGCAGTCTGGACAAATCGAGAAAAAAAAACATATTTTTTTATATATATTTTCTTCACAATATTTACTTACTCCCAACTGAAATCTCGCTGGAATTCAGACATTACTAACACATCTCCTTTCTAAAACCTCTCGCCAGTAGTAAAGCATTCCCATTTTCATCGGAATAACCATGAAAATCTTTTTATTTCCTCATTCTGCGATCATTTATTGTGCAGCAAACTCCAACATAAGATTAGATTCATCTTCTTTGTATATTTTCTCGTACAGCAGATTTGATGTTTCCTATTTCTGATGTAATATACTCGTTTTCTCGTCCTTTTCCCAAACATCCGTCAGGTAATGCTTTTGATACGTGAGTCTTACCCTCTATCGCATGATTCTCTGACATTTCTTCCTATCTCAACCGATTATCTTGTTATCCTGTTATCACACAATCCACAAAACAATACATCATTGTGAAGTGGTTCGAATATCTCGTCTCGGTACAAATCAATTCTGGCCCCCAGTATTGTTGGATCCACTGCAATTCGCCTCCTGCCGCAACAGTTCCATAACAGGCGCCATCACCTTTGCCCTACACTCAGCTCTGGAAAAGCAATAAAGCAAATAGACTTACAACAGGTTCATATATATCGACAGCACCACAACGTTCAACACCGTTGTTCCCATCAAGCTCATCCCCAAAATCCGTGAGCAGGGTACTGGCTCTGCCTTCTTCATCTCGATCCTGAATTTTCCCACCAACAGTTCATAATCAGTAAGGGAAGGCAACCAAGCCGCATCAACAGTCATCTGCACACCTCATCAACAACACTGGTGCCCAACAAGGATGTGCCATCAGTCCCTTGGGATACTTCGTTTATCATTTTGACAATGTGGCAAAATTCCCATGCAACTCGATTTTCAAATTGGCTGATCACACCACTGTAGAGGTTTGGCTCTCAAATAATGATGAGACAGAGTTCAGGAAAGAGATAGGCAAAATGGTGAACTGGTGCGATGGCAATAATCTCTCACTGAATGTCAAAAAATCGAAGGAGATAATGATTGACTTCAGGATGTCGGAGTAAAGAACATGATCCTGTACGCGTTATTGGATTTGTTGAAAGCTCACGTTTGTAGGTGTCCGAATCACCAAGAGCTTTTCCTGACCCATCCTTGTAGACGCGATAGCCAAGAACAGACACCGACGCCTAATTTCCAAGAGGACTAAGGCAATTAGGCATCCCCCCTATGACTCTACCGTTTTACAGATGCACCATAGAAAACGGAATTTCTGGTTGTTTGCTATGAGTTCCTGCTCTGTGCAAGACAAATATAAATTACAAAGACTCGTGAACGAGTTCCAGTCCAACAATCAAAACAGTCTCAGGAACCGACTCAAGATCGTACCAACCAACTCTAGAAACGTTTATTCCCTGCTGTCATCAGATTTTTGAACGTCACTATATTACATTCAGTAAATCTTTCATTAAATCCTTCCCTCAAACCTATGGCTGTAACACTATATATTCTGCGCTGTCTCCTTCTATTCCTATCACGATATGCCGTATAGTGCACAAGAAACAAAATAACCGACTTGTCACTGTAACATAATGCATTGATAGAAATAAAACAAATCAAATCAAAACTGTCAGGAAATGTCTCCGTCCACCTCGGAACGTTTAACTTCAGCACAAGGCATTTCAACCATAGTAGGCAACATTCCTTTCCGAAATTCAGCTACATCGTTACACAGGTGAAACCATAGAATCCATAGAAACCATAGGATATTACAGCTCAGAAACAAACCTTTTGGCCCTTCTTGTCTGTGCCGAAACATCTTTTGCCTAGTCCCACTGACCTGCACTTGAACCATATTTCTCCACACCCTTCTCATACATGAACCCGTCCAAATTGTTCTTTAATGTTAAACGTGACCCCGCATATACCACTTTATTCGGCATATTCCATGAGAATTTAGTTCCCCTATTACTCCAACCACAATTTCGACACTTTTCACCAGGCTCTTCAACCTGACCTCGCATAATGGAACACGACTCTTGCACAATGACATTCAGAAATGGCAATAGTCATCCCTGGCTACGGCTGATGTTATTAAACAGTGGGAAACATTTGAAGGATAACATGACGAATTTCAATTTGCGAAACCTATTGCTGACAATTTGAAGAAAGGCATGGGTTGGATTGTGTTAAACAAGTGGCAAAAACGCCATAGAGTTCCCAGTTATTATGATCTTAGAATTGTAAACATTTGCAGAATAGAAACGTAGATTTTCAGCTTGCACACAGTTCAGCCATCAATATAATGCATATGCTTCAATAATATTTAATTGATTGTTATATTTGTTTCATTTTTGCATAATGCACAGTTACGATACAGACGAAATGATTGAAACGGCGAATCTTTTTTTTTTGAGGGAGTTGACAACGCAATGTTATTGAACTCGTCGCCGGAAAACATATAATACTTGTGTAACTGGGAAGATTTTGAAATGTTGATTATTTCTAACGTGGAGATGTAACAACGAAATTACGTTATTCCTTCTTAGTTATTATTGGTGCCATGTGGGCAATTGACGATGAAAGCAGGCCCAACCGAGAAAGGATTACGACATCGGATTCTGTTGATAAAGAAAGCAGAGAAACAGGACATGACAGCATTTTGAAAGGTAAGGCCATTAGCGTCCACTATCATTCATCTTAGTATAAGGCCCATAATTGCAAAGTCGAAGATTTTACCTTCAAACTAAGATGGCCTCAAATTTAATACATGGCTCTGGCAATATTTAAGAAGCTGCAACTTGTTTGAAACATGGGGCTACCTCCGGGCGAGGGTGGAACCGTAGTAAGTAGAAGGTTTTCACATTGTCAAACATATCCGATGACGTTTTTGGCGAGGTTGACATGAACTGCAGTGCCGTGTAAACCTATGCAATGAGTTCGAGGACGGGAAAGAACCGACATAAAGATACCACATAAAAACAAACGCACAAGAAAAGCGATAGTGAAGAAATTTAGCGTCAGGGCCAAATGGGGCCACAGTGAAAATAATCGAATGGGTATATTGAATGTTCAAAATGCAAGGCGGAATACATCCTGCCGTAATGCATTGAAAACTTCGAGAAATGTTTGTGAACTAATCGTGGAATTAGAGGGAAAACCTATGATGTTCCATCAATAGTGGAGACATATCTGTAGTGTGCCACGAGATGTGAATTTAACGTTCAGGTGCGTACGAAGAGGCGGAGGAAACATTTTGATAACCTTCCTGGTTGAAAGGAAACTAGCGCAATACTGAAGAAGAATAGTAACTTCGACGATTTGGGATATACATCGGTAAATATAAGAGTCACCTGAGAGAAAAAAAAAACAAGTAAGTGAGGTTGTATATGTTCTTCCACATAATAGTGGTGTCGCTGAAGTGAAAATTGATGGGGAATTGGTGACAGAAGCGGAAAGGTGGAATCTGTACTCATAGGTAGCATTCAACTCCACATGAATCGTACAAATGGAATTACTAACGAAACATTAGAAGAGGGATATTATAATAAATTATCTACAGGGTAGTTGGAGGTCATTCTGCCCATCGATCCTGCACTGTGAGGAACTCCACTCATATCCAATCCACGCAACTATATGCATTTATAATACTAAAACCCCTTATAGTAAGTGAACTTTGCCATGGCCAATCAACCAAACATGCAATTCTATTGAGTCTGCCACCAAACTAGAGACCCCTGAGGAAACCCACGCATTCAAACTGCACACTGACATTTACCCAGAGCCAAAATCGAACCTGGGTTTCTGGTGCTGTGAGGCAGTTCTAACCATCTGGTTCCTGACTTGTAACTGCTATGTTTGCCTCCTCAACTCCATTGTATCATGCACTGGTGAAATTGGCAGAACAAAATACGTATTGCGCAATTTGACATGAAAACATTGAAATATTTTTTTTGTCTAGGCTTTTTGGCTATGAGCAACGTGATGACAATGTCATTGTTCCTGAAATTGCAGCGTGATCTGTTTGACTCTGACACCACCCTTCAGAATCACAATAAAGAAACTCGATCACAAGGGGAAAACCCTTGACTTCTGTTTGGGAAATAATCAAGCACAGCTGACAGAAGTCTTAGTGACTGATAACGTTGGGGACAGTTATCACAATTCAAATCAGTTGAAGACAGCTACTGAGAACGAAATTCCCGCCCCAAAATTATATTCCTGAAGTGCGGGACAGAAATATCAAAACTGATTCATGATAACTGTTGTCAGGCAAAGTGATCGATGGTAAGTGGGGAATGAAAGGGGTGGTGTCAAAAATGTTTTAATCGGGGTTCAGAGCAAGCACATTTTAGCGTGATGAATAAGGCTGATAGAAGTAATCAACCTTGGATGACTCGAGACGCAGAGACCCTGGTCAAGAAGAAGATGGGGGCGCATGACATCCACAGGCAGTTGGGATCAACTGCATTCCTTGAAGAATATATAGATTGTAGCAGTAGTGAAAAAAAAAGGCTTGCAGATACGCCACACGAAATTTCTTTGGCAGATAATGCAAAAGAGAATCCAAATAGTTTCTTCAAGCGCATAAAGTGCAAAACAGTAACGAGACAATAGATGGTCTTGAGGATCAACACGACCATCAATGTGCAGACCTACAAGAGACGGGTGAGATGCCAAACAAATATTTCTTATCATTATTTACTGTTGAGAAAGGAGTGACTGTTAGGGAAATTGGGGAAATTAAGGAGAATATCCTGTGAAATGTATATATTGCAGGGAGGAGCTGCTGGAGCTTTTAAGGCGCATCAAGCTAGATAAATCACCCGCATCCTTTGCAGTGAATGCGCGCACGTTCTCGGATGTTAGAGACGAAACTGCAGGTCCCCTGGAAGCAATGCTTGAACCATCGGCAGCCATAGGCGAGGTGCCAAAATACTGGAGGATGGAAACTATTGTGCCATTTTTAAAGATTGGTTGCAGGGAAAAGCCTATGGATGTACAGGCATGTAGGTCTAACATCTGTTGTGGGTAAATTGTTAAAGGTATTATGAGGGACAGGAACTATATGCATTTAGAGAGGCAGAAATTGATTAGATACAGTCAGCATGACTTTTTTCAGTGCAACATCATGCCTCACAAAATTGTTGGAACGTTTTAAAGAGGTGACCAAGAAGGTAGATGAGGTCAATGCAGTTGATGTTATTTGCAAGGCATTTTGCAAGACATTTGGCGAGATACGGCATAGTATAAGCTTAAATCCCACGGAATCCAACGCAAGGTGTTCAAACGGATCCAAAACGTGCTTAATGACAGAAGACAGAAGTGGGAGATGAGTGTTTATTTTTCTCAAACTGGAGTGCTGTGTCTAGTGGTGTGTCTTAGATTTCGATGTTAGTTCTCATTTATTTTTAAGATTTGTTTGAGAATTTACAGGCATGGTTAGGAAATTTGATGATGATACAATGTTTGGTGACACAGTAGAATGGTAGATGGAGTTTAATTAAGATAAGTGCGAAGTTAAGCATTCTGGTAGATCGAAGAAGGACGAGAATTACTTAGTTAATGCTGTGATCCTGGGGAGAATTATCGAAGAAGCATCTTTGGAACAGGTTCATAGATCATTGAACGTGGACTCACAGTTGGATAGAGTCGTGACGAAGTGATTAAACAGCCTTGGTTTCATCGGTGAGGGCATTAAATTGACAAGGCGCATTGTTGACGTTGTAGAAATCATTGGCAAGGACACAGTTGGAATACCTTCTCCAAGCCTGTCCACCCTATTACAGAAATGGCATTATTAATCTCAAAGGTAGCAGAAAAAGATTTACTATGATGCTAAAATGACTTGATGGTTTTAGTTATATGGAGTGGCTGAATAGGCTTTCTTCCTGGAGCGTATGAAACTTAACCGTGGTCGTAGTGTGGTTTATTAAATAACGAGGGGCGTAAACCAGCCAGATAGTCAACATATTTTTCCCCAGTTATGATTGTCTCGAACAACACGGCATTTATTTATGGATGGGCAATCAATCTGGCCAGCCAGCAATGAGAATATCCCATAAATGATTTAAAAATCATGAGAGTAGAGAGATACAAAAACGTCCAGATGGAAATTGTTTCTCAACGAGAGTGGTGACTACATCCTAAAAAGTGCCAGTGGTTGAGGTAGAGAGAGGTTCAATTTTGCCTTTTAGAAAACATTTAGAGAGTTACATGGTAAGATGATTATAAGGTGATATTTTGAAATCACGGACAATTGGGACTAGATTGGTGGGAAAAAAAAAGTTGTCATGAACAAGTTGGGCAGACGTTTCCGGTAACATGCTGCAAGCCTCTATGACTCTCTGAATTGTCATTGATCGATTGGAGAACATAACTTAAAGATGAATTGAATAGACAATGACGAATATATAGTGAGTGCATGTGCTAATTGCAACATTTGTTACTTCCTGCCTGGCATAAGAAAAGCGTGACCAAACCATGGTTTACAAGGAAGATATTGATAATGTCACATACAAGACATATGTATTAATAAATGGACAGTAAAGAAAACCAGAGATGATGATTGGGATCAGAGTAAAATTAAACGAAGGTGGACAGACAAATTGATTAACATGAGAACATGGAGATCGAGGTTAAGCGAACGAGAAAATAAAAGTAAACATTCAAAAAAAGTTAAATTTTCTATATGTTGTTGAATAAATAATTGTTATTGAAAAACGTCTGCCACTTATAGTCAGATAGCGGCAAACGACTACGTGGCTCACCGGCTATTTTTAAATGAACCAAAGCCACTTGGTCAAACTGTTTCACCCAGCCCCGCTGTGTTTTATACCGGCGGGCACCCACTGAATCTTGGCGTTAGACAATATTATCTGGTGGACTGCATAATTTGATATTTCACAAAACCTCATTGTGTCCAGAGGCTAATGCCCCATTAGTGATGGATGACCAATTTGATGTAATGGCCGGTCTGACTTTTCAGCGATTGAATATTCTTTCCTTGTAGTGATGAAACCATGCTGCTGAACAACGAAATCCACGGTTTTGTCTTAATTAAGCAGCACAGTCGTGGTGTAGAGGCAAATATATGCAATTCAGGGCTTCGGCTGAGGTAAAACATGAATAAAACATTGCGGGAAGTCGCGGATAATAACGTGCAAAATTAAAGTGTATGCGATTAATTGTAGTGAGTTGATGGACCGGAAGCTGGTTTGCAAACTAAAGAACGGAGAGCAATCTGTTCTGCCGACCAAATTGGTAGCACTGATCCGTCAGTTGCCATATTATCAGTGGTCGAACGCCACTCTACACTTTACGTAATAATGATTTAGAATGGGTAACAGAAATAAGATGTCTCTAAGTATGAGATGGCACAAAGCCGAGTTTGAAAGTGAGCTGTGAGAAGGATGCAGAAATGTTTCCGAGTGTGTTATTTTTTGGACAAGTTGATCATTGCCGTGGCAGTTTAAGGTGGATAAATGCCAACACATCTTCTCCAGCATTAAAACAGGTAATTATCTGAATGATTATGGATTAATGTAAGGGGATGTGCATCGGTCCTGTTATGCACTTATACGCCAGCTTCTGACATACAAGTATCGGAGCCTAAAGAAAACAAATGATTGCTTGGCCTTCATGACGATGAATTGCAGAGGGAGCTGTCCAGATATAAGACCTTCGTTAACCTCAGCAGGAATACTATTTGCAGATGTGGACTTCTTACCTGGGACAAAATGTCCATGATTTAGAGGAATGTAACATTTTACGAGGCTGTTTCGAGATTGCTAAGGACAGAACATCAGATAGTTAGAGATATATTGGCATCCGTTTAAGTTTGGCTGGAAGAAACCAGAACTCGCAGCGGAAATCCACACGGAAAAAAAAAGGTCAGGAAGAACGTGCAGACTTTATTCGAAGCAGTAACTCAATCCGCGAATCGAATCCAGTTTCCTGTTGCTGTGGGAACAGTGGTAACCACTATGCAGCTGAGCCACGAGAGAGAGATGTTTGCTTCGCTTTCCTCTTACTGTCCCAAAGATGTGCTGGTTTGGTAATTGGCCATGCTAAGTTCTCCCGCAGGTTGGAATGCGACGATGTGGGGATTTATTCAGCAGAGTTGTTCGTTTACGGACGTCTATTTGTGGAAAAAAAATGGGCTGGCCGACTTTTAGATCTGGTCTTAAGGCGCCTCCATACTCATCCTGCCAAAATATACATTGGCTGTTCTGAACCTGCATACAGCATGTTGAAATGGCCCGCAGCATGTATGTCCTAACGAGGGTCATAGCAACATAAGAAACAGGAGCAGGCTTAGGCCATCGAGCCCTTCGAGCCTGCCCCGCCATTCAATACGATCATGGCTGACCTGAAGTAGATCAGTTAAACTTTCCCGCTTTGTCCACATAAAGCTTAATTCCCTTGCCTGTCAAAAACCTATCTACCTGTGACTTACATATATTTAGCGAGGTAGCCTCCACCACTTCATCGGGTAAAAAATTCCAGCTCCATAGAACCCCCAGTAGTGGGCAAGCACACAGTCAGTGCAGGAGAAAAAAATGGACACATCACCATCCCGCAGATTTACTAAAGCTGAACTCGGCAGAGCGGCGGCATGACACAGTGTTCCCCATAGCATGATGCAGACCCAGGGGGATTGAAGGCAATGCGGCCTGATAGGCAGTTGCCACATCTGTCAATGCCATGGCACTGACCCCAGAACGGCAACAGTGCCGCACGAGTTCAAAGTCTCATCGATGCATCAAATGTGAATGTTTAACCCCAACTGACATCGTCACCCAAATCGGCCCCAGAACTTCCCAAGGCAACATCCATGCTTCCAGACCCTGCCTTACAAGCACTTACTTCCTAACGACCCTCACCCTCCCCATCCCAAGCTTAGCGCTCTACTTGTCAACTCAGGGCCATCATCCAAGGTTCTGCAGGATCCACAGCATAATTTATTTCATGGATATTTCTGTCCCCAAAGTAGAAGAGACCGAGGACAATGGGGAGGTCAGGCAGACATCCGGATCCTCAAAACGCACCCCCCCCCCCCAACGCCGCCCCCTTTGAAAAGTGGGTGCTGGTGCTCTCCGGGAAAGGGGAGATTCCGTACGAGGGACAACATGGACGGCCTGAAGTCTAGTAATGAACAATTGTCAATCTTCTACTCAATTTGGGGTGACGACTCAGGGGTATGTCTTTCTGGCGCGAGGTGTACGTTTTGAAAGAAATGCATGAGGCATGTTTGTTTGAATACAGAGGATGTTGGCTGCCTGGAACGAACTGCCAGGGGAAGTCGAAGAATCAGATATACGACTGACCTTCAAGAAGCGCATTTGTACCTACGTGATTTAGGTGGGAATGGACGACAATGGCCCCTATAACAGAACGGGGTTAGAATTCAGACTCTTGTCTTGTGATTGTTGAACGGTGTTCATTTATCCGTGGTCATAGCGTCTGCAGAGTTTGGCCAATTTACCATGTCTTGGGACATCCTTTCCTGTAGCGTATCAGGTAGATAATGCCGGTTTTGTCGCAAGAGTTTGTACCATGTACCTGTTGGATGGTGTTCTCGGGTGAGATGATGACATTCGTGTTGATGCTCTGACACGGCTTGGAGAGGTTTGTGTGGCAGAATTGTCTACTGCCGCAGGCAATGTTCTGCTGAACGCTGGGTCGTTGTCTGCGGAAAATTGTCTGTTTGAGGCTCTGCGATTCTGTGAACACAAGAAGAGGAGGTGTGGGGAAGGCCTTGGCGAGATGTTCATCTTCATCAATGACATATTGAATGCTCCAGTGGAGGTGTCCTAGCTGCTGAACTCCGGGGAAGTGCTGGGCGAAAAGGGTACACAGTCCTCCCTGTCCTGTGTTGTCTTCGAGGAGGTTGGTACGATTTTTCATGTGGCGCGTCAGAACTATTCGAGCGCCATTTCATTTATTATGAGGGCGCATTTCACTGCTTGTTGCGATCCTCCTCATCAGAGATGACACTATGTATGCGGAGGGCTTCTCCAGCTTCCATCCTAAATATGTTAACGAAATCATCCCCAACAGACACTATCTAACACTAACGCTTAACAGTTTCCTTTTTTATTCTTAAAACAGGTGATAACGTCATTAAACCAATCGACAATTTGAATAAACTCGCTAATAGAATTTTGTTCCAATTTCGTGGAGGAATAATGAAATAAATCATTACCGAATGCGGTAACTCTCAAATAATATAATTGCAGGCATATTTTGGAAATATGAACATTTTACTGATGTGACACTTTGGAAAACTGTCTGAGTTGGTTTCCCCTTTTATTAGATATTGTTTTTAATGAAGATATATATTTAACATGGGAACCTCACCTATCCTTTGCCCCCAAGAGTTAGCAACCAAAATCGAGTGGTTATTTTCCCTTGTCCAGTTTTAGCTGTCTGGAATTACATTTCTGTATCAGAGTAATAGAGTCCTAGAGATTTGCAGTATCGAAACAGGCCCTGTGGCCCAAATTGTCCATTCAGCCCATTTTTTTAAAAACACTAAGCTAGTTTCAATTGACTGTGTTTGGCCCACATCTTTCTCGCCCCATCTTACAAATGTAACTGTCTAAACGCATTTAAAAGGCACAATCGTAGCCGTCACTGCCATTAACTCTGGCAACTTCTTCCAGAAACACACCACCTTGCGTGTGATTTTTTTCCCCTTGGGCAATTTCGCTTTGCATCCCTCTCACCTGAAACAGCAACATCTAGTCATGGAATCTACTGCCTGTGGAAAATGTATTGACTATATAGTTGATCTATGTCTTTCATTATTTAATACATCACGATAAAATTACGACTAATCCACCTACGTTCCTGAATAAAAACATGCCCAGTCTATCCAATATCTCCTTGTAATCAAACCATCAGGTCCCGTTAGCATCGTCGTTTACTTTTGTCTGCACACAGTCGAGTAAAATCATATGTTTCCCATAATGAGTTGACCAGAACTTTACATGGTATAATAACTGAGGCCTTGCCAATGTCTTGCACAACTTCAACAAGATATCCCAACTGCTGTGTTCAGCGGTCTGATCAATAAAACAAGCATGCCAAATGCCGACTTCGCCACTGAACCCACCTCTCCCTTTATTTTCAAGGAGCAATGAGCCTCTACCTCTGCATTACTTTGTTCTAAAACACTTCCCAACGCCCTATCATTAATTGATTAAGTCATGCCCTTGTTTGATCGACCAACATGCAGTACCTCGCATTTATCTAAACAGTACTCCACATGCCATTCACCAGTCCACTCGCCCAATTGATCAATATCTCGTTGCAACCTTAGATAATGTTCTTCATCGTCACTATGCCAATAATTTCAGTGTCATCTGCAAAAATCGTAACAAGGACTCTCAATGTATCTTCCAAATCATTAATATAAATCATAAATAACAGTGGAACCAACATCGATCCCTGCATAACACTGCTTGTCATCATGTGGGTATGCCGGAGTTGGACTGGCGTAAACACAGTAAAAAGTCTGACAACACCAGGTTTTAGTCCAACCGATTTATTTGAAAATACTCTCACAAGCAAGCAAGCTTTCGAGGGGACAGCCTCTTCGTCAGGTGAATGGAGAGTTCTGGCCTCAGACAGACAGAGCATATGAAGCACAGACAGTTGCTGATTAGAATGCGAATCCTTACACCTAACCTGCTGTTCAAGTCTTAAAGTGGCTGATAATGTGAGTGGAAGGAGCACTGATCACAGTTTAAAGAGATGTGTATTGTCTCCAGACAGTACAGTAAGTGAGGTTTTGCAAACCCAGGCAACTCACGGGGGTTACAGATAGTGCGACATGAACCCAAGATACCTGTTGAGACCGTCCTCATGTGTGCGGAACTTGGCTATCAGTCTCTGTTCAGCGACTCTGCGCTGACGTGTGTCATGAAGGCCGCCTTGGAGAATGCTTACCCGAAGGTCAGAGGCTGAATGCCCGTGACCGCTGAAGTGTTCGCCAACAGGAAGGGAACAGTCTTGCCTGGTGACTGTCGAGCGATGTTCATTCATCCGTTGTCGTAGCGTCTGCATGGTCTCCCCAATGTACCATGCTTCGGGACATCCTTTCTTGCAACGTATCAGGTAGACAATGTTGGCCGAGTTGCAAGAGTATTTACCATGTACCTGGTGGATGGTATTCTCACGTGTGATGATGGTATCCATGTCGATGATCCGGCATGTCTTGCAGAGGTTGCTGTGGCAGGGTTGTGTGGTATTGTGGTCACTGTTCTCCTGAAGGCTGGGTAGTTTGCTGCGAACAATGGTCTGTTTGAGGTTGTGTGGTTGTCTGAAAGCAAGAAGTGGGGGTGTGGGGATAGCCCTGGCGAGATGTTTGTCTTCATCAATGATATGTTGAAGACTCCGGAGAAGATGTCGTAGCTTCTCCGCTCCGGGGAAGTACTGGACGACGAAGGGTACTCTGTCCATTGTGTCCCGTGTTTGCCTTCTGAGGAGATCGGTGCGGTTTTTCGCTGTGGCACATCGGAACTGCCGATCTATGAGTCGAGCACCATATCCTGTTCTTATGAGGGCATCTTTCAGGGTCTGGAGGTGTCTGTCATAAATTCTCTTCATCTGATCAAATCCTGTGTATACGGAGGGCTTGTCCATAGGGAATAGCTTCTTTAACATGTTTAGGGTGGAAACTGGAAAAGTGGAGCATTGTAAGATTGTCTGTGGGCTTGCGGTACAGTGAGGTGCTGAGGTGACCGCCCTTAATGGAGATAAGTGTGTCCAAGAATGCAACTGATTCTGGGGAATAGTCCATGGTGAGTCTGATGGTGGGGTGGAATTTGTTGATATCATCATATAGTTGTTTCAGTGATTGTTCACCATGAGGTGAACAATCACTGAACAGAAGTGCTCCTTCCACTCACATTATCAGCCACTTTAAGACTTGAATAGCAGGTTAGGTGTAAGGATTCGCATTCTAATCAGCAACTGTCTGTGCTTTATATGCTCTGTCTGTCTGAGGCCAGAACTCTCCATTCACCTGACGAAGAGGCTGCCCCCTCGAAAGCGTGCTTGCTTGTGAGAATATTTTCAAATAAATCGGTTGGACTAAAACCTGGTGTTGTCAGACATTTTACTGTGAACACTGCTTGTCACAGGCAACCAAATTGAAAAAAAAACAACTATCTGCAATCACACTCTTAGTTCAACCATAAAGCCCATTTGGCATGCATTTGACGATTTCACCCTGGATCCCGTGAGATTTAACCTCGTGCAACAACCTGTCACGTGGTACCTTGTCAATACGTAAGAACATAAGAAATAGGAGCAGGAGTAGGCCTTCTGGCCCTTCGAGCCTGCCCCGCCATTCAATAAGATCATGGCTGATCTGTCGTGGCTCAGCTCCACCTTCCCGCCCTCTCCCCATAACCCCTTCTCTTATCAAAAACCCATCAACCCGTTTCTTTAAAATATTTAGCGAGGCAGCCTCCACCACTTCAACGGGCAGAGAATTCCAGAGATTCACCACCCTTTGAGTGAAGAAGTTCCTCCTCAACTCTGTTCTAAACCGCCCCCCCCCCTTTATCTTGAGGCTGTGCCCCCCAGTCCTACTGTCTTTTTTGAGCGGGAAGAGTCTCTCCACCTCTATCCCATCCATCCCATTCATCATCTTATACGTCTCAATGAGATCTCCCCTCATTCTTCTAAACTCTGACGAGTACAAGCCTAGTTTATTCAGCCTCTCCTCATAGCTCAATCCCCACAAATCCGGTATCAGCCTAGTAAGCCTCCTCTGCACTCCCTCCAGGGCCAAAACATCCTTGCGCAGGTGCGGCGCCCAAAACTGCACACAGTACTCCAGCTGCGGCCTCACCAATGCCCTATACAGCTGCAGCAAGACCTCTCTACTTTTATATTCAATCCCCCTCGCTATGAAGGCCAGCATCCCATTCGCCTTCTGAGAACTGCCTTCATTTACCTTCATGGTTACCCCTTCAAACACTTAATCAAATTTGTGATTGTCCGCTCTCAAAGCCATGCTGACTGTCCCTAATCAGCCCTTGGTCGCTACATGTCGATAGATCCTGTCTCTCAGAATATTCCTGCATCTTGACTGACTTGAGATTGTCAACCACACTCAAACTTCAATTCGTTTGATTCTCTGAATTCGAATGTTTCTTTAAACTCATGGGTTAAATTTAAAGCCTGTTTTGTTCTGCTGGAACTCTGGTTGCTGCTTTGGACACAAATGCTGCAAATTATCTTTATGAAGGAAAGTGTTAAATTAAAAGCGGAGGAGTTTCGAGTAGCTAAGAGCAGTGGGCGAGAAGAGGATTGGGAAAGGTTTAAATGTCAACAAAGATTGACAAAGAAATTGATAAAGGAGGGTAGGAGAAGCTATGAGGCTGGGCTAGCACTTAATATAAAAAAGGATAGCAAGAGTTTTTATAAATATATAAAAAGGAAGAGGCTGGCTAAGGTGAACGTTGGTCCTTTAGAGGATGAGAAAGGGGAGCTAGTGGTAGGGGATGGGGATATGGCTAAGGTCTTGAATAACTTTTTTGTTTCTGTCTTAACGGAGGAGGACGTGAATAATTTGCCGGGTGTTAGCGATGGAAAGGGGATAGGAATGGAGAGTCTTAATGACATTACTGTTTCTAGAGAGGTGGTTCTCGACAGAGTGGAGGGGCTGATTGTGGACAAGTCCCCAGGACCGGATGGAATGCATCCGAGGGATCTGAAAGAAATGGCGGAGGTGATAGTGGATGCCTTGGTAATTATTTTCCAGACGTCGCTGGATTCCGGGGAAGTGCCGGAAAACGGCTAATGTTACGCCGTTGTTTAAGAAGGGTGCCAGGCAAAAGGCGGGGAATTATAGGTCGGTTAGTTTAACGTCTGTGGTAGGTAAAATGTTAGAATCCGTCATTAAGGAGGAAATACCGAGGCATCTTGAGGGGAATTGATTGAAAGGGCGGACGCAACACGGTTTCATTAAAGGGAAGTCGTGCCTGACAAATTTAGTGGAGTTCTATGAGGATGTGTCTAGGGCAGTGGATAGAGGAGAGCCGGTGGATGTGGTCTTTCTGGATTTTAAGAAGGCGTTTGACAAGGTACCTCACAAGAGGTTATTGCAGAAGGCCAGGGGACATGGAGTTGGGGGTAGGGTGTTAGCGTGGATAGAGGATTGGTTGTCAAATAGGAGGCAGAGAGTGGGGGTCAATGGATGCTATTCGGATTGGCGGTTGGTGACTAGTGGGGTGCCCCAGGGATCGGTGCTGGGGCCTCAGCTATTTACCATTTATATAGATGATCTGGAGGAGGGAACCGAGTGCAGGGTGTCGAAATTTGCTGATGACACCAAGATTGGGGGAAAGGCAAATTGTGAGGAGGGTGTGGAGAGTCTGCAGAAGGATCTAGATAGGCTGGGCGAATGGGCCAGGAAATGGCAAATGGAATTTAATGTTGGCAAGTGTGAGGTGGTCCACTTTGGTAGGAGGAATGGTAGGAAGGACTATTACTTACGTGGCGAAAAACTGCAGCAGGCGACGGTGCAGAGGGACCTCGGGGTCCTTGTGCATGATTCGCAAAAACCCAGCTTGCAGGTGCAGCAGGTGGTCAGGAAGGCGAATGGGATGGTGGCCTTCATAGCGAGGGGGATTGAATATAAAAGTAGGGAGGTCTTGCTGCAGCTGTATAGGGCATTGGTGAGGGCGCAGCTGGAGTACTGCGTGCAGTTTTGGGCGCCGCACCAGCGCAAGGATATTTTGGCCCTGGAGGGAGTGCAGAGGAGGTTTACTAGGCTGATACCGGAGTTGAGGGGATTGAACGATGAGGAGAGGCTGAATAAACTAGGCTTGTACTCGTTAGAGTTTAGAAGAATGAGGGGAGATCTCACTGAGACGTATAAGATGATGAATGGGATGGATGGGATAGAGGTGGAGAGACACTTCCCGCTCAAAAAAGACAGTAGGACTAGGGGGCACAGCCTCAAGATAAAGGGGGGAGGGGCGGTTTAGAACAGAGTTGAGGAGGAACTTCTTCACTCAAAGGGTGGTGAATCTCTGGAATTCTCTGCCCGTTGAAGTGGTGGAGGCTGCCTCGCTAAATATTTTTAAGAAACGGGTTGATGGGTTTTTGATAAGAGAAGGGATTAAGGGTTATGGGGAGAGGGCGGGAAGGTGGAGCTGAGTCATGACAGATCAGCCATGATCTTATTGAATGGCGGGGCAGGCTCGAAGGGCCAGATGGCCTTCTCCTGCTCCTATTTCTTATGTTCTTATGTTCTTATATAGTCTGCGTTCTGTGGCTTAAAATCCCAAATGCAAAGACACATTTTGTTTTAAACCTACAATGCTACATTTATATTTTGTTTTCTGAGATTTCCTTGTCAGTAATCGCATTTCTTAAACATCATTTTTTAAGTTTATATATGCAACTTCATAATGCAAGGAGGCTTGCAGCCTGTCGACCTTTGGGACATTGGCAACATTTATGTATAGATAATAATGCATGCTATAATAGTTGCAAAAATGATGTGTTGACAGTTCTGTCAATGCTGTTTTCAAGGTAAAATTTCGTGTCCAGTCGGCTCACGAATAATATTGAAAGAGTTGAAAAGGAACTATGTAGCTCAGCTGATGTTTTGCGATAAAACCGGAAAACCTTTAAAACAGATTCTTCTCGTTATGTGACACATTTCCTGTTAGAGCAGCAAGCGACAGATTAAATGACCTCTTAATTTCATTTCCAAAACAGTGTCGATTTACGACCTGTATTGTCTAACGGGGCGAAATGGCAACAATAGATTAAAAACTGAGTTTATAACAAGAGATTCAATGTCCAGAATGACACAAAATGGCGAAACTAAGACAACAGTTGCTCAGTGCTTCAACGAGTGCTATTTGAGAGAACTGGTGAAACAACATTATCATGGACATCCATTCTCCTATTTTCAATTCTAATCATTTTGTTTCCCATGACGAAGAAATGCAAACAATTACAACTTTCATTATTCTATTATTCTGCTTTGTCATGTTCCATAAAACATAACATGGACCACCATACAAACTTCAAGGAATGACAGTGCACCGACTCTGAGATCCTTATCATTTTCACCATTACGATAATTAAAACCATAGTATAAAAATATGAATTTGCAGGATGATAAGTGAATGGAGTTCGCACAGGTTACAAAGACGAACACCGCAAAATAATCAACCTCATCTAAACCTTCGAGAGACGGAACAATTCGAGCAGTTCAATGACGTTGACAGAATTATCAGGACTACGGTCTCACGGTGCCAGAGACACGATTTCAATTCAGAACCTGGGTGACTGATTGCATTGTGTCTGCATTTCACAAAACATTAAAAATACATATCTGTGCATCACTGGTCTCCTTATTGTGCCGGAAGGATACGTGTACCTTATGAAGTGCCACATAGCAGAATGTTAAATAAGTTAAGAGACCCTATTATGAAGGATATGATCCTGGTGTGAATTGAGGATTGACTGACTGGCAGAGAGCAGAGAGTGGCGATAAAATCAGGATCGCAGCCAGTGACTAGTAGTCTGCCTCAGAGGACCGTACTGTGAGCACATATTTCACAATATGCATTAAGGATTTGGAAGAAGGAGTACAAGGTACTATTGCTAAGATTGCAGATAATACAAAGATGTGTCGAAGGTTGTGTTGTATTGAGAAAGCCGGGGTTCCGGGGGCGGGGGTGGTGGTCCACAGAAGGACTTGAACAGGTTAGTAGAGTCAAAGAACAAAGAACAAAGAACAAAACAGCACGGGAAACAGGCCCTTCGGCCCAACGAGCCCGCGCCGCCGTCCCATGGTCAGTGACCTATTCATGACTCTAGTCTATGCCTAATGTGTGAGGATCAGGGAGTTCCAATATAGGGACAATTTGTTACCCAATCAATCAGCCTAAAAGCACATTTTTGGGATGTGGGAGGAAACCGGAGCACCCGGAGGAAACCCATGCAACCACGGGGAGAACGCGCAAACTCCCACGGACACAGGCCCAACTCCACGTGTCCGCACAGCAACAGAGATAGCCTCTGTGCTGCCATGATGCCCTCGAGATGGTAAGTGTCTGTGGATAAAAATTTCATTATTAAAGTCGACAAAGAAGTGGCAGATCTGTGGAAAAATGTAAGGTTATGCACTTTGGAAGGTGGAATGCATGCAAGGAATTTTGTCAAAATGGGTAAAGGCTGAAGAAACCAGAAGCGCAAAGAGAATTTGGAGTCCGTCTTCAAGGTTCTGTTATGGATAACATACAGATTCAGTAGACATTTAGCAAGCTCCCCTAATTTCGGATTTGTTTTAATTGGGTAAAGTCAACTGACCATTTGTGATTTGAATTGTCTTTTATTATCCTTTTATTGTTTCCAAACAGATCCAAATGGTGAAGGCGGTAAGAAAAAATGTTTTTACTACAAGTTATTACTAACAAGGTGGATAATTTCTCAAACTGTTGCCCTATCACTGGCAATGTGAGTGCTCTGGCCTATTATGCCCAACTTGTAAGTTTCAAAACACTGATTGAATATTGACTCCAGAACAACTGCCAATCATGATCATTTTGAGAATATCCATGACATTGGATCCAAATGTAAAAAAAAATGTTTTGCTGTAGAAGGGATACACATAAAATATGAACAGAATATTTTTAAGAGGCAAAATAATAATAATAAAAAGAATGAGGAAGTCCAGTTGTTAAAAAAAACGCCATGTGTATAACTGATTTAAAAAGAGAAACGGGAAAGGGAGCAGACAGACATGGATGCATGTAGATTGCTGAATATGTCATAAGGCAAATTCGTTGCTGCACAAGACGACTGAACACAATCATAATATGGTGCCAAGAGACGAAATGACATAGACATTAAAAGTTCTGTAAAACATGGGCAAAATTCAACACTGAGAATGAAAGGGATCAGCGAAATTACAGGTTCATATGTGATTTCAAAATAAAGCAGATGGATTGAAATATGTACGCATGCAAAAGGGAGAAAAAAAGAAAGGACGTTTGAGAACAATAAAATAAACATAATATGATGCTTCTGAAAAACATAGTCATCTCTGACTCTGCCAGTAGTGGTGTCACCTCAAGTTTGTGTCCTGACTGTGGTGTTATCAAAGTGCAAAAAAAAAAGTTATTCATCAACGTGGCCCACTGGCTCGCACTGGTGCCTCACAGAGCCAGGTTTCATTCAGGCCATGGTTGCTGTGTGGAGGTTGTACGTTTTCCCCGTGTCTGCGTGTGTTTCCTCCTGGTGCTCCGATCCCTCCCACGTGTCAAATAAGTGCGGATCAGGTGGATTGGTCTTTCAAAATGGCAGTAACGACGGGATTAGAAATGCAAATTTGCCATTTTACTGGAAAAGGTCATGGCTGAGATTGTGGCCGGTATAGTTTCGACTGAGAGAGTGTTCTGCTTCCGTATGTGGGTATTAGAACATAGAACATAGAACATTACGGCACAAACAGGCCCTTCGGCCCTCGAGTTGCGCCGATCACATCAACCCCACCAATCTATAGACCTATCTATAACCCCCAATCCCATTAAACCCCATATACTCATCCAAAATTATTTTAAAAGACCCCAGCGAGTTCGCCTCCACCACCGACGACGGCAGCCGATTCCATTCACTCACTACCCTCTGAGTGAAAAACTTACCCCTAACATCACCTCTGTACTTCCCTCTCCGCACCTTAAATCTGTGTCCTCTCGTAGCGACCATTTCAACCCGGGGAAATAGCCTCTGAGAGTCCACCCTATCTATTCCTCTCAACATTTTATAAACTTCTATCAGGTCGCCTCTCAACCTTCGCCTCTCCAGGGAAAAGAGTCCCAGCTCCCTCAACCTATCTTCATAAGGCATGCCTCCCAGTCCAGGCAACATCCTTGTAAATCTCCTCTGCACCCTTTCAATAGCTTCTACGTCTTTCCTATAGTGAGGCGACCAGAACTGCGTACAGTACTCCAAATGAGGCCTGACGAGGGTCCTGTAAAGTTGCAGCATTACCTCCCGACTCCTAAACTCAATCCCTCGATTAATGAAGGCCAGTACACCATACGCCTTCTTGTACGAAATCAACAAATAGTCCTGGAACGCCGATCAAGCCTCCAGTTAATAACAATAAATAATAACAATATCGAGTTAATAACAATAAAAAAGTATAATGATTAAATGTAATATGGTACCTTCGTGAATATAAGTCACTGAGACATTCATTCCTTGTTATTCTTAAAAGGGAGAACATACAGTTCTGATTTGAGTTGCATCATGTAGCTCATAGGATGAAAGCCGATTTTATTTAATTAAAGCAAAATAATATACATGATTCGGACTTTCAGCAGCAATGTAGCACGTCATGCGCAGGCAAAGAAAATCGCCTCTGTTATCATCAAATTAGACTGGCACTTGAACGTACCATCTCAAATTAAGGCACTTGAACGTACCATCTCAAATTAAGGCACTAAAATTAAGGCCAATGCTCCATTGGACAGAGTGCAGGAATGAGATAGACATGAGGCGGAGTACAGGAATGAGACAGAACATCTGATGCGCTATGGTTCAATAATTTTTCCCTCAATGTAAAAAAAAAACGTAGTTTGTCATCGACTTCAGGAAACGTAAAGGAGAACACGCCACTGCCTAAATCAACGGGGACGAAATAGGACATGGGGAGAGATTCAAGTTTCCGCTGTCACTAAATCACCACAATCACCAAAAACATGTTCTTCTCTACCCATGCCGACACTATAGTTAAGAAAGCCCACCAACGCTTTCACTTTTTTTTTTCAAAAACGAAAGAACGTTAGCGTGCCAGCTACAACTCTCACCAACTTTTACAGCTGCAACATAGAAAATATTCTCTGTTGTTGATTCACAGTTGGGTATGCGTCTCTCTCTGTCCAAGACCGCAAGGGACAACAAAAGGTCGTGAATGTAGCCCAACACATCAAGCAAACCCGTCTCACATCCGTTGACTCTGTCTACACTTCGCGCTGCCTCTGGAAAGCTGCCAGCATAATTAAGGACCCCGCGCACAACGGACTTTCTCTCTTCTAACTTCTTCCGTCGGGGAAGATGCGATACAAAAGCCTGAGGTCACGTAACAACGGATTCAAGAGTATCTTCTTCCCTGCTGCAGCCAGACTTTTGAATGGACTTACCGTCAATAAGTTGATTTTCTCGGCACCCTAGCTATGACTGTAACACTGCATTCTACACTCTCTCGTTTTCTTCTCCATGAACGATGTGTTTGGTCTGTATTGCGTACAAGAAACAATACATTTCACTTTATCTTATTACGTGGAGAAATAATAAATCGAATCAAATCAAAAATAGGCATCATTTTCAAAACAATGTGTTCTATCTTTTACCAGTACAAAAACAGTATGCGCTTCGATGTGGAATCTCCGCTCCCAGTTTTTCGCAAACCAGACTCGAAAATTTATCGTCCCTCAAGCATTTTCCTTGTGAAACCAGATCACAATCGCCAAGTTATATTCTGCAGCTAGACTGGACCATTAATATGAATATAAAACTTGTGTTAATTCCGGTGTGATCTCTCTGAACCACGAGGAAGTGTTTATTCAGACAATATTTATTTAATAATATATTATAACATTGGCAAGATGAATTAGTGAAACTGTTACGATTTGAAAAGGTAAAAATGCTAAGGTACAATTATTAACTGCTGGCCAATTTAAGCAAGACACCACAAATACTTAAACACCTCGTCAACTCCATTTGGCAGTCAATCGGGATACAAGTTGTTACGCTGCCAGTCTTAAAACAACGTTTGGAGGTATACTCCTAGTTTGAAATGTCCCAAATTCAGTCAAAAGAAGGTGAAATGATGTCATTTAAAAAAAAAAATCACTTCCGAATACAAGTAGGAAATGACATTTTTTTCTTCTCTCTGTAAGCCTATTATTTTTCTCTCATTCGTGCACAACACCATCTTCACAATCAATCTATTTTAAAACGATTCTGAAACGCCGGGGGCAATCTAAACAATAGGCAGATATGATAATTCGCGATGAAATGAAAAAAAAAAGAAAATTATCCTTCAGCATTCTCAGCAGGTCGGCTGCCTGTTGCAGATAAAGTTGCACAGATTAGAAACTTATCATCTACTTCACAAGGAACAAGACACAAATACATTTATTCAAGGGACAAAATTACCATATTATCCCACAGTAAAAAAAATATCAATACGTTCAAAGGAAGTCTTGGACTTTCAGAGTCTCAATTTTCACATTATTAGCTATCTCCATATTTTTTCTCTTTTTTGCTGTACAAGCCTGTGAATGTTAACTTCTGAAGAGAACAAAAGCATAAATCGACGTTAAACTATTGAACACATTTTCCTTATTTTGTCGCTAATGAAACAAATAAACAAGAAAATAATACTTAAAATTCACAATGTCTCTGCCTTTTACTTAACATATCCTTGATTACCACTTGCAGTTACAACTTTGATAGGGTTTTGTTGTCACATCGATTCAGCCCTTCTGTTCCTTTGCTCATCTAAATGTCCACTATCCTTGTGCTTTTCATCCAAAGGTTTTTCATGGTGCCTTCTGAACCAGTTTACTCTGTTGGCATAACTAAAACGCCAAAAGTGTTTCTCTAACCAGTCAAAGAATTGGTCAGACACACCAAATGCATTGTTTGATTAGGCCAATCAAATACACAGTTCTAAGTCTCGCAATCCCACAGAACATAGAGCATAGAACATTACACCGCAGTGCAGGTCCTTCGGCCTTCAATGTTGCGCCAACCAGTGGAACCAATCTAATGACCCTCTAACCTAAGGTATTCCAATATTATCCATACACCTGTCCAATGATCATTTGAATATTCTTATTACCAGGCTAAAGTCTAACACGTTTACTTGGTAGCACAAGCCACTAGCTTTCCGGAAGGATGTAGAGATCCTGGAGAGAGTGCAGAGGAGATTTACCAGGATGTTGCCTGGTATGGAAGGGCTGTCTTACGAGGAAAGATTGAACGCACTTGGGCTGTTTTCCCTTGAGAGACGTCGGCTGAGGGGGGATCTAATAGAGGTTTATAAGATTATGAAGGAGATAGATAGAGTAAATGGTGGTAAGCTTTTTTCCGCTATTAGAAATGGATAGAACGAGGGGTCACGGGCTTAGGCTGAGGGGGGCTAGGTATAAGACAAATATTAGAGGGCAATTTTTCACACAAAGGGTAGTGGGGATGTGGAATGCACTGCCGAGTAAGGTGGTAGAAGCAGGCACGCTAGGGTTGTTTAAGAGTCACTTGGACAGCCACATGAGCGGTCTACATATAGGGGGATATAGCAGGCCTTACTAAACATTGTAGGCTTGGGATTCAGTTTTAGCCTCAGGGATGTAGAGCCTTTTTAATAATGAATTTTTTGTCTCCACAGGCATTTAAGTCCAGCAAGGGGCATGTGTGCGGCAGGTTGTGGTGGACTGCTCTTGGATGTTGCTTTGGGAGTTGCCTACTGCTTCATGTCGTTGGTGTGCTTAAACTGGACCATCTCGAGGGCAACATGACAGCTCAGAGACTATCTCTGTTGCTGTGCGGACACATGGATTTGGGCCTGTGTCCGTGGGAGTTTGCGCGATCTCCTCGTGGATGCGTGGGTTTCCTCCGGGTGCTCCGGTTTCCTCCCACATCCCAAAAATGTGCTTTTAGACTGATTGATTAGGTAACAAATTGTCCCTATATTGGACCTCCCTGATCCTCACACATTAGGCATAGACTAAAATCATGAATAGGTCACTGACAATGGGACGGCGGCGCGGGCTCGTTGGGCCGAAGGGCCTGTTTCCCGTGCTGTGTTGTTCTTTGTTCTTTGTTCTTTCGGACCGCTGCCCTTTCACGAGGTGAGTGGGAGTTCTGTTCACAAACAAGGCAAACAAAGAAAAGAAACGAATTTTACAGAATAATGGTAGGAACGCCAATCATTATGCAAGTCGTTATGCATGCAAGAAAGCAGATTAGGGAATCTCTACATTTAAATACATCCAGAGTTGTGGTAAAGGTCACTGCACACCCGGCCATTTTAGCCCTGACGTGCATATGGATTGCATTCTAATACCCAGATGAGAAAAATTGCCTCCTAAGCTGTGTGAAGCACTTCACTTTGCGAAGGACTGAAAATTACTTCTGACACCTATTGCCCTTTGTTAAGTTTGAACCCCAGTTGACCACACGAAATCCAAGCATGGTGGAGAAAAAAAAAAACGAAGGTGTGTTCGATTGAAGATCGTTCAGCATGTTAAAAGTTAAATCCCTTCAGGCCATTCTCTCTCTGTCTCTCTGTCTCTGTGTCTCTCTGTCTCTCTGTCTCTGTCTCTCTCTCTCTCTCTCTCTCTCTCTCTCTCTTTCTATCTCTTTCTCTCTCTCGTTCACTCGCGCCAGGGCAATATATCATTAAACATTAGTTGCAGAGCCCAGTTCTGTTCCTTTCTTCAAACATTAAACGTGTTGTTGTATTCCATCATAATCGGGATAAAGCATAAGAAATCCTCTTTTCTTGGTTCTAAACGACAGACTTAATTTCTTCAGTTGCTTCTTCTTTTTCAATGATTCGCTTTACGAATTGTGAAAGAAGGCCATCATAGAATCCGTAGAATGCAGGATGGAGCTCTTTTTGTTTTGCTCTTTGAGCCTGCGCCAGCAATAATCTTACCAGGGCGCAATGCCTGTCACCGTATAAGCATACGCTGCAATTCGGTCTGACAACGATGTGGAGCTATAAGCGTTGGATTGGGTGGGTACAGCAAGAATTCTGAAACCACCAGGTTACTGTTCAAGCTATTTATTTTGGATCACGGGTTTTCAGAGTACAACTCCTTCCTGGGGTGACGAAGGAGCTTGATGAAGAAGCTGCACGACGAATACTCTTCATTCCAGCAAACATGTTGGTCATTAACCTGATGTTGCTATATTGCCCCGGCTTAAATCTAGAGATACTATAGTAAGACGAATTGACGTATCATACACATCATTGTGGGAAGAAGCTGGTCCACCCGCAGAAAACGCAGGCAGGCACAGGGAGAACTGAAAAATCCACATTGTCACCAAAGGCTGGAATTGTACCCTGGTCTCTGGCATCTTTAAACAAGTACCACTCGTCACTTTGTTTTCGATCCTACTTTGATTCCAAATCCAATTTCGCTGCCACGACGATGCATTTGTTATGGTGATGCATCCATCGAGCTGGGCAGGGTTTGAAGGGTAACCTGCACTTTGGATGCAAGCTTGCACAATTCACTTCTGTTTATTTCTTTTTCTCTCATTCATTTATCCATAATCAACCAATGTTTTCGATTTTTAGAATCAATCATATCAAGATGTATTAAGATTTTCGCAGAACGTTGGGCAGCTCACATAAGTTGTCAAATAACACCTGCCCCTTTGTTTGTTTCTCAAGTTCGCTTGTATGTGTATAGGACCTTCCAAGCAGCTAACATTACCTTTTTCTTCCTTTTGTTTTTCACATCGTCTCACTTTATCTGTTAGACAGTGCAACTTCATCTCATGTTGCAAAATAACGCAGATAAAATCATTTCGAATCTATTGAATTACTTTTTTTTTAATATCCAAAACAGTTTATAAATATTGTTTTGTTCTGCAGCATTTTACTTATTATATGGCAAAGCAATATAATAGATTTCCTTCTTCGATTCGAAAATTTGATATAATTTCGGTTTTATCGATGATGCTGCTGCTTATTATGTTGCTGCGGAAACACTCGTAATTTAACCGAACATCAGGTAACAGTGTTTCATTGGCTACTCATGTTTGTGCAAATTGCATTGCTACATTATCCCAGCAGTTTATTCTGAATGGTAATACAAATTAATCGATTGTCAAGTTGTTGTCCTTTTTTATGGCAGTAGTATAATAATTCTGCTATTCAATCTGAATTTTGAGTTAACACATGACTGCTGATTTATTTTTCTAATTCACCGTGAGTCCTGCACTTCTCTGTTAAGCTAACTTCAACAACTCTAGAAAAGGTTTCAGATCTGACTTGTTTTTCATGCAACTGCTTCCATATTTGCTGTCTTTTTTTCATCGTTATCCTTAAACTGCTTTGTTTTCTCCACGTTCACGACTTTATATTTCAAAAGCGTGCCAACAGTTTTGTTTGCATTATCGGAGATATGTAATTGCCAATTTAAAGTTTGCAGTTATTTATTAGTCTCAAGTATGCTTACATTAACATTACAATGAAGTCATTCTGAACATCCCCACGTCGCCACTCTCAACAGCCTGTTCGGTTATACAGTGGGATAGTTTAACATGGTCAATCCACCTAACGACCTGGGGATTATTCTCGTCCCCAAAATAGCCCCATGTACTGTGTGAAACAGACTTTTTGCTGCCGAATTTCAGACTGAACAAACATCAACTTTTCCTTCTGAAATTTTACTAACTTCGGTACATTAAGTCCACACAAATATTGCGCAACAATTTCTGCACCGACGGCAGGGACACCCATTTTGAACATCCAGGAACATTCGTTCCCTCAGACAGCTTCCACCTGTTCATCCGTATCATTATTTTGGAACATCATCGGCAGCCCAGAGATGTCAGGAGGTACTTCTGTTTTTTTTCTCATTCTTCAATTCGACTTGCCCCTCTAATCCTTGTTCACTGTTTCCTCTTTCACCTTCCAGCCTTTCTTCTTTAACCCGGTCCCTTTCATAAGAACATAAGAACATAAGAAATAGGAGCAGGAGTAGGCCATCTGGCCCTTCGAGCCTGCCCCGCCATTCAATAAGATCATGGCTGATCTGTCGTGACTCAGCTCCACCTTCCTGGCCTCTCCCCATAACCCTTAATCCCTTCTCTTATCAAAAACCCATCAACCCGTTTCTTAAAAATATTTAGCGAGGCAGCCTCCACCACTTCAATGGGCAGAGAATTCCAGAGATTCACCACCCTTTGAGTGAAGAAGTTCCTCCTCAACTCTGTTCTAAACCGCCCCCCCCCCCCCTTTATCTTGAGGCTGTGCCCCCTAGTCCTACTGTCTTTTTTGAGCGGGAAGAGTCTCTCCACCTCTATCCTATCCATCCCATTCATCATCTTATACGTCTCAATGAGATCTCCCCTCATTCTTCTAAACTCTAATGAGTACAAGCCTTGTTTATTCAGCCTCTCCTCATAGCTCAATCCCCTCAACTCCGGTATCAGCCGAGTAAACCTCCTCTGCACTCCCTCCAGGGCCAAAATATCTTTGCGCAGGTGCGGCGCCCAAAACTGCACACAGGACTCCAGCTGCGGCCTCACCAATGCCCTATACAGCTGTAGCAAGACCTCCCTACGTTTATATTCAATCCCCCTCGCTATGAAGGCCAGAATCCCATTCGCCTTCCTGACCACCTGCTGCACCTGCAAACTGGGTTTTTGCGACTCATGCACAAGGACCCCGAGGTCCCTCTGCACCGTCGCCTGCTGCAGTTTTTCGCCCCGTAAGTAATAGTCCTTCCTACCATTCCTCCTACCAAAGTGGACCACCTCACACTTGCTAACATTAAATTCCATTAGCCATTTCCTCGCCCATTCGCCATGCCTATCTAGATCATTCTGCAGACTCTCCACACCCTCCGCACAATTTGCCTTTCCCCCAATCTTGGTGTCATTAGCAACTTTCGACACCCTGCACTCGGTTCCCTCCTCCAGATCATCTATATAAATGGTAAATAGCTGAGGCCCCAGCACCGATCCCTGGGGCACCCCACTAGTCACCAACCGCCAATCCGAATAGCATCCATTGACCCCCACTCTCTGCCTCCTATTTGACAACCAATCCTCTATCCACGCTAACACCCTACCCCAAACTCCATGTCCCCTGACCTTCTGCAATAACCTCTTGTGAGGTACCTTGTCAAACGCCTTCTGAAAATCCAGAAAGACCACATCCACCGGCTCTCCTCTATCCACTGCCCTAGACACATCCTCATAGAACTCCAGTAAATTTGTCAGACACGACTTCCCTTTAATGAAACCGTGTTGCGTCCGCCCTATCAAGCAATTCCCCTCAAGATGCTTCGCTATTTCCTCTTTAATGACGGATTCTAACATTTTACCTACCACAGACGTTAAACTAACCGGCCTAAAATTCCCCGCCTTTTGCCTGGCACCCTTCTTAAACAACGGCGTAACATTAGCCGTTTTCCAATCTTCTGGCACTTCCCCGGAATCCAGCGACGTCTGGAAAATAACCACCAAAACATCCACTATCACCTCCGCCATTTCTTTCAGAACCCTCGGATGCATTCCATCCGGTCCTGGGGACTTGTCCACAATCAGCCCCTCCAGTCTGTCGAGCACCACCTCTCTAGTAACAGTAATGTCATTAAGACCCTCCATTCCTACCACCTTCCCATCGCTAACACCCGGCAAATTATTCACGTCCTCCTCCGTGAAGACAGAAACAAAAAAGTTATTCAAGACGTTAGCCATATCCCCATCCCCTACCACTAGCTCCCCTTTCTCATCCTCTAAAGGACCAACGTTTACCCTAGCCAGCCTCTTCCTTTTTATATATTTATAAAAACTCTTGCTATCCTTTTTTATATTAAGTGCTAGCCCAGCCTCATAGCTTCTCCTACCCTCCTTTATCAATTTCTTTGTCAATCTTTGTTGACATTTAAACCTTTCCCAGTCCTCTTCTCGCCCACTGCTCTTAGCTACTCTAAACTCCTCCGCTTTTAATTTAACACTTTCCTTCACCTCCTTCGTTATCCACGGCTTATTACCTCTCCTCCTACTGTCCTGTTTATCCATCGGAATAAATTTCTGCTGAGCACCAAGAAAGATCTCCTTAAAGATCCTCCACTGCTCCTCAGCAGACCTACCTTCCAACGCGCTCCCCCAGTCCACATTCGCCAATTCTTCTCTCATCCTACCATACTCCCCTCTATTCAAACATAGGACGCGTGTCTGGGAACCCACTTTCTCCTCCTCCATGTGCACCAGAAACTCCAGCAAACAATGATCACTCTCTCCAAGAGGATCCTTCACCGCAAGGTCCCTAATTCTACCCGCCTCATTACATAGCACCAGATCCAAGATAGCTCGCTCCCTCGTCGGCTCCAACACACACTGTTCAAGGAAATTATCCCGGCAGCATTCCACGAACTCCTCCTCGAGTCCACCTCGTCCAACATGGGTCGACCAATCAATATGCAGATTGAAATCTCCCATAACTACTGCCGTTCCATTCCTGCACGCTGCACTTATTTGCGCGTTAACAGCCCGCCCCACCTCCAGATCATTATTCGGGGGCCTATAGACGACACCCACTAGCGTCTTCCTCCCTTTTCTGTTCCTAATCTCCACCCACAACGATTCCACTTTCTGCTCCTTGGCTCCGATATCATCCCTTGCTACCACCTTGATACTACCCTTAATCAGCAGAGCTACGCCAGCCCCTCTTTCCTCCTGCCTATCCTTCCTAAACACTTGATAACCCTGTACATTCATCTCCCAGTTCCTGTCACCTTGCAGCCACGTCTCTGTAATGGCCACCAGATCGTATCCATTTGTGTCGATCTGCGCCAACAGCTCATCCACTTTATTCCGAATACTTCGTGCATTCAGATAAAGCGCTTTCATCCCAGCCTTCACCTGGACCCTACTTGCCGTAACGCCACCAATTGGGACATCCTTGGCCTCTTCCCTTACCTGTACCCTATCCTTAACTTTAGACCTCATAGCGTCACCTACCCTCGCACCCTCCCCCACCCTAATTAGTTTAAAGCCCTGTCTACAGTCCTTTTTACTCGATTCGCCAGCACTCTGGTCCCAGCATTATTCAGACCAACCCCATCCTGCCCGAACAGATCCCACCTACCCCAGTACTGGTGCCAATGCCCCATAAATTCGAACCCATTCCTCCCACACCAATCCCTGAGCTACCGATTTACTTCCTTTATCCTATCAACCCTACGCCCGTCTGCCCTCGGTTCAAGCAGTAGCCCAGAGATAACCACCTTGTCGGTTCTACTTTTTAATTCCATTCCCAGCTTCTCATACTCCCTTCCCAGATTCTCAGTCCGCATTTTGCTGATCCTCATACTTCAAAACATCCCGATTTTGGGGTTTTTCCTCATTATTACAGGACTAATCGTTATTTTACGTGTCTTATCTACCCAACTGGCCAATTTTGACTTCACAGTTAACTCCTTAACTCCTTTCCTCCAAGAAAACATTAACATTTTACATGTATTTAAAACAAAACACAAAAGATACATTCGCCTTGGAGCCAAATTAATTACTTGGTCTCAAAATTTGTCAAATTAAAAAGAATCAAAAAATAAAATTGACAGTCTCCAATGTATATATTGCCACATTAGGAATCGAAGATGACGAAATCTCTGTCAGTAAAAAGAAACAGAGGAAATGAAATGTTTTCCAATTTGATAATGTCACTGTTTCTTCAAGACAAAGGGAAGAACACAAAGCTCCCTCCAAGGCTTAAAACCCCTTCTTAATAACAATTGAACCTAGGAATGTTAAAAATTCAAATTGTGTTTTTTTTTTCAAATTTCATTATAACCCAAACTAATTTCCATTTTTTATTTAAACACGCTATCGAAACCAATGTTGCAAAATCACAATTAGGGGAAGAACATTAAAACAAATCACAACGAAAAAACACCCTGCAAACACTTTATTAAACACACACAGTCATACATGGAAGCTTCCTTCTATCCATTACACTTCAAATTGCATTTAAACTTAACATTTTCATCCGGTATGAAAATAAAACATTTTAAAAGAATATAGATAATTTATTAAGGCAGACGCTTTCGTTCTTCCTTCTTCCAAACTGTACTTAAACTCATAACAAAAGAGAATCTAAGAAATCTTATACATAAATCTTAACAGATTTAACACTTCCTCAGCCTCTTTGAAGGGAAACCAATGTGTAAAGCATTGCATTTATTGCAAACAATAAATAATCCACAAGGAGAAACAGTTTTTTTAAACAACTCCTGCTCTCAATCTAACGCAACAAAACCATCTACATTCGACAAGCAACCAGACCACAAGAGCCCACTGAAACACAAAAACTGTTCAAATTATTAGATCAACTTTAGATTTACTCTCATCAATTTTCAATCTTGCCAATTAATTTATAATATTTCCCTCGTAATTCCCAACGGTTATTACATCTCAGAGGAATCCAGCCTCAAATTCAACTGACCTAGTGTCTCGAAGTCCGGCCACCGGGGTACTGAAATCTCCCGGATTTAAGATACAAAACCTCTGGGGAGCCTAACCTCCAGGTACGTGTGGGGGACTCGAACAACCCACTTTTCTTTACTGTATAAGCTTGGGGACTCCAACCACCAGGCACACGCGGGCAATTGGACCCTCCACTTTCTTACTGAATAAACCTGGGGAGTCCAATCACCAGACCACTCGGGGGAATCTAACGACCCGATGTATTACCAAATAAACCTGGAGACTCTAACCATCAGGGCAACCAGGGAATTTGAACTTCCCGGTGTAGGACTAGTCAGTCTTCAAGGACGTACGTCGTCTCAGGGTTCCATCAACACAGAGCATCGGGGGATGAGGGGACGACTGAGTAATAGGTTCAGTGAGATAATTAAGGTACATTCTTACCTTGTGGCCCATCCGTCTCACCTTACCGACACCGAAACCACCACTTAGTCAGTCCACCTCTGAGGACAGCTGTATATCCTGGATCCCTGGTTTTGGCAGCATATTGTCAGGTTCGTTTTTCAGAGGCACTTCCGTACAAGATGCAAAAGCAAGATCTGCAGAAGAAAACCCAATCCTTTATTTTCAACTAAGTATAAACATTTCGGAGGATCGCTTTGCTAACTCAGCGCAATCTTCTGAGCTTAGCCGACCGATACTCCCTAGAACAGGGGAAGTTCTTCCTTTTTTACTCCTCACACAACAACCAGCAACGTACATACTGTACATCTTCACCCAGATCACATGCTTAGCAACAGCAAAAGTGAGTACAAGTACAGTGTGTGAGTAAAGTTATGCTGAAATCCCACGTCAGGCTGCCATCATAATCGCACGTCCACCATTGCTGGACTGTGAGATAGCGACAGTTCAGATATATCTTGGGTCGATACTTTGACCATAAAGCGAATGTTACATCCTTCAAACAAGAACAACAGTTAGCCATGTCCAGCTTAGACCGATTTAATAAAACAAGAGTTATGTTACTTAGAAGGCCAGGATGACAGTTCAGAATAGAGTATGTACTGATATGAGCGCCAGTTGTTTCTAACAAGATGCAGTTAATCACAGCTTTCAAGCGTTTCGAATTTTGCAGGATCTCAACATGCCAAACCTTCTTTACAAATGGACAAGTTCATACGAAATTCATAGAAAGCTAACCTCTTAACATCTCAGACAGAATTAAGTTGATTCATTAGTTGTATCTCCAATTAGTAAAAGGAAACAATCAGTTGTTTTATCACAGCCGTCAAGACAATCATAACTTTTGCCCATGAATATATGATTTAAAATATTCATGCTAAAGTTCTATCATTCTCTGCAATTCAGAATGAGTTATATTTGATAGAAATTGTTTTGCTCCAAAGTTCCAAAGTTATCCGTAAATTCACTGAATACATTAAGCGTACAAACATAGTATCACTTCAGAGCGGACTGTCGAACATCACCTTATCGAAACGATGAACGTTGTTTTCACGGTGAAATACACATGTTGTCATTGATTGTGTTAATACGCCTTCTAATCAACACGTTTCATCTTCTCTCAACATTGAAGATGAGCTTCCAACCACATCTCTGTAAATCTGTTGAGTCCTGCTGGAATACATGGTTAAATTTTCAACAGAGTGGGAAATTATTTCATAAGATCTGAAGTTTGCTTATCAATTATCCCCGAGCAAGACAATGCATTATTTTGTACATTTTTAGATTCAGATATGGTTTCCTTGACGACATTGGAATCCCACTGACTGATCCTGTTTTACAGTTTGTGCCTTCCCAGCGCGTTTGAACGTCTACGAGGAAGTATTTGAAATTTACAATTTATGATTCCCATGAAACAATTATTGATTGCAGGAAAATCCGATCTAGTTCTCAAATATCTTCTCGGTTGAGACACTAGCTCTTCCTGCATGTTTTACACTTGACTCACACTCACAGCAATGTTGTTGACTTGACGTTGGCCTAGGAGTGGGAAAAGGCAATTAGAGAAAGTTAGCCCCATCGACTTGCAAAGCCAACCTTCCAAATATCTGAGCGCTAGTGTCAAATTTGGGAGGTCTGTCTCACAGACTATTCAGACAACACCCTGACACAATCATTCTCACTGAATCATAACCTACAGCTATGTCTTATGCATCATCATTGCCAACCCTGGATGTGCACTTTCCCTGTGGCAGGACAGATCAGCATTCGTGGAGGCACATGTCATGCAGTCCGTAGAGAGTTGCATTGGGTTCCACTACGTTGGCTCCAGACCGTATCATGTCTTATATATTCAGGTTAAAAATCAATAAGAACATTTCTGAACGGCTAGCATACACGATTTTCCTTTGTGTGATGAATCAGTACACTTCCATGTTGAACAAAACAGAAGAGTTGCCAAATCCAGCTCCATGAAAATGCCGTGGCAGGTGATCATGTGCTGAAGGATGGCACAGAGAAGAAATCGTTTTCTATTCAGATGGAGAAGCCATGACATTGCCGGATTTATAAATGCAATGCTGTGGAGGTTTTGGCGTTTGAATCGATTGGATCTAGAAAAAGGACTCAAAGAACCAGGTTGAAGTCCAACAGGTTTGTTTGGCATCACGAGCGATGATCCTTCAAGAGGTGAGTGGCAAGGCAGTTTGCACAATCTTGACGTATATAGGCAAAGGCACAATTATATTATGATCGTTTGAATTGGTGTTTTCACTGGCAATCGAACATTTATCGGTACAGAGAGCGCGAGTGGAGGGAGGGATAACAAGAATCATAAAATTATAGAAACCCCACAGTGGAGATCGAAGCGATTTGGCCCACCGAGTCTGCACCGACCATAATCTAACCCAGGCTCCACCCCCATACCCCTACATAGTTTACCTGCTTATCCCTCTAATCTATGCATCTCAAGATATTAAGGGACAATACAGCATGGCAAATCAAGCTAACACGCGTACATTTGGACTGGACGACAGGTGAAAGAGGTGTGAATTGTCTCAAGCCTGCACACATAGTAGTATTTGCAAGCCCAGATCAAATGACAAGAGTTGCAAGTAGTGTGTGACATGAATCCAGGAACCCAGTTGAGGCCATTTTCATGAGTGCCGAATTAGGTTATAATGTCCTGCTCGGCGATTCTGCACTGGAAAACCCTTGCCCAAAGATCGACGATTGACTGTCTTGACTGCTGAAATATTCTCCGACTGCAAGGGAACACTTCTGCTTGGCGTTAGTGGCGTGGCATCCGTTCGTTTCTTGTCGTAGTTCTGTAGGATATCGCCAATATGCCATGCCTTAGGAAATCACTTCCAGCAACGCAGGAGGTAGTAAACATGTGTATATAACGTATATCTAATGGTGGTGTACTCACGTGCGTTTGTGGCATTCATGTCTATGATCCGACCCGTCTTGCAGAGTTTGTCATGACAGGGTTGTGTGGAGTCGTGCTATCTATTCCCCTAAAGGCTGGGTAGTTTGCTGCAGAAAATACTCTGACGTTGCACGATTGTTTGAACGGAAAAATTGGGAATGCGAGGGTGGTATTAGGGAGATATTGTGAACAACAATGAGATGTTGAAGGCCCCGCGGAAGTATTGGACGGCAAGAGATGGACTTTCCATCATCCCTCGAGTTTGCCTAAAGAGAGACAGATCTGATATTCGCTGTGGCGATTGGCAACTGTCAATTGGTGACTTTAGCGTAATATACCATTCTTACAAGTGCGTCTTTCAGTGTCTGTAGCTGTCTGTTGTTCCCCTCAACGTCTGATTAGATCGTTTGTATAAGGAGAGCATCTTGATAGGAGATGATTTATTTAACGTGTTTAATGTGGAAGCTGGAGCAGTGGAGCACCATGAGGCTACCCTTCTTTTGCAGTAAAGTGAATTGCGGAGCTGTTCGCCCTTGATTGTAATGAGATTGTCCAAGAGTGCACCGGTTGTAGAGAGTGGTCAATGATGAGTCTGATGGTGGGTTAGAACTTGTTGATTGGTCGACAATTCCATCTCACCATCGGACTCATCATACTCATACTCATGCAACTCTGCCAACGTTCACTACCTCTTTCGCAGGAATGGATGTGCCCAGGCATTGGATATCAGCAAGACCATGAAGCTACGACGACAACGCATGACGTTCTAAGCGTTCTCTAAGATGGCATTCAAGGCAAGAAGAATGCAGAGTCACTCAACAGAAAATGGCAGACAATCTGTGCATGCATGACGACGGCCTCGACCGGGATTTTGGTTCATGGCGTACCTCATGAAACCCGTGCCATTGACCTGGGTTTGCAAAATTCATTCAAATTTCCTGCCTTGAGACAGTTTACACCTCTTTTACTTGTGATCACCCTTCTCTCCACTCGCAATATCTCTCCCAGTAAACACTTCATTTCGTGGAAAAACTCAAAGTCCACTATTTTTTTTTCGGGGGAATTGTGTCTTTGTCTATATATGCGTTATTTACGAAACGTACCTCTCCACTCACCTGATGAAGTGGCAGCACACTGAAAGCTCGTGATTACACATAAATCTGTTCGGCTTTTACGTGGTTTTATGAGACGTTTTTTCTATAAATATACACTCACCATTCAATAATGTGATAGGCGTGATATAGTTTCGATTATCTTTAAATGTGGAGTCACTGGATAGCCATCAATGTCGAAGGTAATGGAGCGATGCAATAAACAAAGTGTAATTATCGGTAACAAGCGTATAATTCTTCCATTGAAATAGGTTCATTGTCGCGAGTTTGAAGAATTGGGATGGGAAGTGCGGGGGGGGGGGGGGGGGGGCGGAGGGTGGCGGGGGGAGAGGGGGGGAGGAGAGTCGATAATAGGGAAATGTGCGATAAAACTGCAGGATTGCGATATATTGGTTGCTGAATATCATACCTTAGAAAGAACGAAAACTTACTCGAATCAATTCAATCGATCGAGCGAACCAGAAAGTTCCAAATGGAATGTGGAATGTGTTTCATTTAATTTATGGTGATGAACTATGGGGTGCGTGGTGTGTGGGGGGGGGGGGTGTGGTGCGGGCGGTTGGGAGGTGGGGGGAGGGTGCGTGGGAGTGGTGAGGAGGAAGTAATCAAAGCTATGGGGATATTCCCGAATTAGAAGTACTCTGACAAAAAAAATTAAAGCCAAGCGCAAAAAACTTAGGAGTCCTGTGCGTTTATGCAACAGACACGCCAACAAAGGGACTAACATTGCGCATATTTGCAGCAGATCACTGCAATCGATCACAATTACTTTTAGTACTTGCAGTCGAGCTGAAAATTTCGTTAACAAGGCATATGGAATATTTTGTATTTTTTTCGTCGGAGGCTAGGACAGAAGCACTACAATAGAACGCTGACATGTAATTCAGCATTGGTCATGCGACAACTAACGTATGATTACAATTTTGTTCCCCATCTTACATGAAGTACAAAAATGCGCTTGAAGTAGCAAACAACATTTTCTCCTTTTTTTGAAATGGCAGCGTGGACTGTTAAAAGTGAGCGATCGTAGAAGTTCACTTCGAAAATGTGACATATATTTGCCGAAGATTTACCCTGTTTCCAAAGGTGCACAATGGACTTGGACACTGGCAGTATTGGCAGAATGTGGAGACAAAGCTTCTGTTTTTTTTTGCACGAGAATGTGAGGTCGAAAATAAGAATATAATGAGCGAATAACCGATCCCTGGAGCCAAAAGTGATCGGGCTGCAGGATGCAGAAGACATATATATTTAGCAACGTTTTGCCCAATATTGCCAAATAGATCATATAAAGAGGTGTCAATTGGACAAATCAATTCGAGAACGAATAAGACAAACATGACACACAGAAAAAAAAAACATGTGATCACGTTTGAAACAAGAACGAATGCTTACAGAAGATATCGCCAAATTTGTTATTTTTCAAAACTTTCATGACAATGATGGAAACTTTTCTTAAAAGAGTGATAATGATTTTACAGACAACCAAAATCACAATGCTAAATTTGAAACGTTTCTTTCTTTGAGTTGGTGCCACTTAAATCTGTATGCAGTAAAGTTCATCTGGAGCTTAGAAAAAATGTTGCCGTGAATAAGTTGTATGATGTATAGTATGGGTATGATTCTCTTTTTCCTGCACATAATTTATGTTGAGTTCTACAGGCGAAACAACAACATTCATAAGGATTTGAATTGCTGCCGTGGCCGTCGTCAGTGTGAAATTTTCAGAACTAAACCATCTGCAAATCTCTGTTCTCTTTGTGCCCTGCTAACGAACTTCATAAAACCGTGGCAGTAGATGGTGTTGCGGGGTGCGGATGGGAGGAGAGTGGCGGGTGACATTAGAAATGTGTTCAACACGTATTTTATAGATTGCAGCCAGTTACTAAATTTGGGTCTAATCGATTGTATCAATCTGCTTCAAACATGCAAAATATTAATCCCTTTGATCACGCATCTACTGGTTGACATAATTTAGCTCTTTGACTTCAATTTTCATGCATAGTGTTTGTTTTCTGTCTCAGTTTCGCCTTTGTTAAATTCCGCCTGCTTTTTTTGTCCCCAATAATAGCTGGGTGCTGAGGTGTTCTGCTCCATTAGCAACCAATAAAGATAGAATTTTACAACCCTCAAGGTTAATCTTAACATTTCCAGAGCTCTAGTACTCTGAATTTCACCTCACCATGTTTTCAGGCATTGATAGCCTCTTTTGAGTGTTGAAAGTAATACTTAGACAAGTTTTACGAACCACCTATCCATAAACACTCGCCTACACTGCTGGCAAGTGTTGTTTCGCAGCCTCCATACGTCAAATATATTATGCGGTCCGGATGAATGCTGTCATTCCTCGTGTTTGGCTTCGACTTCATAGCTCTCAATTTCCCGTTAAGGACGGGATCTAAATGTGAAGTTTGTCAGTCACAGAAGGACCAGATGTATATTCTGATTAAAAATAGGAATGGCCCTGAAAGTGTAAAGCGTGCTGAATTCCTCCTTTTGCTATTATTGCTTTTAGTAAACTTTCCGTTGTTTATACCTCTCCCACATTACTTCTCACGGCTGAAAATCGTGCTGCCTTGTGAATGTTTTGTTTACAATTATGTGCCATGTGTCTCGAAGGTGTAGCAATGCATGATGTGCTTGATATAACCAGTCGCTCTCACTCGTTAGACTTTTTTTTGTTTCTTGAGACTGTTGTCTAATCGTCCTAATAGTTATTTGAATTTGGGAATTGGATTCAATAGTTGTATTTGAGCAAATCGGGACCTGTTGAAATTTCAACTGGAGAGCGCAAGAGATTTTCCTTTGTGGGATCGTTTGTCCCATGTTAATCAGGACACAATCGTCTTTTTTTTGAAAAGACACAGCCTGACGTATGCCAAAGTACACGATTCAGTGTCGTTCTTCCGGCAAAATATTTTGGGTTGGATTGCCATTTCCAGAAAGAAATTGTACATTTCCAGTTCAAAAAGTGTGAAAAATGAATAGGCACAAAACAGTCTGCAGACATCACCTTGTCTAGTCTGTGTCGATGTTTACGAAATTTTCGAAAAGCAACGAACATTTTCACGTTGAATTTAGAAGTTTAGAATGATGCTCATATCGGATATTTGGTCGTTCTATGAAATTATTCGAAGCTGCGTACATTCGATTCATGTTAGGAAGTGAGGCGGGATTCGGAGGCTGCCCGTAAACAAAAAGTGTCAACAAGTCAGCTGGTCAAAATATAAAATTTATCCTCACGTAGTAATATTGTACACTGAATGCTGTTTAAATTTTGTTGCGGAAATGCTTGAAAAGCTGGAACCTTGAAAAACAAACTCGTAAATATTCACAAGAAGCGGCTGTCGTATATCTAAGAGTTCCTGGTCGGATTATTTTACGGCTAATGTTACGCCGTTGTTTAAGAAGGGTGCCAGGCAAAAGGCGGGGAATTATAGGCCGGTTAGTTTAACGTCTGTGGTAGGTAAAATGTTAGAAACCGTCATTAAGGAGGAAATAGCGAGGCATCTTGAGAGGAATTGCTTGATAGGGCGGACGCAACACGGTTTCATTAAGGGGAAGTCGTGTTTGACAAATTTACTGGAGTTCTATGAGGATGTGTCTAGGGCAGTGGATGGAGGAGAGCCGGTGGATGTGGTCTTTCTGGATTTTCAGAAGGCGTTTGACAAGGTACCTCACAAGAGGTTATTGCAGAAGGTCAGGGGACATGGAGTTGGGGGTAGGGTGTTAGCGTGGATAGAGGATTGGTTGTCAAATAGGAGGCAGAGAGTGGGGGTCAATGGATGCTATTCGGATTGGCGGTTGGTGACTAGTGGGGTGCCCCAGGGGTCGGTGCTGGGGCCTCAGCTATTTACCATTTATATAGATGATCTGGAGGAGGGAACCGAGTGCAGGGTGTCGAAATTTGCTGATGACACCAAGATTGGGGGAAAGGCAAATTGTGCGGAGGGTGTGGAGAGTCTGCAGAAGGATCTAGATAGGCTGGGCGAATGGGCCAGGAAATGGCAAATGGAATTTAATGTTGGCAAATGTGAGGTGGTCCACTTTGGTAGGAGGAATGGTAGGAAGGACTATTACTTACGGGGCGAAAAACTGCAGCAGGCGACGGTGCAGAGGGACCTCGGGGTCCTTGTGCATGAGTCGCAAAAACCCAGCTTGCAGGTGCAGCAGGTGGTCAGGAAGGCGAATGGGATGCTGGCCTTCATAGCGAAGGGGATTGAATATAAAAGTAGGGAGGTCTTGCTGCAGCTGTATAGGGCATTGGTGAGGCCGCAGCTGGAGTACTGTGTGCAGTTTTGGGCGCCGCACCTGCGCAAGGATGTTTTGGCCCTGGAGGGAGTGCAGAGGAGGTTTACTCGGCTGATACCGGAGTTGAGGGGATTGAGCTATGAGGAGAGGCTGAATAAACTAGGCTTGTACTCGTTAGAGTTTAGAAGAATGAGGGGAGATCTCATTGAGACGTATAAGATGATGAATGGGATGGATAGGATAGAGGTGGAGAGACTCTTCCCGCTCAAAAAAGACAGTAGGACTAGGGGGCACAGCCTCAAGATAAAGGGGGGGGGGCGGTTTAGAACAGAGTTGAGGAGGAACTTCTTCACTCAAACGGTGGTGAATCTCTGGAATTCACTGCCCGTTGAAGTGGTGGAGGCTGCCTCGCTAAATATTTTTAAGAAACGGGTTGATGGGTTTTTGATAAGAGAAGGGATTAAGGGTTATGGGGAGAGGGCGGGAAGGTGGAGCTGAGTCACGACAGATCAGCCATGATCTTAGTGAATGGCGGGGCAGGCTCGAAGGGCCAGATGGCCTACTCCTGCTCCTATTTCTTATGTTCTTATGATTGTGGCAAAAAAAACAAACAGGAGGCGATGGCTATTTATTTTTAAATTGTCGATAATATTTTCAACATGCAAGGCTATAAATGTGCTCGGCTGCAAGTGTGCAGGTTCCAATTGATTAATCATAAGCAATTCATTTGTGTTTTAAAATGGAAACGTTCACTCATGATAGAAGATGTGACAAAGGTGTGGTGTGTCCGAACTTCTCGAAACGTCGTGGATCCGCAGCAAGAACAGTGAGATCAAGTTTTTAAGGATGGATTAATGAGTAGGGTTCCATTCATAGATATGCAGGGTAGAATAGGTGTAGGGTGATGTGGCGGCGCGGGCTCGTTGGGCAGAAGGGTCTTTTTCCCGTGCTGGGTTGTTCTTTGTTCTTTGTTTTGTATTAAATTTTCACTCATATAATGAAAAAAAAAGTGATGAATTTACTGATTCCATAAGACTGAGAGCCATGGGGTGGACAAGGACTGTTTAGATCACGCAGTAGCAATTGTAGTCCTTCACAACATCGACCTATCTGAAAATCACAAGTCATTCAGCCCATATCCCCGTAATCCATTTTGGCCTTCTTTGTCCCCGTGACACTGAGGAACGAATTAGGATGATCAATTGAGCAAAACTGTACATTTTGGACCATGGGTGTAAGGTGGAACATCCAAAGGACAGCCACCCAGACAGCGCGATTATATTAAATTCCAGATAGACATTACTATTTGATACTTCGTCATTCTTGGATCAGATAATTTCTGACCTTCTGGAGCGCTTGTATTTATTGCTTAACTATTTGGTAAGACAGAAGTTTTTTTTTGACCACAGGCTGAATGGTCATCATGCATAATCAGGCAGGCTAAAAGTACCAATAATTTATTGGCCGACTGTTGCCAGGATGTTGAATGGATAATGCAAAGTCCTATAAAATAAGGCTTTTTTTTTTCAGAAATGGAAGTCAAACATGAACGTGTCAATGATTGATTTCCTTCCTTTAGGAAGTTCACAATACACATACCTTTAGTTAGCTTAAGCTGAGACATTCCATCGTCATTATTACAGGTCTTGACTTTATATTTTGGTAATTAATAATGCCAATCAATGTTGATCAACTATTCTGGGTTGAAGTTTGCAACATGACCCAAAGACTTACATTCACAAATGAAAACCATCAACACTTTCTCCGAACAGTGCGTCCTTGAATAAAATCTTGAGCATAAGAACATAAGAATTAGGAGCAGGAATAGGTTACTTGGCCTCTCGAGCTGCTATGTCATTCAATAAGACCATGGATAACTCTTTTTGTTGTTGTTGTCTCGGCTTCAGTTACTTGGCCGTTCATCATAATCCTTAACTCTTTGCTGTTCAAAAATGTATTTATCCTTGCCTTAAAATCATTTTAATAAGGTAACTTCAACGGCTTCACTGGGCAAAGAATTCCACGGATTCACAACAAATTGTGTGAAGTGGTTCCTCCTCAATTCGGTCCAAAGTCTGTTCCCCTATATACTGAAACCATGCCATGTGGTTCGAGTTTCACCCGCAGTGGAAACAACTTTCCTGCTCTATCTGTTTTTTTCCCTTCATAATCGTATATTTTTTTTCTAAGATCTCCTCTAACTGATCTCAATTCCAGTCAGAATAGCACCACTTTATTCACTCTACTCTCATACGTCAAATCAGTTAACTCTGGAATCAACCTCGTGAATCTCATCTGCACCTCCTCCAGTGTCAATGTATACTGTTTCAAGTAAGGAGAACAAAACTGTTCATAGTGCTCCAGATTTGGCCCACCAGGACCTTAAAAAAACGTGATATAGGCTCCTAGGTTTTCAACTCCATCTCTCCAGCAATGTACATATAACATAGAACATTACAGCGCAGAACAGGCCCTTCGGCCCACGATGTTGCGCCGACCAGTTACAAAACAATGACCCACTAGCCTAAACCAATCCCTTTTCATCCATAAACCTATCCACAGATCTCTTAAACGCCCCCAAACTAGGTGCATTTACAACTGCAGCTGGCAGGGCATTCCAATCCCTCACCACCCTCTGGGTAAAGAACCTACCCCTGACATCTGTCCTATAACTACCCCCCCCTTAATTTAAAATCGTGCCCCCTCGTGCTAGCTTTCTCCATCCTAGGAAAAAGGCTATCACTATCTACCCTGTCTAAACCTCTAATCATCTTATATGTTTCAATGAGATCCCCTCTTAGCCGCCTTCTTTCCAGCGAAAACAACCCCAAATCTCTCAATCTCTCCTCATAGGATCTCCCCTCCATACCAGGCAACATCCTGGTAAACGTCCTCTGCACCCTCTCCAAAGCCTCCACATCCTTCCTGTAATGTGGGGACCAGAACTGCACACAAAACTCCAAGTGCGGCATCTGTTATTCCTACCGAAATGAATTACCTCACACTTCTCCACATTAAACTCCATCCGCCACCTCTCAGCCCAGCTCTGCAACCTATCTAAGTCATCCTGCAAACTATGACACCCTTCCTCACAATCTACCACACCTCCGACTTTGGTGTCATCAGCAAACTTACTAATCCACCCAACTATACCCTCATCCAGATCATTAATAAAAATTACAAACAGCAGTGGCCCAAAACAGATCCCTGAGGCACACCACTTGTAACCGAACTCCATGACGAATATTTCCCATCAACCACCACTCTCTGTCTCCTATCTGCTAGCCAATTCCTGATCCAATTACCTAGATCACCCCCAATCCCATACATCTGCATTTTCTGCAGAAGCCTACCATGGTGAACCTTATCAAACGCCTTGCTAAAATCCATATACACCACATCAACTGCCTTACCCCTATCCACCTCTTTGGTCACCTTCTCAAAGAACTCGATAAGGTTAGTAAGGCATGACCTACCCGCTACAAAACCATGCTGACTGTCTCTAATCAACTCATTACTTTCCAAATAACTATAAATCCTGTCTCTAATAATCCTTTCCAAAACCTTACCCACCACAGAAGTAAGACTCACCGGTCTATAATTCCCAGGGAAGTCCCTTCCCCCCTTCTTAAACAATGGGACAACATTTGCTGTCCTCCAATCTTCTGGTACTATACCAGAGACTAACGACGACCTGAAGATCAGAGCCAGAGGCTCCGCAATCACCCCTCTTGCCTCCCAATGAATCCTAGGGTAAATCCCATCTGGACCAGGGGACTTATCTATTTTCAATCCCTCTAAAATATCCAGCACATCCCCCGTATCAACTGCAATACTATCTATTACACACCCCTGCACCCCAGTGTCCTCCTCAGCTACATTCCTGTCCCCTTTCGTGAACACCGAAGAGAAATATTGGTTCAACGCCTCTCCAATCTCCTCCGGTTCCACGCAGAACTTCCCTCTACTGTCTGTAACTGCCCCTAATCTTGTCCTAACCAACCTTCTGTTCCTGACATACCTGTAAAACGCCTTAGGGTTCTCCTTAATCCTATCAGCCAAAATCATCTCATGCCCTCTTTTAGCCCTTCTTAACTCCCTCTTCAACTCCTTCCTAGCCAATCTAAAACTTTCTAATGCACTACCTGAGCCCTCAAGCCTCATCCGAACATAAGCCTCCTTTTTCTTCCTGACCAACGAATCAACTTTTTTGGTGCACCACGGTTCCCTGGGCCTACCAAATCCTCCTTGCCTGACAGGGATATACTTATCACAGACCCGCAATAGCTGCTCCTTGAAAAATCTCCACATCTCGGATGTTCCCAGTCCCTGTAATCTCCCATTCCAACCAATGCTTCCTAATTCTCTCCTAATAGCCTCATAATTACCCTTCCCCCAGCTGAAACTACTGACCCGAGGTTCATGCCTATCCTTTTCCATCACTAAGGTGAACGTAATCGAATTGTGATCACTATCCCTAAACCGTACACCAACTTCCAAGTCTAGCACCTGGTCCGGCTCGTTACCGAGCACCAAATCCAATATAGCCTCACCTCTCGTCGGCGTATCTACATACTGAGTCAAAAAACCTTCTTGCACACTTTGAACAAAAACTGACCCCTCTAACGAGCCAGAGTTGTAGCAATTACAATCTACATGAGTAAAGTTAAAGTCCCCCATAACAATTACCCTGTTACTTTCACTCCTAACAAGGATCGTCTCCGCAATCCTTTCCTCAACCTCTCTAGAACTTTTTGGAGGTCTATAAAAGACTCCCAACAGGGTGACCTCTCCTCTCCTATTTCTAATCTCCGCCCATACTACCTGAACAGACAAGTCCTCATCAAAGTTCCTCTCAGACACTGAGATACAGTCCTTGACCAATAATGCTACCCCACCCCCCCTTCTACCTCCTTGTCTACTCCGATTAAAGCATTTGTACCCCGGGACCTGCAACATCCATTCCTGACCCTGCTCTATCCAAGTCTCTGAAATGGCCACAACATCGAAGTCCCAGGTACTGGTCCACGCTGCAAGTTCATCCAGCTTATTGCGAATACTCCTCGCATTAAAATATACACATTTCAAACCACATTCCAAACCCTGTTCCGCCCCTCCCCCGCAATGCCGTGCATTGCAGTCCCCATCTACGCCCCCCTCACTTTCACCCCCTCTACTCAGGATCCCACCCCCCCTCTGAATCAGTTTAAACCACTCCGCATAACCTTAACAAATTTACCTCCCAGGATATTTGTTCCCCTTTGGTTCAGGTGAATCCCATCCCTCTGATAAAGGTCCCACCTTCCCCAGAACGAGCCCCAGTTGTTCAAGTACTTAAACCCCTCCCTCCTGCACCATCCCCTCAGCCACGAGTTCAAGCTTTCCCTCCCTCTATTCCTCTCTAAACTATCCCGTGGCACAGGCAAGAGTCCAGAGATAACCAGTCTGTCTGTCTTGGCCTTTAGCTTCCACCCCAACTCCATGAATCTCTGCTTAATGTCCCCTTCCCTTAACCTTCCTATATCATGCGTCCCCACATGAATAATAACTTGGGGTTGATCTCCCTCTCCCCTGAGAGTCTTGAATATCCTCTCTGAGACATCCTGGACCCCAGCCCCTGGTAGGCAACACACCAGCCCTGAGTTCCTATCATTATTACCGACTCTCCTATCCGTCCCTTTAACGGTGGAGTCCCCAATGACAAGACCTAATCTTTGGCTACCCCTAACCACCTGAGTTTTTACAGTAGGCTCATCCCCAGAGACCTGCTCCCTTTGGCTATCCCCAGTTGATCCCTCCTCAACTGTAGCCTCCAGGACCGAAAACCTATTTTGGAGGGGAACAGCCCCAGGGGATTTTCCCCCCACTTGCTTCTTATGTAGGACATAAATTCATTTGCCTTCTTAATTAACTGCTGCCCCTGCAAACAAGCACGTCATGAATCTTACACAAGGGCACCCAGCTCCCTCTGCACAGTAGCACACTGCATATTTTTTCCCATTAAATAATAGTTCAGTTTGCTATTACTCCTACCAAACTGGATGACCTGACATTTATCAACATTGTTCACCATCTTCCAGACCCTCGCCCACACCCTTTGAATTTTTATATCCCTCAACACCCTCAGTACACTTTGCTATGCCACTCATCTTAGTGTCATCTTCGAATTCTGACACATTACGCTGGGTCCCCAATTCCAATTCGTCAATGTAAATCGTAAACAATTGCGGTCCCAACACTGATCCATGTCACACACCAGTATTCACTGACCACTAACCAGAAAAAAAACACTCATGTACCCCCCCTCTTTTTTTTTGTTAGTTGAATATTCCTCATTTCATGCGATTACATTTCCCGTATCATCGTGCATTTATCTTACCGAACAGTCTTTGGTGTGGCAACTTGTCAAATTTGTTCTGAAAATCCAGATGCATCACATCCACAGGTTCCCCACTGTTCACTGTGCATGTAATGTTCTCAAATAATACCACCAATTTAGTCAACCACAACCTGCTCGTCATGAGCTCATGCTGCCTCGTAACAATGAGACTAAACATATCTCTTTTTTTTCTCCTTGATGATAGATTCAATCATTTCCCCTACAACCTATACTTACCTGCCTTTAGTCTACCTAATTTTAGAAACTTTTGCTATCTTTATATGATCTAGATTCCTTTCTTAACCAATCTTACTGTTCTTTTCTTTATAGTTGTTTTTGAGTACATGATGTTTTACTGATGACTGCAAAGTTAATTCGTATTAATCAGCATTCCCATATTTACCAAAGCCTCGGTGGCATGTTAAGAAATATCAAACATTATCATGACCAATAAGACGGTATTGTATCAGGAGTACATCATTGGTATAGATCAATGTTTCGTTTATTAAAAAAAAAGAGAAGCAATTTGTGAAGTAAAAGTCCTCATTCTTATTCACGAGTCATAACGAGTGGAGCATAACAGAGCCAATTAATTCGACATCTGCCACCATCAAGTTGCAGTGATGACCTGGAAGAAGTAAAGTAATAATTTGCACAACAGAGGTCAGTAGCACAAATTTGGTTGTGGAAGTTCAGTGTTAAGAAATGGTAACTATTCTACAAAATTATGTGGAAGGCTGAGAGACGAAAACGTTAGAACATAGGAACATAAGAAATAGAAGCAGGAGGAAGCTGTGTAGCCCTTCGAGCCTGCCCCGCCATTCAATACGATAATTGCTGATCTGAAGTGGATCAGATCCAGTTTCCCGCTTTCTCCCCATAACCCATAATTTCTCTGTCCACCAGAAACCTATCTACCCGTGACTTAAATATATTCAGCGAGGTAACCTCCACCACTTCAACGGGCAGAGAATTCCAGAGATTCAGCATCCTTTGAGTGAAGAAGTTCCTCCTCAACTCTGATGTAAAACGCCCTCCTCCCCTCTTATTAGAGGCTGTGCCCTCTACACTTGTTTTCCTTTCTAAGCGGGAAGACCATCTCTATCTCTACCCTGTCTATCCCCTTCATTATCTGATATGTCTCTATAAGGTCCCCCCTCAACCTTCTAAACTCCAATGTCTACAGACCCAGTCTATTCAGTCTCTCTTCATAGGCTAACCCCCTCATCTCTGGTATCAGCCCAGTGAGCCTACTCTGTACTCCCTCCAAGACCAATATAACCTTCCACAAGTGTGGCGACCAAAAGTGCACACTATCCTCCAGATATGGCCTCACCAGAGCCCTGTACAGTTGCAACAAGACCGCCCTTCTTTTATATTCTATCCGCCTCGCTATCAAGGCCAACATTCCATTGGCCTTTGTGATTACCTGCTGTACCTGCAGATTGGGTTTTTGCGACTCATGCACAAGGACCACCAGGTCCCTCTGTACCGTAGCAGGCTGCAGCTGTTCATCTTTTCAATAATAATCCCTCCTACTATTATTTCTACCAAAGTGGATAACCTCACACTTGCTAACATTATATTCCATCTGCCAGGTCCTCACCCACTCGCTCAGCCTATCCAGAACTCTCTGCAGACTTTCCATACCCTCCAAGTAATTTGCTTTTCCACTCATCTTCGTGTCATCAGCAAATGTCGTCACCCACCACTCACCCCCCTCCTCCAGAACGTCTACGTAAATGGCATAAATTTGAGGCCACAGCACGGATCACTGTGACACTCCACTAGTCACCGATTGCCAACCAGAATAGTACAAATTGATTGCGACTCTGTGCTTCCTATTAGACAAACAATCCTCTATCCACGCCATCACCTTATCCCCAAATGCTTGAATCCTAAACTTTTATGAGGCACCTTATCAAACACCTTTTGGAAATCTAAAAAAAAACACATCCACCGGTTCTCCTCTGTCTATTGCACTAGTCACATCCTCAGAGAAATCTAATAAATGTGTTAAACACGACGTCCCCTTAACGAATCCGTGCTGGGTCTCCTCGATCAAACCATACTTTTCTAGGTGCCTCGCTATTTCTTTGTTGATGTCAGATTCTAGCATTTTTTTCCAACTACAGACTTTAAATTAACCATCCTATAATTCCCTACATTTTCGCTGCTACCTGTTTAAACAGCGGCATAACATTAGACGTTTTCCAATCATCTGGCACTTCCCCAGAATCCAGCGAATTTTGAGAAAAAAATTCCTAAGGCATCCGTTATCACCTCTGCCATTTCTTTCACAACCCATTAACATATGGAGAGTTGCATGGAGAGAGTCTGCAGGCCAGAAATGGTGTTCATAGAGTCATCGAAGTTTACAGCATGGAAGCAGACCCTTCGCCTCAACTTATATCCATGCCACACTTTTTTAAACTCCTAAGCTAAGCCCAATTGCATTTGGCTCATATCCATCTACATCATCTTGTCCATGTAACTTTCTGGGTTTTTTTTCTGTAGAAAATTTAACTGGCCTTTACCACTAATTCTGTCAGCTTCTTCCAGATATTCACCAGAAAAGGTTCCAGAGAAGCATTGATTTCTCAATCAATGCGTCTCTGGAAACTTTTGTATCCCTCCCCTCTCATCTTAAAACTTTGCCCTCTGGTTTAGGATTCCACTACTTTTGGAAAAAGATATTGACCATCTAGCTGATATATATCCCTCATTATTTTATAGGCTTCTATAAGATTACCAGGCAGCCTTCGACCCTCCAGAGGAAAAAAAAAGCACCAGTCAACCTTGTCTCTCCTTATCTTACAGACTTTCAAGTCCTAGTAGCATCCTCGTAAACCTTTTCTGCACTCTTTCGAACTTCATAATGTCCTTTTTATAATAGGGCCACCAGAACTTTATTCCACATTTGGCCTTACCAATGTCTTGTACATCTTCGACAACGCGTTTGAACTATTGTATTTAATGTCCTGACGAAATAAACCAAGAATGCTGAATGACTTCTTCACCACTCTATCTACTGTGACTCGACTGTCAAGAATCTATGGATATGTGCCCCTAGATCTCTTCCTTCCTTAGCTCTCCCCAAAGTGCTACCATTAATTGGATAAGCCGTGCCCTGGTTCAATATACCAAAATGCATCCCCTCTCTTTTTCCTAAACTAAACTCCATCTTCTATACGTCAGCCCATTGACCGGATTGATCAAATCCGTTGCAATCTGAGATAACCTTCTACACTGTCCAATCTGCAACCAATCTTGGTGTCATCTGCAAACGATCGAACCATGGCTCCTATATTCTCATAAATCATTAATATCAATGACAAACAAAGTGGATCCAGCACTGATCCGTGAGGCACACTGCTGGTCACAGGATTCCAGTTGAAAAACAGCCACCTTGTTCTGGTTTCTGTCATCAAGCAAATTGTGTATCAATTTCTTATCGAAGGGCTGGACGGTGTCAAACTGACTGAAGTCCTATTGATACTATGTCGCTAAATTCCAATGCGCAATTTATGTTCATCAAAGGACAGACTGCGTAGTTCGCAAACTAAGAAAAGAAAACGGAGCGGAACTAAACATATGGAATTGTGTGCATACATTAGGGGTGTAAATGGTGCTTATGTATAGAAAAAAAAGACACTAAAACAAAAAATAAACGATACATCAGTGTGTTGAGCAGGCTTAGAGCTGCGGAATCTATGAAGGAAACATATGTTTTTTTTTCTGGGGAGAGTGGCATGTCTTGAAACATTAAAACACAGATCTGTGTTTGAAAAGTATGGTTTGATCGAGGAGACCCAGCACGGATTCGTTAAGGGGACGTCGTGTTTAACACATTTATTAGATTTCTCTGAGGATATGACTAGTGCAGTAGACAGAGGAGAACCGGTGGATGTGTTTTTTTTTTAAGATTTCCAAAAGGTGTTTGATAAGATGCCTCATAAAAGTTTAGGATTAAAGCATTTGGGGGTAAGGTGATGGCGTGGATAGAGGATTGTTTGTCTAATAGAAAGCACACAGTCCAGTTCTGGTCGCCGTACTACCGGAAGGATGTAGAGATCCTGGAGAGAGTGCAGAGGAGATTTACCAGGATGTTGCCTGGTATGGAAGGGCTGTCTTACGAGGAAAGATTGAACGCACTCGGGCTGTTTTCCCTTGAGAGACGTCGGCTGAGGCGGGATCTAATAGAGGTTTATAAGATTATGAAGGGGACAGATAGAGTAGATGTTGATAAGCTTTTTCCGCTATTAGAAATGGATAGAACGAAGGGTCACGGGCTTAGGGTGAGGGGGGCTAGATATAAGACTAATATTAGAGGGCAGTTTTTCACACAAAGGGTAGTGGGGATGTGGAATGCACTGCCGAGTAAGGTGGTGGAAGCAGGCACGCTAGGGGTGTTCAAGAGTCACTTGGACAGCCACATGAGCGGTCTACATATAGGGGGATATAGCAGGCCTTACTAAGCAATGTAGGCTTGGGGTCAGTTTTAGCCACAGGGATATAGAGTCTTTTAATAATGAAATTTTTATCCACAGGCACTTAAGTCCAGCAAGGGGCATGCGGGCGGCAGGTTGTGGTGGGCTGCTCTTGGATATTGCTTCGGGAGTTGCCTACTGCTTCATGTCGTTGGTATGCGTAAACTGGACCATCTCGAGGGCATCATGGCAGCTCAGAGGCTATCTCTGTTGCTATGCGGACACATGGATTTGGGCCTGTGTCCGTGGGAGTTTGCGCGTTCTCCCCATGGTTGCGTGGGTTTCCTCCGGGTGCTCCGGTTTCCTCCCACATCCCAAAAATGTGCTTTTAGGCTGATTGATTGGGTAACAAATTGTCCCTATATTGGACCTCCCTGATCCTCACACATTAGGCATAGACTAGAATCATGAATAGGTCACTGACCATGGGACGGCGGCGCGGGCTCGTTGTGCCGAAGGGCCTGTTTCCCGTGCTGTGTTGTTCTTTGAATCTTTGAATCTGAGAAATCAGAAGTCATATGTAGTGGCATGGGACGGAGGTCAGGGGAGCTTCACCAGATTGATTTCAGAGATGACGTTGGAAGTGTAAAAATTGAGTTCTGGTGCGATGTAGTACTGAGACCGGACGATAGGCCCATTTCGTGTTTCCCACTGGTGAAACTAGCTGATTCCGAAATCAGGGTGCGGAACCAGTAAAGTTTGTCTGCGGGCCTGGATGCTATTCTCGCTGGTCTATCATCATTTAACAGGAAAAGAAAACTGTTCAATGTTAACCAGTGGAAGTTAAAAAAAAAATCAAAGTAAATCCTGGACTTAATCCAGTTTATTATTTATGTTTAATTTATTTTAAATGAATATCCTTCATGCCGATTTGACAAGAAATGCATGGCATGGAACATCTGGGAAGACACTCATATGTTAAGTAAATGCGATGTGGTCACATATAGCTTGATTGAACCGGCGAAGAAGATCGCCAGAAAAAAATGTCAGCAACTTTAATATATGCTTCATTTATTTACTGCACAAGAACTGTTGATTCATTCATCAACCTGAGCGAAATACGACAATGTTTTACAGCTCAGTTAAATTTTATTTTCCTGGTATGGGCTTTCAAAATATGCAAATGTTAACGAATACAGAGAGAAAAACAAAACATCAGCAGAATTGCGATGCAATTCCGATTTGCTGAAATCCACTGACTGTCTGAATGCATGCATTGGGTATATGATGCGTGAAGTGTTTCTTCAGTACAAATGAAATAATTTCCGTACTGACGAATAGCCGTTTAAGGAAGTGTGAATGTTCCCGGTATTTGCGGTCAGAAAAGTATACAGACAACGATCGAAGGAGCTGGATAATATTCAGAAAGTGTTTGATACTTGCTGTTAATTAATAAACTAATTTATTTGAATGTACGATACGGAACTTCCAAAATGGAGTTTGGAAGATAGTTTCGAATATATTTTCCTCTTTTGATGTAATAAATCGGGAAGCATTTACTGAACTTTCAGCGTTTGTAATGCAGATCTAATTTTGCAGTTTGATGTGAAATCAAAGAATAAATTTGGAGTAACCAATGTTTTATCTCATTCAGCTCTGACTAACCGGCATTGGCTCAAACTTCTGTAGGTTTAGCAAGCTAGAAATAAAGAGTATTCTTCATACGTCTCAACTGTTTTAAACATAACTTTTGTATTTTAATTGTGAAATTTAAATTTCCCCGGCTTCGAATATGATATACGACGATGTCTACCTGTATGCGACAACATCAACAAAAACAAATCGCACATCAAAATGATTTTTAACGTGGATAAGTGTGACTTCCAGCATATTGGACGCAAAAAAAATAGGGAGAGTGAATTATTTTTTAAATGGGGTGAGACTTTGACGTTCCCTAGTGCCGAAGGGTCTGGGTATCCTTGTTAATAAGTCAGAGAAAGCTAGCACTCAGAAAATAACAAAGAACACTAATGGAATTATCGTATTTATAGCTAAAGGAATATAATTTAAAAGTTACGAACTATTGTTGCAAATATACACGGCATTGGTGCACCTGGGTTATTGTGCACATTGTTTGAGTAAATATGTAGTGGCATGGGAGGGAGGTCAGCGGAGCTTCAGCAGATTGATTCCAGAGATGAAGATTTCGTCGCATGAAGAGAGATTGAACCGTTTAGGCCTATACTCCCTGGAATTCACAATAACGAGGGAAGATAAAATTGAGTTATTCAACGTGAAAACAAAAAGTTATGGATAACATAGATATGGAGCGGATGCTGCCAGCTTCTATGACAACAGGTTACAGACTTACGATAAAGTGTAACAAAATTAAAAATGATTTGAGGAGAAAGTACTTCTTCCAAACGCTTGTGGATCTGGGGAATTCGCCACCCCTAAATGCAATGGATTTGTGACAGTGAGTAAATTTAATGGGGAGTTGTACGAATTTTGAATTGGTAATGAGTTGAAAGGTAATGGGGAGAGGGAAGGAAAATGGGATGTGGAACATATCATCCGTGATGGAATGTTGGATCAGAATCAATGGGCCGAATGGCCTAATTCTGCTCCTATATTTTATGAACATATGAAAATGTGTCTTTAAGATGTTAGTAATGGATGCAAAGATTGTGTGTACTCAGGCTGCTTCTACGTGATGATGAAACATTGTGGAACAGAAGAGCCTCACCGAGCACCTTGCAACATTTCGTGATGTTTAAACGACAGAGAAAATCAGGGAGCCCTCACATAGTCGGTGAAAGAGAAACAAGAGTGACAGGCAACGAAAGAGCGATAAATGGATAGTTGCACAATTTGGAGGGGGACAGAAAGACAAACAAAAATATATTCAGGCAGACAGAAAGACCGGCAGACAGATGAACAAACAGGAGGAGAGATGGATAGGCCGTTCGAAAGATAGAAAGTGAGGGTGATCTGTGCAACGTTGGCTGCATCAATTTCAATTGTTTGGCCTTGGCATCGAAGTTAAATTCGAATTGTCTACTTAAGCAGTTTCGCAATTACAAATTGACTGAGCAGCAAATTAAACTCGGATGATTTCTTTTGTTGCGTCACTGGTATGCCACTTCTTTCTTCGAAGCGAGGAGGAAATGTAAGGCACTCTGCAGTTTTTCCAAGCTCTGTGAAAATTGAATTCGGTGTGAGCTGATGGACAGAAATGAACGACAATACGTTTTGCCCGACCATAATGTTATTATTTGTTTACCAAGTGGAGATATTCAGAGCAAGAAAATCGATGTGGAATAACGTTTAAGAGCATTCAAGTACAGTTTGTTACGTTTTTTTTTTCGGAAACATAATCTGAAAGATATTGAAGGCTACCAATAAAAAACTAATCCGAAATACCATAACTTAACAGGGTTGTTCATTTCCTCAACGACTACAAGGGCCCAAGGCGTCCGGGAGCGACCAGTATTTTTGTTTGTTTCACTTGATTCAATGTTGATGTTCCCCCTTCACCTTAAAAAAATGTGCGCGTGAGATATAATCGAATTTGTCTCGCTCTCAGCTTTGCTTTCTCACTGCACTTTAGGAATTCAGATTACTCCAATTGTCATACTCCATCTACAATTTCAAATGTTCGCGTTTTGGCATAGTGTGATGGATTTTTAAGAACATTTCCTGTCAAAAATTATTCCGAAAATATCCAGTACCTATTCGCATTTCCCACTTCAGAGACGAAATATACACTGTTGCACAAAGTAATTAGACATAACATCGTATTGTGGAACATCATGGCGTGGAGTGTAGGTGTAGAACGTCTGTGGCAAATACCCTCCTTCTGCATCAGAGTGATTCTATGTATTTAACTGTTACCGTATTGTCACGATGCAGCAGGAGGAAATTTTGGCCATGGTGCAGAATTTCCCTAAAGAGGCAGCATGGCTTACCAAATTTCCCCTCGATAATCACCGACAGTTTTGTTTTTTGCGTCAATCCCTTCCACGCCGTTAAGTTGGGCATACCATGCACAGAATCGTATGAGGCATTTTGAATGAGAAATGCATTTAAAAGTAATGCCCCATTATTTCGTAAGTTCTATTTTTATGTGTAGTTTTATAAAATAAACTGTACATGGACAAATTAAAAACTTTGTTTTAGTCCTGAATAAAACTAATGCAATGTCGTGAATTTAAGAAAGTGAATATATGCTCGTGATCATACAATTGAGGCTGTGCAGAGGTATGTCACTGCTGGGTGAAGGACTGATGTTACAGATTCCCCAGATATAGGAAGAGGGTGAGAATGGGGAACGGATAGAGCGAGGGAGAAATAGTGAGCACTCCAGGAAGTATGATTCCAGAACTAAGCTAGTTACGTTGGCATTCTTGTTCAATATTGTGACTCAAACAACAGCCACACGAGTGAACATTTATATACTAATGCTGCTGACAAATAATGTGAATGGTTTTGTTGGTTCTCAAATGTTCCATTTTAAAATGTAATGGGCAGATTGGAGAGAAATAGTGCATGAATGTGAAGTTAAGTGTATTAAAATTCAGCATACATTGTTACGTGGAATGGAATGGAAGGCGGACATAATGAGTAGAGACTGCAATCGTTCAATGTTGGCCTGCCGTGCACACATATGCTGATAAAATATGTATTCTGAATGGTTAGCTGTCGACGACCATGACCATCTGCCTAACTATGAAAGGCAGAACATATCTAGGTTTGATTTACAAATGCAAATGTTCCGGTCCTGAAGTTCAAGATCTCTGTGAAAATGGCATGGACAGTGATGAAGCTGTGTTCATAGATGTATTGCCATTTCCTCAGCTAAAAAGGGAGATGATACTGATGTAATAGAAGATGGGTCTTTCGCTCCACAAACACATTTTAGACGGCCGCTCTCAAAAGTTGATTACGCATTTTCCATCGACGTGTCGGGTGACATCGTTAGATACAAAAAATAAAATTCAGAACAAGGCTGTTATCATTTTGTCGTTATCATTTACACCGTGCTACACGGCGATCGTAAAGCACAAAACGTTCGAAATGTGCGTTCCTTCGTCATTACTTACTTCTGTGTTCTTGCAATACTGGTAAAATAATCCACTCCAATGAAACTTGCGCACTGCATAACGTATGATAAGCAATCCCTTTGAAATCTGATAATACCGCATGTTAACAATGTTCACCAGAACTGACTTTAATTTCAATTGGGTTGCACATTTATTGTCTTTCTCTTATCTCCCAAAGATATAAAACAGTATAAAAGAGGTAAAGCAAACATGACATGCTTAAAGTGTATTTGAATGTGTGTGTGTGGCTGCTTGAATATAGCATCACTCTTTTGGAGATGGAGAGCGAGGTAACGCGAGGAAAAAAAACAAGAATGAGAGGTGGAGAGATGTTTTTTTTTTAATTGCCGTTTCTTGATCTTTCCCACATTTAGCGTATTCAGCCGGCCCATGTAGCTCTATTACCGAGAACCCAAAAATCACGCATCCACAGTTCCTTTGACGGTGAAAAGATATACGTTACAGCAATTTCGCTAAAACGCGCTGTAACTCTTAAATGCGCAAATAGTTTTCGCTTTTAAAGTGCAAAGTTGAACACCCCGCCCCCACCCGATACCCCCACCTTTCCGAAAGATGATCAAAACTGATTCATTTTATAACGAGCGCACCAAGCTTTACGCTTTTCTATATTGTACTGCAATCATTTAATGACTGCCCTTCAGCACTGCTGGTCTCCATTGCTTCGAAGGAAAGTCACTTATCGATCTGAATATCTGTTCAACTTGAAAGTAAACATATAGTGGTTCAATTAAACATATAGTAGTCCAAAGATGTGCGGGTTAGGTTCATTGGCTATACTAAAATTGCCCCTTAGTGTCCTGGGATGTGTAGGTTAGAGGGATTAGCAGGTAAATGTGTAGGTATATGGGTATAGGGTCTGGGTGGGATTGTGTTCGGTGCAGACTCGATGGGCCGAAGGGCCTGTTTCTGCACTGTAGGGTTCTAGGGTTCTAATTAAGAACATAGAGCATAGAATTCTGCAGCACAAACAGACCCTTTGGCCCACAAGTTGCGCCGATCATACTCCTACCTACCAGGCCTATCTATAACCCTCACTCCGATTAAATCTCATGAAATTATCCAGAAGTCTCTTGAAAGACCCCAACGAGATCGCCTCCACCAGCAGCGACGGCACCCGATTCCACTCACTCACCACCCTCTGAGTGAAAAACTTACCCCTGACATCTCCTCTGTACCTACTCCTCAACACCTTAAATCAGTCTCCTCTCGTAGCGACCATTTCAGCCCTGGGAAATAGCCTCCGAAAATCCATCCTATCTATACATGTCAACACCTTATAAACCTCTATCAGTTCGTCTCTCAACCTTCGTCTCTCCAGGGAGAAAAGACCTAGCTCCCCTCACCCTATCCTCATATTGCATGTCCCACAATCCATGTAACATCCTTGTTATTCTCATCTGTATCCTTTCAATATCTTCCACATCCTTCTTGTCGTGAGGCGACCAGAACTGCGCACAGTACGCCAAGTGGGGTCTGACAAGGGTCTTATAAAGTTGCAGCATTATCTCCCGACTCCTAAACTCAATCCCACGATTAATGAAGGCTAGTACACCATACGCCCTCTTGACCACATCCTCCACCTGCGAGGCCAAATTAAGAGCCTTATGGACTAGGGCCCCAAGGTCCATCTGCTCCTCTACACTGCTAACAGTCCTACCATTGATATTGTACTCATGCATTCCATTGGACCTGCCCAAATGCGCCACTACACATTTATCCGCGTTGATGTCCATCTGCCACTTCTCCGCCCAGCTTTGCATCCTATCTATGTTTCACTGACTTCATTTGTAATGTCTCGACAAAATCAACACTGTAGCCTTGACAATGATCATTTGGGTTTTGTGGTCAAGTCTTGGGGGACAACTATGAACTAATTTCAGTTTGAAACTACGGGCTTGGGCTGTGCATTTACGCCTGCTGCTGCACGTGTGCAAAGTTATTTGTTTTGCTTAGATACCAATTTCTCATTTGTAGTTACACACTAATTTATGAAAAACGCAACATGCTGATTCCCGGAGCAGAGTTTAGAATATATTAACGGTAGTGTTGTCAGATTCGTCAAGTATAGGGCTGAGCAATAGGTTAAGGGGTTGCCAGATAACGGAGCATGAAAATTTATAATATCGTCAACATGCTCCATCGTCTTAGATAAATGATTAGCTGTATAGACAATGTGATTGCTCTGATAGGCCGAATATTTTCAGCTGATATGGAAAGTAAAGGACAGCAGTCAATTTAGCACATCAGTTTGAAATGAATGTTCTTGAATATGCTATGATCAATTATTTTAAAACAACCCAAAAAAACATCTTAATGCAATATATGTAATTGGGTCAGCGCGTCGACATGATTTGATTTGCATTAGTCAGCTGCCTCCCATTTTCTTTTCAATGACAAGCGACTGTACGTTCCGTATTCCTATCACCTCGGCCACCTAGAGTTGGCGTGGGCGAAGGCCCGGCAACGGAATTCTTTGACCTTAAGCAGGAATATCGATTCTATATACAAATTCAAGAGAAACTCAAATATGGAGATTTTGTTTTCACAAAATTCCTGTTACACCGCATTAAAATGAGAGCAAGCCATTAAGAAATGCAATCGCTCAGAACAACTCCATGCACGTTTCTTGTACAACAAACGAAGCATATTTATAGGCAGGCAAGGAATCAAGAAATTAATTGCTTACTTCAATACACAATTGCGAATTTTATGCAGGTCTAGCTGCGCGGCTGGCTGAATTTAATCCTACAGTAATCTTTTAGAATATACACTGGCATTAATTATTGTGTGACATATTATACATATCCAAAATTTCAGGACATCATTTGCAAGAGCATATCTTGGGCTGAGACTCTAAAATCAATTTTAAATATGCATTCAGCTTTTGCTAGAAATGAAATAAAGATTATAGTTATGAACAAACCAATGGCTATTTAACCTCCTATGTACTGAGATCGGTTGCTGTCCAGCTTTGCCTACAACTCCTTCGGCAAAACACATGTTATATTTTCTCGGCATTATGAATACTATTCAGAAAAGCCTGGATCGTCAATGTTATGTTGAGATGGGTTACAATATGAATATAAGACTAAAGCATCTCGATTTATTTTCCGACATGTCTCTTTTTATCATCCTGATCTGACTTCACCTTCCTAATGGGATAGTAGAATTGCCTCCACCCGCTGTTCTGCATTACATAGCATTAATAATTGCTTGCGAATTTTGGGTGATAGTAGATAATGAATTTTGTCAGCAATGTCAGCTTGCAACATCCTTGTGTTTTTGCTCATTATGGATATTTATTGATTTCTAATTATGCCCCAAAGATCTAAAGACATGTCAAGACAGTAAGCAAAAATAATGTTTAACAATTGTATTTGGAATTGGGTAAGAGTATTTGGTCGTATCATTGTGCCTGGGAAGAGAGAGGCGAGGCTTTGGAGATTGATCTTTCCAAAAACTGACGACCGATATTTTAACGCCGAAACTCATCGCTGCCAAATGTTTTGATTCTGAAAGCATGCGAATGTTTTGTCTTTATACTGCCGTGCCGGATTGTTTTGTTTTTCAATACACTGCTACTGTATTTTCACCCTCATTTAGCACACTTTAAAAATATATTTTTATTTCGTTTCACATTACAGACCTTAGGAAGACTACAAATGGTAATTTTCAGATGGAATTCGAGGATGTATTTGCAGAATAAAAGTTGGGAAGCTCTGTATTGGGGAAGGATTTTTTTGTGGTTGGACAGAAGTGCAATGAAATTTCGGAAACAAAACATCGAGAAGCTCATTTAACATTTTTCTTTTCCCCCAGGGCAGTGCTCGTAATCTTCTATCCAGTATTCTTCTTGAATTTACCATTTGAATAAAATTGAAGGAAGAAAAAAATGTGATTTTGCAAAGATTGGTAGCAGATTATCAAGTGAGACAAAAGTGTATACAAACCTCTTAGCAAATAACATTAATTTAAAAAAATTCGAAAATTATAAAAATAACACTCAGAACCATAATAAGCATACATTTCGCAGTCCTTAATGTTTTTATTTTCAAACATTACAGTGCTACAGTTAAAAAAAAAAGTCCAGTATGTGTGCGTTCTGCATTAACAAGGTGGAAATTGAAAAAAAAAAGGCTGGAGTACTGATTGTTCGTTTTTAACCTTCCATCACTTTCGGATACAAGCGTAGCATCCCTGTGGCAATGATTAGATCTACAGTATGGGATGTCCCCAGGTCGTGTTGACATGCATCGGTATGTCTCCATATAGGTCAATTCTGCTGTAATGGACATTGGTTGTGAATCTTCAAATTCAAGTAGAATCTGGAAAGGAGCTTCTTAAAATGGTATTTTAAGAAGCGGGGGCGGGGTGGGGGGGGGGGGGGCGAGGGGGAAGGGAAGGGGGGGTGTGGGGGGAGGGGGCGGTGGTTGGACTTACCATACTTTTCAAGGAATGTGGGTGCAGATTAGATGATCAATTCCCTCCATTTGCCATTCAATACCATGATTCGGATAGGATTGCGAGGAGTAACTTACAGCATAAATGTGTGGATAATGTGCATTGACATTCAATGTTGCAACAAATAAAAGTCTCAACAGTCTTTGCAACTACATGCAACTAGTATCATTTTTGTGCCGTGAGATCCTCAAACACGAGTCGCTAAACTGAACAGATCAAACATGATGGATGAAAAATTAATTCAGCAAGGGCATATAAACCGTCTTCTCAGTGCTCACAATTAGTCCATTGACCCGGAATTGTTTGAAATATTCCCCATGATGTTAATGGATAGTTTTCTTTCAAGGATAACAATGGTAGCAATCCATATAATTGTGCAAAATATGTCACACTCTGTAGCAAACGTACGGATGTTACCTTTCAAACAAAGTGTGTGTTGTGTTTACTGTATTGTTAACAATTTTATGGTAACATGTCGACTCAGCGGTATTCATTGAAAATATGTCCCATTAAAGAAAAGAGCAGGGTGGAAAGATGACGTCTCTATTTGCTAAACGAGGCTGAAAATGTTTGCCAAAACATGAATCTTATTTGGCATATAATCTTACGTTGATAAAGTTAGATGTTCTTGAGAGTATGCTACAAATGACGTTAAATAACGACTTCACAGTTGTTCTCCATTTCGTGAGTTATATTCGAAATGATTCTCGTGTCCGTTGGGATGCTTTTATTTGGGGAGGCCTTGATAGAGCTTATACCGCTTCCTCTGTTATCCACCTGGGCATTGTGGCGAACCTGGTTCAGCAGCCAACAATCAATCATTCGGATCATTGGCCCCATTGCGCAATAAGTCCACCTGAGAAACCCCACTTTTCTGCGGATACTGGATGGACAGAGAACGCTCACGTGTGTGCGCCTAACCTGTCAGTAACTTGGGCGAATTTAAAGGATAATTTTCCAGATATTTGATGTGTATTCTGTACATTGTCCACATTTCCTCCACATACATGTAGGTGTGGACTACGGCTGGCCTATACGCCATGAGATTGGTTCTACATTTGGCGGCTTGCTCGTCGCACGCCTTGATCTTCAGGCGCCCAGAAACCTCACCGGTATGCTTAACTTACTGTTGACTTTCAACTTGATGTCAGACCGTGCCAAGAGTGAGCTCCTCAGGTACATAAAACCATCCACGTTGTCCAGGGGCTCATCGTTCACGTTAACTGTTAGGGAAAACTTTCCTTTTCCAACAACGGGCTTCGAGATTTTTTTTCTGTTTTTCCAAAATTTTGTCTGAGGACAATTCTATCACTCCGCTTGTTGACTGCATCACCTTTGACTTTGTAACTCGAACTCTGAATGAAGACATACACAAGCGTATTCTACATAATAAAGTTCGATGCCTGCAGTGGAGTTGGTCTTTGTTCTGGACAGTTGGTTTGAACAGTTTTCTGCTTGCCCACCAGATTAGTTCCACTCAAACTGTGAACTCCAAGGCAATGGTTTGGAGTGTTACAGCGAGGAAGCTGTAGCGGAGGGTTACTGTAATGTTGTAGCAGTGTTTTACGCCAGTTTGCACGCGGATTGAGACTTTGGTGGCTCTGATGCTGACGGTCTAAAGCACTTTGCCTCTTGTTCGGCGGTAGTCACAGTGAAATTATGGAAGGTACACACCAGCTCTGGGAAGACGCGATTGAGGAAGGTGCTCGAAAGTAACTTTCTTCTGGTGGGCAATTAGGAAACCTCCACCCAATTTCCGCAGTGTTTTCTGCGTCATTTCAGTAAGATAACCACGATAGTTGCATGTCTGAGGTATGTACGTTTTTTTTTCATCTGGATAACTGTGAGAAGTTTGTGGAACCCCGTCAAGAGTCACACTCCAACAGGTTTAAATAACACTGGGGTCCCGTGCCCTAATGTGAGTTTGAGAAATTACCTTATGTCCAATCTATTCACATGGACGTATACGGTGTGCAGGCTTGCCCACTTTTTTTTACTGATCACTGTTTTTTTTAAGCGTCAACGAAGTTGTTGTGGATCTGGAATATCGTAGCCCAGAACAGAAGCTCGACCGACTTCATGCTTTTGTTTGCTTTCATTGTTTGCTGGAGCAGAGAGAAAGCTAAGAATTTGCCTGTTAAAAATCTGTTTAAAATAAGTTTAAATCACTTTGTTCTTTCTAGAACTGTTTAAAGCATTTATTTTATTGTATTTACTGCTTCAAGAATTCTGAGGGAGTGTTTAGAAAAGAGTTGTGGTCTAGCCTGCTTTAAATCAGCGCCAGGTTTAAAAGGAGGCCTGGTGTAGACAGCGGGCAGCGTCTGAGCGGGCAGCGGAGTGAGTCGGAAGCAGAGTGAGCTAATAGGGCTTAATATCAAAAAAGGGCTGGAAGAAAAATGCCAGGTGATTTTCTTTGAAAAAAAACAAAGAAAAAAAAATTCTCAAACCTACGAATGTGAATAATGGAGGGGCATGTGATGTGTGGTTTCTGTATGAGCTGGGAACTGGTGGACCCCAGGTCCATCCCAGTGACCATGTCTGCAGTAAGTGCAGGTTGCTGGAGGAGCTCCAACTCAGGGTAAATGAGCTGGCCTCTGAGCTACAGACACTGAGGCTCAACAGGGGGAGAGAGGGTGCCATTGTCAATGGAGTGCCAGTGACATCCACTCCCTAGACTGGCTACCTGTAAGGGTCAGGGACAAGACTGCTGGGAAGAGGAAGGGGTGTGAGGAGCGGAGGCATCAGCCTCTTAATCTGCATAACAGGTTTGAGGTTCTTGCTGCCAGTCTGGAAGAGGGCGAGGCAGGTAAGGTTGGTAAGGAAATTGCACACGGTACAGTGATGCAGCAGCACATAGGCAAAAAGAAGGGGAAAAGGAACGCAGTAGTAATTGGGGACAATGGGGTGAAGGGTATTGACACTGTCCTTTGTCACAATGACAAAGTGCACAGAAGGGTGTGTTGTCTGCCTGGTGCTCGAGTACGGGATGTCGCAGCTGGGCTGCAGACGAACCTGGACTGGGAGGGTGAGAATCCGGTCGTTGTGGTGCATGTGGGTGCCAATGACGTAGGCAAAGTGCGGACTGAGGATCTGGTGAGGGAGTAGTAGAAGCTGGGAATGGAATTAAAAAGTAGAACCGACAAGGTGGTCGTCTCTGGGCTACTGCCTGAACCGTGTGCAGACGGGCGTAGGGTTGACAGGATTAAGGAAATGAATGGGTGGCTCAGGGATTGGTGTGGGAGGAATGGGTTTGAATTTATGGGGCATTGGCACCAGTATTGGGGTAGGTGGGAATTCTTCGGGCGGGATGGGGTTGGTCTGAACTGTGCTGGGACCAGAGTGCTGGCGAATCGAGTAAAGAGGACTGTAGACAGGGCTTTAAACTAATTGGGGAGGGTGCGAGGGTGGGTGACTTTACGAGGTCTAAAGTTAAGGAGAGGGTACAGGTAAGGGAAGAGGCCGAGGATGTCCCAATAATAGAGGGAGTAGGGGGCGTGAGTAGGGTTGATGGCGTTACGGCAAATACGGTCCAGGTGAAGGCTGGGATTAAAGCGCTGTATCTGAATGAACGAAGCATTCGGAATAAAGTGGATGAGCTGGTGGCGCAGATCGACACAAATGGAATGATCTGGTGGCCATTACAGAGACGTGGCTGCAAGGTGACAGGGACTGGGAGCTGAATGTCCAAGGGTATCAAGTGTTTAGGAAGGATAGGAGGGAGGGAAAGGGGGGGGGGGAGGCGTAGCTCTGCTGGTTAAGGATAGCATCAAGGTGGTAGCAAGGGATGATATTGGAGCCAAGGAGCAGAACATGGAATCGTTGTGGGTAGAGATTAGGAACAGCAAAGGGAGGAAGACGCTGGTGGGTGTCGTCAATAGGCCCCCGAATAATGATCTGGAGGTGCGGCGGGCTGTTAACGCGCAAATAAGTGCGGCGTGCAGGAATGGGACGGCCGTAGTTATGGGGGATTTCAATCTGCATATTGATTAGTCGACCCATGTTGGTCACGGTGGGCTCGAGGAGGAGTTCCTGGAATGCTGCCGGGATAATTTCCTTGAACAGTGTGTGTTGGAGCCGACGAGGGAGCGAGCTATCTTGGATCTGGTGCTATGTACTGAGGCGGGTAGAATTAGGGACCTGGAGGTGAAGGATCCTCTTGTAGAGAGTGATCATTGTATGGTAGAGTTTCTGGTGCAGATGGAGGAGGAGAAAGTGGGTTCCCAGACACTCGTTCTTTGTTGAATAGAGGGGAGTACGATAGGATGGGAGAAGAATTGGCGAATATGGACTGGGGAAGTGCGTTGGAGGGAGGGTCTGCTGAGGAGCAGTGGAGGATCTTTAAGGAGATCTTTCTTGGTGCTCAGCAGAAATTTATTCCGATGGTTAAAAAGGACTGTAGGAGGAGAGGTAATAAGCCGTGAATAACGAAGGAGGTGAAGGAAAGTGTTAAATTAAAAGCGGAGGCATTTAGAGTAGCGAAGAGGAGTGGGCGAGAAGAGGATTGGGAGAGGTTTAAATGTCAACAAAGATTGACAAAGAAGTTGATAAAGGAGGGTAGGAGAAACGATGAAGCAGGGCTAGCGCTTAATATAAAAAAAGGATAGCAAGAGTTTTTATAATTATATAAAAAGGAAGAGGCTGGCTAGGGTGAACGTTGGTCCTTTAGAGGATGAGAAAGGGGACCTAATGGTAGGGGATGGGGATATGGCAAAGGTATTGAATAACTTTTTTGTTTCCGTCTTCACGGAGGAGGACGTGAATAATTTGCCGAGTGTTAGCGATGGAAAGGTAGTAGGACTGGAGGACCTTAATGACATTACAGTTACTAGAGACGCGATGCTCGACAGACTGGAGGGGCTGATTGTAGACAAGTCCCCAGGACCGGATGAAATGCATCCGAGGGTTCTGAAAGAAATGGCGGAGGTTATACTGGATGCATTGTTGGTTATTTTCCAGACGTCGCTGGATTCCGGGGAAGTGCCGGAAGATTCGAAAACGGCTAATGTTACGCCGTTGTTTAAGAAGGGTGCCAGGCAAAAGGCAGGGAATTATAGGCTTATAGTTTAACGTCTGTGGTAGGTAAAATGTTAGAATCCTTCATTAAAGAGGAAATTGCGAGGCATCTTGAAGGGAATTGCTTGATAGAGCAGACGCAGCACGGTTTCATTAAAGGGAAGTCGTGTCTGACAAATTTACTGGAGTTCTATGAGGATGTGTCTAGGGCGGTGGACATTTGAGAGCCGGTGGATGTGATCTTTCTGGATTTTCAGAAGGCGTTTCACAAAGTACCTCATAAGAGGTTATTGCAGACGGTCAGGGGACTTGGAGTTGGGGGTAGGGTGTGAGCGTGGATAGAGGATTGGTTGTCTAATAGGAGGCAGAGGGTGGGGGTCAACGGGTGCTACTCGGATTGGCGGATGGTGACTAGTGGAGTGCCCCAGGGGTCGGTGCTGGGGCCTCAGCTTTTTACCATTTATATAGATGATCTGGAGGAGGGAACCGAGTGTAGGGTGTCGAACTTTGTGGATGACACCAAGATTGGGGGAATGGCAAATTGTGCAGAGGGTGTGGAGAGTCTGCAGTAGGATCTAAATAGGCTGGGCGGATGGGCCAGGAAATGGCAAATGAAATTTAATGTTGGCATGTGTGAGATGGTCCACTTTGGAAGGAAGAATGGTAGGAAGCATTATTACTTACGTGGCGAAAAACTGCAGCAGGCGACGGTGCAGAGGGACCTCGGGATCCTTGTGCATGAGTTGCAAAAACTCAGCTTGCAGGTGCAGCAGGTGTTCAGGAAGGCGAATGGGATGCTGGCCTTCATAGCGAAGTGGATTGAATATAAAAGGAGGGAGGTCTTGCTGCAGCTGTATAGGGCATTGGTGAGGCCGCAGCTGGAGTACTGTGTGCAGTTTTGGGCGCTCCACCTGCGCAAAGATATTTTGGCCTTGGAGGGAGTGCAGAGGAGGTTTACTAGGCTGATACCGGATTTGAGGGGGTTGAGCTATGAGGAGAGGCAGAATGAACTAGGCTTGTACTCGTTGGAGTTTAGAAGAATGAGGGGAGATCTCATTGAGACGTATAAGATGATGAATGGGATGGATAGGATAGAGGTGGAGAGAATCTTCCCGCTCAAAAAAGACACTAGGACTTGGGGGCACAGCCTCAAGATAAGGGGGGGGGGGGGGCGTTTAGAACAGAGCTGAGGAGGAACTTTTTCACTCAAAGGGTGGTGAATCTCTGGAATTCTCTGCCCGTTGAAGTGGTGGAGGCTGCCTCGCTAAATATTTTTAAGAAATGGGTTGATGGGTTTTTGATAAGAGAGGGGATTAAGGGTTATGGGGAGAGGGCGGGAAGGTGGAGCTGAGTCACGACAGATCAGCCATGATCTTATTGAATGGCGGGGCAGGCTCGAAGGGCCAGATGGCCTACTCCGGCTCCTATTTCTTATGTTCTTATGTTATGGGGAGAGGGCCGGAATGTGGAACTGAGCCACGACAGATCAGACATGATCTTATTGAATGGCGGGGCAGGCTCGAAGGGCCAGATGGCCTACTCCTGCTCCTATTTCTTATATTCTTATGTTCTGAGTCATCACATGGGGTTACATGACATACGACAATCGACTGAACCGCTGCTGGAAGCGAAATCGTTTGATTGTTTTGTTTTTCGGAACAGAATGCAAGGACATCCATTAACCAAGTAAGCTATCAAATAATTACGCGATGGAACAAAAGACGACAAAGACTTCAAACTAGCCGGAACAGGAATAACGTTTTAATGAAGATACACAGAATCCAAGAAAGAATAAAAAGCTTTTTTTTTTCTAACTCATGTGTAGCAGTTTTCTTGGGAATAAATCGAGCTGTTCAAGCAGCGATATCGAAAGAAGAGTGAGAGAGAGGACAAAGCGGATGTTCGTCAGGAACCAGGCGAGTTTTAAAGTGTCCATTAACAATTGGATGTGCAATGCGAACAGAACGAAGAATATACAAACTATAAAACGAGATCGATGTCCAGACACGTTTTGGGAGGCACATACATGTATGCATGATTATTCAGTGATAGGGAAAACAAAAATATGTAAATCATCAAACAGGAACAAAACAACCGCGCTTTGCATGGCACGCTTGTATCTCACTTCAATAGTGTCCATGGTACAGATTATTGGTCTGCAAAACAGTTTTAAATACCACCATGAAAACTGCGGCATTCGCATTTTATTAACACGGGCCTGGTGTACAACATCTATTTTCAACAGCAACCATGGAATTGGCATTGATGATAAAAATAAAAAAAAAGGTTAGTTGGATCACGAATTTCTGTCCCGCAGATGAATCCAGTTAGGGGGAAAGGAAGAGTAAAACTATGCATTGTATAACTGTTAATAGAAATCAAACAGTGGGCTAGAATGGAGTAGGTTTCAACTGGATCGAAAATCAGGCAAAGAAAAATAAAAGAAAGTAGAACACGGAATGTGTTATTAAAAATGGTATTGAGATTCAAAACTAAGGCACAAAAACAAACTACACTTTATCTGAATGTCCGTATCATTCAAAAAGAAAAGCAAATAATTTGACAGTACAAATCATTGTGGAAGTGTATGATTTGGTGATTATTACAAAGACATAGTTACAGGCTGGACATGGTTGGGTGTGAAATGTCAATAAGCATCCACATTGTTCGGATGGACAGATAGGACTTGGTGAAGCTTTGATATTTAAGGATGACATCGGGGCGGCAGCGAGGGATGACACAGATCCTGTAGAAAAAGTGTTGAATCCACGCCGGTGAAGTAAGAAATAATAAGGAGAAGAAGTAAGTCATAGGAGTAGTCCATAGGCCACCAGAAATAGCGATGGGACGAGAAATAATCAAAGAAATAACTGATAAGTGTAAATATGATATAAGAATTATCATGGAGGATTGCGATCTAAATGTACATTGATCAAAACAGGTCGGCCAAGAGAAACATGAGGTAAAGTTCATATAATGTCTCCACAATAGCTTCCTTGACAAGTATATACGGGAACATACGAAGGAGCAAGCTAACCTACATCTGGCCCTATGTAATGTGGCAAGAGTAATTCATGTGCTCACGATTCAGGATCCTGTCGCAAGGAACTATCAAAATATGGCTGAATTAAAAATGCAGATGGAGAGTGAGAAGGTAACATGAGACGACAATGGGATGACGGGGGAGTTGGCTACTGTAGAATGCGAGACAAAAAAAAACGATATAGTGAGGCATGAGAAGAACACTGCAAGACTTTCAGAAAGATTGTTCACAGTGCTCAGCAAATTTATATACCAGTTATTAGAATGAAATGTAGAAGTAGAGATGATCATCCGCAGATGTCTAAGGAATTAAAAGAGGGCATCAATTTGAAAGAAATGCTTACAAGGTTGCAAATATTAATGGGAAATAAATAATTGGGACAATTCTGAAGACCACCCGAAAGCCAAAAAAAAAAACAAGTGATATAGATTTTGAGGGAAAAACCAACAGCGAATATAACAAAAAAGACAGCTAAATTCTCTGCAAGTACATAAAACAAAAAGAAAGGCTACAGTAAACGTTTCTCCTTCAGAGGATGAGAAGTGGGATGTGACAGCTGGAACTGAGGAAATATCCAATGCTTTGAATAGGTATTTTATATCCGTCTTCACAGTGGAAAACACAAACAGAGTACCAAAAATTGATGACAAGAAAGCAATGTCAGTTGCGGATCTAGCAGCTATCATTACCACTGAAGACTTATTGTTAGGCAAGCTAATGGCGCTAAAGATAAACAGGTCTGCTCGCCCTGAGGGAATACATTGCTGGATAATAAAATAGGCCATGATGTGGGTATGCCGGCGTTGGACTGGCGTAAACACAGTAAAAAGTCTGACAACACCAGGTTTTATTCCAACTGATTTATTTGATAATATTCTCACAAGCAAGCAAGCTTTCGGGGTTAGTCCCTTCGTCAGATGAATGGAGAGTTCTGGCCTCAGACAGAGCATATAAAGCACAGGCAGTTTAGAGATTGCTGATTAGAATGCGAATCCTTACACCTAACCTGCTGTTCAAGACTTAAAGTGGCTGATAATGTGAGTGGAAGGAGCACTGATCACAGATAAAGAGATGTGTATTGTCTCCAGACAGTACAGTAAGTGAGGTTTTGCAAACCCAGGCAAGTCACGGGGGTTACAGATAGTGCGACATGAACCCAAGATCCCTGTTGAGACCGTCCTCATGTGTGCGGAACTTGGAAAACCTGGTGTTGTCAGACTTTTTACTAATAAAATAGGTGACAGCGGAAATAGTAAATACGCAGGTAGGAATCTGGAGTGGTTGGCGCAGATTGCCAAACAGCAAATGTGAAATCACTGTTTGAGAAAAGAGGAAAACAAAGATGGAAAAATATAAGCCGGTTAACTTAGCTTCAGTAATAGGGAATTCTTCGAAACTACCATCAATGAGGAAACCACACGCCATTTGCATATACAATTTCCTGTTAGGAAGGCACAACATGGATTCGTGAAAAGCAGTCCATGTTGTCTAATCTAGTGGTAATCTCAGAGGACATGACTTATGTGTTGCACAATTCGAACCTGCGTCTGCATTTCTAGAAGACATTTGACAACATGCCGCACAAAAGTGTATTGCATGTGATAAACGTGCGCGGTGTTGCAGGTGATGTATTAGCGTGGATTGTTTCACGAACAGAATGCAAAATGAGCGAGTAAATGCGCGTTTCCTGGTTGGAGATCAGTGACTAGTGTTGAGACTCAGGAATCCGTGGTGGTGCAATAATTATTTACAAATTACATAAATGATCTGGAGTTGGGAACACGTGTAGCATGGCAAAATCCGCACATGGCACTATGGTGAATGGTACAACAAACTGCATAGAGGACACGGAAAGTAAGTGCTGGAATATAAATCGTCTAAGGGAATGTGCAAGGACATGACGGATTTAATACAGTTATAGTAAAAATAAGCTCATCCATTTTATTATAATTGCTACAAAAAGGGCTATTATTGAATAATAAAAAAAAATATAGTCGGCCTGCTATGCAGACGGATCGGGGAAAGCTTGTGTATACATCACAAAAAAAGCTGATTTGGAGGTGAAGTAGGTAATTAAGGAGGGATATGGAATTTTGTCCCTCAGTGCTAGCGAGATGGAGTTTAAAAACTGGGCGGTTATGTTCCCGTTACTCAAGATGTTAATGACGCAACAGTGGGACTACTGTGTACAGTTTTGGTCTCCTTAATTGAAAAAATAATATATTTCCATTGGAGGTGGTGCAGATCAAATCACTCCGTTGAGTCAGGAGTTGAGAAATTTGCCTTATCAGGCGAGACCGTGTAGAATGGGAATATTCTTATCAGAATTCAGAAGATTGAGGGGAAATTTCATAGCAACATGAAAGATTATGAAGGCAAGCTGAAAAATAGAGTCATAGACTTTGCATTAACAGGCCGGTGAAACTGGAAATCGGGGGGCATTACCTCAGTGTAAGATTCAGGAATTTGTTGTTGAGAGACGGCTTCATCTAGCGTTTTTGAATCTGTGAAATTTCCTGCCCACTGAAGCAGTTGAGGCTACCGCTTTGAATATTTTCTGTCACGGGCAGATACTGAAGTAGTTCAGGGCAAAAGTTAAAATGCATGGTTATCCTCATGTTGTGAGCTTCTCAGACTATACGCTCTCAGCATCGTTCTTAAACAATTGTTGTCATCTCCCTTATTGTCATTGTGGGCCTCGGGTGATGTGTCGCTGCATTATATTGTACGATCTTTAGGTAATTCATGACATCCTGAAAAATAAAACTGACTTTTTTTTCCCCCTTGGTCTGATAGTATTGTTTTTTTTATTGGACCCCAACTGGTAACAAATCATAAAATTCTTCCACAACTGTCTTCAATGTAATTGGGCTTAAAGGCGTGTATTTTGCAGTTGTGTTGTAATGGACGCATCCATGAGCGGAAATTGTTGTTGTTTTTCATTCGTCAGAAGTGGTCCAACACAATCTTTTGAACCGTTGTTGGAAAGTTCATGAGAAGCTGGGGCAAGAAGTTGAAGTGCATGTCTCATTACAGTTTGTGGTTTCGTTGACGTGCAAATTATTTTCACACAATTGCATTTGTGTGTCACGAAGGGCAATGGGACTGTCTCTGTATTCGTATTACTATATGTGCGCCTAATTGACTTTCAGCTGCTTTTCCTCGAAGTAATGTGTCAGTCTTTTTCCTTATTGCAACGTAAAGCATCTTTGCGCATTGCCACCCGAATGAACATACGTAGACCTTGATTGGCCATGCAAGATATTAAGGAATACATCAATACGCAAATTTCAAATACACTGGTGCACAGTTTGCCACATTTGTTTCATGTTTCATTACCTTGTTGAAATACAGCCTCGCTTTATGAACGAAACACATCAGTTTCATTATTTCCTTCCACTTCATCTTCATCAATCCCACTAAAGCTGGAGCAAGTTAATTGCTTCTCATTGTCCTTAAAATACGTTACAAACGTCTCCCCGTCCACCTGTATCATCTTACTCACATTGATATCGTTAAGAAACAATCAAAGAACAGTATAGGATTATGAAACTGCATTTTTTTCTATGATGTGAATGTCGAAAGATTGTTAAACTACAGGCGGCATTACTGCAATTTTTAATACACTATCACATTGCACTAAGATAATTTGAACGCCTACGTTCATCAATATGCCTAGCTATCAGCTAACGTCTTCTTTAAATTGCACTTTCGCCATATAGATATTGCTACATTTTCTATGAATAGCACTGATTGTAATTCGTTCCTGTAAAATTCGATCTGGACAACAAATGTGTACATTTTCTAGGGATGTTAGAGATTAATTGTTCTCTTATTTATTATAATAGGGCCATGCTAAAACATTCCGTTCCAGAAGTATGAAAAAAAGATGTTTCCTTCACAGTGCATAAGTGTATCAACCAAAATAGGTTCAAACTGCCGCTGAACAAGTTGTGTCCTTATTTCCAAAAATCCTTCCAATCCGAATATATTTTAGTTTTCCATTCTGTGTAATGATCTTAGTTTTTTTTCATATTCTACTCTATCTAATTTAATATTAGATTCCTTATGTTTCACCACTCCAAACGGATTGCATTCCAATTCCCTGAAAACAGACTTTGCCTGGCCTAATTAATTACAAAAGAAGGATATAACATTCGTCATACAGCGTGTGCAACAGTACTATGTGTTATATGTGTCTGTATTGTAAGCATAATACTCTTTCGAACTTTTAGTTCCACCTTCTCTTCCATTCCTTCCTTTTTGTCCAAGAATCATGTTCTCTGACTTTGATTCTTATGTTATTTAGGAAAACATTTTGTTCACTGAAATAATTTGTTTTGATCAGCAAGCTCTGCTAGCTGCCTGAGTTCGACAATGTTACTCTTCCACATGGCTCATTACTACTAACAGAAGTTTATTTAATCATTATTTTTTCAGCGAAATAATTTAACTAAGTGCCTCGGATATTGCTTCTACCGTTGTTATACTTATCCGCTTAGCAGAATCATTCTGTTTTAACCATTTTCATTCAATATAAATCACTTCAGAATATTTTGAACTGAAAGCAGGAGGTGGTCTCAATTCCCAGAGTACTCAATCATTCAGCTGTTTTCCAAACATGAAGTCACAAATACTTCAAAGGTGTATAGCTCTTTTCATTGATATTATACATCCATCATGTATTTCGATTCAACTTCTCAAAATTGACGCATGCATTTGTTTACGGCTTTTTATGCATGCTCGAGCCCTTGGAGGCAAATGTTCTTGATTCGTTATGCTTGTACACAATACGAGATACACTAAAGCGGAAATCTTACGATTTCCCTGACGACCACCATATAAGCGTTTAGAAAAAGAATCTCGAACTCCGTGTTCTATATGTCAGGTGCTTGAAAGTAATTTCCACAAGTAACAATTATTATCTCACATCAATCTCTTGCAGTCTAGGAAGCAAACTGGTGTTCGTCTGTAGTGCATGTTTCCTGAATGAAAATTGTCGTTGCTGCAACGGGATCGATAACATCTGCATCACTCAAATTAATGTTCAATTTGACAAAATTCCAGATACTCATGTCATTCTCTCGTCAGATATTTAATTATTAATGTTTATGATTGTGTTTCAAATATTAATTGATAACTTTGAACAAAGAATTTGGATTTTTTTGCAATTTCTTTCATCCCTGCAGCAACAGTGTTTGATTTCTGCTATTTTTTAATCTACATCATTGCATCATACCATGAGTCATTCCCATGAATGAAGCAGACATATCATGAAGATGCTGTGCATTTCTGAGCAATTTAGTTGCATATTTCTTCTTGTTGCGATGTCCTGTTATTGATTTCAAGGCGGAACAATCAGTATGCAAACGTTTTCAACCTTCTGCAGCATATGATTCGATGATTCCATTTATGGTCCCGCTGATGTTTTGTTTTGATTTAAATGTTGTTATTTTTCGCATCTTTATCTTGTTGCTAACAAAATGCAAATTGTGCATAATAACCATTAATCTGTTGCCATGTCCACAGAGAAAAAAAAGTTGCAAGAAGGTAAGAGAATAATCAACACTTTTATGGATCGCTGTCTGGTTTCAGGAGAGTGTGACGAACGATAACGACTGTTACGTGTTTAGCTACATATTTTTCTGCAGGGAACGATTATATTGATGTCAATATAATCAGGGTTCAGGACTGAAGCTGAACATTTTATCTGTTATCCGTATCGATTTGTGAGCATCTTTGAGGGAAGCTTACATTTCACACAAGCGTTCGAGGACAACAGTTTTGTTAACGCTTAATTTCCCATCTTATAGTAAGCGTATAATGGCGACCAATTGAATGCGTAAGAAAGCACGATTAACTTGGTAGGGTGGACTAATGATGAGAGATGGCGCCGGTCGTATAGAATGTTTCTGCTGATACACGGATTAATATTTTAGCTTAGAAAATGTGTGTTCGTTGCTTCGTTTGATGTCTTCCAGTTGGCGCACTTTCATCCATCACGTATTCAAAATACGTTTTTTTCCCTGAGCAAAGCGTCAAATCCTGCAGGGTACGTGGACCTTAGTAAAAGTCAGTGCTGATGTTCCTCTGAAAAAATAGTTCGAATTACAGTGGAACCGGGAAACATAGAGAATGCGATGATGAACTGACATTTTTTTTTTACTCGAAGCATTTAATTCTACTTGTCGTTGGAATCTGTCGTCTTTTAAAAGTATATAGTTTTTAAAGTGTATATAATTTTAAAGGACTCACAATCAAATTTACTTTGTGATGTTTGCAAATACCGATTGAAATCATTTGCAGCCATTTATATTTGAAACGCAAATGAGTCTGCACAGAGCCTTTGAAAGAAGGTCACCCATGGGTGCTGCTGTTCTGATGGCGATCTCTTAGTAATATGTTGGCAAACATATTGTGACATTACATTAAGTGGGAAAAACAAAGGCCTCCATACATGATACAAGCTGTCAGAATGTGGTTTTTTTTGTGTGTTTTGACATCTTATCCTGGGTCTGTGTTGAATGTCCTGGAAAGCCACGAAGTTGGGGGTAGGGTGTTAGCGAGGATATAGGATTGGTTGTCAAATAGGAGGCAGAGAGTGGGGGTCAATGGATGCTATTCGGATTGGCGGTTGGTGACTAGTGGGGTGCCCCAGGGGTCGGTGCTGGGGCCTCAGCTATTTACCATTTATATAGATGATCTGGAGGAGGGAACCGAGTGCAGGGTGTCGAAATTTGCTGATGACACCAAGATTGGGGGAAAGGCAAATTGTGAGGAGGGTGTGGAGAGTCTGCAGAAGGATCTAGATAGGCTGGGCGAATGGGCCAGGAAATGGCAAATGGAATTTAATGTTGGCAAGTGTGAGGCGGTCCACTTTGGTAGGAGGAATGGTAGGAAGGACTATTACTTACGTGGCGAAAAACTGCAGCAGGCGATGGTGCAGAGGGACCTCGGGGTCCTTGTGCATGAGTCGCAAAAACCCAGCTTGCAGATGCAGCAGGTGGTCAGGAAGGCGAATGGGATGCTGGCCGTCATAGCGAAGGGGATTGAATATAAAAGTAGGGAGGTCTTGCTGCAGCTGTATAGGGCATTGGTCAGGCCGCAGCTGGAGTACTGTGTGCAGTTTTGGGCGCCGCACCTGCGCAAGGATATTTTGGCCCTGGAGGGAGTGCAGTGGAGGTTTACTAGGCTCTTACCCGAGTTGAGGGGATTGAGCTATGAGGAGAGGCTGAATAAACTAGGCTTGTACTCGTTAGAGTTTAGAAGAATGAGGGGAGATCTCATTGAGACGTATAAGATGATGAATGGGATGGATAGGATAGAGGTGGAGAGACTGTTCCCGCTCAAAAAAGACAGTAGGACTAGGGGGCACAGCCTCAAGATAAAGGGGGGGGGGGTTTAGAACAGAGATGAGGAGGAACTTCTTCACTCAAAGGGTGGTGAATCTCTGGAATTCTCTGCCCGTTGAAGTGGTGGAGGCTGCCTCGCTAAATATTTTTAAGAAACGGGTTGATGGGTTTTTGATAAGAGAAGGGATTAAGGGTTATGGGGAGAGGGCGGGAAGGTGGAGCTGAGCCACGACAGATCAGCCATGATCTTATTGAATGGCGGGGCAGGCTCAAAGGGCCAGATGGCCTACTCCTGCTCCTCTTTCTTATGTTGTTATGTTCTTATGAAGTTCAATGCTATTTGGGAACGATGACCTTGGATTAAAGATGGGTTCTGAATCCGTCTACGGCCGGAATTCACGAGATTAATTCTAAGTGTGTAGCGGCCTGAAAATGGAAGAGTTTAGGACATTGTTTTTCCTTGAGTTTTCGCTGATTCGAGGTGTTGAAGGCAGTGGGCTGGTTATAAATCGCCACGCAGCCATTAGGGGGAGCTAATGTGAATGTGCAAATATCCAATTCTGCAGATTTTCCATGCTCTCTGTGGTCAGAGAGCCACAGAGCTGTCAGATCCCTGCTACTGCAGGTGGCTTCAAGTAGCTCTCTTTCAAAGTCCAATTTTTCTATTTGTGATTTATGTCAATGACTTGGAAGAGGGGGGCTGAAGGGTGGGTTAGTAACTTTGCTGATGGCACCAAGATTGATGGAGTAATGAATGAGGTGAAGGGCTCTTGTAGGCTGCAAAGTGACAGTGATGGGATGCAGATCTGGGCCGAAAAGTGGCAGAGGGAGTTTAACCCTAATAAAAGTGAGGTGACTCATTTTGGTAGGACAAGCATGAATGCAGATAATAAGGTGAACGGCAGGGTTCTGAGGAATGTGGTGGAACAGAAAGATCTCGGTGTTCACATCCACAGATCTCTGAAGGTTCCCATTCAAGTGGATAGAGTCGTGAAGAAGGCTTCGAGTGTGTGAGCATCTATTAATTGGGGGTTTGAATTTAAGTGTCATGAGATTATGTTACAAATATACAGGACCTTGGTGAGAACACATTGAAGGGAGTGCAGAAGAGATTTTCCTGGATGCTGCCTGGTTTGGAGAGACGGTCTTATGAGGAAAGAATGAGGGAGGTGGGACTTTTCTCGCTGGAGAGGAGGAGAATGAGAGGTGAATTAACACGTTTACAAGATGATGAGGGGATAGATCGCGTGGACGTTCAGGGACTATTTCCTCGGGTGAATGTACCTATTACTAGGGGACATAAATATAAAGTTCATGTTGGGAGATGTAGGTGGGATGTCCCTAGTGCATTCTTTACTCAGAGAGTGGTTGGTGTGTGGGATGCCCAGTACGCTGTGATCGTGGAGTCGGACAGTTTAGAAACTTTCAAGCGATTGTGGATCAGCAAATGGAAGAAAATAATATGGGAGTGGGGTAGCTTGATCTTGGGTTCGGGCATAGATCGGCACAACATCGAGGGCCGAAGGGTCTGTACTGTGCTATACTGTTTTATGTTCCATATTCTATGTTTTCACCCTCAACCCCATAATTAGAATGGCCTACAGCCTATAACGAGCAGCAGAAACAATAGATCCATGGAAAATTACAGCTCAGAAACAAGCCTTTTGGACATTCTTGCCTGTGCCGAATCACGTTTTGCTTAGTCCCACTGACCTGCAGTTGAATCATATCCCTCCATACCCTGCTCATCCATGAACCCATCCAAGTTTTTTCTTAAATGTTGAAACTGACCCCGCATTAACCGTTTTATCCGGCAGCACACTCCACACTCTGACCACAGTCTGCGTGAAGAAGCCACCCCCCCAATATTCCCCTTAAACGTTTTTTCCTTTCACCTTTAACCCATGTCCTCTGTTTTTTTTTCTCCCCTTGCCTCAGTGGAAAAAGCCTTTTTGCATTCATTCAATCTATACCCATCAAAGTCTCATACCCCTCTATCAAAGCTCCCCTCATTCTTCTATGCTCCATGGAATAACTCCTTACCTATTCAATTTATCTCTGTAACTCAGCTCCTCAAGTCCCGCCAACATCCTTGTGAACCTTCTCTGCATTCTTTCAACCTTATTTACATCCTTCCTGTAACGAGGTGACCAAAATTGTACACAATACTGTAGATTCGGCCTCACCAATGCATTATATCACCTCACCATAACACGCCAACTTTTATACCCGATACTACGATTTATAAAGGATATTGGTAGAACGACAGAAAATATCGCATGTTATGCCTTGTCTTGGCATGCAGAAAATATTTCTGCACAGCTAGGGGGAAGATGATGAGTTCACTGTTTGCTTAAGGCTAATTGTTCGTTGCTAGCCTGGTTTGCTGAAGCTTTCAATGTAATAACGCAGTGGCGGTGGTGCGGGGTGATGGGGCGGGTGGGGGGGGGGGGGGGGGGGGGGGACAGTGCTGATGGGCGGGGAAAATTGCACAAAACCCCTGCATGCGAAAAGCATTGCCACTTGCTCCCCAGCCTTCTGATTTGATTGAAAAATTTGGATAATGCAAGTAAACAATAACATCGTAAAACTCTACAAAAACGGACATTTATTCACTTGAGTACACAGAGTTGAATCAAACACTGAGGTAGTAACCATTCATGGAGGACAGTCGGATGAATGTGAAATCGGGTCGCATACATTTCCATAGGGCTGGTTTCCATATTAAAAATGCATGCGTACCAAAATTAGTTTTGTAATCACAGTTAAAAACACCCTCCAAATGCAAATCTGTCAAAGCTTTCACGGCTGGTATGAGGCTCCGTTTTGCAGTTACACCTGATACATTTATATAAACCTATAGTTTGGATTGCAGCGGTGAATTTTCATAGAAATGTATTAGGACCACTGATATCTACCTTGGTTTAAGAATGGATGCAGACTTAGAGGCACACCCGTGTAGAAAATGCTTTCACTACTCACTTTATTAAATCATTAAGCCAGTTGTGGAGACATCTCGCAAATTTTCGTTGACGCCTATTTACTTTAATTTTCGAAACGAATTTCCCATGTGAGACTTTGCCAAAATATTTGCTAACATGCATATAAATTGGAACAACTGAACTTCTCTCATTCGCACATACATCACATTTCGTAAAATTTTACCAAATTTGTTAGGTAGGACCTTCTTCTCAGAAAGGCATGCCGTCGGTGCTTGTTAAACTTACTAGAATTTCCAATTGGAAGTTTATCATCCCATTTAGAATTGACCCCAGTAGTCTCCCTGCCAATGACATGGCCATAAAATGTCAATAAATACCTCACTCATATTTACAAACATTTTGAGAAGCAGACGCACATGAACCGTCCTCCAGTTGCTTGGATCTTCCTCTCTGGAGAAAGAGCAACTGAAAAGGTCTGTCATACCCCCCACCTCCCCCCCCCCCCCCCCCGCCTCCCTGCAATTTCCTTTCTCACTAAGCGACATGTGATTCAATTAATGTGGGGCCTGAGCTATTAAGTTTTAAATTCGTCAGGGCCGCCAATGCTTCCACATTGCCAATGGGAGGTTCCTCATAAATATTTTTCCTGAATTCTGTATCTCCGTCGTTCTTTGTCCAGCGTGACGACCGATGAGAAATACTCATTTCACACGGATTTGCGGATTGACAAATATTATTTCCTTTGTTCTTAATGAGCCTGACACTTTACCTGGTTTGTGTCTTCATTTTAATGATTATAATTGTTTTCCCGAGTCCTTCTTCATGTTTTTTTCTACTTTTCTATTTTTTTTTTGAAAGGTCCCTCTTGCGCTTCCACTATTTACTTGGCTCATAGCACACTTGCTCCCTACGGACTCACTAAAAATGTTGTCCCTGTTCTTGAAACAGCGTTAAATATTGCACGTAATCCAGCGTTCCCTGAAATGTTTAATCCTACTTTTCCTATAAGGAGCATATTTTTGGCCTGCACTATACACAGATCATTCCTGAATGCACCCATTGCACCACTGTGGACATAACCAGAAGTAAGTGTTCTAAGTTATTTTTAGACTGATCTTCACGGACAATCATGCAGAGCAGTAATGATTCCTCTGCCATGTTATAATAAAACATCCCTTCCCTTAATTCAATACTTTATTATGGAGATTGTCTTTCTTGCTGCCCATACCAAAGATGAATCGTACCAAGTTTTCATTGCAACAACTGAACTGCTCCCAAACTAACACTTTGATCACTTGGCCGTCTCCTTTCCTCAGAAACAGGTCGAGCTGTGCACAATCCTATTGCCTTTCACATGTTGGTGCAAAAATCTGTGACAAACCCTAAGATTTATTTTGGAATTTTTTGAATTCACTGTTGCAACTGCATTATTATTTATCGTCATCACCTCTGTGAAATGTTTTCCTTAATTGACCCTGTGTCGCTGATAGGCGCGTTGAGGGCAAACAGTTCAATCCAAACAGTGTGACAGTCTATTTTATATTGCGGATTTCTACTCGAAAAGGTGTTTGATGATCCATCCAAGATAATTATTCTCTTTATTGTAATAATTGACTTATTAATTCATAGCTATATGCCACTTACCTTTTAATTCAGTGCTGTGCGTTGCCTAAAGATAATGTACCTGAGTTGCCATTTCTGCACCTCCCTCAACATTTTGTTTCGTGAAGGCAACAATAAATGCATTCATGTATCTTGCTACACCTTTAGATACTCAGTCTTATATATGAACACCCAGCATTCAGGTGAAAACCATCCAGCATTGCTTTGCTCTCTTCTTTGCAGTTGTCTGATTGTCAACCCTCTATCATTTTGATATGCCAGAATACAGTGCAGACTAATTTCTCCGAGCAGGCTGGCAAAGTCTGATCAAATGTATGTGGACATCTTGTCATTTCATTTGAAATAGATCTTTTAGAGATTAAAAAGCATGCTCGCGTCAACGCACAGATACCCCCATCAATGGTTACATGCATGCCTGAATATGATTGTACTTTTAGACATAGCTATACACGAGTTCAGTTGTTTTAACTCCAAGTTAAGTTTCAATCATTTACACAGTCGCCGTTTGTCTCACTCTTAAGTGGGAAGAGAACATGAAGAAGATGTGCCTTCCCCAATGCCCCATTCTCAAATCCATGTCAGCAAGCCAGTCACACAACGAACGGGGGCAATGGAAAATGAATGTGTTTCATGCTTTAAGCCTGAGCCGCCGCCTCAGCGGCGACGTTATCTGCTCCGGGAACTTAAATGTTATAAATATATATCGTTAGTTGCGAAACCTCTCGAGCCTGTTACTTTGGTATTAGTATAAGCAAAACGATAGTTACAGCAATCATAAGGGAAAAAGGCATAGATGTTTTTGTTTGCACGATGCGGCTTATATTATAGGTGCTGTTGCAATTCGTTCCCATGCAAGCGTAAGTGTGCTTATGCACAACCAGCGAAATTCTGTAAATGTTCCTGGCTTCATTGAAACTGGCAAATACAAACCGCCTACTCGTGAGCTCAATGGCGCTGTGTACAGGAAACTGTTGGATCATTGGGTCAGTTACTACTGTTGGGAATGTGCTAAATGTGTTCGTCAATATGTTGCCCTTGTAAGCTTGTAAAAAAAACACAAACTGTTATGGAAAAGCTCAGATTTCCGTTGTGAACAGTTAATCATATTCAAACATTTTATAGTATTCACTGACGTACCTAAGTAGGCTCTGAGTGGAGGGAAGCCAGTAGATGCTAATTGGAAGAACTATTAACCAAATGCCACTTATATTCATTTGTTCACACAAGCTCGTGCTGTTAGGGGTAACAATTTAATCGATAAAAAACTTTTGGTTCACTGCCAAATTACATAATATATACAGAAATACGACTTTTTCTGATGGCCAACAGTTTACAGAGGGAGACCCAACATGCTTTATAGCTTGTTTACAACTTGAATAACTGAAACACATAAAAACAGAATTGACTTCAGCTACACAGGAAGTAGGAGAAAACAGTACAAGAAGGAAAGCCTTTTCTGAAGATGGCTGTAGACGCTAAGTGACATTCAAAGTTTGGTTACGTGAATGGGTATGTAAAACCTGGAACTAGGGCATGTCGCGGTAAAACGGGAGACAGTGAACATTTCCAGCAAGAGTACAACATGTGCATTGCTTAAATTCTGTGTAACCTGAAAGTTAGAGGTGCAGTGAGATCCAGGTTTTCTCGTGCATGAGCGAGGAAATAACTGAATATACACATCTCATGGAATATGTAATCCATGCGATAATGCTCTTATGATTTGAATGGTAATCACAGTAAGACAATTCTTCAGGAATGCAACATAACTTTGAAACTTGATCTCGAAATGTTTTGTGCAGTTTTGTCTTTGGTATTTAAGCGAGCATGCAACGATGTTGAATAGAGTTTAGAGGGAGTTTACGAACTGATTGATCACAGTTTTCTTCAAGTAGTTGCGTTGGTTTCAACTTGAGTTTTGAACAGTGGTGGTAGATTTAGTTGAAGTATGTCAGGGCACAATACTACCACAAGATTTGCTCCTGCTTCAGGCTTACAATCAAAACTGAAGCGGGAGAATCCTCCAAAGAAAGTCGTGCAATGTTGGTCTGAGGACTCGGACAGACTCATACGGGATCGCCTGGAGCCAGTGAACTCGTCAGTATTTAAATAAAAACCATGCTACGAGCCTGACCGAGTACACCATTACAGTAATTCATTTGATTTTTTTTTTTGAAGAAACAAATCCGCATTTTCTCAACTGAAAACCATGGATGGTAAGGGATATCCATTGCTTGCTGAAATCCAGGTCTGAAGTTTTCAAATGAGGAGACCCTGGCCTATTCAAGAAAGCCAAATATGAACAAAGAAGATCCATCAAAGATAGAACATAGAACGTAGAACAGTACAGCACAAATAGGCTCTTCGGCCCACAGGTTGCGCCGACCACAACTATACCTACCAAGCCATAGAATTATCTGTAACTTCCAATCCCATTAGATCCCATATGACCATCCAGAAGTCATTTAACAGACCCCTGCGAGTTTACCTCGACCACCACCAACTGCAGCCGATTCCACTCACTCACCACCCTTTGAGTGAAAAACTTATGCCGAACATCACGATTCCATTCACTCACCACCCTTTGAGTGAAAAACTTACGCCGAACATCATGATGCAACTGTACACAACTCTGGTGCGGCCGCAATTGGAGTTTTGTGTGCAGTTCTGGTCCCCACATTACAGGAAGGGTGCAGAGGCTTTGGAGAGGGTGCAGAAGATGTTTACCAGGATGTTGCCTGGTATGGAGGGGAGATCCTATGAGGAGAGACTGAGAGATTTGGGGTTGTTTTCGCTGGAAAGAAGGCGGCTAAGAGGGGACCTTATTGAAACATTTAAGATGATTAGAGGATTAGACAGGGTAGATAGTGATAGCCTTTTTCGTAGGATGGAGGAAGCTAGCACGAGGGGGCACGACTTTAAATTAAGGGGGGGGGGGGTAGTTATAGGACTGATGTCAGGGGTAGGTTCTTTACCCAGAGGGTGGTGAGGAACTGGGATGCCCTGCCAGCAGCAGTTGTAAATGCGCCTAGTTTGGGGGCGTTTAAGAGATCTGTGGATATGTTTATGGACGAAAAGGGATTGGTTTAGGTTAGTGGGTCATTGTTTTGTAACTGGTCGGCGCAACATCGTGGGCCGTAGAACCTGTTCTGCGCTGTTATGTTCTATGTTCTATGAACATCCCCTCCGTTCTTGCTTCCCAGTACCTTAAACCTGTGTCCTCTCGTAGCGACCATTTCAGCCCTGGGACATAGCCTCTGAGAATCCACCCTATCTATTCCTCTCAACATCTTATAAATCTCTATCAGGTCGCCTCTCAACCTTTGTCTCTCCAGGGAGAAGGGACCAAGCTCCCTCAACCTATCTTCATCAGGCATGCCTCACAATCCAGGCAGCATCCTTGTAAATCTCCTCTGCACCCTCTCAATAGCGTCCCCATCCTTCCTGCAGTGAGGTGACCAGAACTGCGCACAGCACTCCAAGTGGGGTCCGACAAATGTCCGATAAATTTGCAGCATTACCTCCCAAATACAAAACTCAATCCCTCGTCTAATGAAGGCCAGTGCACCATATGCCTTCTTGACCACATCCTCCACTGCGAGGCCGATTTAAGAATCCTATGGACCCCGGACACCAAGATCCTTCTGCTCTTCAACTCAGCTAAGACTCCTACCCTTGATATTGTGCTCCTGCATCCCGCCGGTCCTGCCAAAATGGACCGCTACACGTTTATCTGCGTTGAAGTCCATCTGCCACTTCTCCGCCCAGTCTTGCATTCTATCTATGTCACGCTGCAACTTCTGACATCCCTCCAGACTATCCACAACACCACCAATCTTCGTATTGTCGGCGAACTTACTAACCCATCCCTTCACTTCCTCATCTAGGTCAATTATGAAAATGACAAACAGCAAGGGTCCTAGAACAGATCCCTGGGGCACTCCACTGGTGATTGACCTCCACGTAGAAAAAGACCCATCCACAACCACTTTCTGCCTTCTGCAGGCAAGCCAGTTCTGGATCCACAAGACCAACGCCCCTTGGATCCCATGCCCTCTCACCTTCTCAAGAAGTCTTGCAGGGGGACATTATCAAACGCCTTGCTGAAGTCCATGTAAACCACGTCCACTGCTCTTCCTTCGTCAATGTGTTCAGTCACATTTTCAAAGAACTCAATTCGACTCGTAAGGCACGATCTGCACTTGACAAAGCCGTGCTGATCACATCTGATCATTCTAAACTTCTCTAAATGCTCATAAATCTTGTCCCTCAGAATCCTCTCCATCAACTTACCAACCACTGAGGTCAGACTCACCGGTCGGTAATTTCCCGGGCGATCCCTGTTCCCTTTCTTGAAAATGGGAATCACATCCGCTATCCTCCAATCCTCCGGAACCTCTCCCGTCTTCATCGACGATGCAAAGATTATCGCTAGGTGTTCTGCAATCACTTCCCTCACCTCCCACAATAACCTGGGGTACATCCCATCCGGAAGACAAATCACTGTGCCGCGACAAACTACACTCCCAGGCTTGGTAGACCAGCCCCGCCGAATGTGGCAAGGTCTTCAAGACATAACAGGCCGCAAGACGAAGGCATGCAAAATCAATGGCTTCAACAGACGCCGCCCTGATAAGTTCAATGCACTCTAGGCCCGTTTTGAGCAAGAGGTAAATGAGAACATGCCCTCTACCCTGGAAGTCTTGGGTGAAACTGCATCTGGGGTTACCAGTCTAGATGCCAGAGAAGCTTTCTTGAAGGTTAACCCATGAAAAGCGACTGGCCCAGATGAGGTACCCAGACCGGCACTCAGATTTTGCGTGGATCAGCAGGCCGGTTTATTCGCAAACAACCTTAACCTCTCTTTACAACAATCTGAGGTCCCTATCCACTTGAAGCAGATCTAAGAAAATCCAAGGAACGTGCCTTAATCACTGTCGTCCGGTGGCTGTCATTTATCATTCCGAATTGCTTCGAAAAGTCAGTCATGGTATGAATCAATTCTAGCCTCCTGCACTGTATGGATTCAGTACATATTACTTGCCACTGCAACAGGTCCACAGCAGGTGCTATGTCATTGGTCTGCACTTAACCCTGAAATGCCAGAAATCAAAAACACCATTGTCAGTCTCCGAATTAATAACTGCAGTTCAGCCTTGAACACCATTACTCGCACGGAGCAATTCTCGAAACTCTGTTTACTGGGTCTCGAATCCTCCCTCTGCGAACGGATTATGAACTTTCTAACTCACCAAAATTAAGGATAGGCAATAACACCTCCTGCACGATCATTCTCACAAGGCTGTGCCCACAAGGCTGTGTTCTCAGTTCCGCAATCCTCAGTGCTTTTACACTTATGACTGTATGGCCTATCTTCCCTCTAACTCGATTTTCAAGTTCGCTGAAGACAGCAACGTTTTGGGTCGGATTTCAAACAATGGCGAGGCAGGTCAAGGATACGACCAAGAATCGGTGGCGACAAAAACTCCCCCTCAACATCATAGAACATAGAACATAGAACATTACAGCACAAACAGGCCCTTCGGCCCTCGAGTTGCGCCGATCACATCAACCCCACCAATCTATAGACCTATCTATAACCCCCAATCCCATTAAACCCCATATACTCATCCAGAAGTCTTTTAAAAGACCCCAGCGAGTTCGTCTCCACCACCGATGACGGCAGCCGATTCCATTCACTCACCACCCTCTGAGTGAAAAACATACCACTAACATCACCTCTGTACTTCCCTCCCCGCACCTTAAATCTGTGTCCTCTCGTAGCGACCATTTCAACCCGGGGAAATAGCCTCTGAGAGTCCACCCTATCTATTCCTCTCAACATTTTATAAACTTCTATCAGGTCGCCTCTCAACCTTCGCCTCTCCAGGGAAAAGAGTCCCAGCTCCCTCAACCTATCTTCATAAGGCATGCCTCCCAGTCCAGGCAACATCCTTGTAAATCTCCTCTGCACCCTTTCAATAGCTTCTACGTCTTTCCTACAGTGAGGCGACCAGAACTGCGCACAGTACTCCAAATGAGGCCTGACGAGGGTCCTGTAAAGTTGCAGCATTACCTCCCGACTCCTAAACTCAATCCCTCGATTAATGAAGGCCAGTACACCATACGCCTTCTTGACCACCTCCTCCACCTGCGAGGCCGATTTAAGAGTCCTATGGACCCGGACCCCGAGATCCTTCTGCTCTTCAACGCTACTAAGACTCCTGCCCTTGATAGTGTAATCAATAAAACAAAGATTGCCGTCGGTTTCAGGAAGCCTCCATAAATCTAAGGGGAGGAAATGGAAGTTTTAAGAGCGTCAAGTTTTTAGGTGTCCAGATCACCAGTAACCAGTCCCAGCCCCCTCCCCCCCCCCCCACCCCACCCCACCCCTCCTCTCCCCCGCTCCCCATTCCTACGCTACAACTAAGAAAACCCACCAACGCCTCGACTTCCTCAGAAAGCGAAACAAATCCGGCATGTCAGCTACGACTTTCACCAACTTTTACAAGTGCATCATCGAAAGCATTCTTTCTGGCGATATCACAGCTAGATATGGTTCCTAGTTTGTCCAAGACTGCAAGAAACTACAAAAACGCGTGAATGTAGCCCAATGTATTACGCAAAACAGCCTCTCATCCATTAACTCTGTCTCCTCTTCCCACTGCCACGACAAAGCAGCCAGCATGAGTAAGGACCCCATGCACGTCTGACATTGTCTCTTCCACTTTCATCCATCGCGAAAATGGCACAAATGTTTGAGGTCACGTACCAACCAACTCAAGGGAAGTTTGTTCCCCTTGCCGTCAGATTTTGAATGGACATAACTTGCATGAAATTGATCTTTCTCCCAACCCCAGCTGTGACTGTAACATTACAATCTGCACGTTCAAGTTTCCTTCTCTATGAACCGTGTGCTCTGTCTGTATAGCGCGCAAGAAAAAAAAAGGACATATTGACAAGAATGATTCAATTTAAACCAACACCTAATTGCTTTTGGCATGTTTTAAATTGAAATGTTTGGTGCTTGGGGGTCTCGGGATTGGTGTTATTGCATATTAAGAGGAGAAACTTTCTGTGCGTAATTTTGAACAATAAAAAAACGAAGTGAGCCGTTATCTTTCTGAAGATGTCAGTCAATTCATGGTGTCGTATTTGCAATGTCTACATCATTTCATGTTATCTTATTTTCATGGTTCTCCCTAAAGAAATTTGTAACGCATTCATGGAGCTTGGAATTTCTTACAATAACAACTGTTAAATTTCGTGAACGACAACTAGTTCAGTGAATTTCGTTGAGATACATTTCCTAATGGTTATCGAACTTTATGCCTTGTGTTTTGAACAGCCGTTCGGCCTCGTGCATTAACTTCATTGGGTCGCTATTGTGCTGCGTCAATCAAGCGGATTAATTGTATCGTGTACGTTTTGGTTTATTTTTGTGTTGGGTCAGGGAACACTTAGTTACTGGCGTTTGTTGTGATTGAACTAAATTCTGTTACTCTCTGACTAATTATACATCTATTCTGCAGGGACCCCTGGCTTTATTGCCTACGTGGATTTTAGACTTTTTTAAAAAAACAGCCATCAAATTGCCTGACGAAGTCAAGAAAGGAAAAAGAATACTTGAGAGGTTAAATCATTATTTAAAAAAATAAAAATAAAGCCAATTTATTACTGTAACGATTCGACTTCAACAGTGCAACGAAAATACTATGAACAAATCCTTAGTCGCCACATACAGATCGGGTACACGGAGGCCATGAACAATCCACCTAACCAACACACAATTCGGGCTGTGGGAGGAAACCGAAACACACAGAGGAAACCATCGCACACATGGGAGAACATGCAGACACTCGCCCAAAAGGGAGCCAAGCCAGGAATAGTATCCGAATGCCTGGCGCTGCGAGGCAGCAGTGTTAACGGCTGTGTCGCCTGGTCGATATGTGTTTGAATAATAGGGGCAGGACACAGTTGACTGAATTCGCAGCTCTTCAAAAAAATAACGTTATTGAAATCTGATCTGTTGAAATTCGTCAAAACAACACATCACTGCAGCCGTCCAATCGAGTGCGAAAACAAATCATTAAGGTGATTTCAAAAAGTATGGAAACAAATTTATCAGCAGTTTCGATATAACAACCATTGTTGTACATCGCAGGTTATAGCACTTTAGATGAAGTTCCAGCAAACCTTTTAACTGCGATGAGCGTTTAGAACGCCAAATTACAATGCAGAGCTAGAATTCCTGAAGCCTGTAGATCTCTGGCTGACCAAAATGAGTTTTCGAAAGTCCTACATCGTAATTTACATTGCGAAGTAATTCGAGTTATGTCCACATTGAAATGGACGCCTAAGCTGGAGGAAATAAATCGTACAATTGTGCGACATTTGTGGAAAGCTTCTGGGCATTCGCTCCAGAGCAAGAATGTCCTTTTTGAAACCTGCTGACGATGCATACAACTTTCCAACTGTGACCAAAGCAAATTTGTCTTAATATTCGAATCTCTGATTTTGTGTTCAATAACACGTCAGATTAATACATCATTGTAAATGTATTCTTTACAAATTTCTGCATGTAGCTTGCAGCCTTCAGATTCTCGTGGGCATTAAAGCAAAATCCTCCGGCTTTCCTCAACGTAATTCAGTATTTTCCTGTACATGGAGTGGAGAATTGTTCGAGTCGATTATTAAAGAGAATCAAGCGGGGCATTGGGAAAAAAAAAGAGTGATCGGCTAAAATCTTCATGGATTTACGAAAGGAAATTCTAGCTTAATGGATTTATTTGCATTAATTTAAAGAGAAAAACGTTTTGACAGTTAAGCGGAGTCAGATGCACTGCAAATGAATTTATCTCCAAACAGTGGCAAAGAAAATACTTCATCGTAGTTTATTATGGTCATCTAGATATAGGGTAGGCTAAATGTCAGAATACCGAGTGTATCAATTAACGGTTCGCTGTTTTATGTTGACTGGCGGATCCCTACACTGCTTGGGCCTCAACCTTCTTAGAATGTTCATCACTGAATATGATAAGGGGAATGTTGAGCTGGCAGATAAATTTGCAGAGGCCGAAACATAGTAAGAACAATGTGTTTTTTTGTCAATTATAAGAGTAACTGGTAGTTAGATGGAAATGGTTAAGTTAGTGGCCAAGATGTACGCCCGATGGAGTATTTTTGGGGATATATTCGAGTTGTTTCCTTTAGCAGGAACAATAAGTCGAGAATCGGCTCTTAAACTGCGAACGGCAGCCGAATTCCGATGTGCAAGAAAATATTAGATTTCTTCAGTTTGATGCAAATGGCAATGAATTTTGCAGCCATATCATGCAATTGTAAGGGGAAACATAAATTTCATTATGAACTTTTTAAAAATGCAAATAATAATGCTTCCTGCAGCGTAAATGACATCTGTGAAACCCCATATCCAATGTCATGCAGTCTTGATTTTTCTTTTTGATGAGTGGTATTGAGGAAGCACACAAATCTTTTAACTTACCAGTTTCGTGCCTGGAATAAACGGATGTGCCTTGTGTACATGGTGATAGAATAGAGTTAGTTAGAATAGATTTAGGCGAATGGGATGTAGGCCTTTATAGCGAGGGGGACAGAATATAAAAGCAGGGAGGTCCTGCTGCAACTCTACAGGCACTGGTGAGGCCGCAGCTGGAGTACTGTGTGCAGTTTTGGTCGCCGCACTTGCGCAAGGATATTTTGGCCTTGGATGGAGTGCAGAGGAGGTTCACGAGGCTGATACCGGAGATGAGGGGTTGTAATATGAAGAGAGATAAAGAGACTGGGTCTGTACTCGTTGGAGTTTAGAAGGATGAGGGGAGATCTTACGGAGACGTATAAGATAATGAAAAGGATGGATAGGGTAGAGGTAGAGAGATTCTTCCCGCTCAGAAAGGACAGCAGGACGAGAGGGCACAGCCTCAAGATGGGGCGGGGGGGGGGGGGGGTGCAGTTGAGGAGGAACTTCTTCACTCACAGGCTGGAAAATCTCTGGAATTCTCTGCCCGTTGAAGTGGTGGAGGCTACCTCGCTAAATATATTTAAGACACGAGTAGATAGGTTTTTGGCAGGTAAGGGAATTAGGGTTTATGGGGAGAAATCGGGAATGTGGAACTGAGTCACTTCAGATCAGACATCACCTTATTGAATGGTGGGGCAGGCTTGAGGGGCTAGATGGCCTACTCCTGCTCCTATTTATTATGTTCTTATGTGCATGTGAATGCAGAAAAGAGAGGGTTGATTTAACTGAAGTATATTTAACTCTAAGAACTTATAATAACACGGTACTGGAGGGAACGCAATTGCACTGTTTAAGTTCATAAGAACTTAAGTTGTGGAGCAACTCCTCACTACAACCCACCTTCAATGCATCCCACACCATCATAACCCTCCCAGCATCACTCCCAAATGCTTTGGACTTCGCCTGAAATCTGTGGCTCCTCGTGACTGGCCCTTCAAGTGAGATGCACAGCTGCTCCATGTTCAGTCAATCCCTGGCCCTTATGCATTGCCATCTGCTCGATGCTCCGTTTTCCACACTCAAACAAAAACTATTCAAGACTTTACAGATTATCCTCATAACTGAAACGTTTCAATCCAGACGGATCCTGTGCAACCGCATCATTTCTATAATATGCCGACCAGAACTAGGCAAATTAAAGTAACCGTGGCTTCATCAAATTATTATACATCTGGGGGAAAAAAATGATAAATTCAAGTGTCTTATATTTGTTTTTAACATTCTTCTATCATTCCCTTTCATTTGCTGATGGTAATGGACAAATACGTTAAGGATTCTTTGTTCAACAGAATTTCTGAGTGCCATGCCATTCATCGAATACTTCCTTATCAAAATTCTCCTTGCAAACTGTATCAGTACACACACTTCAGTTGTAAATTCTATCAGCCACTGACCTGCCCATTTGCTTCATCACGATGCTATAAAGCTGTAAATACACTTCAATATAGGGCACTAGAGATCCGTGGATAGGTTTAAGGACGAAAAGGGATTGGTTTAGGTTAGTGGGTCATTGTTTTGTAACTGGTCGGCGCAACATCGTGGGCCGAAGGGCCTGTTCTACGCTGTAATGTTCTATGTTGTATATTACTCACCTCGACGGCATTTGTGCCATTAGTAAACTTACTAACCATTCTCCCCTTTCCCCCTCCCCCACACCGATAGTCATCTATGCCGTTTAAATTAATGCGAAATAAGAGGCCCAGCACATTTCCCTGTGGACTTCCACTGGACACGTTCTTCCTACCACTAAAGTAGCATTTTGCCTTTACACTCAGTCAACTACTGCTGAAACATGTCTGAATCCATCTTTTCAAAGTTGTCGTAATTCATGCGCAATTTCCATCTGTATAATGGTCCCAAGTATTGTCATCTTATACCCTCACTTATTTCCTTAATCAACAGCATCCCCTTACCCTTTATTAAATTTCCCCACGAGTAGTTGTCCAGAATCTGACTCAGCCAGATACAGATTTATAATGTAAACTTCATTTTCCCCAACAATAAATACATTTTCCAGATTATCTATGTGTTTCGCCACAACAAGCTTAATTTGCACAATGAAGTGATGACGATTAGTAAGCATCTTCACTCCAGCCATCTCAAACGCCCATTGTGCTTCCTTCACTCATTACTTACAAGTGCCATGGTAAGCATCGTTCTCCCTAAGGTATGTATTAACTGCGTTTAAATACACGTTAATTTCCCTTGCGTGCTATTCTTCTGATAAAACGTCTGTTGATCATTCTATCATTTCGGTAACAAATTTTGCTCCATTCCCTGCACTGTCAATCCTCCTGTAGAGTTGTCTCCTACATCTCTTAATGATTCCTGCATGCCTGTCCTCTGGCAAATGGTTTGCTTCCCATGTTCATCATCTTCCATTAGACGCTCCTTTCAAACGTCCATCTCCACGCAACTGGAAAACTGTGCGGGAACTATGAAGGAATATATATCCGCCTATTTTAAGCAGCTCAGAAAAAATTACTGCGGACTTGGCGCAAACAACTGTTCTAGAACTTGGAGGCATACCACTGCAACCTGATTTAGTTGGGAAGAGTAGAACTGTTTGACAGAAAATGTTTAATGGCTTAGTGCCTGCCACAACTTACTTTAAGTTGGAGAAAGCTCCCACGCTCCCAACTTTATATTTTCTCCTCCTCTGATTAAACCCAGCAATGGTTTAAAAAGCGCATACTATTCCATAAAATTGCTGCAGTAATTAAAAAGAAAAGTCCTATTACTTTGCTGACACCATTTACTGTACTCCGTATTTGCAGACAAAGACATCATTCTTTGAATTTTCTGGGATCATTTGATTTTCATCGAGTTATGACATGTCCTACGTATGTCAGTTATTCCAGCACCCAACTGAAACTTTATGTAACTTAGCTTGAAGCCGGACTCTTGTATCGTTTGCATCAGTCTGTGTAAGTCTCAGGAATGCCTTATTGAACTGTCTGACGCTATGAAAATATTATCCACGTATTGGGTAATGTTGTTCCTCTACAGTATAAGGCATCTATTGTCTGTGCCATGTGCTGATTAGAAATTGCCGCACTGTTGTGCTATCTCTTTGGCAGACGGGGCCAAGCATAATGTTCGTGCCTAACTGTAAATGCAAATTAACACAGATGGCCATCGGCAATAGGGATTGTTGTTGAGTACCTGAGGAGACCCTTACTATTCAAAGGTTCGACAAAAGATATTTTGTATTTCTGTATAAAGACGTAAATATATTTAAGCTAACAGCCACCAGAATCCATCAAAAGTTTAATCAGCAGCAAAATATAGAGCAGAAATTCTCGCTGATGAATGTAACATATAAAATCAAATCAGATCAATAATCTATATTTTCTACCTTACCCAACTTCGAGTAACTTTAAAACAATCGGCTTCAGGATGGCAAAATCAGCAACAATATGTGCCAAAATAATGTTGCTAATCTAATTCCACCCCTTATCACAATGATACTTTATAAATGCGTGAAATCCGGAAACTGACACCTCTCTTGTTTAACCACATACCCTAGTTACCAAGTGACAAGTGACCCTCAGCCTTGATTCCAAGTAAACTTTCTCGTGGGTTCCCTTAAAAGTCACTGCTTAAACTATTTCAATGGTAACACCAGTTCTGGGTACGAATCCATCCCGTCTGCATAGTGAAAAAAAACATATATTCATGAAATATAATAAAGTGTTCCAAATGTTCTCCCATCCGAAATTTTACAGATAAAATTTGTATGCTTCCAAGGCCCAAACATTCACTCAAAATATGATTTTGCCAATGGCTTCAACGAGGATGCCTTGCGGTACATTTTTTTTTCACTAAAGTGAACAATATTCCATCAACTCAGTAACAATGAATTCAAAACATCAACATATGTACTTTGAAATCATAATCCTTTGTTTTAATCAATTACTGAATCTCATATGTGCAAATAGTTTTTATTAGTTCAGAAACTAGTTTTAAGAGACATTTAACTTCACACTCATTATTCTGTCAATGCCTTAATGTTCTACCACTTTTGAAAATGCCACCACACCATTAGTGGTCCCACTTATAGAAATCAACTAGAAACAATTAGCTAGATGTAGTACTGTATACTTCGTCTATCCCATTCCAATGGATTCAGGGTAGTAGCTAGGTTGGCCACTGTGGAGAGCGCTCGAGATATGCAGCGCTTTAAAACTGTGAAATCATGAGTTGATCGACAGGTGCCACCCAGTTTCGTATCCGGCCAAACGGGTGAAATAAATGTTGTCATCATTTGAAGTTTTTTTCATATCTGCGGTAATGTTTTTAAATGTCTCCATCGCCTCGGGCTTAATAGGATATTGTTTATTCAGAGGACGGGCTCCTCTGTGAACCGATACTGGAGGAATAGCTAACATCCCCAATCCTGTGTGTGTTCGGTCCAAACTTGAGGGTACTGTATAACCAAATTTTCTCATCCCCTTCCACTCTACCAATTCGGTCTAGTAGTTGCTATTGCATCACTTCTTCTGACATCATCAATTATATTTGCAAAACTTATATCACTTTATAATATATTCATTAGCATAAATAACGTTTCACGATTGTTCGAGCAAATTTATTCATAAAACAAAATCAATCATTCCTCTGTTGAACGTATTCATTGATGGAAATGTCCACCATCGCCCTCAATCTACAGTGTAGCGGTCTTTCAAAATAACGTTGTCTGGATTCCCCCAGTTACGCTTTGAAATGCTACCAATAATTGGCTGTAAATTGAAATCCGCTCTAGGTGCATATGGCCCAGGGCCAACCCACACGACAGGAGTTTGGCCTCGTGATACTTCTTTCACGTACAACCAATCATCATAATTAAGGATCTCAAGGGACGGTAATTGACATGTTTGATCCGACAACTTCTGAAATTCAAGAGCCGTCATCCGAAATGCAGGCTGTGGTGGTTGCCACATTCGTGAGGGATTCTGGGGTTGATCCTTGGAGATGCTTTCGCCCCAATAGGACACTGTCCTTCCTTAAATCCCCACTTCACCATTTTTTTTTTATCATGAATTAACCCTTGGAAATTATTGTAAAGTGTTTTGTGACTTTGGATATTTTCTGTTGGTTTAGTGTGGCAATTTATAGCAAAATACATTTCCTTTTTAAAGACACAGCAGTTCTAATTTTACGTCTTGGCTGTCAATGTGTACCGGTGTTAGTTTGTGATTTTTCTGATAATTAGCGTTCGCTTTCATTGCCCAACTCATAACTTCCCTGTAATTACTTCCTGTCGGGAGACCCATACTTATAAATAGAGACAAGGGCAGACTAAATCCGACAGTCATCTAGTCAAAAAACAAATCACCATCTTTCACAAAAACATTGACCCACGCATTGCCTACGTTACGCCTGAAATTTCTTTCTCTCTATTATCCTATAGATTCTTTCGGGACGCCTTCAATTCAGGTCACCTTAGACAATTCTTGCGCCTCTACCCTTTTGCCGAAAGGAACAACTCATATTTTCTATTGAAATCGTCATATATCACAGTCATTCAACAATTCACTTTTAAGTCTTTGGGCAGCATTTGCCACACTGGTTCAGCTAACTTGTCATTCACTATTAACCTTACGTCCTGTAGAATTAAAGTATGAACTTATTTTAATCTATCCATGGTGCCGCCCCCCCCCCCCCCCTCAAAAAGAAATCTGAAGTTTATGACGTAACTGACCTAACTTAATACATAGCAGCTTCTCGGCCACCGTCAGTGACAACTGTGGAGAAGATGCACGCGGGGCTACATTCGATATTGCAGTAGTTTCCACTGTAGCTTGAATGAGCGCTACAGGAACAAGGGCAAAACAAAAATCAGTGGAAGGGGGACATATTGCCTGCCGAAAGATTTCCGCTGATGACTTTTCCCTGTCGATGTTTACTACATTCAATTCTCCCACAAATGTGAGATATATTTAATATTTCACCATCCTCCCCGTTGGCAAATTTCTGGTACTTTCCTGGCCAGCCATTGCCCACTGCTTGCTGCATGTCTCTCTGCAGAGGTAGCTTCCCTTCATTAAATCTGAAAGAACAGCCGCTAATTCACGCTGTTATTTCTCTTGCCCTATCCGCCAAGCTTTCTCTTCGGGCTCGAGGGCGTCTGAGCCATACACTTGCTCTATCACTTTGTTTTATATTAATGTACCAGACTCAGTCACTACTCTTTCTGTTAAGATATCTTTCATTCAAAATTTTAAAGCTGGAATACCTGCAGACATACTCTGCAAGACCACACGAGGGTGGTGCAGACCGCCGAATAACACTTTTTTCAGTTAATTAACAAGTTGCCAATCTGTTCCTCCAAGTATCTGTCGTTTTATTTTTGTTCCAGTGTCGCTGTCTAGAAACACGTACATCTGAGCTTTCTGTCATCTTACTGGGAGCGGCTCTCGCTTTCCCCTGGAAACATATTGTTATTTTTCCCCTAAGCCGCATTGTCCACGAACTTCTATGTTCGAGCCGTCAGCTGCTCAACTGAGTGTGAAACCTGCTGCCGACTGGAAACATCTAATAACCGGAGAGGCCTTTGCCCATCAACAACGATTTTCGTCCCTTGATGCTTCCGAAAGGCGCAGTACCACAAAATTTATCAGAAGTTGTTGTCTCGCATTTTGGTGAAGCGCACTCGGCACCTTCTTGACTGATGCGTGTTTTCCTTTGCCCCACTTACAGGTCGGGTACGAAATTCCGTTGACGCCCACACCACCCACGCCCTCTCCACGGCCTTCTCCCTTCCCGGATCTCCGGCTTTATCTTCGGTCACTGTATTCGATGGCACTGTTTTTGCAACCCGTAACGCTCCTTTTGATGCAGCAAGAAGTCCCACAACACCAATTTAAATTCAGCAGTGTTACTGGTAGCACGAAATTTCTGAGACCTCAGCAGGAGCAGCGCTTCGAAAAAAATATATAAGGACAGAGACAGAGTACTTTGAAAATGTATGAGGAAGTGTGATGCAGACCGCGTCAAATAATTTTCCTTGGAGAAATGAACTACCGAAAAATAGCTCGTTGGAATAACGAAGAGTGCATTCATAATTTGCACATGGAATTTAAAAATACTGGCCTGATAAAAATGTCAACAATCCATGTTTTTTTTTTTCACTTTGGATGCCTTTCATTTTGACGGTTTTCTTTCAGTTACTAAATCAGACATTTGGCTGATGATATATGCGCACTTTATGACGACACATTGTCTCTGTTTTTGTTTAATCGGCGGTTTTCTTCGCCTTTCCCGGTGGGCAGTGTTCAGTCGGAATTATCTTTTTGCTGAAACTGAACACGTATTCCCTGTAACAACAGGCGCCACGGGAGCGCAGTGGTTCGCAGTTCTGCTTTACAGGGCCAAGAACAGCAGTTCGATTCCCGCATTGGGTCACTGTCTTTGTGGAATTTGCATTGTCCCCGCTTGACTGAGCAGTTTTCATCCAGTTGTTTCGATTTCATCCCATAATCTAAAGATTTGCGGAATAGGTGGATTGCCCATGCTAAATTGTCTCGTAAATGTTTGGTGACAAGGGGATAGAACCGAGGTCAGATTGTGTGCGGCGCATATGCGATGGGCCGAAAGGACTTGCACTTCAATGCTGGAATTCTTACGGACACAGGCTTATTAGTCAAGATTTTTCTTATGCCACGCAGCGCACACAAAATGCCAAGCCGATAATTTAGGTATAAACACAGAAACAGACATGTGCCAATTCGTCAATGACTATTTGATTGTGGCAAACGTTCATGACAAAACTCCAAAATATGTATCTGAATGACTGCAGATTGATATAGGGGATGCGATGAAAGTGAGGACGAAAATATAATCTCCAGCCATTCCTCACCATCATCAGGGCGCTGATCATTAATTATGGCCGTAGATCTATATTTTGGATCTGAGCGAAGATGTGAAATAAATTTCTAAATGCAGATCAATGCAAAGCTTTATCTGGTAGACAACGAGGCGAGGATGTTTGGCAATCGCCACAGAGCGAGCGAGCTACGGAAAGTGGAAGGCGATAGACAACTTGGTGATCGTGTTCGGGAAGTAAGGCGCATTTAGAACAATGGAAAACATATCACGAATTTGGAAGCAAATGTTTAAAATCATGTTTTTCCACCGGGGAATACACATCCTAGCTGAAATATACATAAAAAGAAAATCGAACTTAATCTTCTGCACTGTACCGATACGTCGTTGATAGTTTGTATTCACAGCTAGGGCAAATTCAGTTTGTAATATAGATAACCTAATTCCGAGGCAAGTAGATATTACATGGATAGCAGTACACCCAACGATGGAGGAACATATCTAAGACAAATACTCATTTTTTGGACGTGTACGCAAATTTATTATCGAATGCATGTCCAAGTAGGTGAATCCGTGTGTGTGTGTGTGTGTGTGTGTGTGTGTGCACGCGGGAGTGTGAGAAAATCAAGTGCAATGTAACATGGATTTTAGATGTTGAGGATGAGTTAAGGGCAGAGGTGCGAGGTAAGATGTTACTTTTTAGACACGGAATGGTTAATATGTCGAACACGCTGCCTGGGGAGGTGGTACGAGCAGTTTCGAGAGTGGCATTAGAAAGGGAACCAGACGAATTCATGATAACATGAGAATGGAAGCATACAGACTGCGCAAGTGCACATGGTTTTAGTTTAGGCAGGCATTATGATCTGTGCAGGATTGGAAGGCCACAGAGCTTCTTCCGGTGCTGTCTCTTTATTTGTCCTTTTATTTTTCTCTATACAGTTAGCCATAGTGGTAATGAGTTTGAGAGAAATACATCGCGTAAACCTTTTATTGAAAACAAAACAAAGATAGGATATTTCCTTTCTTTTGAGAGTTCCTGCCGTTAATAAATTCTCAGGTAAAAACTTTGAAGGATTGATGCGAGATTGTTTGTTTCGCTTGGTTCAAACACATGTAATAAAATCTACAAACACGTGATGGAATTGATCGTATTGATAAGTTTGGAGGCAACATATAATGCTGGTATATATCGAGAAAACGTTTAAGGAACGAACCTACAATTATATCCAATATAAAATCTGTGGACGCATCTCCCCGGCAGAAACTAAATAATGAAGTTATATTGAAGCCGTTAATCATAGTAGAAATTTAACATGCATACATTATTGCACAGATATAGTTTTTTTTTCCTGCATGCTCAATTTTGATTTCTGAGATCGAAACTGAAAAAAAAAAATCCATTTTTTTCCCCCACAAACTTATTGTAACCTCTCACACCAAAAGCCTATGTCCCTGAGTACTTGACTTTTCTACTTCAAGAAAGGACATCTGACTATCCAGTCTGTCGATGGCACTGATAATCGTGTAGACCTCTGTCAAGTAACCCCTCAACGTCCGTCGTTCCAGTGAGAAAAAACAAAACGAGTTTATCCAACCTCTCCTCATAGTTCAGTTCATCCAGACCAGGCAACATCCTTGTGAACGTAATCTGTACCGTCTCCAATGCATTCACCTCAAATGAACTTATCAATTCAAAATCAGCTGCTTGAACAAAACCACTCCCAATGTCTCTTCGAGTTATCATCTCGAATTGCGCAGTAAGATTCTCCAGAGGCAGCATACAACACGCTGTAAACATATAGTCCAAAACGTTTACGTTTTTCACACCTTTCGGTGTCTCTACTATAATTGTCTGGTAAAAGAGTGGTGAGGTATATGCATAAATGAAAGGCTGATTTAATAAAGAAAATGCGTAAATCAATCTGTTCTTTACTGTTAACCTTCATTGCTGATCAATATTTCATCTGCTGCCATTATAAGTCATAATAACTTAATGCGATATGTAGAAGGTATGATGGCACAATGTCATTGACAAAATATAATTATAAAGCCACTGCAACCCGAAAAAGACATTGTGCAACTTTCCCTTTTGACCAGAATGAATTTAACCTGAGGTCTAGATTACAGACAAGATCAAGATTGAAAAGGTCAATCTTCTTGTGTAACTTCCGATCTTAGGGGAAATGATACTAGTCTGTTACTGTTGTTCTGCAGCCTACAAAACGCCTACAGCCAAATTAAGTATTGTAGTCTTTGAATGAGGTGGCACGAAGCTGCCAAGGTGCACAACTTCATGAAGGCTGAAAAATATTTGATCGAAGTAGAATGTTTCACCATGGATTTATCTAATACGTGCTGCAAGAACCTACTTTCCATAGACTCTTTTCATAGTTATTATTAACTCCAAAATAATTGCAATAGCATGAATTAACCCCCTCCCCCCAACACACACACACACAAAACACACACACACACACACACCACTCCCGGAATAACGTCAAGGAGTAATGTAAATTTCTCATAATTCATCAAAATTTGCACTGATGAGCGGATGCGAATAAAAAGAGCAATATACACTGAGTTGTATATGTAGCGCGATCTCGAAGGGATCAATGTCACAAGATTATTAGAACGGACTGTAAGTATTTTTTCCAAAAAATCCAGTTCACCGAAAGTCTCATCATCGTTCTTGGAACTGGAGTCGACTTGAATGTTTGTCTCTATATTCTTAATATTAATTTAGAAGCATGTTTGTGTGCATCTGTCTATGAGGATGTGTCTAGGGCAGTGAATAGAGGAGAGCCGGTGGATGTGGTCTTTCTGGATTTTCAGAAGGCGTTTGACAAGGTACCTCACAAGAGGTTATTGCAGAAGGTCAGGGGACATGGAGTTGGGGGTAGGGTGTTAGCGTGGATAGAGGATTGGTTGTCAAATAGGAGGCAGAGAGTGAAGGTCAATGGGTGATGTTCGGATTGGCGGTTTGTGACTAGTGGAGTGCCCCAGGGGTCGGTGCTGGGGCCTCAGCTATTTACCATTTATATAGATGATCTGGAGGAGGGAACCGAGTGCAGGGTGTCGAAATTTGCTGATGACACCAAGATTGGGGGAAAGGCAAATTGTGAGGAGGGTGTGGAGAGTCTGCAGAAGGATCTAGATAGGCTGGGCGAATGGGCCAGGAAATGGCAAATGGAATTTAATGTTGGCAAGTGTGAGGTGGTCCACTTTGGTAGGAGGAATGTTAGGAAGGACTATTACTTACGTGGCGAAAAACTGCAGCAGGCGACGGTGCCGAGGGACCTCGGGGTCCTTGTGCATGAGTCGCAAAAACCCAGTTTGCAGGTGCAGCAGGTGGTCAGGAAGGCGAATAGGATGCTGGCCTTCATAGCGAGGGGGATTGAATATAAAAGTAGGGAGGTCTTGCTGCAGCTGTATAGGGCATTGGTGAGGCCGCAGCTGGGGTACTGTGCGCAGTTTTGGGCGCCGCACCTGCGCAAGGATATTTTGGCCCTGGAGGGAGTGCAGAGGAGGTTTACTAGGCTGATACCAGAGTTGAGGGGATTGAGCTATGAGGAGAGGCTGAATAAACAAGGCTTGTACTCGTTAGAGTTTATAGATAGAACCCTACATTCATAGAACCCTACAGTGCAAAAACAGGCCCTTCGGCCCATCGAGTCTGCACCGAACACAATCCCACCCAGACCCTATCCCCATATCCCTACACATTTACCTGCTAATCCCTATAACCTACACAGCGCAGGACACTAAGGGGCAATTTTAGCATAGCCAATGAACCTAACCCGCACAGCTTTGGACTGTGGGAGGAAACCGGAGCACCCGGAGAAAACCCACGCAGACACGAGCAGAATGTGTAAACTCCACACAGGCAGTGACCCGAATGAGGGGAGAATGAGGGGAGATCCCATTGAGACGTATAAGATGATGAATGGGATGGATAGGATAGAGGTGGAGAGACTCTTCCCGCTCAAAAAAGACAGTAAGACTAGGGGGCAGAGCCTCAAGATAAAGGGGAGGCGGTTTAGAACAGAGTTGAGGAGGAACTTCTTCACTCAAAGGGTGGTGAATCTCTGGAATTCTCTGCCCGTTGAAGTGGTGGAGGCTGCCTCGCTAAATATTTTAAAGAAACGGGTTGATGGGTTTTTGATAAGAGAAGGGATTAAGGGTTATGGGGAGAGGGCGGGAAGGTGGAACTGAGCCACGACAGATCAGCCATGATCTTATTGAATGGCGGGGCAGGCTCGAAGCGCTAGATGGCCTACTCCTGCTCCTATTTCTTATGTTCTTATGTTCTTATGTGCTAGTGTCTGTCTGCGAGGTATGTTTTAGCCAAAAGGGAAACAGACCAGCGAGAGAAAAAGAGAGAGACAGAGGCAGACAGACAGATAGGTGGTTGAAATTAGAGAGCTTGCTGGGCGGAAATCAACATCGGAAGGTACGTGTTACTAACGGATGGAACGCTTTGGAACAAAAAATACAACGTTTAGCAACATAAAACTGGAACCAGTGCGTACAAGGTGAAAAAAAAGCCTTTAAAACAAAAACAAATCTGTAAAATTCAAGTGTATGCGTACATCTTGGTTCCAAAGAAATATGTGAGCAAAGGAAATGACAAAAATGAATGCATAATCGGTCGGATTCTGCATAAAATCGATTATCTAATTTTGGACTGGCATACAGACGGTTAGGAATTAGAATATGTATTCGTCAGATAATTGCAAAATGTAAATAGAACTGATGATTGACAGTATTCTAAAATTCAGCAAAGGAAAAGAAGGAACAATAGAATATGTACGGAAGCTAAAGGACAAAAAGGAAACTGATTCTAAATGGTTCTTTACGTATGAAACGCGGAAATTGATGGATACGGCATGTCCATAACGGGGAGATTTAAAAAGAAATTTCAGGAAATTAAGCAGTGTTTTGCTTCTATCTTTGAAATTGAAGGCATAAATAATATACCCATGTCCTGAGGGGAGAAAAATACTGCGGAACCTATTGAAATCACTATTTGATGAAACATTGTTTTGGGGAAATTGGACCAAAGGTGAGTAATTCTCCAGCAACTCATACCCTTCATCCCCGAGCAACTTAAAAATATGCCCTGGAAATAATAGAACCAAAATTGTTCATATTGCAGAATTCATAGGATTCTGGAACGGTACCTGCATGTCGGAATTTTGCTAATGTCAGCTCGCTAAATAATAAAGGGAAATAGTGAGAAAGAAAAAGACAAAAATAGATCGCCAAACATAACGCATGTTCTGTGGGCCTTGCAGGAGTTCATAATTAAGGATCATTTCGATCAGCATTTGGAATGAACGAAGACAATTTAAAAAATGTCAACATGAGTTTACAAAGGGCAAAAATAATTGATAAGTGCATTGCAATTGGCCCAGGATGGAATTAATATTGTTAACCATGGATAACGGGTGGATGTATTTTTCTCGAGAAAATCAAAGGTCTTTTCGCAAGGCCTAACGGAACAGAGCATGATACAATAAGAACTCGCTTCTGATTCGTGGTAGCTTATTACAATGGAGTTAATGCTGCTTCGCAAATTAGAAGCTAAATGTAGGGATAAATGTTCTAATTTTCGGTTGCAGGTCAGTGAGAAGTGAGTACTGCTGGATCTGTACTAGGACCCCGAATATTCGGATTATTCATTAATGATTTGCAAGATGGAACAATACGTATTATCTCCAAATTTGCACAAGATACCACGTTGAGTTGGAGGATGAGCCTTGAGACCGTTGTAGTGATGCATCGCCGTGATTTAGAGATGTGTGAGTGAGAAAATGCCGGGCAAGTTCAGAACATTGTGGAAAAAATGTGATAATCCCGACATTAGCAATTATAGGAATACAGAGTCCTATATGAATGATGGCATCTTGAGGGAATTGGACACATGGCGAGGTTTCGTGATGATCTCTTGCATCATTCACTGAATGTGCACGTTGGTACTGCAGGCTCTAAAGAGGCACATGACATTTTTACAATAGATACAACGACAGGCTTTGAGCAGCGGACAAGCAATACTTTGCTGCAATTACACAGTTCGTAATTCAATCCAAATCTGGAGAATGTTTTCCAGTCCTTTTGGTATTGCCTGCAGCAGTATTTCCTTGCTATAGAACGCAGTCTGCGAAAGTTTACGAGTCTGACTCACAGGAGACAGGTTAAAACAGAGAATAAGTTTGTTAGTGTAATATTAATTTGAGTATGGAAGAGTGAGGGAAGATCACCAGGAAACTTACAGAATTCAACCTAGAGTAGGAAGAATAGATTCAGAATGAATGATCATGTTGCTGGAGAGTCCAGAACTGTTGGTGTTAGTTTGAAGATGAAGGGTAAACATTTTCCAGAGTACAGGCTTTTAGAACTTAGGTAAAGGAAAGAAAATATTCCCCTGCAGATAGGTGAATTGAATCCAGAACGTTTTGTGATTAGAGATAAAAAACATCGATTCACCTCTCGGGGTTAAATAAATGTTGGGGTATGGGTAGGGGGACAGTGGGGAACGTGGGGAAACGTAGAAGCAGGATCTTACTGTTAAATTGGGGGATTAGACATGAACTAAATGAATTATGCAGCAGGCTTGGTGGTCTGATTTGCCTACTCCTGCTTTTTTTTGTGCGTGTATGTGTACTTTGAGATAAATTTCTTTCTGCCAATCCAGTCTGCACTAGGCATGCCAATTCTGAATTTTGCCAATCAGCTTCATGATGTCCAAAAACAGAACAGGTGTACTACGCTTTTACAGGTTGTCTGCAATAAACTGCAGCAAGCAATATGAGGAAGTCACATGCATCTCACATTTTGTCGAACAAGCGATTTTTCTACTCAACAAAATTAACCGTGCATTCAAAACTCATTGTGAGTGGCAACATTGCGTGAATCAGTACCACACAGAGATTGTAGTCTGTATCTAAACATTGCAGAAGACGCAAGTTGTACAATCTCAGCGACGTCTGAAAACCTCCACATTGGCCCGTGGTAAATGACTTGCCATTGTCTTTAATTAATAGTTTAAAATCCTGGCGCAACAGTTAGCTCCAAGACACGCGCAGATTCCCATCTTTGTTTTGTAAAACTGGACGATAATAGTTACAGTCTTGTTGAGTCCGCTACTGATTGTGCTTAGATTGAAGCATTTCTGATGAAGCTGAAACATAATCCACAAAAGTTTGCAAATACTTATGAATGCATTCACTTTTTTTTTTAAGTGTTCGTTTAAAATAGTGCTTATCTTGCTTCCAATTTTATATTACTGACACAAGAGTCAATGGTTGGTATAATTCCTCAAATTTTACGTAACAATGTAATGAAGACAATATTTCAAACTGAGTCCCTGGCTTGTTGATAATTGCAGAACAATTTAAACTCTATTACTTCAGTTGAATTGCACGTTTCTGTTACTTCACCGTGAAAATAATCAATGCCAGAATCTCGGTTGAACTGCGCAACATTGCATTGTATTCCAACTCGTGCTCTTCATATTCTCGTCGATTTTCCAGACACACTGCCAAAGTTGACCCTCAATTTTCGATTTGCTCTCGCTGGGCTCTGCACTGTATTTATAGCAACAGACAATGTGGGTGAAACAATAACTAAATTCTTCTTATGGCCCTCAGAACTTACAAAGTGCAAACACGGTATGATGGAAGAGATGTTTGCTGTATTTGTGCACTAAATTCGTAGACTCTTCGTTTTTTTTAGCCATTGTTTTTGCAAAAATGTCCAAAGTATTTTTTTAATATATCTTTATATGTCTGAATATTAGAGTCCTTCAGCTGTCTGGCCAATTAAAACAATGGTAGCCGTTATTTATCATTTCAAAAATAAGACGTTCAGCATTATATGAAGGGGTAGATCACATTCACGATGAGCGCACCACAGGTGAAGGAGTTCTCTCATTTCATATTCCCGGAGTGTCCTGACGGACAGTAAGATCAGCACATCAATACATGAGTGCAAATCGAGAGATTGCAAAGTAAAAAGCAAGAGACAAACAGGAACATGAAGTCGATTTTATGATCTTGCTTGCCACAGGAAACAGAGCGGACGGGTGGAGGCGAGAAGCGGAGCGGGAGCGGCGGGGCTGGGGTGGGGGCGGGGAATGGAAATTGAGTTTCCCTCGGATGGAATTCTCAACGTCCGGAGCGAGCGAGGCTGAAATAAAAACAGCAATCGAACTACAAAAGTCTCAGACAGAGCTGAGGGAAATTAATTCGCTCTCAAAAAGATACGCTAATGGATGAGATAGTGTTACCAATTAAGAAATTGAATCGAAGAAAGAGACAGATTGGATTGTAAATATAGACAGAAAAGTGCAGCATTCGGGGAAGTGCGGGAGATGCGTAAGGGTGGGGGTGAGTTGTGGTACTGCTCGGAACGATGGAAACTCAAGGTAACAGAGAAATGTGCACACATTGTTTCGGAAATGTATAGAGTCCATTTGAGGGTCTGGAGGTCGGGGCGTCTAGGGATGCGTATATGCTGTTATTTGTTTTAAAAAAAACAGACAGACGTAGAGACGGATGCATTTGCCAGAGACAGGAACAAACAAAAATATTGATCAACTGCGATAACTAAACGTATCAGGAATCAAGACAAAAAAAAGACCGATCTATATTTTAAATATTTAAACACATAATTGTATGATCAGTCGATCGGCAACTTGTGAACAGAGCGCACTCGCCATCGGGGATGAAGCGTTTCCTTTCTTTTGTTGACCACATAGCAAAAAAAAAAATAGCCCTGAACGCAATGTATGTGAGTACACTTCAAAGAATACTCTTAGTTAAGAATAAATAAATAACTCAAATAAAGCTATTAGCAATGAATTACATTTTTATTTTTGAAGCCATAAAAAAAAGTTAATATTTCGGAGGAAATAAATTCCCTTGCACATTGAGCATTGGAAAATCTCAAATTGTTTTAATATCTTGAGCGACATAATTTGGGTTATTGATGACGGGTTTCCGAAACAAAAATGGATTTCACTCCACATTAATATCAGTGGCATAAAGAAACCTGTCTGTCAAGAGACGGCAGAATGCAGTTTCCATTTGGTTAAGCATTTAAGTGAGTGGAATTGAGTCAAGGCATGCATATTTGAGTGTCATAGAGAATTGCTAGCATGCTCAAAATGTCTTATATTATGGAGTGTTCCATTACCGTTGACTGCTTTCTATTCAATACGTATTTACAACATTTCATGATAAATTCCTAGGCATCAGATTTATTGCACATGTGCAGTATATGGTTGGAAACTATGGCTCCTCCTGTTACGGACCATCAGCAAATTTCAGACCTGAATTTAGACTTGTTATTTCGGGGTAAGATTATTATACATGGCATAACAGAAAAAGTTTACAATGTATTCACTGGCCGTCGTTGATGCCCTACAGAACTTAAAACATGCAAAGATGGCAAGTATTAAAAAAAAATGCCCTAATAAATTTGCGAGCAAATCTGCCTTCTTAAATTAAATTAAAAACAAATATTGTTGAAAACACCTGTGTTCCAAAACGCCCTGCTCCACGATTTCTTCAGGCCAACTAGAAATAGCAGAATTTTTTGATGGAGAAATATCCTTAAGGATTAATCTCGCGCACACTTGGCGTGACACAGTCGTTTATTTTTAAAGGAGATTCTACCTATATACCTTTTTTGTTTCGGTCATCACGGAGGAGGACGTGAAAAATTTGCTGGGTGTTAGAGATGGAAAGGTGATAGGACTGAAGGGTCTCAATGACATTACTGTTACTAGAGAGGCGGTGCTCGACAGACTGGAGGGGCTGATTGTGGACAAGTCCCCAGGACCGGATGGAATGCATCCGAGGGTTCTGAAAGAAATGGTGGATGTGATAGTGGATGCCTTGTTGGTTATTTTCCAAACGTCGCTGGACTCCGGGGAAGTGCCGGAAGACTGGAAAACGGCAAATGTTACGCCGTTGTTTAAGAAGGGTGGCAGGCAAAATGCAGGGAATTATAGGCCGGTTAGTTTAACGTATATTGTAGGTAAAATGTTAGAATCCGTAATCAAGGAGGAAATAGCGAGGCATCTTGAGGGGAATTGGTTGATAGAGCAGATGCAGCACCGTTTCGTTAAGGAGAAGTCGTGTCTGACGAATTTATTGGAGTTCTATGAGGATGTGTCTAGGGTGGTGGATAAAGGAGAGCCGGTGGATGTGGTCTTTCTTGATGTTCAGAAGGCGTTTGACAAGGTACCTCACAAGAGGTTATTGCAGAAGGTAAATGGGCATGGAGTTGGGGGTAGGGTGTTGGCGTGGATAGAAGATTGGCTGTCAAATAGGAGGCAGAGAGTGGAGGCCAATGGGTGCTATTCGGAATGGCGGTTGGTGACAAGTGGAGTGCCCCAGGGGTCGATGCTGGGGCCTCAGCTATTTATCATTTATATAGATGATCTGGAGGAGGGATGATATGGTGTCGAAATTTGCTGATGACCCCAAGATTGGTGGAACGGCATATTGCGCAGAAGTTGTGGAGGGTCTACAGAAGGATCTAGATAGGCTGGGCCAATGGGCCAGGAACTGGCAAATGGAATTTAATGTTGGTAAGTGCGAGGTGGTCCACTTTGGTAGGACGAATGGTAGGAAGGATTATTACTTACGGGGCGAAAAACTGCAGCAGGCGACGGTGCAGAGGAACCTCGGGGTCCTTGTGCATGAGTCGCAAAAACCCAGCTTGCAAGTGCAGCACGTGGTCAGGAAGGCGAATGGGATGCTGGCCTTCATAACGAGGGGGATTGAATATAAAAGTAGGGGGGTCTTGCTGCGGCAATATAGGGCATTGATGAGGCCGCAGCTGGAGTATTGTGTGCAGTTTTGGGCGCCGTACTTACGCAAAGATATTTGGCCTTGGAGGGAGTTCAGAGGAGGTTTACTAGGCTGATGCCGGAGCTGAGGGGGTTGAGATATGAGGAGAGGCTGATACTCGTTCGAGTTTAGAAGAATGAGGGAAGATTTCAGTGAGACGTATAAGATGATGAATGGGATGTATAGGATAGAGGTGGAGAGACTCTTCCCGCTCAGAAAGGACAGTAGGCCTAGGGGGCACAGCCTCAAGATAAATGGGGGGGGCGGGGTTTAGAACGGAGTTGAGGAAGAACTTCTTCACTCAAAGGTTGGTGAATCTCTGGAATTCTCTGCCCGTTGAAGTGGTGGAGGCTACCTCGCTAAATATTTGTAAGGCGCGGGTTGATGGGTTTTTGATAAGAGAGGGTATTAAGGGTTATGGGGAGAGGGCGGGAATGTGGAACTGAGCCACGACAGATCAGCCATGATCTTATTGAATGGCGGGGCAGGCTCGAAGGGCTAGATGGCCTACTCCTGCTCTGATTTCTTACATTCTTATGTTCTTTGTTCTATAGAATGAGACAGACACATATGTTCATTTTAAATATTAATACAATTCCGATGATATAACTTGCAATGCTACACAAACACATGGAACATGTGCCTTACCTGAAAAAAAAATGATGCAGCTGCAGACAATGCCGATGTTTCTTTCATGGAAATGTGTGACAGAGAAACGAAAAAAGAAAAAAAAAGATCCGATCAAAATTCGCGATCAATTGGATCTTGATGAATATAAGGACTGTAGAAAGGAGGTTAAAAGGGAAATTAGGAGAGCCAGAAGGGGTCATGAGAAGACCTTGGCGGGTAAGATTAAGGAAAATCCCAAGGCCTTCTATAAGTATGTGAAAGGTAAAAGGGTGAGAAGGGAAAGGATAGGACCTATAAAAGGTGAAGGGGGAAAGGTCTGTGTAGAACCAGAAGAAATGGCGGAGGTGCTTAATGAGTACTTTGCCTCAGTATTCACAGTGGAAGCTGATTTGGGAGATCTTGCTATGGACTTGCAGCAGGTGGAAAAGATTGAGTACGTGGACATTAAGGAGGAGGATGTGTTAGCACTTTTGAATGCTATCAAGGTAGATAAGTCGCCTGGACCAGATGGGATGTACCCCAGGATACTGTGGGAGGCGAGGGAGGTGATTGCAGAGCCCCTGGCGATGATCTTTGCGTCGTCAATGGAGACAGGAGAGGTTCCGGAAGATTGGAGGATTGCGGATGTAGTCCCTATTTTCAAGAAAGGGAACAGAGATAGCCCGGGAAATTACCGCCCGGTGAGTCTGACCTCAGTGGTTGGTAAGCTGATGGAGAGGCTTCTGAGGGACAAGATTTACGAGCATTTGGAGAGGTTTGACATGATCAGGAATAGTCAGCATGGATTTGTCAAGGGCAGGTCGTGCCTTACGAGCCTAGTTGAGTTCTTCGATAATGTGACTGAACACATTGACGAAAGAAGTGCCGTGGACGTAGTGTACATGGACTTCAGCAAGGCTTTTGATAAGGTCCCCCATGCAAGACTTCTTGACGAAAGAAGTGCCGTGGACGTAGTGTACATGGACTTCAGCAAGGCTTTTGATAAGGTCCCCCATGCAAGACTTCTTGAGAAGGTGAGAGGGCATGGGATCCAAGGGCCTTTGTCCTTGTGGATCCAGAACTGGCTGGCCTGCAGAAGGCAGAGAGTGGTTGTGGATGGGTCTTTTTCGGAATGGAGGGCAGTCACCAGTGGGGTGCCCCAGGGATCTGTTCTGGGACCCTTGCTGTTTGTCATTTTCATAAATGACCTGGATGAGGAAGTGGAGGGATGGGTTAGCAAGTTCGCTGATGACACGAAGGTCGGCGGTGTTGTGGATGGTCTGGAAGGATGTCAAAAGTTGCAGCAGGACATAGATAGGATGCAGGAATGGGCGGAGAACTCGCAGATGGACTTCAACGCGGATAAATGTGTAGTCGTCCATTTCGGCAGAACCAACGGGATGAACGAGTACACTATCAAGGGCAGGAGTCTTAGTAGCGTTGAAGAGCAGAAGGATCTCGGGGTCCGGGTCCACAGGACTTTTAAATCGGCCTCACAGGTGGAGGAGGTGGTCAAGAAGGCGTATGGTGTACTGGCCTTCATTAATCGAGGGATTGAGTTTAGGAGTCGGGAGGTAATGCTGCAACTTTACAGGACCCTCGTCAGGCCTCATTTGGAGTACTGTGCGCAGTTCTGGTCGCCTCACTATAGGAAGGACGTAGAAGCTATTGAAAGGGTGCAGAGGAGATTTACAAGGATGTTGCCTGGACTGGGAGGCATACCTTATGAAGATAGGTTGAGGGAGCTGGGACTCTTTTCCCTGGAGAGGCGAAGGTTGAGAGGCGACCTGATAGAAGTTTATAAAATGTTGAGAGGAATAGATAGAGTGGACTCTCAGAGGCTATTTCCCCGGGTTGAAATGGTCGCTACGAGAGGACACAGATTTAAGGTGCGGGGAGGGAAGTACAGAGGTGATGTTAGGGGTAAGTTTTTCACTCAGAGGGTGGTGAGTGAATGGAATCGGCTGCCGTCATCGATGGTGGAGGCGAACTCGCTGGGGTCTTTTAAAATAATTCTGGATGAGTATATGGGGTTTAATGGGATTGGGGGTTATAGATAGGTCTATAGATTGGTGGGGTTGATGTGATCGGCGCAACTCGAGGGCCGAAGGGCCTGTTTGAGCTGTAATGTTCTATGTTCTATGTTCTAATTGCTCAAAAACGTTAACATGTACTTTAAATACAGAAAACAAATGTGTTTTGACAACATTCTACAAAAAAGCAGCGAAACATAATTGATTTCGAGTTAAAATTGGTGTGAAATTGGAGAGGCTGAATAAACTAGGCTTGTACTCGTTAGAGTTTAGAAGAATGAGGGGAGATCTCATTGAGACGTATAAGATGATGAATGGGATGGATAGGATAGAGGTGGAGAGACTCTTCCCGCTCAAAAAAGACTGTAGGACTAGGGGGCACAGCCTCAAGATAAAGGGGAGACGGTTTAGAACAGAGTTGAGGAGGAATTTCTTCACTCAAAGGGTCGTGAATCTCTGGAATTCTCTGCCCGTTGAAGTGGTGGAGGCTGCCTCGCTAAATATTTTAAAGAAACGGGTTGATGGGTTTTTGATAAGAGAAGGGATTAAGGGTTATGGGGAGAGGGCGGGAAGGTGGAGCTGAGTCACGACTGATCAGCCATGATCTTATTGAATGGCGGGACAGGCTCGAAGCCCAGATGGCCTACTCCTGCTCCTATTTCTTATGTTCTTATGTTCTTATGTTCTTATGAAATGCACAACATAGGGAATTTGAAGTCAATTAGACAGATACATGCAAGATAATAAAGCTTTAACAAATGTGGTATTGTCCACAATGGCAGCAATACGTCAGTATGTGGTACAATCATTTAATTAGGTTATATGGAAAAAAAATACTCAACCTGAACAAATGGAAGGAATAATGTACACATATCAGGTATGTCAACAGGGAATGCATGAAAATATACAGATTCGCGCTGCAGCCCTGAGGAAATATCTGAAAACTTCATCTTTCATCATCGGTTATCGTTTGAATTGTTATCTTCTGTTTTCGCATGTGATTTGGTGAAAAAGTGCAATTCTGTGGCCAGAGAATCAATTTAGTTGTCAGGGAGTTGGGCCGAAGATGTGACTCCTTCATTTTGATTTTCCATGACTATGCACAAAGTTGATACTTGAACTTCGCTCTGCCTTCATAATATGTTTTATATTCAGAAGAAGATGGATCGTGTGTTAAAACGTTTCAGGGAATTTATGTTCTGCCGGTCAGAACAGAGAATGTGTCAAGACGGGAAGTCAGACATGAAGTATTTTTTTTTCCCACATGACCATTTGAAAGAGACTGGCTGATTTCTTCAAGGGTTTTGCTGAAACCGCCAAAGCAACGATTTTGATGTCTGAATGCCTAAGTTTGGAAGGTCAACAATTGTCTGCGTTAATTAAAGTGTCATTGATTATTTGGTCGATATGTTATGCGCACAAATAATAACAAAACAGAATTACAAATTTTCCATTACTGAATCCTGTCTAAACCAGTGGTAAAACAGGCAGCTCAAAATCGCTGCTTGTTAATTCTTCAGATACGGTTGACTGGGGGTTTTAAAAAAGAGAAGTTGCATTAGTTATTAAATAGTCAGTTTAAGTTGTGAAAGGGATGAAATGCTGAATGGGCCAACAAGTGAGGTTCTTTCGGTTGAGTTTAGACGTAGAAAAAGTGCAATCACAGTACTCGGTGAATACTACGAAAGCAAAATAAAGTGGAATAGCATCACACATATGCAGGTAAATGTCTACCTGCAACTACAAGAGGGCAGTGCTACAAATAAGCATTAACTATCCCAATATCAATTGGCATTTTAAAAAAAAAATGTGCCGCTGACAAAGAGAAATTCATTCAGTGAGCCCACGATATATTTTCAAACAGCTGATGCCAAAAAGCAAGTAAATAGTATGCAGTCATAGAAATAAGTCTTGGACCAAGGACGGACAACTGTGTGAAATGATATTGTTTACCATATTGGTCATCGTGATAACAAATATGTAGATTCAGAATTATCAGTGGAACAGGGCAGAGAGGAAAGAAAAAAACAAACGCAAAATCCACGAACTTGGTGAAACCAATTTTTGCAGGGAATGAAAATAGACATGTGTAATAGACTGTTTTGGACATTACAATTAGGGTGGAATGGGCAACACTGCAAGTGGATAAGTTAGAAATAATCCAGTGGGAAGCTGTTCAAAGCGGTTTCCTTTCTGATAACATCCGTTCCAACTGTAAGTTCGATACTTCCAAGATTAGACCACAAACATTTGTCTAGAATAATACGGATCGAACAGAATGATCTGTTTGGGCACAACGATGGATTGTGTGAAAGATTCAAGTAAGAGAAAAAAAAGATATAAATTCTCATTATGTAGTTGAATCCTTGGTAACGGCACCCGAGAAAAGGCGAAAAAAAAAAGGGGAAATTTGATTTTAAAAACATGTCCACATGTTGTACAAGAGGCCAAATGCCATTTGATTTATGACTCCGGCGTGTATGATTACCCTTGCCCTGTTTTGTCGCACGGATAACTTACTTTCTAAAATATTACTGTCCAAGATCCATTTTTAGTTCCTGCACTTCTTACACATGCCTGTGTATCTGTACATCCAGGCAGCATCCACATTCAAATTATCTTCCTGCACCATTTCTGCCACACTAGCATGATGCCACGACCGAACACATCTTCCACTTACTCCACCATCGGCATACAGTAGGCACCATTCTCTCCAAGACACCATGGTGCACTCCACTGCCACATCCATCACCTGATCTTCTGCTCGCGACACTTGTGCATCCTATCCTTTAAGGTGCACAATCTATCCTTTACCTCCTCCATGTTCACAATCCAAGGGCACAAACACGCTTTTCAGCAGAAGCAGGGCTTCAAGGGTTCCTGTAAACATGTACATCGATGAAATGATAGCAAGTTATAGATAAGTTTTCCTTTACTCATAAATATGGGCAGCGAATCGTCTACGGCGCTCTGAAGTTCATTATTATACAGTGAGACATGCAAATTGCTGATCAGCAAAAAGAACATTAGATGTACTGCGCTACTGCACATCGGAATTCGAGTTGATTTGAGGATTGTCCCACAGGCTGAATGAGAAAACGTCGTTGTCAGTTAATAACACATTAGCAAAGGTGAACGTTGTCATCAGGACAGAACCACAAATCGCGCACATGTAGTTGCAGGTAAATTGTCGATGTAATATAGCAGCATTAGAACTGCAGGTGTCAACATGGACATCTGTATTTGCAAAATGCAAGATACTTGAGTTTGCTGCAATCCAGATATAGATGAAAACAATTGTATTTTTGGAGGAAAACAGAGAATGAACATGATAAAAGCGTTTTGACTTGGAAGGAAAAGACAAAACAAAAATCCCTAGAAGAGTAAACATGAAGGCTGGAGGAAAGAAAGGAGAGGAGAATATAAAGTGAAATTGTGAAGTTACAAATGTGGGAAGAGAAACTTAATGGTGCAGAGAAATTCAACTTTAAATGTTGCCAATGAAAACATAGTTCCTCTCTCGCCGCACACCAACATTAGCACCTTCAACATTTTCCAACGCACCACTCAGAAAACAATCTAACTCTGGATGAGTAAACAAACTGTAGATGGTTTAAATCAAACAGTCGCTTTCAAATTCCGGAGAGGAAGACACGTCCATAGGTTAGTGACTGTTTTCCACTTAATTATTCTGAGTCGACACCTTAACAGTTTAAGTGCACAATCAGAACGTTGCTATTTCAGCGTAGGTTGTTAAGTCGAGTTAGTATTTTGCATCGCTGTGGGTTGGCCCCCTAGAGCAACAACTCCTGAAGCAATCAGTCCCGAGGATATGTTAATTGGTTCCTGAGGCGGAGAAGCATACACATCTAAAGGCAAATTACAACTTAATACATTCATCTTGAATATGAGAGAATTAGGTCAATTTATTTTGTAAGATGGATTATGCGGGAAAAATGAAATTAGTCGATGAAACCTGCAAAAAAAAAACAATTCATTTGCAGAAACATAAATGCCGATAGTATTCGGGGAAAAATAAACATTTCTGAAGAATATGTAGCGAAACCTGACTGTAAGACGTAAAGGATGAAGCAATCACTGAAGAGACACATGAATCCAAATGCTTACAATCATAAGAAATAAAAGAACATATTCCAATTTGGAAGATGCACAGCAGATATTCGAGTAGGAGAGTTAAGAGGTAGCCAAGGAATATCTTTTGCAATCACAAAAGAGAGAGTGGAAAATTCATTGGAATGCCGATATGTTTTCAATATAACATGTCGTGAAGTATTTCGCCAATTTGACGTAAAATAAATGTCAGACTAGAAAGAAAAAGGAGCACGAAAAGAATGTCTCCAACATTCTTTCTGTTGTGGTTTTCCAGGTGAAATGCAGTCTTCATAATACATGAAAAACGATAACATGTTTTAAATTATATCAGGAACTAACTTCAGTGGTGCTGGAGGGAATCTTGCTATTCGAGATTTGGAATATATTGTTCACATGTAGAATTGTTCTCTTCCTCCACCAACAAAATAGGAAAGCAGAAAAGATTCCAGAGAGAAAAGGACAGAGAAAAGGCTGATGGTGCGTATTGGTTCAATTTTCCGTGGTGGCTCTTTTTTTTTTAAGGAAAACATACTGATAATTGGCATCAGTGGTCGGCAAGAAACAATTTTCTGCTTGAAGTTAAATTGAAATCTGACTTTCCAAATGTAAGTGCTTCGAAGTGGTTATTCCATTACCAGATACTGGAGCGATACATTTGATTTTGGCGATCAATTTGAAAATTATCAAGTAGTTTGCTGACTAGTGCACGAAACCACAGTTGGTCACGCTGCCCTCAACCGAGATTTGAAAAAAAAGTCACACATGAGCAACTTCTTTCAAATGACGGCAACCTAGAAACTAAACGGATTGACGCAGATATGCAGGTTACGTGGACAAAAACAATTAATTGCCTATTCAAACAAAGGAAATTGTCGAGAAAAAATCAGAATTGATCGTATAAAATTGAATAATTAACTGAGAACGTTAACTGTCAACATCAAAGAAGCAGATATTATTAGATAGACAGGGACGCACTTCGCGGGGATGCAACTAGAAATTAACAAAATTAATGAACGACATATTGACATTACATATTTGTTTTCAAATGAATGGACAGCGATTGTAATATGCTTACAACCGTGAACAAATGAAATGAAACACTTAGTTACAGGGATGTGAATATTTTTCAGAATTGTTACGGGACTGGATTGGGCTAATTCCTGGTTTTGCAAAACAGAAGGATAATGAAAAAAATAAAATAGAATAGATTAGTTATTTGTTTCAACTAAGCTTAGTCGTGCTTCTGCAATGAAGATGAACATTTGCAGCGTCAAAGGAAAAGGCAGTGGTGCTAATTTGGAACTGAAAGTGCTGGAAAAATTCAGCAAGTGTGACATACGCGGTGAAGAGCGAATAGAACAAATGTTTTGAGTCTGGATGACATTTTGTTACAGCTGAACGCAAAGCAAGCCAGAAATATCCTTCAGTTTTCTGTCCAGATGTTCCAAACGTTTTGTCTCCCAAACCAGGGTAATCAGATTCTACCTGCGCCCTAAAATCCACAAGCAGGGTTGCCGCCATTGGCCCATCCTAGCTGTCTGTTCCTGATCCATTTAACTTGTTTCCACCTATCTTGGCTGCAGTCTATCTCCTATTGTCAACTACACCGTTGATACCTCCAATCTCCTAAGCCATACCAAAAACTTTGATTCAAATGGTCCAAATGGGCTTCTCTCACCATGGCTGTCGAATTCCTCGAAAGCCAAATTTTCCACCAGGATGGCCTCACAACTCTTCACTTGTTCATGAAAAAAGTTCTGAACAATCCCCATCCATCTTCACTGTCCTCCATCTGGCTGAACTTGTTCAACTACTTTACTGTTTCATATTTAACTTGTCTCACATCCTTCAAATGAAATGTATAGCGATAGTCCACTGCATCGCTCGCGGTTATGTCTGCCTCTTTTTTTGCGTTATGTGGAAAATTCCATGATCCGGTATCACTTGAGCCCCCTCCCTGTTAGCCTTCATAGGTACATTGACGAGAATATTGGTGCCGCTTCATGCTCTAGTCTGGAATTGGAAAAAATGGCAAATTCAATTTCAATTCCAATGTCCCCGTCACGTTGACAGGGTGCATCTCTGACATTTCTCTTCCCTACTTTGACATGTCTCCCTCCATTTATAGTGACAGACTGCCCACCGTACACAACTTTTTCTTATCTCGTCCCACAACTTCTGAAAACAGATCTCCACACGCCAAATCCTGTAAGGAATCCATGTGATTTTCTCAGTTGCTTCGTTTTTGGCACATTTGTTCTGATTATGCCAATTCTCACATTATTAACGCCGATATTTCATCCTTCTTTCTCAATGTTGTTTTTTTTTTCACCAACCGTGGTTTATATGGTTCTCAAGCGAGCCTGACCCATTCCATGGGCCACTGCTCTCAGCCCTCCCCTCCATCATAGAATCAGAATAGCATCGTTGTCTGTCCTCACTTTTATCCCAGCAGCATCCACATTCAAATGATCATGCTGCGTCATTTCTGCCAGCACTAGTATGATACCACGATGAAATAAACCTTGCCCTTACTGTGCCTGTCAGCATTTAGTAGGCACTCCGCCACACCCAACAACTGACCCCCTGCTCACGTTACTTTTCCATGCAATATTTGTCGGTACACAATCTATCTCTTTGCCTCCTCCATTTTCACGATCCGAGGGCACAAACATTTTTCAGCTGAAGCAGGATTTCAAATGTTTCTGCGTCAGTCTGATTTATTGCATTCACGGCTTCCAATGTAGTCTTCTCTACAACGAGCAGACTCTACCTATGTTAGGTGATTGATGTGCCATAGTCAATCTGTAACCCTGCAAACAGAACCCCGATCTTACTTCATATGCTACTTCAACACACCCGTTTCCCTGTCCACATTTTCCATGAATGTTTACGATGTTCAGCTCCATTCCAAACGCAAATGGCAGAGCAACATCCAAGCATCTAATGTTACAAATGGACGCTTTGCATCCTTCCAGACTGAACAAAGAGCTCAACAACTTCAGACCATTACCTCTTCCCTCCATCTCCAATCAATTTCCATTAATTTTATCGGGTGTATTCTTTTCATCTTATTCAGCCATTACTGTGTTATTTTGCATGCTTAATTCCATGTTTCCAATTAACAACCTTATTTTCAATCTTGTCTCCATTTCATGTTTCCTCCCCCTGACGCATTCCATTCTATAAGACAAACAGCCCATTACTCTAGTAGACCACCAAGAATCGGTTATATCATTCGAAAATCGCGAGTTCTCAATGGAAAACTTTGTAATATCTCATAGCCGTCGTCATCCCCGTTTACATTTGTTTCGTCCAGTTACAGAATAAAACTTGTCAAGACCAAACTAATATGATTTTGCCCCCTATTTTTCTTGTTTCCAGCCCTGACGAGTGGCCATGCTATCTTGAAACGTTGGCCTATTCACTCTACACTGAGAGTATCAAACTTTGCTGAGAGTTTACAGCATTTTCTGCGTTATTTTCACATAAAAGCATAAATTTGCTTTTACTGGGAAATAAAAGAAGTTTTTTTTTACAAATGGCATTCTAAATCTTCCGTTGTGTGAAGCAAATTAAATTCCATGGTTAGTGAGTGCTGAAGCATTTTATGCCAATTTTGTGGAGTTATTTATATTCTTGCTCCCGTTCAGAGTCGATGATTAACTTGAATGGATGGGATTTCCGATCTGGAAACTTACGCGCGTTATCTTTACCATATTATAGTGCGCGGGTTTCAAGACCTACATCAGCTCGGTCCTCATAACTTCGCTAATCATAGAGCAATAGAGGCTTCCAGCATTTAAACAGGCCCTTCGGCCCAACTTGCCCACGCCGCTCTACATCCTTTTCAACACCTAAACGAATCCCAATTGCGCACATTTGGACGACACCCCCTTATATTCATCGCGCCCACGTCAATATCTATTTTTGTTCCATAAAATTGACGCACCTCTACTACAAAATCTAGCAGCTTGTTCCAGACAGTTACCACCATCTGTCTGAGAAAATTGCCCTTCTGGACATTTTTGTATCATTCCCCTCTCATCTTAAACTGATACCCTCTAATTTTAGACTCCACTACCTTTAGGAAAATGTATTTACTATCTACTGTTCTGTGACTCTCATTTTTATAAGGTCACCCTGTAGCCTCCAAAAAAAATGCCCCAGTGTATTCAGCCTCTCTTTATAACTCAATCCACCAAGTCCCGATGGCATCCTAGTAAATGTTTTCTGCACTCTTCCTAGTTTAGTAATACACTTTCGATCATAAGGCGACACATTATTCCAAGTTTGGCCTCACCACTGTCTAGTACAACTTCAACAAGACGTCCCAACCCCTGTATTCAATGCTCTGAACGATGAAACCAAGCATGACGAACGTCTCCTTCACCACTCTGTTCACCTGAGACTCTACTTCAAACAGCTATGAAAATGTACCCCAATATCTCGTTGCCCTGCACCTCTCTCCAATTCACTACCATGGGCAATAAAACATCAGCATTTCTCCCTTATAAACGACCTACATGCGTAAATCTCAAATGACCATTGACAGAAGCTCTGGGCGGTCTTTGGAAACGTTCACAAAGGTCCGCAATGTTTTGTTAATTCCCATGAGTATACATGTTACATGTTTCATTATTTGACCCATTAATAACTGTTCCCAAAACTTCACATTTGCATATATAATTGGAACATTTGTACCTGGATATATTTTTGCATGGTTTGCCGATGATCTGTCAAATGCTTTCGGACAGTTTTGTTAATCTACAATCTTGAATTATGTTTTGCTTAATTTGAGTTCTGTGTGATGTTTTTGGAAAAAAAACATTCAAAAGCCTGTCCTTATGTCTCATAGCACATGTTAAGTGCAAAAATGTTATGTATGCATGAAAAGAGTTGTATTGTTTGAGCGTAACTTGGGAAGGCACAAGGATAATAGCGTGTGTTCTTTGTCAGTGTTAAAAAAGTTGCACTGACCCAAATGATTTAAAGCAATCGCGTCCTGAATATGTGCAAAGATAAGTAAGAAATACCCGATATTAGCGATATGCGTGGAGAGATTGAGAACTCCGTTGAAGGATATATATCGCAATTATTCGGAGAGGGGTCATATGGTCAAATGAATTGCTGTTTGCATGCCATTAAAAAAAACAGATTGAGATGTACAATCCTTCGTTGAAGAAAGTAATAAGCTGTTAAAAAAAAAGAATAATTTTCACAGCTATGAATAGAGCATGTATGTACTGAACAACTGAAAGAATATATCAATAGTATCAGCAATATTTTGGTAGACACAATATCATATTAACGTATGCGAATTGTAGAAGAAGGTAAACAGTAGCGCAGAAAAAAAAATGACCATGCCGAGTTAGTTTTGCACCCCAAGTTTCATAAATTCTGAACTGTAACAGCCAAGTGACCCAATGTGATCAGAGCTCCGTTTCTGAACAGCTTTTTGCGGAACGAAGACAGCTTATTGAACTTTGCAGCTCTGACATAAATTTGGAGATTCCAGTCATGCAATCTCTCAGGTGGGGTGCGGACAGAAATATTTCTATTTAATATGTGATGTCTGACAATTTATTTGACAGTTTGAGCTGGCTAGTGTTTTGGGGCATATTATTAACGTAGTTTCTTTTTCGAAAAAAAAACAGTCTTTGCATTTGAAATGTAGCAGCCGTTTTTACAGACGCATCGTCAGCGTGGTCCAATCGCTGTGGACAGTTTTGTGAGAATTTTCGTCCTCCTGTCTCCGACTTTTCCGCCTTTGGATATTGGTCCCTTGTTTGCTTACAATGGGATTTCTTGGTCACGCTACAGAGATTGTGACTTTCCGTTGAAGTCTGGCAGGAAAGATAAGGGGATGTGCTTGCTGCAAGTGGGACTGGTGAATTCCACTGATGTGACCGGCCAAATAATTCCTTGCCATTATGTTCTAGACTCTCTGAAAAAGCGGGGAATACGTTTGCTCATGGCTTCTGATACCATTTTTAAAAAATGATATTGAAGTTCATGGGTTCACAATGTTAGGGCAAAAATATCTGAGTTTCCATCCGAATGTCGAGTGATATTCTGAGTCGGTGTGGTGGCACAAGCTTTAACACGACTGCTTCACATTGACAGGGACATATGTGCGATTTCCGGCTTGGATCACTGATTATGCGTTAACTGCAGGTTCAGCCCGTTTTTGACTGGATTTTCTCCGGGCCCTCTGGCTTCTTCGCGCTCTCTGAAAGACGTGTTCGGTTGCAACATGTTACAATCTAATTCAGTGTTCGCGAAAAAGAATCAGAGTGTAATGATTTTCAAAATAACATCGTTGCAATGTTAATATCAGCCTACTTCTGACGAATAAATAAATTATAATTTGAATTTAAATATTGAGAATGTTATTAACCCTTCAACTATTTCTTTTGTGACGTTCCTAAGTGCGCTGATTTTAAGATGTGAATTATATTAACCAAGAATGTATTTCGAAATGTTTGTTAATTTCGTTATGCAGTTAGAAACACGGAATATGAACCAATTACCTGGAGTGTATATTTTGCATAACATACTACTTTCCTCATTTAAGCATTTCAATCAACTTATGTTAAGGTGATGAAATTTCATACTGTCAGATTGGCCGTGCATATACAACCTGTGTCTTGAATTTGTGTTTATCTAATATTTTGCCAACGCTCAGTTTTGAATTTAGATTTGATAACGCTGCCTTATTTGAATGTTCCTACATATGCAAAGTGTGCGACATTTTCACCAACCTGTTCTCTTGCCACATAGTGTTTGCTAAAAGCATCGACGGTAAGGAAACAATGTTTTCTTTCTACCTTTGGGTGCAATTGTGAGAGACAAAAAGATTGCATCGTGTTTTTTTTTAAGTCGAATAATTTGCGTGGATAATATTTGGTCGAAGTGTCATAGTCAATACTATTTTTAAGGGAAATTTAACATGGTCAGCAATTTGCAATTAGCATCGACAGGAAGTGATACATTCTTGATGTTGCACCTTGCTTTCACTGGGTGAGAATATGAACTTGTTGAATTGTTAATTGGATGCAGAGTGTAATGTGATCAAACATTTTATCAGATGAAATGTTTAAATGCATTTAATTGCAATGACGTTGGTACAAATTGCGGCAGAAAAAAATAACGAAACTCTGTAGAATCCTGCGAAACAGTGCACTGTTGATCTCTTGTCGAAGTGCAGAAATATCCACAACCCAACTCCAGAGACCTATGAATCCATCTGAACAAAGTGGAAATGGGTTAGTGGCTAACTATCAAGCTCCAGCCATGAATATTATTTATTGTCTTCGCGATTATCTGTCGGCTGCCTGTTGCCTGGGCAGTTTTTATTTTCTCCATCTTCATTTCATTCTCCAAGGAAGGCTTCTAAACTCGACCTCGAACTGCAGACATTCTCCATCCTATCGTTTGACAACAACAGCCTGATGAAAGTAATAGACTTCAAACAGATCTAGTTATTCAAAACTGCGTGTATGTGAAGCTATGAGTTATTCCAGAAGATTTGAAATAATTCACCACTTGTAATAACGTAGCGTGGCATCCATACTTTCCAGCTAAGCCAACGTATCAACAGTGATTTCGTGAATCGCGCAGGGTAACATACCCAGAATAATATCAGACAGACGTGGAAATTATGTTGGTGAGTGGTGCCCTCCCACAAATATTCAAACCGTCCTTCAACAACGAACTGTGTCAGCAATCTGTAACAACTACAATTTAGAGAATCTTTACTTCCCCTAAGACAGCAAAGTTGAAAATGCAACAGCTATGCACTGCCTAGAAAACGGCAACTGAAATCTGGGACCGCCACGTCGTCCCATAGCCCCTCAGACTCACGCCAACCCTCCTTGTTCCAGATGTTTCCACTCCAAGTCACTCCAAGCCTCACATTCTAATATCAATTTGCGAGTACATGCACAGCAGGAATGTAAAGTTTTCAATGGCCGTTTATCGTTACTTTCTCAAGAAATTTTTGATATGGACAATAAATGCTGGCGTAGAGGGCAACACCCTTAAAATAATAACAGGAATAAAAAGTTTTTGCAACAACAGTATACAACATGATTTGACAACGTCAGCAAATGGATAATAGAACATAGAACATAGAACACTACAGCACAAACAGGCCTTTCGGCCCTCGAGTTGCGCCGATCACATCAACCCCACCAATCTATAGACCTATCTATAACCCCCAATCCCATTAAGCCCCATATACTCATCCAGAAGTCTTTTAAAAGACCCCAGCGAGTTCGCCTCCACCACCGATGGCGGCAGCCGATTCCATTCACTCACCACCCTCTGAGTGAAAAACGTACCCCTAACATCACCTCTGTACTTCCCTCCCCGCACCTTAAATCTGTGTCCTCTCGTAGCGACCATTTCAACCCGGGGAAATAGCCTCTGAGAGTCCACCCTATCTATTCCTCTCAACATTTTATAAACTTCTATCAGGTCGCCTCTCAACCTTCGCCTCTCCAGGGAAAAGAGTCCCAGCTCCCTCAACCTATCTTCATAAGGTATGCCTCCCAGTCCAGGCAACATCCTTGTAAATCTCCTCTGCACCCTTTCAATAGCTTCTACGTCTTTCCTATAGTGAGGCGACCAGAACTGCGCACAGTACTCCAAATGAGGCCTGACGAGGGTCCTGCAAAATTGCAGCACTACCTTCCGACTCCTAAACTCAATCCCTCGATTAATGAAGGCCAGTACACCATACGCCTTCTTGACCACCTCCTCCACCTGCGAGGCCGATTTAAGAGTCCTGTGGACCCGGACCCCGAGATCCTTCTGCTCTTCAACGCTACTAAGACTCCTGCCCTTGATAGTGTACTCGTTCATCCCGTTGGTTCTGCCGAAATGGACGACTACACATTTATCCATAATGGATGTCCTTGTGCAGTACAATGAACTTAAATAAATCCTAGAGTGTCCAAGAGTGTTTACACATCACTGTTTCGGAAATAATGCACCGCCGAAGAATTTCTTCCTGGCCAGCGAGTGCACATTCCCTCTGAACAACTCCTTTCTAAATTATATCACTCTGACGAGTTACTTGCTAAAGTGCACAACAACAACAAAACGAAGGTTAAAAAATGTCATGCCTTCTGCATGATGCAGATTGATTCCTGCTAGTGTAGTTAATCCAAAACTGCCAATCAATTTGTTCTAAGTAACCCCTGCTTCTGTTTTACGATCAAAATCTTACCTTCATGCAATACAATGTAAGACGTGATTTACAACAGGATATCAAAGACGCATTATCTCAGAATTGATCTCCGAAAGCTGGGTCTACTCAACACGCTGTCAAAGACGCCTGAAACGTTAAGACTTATATCAACTTGTACGTGTCATTTCGGTGGACCAGAGCTTCAGTTGCTGGGACGTGAAAGCTTAAATTTCGGTGTCAAACATAACCAAAACACGACGTCTGCTTTGAAAAAGTGGCAGGATCGCAATTATTATATGAGATAAAATTATAGACATCTCCCTGGTCTTCACATCTTCGTTGTGTCCAGTTCAATGGTTCTGTTCCAAAGTTCCACAATTGACGTCGAGTGATCAGGTAAGTAGAACTGAAACACAGAGAGACAAATCGTGATCTTATAGACTGTGTGAAGATGACGAGGGGTAAGGTAGCCTTCTTCTGCTACTGTATTGTTTCTTAATTCCTTTGCATTATCTGGGAAAGATCGTTGCATGGACACATTTCAAATGTGCTCTTTAATTTGTTGAAAACATTTTTTTGAATTATTATTATGGAAGGAGAAGAAGCACGACCACCTTACTGTTATGCACCCTATTGTGGCCGGAAGAAAATATTGCCTTTATTCTTTAAAAATACGCAATCTGGTAAACTAGCTCCGCTAATATTGATGCTTCGCATTCTTTTGAAATCAATCCTTGCCTGTTCATTTTATTTCAATGTTCCGTCAATGTAAGTAAAACTCAGGTGGTGTGGTTTGATTTGGATTAGGTTTTTGGCTTTACGGTTGCCACATGTATTAATATATAGTGAAGAGTATGGTTCATTGTGCGCTATTGACACAAAACATACTTCACATTGAGAATTAAAGCATATATTGCAGGATTACTGTTACTGTAATAGCGAGGATGTAGCGAATGACCAACAAGTGAGATACAGTACAGGAAAGAGATAGTTTGAGATCCGAACGGAATGGTGGTGTCATTAGGAAACTTTAAAAGCGTTTTGAAAGGGAAGTTATTCAAAGTCGTATCGGAAGGGGATTCGGATACAGACTTGGGAGCACCACTGTTGCAGATGATTCTGGAAGAAATGATGTTGCCTCGACTTACTGACTGCAATCAGTGGGTTAGGATGGCTAGAGCCCAATTGCACTGGGAGGAGCTGACGCCCGGACCACAAATTTTGTGGATCAGTTTTGTAGGAATAATTTGTATTCAAGTCCGAATTGTGGGTTATGACTGGGAGTCGGATATATGTGTTCATGTTTGCTAGATGTTCCACGTTTGAGTGTAGGGTAAGAAAGGAGGAGTTTTGGGACCGGTTGTAGCAATAGGAGAACTATAATGAATCCACACAGTTTGGGAGGCACAAATGTATCTGTGCCATGACTAATTTTTCGAAGCATTTCCGACTTTTCTACTTCAGGAAAGACAATGGCGGACAAGCCTTTGTCTAGATCAATAATGATAGTTTGGAAATCGTGGAGAAGTTCAGATCAACAAGAATCTGTGCTGTCCATCCACCCGGAAGTCATGGTTCAGAAAGCCCTTCAACAGCTCTAATTGCTCTCGCTAATTTAATTTAGCATGTCCACATTGGAAGTCCATGACGCAAAACCATTCTCCAAACGCTGTCTCCGTCTATGCTTCCGGCTGCCTCACAAAACCAGCCAGCATAATCAAGGTGATGACAGGCCCGGTTACAGGAAATCGCTAGGGCGAGGCTCGTAAAATCACACCAGAGGCTAACGTAGATCCCCACGGTCAAAGCCGATAAAATTCCGGCAATTACATCAACCTACTCAAGAACAACTTCTGCTTTGCTCGCATCAGACTTTTGAATACGTTACGGTGGTGTTTCTCTGCGCTACGTGTTACTGCAAAACTATATTTCGTATCCTCTCGTTTCATTCTCCGCTTTGCACACTCTAAATTTTTTTCCAATATGGCCGAGAAGACAAAGTATATTCCAATATATCCCACTGCACATGTCAATAGTACATTGATTTAAAAAAACAACTTTGAATCAGCGTTCCTCGATACAGACACTAAAAGATATTGCAGAATGCGAATTTCTGAGATGCATACGGACATCTTTGTCACCAATTCAGTGCATGCTTCTATTGTCAGTAAGACAATATTCACATTTTGTTAAAATTCCACTCCATAAATACATCCAAACCGCATCTCGAATTTCGGCACATTTCGAGGCCCGAATAATTTCTTGCACACAAAGAGCACAGAAACGCTTTCAAACGCATCTCCACAGCCATTTAGCTCAGTCAATATGAATGGATGAAAAAATATGATCGGAGGAAGAAACAAAAATATAAATGTTGTGCTTGAAACGTATCCCAAAACCACAAACTTGCAGACCAAAATCTTACTACTTCAGACGCTACTGAAGGCACTAAAAGATTTAGTATATACAATTGCAACAATGTAATGGACATGCGGTGTTACATGCTGTGATCTTGCAACCCATTTTTCGTAAGTTGAAAATTAACAAACGGGCCTTCATACCCGAACATAGACTCGTTCCGGAGCTAATTTTCAGAATGGAGTTTTGCATCTGCACAAGGCAGATCAATGTTGCAGCGCCGTTGTGAGTAGGAAAATTTCAAACTGTAGGGCGTGGGATGCGAGGAACCTTAATGAATTTACGAATCATGTAGATCAAGTGTGATGCACACTCAATTGAAAAGATTGAAGGTATTTAATGCATTCCATGAACTATTTGAACGCTACGTTCTTGATGAAGTCCGCCTTTTTAGTTCCCCTGACTTACTTACGGGTCCAAATATGTAATTACTGATTCCAAATGCCTGCACCTCGTTTTCCAGGAAGCATTGCCCAGCTCAAGAATCTGTAAACTCGTTTTTTTTTATTATGTAGCGCCTTAGACGTTGAAAACTTAACTAATAGCCTATTGTGCTCAGACAATTGAAAATGTCCGCATATTAACGTGCCGAGTCTTAGGACAGAAAAGAGAAATTACCTTAGATCAGTTTGTCATATTTCAAAAAAAATCTACGTTCTTTTCACACTTGAGAAGAGATATCACCGTGTTTATATAAAAAAAATGACACTCTCTCTGAATAACAAGTCTGGAGTCTTGATATAAAATGAAGACTAATATCAGTGTAGACATGATTTTGGAAATAATTACACTTTTTGATGACGTCAGTAGCAGTACGTGCACGTTGCCGCTCTGGGTTATACACTCAATATGTTAAAAGTTGTCCATCGCGCTAAATTTATATAAATATTATTCATGAGACATAAATAATTATCAATGGATATTGGAATTTAGTTTACCAGCCTATGAAAATTGCTAACAATGTCGAAGGTTTTACTTCAATAGGCCTTGCTGCAGTGTTTTCAAACGTTTGGAGCAATTCTTGTCGAAATAATTCATTTTTATTTATCTACATTGATTGCATTTGTGAATTATTTCTTGAACGTGTGCCATTAGCGTTCCGAACAATTGTCAACGTTCAGCCTTGAATATTCAAAGTTATTATCTGTAAGCTACTTGTCATGTTGGTAATAAATAGGAAATAATGGAAGTATTTACAAGCTTGTTCTTATGCCTCACAGATCTTAGAATGCACAACGATGGTAAGGATGCTATCACGTGGATGTAATGCGTTTGGGTGAAAATACGAAAAATAAATCAGAAAGGCAGCGAACGCATTTGATAGATGTAAAATAACTGACATTGACCGGAATGTGTTACGATAATTGAGTCCACGATATGCCTATAGCTAACTGTAAATCCCGAGTAATTTGTGTTGGGATTCGGCGAAGTAATAACTACCGGAGAGGGAGGAAATCAGCAAAAGATTTGTTGTGAGAGAGCACCGACATATTGACCAAACTACACAACTGAAAGGGCAAGAGATGCTTTTGCAATAATATATTGTTACACAAACAGTGATGTGAAACGATTATATGCACATCAATACGCTGATGGACAGGTTGGCAGACAGAACCGTGAACCACGTCCGAAGAAATAAGCTGGCTGATGGTATTACGTGACGGACAGTGGGACCAAAAAAAAAAACACATAAAACAATAGACATGGGGGAATGGAAATCTGCAGAGACTCTGTAGAGACGGTGTACCACTTCGAAGGACATGAGGATGAGAGGGGGGACTTACTGGTAGGGGATGGCGAAATGGCTGAGGCCTTGAATAACTTTTTTGTTTCGGTCTTCACGGAGGAGGAAGTGAATAATTTGCCGAGCATTAGCGATGGAAAGATCGTAGGAGTGGAGGGCCTGAATGACATTATTGTTACTAGAGAGGCGGTGCTCGACAGACTTGAGGGACTGATTGTGGACAAGTCCCCAGGACCGGATGGAATGCATCCAAGGGTCCTGAAAGAAATTGCGAAGGTGATAATGGATGCCTTGGTGGTTATTTTACAAACTTCGCTGGATTCCGGGGAAATGCCGGAAGATTGGAAAACGGCAAATGTTACGCCGTTGTTTAAGAAGGGTGGCAGGCAAAAGGCAGGGAATTATAGGCCGGTTAGTTTAACGTCTGTTGTAGGTAAAATGTTAGAATCCGTCATCAAGGAAGAAATAGCGAGGCATCTTGAGGGGAATTGCTTGATAGAGCAGACGCAGCACGGTTTCGTTAAGGGGAAGACGTGTCTGACGAATTTATTGGAGTTCTATGAGGATGTGTCTAGGGCGGTGGATAGAGGAGAGCCAGTGGATGTCGTATTTCTTGATTTTCAGAAGGCGTTTGACAATTTGCCTCACAAGAGGTTATTACAGAAGGTCAGGGGGCTTGGAGTTGGGGGTAGGGTGTTAGCCTGGATAGGGGATTGACTGTCAAATAGGAGGCAGGGAGTGGGGGTCAATGGGTGCTATTTGGATTCGCGGTTGGTGACTAGTGGAGTGCCCCAGGATTCGGTGCTGGGGCCTCACCTATATACCATTTATATAGATGATTTGGAGGAGTGAACCGAGTGTAAGGTATCGAGATTTGCTGATGACACCGAGATTGGAGGAACGGCAAATTGTGCGGAAGGTGTGGAATGTCTGCAGTAGGATCTAGATAGGCTGGGCGAATAGGCCAGGAATTGGCAAATGGAATTTAATGTTGGCAAGTGTGAAGTTGTCCACTTTGTTAGGAATAATGGTAGGAAGGACTATTACTTACATGGCGAAAAACAGTAACATGCGACGGTGTAGAGGTGCCTCGGGGTCCTTGTGCATGAGTCGCAAAAACCCAGCCTGCAGGTGCAGCAGGTGGTCAGAAAGGCAAATGAGATGCTGGCCTTCATAGCGAGGGGGATTGAATATAAAAGTAGGGCGGTCTTGTTGCAACTGTACAGGGCACTGGTGAGGCCGCAGCTGGAGTACTGTGTGCAGTTTTGGTCGCCGCACTTACGCAAGGATATATTGGTCTTGGAGGGAGTGCAGAGGAGGTTTTCTAGGCTGATACCGGAGCTGAGGGGGTTGAACTATGAGGAGAGGCTGAATAAACTAGGCTTGTACTCGTTAGCGCTTATGAGGAATTAGGGGAGATCTCATTGAGACATATAAGATGATGAATGGGATGGATAGGATAGAGGTGGAGAGGCTCTTCCCGCTCAGAAACGACAGTAGGACTGCAGGGCACAGCCTCAAGATAAGAGGGGTCGGTTTAGAACAGAGTTGAGGAGAAACGTCTTCACTCAAAGGGTGGTGAATCTCTGGAATTCTCTGCCCGTTGAAGTGGCGGAAGCTGCCTCGCTAAATATATTTAAGACGCGGGTTGATAGGGTGTTAATAGGCAAGGGGATTAAGTGTTATGGGGAGAGGGCGGGAATGTGGAACTGAGACACGAAAGATCAGCCATGATCTTATTGAAAGGCGCGGCAGTCTCGAGGGGATAGATGACCTACTCCTGCTTCTATTTCTTTTGTTCTTAACCGATGGAAACGTGTTTTTTAATCTTTGGGCTAACGAGTGAATTTACTCGAGAACACGAGGAATGGAATCGTCTTAGACAGGATTAAGCTTCCTGAACATACGGACTAATGAAATGCCATTACACCAGAGATTCGGACATGATTGGCTACGTTACATGAAAAGTTTTATTAAAAGCAAATTACTGCGGATGCTCGAATCTGAAACAAAAAAAAGAATTTAAGTCACAGCAGATCTGGCAGCATCTACAAGAGAGAAAATGAAAGGTATATATATATATATATATATATATATATATATATAAGTTATCTGTTTTGAATTGTGGACTTCAGAGTTCATCAGATATGTCTAACTGTTCTGTCGCAGAGCTGGCTCCGTGCATTAAGGCTCTCCAGTGGCCATTGGTCTAACGAAATTTAACTCTTGAAACTCAAACACTGGCATTGGCAGGCTTGTACTGTCGGATGATTAGGCAGTAGAAACCACCTCAGTTCTCCCACCACCAGGCTTTTAGTTAAACCTTAGAAGGAAGGTGTTGCCCTTTAAGCAGGAGCTGAGGGCTCTGACCCAAAGAAACTCCCAGAGAGGGTTCTGTGGAATTGGACGGGAAGTTCGGTCATAAAAAATCGAAAAATAACACAGGCTAAAACATCACCACCTCACCCACCACGGAATTGCTGCAGGTGAGCGTCTGACAATGGAAATTTGCCTTGAACGCGTGCAGGAATCTATGGGCTGGGTCAAAAGATGCCGGAAACTCCAGCCTGTTGTGTGAGTCTGGAAGACAAAAACCCTCTTGTGTTTTTTTTTCTTCTTGTAGAGTACGGCAGACGCCGAAATGAAAAGTGGGGAAGAGACGATAAATAATACAACCACTAGTAATAGAGCGTGACACATTAATTGGGAAGATGACAGAGAAAAGGTATGAGATTTAGACTTCCGAATCCGAGTAAAAATCCTAGCGAAAAGTCCAGATTAAACAAAGAATTGCAATAGCCTAGTTAATTCTAGCAATGAAGATGGAAAATCGCTTCAGAATGAGGCAGCTAACCAGCAGTCATATGTAATAAAATATTTTAGGGGAGACCGTGATGTTGTGCCCGAAGGGAGGATGGTAACACTTTCTTTGTATCCCTCAATCCAAGTGGATTTGGACGAGGGACATTTATCTGGGAGGTTAACGTAGAGAGTCGGAAATGTCCCGAATGATAGTAAGGTGAGAACGCTCGTTCCATTGGCGTCACTTCATTCGATAATAAATTAGAGGGGGAAGATCGCCCATTCTAACTATTGAGAACGTGCCGTTATTTGTGACTGAGAAGCAGCTGTTAATGCCAAATTAGGTTTTGGAACAATAACTCAACACTGACTTTGGAAATAATTATATTCGACGATGGGAAATTAAGTCAACCATGGGTGTGTCCATAGAGGAGAGTTCTGCATTATTCATAAAATTTGTCAATTAAATATATATTTTCAACTAACAAGACAGACGCGTTCTGCTTTTGGTTGCATTTCGACGAACTCCGGTTAGTGATAAAATACAGCAGGCCCTAGCCAGAAAGGGAGAAAACATTGGGTCTTCTTGAAAGAACTAACGCTATCAGCCGTGTTTGAACAAAATCAATGACAAAAAATTCTAGAGCAATTCATGGGGTCATAAAAATCCGAGAAATATTACAGGTGGCGAGAGGACATGAAGAATTTCGAAAGGTCGGACGAGAGTCATGGTGGGTTCAAATCGGTTGAAATTATCCTCCCGTTTACGTCCTGAGATAACGGAAGGAGGGCTTTGTCCATAATTAATAACAAATGAAAACACATTGGGCCATTGTGTGTATTTTCTATTGGCTGGATTAATTACAGGATGCATGTTTACTGATTTGTATTAATGATTATTGGATTATTATCAATAGGAGAGCCCAGTTGAAAATCAAGATGGGGGGATATTTGGCCACAGAGACAAAAGGGTATAAAGGGCACAGAAGGGGGCTGAGAACACAGCAATATGAGCACTGAAGCCGGGGATGATCGTCGAGGATTTTGTTGCCGATCGTGACTGATTCCGGTCTATGGGTTAGGAATTGCAGGATCCAGCCGCAGATGGAGGTGCGAAGGCCCAGTCTCGGAGTTTGGAGATGAGTTTGGTATAAATAATGGGGTCGGAGGCTGCGCTGCTATCAATAAGTAGGACTCCGCTGTAGGTGTCTTTGATATCCATGTGTTCCAAGTTGAGGGCAGGATCAAGGTGATGGCTTCTGTTGTGGACCTTTTGCGGCAATAGGCGAACTGTAGTGGATCCAGGCAGTCCGGGTGGCAGGAATTGAAACCTGTCATGACTAGCCTTTCAAAGCACTTTACAATGATGCATGTCAAAGCGTCCGGCCAAAAGGATTTGGTAGGCCCAGGGAACCGTGGTGCACTAAAAAAGTTGATTCGTTGATTAGGAAGAAAAAGGAGGCTTATGTTCGGTTGAGGCATGAGGGCTCGGGTAGTGCATTAGCAAGTTTTAGATTGGCTAGGAGGGAGTTGAAGAGGGAGTTAAGAAGGGCTAAAAGAGGACATGAGATGATTTTGGCTGATAGGATTAAGGAGAACCCTAAGGCGTTTTACAGGTATGTCAAGAACAGAAGGTTGGTTAGGACAAGATTAGGGCCAGTTACAGACAGTGGAGGGAAGTTGTGTGTGGAACCGGAGGAGATTGGAGAGGCGTTGAACCAATATTTCTCTTCGGTGTTCACGCAAGGGGACATGAATGTAGCTGAGGAGGACACTGGGGTGCAGGGATGTAAAATAGATAGTATTGCAGTTGATACGGGGGATGTGCTGGGTATTTTAGAGGGTTTGAAAATAGATAAGTCCCCTGGTCCGGATGGGATTTACCCTAGGATTCTTTGGGAGACAAGAGAGGTGATTGCGAAGCCTCTGGCTCTGATCTTCAGGTCGTCGTTGGTCTGTGGTATAGTACCGGAAGATTGGAGGACAGCAAATGTTGTCCCATTGTTTAAGAAGGGGAGAAGAGACTTCCCTGGGAATTATAGACAGGTGAGTCTTACTTCTGTGGTGGGTAAGGTTTTGGAAAAGATTATTAGAGACAGGATTTATAGTTATTTGGAGAGTAATGAGTTGATTAGAGACAGTCAACATGGTTTTTTAGAGGGTAGGTCGTGACTTACTAACCTTATCGAGTTCTTTGAGAAAGTGACCAAAGAGGTGGACAGGGGTAAGGCAGTTGATGTGGTGTACATGGATTTTAGCAAGGCGTTTGATAAGGTTCACCATGGTAGGCTTCTGCAGAAAATGCAGATGTATGGGATTGGGGGTGATCTAGGTAATTGGATCAGGAAGTGACTAGCGGATAGGTGGTGGTTGATGGTAAATATTCGTCATGGAGTTCGGTTACGAGTGGTGTGCCTCAGGGATCTGTTTTGGGGCCAATGCTGTTTGTAATTCTTATTAATGATCTGGATGAGGGTATAGTTGGGTGGATTAGCAAGTTTGCTGATGACACCAAAGTCGGAGGTGTGGTAGATTGTGAGGAAGGGTGTCATAGTTTGCAGGGTGACTTAGAAAGGTTGCAGAGCTGGGCTGCGAGGTGGCGGATGGAGTTTAATGTGGAGAAGTGTGAGGTAATTCATTTCGGTAGGAACAACAGATGTGTTGAGTATAGGGCTAACGGGAGGACTTTGAATAGTATGGAGGAGCAGAGGGATCTAGGTGTATGTGTATATAGATCCCTGAAAGGTGGGAATCAAGTAGATAAGGTTGTTAAGGAGGCATACGGTGTCTTGGCGTTTATTGGTAGGGGGATTGAATTTAGGAGTCGCAACGTCATGATGCAACTGTACACAACTCTGGTGCGGCTGCACTTGGAGTTTTGTGTGCAGTTCTGGTCCCCACATTACAGGAAGGATGTGGAGGGTTTGGAGAGGGTGCAGAGGAGGTTTACCAGGATGTTGCCTGGTACGGAGGGGAGATCCTATGAGGAGAGACTGAGAGATTTGGTGTTGTTTTCAGTGGAAATAAGGCGGCTAAGAGGGGACCTTATTGAAACATATAAGATGATTAGAGATTTAGACAGGGTAGATAGTGATTTTCCTAGAATGGAGAAAGCTAGCACGAGGGGGCACGACTTTAAATTAAGGGGGGGGGGGTGTAGTTATAGGACTGATGCCAGGGTTAAGTTCTTTACCCAGAGTGTGGTGAGGGACTGGAATGCCCTGCCAGCTGCAGTTGTAAATGCGCCTAGTTTGGGGGCGTTTAAGAGATCTGTGGATAGGTTTATGGACGAAAAGGGATTGGTTTAGGCTAGTGGGTCATTGTTTTGTAACTGGTCGGCGCAACATCGTGGGCCGAAGGGCCTGTTCTGCGCTGTAATGTTCTATGTTCTATGTTCTAAAAGACGTTAAGGCATGCTGCTTGGCTATTCTTAGCATCTTCTTCAAGCATATTGGGACCTCAAATTGTCGTAAAGGAGATATTGAAGACATCTGCGAATACCTCTGCCAGCTGTTCCGTGTCGTACCTGTGTGCTCGTCCGGTTACACCCATTTGGGCCTGTCGTTGTTTGAAGTTTAATAAAGTTGCTCCAACATCCGCAATGGTGACCCAAATACAGGTTCATCTAGGGCGTCCAGGGTAAGGGTGTGTTATTGCTGACCGCTTTGGCAATATGGACATATAATGCATTAAGCTCGTCGGCAGAGGGTGCGTTGGAGCCGGCGACTTTCCATGCCTTCATCTTGTCGCCTGTTAATGTATTGCACACCTTGCAATAGTTGGAGGACGTCCGTATGGATAGCTAGGAACCTTGACTTGTATATCACTTTGTTTTGACCTCTTTGGTGGATCAACTTCGATCGCGTCTGGTTTTCTTCTATAAGTCAGGGTCGGCTGACACGAACGTCACAAGACTGCTGAAAGGAGTGGGCACCCTTGTTCAATCACGTTATCTCGTTTGGTAAAACATAAAAACACGGATTTGTTTCCTTACCACACCACCGTCGACAGGATTACTAATGAATTCAGTTACTGCCTTGGCGTACTCGGTCAGGCTGGTTGCATAGTTTTTAAATATGCCTAGTCCATTGACTTCAAACAGTCCAGTCGGATATGACCCGATTCTTCAGACCAAGATTACGCTACTTTTTCGAGGAATTTTCCAGTTTCAGTTTTGTATGTCGGGAGCAGGAGTACAACCTTTGATTTGCCAATGTCTAGGCGGGCGACGGAGCTTTCGGCATGTTTGTTATTTATGTAGCAGTGGTTTTAGGATGTTTGTGTTTCTGGTGAAATGGAACGTATTGATGGTAACTTGGTAGCACATTCTTTGAGCTTGGCATGGTTGAAGTCCCCAGTCTGGATGGGCAAGTCCTGGGAATGCATTATCTTAAGGTTATTTATAGTGCTGTACATTTTATCAAACACCACATTGGTTGCGGTGTAAACTGCCATCAGGATGACGGTGGCCATTTCCCGTGGAAGATAGTAGGGGCGGCAATTATGCGTCAGGTATTCGAGATGTGGGGAGCAGAAACTTGTCAGTGTTGCTAAGTCGATGTACCGCGAGGTGTTGATAAAGAAACAGACTCCACCTACCCTAGTCTTGCCTGAGGCCGCTGTACGGTCCATTCGATGGATTGAGAAGCCCTTTGGATGTGGGGCACAGTCTGGTGAAGTAGGAGTGAGGCACATTTTCTGTAGTTGAAATTAAACTTGACGTTGACCGAGAAGTAGTGTTTCAGTAAATGAGTTAATTAGCACCCTGTATACATTCTTTCAAAAAGTAGGTAATCATTCAAGAAATGCAAAGTGTTACATGAAATTGGCAGAAGTCAACACTGTTAATTATGTACACCAGGGGATATGGTAGTGGTGAAGAAAAAACATAGTCAAAAGAATGGCTAGTGGTCGGTTGCGATGGCATTTTAGTGTAATTATCACAGGTTAAACATGTGTCATAACTGTTGAGAAGTACAGTCCGCGATGACATCACAGAACACAACACGTGCCATATCATTTTGAGCAATGTGGTAGTAAAAAACATTTTCTATGGTCAATATTGAAAAAAAATGGTGTCACCATTGTTTTTTCTAACCACATTACTGCGAAGAAATCCGTTTGGACTTGTCGGAGAGTTATTCGATTAGGCCTGTTCATGACAGTGGAAGATCATAGTAATATTAGACTAGAGGAAATACAGATGGTTTAGTAAATGTGACCCTTACTCCATTGCCATAAGGCAATTGTTTTTCTTGGCAGAATTTGCAGGAGACCCCAGATAACTTCGAGATCAACAGAACATAAGAACCATCAATCAAGTCCCAAAAAACATTGTATTGAGCCAAACTTGAAATTAATGAATTCAGAACTGTGCCGTGGTTTTGGATTCTTTTTTTCATAATAGTTACCGGCAGCTGAGAGATATGACAAAAATATTGCGACCTTCAGTTGATAAATATCAGAATGTTTGTTAGTTTTTCTGTTCTGATATTGCTGCACGTTTTATGTTTCACAATGACTGTCGATTGGGAGTTACGTACTAATTCTTGCGGTATAAGACGTTTCATTATGCTGGAATTGTCAATATGTCTTAACCTTGGGTTCGTTAGCACATTCCTACAAATGATATGGGAGGAACTGCTTTGCATCCAATGCCTCTGTCATGACCATTCAGGAACATAAGGCAACATCATCAAGTTTTCCAAGAGCTTGTAATTGAGCAGATGTTTATAGAAATACATCATGTGGAACTGGGGCACGTTATAAATAGAAATTCATTTGACCTGCCATTTTTAAAATCAAATCCAGCACTCAGTCTTAACTTAAATGTAGCAGAATAAAAATCTGAAAGGGATATTCTTTGTTGAAAATAAAATATACCGAAGCAGTTTTGGCACAAGTACGTGTCAACATTCAATCAGCCTGATATGTAGGGGAGATCGATTCTATAATATGTCATAGTATTTAAAGGGAACGCACTTGCCGAATTCTTAATCGCTCATATTGGATTTGTGAAAATATAGCTATAGGGTAGAAGTGGCACCTTGGATATATAGTACAATACATTTAACACTCTTGTCAGCATTTTTCTGAGACAGTGTGGCATGCCCTTGTGGGAATAAACAATTTGCTTATCATGCTGCTATCCTCGAACTTGTATATGAGATTGGCAATACGGATTGAAGCTATTATCTCGACTTTGGAACAGATTAGCAACGGTGCAGCTACAGCCCTCTGATAACAGTGATGTCATGGTTGCAATGTGCATTGTTGTTCAACCGTTTCGAATGCCATTAGATGATATTTTGGCACCTCAGAGTGGAACATTTGTTTTGATTGATTGGGTAAAAATGCTGCACATGCATATCTGACACTTCAGAGAACATAGCTAATTTCATCATACACATCCAAACGGAGGTTGAGAGATGTAAACTGTCAACATACTTTGCTTAGGTCATCTGGATGAATAGGTTCTCATGGAACTAACATAAAGCAAGGGATGTCGTTCTTTCTCATTGGTATCTTAATGTTCATTGTAACTATACAGATATTTAAATCCATGAAGGTTACCATAGCAGTGGCATCACTAAAAATGGATAAATAGATGTTCATATTACCAAGCATCCCTCCAGTGTATGTTAACATGTAATTTCACAGATCTATTTTACAACCTACATGTGAGCATATTACTTGTCGTTGTGATTCAAACATAATACCCATTAATGGTTATTATGTTTGAAATGCAGTCATGCACAGTTAATGCAGTATTAATAATGACAATCAAGATAACAAATCAATGAATGGGAGGCCAATCGCCTTCTAGGATTTTTTTTTTAAAACGTCCCTTTAGAATTTAATTTACTGGCCTAGTATTGCACTGGTCCATGACAAACAGGATGTCAAAATTAGGAGAACCCTAATTGGTGAATGTGATGTTTAAACCATTAGATATCTAGACACTGACAGAACAATAGAGAATAAGTTAAATACATTTAAAACAAGCTGACAAGCTAACAAGGAAACAGTTTACCTAGCCGTGGTGCATTAGAAGTTTTAAGCAATTTTAAGTAATATATGTTTGTTACCTTAAATATATGTACTTGCTTTTAAGTTATAATGTTCATATTAGCCTAGAAAAAAAATATGCTGTCAAGCATCATGGTAGATTACAGTAGGCGGGGAAAAAAAAGAAAATAGTTGGACTTTAACAGTGTGCAAGATTTATCAATAAAGTTTCGGTTGGAGGGAAAATCAGGGACATTCCATCACAGTTTAAGAATAGGATGTGCTCACTGTTCAGACAAGATGGATGCATGCCCCGACGTGGAGTCATGTTTTAATGTGGTTTGTCATTAACATGTAAGGCACTCCATGGGAACGTCCATTTGAACTTTGGACTAGCAGCTTGGTAACACGATAAGTATGGCCTGCTGAGAGAAGTGGCAACTTCCGGATTATACGGCAATGAAAGGCAATTATGCTAGAGGGCAAGATGTGATTGGCTGAAGCATTTGCCAGATAATTTTGTTCGTTTTCCCGTATTGAAAATAAATGATTTTAAGTTACCCAAAGGAGAGATTAGTCGATGAAAACAAAACTGTGGTCGAATTGTATGTGTCAGATGTGATTGGGAAGGACTAGCAGCTCCATCCCAGAGTTGTATTCACCGTGTTGTGGTCTCCGATAAGCTGTTGGCCGAATTGAAGTTGCGTCTTATTGCTGAGGCACAAACTTCCTGAGTTTTCTATTGTCAGCAATTTTGGCAACGTGGGCCAGCTCAGGTACCCTAGCAACACATGTTCTGACAATATCAAATGGGTTGATGTGGAAATTTTCTTAGCCTTCAAGTTTGTTGACCATTAACAATCTCTCCGAGTCCCTGCATGTCAATTATGCAGTCACTTCAGTTCAACAATGCCGCTACATTTCCAGGAAGCATATAAACTCATGCATGCTTGCTCTGACTCTCACCGATTTGAGTGGCTGCGACGTAAAGTTCATCCGTTCCGGATCGTTGACGCCTTCGTATGTCTTAACCTCTAATGGAGGCCGCAATAAACCACACAGGTTTGTGAACATATCTCAGTCAATCTCTCAAACTCGGCCTTCGATTCATTAATTCTGTCAACACTTTCTGCTGCCTCAGAAAAGCAACCAGCAAAATCGCCGTACCCATTGCCAACTGAACACTTTATTCTTCCTTCTTTTGTTGGTACACAATGCTGAGATGTTTTAGCTGTAACCTCAAGAACGACTTATTTCCTGCTACCAGCAGACTGTTCAATGGACGGAACGCATATTATGTTCACTTTTCTCTGTGCTATCTATAAATGCAAGAAGGAATTCTGCAGCCTCTCCTTTCATTTTGCCCAACATATTGTATGGGCGGTATTTTTTTCTCTTTTTCTCACGCGCAAGATACAATGAAATTCAGCGCCTGTGACAATAATTAACTAAATGAAATCAAGTCCAACCTAATTCCCCGCAGAGTTTTGCAGACACTAAGAATGAAAAAGGAATGTTGATGAAATACTGGCGTTCTGTGCGATAATCCGATAAACGATTCAAAAACCTGATGTTCCAAAATTTTCAAACTGAGCTGGCATCATTGCATGCGGACAGTTCAAAATGAACCAGGAAACGATTTTTTTTTCCCAATTGATATATTCCTTCATCTTTATTAGGCGACACTAATCTCGGGAATATGGGCAGCAGAGCGAAACAATATTTAACACTGATGACTCACAGCCGCAAGAACCTTAACGCTGCAAGCGGGGAGTTTGCACCTTTGCTGCATCTGTGTGTATTTCCATTTGCTGCATCGGTTTTCCCCAACAACATAATTGCGACTGATGGCAGATTTGCCATGATAAATTGTTCCATATTGACGATTAGTGTTTTGCGTATGGGGCGTGTTACTGAATAAGTTACGAAAACAAGGCTGCGTAGAGCTTGGAAATATATTCTGCCAATATGGACGTTTCGGGTGGAGTTTCAGTGACACAGTAGTTAGCACTGCTGTCTCACAGTACCAGGATCCCGGGTAGAATACCACCCCCATGTTTGGAGTTTCTTCCTTCTCCCCATGTCTTTGTGGGTTTCCTCGGGATGCACTGGTTTCCTGCCACAGCCCAAATATGTGCGGGACTGTTTGATTGGCCTTGCTAAATTAACCTTAATGCCGTGGAAATTAGAAGACAAATATGAGGCGTTATGGGAGTACGGCCTTTGTAGGATTGGTACAGATTCGATGGGCCGAATGGCTTCCTTCTGCACTGTAGTGATTCTATGCAACTGTTGTTGTAGACACTGTGAGAAAAATGTCCACCTGCGGCAATGCCGCGATTTCAGGGTCGCACGGACACACTTATTATATCTGTTATTTCACTGATGCAGGGATCAATTTCGATTCCAGCTTTGGGAACTGGTTGTGTAGACATTGCATTTTCTCCCCGTCTGTGCTGGGTTTTCTCCTGTTGTTGATATTTCGTGCAAAACACACCTCCTCTCCTTTTTACTGCTGCATTTTCGAATAATTGTTTGTTCATTGGAACAGACGGTTGAGGAGCAACCCGATTATGTTGTACATGATTATGAGAGACATTCGCAAAGTGGCTATGGAACAGTTGTTCCCCTTAGTTGAAAGGTCACTGACAAAGAGACGTTGTTTCAAGGGAATGGGCACGTGATTAATGGGAGATTTTATTTTCTATCGAGAGGATTGTGATGTTCTCGATTGCGCTGCCCAGTAGGTTGGTAAAAGGGCGGATTCACTCACACTCTGAAAAATATCTTGATGAATATTTGGCACATCTTGCATTTCAGGGCCATGGACCAAATGTTTGCAGATTGGGTCACGTATTCCCAATGCCTTGTTGTGGACTCGATGGGCCGAATTTCTTCTTCTGCGCTGAATGATTCTATGATTCTATTATTATTTGACGCTTAATTTATTGTTGAAATTGAATTTCCGGCGACGGACTGATCTTCAACATTCACTTCAAGCTCACCTGTTTCCACATCTATTCCAGTACTTCGTGGAAGGACATCGTTTTTCTTTCAGTTATTTCCTCGATCAATTATATTATGCCGCTGTGTCAATAGGTGCTCCTTATTGTCTGTTTTTATTTTCACTTTTCTTTTGATTTTGTTGAACAGTATTTCATGGAACCAAAAAAAAAATCTCTAGGTAGAGAGAGAGAGAGAGAGAGAGAGAGAGAGAGAGACGCAGACATTTTTGACCCTTCCATTCAATTGCTGCCAGTTAAGAGAACGTTAATGTAGTAATACATAAATTTCGCAAACCACCTAAATATGTTTTTTTATCGGATCCTCTCTGAATAACTGCAAAGAAAGCATTGGATAATCTACGGTATCTTGGTTAATTTGTTCAAAAGGAGAAACATTCGTGAGAAAGCGTTTGACATCTCCACTTAGTGTTTACTCACAGCACAAGTGGGAAATTACTGAAAAGGGTGAAAAAAAAATCAGCGCATGCTCCCACTAGCAATGAATGTTTTAAGTAAGTCCCGAATCCAGAAAGATTTGTCCGATATAATGCCAAATTTGAAGGGAAATTGGCACTACTTCGGGCAGCCTGTATTTCCTGAGTTCTCAACAATTGGAGAACGTACACGAGTGAGTCCACCTAACAGGGATGAATTTCACATGAGCTGACCATTGTAGTTGCGCTTACGACTGGAATTCTTGCTGATGTCATTTTCTTCGCTGTGGCCATCGCAAGACGTGTCTCTAACCCTAAGGCATGTTTAGCTATAAGGTGACTCCAGAGTGCAATTGGTAATGCAGAGGGTGAAGGACTGGATTGTAGGATAGTTTCACGATGAAAACGACGCCCCTTTGTTGAAATCATTTAATCAGATATCTGGATCATTGACACTAATGTCGACGAATATGACTTGTGAAGGGTTATTTTTGGTTAGTTAAATTAACAGCGCATCTACCGCGTCAGCATACCTATGCTATGCACGAATATTACATGGATAGATCTGAGGGCTAATACTTCCTTCGCTTAGTCACGGCTCAGACATATTGGGACAGCAGCATTTTTCTACGTGTATCGGGCTTTTCAGCGGAACAATTGTCCGGTTGGCAAAGAAAGTGCTCTGAGACAAGATGTTATTTCAATGCAGTAATACTCCATTATTTAAATCTACATCTCAAGTAACGTTTCCGTTCTTGTGTCTTTCCATGATTTTACTCCGACTCAGTAAGGTGAATTTTGTTGACGTCCAAATGCTAATCCGGGATTTCATGAGGATATAAGAATTATTTTAAAGTGACATGATAATGGCCCGAACTGCAAACTCATTGGCACTGTTCACATTGTGAGCTTCCTTCCATTAAAAAAGTGCATGACGTTTTTGTTGTCTGCTGCCGTGTGTGCACGTTCATACTGTCCCACACAATATGTCATGTGCCATTTGCTATTAACTTAATTGAGCGATCTAATTATGTTTACCATAAAAGGTTGAATATTTGAACAGAAACAAGAACGCAGATTATTACCCGAATGTCTGTAAATTGGGAGAGGGATTTGTACAGGGCGCCTCATTGTCCTTGTTCAGCAGTCGGTGAAAGTAATCATTATGCTGCAGCGGACAGCAAAGAAGTCAAATGGTGTGTTGGCCTTCTTTGCGAAATATTTCGAGTAGAGGAGCAGGAGTGTTTTCTTGCAATTTGAAAGTGAATCGGTGAAGCCATACCTAGAATATTGTAGCGGTTTTCTTTATCTGCATTTCCGAAGAAGGATGTTCTTGCTTTCGATGGCGTGCAGCAACGTTTTACCAAGCTGATTGCGGGAATGGTGGATTTGATGTTCTCATTGTTCTTCGGAGCACTGAACCTGGTGGCTGCGGCTGTGGTGAGTGACTGATTTGAATTGCAAACCGCTTTTTTCCTGTACTTCCTTCTCTCGGGGCTTGTGAGAGTGTAGATTACTTCCGTACCGGAAGTTAGGCGAGGGGTAGTCGTTCAGGGGGAGCGGGGTGTATAAAAAAGGGGTAGCAGTATACAGCAGGCAGCGAAGTGAGTGGGAACTGAGTGAGAAGGGCTTTGGCTCGCTGGGCGTAAGAGGGAGTAGACTTAGAGAAGGGGCGTTGCACATTCTACCTTTGGGCGCTTACAGGAGGTTGGGACATGGCATGGAATATAGGGAGGAATATAAGTTGTGTCAGGTTTCACATGTGGGAGTTCTTGGTGGTGTCAGGTGTCACCATGGTCCACATCTGCAGTAAATGTTGAGAACTGCAGCGCTTGAGGGCCTGGGTCAGTCAACTGGAGGGGCGTTTGGAGGATATGTTTCTAGTCAGGGAAAACGAGGAGTTGATGGCTAGGAACGACGAGCAGGAAGAGGTCCCAAGGGCTAAAGAGCAGGAAGGGTGGACGACTGTTAGGAGGAGAAAGAGGAAGAAGAAATGTAGTGAGGGTCACCCGGCCTCCCCGGAGGCCCCCCAAGGTTCATCGACAGGGGTACAGAAAGATAGGCAGGAAGGGGAGACTGACTTAGAGGAACAGAAAGGGGCTGGCAAGGTGATAGTGGTAGCGGATGGGAGAGACAGAGGTATTGATAGGAGGTTCTGTGGACAGAGGCGTGATGCTGTGGGGGGTGGGGAGGTGGCTGGGAGAGAGTCGGGTGAAAGGAAAATTATAAGGGAGAAGGTGGTTCCGAGGGGCACTTGTGGGTTGAACTGTGTCTGTTTCAATGCTAGGAATGTGGCAGGGAAAACGGATGAGCTTAGGGCCTTGATGTTTGTGAGGCAATTAGATGTGGTGGCTGTAACGGAGACGTGGTTACGGGAAGGGCAGGACTGGCAGCTGAATGTTCCTGGGTACAAGTGTTTTAGGTGTGACAGAGGAGGGTTGAAGAGAGGTGGAGGGGCACTGTAAGTCAAGGAAAACATCACAGTAGTGCAGAGGGAGGACGATATGGAAGAGATAGGGACTGAGTCAGTGTGGGTGGAGTTGAGGAATAAAAAGGGATAAATCACATTGCTAGAGGTGTACGATAGGCCACCCAACATCCCAAAGTCAGTGGAGGAAGGCATTTGCAGGGGCATTTTGGACAGGTGCAGGAAGAATAGAGTGGTTGTAGTGGGTGATTTTAATTTTCCTGGAGTGAATTGGAGGGGGCCTAGAGCTGGGGGTACGGAGGGAGAGGAGTTTGTGAAATGTGTTATGGAAGGGTCGCTAGAACAGTATGTAACTAGCCAGACTAGGGGAGGGGCTATACAGGATCTAGTGTTGGAAAACGAGCGGGGTCAGGTGGGACAGGTAGAGGTAGGCGAACACGTGGCGAATAGTGACCACAAGTCCGTCAACTTTAGGATAAAAATGGAAAGGGACGAGTGCCGTCCGAATGGGAATGTGCTGAACTGGGGAAAGGCCAGCTATGCCAGGTTAGGAGGGAGCTGCAGCAAACTGATTGGGAGGGACTGTTAGCTGGCAAGTCCACGGTTGGCAAGTGGGAGGCTTTTAGGGACAAAATGAAATGGTTGCAGGGGAGGTATGTTCCGGTTAAGCGAAAAGATGGGAAAGGTAGGACTAGACAGCCGTGGATTACGGGGGATATTGAAGACTTGGTCTGGAAGAAGAGGGAGGCGTATGTTAGGGCAAAACAAATGGGTACGGAGAGTGCGCTGCTGGAATATAGCGAGAGTAGGAGGGAGCTAAAAAGGGGAATTAGAAGGGCGAAGAGAGGGCATGAGATGGCTTTGGCTGGTAGGATTAAGGAAAATCCAAAGGCATTGCATTCCTATATTAGAGCCAAGAGAGTAGTTAGAGGGAAAACTGGTCCTCTTAGGGACAAGAGTGGAGAGTTGTGTATTGAGTCGGAGGAAATGGGGGGGGGGGGGCTCCAGAATGAATACTTTGCGTCGGTATTCACAAAGGAGAGGGGTTCGGAATCGAGTGGTCTCTTGGAGGGAGTGGAGGTTCATTCACAGGATATAGTTATTACGAGAGAGGAAATGGTAGGGCTTTTAGGTAGCGTAAGGACGGATAAAGCTCCGGGGCCTGATGGTATTTATCCCAGGCTGCTTAGGGAGGCGAAAGATGAAATTGCTGGGCCTCTGGCGCAAATCCTTGTCTATTCTTTGGACACAGGTGAGGTCCCAGAAGACTGGAGGCTAGCAAATGTGGTCCCGTTGTTCAAAAAAGGTAGTAGGGATAACCCTGGAAATTATAGACCGGTGAGTTTGACGTCGGTGGTAGGGAAATTAATGGAAAAAATACTTAGGGGTTGGATGTATGAGCATTTGGAGCATTGCGATCTGATTAGGGATACGCAACATGGCTTTGTTAGAGGGAGGTCTTGCCTTACGAATCTGGTGGAATTCTTTGAGGAGGTGACAAAAACGGTTGACGATGGGAGAACCGTTGATGTCATCTACATGGATTTCAGTAAGGCGTTTGACAAAGTCCCTCATGGTAGGCTGGTAGAAAAGGCTAAGGCGCATGGGATACGAGGCCAGGAAGCTAGGTGGATTGAGAACTGGCTGGGAAATAGGAGACAGAGGGTAGCTGTGGGGGGGACCTTGTCGGGCTGGTGGCCAGTGACTAGTGGTGTGCCGCAGGGCTCAGTACTGGGATCTCTCCTCTTTGTAGTCTACATAAATGACTTGGAAGAAGGCGTAGTTGGCGTGATCAGCAAGTTTGCTGATGACACCAAGATGGCAGTGTTGGCGGGTACGGAACTGGATTGTCAGGTGATACAACAGGATATAGATAGGTTGGTGCAGTGGGCAGATAGGTGGCAGATGGCATTTAATCCTGACAACTGCGAGGTGATGCATTTTGGACGGAATAATGCAGAGAGGAGCTATGTAATAAAAGGGAGGACGATTAGGAGTATAGACATACAGAGGGACCTGGGAGTGCAGGTTCACAAATCCATGAAGGTTCCGTCACAAGTGGAGAAGGTTGTTAGGAAGGCTTATGGGATGTTGGCCTTTATAGGAAGGGACATAGAGTATAAAAGCTGCCGTCTAATGCTTCAGTTGTACAGACCGTTGGTTAGACCGCATTTGGAGTACTACGTCCAGTTCTGGTCACCTTACTATCGGAAGGATGTGGAGTCTCTGGAAAGGGTGCAGAGGAGGTTTACCAGGATGTTGCCTGGCATGGGGGGACTGGGTTACGAGGAGAGGTTGAAGAAACTGGGACTATTCTCCTTGGAAAGACGGTGATTGAGAGGGGACATGATAGAAGTTTATAAGATAATGAAGGGAATAGATAGAGTTAATAGGGAGAGACTGCTCCCTAGACTGGGTACGAACACGAGAGGTCATCATTTAAGGATGAGGGGGGAGAGGTATAATTTGGAGGTGAGAAGAAGGTTCTTTACGCAGAGAGTTGTGGGGGTCTGGAACGCGCTATCGAGTAGGGTGGTGGAAGCAGGAACATTGGAATCGTTTAAGATGCAGTTAGATAGGCACATGAGTGAAACGAGGATGGGGGGATATGGTAGGGGCTATTAAATAGGATTAAACCTCGGGAGACACCGGAAAGGCAGGCTGTAAGATTAATATTTTTGTCTTTATTCCACAGGTGGAGGTCCACCTCGTGTCAACGGCGGGGCATGTACATGGCGGGTCGTGCGTGGGCTGTTCTTGGAAGTTCCAGGAGTGGCCTAGTACTTCATGTCGGTGTTTGTGCTTGATCCTGGACCGGTAGACGGGCGCCGCAACAGCTCAGTGACTAGCACTGCTGGCTGTGCAGACACATGGATTTGGGCCTGTGTCTTTGGGAGTTTGCGCATTCTCGCTGTGGTTGCGTGGGTTTCCTTCGGGCGCTCCGGTTTCCTCCCAGACCCCAAAGATGTGCTCTCAGGCTAATCGTTTTTTACCAAATTGACACTATTTCTTCCCTGAATCTGACTGAGTAGGGTTCCATTCGTAGACATGCAGGGTAGAATAGATGGAGGGTGATGTGGCGGCGCGGACTCGTTGGGCCGAAGGGCCTGTTTCCCGTGCTGGGTTGTTCTTTGTACTCCAGGATGTTGGGCTGCCTCCCTGGAGCAGTGTTCAAGGATGTAATGAAAGGGTAGAGGGAATTTTGAAAGGGGAGGGGACCCAGGCAAAGGTCATAGTACACGTAGGTGAGGGTGGCATAGGAAGGAGGAGTAGGGTAGAGGTCCGTAGGCAATTTAGGGAGTTGGGGTCCAAACTAAAGAGCAGGACCTCCAGGGTGGCACTCTCTGGGTTGCTGCCCAGCACTAGCAGGGTAAAGAATGACGAGATCATGCAGTTGAATGCATGGTTGAGGGATTGGTGTAGGGTAGAGGGCTTTACTTTTGTAGATCACTCAGAGTTGTTTAGGAGAGAAGGGCAACTATACAGGAGGGATGGGGAGAATTTGAACGGGAGGGAAAGTAGTGTCTTAGCGGGGAGGTTAGCTGGGGTGTTCAGGAATGGTTTAAACTAATAAGGAGGGGGGGTTGGGAGGTGGCTGGGAGAGAGTCGGGTGAAAGTAAAATTATCAGGGAGAAGGAGGTTCCGAGGGACACTCGTGCATTGAACTGTGTCTGTTTCAATGCTAGGAGTGTGGCAGGGAAAACGGATGAGCTTCGGGCCTTGATGTTTGTGAGGCAGTTAGATGTGGTGGCTGTAACAGAGACGTGGTTACGGGAAGGGCAGGACTGGCAGCCTGAATGTTCCTGGGTACAAGTGTTTAAGGTGTGACAGAGGGGGATTGAAGAGAGGTGGAGGAGTGGCACTGTTAGTAAAGGAAAACATCACAGTAGTGCAGAGGGAGGACGATATGGAAGAGACAGGTATTGAGTCACTGTGGGTGAAGTTGAGGAATAAAAAGGGAGAGATTACATTGCTAGGGGTGTACTATAGGCCACCCAACAGCCCGACGTCGGTGGAGGAAGACATTTGCAGGGGCATTTTGGACAGGTGCCGGAAGAATAGAGTGGTTGTAGTGGGTGACTTTAATCTTCCCGGACTCAATTGGAGGGGGCCTAGAGCTAGGGGTACAGAGGGAGAGGAGTTCGTGAAATGTGTTTTGGAAGGGTCTCTAGAGCAGTACGTAACTAGGCCGACTAGGGGAGGGACTATACTGGACTTAGTGTTGGGTAATGAGCCCGGGCAGGTGGGTGAGGTAGAGGTAGGCGAACATGTGGTTAACAGTGACCATAAGTCCGTCCACTTTAGGATAAAAATGGAAAGGGACGAGTGCCAGCCGAACGGGAGTGTGCTGATCTAGGGAAAGGCGAGCTATAGTAGGATTAGGAGGGAGCTGCAGGACACTGATTGGGAGGGACTATTAGCTGGCAAGTCCACGGTTGGCAAGTGGGAGGCTTTTAAGGGCAAAATTAAATGGTTGCAGGGGAGGTATGTTCCGGTTAAGCGGAAGGATGGGAAAGGTAGGATTAGAGAGCCATGGATTACAGGGGGTATTGAAGACCTGGTCAGGATGAAGAGGGAGGCGTATGTTCGGTCGAAACAACTGGGTACGGAGAGTGCGCTGGACGAATATAGAGAGAGTAGGAGGGAGCTAAAAAGGGTAATTAGAAGAGCGAAGAGAGGGCATGAAATGGCTTTGGCTGGTAGGATTAAGGAAAATCCAAAGGCATTTTATTCTGATATTAGGAGCAAGAGAGTAGTTAAAGGGAAAATTGGATCTCTTAGGGACAAACGTGGAGATTTATTTATTGAGTCGGAACGATTGGGGGAGCTCCTGAATGAATACTTTGCATCGGTATTCACGAAGGAGAGGGGTTCGTAATCGTGCGGTCTCTTGGAGGGTGCTGAGAATCAGTTGCAGAAAATTATATTACAAGGGAGGAAGTGCTCGGGCCTTTTGGTAGTGTAAGGACGGATAAAGCTCTGGGGCCTGATGGTGTTTATCCGAGGCTGCTTAGGGAGGTGAATGATGAAATTGTTGGGCCTCTGGCGCAAATCTTTGTCTCTTCTTTGGACACAGGTGAGGTCCCAGAGGACTGGAGGGTAGCGAATGTGGTACCGCTGTTCAAAAAATGTAGTAGGGATAACCCTGGAAATTATAGACCGGTGAGTTTGACATCAGTGGTAGGGAAATTAATGGAAAAACACTTCGGGGTAGGATGTATGAGCATTTGGAGCGTCGCGATCTGATTAGGGATACGCAACCTGGCTTTGTTAGAGGGAGGTCTTGCCTGACGAATCTGGTGGAATTCTTTGAGGAGGTGACAAAAACGGTTGACGATGGAAGAGCCGTTGATGTCGTCTATATGGATTTCAGTAAGGCGTTTGTCAAAGTCCCTCATGGTAGGCTGGTAGCAAGTTTGCTGATGACACCAAGATGTCAGGGTTGGCGGGTACGGAACTGGATTGTCAGGTGATACAACAGGATATAGAATGGTTGGTGCATTGGGCAGATAGGTGGGAGATGCAATTTAATCCTGACAAATGCGAGGTCCATACAGAGGGACCTGAGAGTGCAGGTTCACAAATCTATGAAGGTTGCGTCACAAGTGTTAGCAAGGTTTATGGAATGTTAGCCTTTATAGGAAGGGATACAGAGTATAACAGCTGCCGTCGAATGCTTCAGTTTTATAAAACATTGGTTGGACCGCATCTGCAGTACTGCGTCCAGTTCTGGTCATCCTACTACCGGAAGGACGTGGAGTCTCTGGAAAGGGTGCAGAGGAGGTTTACCAGGATGTTGCCTGGCATGGAGGGGCTGGGTTACGAGGAAAGGTTGGAGAAACTGGGACTATTCTCCTTGGATAGACGGGGAACATGATAGAGGTATATAAGATACTGAAGGGAATAGATAGAGTTAATAGTGAGAGACTGCTCCCTAGACTGGGTACAAATACGAAAGGTCATGATTTAAGGGTGAGGGGGGAGAGGTGTAATTTGGAAGTGCGAGGAAGGTTCTTTACGCAGAGAGTTGTGGGGGTATGGAACGTGCTACCGAGTAGTGTGGTGGAGGCAGGAATTTTTGGACTCGTTTAAGGATCAGTTAGATAGACACATGAGTGAAACGAGGATGGAGGGTTATGGTAGGGGCTATTAAATAAGGTTAGAACCTCGGGAGACCCCGGAAAAGCAGACTTGTAAGATTAACGTTTTTTGTTTTGTTATTCTGCAGGTGGAGGTCCACCTCGTGTCAAACGAGGGGCATGCACACGGCGGGTCGTGCGTGGGCTGCTCTTGAAAGTTCCGGGAGTGGCCTAGTACTTCGTGTCAGTATGTGTGCTTGATCCTGGACCGGTAGGTGGACGCCGTAACAGCTCGGTGACTAGCACTGCTAGCTTTGCAGATACATGGATTTGGGCCTATGTCTGTGGGAGTTTGGGCATTCTCCCTGTGGTTGCGTGGGTTTCCTCTGGGTGCTCCGGTTTCCTCCCACACCCCAAAGATGTGCTCTTAGGCTGATTGGCTTTACCAAATTGAAACTATTCTCGCCTGAATCTGGCTAAGTTAAGGGTTCCATTCGTAGACTCGCAGGGTAGAATCGGTGTAGGGTGATGCGGCGGCGTGGGCTCGTTGGGCCGAAGGGCCTGTTTCCCGTGCTGGGTTGTTCTTTGTTCTTTGATGTATGAATAACGATTGTCAAGGTTCGGATTGTTTCCGCTAAAGTTCAGGCGGATGAGGATGAACTCATAGAGACTTATACCATTCTGACAGGACTAGACAGGGTAGATTCAGATAGGGTGCTCCCGATGATGGGTTTATCCAGAAACGGGGACCACAGTCTGAAATTTGACCGTTTAGTACAGAGATGAGAAAACACGTATTAACCCAAAGAATGATCTGCCTCTGGAACTAGTTAACACAGGAAGCAGTTGATGCAATAATATTGAATGTATTCAGCTGGCGAGTCGATATCGTTCTTGCGGTGAGAGGGAACAAAGGGGAAACAAAATAAGCATATGCTGTTGAGTTGGACGATCAGGACAATAACCATGATGAATGAGGGAGCAGGCTCGAAGTGCAAAAAGCCAATCTTTATATATTTCTATATTTCTACGCAATCTCTACTTCCGTTAGAAGTCACATTTTCTGAACTTATCATCCCGGTACTGAACCAGCATTTATTTCCTTCATCCGAATAAGTAATGCAAATTTCCTCTATGTACGGAATAGACACTGATGTACGTGATTGACAAGTAATACTACGTGCCAAGACGAGAAGTTCAATTTATCCTGCTCACCTGTGGTCTGTTCCTGTGACACATCCAGAGCTTTACACATGACAGCACATTGGTATTTACTCACTGCTGTATTGCGTTCTGTAATATAATTTGGTTTGCTATAAGAACATAAGAAATAAGAAATAGGAGCAGGAGTAGGCCATCTGGCAATTCGAGCCTGCCCCGCCATTCAATAAGATCATGGCTGATCTGTCGTGACTCAGCTCCACCTTCCCGCCCTCTCCCCATAAGCCTTAATCCCTTCTCTTATCAAAAACCCGTCAACCCGTTTCTTAAAAATATTTAGCGAGGCAGCCTCCACCACTTCAACGGGCAGAGAATTCCAGAGATTCACCACCCTTTGAGTGAAGAAGTTCCTCCTCAACTCTGTTCTAAACCGCCTCCCCTTTATCTTGAGGCTGTGCCTCCCAGTCCTACTGTCTTTTTTGAGCGGGAAGAGTCTCTCCACCTCTATCCTATCCATCCCATTCATCATCTTATACGTCTCAATGAGATCTCCCCTCATTCTTCTAAACTCTAACGAGTACAAGCCTAGTTTATTCAGCCTCTCCTCATAGCTCAATGTCCGGAACCGCAAGAACACTTTTCAAATGCATTTATCCCCTTTGACGATAAACGAGTGCACTGATTCCTCTCAAAAGTCCGTGTTGTCCCCGCTCTATCCAATTTCACTTTTGGTGTGACGTGCTATAACATTCAGCTAAAACATTCTAGAAATTACCCACTGACAAATCCTTGAGTATTCCTTTCGTGTTTTACTATTTTCTGTTTCCCCCCCCCCCCATTTCCATTAATATCTTGTTGGAATTCTTCTTTCACTTTGACCGGCGAGGTTCGATACGGCAACGAGTTTGCAATATTACAAGTGATTCATACAATATTGGTCACAATGAATTTTTTTTTTCAGTCTGAACCAAAGACACCAGTGAGTCCTGGCGATTGGTTAGATTTGAGAGGCACTGTTTCCGACGGATGGCTCCGGAGCGAGGCTACAACGTGCAAACTGTGCCCATCATTTTCTTGTTGTTTCATTTACTCTCGTTCTATGTTTCAAAATCTTCATTTAAATTCTCTAACACTTCAGTAATTCAATCTCTTAAAAATGACAGATTATGGGGACCCTGGAGACAACAAACCAGAAACTAACAAAGACCAGCCACGGAACTCGGTCCAGCAGCCGGCGCTGAAGTCCAAGTTCTCGGGATTTCCCGACCCTGGCTCTGAAAGAGAAACACAACTCCTTGGAAGCTCAGGCCTTCACGCGGCAGGATGCCAGAGACCAGGAAAAAGCCGCTGAAACGGGACCTTCAAACTGCTCGCCTCACCACCATATCGGCTCTCAAGTAATGATGAGGCAATGTAAAGGAATGAGATGAGAATCTGGTGAACTGTACAGGAACAATAATTTTTCCCCAGTATCAACAAAACGACGGAGTTAGTCATCGACTTCAGGAATCCGAATGAAGAAAATAATGAAGAACATTTCTTCATCATCGCCATCGACATTAACGGGGATGATAAACAAATGGTCGTGAACTTCAAGTTTTTTATTCGTTCAATGAACAAAAAGAAAACATGTCCTGGACCCTCCCCCCCCCCATACCTAGACTATATATATTGTTTTTAAAACACCACCAGTGCCTCTACTTTCCCAGAAGACTAAGCTGCTTCTACATGCCAGCGATGACATTCACCAACTTTTCACGTGCGCCCTAGAAATCATTCTTTCTGGTAGTGGCACACTTTGGAATGGCTCCACCTCTCCCAGGACAGAAAGAATCTGCAAAAAAAAACCGTGAATGAGTTCAAATCCATCACGCAAGCCAGCCTTCCGCCCAATGACTCTCTCTGCACTTTCTGCTGCATCAAGAAACAACCAGTCTAATTAAGGACTCCACACACGCCTGACATCCATTCTACCTTCTTCCGTCGGGAAAATGCTAGAGTGTCTGTGGTCACGTACCCACCAACGCAAAAACATATTCACTCTTAACATCCGACCTTTGAATGGATCTTGCTTGTATTCAGCTGAATTTTCCGTCCAGTTATGACAGTAATAGTACATTCTGCTCTCTCTCGTTTCCTTCTCCATGAAAGTTCCGCGGTGTCTGTATGGTCCGCAAAAGCAATACGATTGAACCAATACGAGTACATTTGGCAACAGTAATTCAATTCAAATCCGTTTGCTGAGTTTTCTTTCTGTTAGCGTTAATGCTGATTTCATTCTGTTTATCCTTGTTGTCGTATTGACTTTGAACTAGCACTGCACAATATTAACATTCTACAATGAACATTTGCACAATGTGCATTAGAATAACTTCTGCCTCTATTGGGTTGAATTTGCAATTGCCTGGCCACATTTTCTGTACAAATAGTACTAGCTTCATTTGCTGTATAATTTGCTACACGTTTAAATCTTGCAGTCAGGTTATAGATAGATAGCTTACTTAACGTATTTTAGTTATTATTCGGTAATTCTTAAGCAATGCCCCTTACTGTGACATGACAACGATCATATGTAAGAATGTGTAAAGCCCCATTTAAAACCAGATTGTATGTTTAAATTTATTTCTGATTTATGGTAATTGCGTTTCTTTTTCCCAAAAATGACACTCTTTGAGGAGAGTGAAAATGCGATGTCGCAAAGATTTTCTTTGCTTTTTGATCTCTTACCTCATTTCACTATTCTGTCTCCCTTGTTAATTCTACAAGGGAAATCAAATTTCGGAAGTCGAAAATTATACTTTTTTTAATCCTTAAACTGATTTTCATAGTTGTACACACCTACTATGACGATTGATTAGAAAATTCTTCCATATAATGCTTTCATTTGCCATTCGACTCTTCTTTCTTGATGTTCGTAATTAATCGCAAATCATTGTTCGTGAATACGTCATACTAGTGTGCTCCCTTTCTGAACCTAATTCGTACTGCAGTGGTAAATTCTAGGAATTCATTGTATGAACTGCTTTTCAGGCTGTGTTTTCCATATGTGTTCTGATACTTGACCAACAGCTTCTTACCGTGTCTTTCTTGTACATATCGTTCCAGTATGTGTGTGTGCCCATATATATATATATCAAACACGTTAAATATTTCCATTAGAGAAAGCTTACATGTAGAATTTCAAAACAATAATTAACAATATTGACTTTCAAGCCAATGCCAGATCTCACAACAGCGAAAGTTCGAACGTTCAATCAAAGGGTTATCCTAACAGCTTAGATGTAGTTTATATTCGTTGTCGATGTAAAATTTCATTTGTTATTGTCTAACTGCGCCCTGCATTGAATTTCACATTGATGCTGGAGTGGCTATCGGAACATATGTGACCATTTTATATGCGGACAAGTAATTTAACTTGTTAAAGCTGAGACATGCAAATAAAGAACGAGACTTGAACTCTGATGTCGTACCATTAAGCCACGAGCTTTAGCTACTAACACACTCATATTTTGTTTTCCTACTTGTTGTAGCTTATTGAATTAGACATTAATTATCTTTTATGCAACAAGCCTGTTCTCACGTGCATAATTTTCAAATGAACTGCATTGTTTTCCTCTCTAAGGGCTTATTTACAAGACTGGCCAAAAGATTATTCCACAATATTGGGATGAAACTAAACGCCAATATGTTTCTGCAAAATTTCCAACTACTGTTTTCCGAGACAAATAAATCGCCCAAGTGATTCGTAACTGCGATAAATCCTCAAATGCTCTTTGCATTCTGCTGAGAGTTTCCAACATCAAGCCACAATGCCGCCTCAATTTCGTTCATTACTTTATAATGCGTCCATTCACTGCTCGAATCCTAAGTGCGGAATCTCATTGCCAGCACAACGTTTGCAATTGGTACAAAATGAACACATCATTACGACGCTTCTCCTCTCATTGAAAATCCAAACATATGCAAAAAACAGAGACACGAGAATGACTAAATATCATATGGTAGGCGCCATTTGCTTCATACATTTGTGATCAAGTCTTCCTGTACTGATTCCTCTCACAACAAAACAATCTTGTTAGTACCGCTTACTTTAATGGCAACGGCTGGACTTGTTCAAAAAATAATGTCCGGCCGCCTGTGTCCACCTCAAACGCAAGCACACAATTCTGAACCGATTACTATCTAAATTAGATGGCTGTATATTATGACACACAAACAGATCTTGCAATATAACGTCGATGGAGCTTTACAAGCACCGACTTCAGGCCAAACCTTCTGCAGATTCACTGTTTCGTGGGTCGAATTGCCGCTTGCTCACCAACGCGAGTGTTTGAAATCTATTTTTCTGAAGAATACAACAAGAATATATCACACTGTGTTTTCTTAGGAATGTTGTGCTTCCAGAAATTAGACTCTAATTTTGAAATGTGTCAGTCCTGCACCACGACGAGCATTCAATTTTCAATTTCCACTGAGGGTGTCATAAGCAGAGGCATGCCAGCTGGACATTACTGCTTCACATACACACTCTGAATCAGCGATGATGCGAGTATGCTGGATGTAGCTTCTCGGAAGTCTACGTTATCAATTTTGCACATTTGAACACTACCTCTTTGCCTGACATTCAATTCACTGAACAAGACCGCGTTTGGAATCTGAATGAATGAATCAATTTGACTCCAAAGGGAACCTGGAAGGCCATTTTCTATCAAAGCCTGATTGCCACGTCATGTGTTATTTTCGCTTGAAACCTTCACTCCGCAGATCCACTTTATAGTTTTCACTTTTTATAGATTATATGAAAAGTACATATCCCGGATTGTTTATTTTAAGATTGCACACGCGTTTCTGCATTCTCCCTTATGCTCATTGTTTCTCTTCAGTAGCCGAGTTTTTCTTTAACTCATGCAATTTTCCAAAAATGAATTGTTTCCTCTCTAAGTGCTAAAAATTAATCGAAACGACCAACGACTATATGTTGGGGGCTTCATGTTGTTCAATTTATCTCATAGAAAATTGTTGATGCGCACGTCAATAGGAAATTCTATATTTTTAAGAACTTTAATTAATCTTTCCGCTTTTAATCAGTTCTGCATATTTTGTACATCCTGTTCTACATTAAGGTACAAGTAAGCACCACGTCAGAGGAAGCAAAAAAAAAAACAGGTTCATCAGTAATCCAATGGGATACATTGCGGAGGAAAACTATGTGTCTTTATTATAGATTAGGTGAGGTGTCAACGTCTGTTGATAACTTAAATGACTAAAATATAACGCACTCAGAAATTCGTTTAAAGTCTAGATTCTGTATATTGATCCGTTCAGTACCAGTAATCTTTTGTTTCAGTGTCTTTGTGGCACAACGCCTTTTTTATGATAGTGGGCACCTGTTGCAACATTATCAACAATATCAGTTAAAAAGAGAAAAATGTAATCAAACTGGAAAGCGAAAATCGTAATTTGAGTAGAATTAGTTGTACTTAAATTAACAAATTGGGGAGGCAGTGTTTTAGTCATCAATCATTTGCAAGGAACACTTGGATTAACTCTACACAGAAAAAAAAAAGTTGTGCAATGGTATGAAGCCATCAGAGATTCCCGGGGAGACAATTATTCTACAGGTTAAACCTATCTCGGGTAACAAATATCAGTAACATATAAAAGTGTGCAATATTGACTGGTATAGTGAGTTGTTACTCTTCTATTTATATTTGTGTTTATGTTCATGAGATTGCATCACTCATCAAAGCAAGGTTTTTAACACCATTTTACATTATGAGCGATTCGCTTGGAAAATGAAGTCTTGAGATTAACGATAACACTTGACGGATTTATTTGATTAATCATTGTCAGATTTATTAGCATACAGTAAAATGTATTATTTCTTGCGCACTACACCGAAAGAGCATATCATTCACAAAGAAAGACGCGAGAAAGTGCAGAACGCATTGTTACGGTCGTAGCTGAGTCGTAGAAAAAGTTCAACTTAATGCAAGTTAGTGTATTCAAGAGTCTGACATTAGCCGAAAAAAAAAAGTTCTTGAAACAGTGGTACGTGACCTTAGAATTGTGTAACTTTTCTCACGGAAGAAGTTGGAAGAGAGAATGTTTGGGGTGTGCGGATCTTAAACTGTGTTGGCTTCTTTGCCGTGGCGACGGGAAGTGTAGTCAGAGTCAATGGATGGGATAATGGGTGAGTGATGTATTGGGCAGCATTCGCATATTTTTTGTCGTTTCTTTCTGCCTTGGGAAGAGCAGAATCCATTCCAAAGTGTGAGACAACGACAAAAAATAGTTTTTTTCTATGTTGCTTCTGAACAATTTGGTCAGAGTCGTAGCTGACATGTCTTCTGAGAGTCTCAAGACATTGGTGGGCTTTCTTAACTATTGCTGCAGGAGGCGATGGTGGTGGTGGGGTGAGGGGGTTGGGGGGCTGGTCAGTTTGTTGGCGAACTGGACACCTGACAAAATTGAAGCTATCGACCTTTCAACTTCGTCCCTGTAGACGGAAAGAGGAACATGTTCTCCCCTATTCTTCCTGAAGTCTATGCCAATCTTCTGCGTTTTGTTAACATTTCAGGAGCGATAGTGTCGCCTCACCAGTTCTGTATCTCATTCCTGTACTTTTGTTTGTAATTCTATGAGATCCTACCCACGACGGTGGCGCTGTCAGCAAACTTAAAATTTTTGGCCACATAGTCACAGACGTATAACAAGTATCTCATGGGACTGAAAACATATCCGACGCTGAGATCAATCGTACAGGAGGTCTGGGTGTTTAATAAACTTACTAACTGCAGTCTGTGGAATATGAAGTTCAGAATCCAGCCGGAGAGGGAGGAGCCGAGGGTCAGGCGATAGAGGTTGTATTTGAGTTTTCTAAGAATAATAATGTTGAAGACTTATTAATCAATAAATCGGGGTCTGACTTTGTTATCCTGCCGGGACAGGGAGATTGTGCCTGCTGTGGGTCTATTGAAGAGGCAGGTAAACCCAAGCTGATCCAGGTAATTTGGGTGGTTGGACTTGATTCGCACCGTGATTAGCCTTTTGAAACACTTCATAATGACGGCTATCAGAACGCCCCGACGATTGTCGTTAAATCACGCTGCTTGGCTTTTCTTAGGTACCTGGAGGATATTCGTCCTCTTGAAGCAGGGAGCGACCACAGATGGTTGTAAAAAAGGTTTGAAGATTTCTGCGGATCCCCATCCTCTACCCCCATCGATCACTGTAGCGTTGCAGCGAACCCTCTCCCCCATTCGTCCAGTCCCACATTGGTTCCTCGCCCAAGTCCCCACTGGCCTCTCCCATAACCCCCAGAGGTCTCGTCCCCTATTTGCCCGCCCCGTTGCCTTATCTGTTGGGCATTGTCTACTTGGAAAAATGGTTGATCTGTAGCCAGGGTGACACTGAGTCTGGGACTGCCAAGTGGTATCGCTTGCCCTCGCAATCCCCTGGGGGCCACAAGAGCCTCTTATTCTACTGGAGAGTCAAGTTGCCTGTTCCCTGTTCATACGTTGAAAGTCGATTCCTCGCGGAAGAAAATATTTCCCACGGAGACCGTAACAGTTATAACCGACTGAATGCCGGATTCACTAATGACAATAAATTATCCTGCCCCTTGCCGAATTGCGATATTGGGCTGACTGTGCCACAAATAATTTTACTTGCGCCAGTCAGGTAAATCGTTTACACCCTTGTTTACGACCGTATAGCATGATGAAAATGGAGGCAGCCCGATGGTAATATCTCAGCGCTACTCTTCATCCTATCTTAACTTTTGAATCCACATGCACTTAACGGGACATTAAGTTTAACTATTCAACTGAAAAAAAAGACTGAGTCTGGGGGGCGGGGGGTGGTGGTGTGGGGCGGGAAATTAGCGTGGGGCAGGAAATATCCTGAATGTAGAATAGATTTTCAGCTCTGAAGGCAATTCCTTCTAGGTACATGTCTTGCCATCCGAAGTCTTGGCCAAGTTGTCACTGACCAACAGAGGTTGCCCATGTCTTTTATCCAAAAATGATCCACTCGCCTCCACAAGATTACCTGTTTCCAGCCAACTTTGTAACCAGAAACCGATATCATGGCTCGAAAACCCACTGAAACTATATTAAACGACATTATTGTGGTCAGTTTACTCGACATGTTCTACAAAGAAATGTTATAATTTAAAGGCGCATGACTGACTTCAATTTAAACAACTTCCCTTACCCGATCAGCAGTGGAAAATTCAGATCACAGATCACAGACTTCATTAACAAGGATCGGGTGTAAATTAAATTCTGATCACACCTATCAGGATGCCGCGAAGACAGAATTTCCATTTTGAAGCCGTTCTTGCCAGTTTGGTTCCCAATGTATTATTGCAGCATTTCTTCCTCTATCCACAAATGGAACATTCATGGGGCACAAAATGCTCCCGTTGACTAGAGCATATGTTGATCAGGCTCCATTGCATGTTTTATTCTTTCTGTCACTAGCAATCCAGCACCTGGCTGGTGTTGCTGAGCGTCGTGCGTTTCGCCCTCCTCATCTTCCTCTACCTCTTCTCCTCCTCCTGTTTTCACTCCTGCTCTTTCTGCTGGGCGGCCTCCTGACCAGCAATGTATTATTTAGGCTTGAACATCCTTCTCCTCCATAAGGTTTCATCACTGCTAACTGACGTCGAAACAAAACGGTGCAGACGGAAACCACTTGCTCCATCGAGCCCACACCGAAACAACGCCACGCAGTAAAAATCCCTGCTACCACAGAGATTTACGCCGTTATTCGTTGAAACTTAGCATCCTGGAACACTGAGAGGCAACTTAGCATTGCCAATACACCGGTCCCACACATCTATGGTCAATGGGACGAAACCAGAACACCTAGGGAAAACCCTCGCAGGCACAATAAGAACGTGCAAACTACACACAGACAGTGATCCAAGCCGGAAATCTAACCCAGTTCCTTATCCCTGTGATACCGCCTCACAGAGAGTGCTAAACACTCTCATCGTACCACCCACTAACATCTACTTATTCCGGGGAAACTAACAAGCTCGCAGTAGCCCATGCCTATTTCACATCGCGAAGAAGGTAACGTACCTGATTCCAAAGCCTAATTAATCATGTCTTGTCGATCTCAAATTAACAAATTCAAATATAAAAAAGAAACAACGTAATAACGCTGAATATATCATGGGGTTGATGCAGGTTCATATCAGTGGCTGGTAGGTAGGTATACATCTGCAAACTTGATCAGCTGGACATAAAGTGAACGACTAACTCGTCAATGGGCGGAAATGTGTTGTGATAGGTAGTGAATTGTCCCCCTTAATATATTTGTTTTTTGCTTTTTTTTTCCTCAACAGAAATTACGAGGAAAGATATTGGTAATATTGGAACGCAATGATTGTATTTGCTACTCAAATCAGATATTTGCAATATGGCCAGTTTGGCATTCGAGACAAATTCAGGTCGAAATCAGATAAATTGTGCTTAAGATCTTGAATCGAGGAGTAGCACTGTTGGTAGATTGTAGCTTTGTTCTTCCAAATTAGCATTTAACAGTAGATTTTATAATCCTAGCTGAATTCATCAGTGTAAACTACCTCTAATTCCAAACGTAATGCGAAACAATGTGTAAACTTATTCTGCACATATGCACATTGAATATTTCTCTTACACAATGTTCAGGCAAATCCTTCTGATGTACACTCAGTTTTGGAATACATGAATGATGTTGAATAATGTTGCAACCCTCTGGCAGTCAAAGTCCAGTAAGAAGTCTCACGGCTCCAGGTGTCCACAGGAATCCTTATATTTAATCATGGAGGAGCTTAACATGTCGATGCAAATAAGTGTTGGACTTGGAATGAACTCTTCCCCAACTAAACATTCGGAAAACAGACGTATTCTCGGAAATAACATTCGAAAGAAGAAATGCCAGCCGAAGCATGTTTTGTTTTTATTTATCCAGTGACAGGGTGACCTTCATATTAGTAATTATAAATGATAGAAATGCTTGAAATAATAATTCAGTTGTATTTCAAGCAACACGTCAACACCTCACGATTGACCTGTATCGAGAAAAGAACCGCAGTTTTGTTTTGTCTTTTGAACAATGGATGTATACCATCACTGTTGCCCCGAAATTATCCACGTTTCTTCAAGTCTACATGACGTGCATCAGTGATGTCAATCACTCGGTTCCTGAAATTTTGACATTCTGCAGCAGCACGTCCCTCGAAGGACTACTCCGCCAAACCTTTCGCCTGTTTACTAGACTTTTATTTCATTTAATGCCAAAGTCGCCTCCAGACGTTCATCAACTTGGTCCTTTAAAAATATTGTTTCATCATTTATCATTAGCTTTGTCATTCACCATTTCAACTCATTTTGTCCTGCAGTTTGATGCCTAGATTTATTCATTGTCTACAACACGTTACGTAAGAGGAACGGCTGCAGCACATGGAACCTTCTGACTCCACCACCCCCCTCCCCCACACCGCCACCACCACCATACCTTCCCCACCAGAAAAAGGGGCATCTCGGTACAGATAGACAAAAAAAGGTTTCACGGAAAGTTCCCAGGCACCTAGATGCCTGCCAGGGTCCTCAAGGCCCTCACACTCTAGAAGACTATTGCCAGTGGCATCACGGTATATGGGACACCGTAGATACCTGGGCCACCTCCAACTCTGATGTGCATTCTGGATGGACCCGGATACTTATTTGTAGGCCAAGCAACGTTAGGAAGTTGTAGCAACAGTGAGATTGCACGAGTGGATGTCAGCATTAGATAGGTGATTAACTTGCTTCAGATTTGCCTCTAAAATGTATATCCTGACTCCAGGGAAGCTGCAAATTGATGCCAGTTTAGGAAGCGCACAAACAGTACTTCACGCAGAAAATGGTGGCGCTTAATAAATCATTGCCTGCAGCAATGCATTGGCATCCGTTTTTTTAACCGTCTACCACACATTCCCAGAACTAGTACGGGATTATCTTCACTTCTCCAGCCCACACGACCAACGGCACTCCATGCTGTTTTACTGATTCCTTGCCAAATATAGAGTCGTGTGCCCAGGTGTCAGCGTATTCAGGGACCATAGCTCAGTCTTGTTTGCGGCAAGGCACCATGAACATTAACTGCAGACAGAGTTGTCATTGCATCCTGTCCGATGTTGGAATCCGTGTGAAGCCAGAGCCATTCAAACTTCCGCTCACACACTCGCTAACTGTCCCTTTCGCCCTCCCCCTCCAGACGAGCCAAATCGCGACATAGACGGCATGAAATAGGCACTTCTGAACAGCACAGAACAGTTCGAAAGCAGAGACTTTACAAATCGCTGGTGCTCAATAATACAGAGCCAGTGTCCGTGTTATGCACGGAAGGCGGTTCCTCAATCGATCCAATTTCCCTGACTAAGGTGGTAAAGGAACGCAAGCTGGGTTGAGTAGTTGGAATTATGTAATCATATTCCCATGAAAGCAGAAACATGTACATTGACAATTCGCAAGCATAGGGCCCGATTTCACCTCCGTGTCGCGTCCATTTTCGGGGTGACATCTTAGTGAAGTGGATTGTAAGACGATTATGGCGATTCATGCACACGTCCACACAGATGCACAATTCACCAAGGCCTGATAATTTCCCGAAACGGGTGCTACGGCGATTTAAATGCATTCGTGTGCATTTAAATAGAATTAAAGGCGTGTTCTCCCAACGTTACAAACAATCTCCTCTTTACCATTGCTTTCGCGCGTCCACATTTCGCATGAAATAGATATGCGCGGCCAAGATCTGTCTCAGGCGGACCGGGTTCTGAAGAGGTAAATTCAGATCTTCTAACGGCTATCCAACTCAGATCGTTGCTGGGTGGAGGGGGGCGGGGCGGCTGGAGCGGAGGGGTTGATGGAAGGAGGCGGCACAGATCACTCTGGAGAGAGGGGCGTAGTGGAGAAGGGAGGCCAGATCATTTCTGGAAGGATGGGAGGGGGGAGGGGGGGCAGAAGAGGGACGCCAGATGTTCAAAGTACGAAGTGGGGGAGGAGGGAGGTCAGATTCTCTGGTAGGGGAAGAGAGAATCAGATCATAATCTGGCGGGGGAGGAGGCCTGGTCGTTCGCGTGGTGGGTTTGGAGGCGACTCAGATGTATCCCTGGTGGGCAGAGGGAGGAGAGGCCGGTTTGCTGTCTTGTCGGGGCGGGGAAGCGTGGCAGCCGACAGACTACTGGAACTCCGAGGGCCATTCAGTGGAGGTGGAAGTAGGGCAAAATGTTAGAATCATAGAAACACTGCAGTTTAGAAGGAGGCCATTCGGCCCATCGTGTCTGCTCCGACCACAATCCCACCAAGGCCCTACCCCCCATATCCCAACATATTAACCCGCTAACCCCTCTAACCTATGCATCTCAGGACACCAAGGGACAATTTCTAGCATTGTCAATCTACCCTTCCGCACATCTTTGTACTGTGGCTGGAAACCGGAGCAACAGGAAGAAAGCCACGCAGAAACGAGGACGATGTGTAAACTCCCCACAGACATTCACCCAAGACAGGCGTCGAACCCAGATCGCTGGAGCTGTGAAGCAGCAGTGTTAACCATTGTGCTACCTTGCCGGTAGCACACTGTGCAAATGTTGCCATCGGTCTGGATATTTGGGTGAAGTAGGATGTGTGCATAAGGGGGTAGTTATGTTGTGGGCATGGGGCGATATCTGTACGGTCCATCGCTCCTATTTTTAGTTTTGCTTCCAGGCGTCTTTCTTGAGGGAGCCATGTGACTGGGCCGCGTTTCATCAGTTATTTTCTCACCGCTCATGCGCAGTTCAAAGCTTCGCTCAGAGCTGAATTTCTTCGGGCAACATAAGCCCACCCACAGCGCAATGCAGATCCTCGACTACTTTTTTAAGCCTAGGTAATTATGGGGGTATCTGAAAACAGTTTTCAAGTCACATTTGAAGTACAATGTGGCATTTAGAATCAATATGGTAAAATCGGGCCCTTATGCTGCATTTCTGTTCGGGGCTTTTTTTTTACGTAGTGAAGTGGGAACAGGCCCGAAACGGTCGGCATCGCCGCTGGACGCTTCATGTCCAATTTTACACGCGCGACGAGACGGTAAGATCCTGATGACTGACCCAAACCTGAAATCAAACCCCAGTCCCTAACTCTATTAAGCAACATTGCTAACCAGTGTTCCGCGGGGCTTCTGTTCGGCAGGCTGTGGTTATTTTGTGGCCCTATAGGGTGGCTGAAAGCTTTCCATGAGATTGGCAAAGGTTATCTTTTACTACATCTGAATCATTGTGTGGGTTTGCTGTCATACTGCAGATGATTCTCAGTAGAACAATTAGTGCTTTTTCAAAATGTTTTATCACCGCTTTTGTGTTCTAGAAATAACTGAGCTGAAAGCAGGTGAGTGCATAGGTGAATAATGTGGTTCAAACTGGTTCGATGTAAAAATGATGAAAACGCAACTAAAAATGCGAAGTGAATGTTTTATTCACGATTAAATAACTTTTTTCAAAGGGACAGCTTTTCTCGGTTATGTGCTGTGCAGCAAATGTGAACAGACGTGCCCCGTCGAATTGGTGTCACATTAGTGGTTGGAGCGTTAGCAGCCATCCGCGGTAACTTTTATACTGACGTAAACCTAAAGGTTGAGGCTCAGCATTTGTTCTGCCCATTCGATTCAGGAAATTGCAGTTCAATTATTCATTTATCTCTAAACATAAAAATAGAACAGGACCAATTAACCTGAATGATGGATACAGTTCAATAATAGACATAGTGATAATAGAGCAGTCAGCGTGGTAGCAAGTGGACGGAGTGCACCAGAGTTCGAATGATTTGTAGAGGACACACATTCTCCTTGTCACTGATTGTGTAAATAAGTTGAAAACAATTATACAACTGATTTTTTTAAAAAAAGAAACAGGAGACTCGAGACGTGGACGATAACTGACGCTCTTCAAATGGAAGAGGAACATATTTGCTCGAATTGGAATGAGGATAACGAATATTATTGCAAACAGATCAGCAATCAATACAAGCTTAAACGTGTATATATTTTGTTTGTGTGTTAGATGCATCACACCAAAAAAAGAATCAACAAAGGGAAAAATGTAAAAATGGTGAAATGAAATGATGAAGTGCCAAAATGAACTTCTCAATACGTTGAATCGACGGGATATTTACTGCAGTCAAATTCCAAATATTAGCTTCAGTATGCAATTCATTTTGCGTTTACCTGAAAAGAAATGTTTGCGTGCTTAAAACAATTATTGTTTCCTTAATTATACATGGACCAAAGATATAAATAAATCACGTGTTGATATTTGGTAATGTTTGATGTTCACCTTTCTGCTATTCTTTTTCTATACATTAAATTTGTTTCGCTCAATGCATTTGACTTGCAATTACTCCATGCATTGCTGGGAAATGAAAGGCACGCATGACTTGTCAATAACCTATTTTTTTCTTGTTAGGACTTTGGAGTGTTAAATGCATGTGAAGTTAAAGTAACGTAATTGTAAATCGGTCTTCACTGTTCTGAAAGGTTCTTCTGTTGAACTGAAATACATTTAGAAGACATACATTTAAGTCATTGAAGTTTGCATTTTTCCCCTCGGGCACACGGATTTCTCTTTAACGTTACTGATACTTATATAATTGTACACTCTTCCGAAAAGCTAAGGTGTATTTTGCTTTCCTCTAAGAAAAAGCTTGCATTTGAATTCAGTTATAATACTTGAAGATTGGAAAGATCGCGTCTTTCCTTGCGACAATTATCATCCAGAGGTGAAGATATAAAGACGAAACAATAGTGTTATTTTAGTTTCTTGGAAGAAGGCGACCGAAAAGGAAAATAACTGTTGTGCATAATCGGTCCTCATAGAAAGGACAATGAGAAGAAAGATACAGGCCTCCAATGAAAGAAAATTGTTCTAAAAAGTTGAACGTTTCAGGACAAATGCGAGCAAGAATGGCAGAGATTGAAATTCGTCATTTTCAGTCAAGTTCAATTTGCACCAAAAAAACAGTTCCACCAAGTTTCAAGCTGAAACAGAGCAGACAAAACATGGGATTGAATTTTTTTTAAAGAGCCAAACTACACAAGGAGACCTTCAGGACTGTGAAACTAGATCATGGCCTTTGTAGATGGCTACACTTCGATTTAGCAAATGAAAGCAATTCCAAGGCATCTGATTAGAATGAGATCCGCCGCTTAGTCCCGGTGTTCTGCTACCGCAGATTTACTTTGTTTTCTTTATATGCGCCACGTAATGTCCGTGACGAGAGTAGAGTAATATAAATGTTGTCAAATTGATACTTAATACAAATGTAGAGATGTCTGTAACGTCATGCAGCATATGGAAATCACTTCAGCGGTGCCGTGCTTCATTCTTTGCAACATCATGCCCTGTTTTAGAAGTGTTGTTTTATTATCTGACACCTGGTTTTCCAAGTGCTTATGAACACGCAGCAGCACTTACACGACCCGAAACCATTTTGGTAAAAAGGCTAAAAGGTCTCAATCTTGAGCTTCCCCAAATACACTATTGAGGACAATGTGATTTATCCAACCGCGTGTGTGAAAACAGTTTACAAACGAAATGAAAATAGGCACCACTCGAATTCCAACATTAGTCAACGGGATGCAGCAGCATTCTGTAGATGGAGACCACGTCAGGTAATATTTCATGCTCTTTCATAGGATCCTGCTCTGCTTTCAGTGCCTGCATTTGCCATTTCGTCAGTGTAAGATACGTCACAACAATAGACTGAAGCAGAGGAAGCGTATGTTTTCCTAAGAAGAATCCAACGAATCTTTTATTGAAAATTCGAGTAACTGCGATCGTAATATACTAACCGTGTAGGTTTTTTTTCCCTAATTTATGAATTGTATGACGATGCTTGTGAGCTTTTGCATCAGGGGAAGATGCAATGAGATTAATGGGCGCACGCTGGCACGCACCTCATGCTTTTGGGTATATATATATATATATATATATATATTGTTATCCTACTAGAAGGAAGCAAATAATGAACTGTTCCTTATGAAAATGAACACTCCTTACTCTGGTGTAGCATTCATCGGCTCACAGGCATAAAGAAGTCGTGTGGCAATTTGCCTAAAATGTGGTTTTTCGCAGAACACTAGTTACAAGGCCGAATTATACAGGGATCCTATTAACAAGGTAAAGCGAATCTATTAGCCGAAATTACCGTGGACACTGTTTACCGTTGACACAGATTCCTCGAAACAACATTGGCAGAGAGTGACTCACAGCCATGAGAGCGAAAGGATTTTGTTATCTGAGAGACATTTATGGAAATTCAGATTGGTGCAGCCACTGTGACTCATTCACCCATATAACACTATCTCCACGAAATTGTCGCAGGCTGCTCATTGTATTGGACTGATAGTAGAAAGGAATAATGGCATGCACGGATATATGTCCCACCACGTCTTATCTTGTCAACAAGTTGAAGTGTTTTCCCAATGTCTGTCTGATCGTATACGATCACCCCTACAGGACAAATTACAAACGAATTTCAGTGTTCAGATCCATTCAGTTACCAATTCTGACGAAGTGAATGAAAATTCATGTTATTGCCTCCATTCTTTTGCATCGACAGTCAGATACTTAATTAATTGTATGTCCCGAAGCCAAATGAAGAAGACTGCCTCGCTCAACAAGCAGCCAGCAGAATATAGAAACGAGATAGGAATACATTCCAGGAAAACATGATTGCTCAAATAACTAGCCGAACGTCAGATTGTGATCAATAATAAATCTGCCCGCCGCCATTATCTCAAAATGACCCTTGTAATGAACTATGTTCTATGCATTTGAATTCAAATATGTTCTATTTTTCATGCATTTGAATTCTGCCACCTCTTCACACTTAGAATAAGAGGGAAATAGCAGCGTAATGACGTCATTGTTTTTTTTAGAACCAAATGGACAATCATCTTATGGCGTAAAATTTAATCATCAGCCTTAACGCAACAAATAGAATCCGGTAATAAGTTTACAATAGCTTTCGTTTTCATCACGTGGCTAAACAGAATCGTGTTGCACGCTAATTCAACAGAAATGCAGAATCCACTGCTCTGTGATAGTGTGTGCTTATTGCATTACATGCCACTGGGCGATCTCTATTGATAGAGCGCGTATCAGTGCTTGGAAGTGTGTTGTTCTTTCTGAAATAAACATTGCAGAGGATTTTTCTTCATAAAATAAAAACTGTGCCGTTACCCAGTCCTGGCTCGTTTCAAAATTGTGAAGCATCAATTTCCTCAATGAGAATCCATGTTTATCCATTCCCGACGCCTTTCAAACATCAGCAGGAATGGAACACTTGGAGAGTTACAACACCGACGACTGGACGAAAGGAAAACAAGATCTCCATTGACATGCAATTCAGCAACTCTAGTACTGAACGTACCGCTGTCTGTTTTCTCTCTCTGAACGTCAGTCAACTTGTTCCGCACCAATGCACAGTTGCAACAATTAGTGTTCAAAGAACAAAGAGAACAAACAAAAAAGAACAAAGAACAACACAGCACGGGAAACAGGCCCTTCGGTCCAACGAGCCCGCGCCGCCGTCCCGTTGTCTCAGTGACCTATTCATGATTTTAGTCTACGCCTAAAGGATCAGGGAGGTCCAATACAGGGACAATTTGTTACCCAATCAATCAGCCTAAAAGCACATTTTTGGGATGTGGGAGGTTCGCCAATCATTTCAAATAACTGTTCCACTAAGCTCGACCGGTGTTGGCTACAATGAACTCATTTTGACAACTGCAACGAGACACTTTTATTTTCTGTTCTGAGGTCTTTTCCGAAAGATCTCTATTAGAGTGAACCTGAGTTTCCATTGAATACGTTTACTTAATATATTACAGCGCATACAAAAGCAAAAAGCAAAACTTTACAAATTTTCCAAAAATGTACCTATTATTTATCTGATAAAGGAGATAGGGACTGAACAGCTTTAATACAAGCATGGTGTAAACTCGCTCCACTCTATTTCAGAGACAATTGAGATCAGATACGGTCTAATATTCGTCATGCACCATGTGGGTATGTTATAATTGGGATTACAGGGACATGTCCGCAGCTAACCAAGGGTTGCAATTAAATGTCTCGGGGTATTTTTTATTTAGGAAGGACAGGCAAAACGGAAATAGTGGTGCAGTGGCGCTGCTGGTTAAGGAAGAAATTAGCACAATTTGGAAAATGATATTAGCTCTGACAACATGGAGTATGTATGAACAGATTTGTGAAATACTCAGTGTCAAAAGTATTAGTCGGTGTCATGTAATTGACCCCCACGTTGCAGTGGCGATGTGGGGGGAATGACATTAAACACGAAATTAAAGATGATAAGGGAGTATCATGGGTGATTTTAATCTGCACTTAGATTAGGGAAATCAGATTAGCCAGAATATCAGAGAACAGGAAATCTGGAGTGTATCCGGCATGTTTTGCTTGGTAAAATCTGGATGAACCAACTAGATAGCAGAGTTTCATAGATTGGGTAGTGTGCAATGAGATAGGAAATATCTAGCAATACGAGATACCTTAGAGATGAGCAACCATAATATGATGGAATGGTTTCTTTTATAAAGATGGAGAGTGAAGACGTTGATTGAGAGACGAGAGTGCTGACTCTTTATAAAGGATACTATCGGAAATGAGGCGTGAGTTGGTCTTGATAGATTGGGGAGAGTTACTTTCGGGGATAACAGTGGATAAGGAATGGCAAACAGTCAACGAACGCACGAAGGAAATGCAGCATCTGTTTATTCTTGTTTGGCAGGAAAAAAAAATGGTTAAAAGAGCCAGTCGATTGCTTTGAACGGAAATTAGAGGGAGTCTCTGATCGGCATGGTACCATAAGAGGGAGTCACTGACGCTTCACAGAGCTCGGGGTCCAGGTTCAATTCCCACTTGTTTCACTGTCTGTCTGGAGTTTCCACGTTTTCCTCGTGCCTGCGTGCGTTTCCTTCGGGTGTTCCTGTTTCCTCTCACAATCGGAAATACATGCTTATGAGGCGCATTGGCCACGCTGAATGACCCGTCAGTGTACCGGACAGGCGCTTATGTGTGGCGACTAGATGGCTTCCACGGTAACTTCACTGCAGATTTAATGTAACCCTACTTAAGGCAATTAAACTTTACTGTTACTACTAATCGCACTACTAAAATAGAAGCATATAGTTTGACCAAGAAAAGAATATGAGGTCTGAGTTTTGGGAGCAGTTTATATTTTTTTTAATCGACGAGATGTTTGATAAAGATGGAAAACAGGCAAGATGAACATAAGCTTGCAGGGAACATGAAAACCGACACAAAGAGTTTCTATAGACACACAAACGGAAATAAGGTTATTCAGCCAAATATATGTTCCCTTCAGAGAGTAAAGGGGGAATGTTTAATAGGGGACAATGAAACGTGAGAGCAAAATAATGTACACTTTAGTCCTGTCTTCACAGCAGATGACACTAATCAAATGCCCAAAAAATGGGGCATGCAGGATTTTGTCAGAGAGAAAAAGTGAAGGAGATAAGTATTAGTTGAGAAATGGTTCTGGAAAGGTAGATGGGATTGAAGGAGGATAAATCCCTAGGGACTGGTAATCTACATGCCAGAGTAGCTAAGGAAATGACTCAACAATTAATGGATGTATTGGTGCGATCTTCCAGGATTCTTTCGAATCTGGAAGAGTACCTCAGATTGGAGGGTAGCTCCAATATTCAAAAAGGGGAGTAGAGAGAAAATAGAGAATTATAGACCAGTAAGCTTAACACCAGAAGTGGGAAAAAATCTCAAATGCATTACCACGGAATTTGATGCAGAACATTTAGAAAACAATGGCAGCATCACACAGAGTCAGCATGAATGTTTGAAGGGAAATCATGCTTCCCAAATCTATAATAATCCTTTGAATGTGTAATTCGTGGACTCGACGGCGAGGGGTTGGGGCTGGCATTTGAACATTTGCACATTCAGAAAGCAGGAGATAACGTCCCGCGTAAGACATTATTGTGCAAGATTAGAGTACATGGATTGGGGGAAGTGAATTGACATTCATAGAAAACAGCATGGCAAAGAGGAAAGAAAAAAATACGAATTAGTGGGCGTTTTTCAAATTGGCAGACTTTAACGTGACGGTTGCAACATAGATCGGTGTTGGGATTGCAGCTATTCACAATACGTATTAATCATTTGGGTAAGGGAACAAAATGTAATATCGCAAATTTGCAGATGATACCCAGTTCGTTGGAAGATGAACTACGACGAGAATACAAAGATCATACAGATTGATCTGGAAAGTGTGGGTGACTGGACAGATCAATGGCAGATACAGTATAATTTGGAAACGTCAGGTTATTCACTTTGGAACCAAAAACATAAATGCAGATTACTCCCTCAATGTTTCTAAACTGGGAAAGGAGAGCATCCAGTGGGACCGTGAATGCCATGGTCCAGGTCCCACCATGCAGTCACTGAAGATAACCATGCAGGTGCAACACACATCCAAAAAGGGAAATTACATTTTAGTTTTCATTGCGAGAGATTATGAGTACCGGAGAAGGGGTGTGTTGTTGCAATTATACAAGCCGCACATTGTGCACATTTTTGATCTCCTTTTCTGATGAAGGATGTTCATGTTCTCCAGGGATTGCAGCGAAGCTTTACTAGACTGAATTCGATGATGGAAGGACTGGTGTATGAGCAGACATTGACAACGTATTGTGTGTTTATGCTGGAGTTCAGACGAATGAGGTGGAATTCTCATTCTAACAGGACTCGACAGAGTAGATGCATTGAGGATATTTCCGATGGTGGAGGAGTCCAGAACTAGTCATCACAGTCTGAATAATCAGCGTAGACCCTGTAGAGAGGGGACGACTGATCTTTCCTTGACTCAAAAAAAACGGTTTGTCTATGCTATTCATTACCACAGGAAGTAGTTCATGACAAATAATTGAATGCATTTTAGAGGTAGATTATAGGACTTCGGCGGATGGTATCAAAGGTTATGGCAAATAAAAGGATCCAGGATTATGCTATTGAGTTGCGTTATCACTCATGTTCGTAATGAATTGAGGACAAAGTTCGAAGAGCCTCTTCCTGCTCCTGTATTTTTGTGTTTCTATGTTTCTATGTTAATACATTTTATGTACGTGTCACAAGCAGGCTTACATTAAGACTGCAATGGTGTTAGGCAAAACTCCCATGCACTGCTGATGCCTGTTCGGCTCACTGAGGGAAAATTTAGCATGGTCAATGGATGTAACTGGCGGATACGTCGGGCAGTTTGAGGAAACGCGACCATCCAGACAGAAGCCATGTAGAAATTTGAGATTGTGCCGCCTCAGAAGAGACAGTAACTAAATACGCAAAACTCTCATGCACTGCTGACGCCTGTTCGGTTCAATAAGCGAAAATTCAGCACGTCCAATGGGCCTAACTGGCAGATATTTCGGACAGTTTGAGGAAACCCGAGCATCCGGACAGAAAACATGCAGACGTGTGAGAGGCTCAGAAGAGACAGTAAGCAAAAGTGGGAATCAAAAACGGTTCCCTGTCGATCAGAGACAGCAGTACAAACCTTTGCGACAAAGGTAGGTTCCCACAGTTCCTCAGATGTGACTGGAGTTTCTTTCTCTCCACAGGTGGCTGGGGAAAGCCAGGGCCCTGTGGTGATGTTAGCTCTACCTGGAAATAACAAGGCAGGGAAGTCAGTTGCGCAAGTCTACAATCAAAGAACTGTGTTCCAGCATTTCATGAACATTATTTTTTTTATGCTAATCCTAAATCGAGGGGTGCGTCTTAAGGAGGTTTGTTACGTTGAAACGCGTATATACTTATGAAAGTTCAAACAATTGCTTGTTTTTTTTTTGTTGTTTGGATTTTCTTTTTGCTATATAATTTAACTGTATTCTTACATATAGTTGGTAAAAAATCTCCCCCATGGGACACTTGAACCATACCCACATTGAAATATCGTATGGTTACACTGGCCAAATTCACATTGTGAGATTTATATAGATGATCTGGAGGAGGGAACCGAGTGCAGGGTGTCTAAATTTGCTGATGACACCAAGATTGGGGGAAAGGCAAATTGTGAGGAGCTGTGGAGAGTCTGCAGAAGGATCTAGATAGGCTGGGCGAATGGGGCAGGAAATGGCAATTGGAATTTAATGTTGGCAAGTGTGAGGTGGTCCACTTTGGTAGGAGGAATGGTAGGAAGGACTATTACTTACGTGGCGAAAAACTGCAGCAGGCGACGGTGCAGAGGGACCTCGGGGTCCTTGTGCATGAGTCGCAAAAACCCAGCTTGCAGGTGCAGCAGGTGGTCAGGAAGGCGAATGGGATGCTGGCCTTCATAGCGAGGGGGATTGAATATAAACGTAGGGAGGTCTTGCTGCAGCTGTATAGGGCATTGGTGAGGCTGCAGCTGGAGTACTGTGTGCAGTTTTGGGCGCCGCACCTGCGCAAGGATATTTTGACCCTGGAGGGAGTGCAGAGGAGGTTTACTAGGCTGATACCGGAGTTCAGGGGATTGAGCTATGAGGAGAGGCTGAATAAACTAGGCTTGTACTCGTTAGTGTTTAGAAGAATGAGGGGAGATCTCATTGGGACGAATAAGATGATGAATGGGATGGATAGGACAGAGGTGGAGAGACTGTTCCCGCTCAAAAAATACAGTAGGACTAGGAGGCACAGCCTCAAGATAAAGGGGAGTTGGTTTAGAACAGAGTTGAAAAGGAACTTCTTCACTCAAAGGGTGGCGAATCTCTGGAATTCTCTGCCCGTTGAAGTGGTGGAGGCTGCCTCGCTAAATATTTTTAAGAAACGGGTTGATGGGTTTTTGGTAAGAGAAGGGATTAAGGGTTATGGGGAGAGGGCGGGAAGGTGGAGCTGAGCCACGACAGATCAGCCATGATCTTATTGAATGGCGGGGCAGGCTCGAAGGGCCAGATGGCCTACTCCTGCTCCTATTTCTTATGTTCTTATGTTCTAATGATTGAAGAGGAATTGATAAAACACATTTTAATTCCTGACCTGATTGGTAAAATCATTAAACAGGGCAGATTACAAACTCTCTGCATCATTCTCAGATGGCGTTCCTGGTGAACATGATGTAGAGAATCTGATTGGCATTGTTGTCATTCGACTACTGAGCGAGAAGCTCATTGCCATGTTCTGGTGATCTGCTTTCAAAATCCAATCTGGCAGATGTTGAAAATCGATTAAATACATATTCTTTGTTGAAAGACTGAAGGTGGCAGAACCAATAATGTTGATTATTATGCAAGATCATTAATGCACGCTCGCTATATTAATTGTCATCCCTACCTAGCCTGGTCCACACATGTTTCCGAATATATTCCACTTCAAAGAACACTCAGACACTGCCATGTTTGTTGAATTTACACGACGTTTGAAAGTTCAATGTTTATCATCAGACCTAAGTGTGTTGCTAACAGCGCAAAACGATTTGGTCGAATGCAAAACAATTAAGTTGACAGTGGGAACTGATACACGTGAACCAAACAAACTCCTAACATAGGGGAATATGTACGCATGTCTAACCGCATGTGTGGTGATATGGTAGACTTCACGATCAAGACACCACCTTTTGGCTATAGTAACTCTCCAGAATGTTGGCAGACCTGCTGAGATTTCACAGCATTTTCTGCTCTTATTTGTATTGCAACATCTGTATTATTTTGTTTGTTTTCACAAAAAAGATTTCCTGCTTTTTCCATCCCGCTGATGCTGCTTGTTGCAAAGTTTTGATCAATGGCAGCGTCGGTAGGAATCAGAACAACTCATTGCTTCTGTAATCCACAAACGGAGGACGCCCAAATGTTGTACCTGCATGCAAATAAGCGAATGTATTTGTTTCCCTCAATCTCACGTTTAATTTACACATCTAAAGCGCTCTCTGCACATTAGAAATGCAGATTCAACAACAATCAAACACTCAGTGCAATTAAAATTGCATTTTTCCCTGATAATGCAAGAATAAAGTTTGCTTCTATTCGTTACCTGTTCAATGCAAGTTCAGTAATGGCAACATCAGTTACAATTACAAAATAATTACTACATAATCGATAACGCATATGCAAACTCAAAAAAATTAACATTCCACAAACGGCAAGAAATGGTCAATCGATGCTATCGATGTTTTTCTTTATTTGCTCGTCAAGCAATTTCCCTTGGATTCTGCTGTTAGGTAGCTGACAACTCGAGTATTTAAGACAGTGACTCCGAGATTGCTACGATTCTGCAACTATCGTGTTCATAACAGCGAGAACAGGTCAGGTCAGCTAATACCTTTCCCTGGGGAAATTTCAGGCATTAGCCTCGTATTTTAAGCAACCCGTAAATATCACATTAACAAAACAAAAACTAACAAAAAAAAGGGCGAGTGTCTTCAAGTCGTTTATGCAGAGATTAAGGCATTTTGGCCATTTTCCAGAATTTTGCCCCCACAGCTGTCCCGATTTCGGGGCGAGAGTGGCTCGGAGAATGGGATTCCCCGTTGCCTTCGAGCGAGTTCGAATGAAACTTGGATGGACGTGTCGGCACGGCGCACTGTCGAATCAATCTTGTCCTCTTCATTATTTATCAGCGTTTTATTTCTGAAATGTGTCAGTAAAATAATATTCTGGTCTAACAATTTATGCACTGTTAGTCACAGACTGGCAATATAGCTCAGAATTTAATGATCTTGATCGACATGTTCATCTATCGTACGTGCCAAGTTCAACAGTTTTCACTTATTTCTTCACAAATTTTGAATAATCCCTTTTTGCTCTCACTTAAAAAAAAATTGCAGGTACTCTTTGAACGATTTCCATTTCAAATAAAATTGAATAAAAAAGTTGAGAACCTGTGTTTTAATAGTGTACACATGCCACAGCATAATAGTGCACACGTGCCACAATCAGTATAGGTTTCCTATTTCATCCATCTACACGGATTACTGGACTCTTCATGAACGTCTCTGCAGATAACTTGCCATTGAACTATTTGTGGTGCCTTGTTTTCAGGATAATATGACACGATTTTATTTTTTGGCACATTTGTAGATCAGCGAAGCAGACGGTTTGTTCGAATAATTAATCTTATCATGTTCCGGAATTTAACTTGATGTGATAATAACTATCAAGGATAATTCAACTGTCGCGTAGTTTATCATTTACTCGTTGTTAAGAAAAAAAAGTTAACAAACTTTACTAATCCTAGCATAAAAATGTATATTGGAGGTGGTTTCTTAATCTGTCTCTGTGGCTAAAATCATTTTCATTCTCACAGTGGCTTTTGGAATAATCGCTGAATTATAATGGAGTTTTTTTTTAATTGACGAATACTTTCGTTCTCAACAGAGATATTTCGAACGTCATACAGTCACAGAACAACAACAGTGATGGAGGAGGCAATTTGTGCTGTCGAGCATGAAAAGACTTACCGGCAGAACATCATATCCAAATCCTCATCTGCCCTATCCTTTTAACCCCATTAATCTTACACCACTTGAGACTTTGCGGGGCAATTTCGCACGGCCGATCTGCAAAACCTTACACTGTAGGAAGAAACCGGAGCACCTGACGCAGATACATTAGACATATTGGAAACTTGCATTCACTAAGTAATCATCGAAGCTTGAAATCCGAAACCGGTCTCTGGCGTTGTTAGTCACTGTGTTCCCGTGCCATTCCAATATATGTACCCACATTAATTGAACTTGCCCTCTATTGACTATGTATGAAAATTGGCTGAGAAAGGTAAAAGAAAAGCACACTTATTCGTCACAAACACTCTTACATTAACACGACCATTATGCTAAACCGCCACACAACTGAGATAAAATTTGGCTGACCAATTCACCTCACCTGGAAGTCTTAGGACCGTGAGAGGACATCGGAAGACTCACGGAGACACGGGGTGAATGTGTAAACTTCACACAGACAGCGAACTACGGGGGAATCACACCCAAGTCCCAGGCATTGAAATCTTGCGATGCGAAACCTGTGCCAATGTGCTGCTCGTAATTTTCCATTGCCAAAAATTATAGTGTTCCTCCTGTCGTAAAAGACATGATTGTAGAAGAGATATATTAACATTAGAAGGACTCGAGTGCGTTTGTGACTTTGTGGGTTGTGGGCTCAACTATGCGTTCTTTTCAACGGGGGTTGTTTCCCTCTCCAGCTGCTGCAATGTCGATCTGGCAGTAATGTCATCGGCTGACTGCGAACTTTAGTGGTATTACTGAATCATTCTTGATGTTCGACTCTTCAGCCCTCAAATCAGAGTACAATCTGCGCCTTGACGTCCTCAATATTTCATCGAAATGGTGTTCAACTAGCAATATTTCTGACTCATCAGCTAATGTGAGACAATTATTTGAATCTACAGAAGGTGTTCCCGCCCATTTTTGATCTGATTTCAAGAACTTCCATGGAGTCGACATTGACGACTGTCAAGCAACTCGATCCCGGCTGTATTCCAATTAGTTTCGGCTCTGCTCCGCCTTTGCTGACAGTAAGACGAGATAGACCCAGAATGAAGATCAGGGGTTCTAGGACAATGTCCGTCATGTCTGATTCTGCGCCTCGGCACTGTCTATAATGTATGATTATATGCCTGGCCAGTTTGTTATTCTGCAAAAGCCTGCAAGTAGTCGGAATGGACACTTAGCATGTTCGACAAGGCTGATTTGGACGTTGCCGTTTCCGGTGCCGAGATAGGTTGGGTGATATTCTCTTGTGCTTGAATATAACTGAGTGCCTTTCTAGGGCGTTTGGGAAAGCATCTAGGTGTCAACCATATTGCTTAGGGTCTGGGATGTACCGTAAATTGTAGGTGGAGCGCAGAAAGGACGGCAGGTTTCCTTCTCTAAAGGCAGAAAACTAATGCAAATCTGGTAACATTCGAACATAGACAATTATGATCTGTCCTTCATTAGGCTATTAATTCCCGATAATTTTCTTCTCTATTGATTTACCATCGGTCCTGAATTATCATTTGCCCAACGATAATTAAAAAGAACTACCTCCTGATCTAATATATCATCGTACTTTCACTGTCGCACTTTCGAAGGTCTGCAAACCCTCCCTAACAGCACAAATAAGTCCCTCGTAGCATTGTGGATGTGCCTTAACTGCATGCCCGGCAGCGTTTACCAAGACAATTCACTGACGCTTTCTGAAGTAAATTTGTTAATGACCAGTGAATATTGTCGAAACAGAAACACCCACATCCGCTGAAGCCAATTATTTTTTTAACGAAATAATTTGACTTGTGAATTAGGAATTTACGACGAATCCATGCAAATTTGTATACGGCACCATCATATCATTATTGTTCATATCGATGTCCATGTTTTCAGATGAACTCGAAAAATGCAAGATAGCAAGCACACATTATCCGTTCTGCACCACAAGGCAGCCATCTGAGTGGGAATATAAAGGATATGCACTGTCATCGGCAGTTGTATGTCAGCTTATCTAGTGTACAGCGGTTTATCCGAATTATAGACGGTTTCAGCAGTAGAAATGTGGATTTATGAAGAAACACGCAATTCTGAGTCATATTTCTTGACATCGAGGTACCTGCACCAATTATGAAACAGGAATAATTATTTGAGCATTTTGTATATCTGTGAATAATGTGGAGGTATTTAACTGGCGAATCGAATGCAGGTGGAACCGCAATCTCTGCTCTGGCCCCTGCGCACCGCCATAACAGACGCTGACTGCTTAATGTATGACAAAACGCGCCATTGCTTTATTTTGACCTGTGCTTCGAGTCTTGTGGAGATCAATATTTGGGGAAATATAGCATCACATGTTTTTCTTTTCATCTGTTAGTTCCAAATTATAAATGGAACATTCATGTTGATACATTTCCCATTGAGATGATGGATCCCATTCAGACATAAATGTGGCTGTTACGCTGTTAGACGACAGCTGTTCTCTCTCTCTCTCTCTCTCTCTCTCTTTCTGTCACTCTCTGAGAGCTGAACTAAGCCAGGTAGAAGGTGGTCAGGTAGAAGGTGGTCTTCCGTGTTCAGTGTACCTACTGTTGTCTTGTATACACTTAATGTCATACCAACATCGTCACAATAGAACTGATTTACAGGTTATCAACACATCAAATTCATCAGATCGGCTGCTACTATTCAAATGCTGATTTCAAATAGATTGTTTAAAATAAAACAGTGTTCACATTCAAATGCATGAAGTCTATTACCAAGACAGCGACGTTGTTTTCTTTTCCTCTGATAAATTGTGTTACTCTGTATACCACTTATGCCCGCTTCTCACGAGTACAGATAATTAACAAAAAGAAAACCTGTTCCAACAGAACCATGCAAACTTACACTTTTCAGACTTTATAACTTTTTAAAAATACATTGTTTTACAAGCATCAACATCACAGCACGTGCGGGCACATTAAGATTGAAACTTCAAATGTTTCCACCAGTTCCATGACGTTAAGAGAAAAAAAAACAAATGGGCATCGTTGAGCACATTATTTATGTGAACACACATCTCTTCAGAATCATGATTTGCTGAATTCATGAGAAACCTGTCCTAATAATCATGATGCGCTTCATGCTGAATGCGAATCCGTGACCGTAGTTGGCCCAGTCGTGAAGAAATTGACAGTGTTTTTTTTTCCCACTTGGTTGGCTATCCCACCATTTACTGAAATCATGCTATTTTCGCATTGTCCTTTGGGAGCGCTATCCATGGCAGCACTGCGAAGGCACGCATGAACTCCTTTCTCTGACATTCCCATGCTCAGCGCCTCTTTTACCTAGTGGCTCATGTCAAGACGTTTTGATTCGTCAGCTGGTTGAGAATATGTGCCAAAAACCATCAAATTCACATGCCGGTGAATTGATGCTCGTATAAACCCTGGGGATCCAGATAATATCTTGAGTTTAAAAAAGTCACTGGAAATATTTTGATTCTGACTTCTCTTTAAAATGGCTGCATTCACGGCGCAAGAAGGCCTCCAGATTTTCATCGACAGAGTGCTTCGCAGTTAACAACAAAAAATCAATATAAGTCTTCCAAAAATGAGTTCACGCGTCATTACTTTCGAGGTCTCACCATCGTAGCAAACAATGCAATTAAAGGTACCGTCCCGAGGTTACTCTTGCTCGACCATTGCTGGATGGAAATTAATTATTTCACAAATGATTGTATATACTATGATGCAAGCTAAACCACTGCCACACTAGGACATTATGTGAAAATGACAAGCATGGTGAAAGTAAACTCAGATGAAAGTCAAGTTCCATTTAGTTGAATAAGGTGCATCTGTAATTCATGATTGTCCATTACTACGAGGGATTGTGGAACGAGAGGTTGACAAAATATTGACCAAAGGGATCTTACGTAGCTGAAGCAGCATGCAAAAATAGTTTTAATTGGACACTGCATACTTAAGATTGTATCATGCAGCCTTGATTATGATTTGATAGAGATATCACTTACACTTTATTTGTATATTCCATTTGCATACAGGTAATCGAAGTCTATTTTTTCTTACTCTGAATAGTCCAAATAATTGCATTCGCAAACCTCCCTAAATACATTTCAATAAATTAATGCTGAAAATATTCTGCCACTCTGTCAGCTGCCTGAGGGCTGTGAGAGCTATAAATGCAACATGAAAGCCGTCTGGAGAGCCCCATTATACCCTAGATATCCAACGTTCATTCGGGCAATTGACCTGTAATACGAACAATCATATCCCATGACTTAACCCCCGAACTTAGGAGTTTGGCAGATTTTTTTTTCAAGTAATACATAGTCAGCGTTAGTTGGAAAATTTTAACGAATTATCAGTTCTTGGCAACTGAACAACTGAAGGAGATGAATCCTCACTCCCAGCAGAATTTTAATTCTAATTCTCTTCCTGTCTCTCTCTCTCTCTCTCAGGCTTAAACACTGTCAGCTCACGTAACTGTGCCTGTCTTTCGAAGATTTATGTTTTTATTCCTAACAAGTGGGGTATATCTATGGCTTAAATCAATATTTATTGCTTAAATCAAATTAATGGAGATTGCCAAGCATTGCACCTTGCCTTTTTTTTAACGCATTTTCAATGAAAATTTTGAATCATTTTGTACTACCTGTGTGTTGTCTGCCTGGTGCTCGTTTACGGAATGTCGCAGCTGGGCTGCAGAGGAATCTGGAGTGGGAGGGTGAGAACCTGGTCGTTGTAGTACATGTGGGTGCCGGCGACGTAGGCAAAATGCGGACTGAGAATCTGGGAAGGGAGTATGAAAAGCTGGGAATGGAATTAAAAAGTAGAACCGACAAGGTGGTTATCTCTGGGCTACTGCCTGAACCGAGGGCAGACGGGCGTAGGGTTGATAGGATAAAGGAAGTAAATGGGTGGCTCAGGGATTGGTGTGGGAGGAATGGGTTCGAATTTATGGGACATTGGCACCAGTATTGGGGTAGGTGGGACCTGTTCGGGCAGGATGGGGTTGGTCTGAATCATGCTGGGACCAGAGTGCTGGCGAATCGAGTAAAGAGGACTGTAGACAGGGCTTTAAACTAATTAGGGGGGGGGGGTGCGAGGGTAGGTGACGCTCTGAGGTCTAAAGTTCAGGATAGGGTACAGGTAAGGGAAGAGGCCAAGGATGTCCCAATTGGTGGCGTTACGGCAAATAGGGTCCAGGTGAAGGCTGGGATGAAAGCGCTTTATCTGAATGCACGAAGCATTCGGAAAAAAGTGGATGAGCTGATGGCGCAGATCGACACAAATGGATACGATCTGGTGGCCATTACAGAGACGTGGCTGCAAGGTGACGGGGACTGGGAGATGAATGTACAGGGCTATCAAGTGTTTAGGAAGGATAGGCAGGAGGAAAGAGGGGGTGGCGTAGCTCTGCTGATTAAGGTAGCAAGGGATGATATCGGAGCCAAGGAGCAGAAAGTGGAATCGTTGTGGATGGAGATTAGGAACAGAAAATGGAGGTGGGGCGGGCTGTTAACGCGCAAAAAAGTGCGGCGTGCAGGAAAGGGGCGGCAGTAGGTATGGGAGATTTCAATCTGCATATTGATTGGTCGACCCATGTTGGACGAGGTGGGCTCGAGGTGGAGTTCTTGGAATGCTGCAGGGATAATTTCCTTGAACATTGTGTGTTGGAGCAGACGAGGGAGCGAGCTATCTTGGATCTGGTGCTGTGTAATGAGGCGGGTAGAATTAGGGACCTTGCGGTGAAGGATCCTCTTGGAGAGAGTGATCATTGTATGGTAGAGTTTCTGGTGCAGATGGAGGAGGAGAAAGTGGGTTCCCGGACACGCATCCTTTGTTTGGATAGAGGGGAGTATGGTAGGATGAGAGAAGAATTGGCGAATGTGGACTGGGGGAGTTCGTTGGAAGGTAGGTCTGCTGAGGAGCAGTGGAGGATCTTTAAGGAGATCTTTCTTGGTGCTCAGCAGAAATTTATTCCGATGGTTAAAAAGGTCAGTAGGAGGAGAGGTAATAAGGTGTGGATAACGAAGGAGGTGAAGGAAAGTGTTAAATTAAAAGTGGAGGAGTTTAGAGTAGCAAAGAGCAGTGGGCGAGAAGAGGATTGGGAAAGGTTTAAATGTCAACAAAGATTGACAAATAAATTGATAAAGGAGGGTAGGAGAAGCTATGAGGCTGGGCTAGCACTTAATATAAAAAAGGATAGCAAAAGTTTTTATAAATATATAAAAAGTTAGAGGCTGGCTAGGGTGAACGTTGGTCCTTTAGAGGATGAGAAAGCGGAGCTAGTGGTAGGGAATGGGGATATGGCTAAGGTCTTGAATAACTTTTTTGTTTCTGTCTTCACGGAGGAGGACGTGAATAATTTGCCGGGTGTTAGCGATGGCAAGATGGTAGGAATGGAGGGTCTTAATGACATTACTGTTACTAGAGAGGTGGTGCTCGACAGACTGGAGGGGCTGATTGTGGACAAGTCCCCAGGACCGGATGGAATGCATCCGAGGGTTCTGAAAGAAATGGCGGAGGTGATAGTGGATGCCTTGGTGGTTATTTTCCAGACGTCGCTGGATTCCGGGGAAGTGCCGGAAGATTGGAAAACGGCTAATGTTACACCGTTGTTTAAGAAGGGTGCCAGGCAAAAGGCGGGGAATTATAGGCCGGTTAGTTTAACGTCTGTGGTAGGTAAAATGTTAGAATCCGTCATTAAGGAGGAAATAGCGAGGCATCTTGAGGGGAATTGCTTGAAAGGGCGTACGCAACACGGTTTCATTAAATGGAAGTCGTGTCTGAAAAAATTACTGGAGTTCTATGAGGATGTGTCTAGGGCAGTGGATAGAGGAGAGCCGGTGGATGTGGTCTTTCTGGATTTTCAGAAGGCGTTTGACAAGGTACCTCACAAGAGGTTATTGTAGAAGGTCAGGGGACATGGAGTTGGGGGTAGGGTGTTGGCGTGGATAGAGGATTGGTTGTCATATAGGAGGCAGAGAGTGGGGGTCAATGGATGCTATTCGGATTGGCGGTTGGTGACTAGTGGGGTGCCCCAGGGGTCGGTGCTGGGGCCTCAGCTATTTACCATTTATATAGATGATCTGGAGGAGGGAACCGAGTGCAGGGTGTCGAAATTTGCTGATGACACCAAGATTGGGGGAAAGGCAAATTGTGAGGAGGGTGTGGAGAGTCTGCAGAAGGATCTAGATAGGCTAGACGAATGGGCCAGGAAATGGCAAATGGAATTTAATGTTGGCAAGTGTGAGATGGTCCACTTTGATAGGAGGAATGGTAGGAAGGACTATTACTTACGTGGCGAAAAACTGCAGCAGGCGACGGTGCAGAGGGACCTCGGGGTCCTTGTGCATGAGTCGCAAAAACCCAGCTTGCAGGTGCAGCAGGTGGTCAGGAAGGCGAATGGGATGCTGGCCTTCATAGCGAGGGGGGTTGAATATAAAAGTAGGGAGGTCTTGCTGCAGCTGTATAGGGCATTGGTGAGGCTGCAGCTGGAGTACTGTGTGCAGTTTTGGGCGCCGCACCTGCGCAAGGATATTTTGGCCCTGGAGGGAGTGCAGAGGATGTTTACTAGGCTGATACCGGAGTTGAGGGGATTGAGCTATGAGGAGAGGCTGAATAAACTAGGCTTGTACTCGTTAGAGTTTAGAAGAATGAGGGGAGATCTCATTGAGACGTCTAAGATGATGAATGGGATGGATAGGATAGAGGTGGAGAGACTCTTCCCGCTCAAAAAAGACAGTAGGACTAGGGGGCACAGCCTCAAGGTAAAGGGGAGGCGGTTTCGAACAGAGTTGAGGAGGAACTTCTTCACTCAAAGGGTGGTGAATCTCTGGAATGCTCTGCCCGTTGAAGTGGTGGAGGCTGCCTCGTTAAATATTTTTATGAAACGGGTTGATGGGTTTTTGATAAGAGAAGGGATTAAGGGTTATGGGGAGAGGGCGGGAAGGTGGAGCTGAGCCACGACAGATCAGCCATGATCTTATTGAATGGCGGGGCAGGCTCGAAGGGCCAGATGGCCTACTCCTGCTCCTATTTCTTATGTTCTTATGTTCTTATGTAACGAATGCGTCGACAAGTTTTCCGAACGTCATTCCGATGTCCGATTTGCCATCAGAAATGAATGCAAAATGATTACTATTTTCTTACCAGTTACGGACTTCCACAGAAATATAATATAATCAAGATTCAAATTTGACATCATTAAGAAACATCATCTATAACTTGGAATAAAAGTAATTGAAATAAACGACGTAACATTCAGAATCATATGGAGTGTCAGGAAAATTGCAAAACCAATTACAGACCATTCTGATGGCTTCCAGTCAAGATTGTCTGAAGATTTTTTAAAAAGGAATCCCATGGTTCTGTAATTTTAGTTTCTGCAATTGCGCATCCATCTGTTGTATCAAACGTATTTAGCCCTGTAGATTTTTTTTTTCAGTCACGAGGAAAGAGGATCGTTTATGTTCAACCTGGAAGAATGGTTGGGTCAACTTTCTGAGAGGCATTATTAGACTATGTGTCAAACATTAAACAAAGTTTAAAAAGGCTGTCGAATTCAGAAGAGTGCAGCTAAAAGCGTGAAAGAATGTGATGAAATTATTGGAGCAACGTGCATCAAAACATCACTGCAGTGCTAGCGGGGATAAAATATTATTTGTATTTCCAGTGATAGATGAAGCTGAAAAAGTTTAGTTTTAGTCGGCCTTATCAAATCGAGTAGGGATTGAATGACGTGAATTGTTGGACAAGAAGACCAGATAAAAGCACAAGTCAGAGTTTGTGCCGTTTGTAAAGGCTCAGCTGTCACGCAGACAGGAAAAAAAAAATGGTGTTAGTTGTCCTAACACATAATGAGGCAGCAAATCCAGATGCTTCTGAAATTCACAGTGTCCAGTTTAGATTGGATAATTATTAGTTAATCAAAACTGTGGATATATAATTTAATTTCATTCCAAAGGAATATCATAATACTTTCTGTTGGAACAAAGGGAAGCAATTCCACTTGATGTAGAAGTAGACAAATGTTTTGAATTGAACAATATTTTATACATGCATACATTCTGTTGCATGGGCACATAAGGAGAATCTGATGTTTGTTTGGTCTGACTAACTACTTTCCTTTACAGTGGTTCAGAAGGAGAGTCTGGCGTGTGCTTATTTTGAGATATAGCAAGTTTCGATCAAACTCTAAGAAATACTGGTGGATAATTACAGATTTTTGCAGATGGGGACACCGGACGAGGCAGAAGAGTGCAATGGAAAATTGCTGAAAGCGGAAAGTAGAATCAGTCACTTGGTAAGAAGGACCGTAGGTTGTGGACACGCATTCAGGTGTTCTTTCCTTGATGCATTTTTTTTTTCCTGATAGAACTTGCCAAGACAAATGCAGGTAACAAATACAGAAATAAATGATACTTCGGTGTGCAGTCGTTCGACGAGGGCGTCTTTACATTTATTTCTCACTCCGCCATCTGTTCAGGAAATGCAGTTAACATTTATTTAAATTGAACTTATGATAATGACGCAAAAAAGACTGGAGTTGAAAGTCTGTGATGTTCTTATAGATTACATGATAATTTTATATATTGATCAACCATGGAATGTATAGCTGTCCGGTAAAACCATTCGTCTTGGAAAGGCTTTGTTCACTGTCTGTTTTTTTTTTCTTTTCAAATTTATTGACACTTCAATGCGTAATGTTTGTATCAAGTGCAGCCATTTTATTACGTTACGTAGCGCTTAAATCCTGGAGTGCATTCAGTTCCAAGTTCCATCTTTAATAAAGTAATAAAAATAGCTGTAGCCGTTTTGCAACAAATATCTAATGATCTCTGTTCTTCAGAAATGCCAACGGCACATGCTGCTATATGGATACTTCCCAGAGGCAAAGTGCTTTGACCAGATGGTAACAACACATGCTAAATCAAATCCGTTTCCTGTTTTCAAAATGCCCTTCTGATCCTGATGCAATGCAATTGTTTCCGTGAACAATATCGATTCTATCATCGATAATTTAAATATTTTCCCAATTTTAATCTATGGGGATGTTTTAAAATATTTTCTGATACCGCTTCCGTTGGGGCTCTTTTCTTCAACTCCGCAAATAACAAAAACACTAAATATCTGTTGAACATTAAGAGCAATGCCATCCTCATTCTGTTAAAATGTTTTCCATTGCGCAATAAAGTTCGTTCCTTCGTATTTCTGCGTCAACATAAGATGTTTTTACTCTCTTCTGTGATTAGACCAAAGCTTCATGAACAGTCATTTTTCCCCCCAGCGGTTATTTCCTTCAACTACACAGATATTAGAAGTTCCCAACTTACAACTGCCACATGAAAGATGCAATTTAAGACATGGAAACTAAAATAAACGAGGATGATAGTTTGCGTCTGAAGAATGAGCTTAACTTGTCCATTTAAATTTGAAACGTTAGAAGAGTAGATGCTGATGAACATTACAATTTGGAAATAGGAAGAGAGGAACTCCATTGGTTTGCTAGTGTTACCATATAGCTAACTCTGAACAAAAAACAAAACAATTACTTCTGAACTGTATTTTGAACAGCCAAAAAAAACCCTCAATACCGGCCTTTGTGTCGATAGGTGTACCACTTGAAATGAGCGAATGCCAGTAATAATATTCTATGTATTTCAAAATTCTGTCTTTTTTCTGACTTGCACACAACCCTAATGATTCTCCGTTCAGTAGGTTAAGTACAACGTGTATTTTGATCTTGTTTCTTATGCCTTGTCATTGCATCTCATGTCATTACCAATTACGAAATACTTTTTACAGTTGTGTGATTCGCAAGGAGCTTCCTAGAACGGAGTTGAGGAGGAACTTCTTCACTCAAAGGGTGGTGAATCTCTGGAATTCTCTACCCGTTGAAGCGGTGGAGGCTGCCTCGCTAAATATTTTCAAGAAGCGGGTTGATGGGTTTTTGATAAGAGAGGGGATTAAGAGTTATGGGGAGAGGGCCGGAAATTGGAACTGAGCCACGACAGATCAGCCATGATCATATTGAATGGCGGGGCAGGCTCGAAGGGCCAGATGGTCTACTCCTGCTCCTATTTCTTATTTTCTCATACATGGCTGCACCGCATCCACAAACTTTTCAATATATTAGAAAACCGTTCTTTTCAAATTCGTTTTCTTGACTGGAACTGTCGTTCGTGCCAATATTCGGAATTGTTTCTAAGCTTATGGTGTGTCACTAACACGGGAAAGCAGTAATACATCACTCATCTCAACAGCATCGCTAATGATTTTACTATCTGATGCTGCCATGTTTTCCTTGTATAAATATCTTAAGCATGACAGAAGTTTGATTATTGTTTTGGGCAGTAGTCCATTTTATTTTGCCACTGGGATAAATCAATTTCCAGTATCAATTTTGGATTTGTTTCTGCCTTTCAAATCATTGAATCATAAATTTCTGCAGTGGGAATGAGGACATTCGGCCCATCGAATCTCCATCTACGACAATCACAGGCCCGATCCCATTAACCCGTGGTTTACTTGGTTGTTTTTCCGCACACGAAGGGGCAATTTGGCATGACACATCCAACTAATTTGCACATCATTGGACTGTGGGAAGAAATTAGATTGCCGAAAGGAAATCCATGCAGATACGGGAGAATATGAAAATTTCACACAGACAGTGACCAAATCGGGATTCAAACCGACTTGGTGCGAACTACTGCACTACCTTTCATTGCTGGCGTCTTGCGTACAAGCACAGCATCACTGAATTTTGATGTCCAAATTCGCATATATTTTGACTATAGAAGTGATTGACAATACGATTTGAAGGGACGCAAAATAAAATTTAGATTATGCAAAATCGAAATGCACAATGCAACTGAGTTATCTTGCCAATCAGTAGAAACAAAAACGCCAGAAGTAATATTGCAGCGTCTGGATGAACGATCCAAACGAGCCTCGAAAACAAATGTTATTTTGAGTATTTAATTAAACTTTCGACCAACAACATATCAAATAATTCTCTGCTGCTATCAGTTGAAAAAAGGGAGGGAAGAGATGTTGGGAAAAAATGAATTAACTGAAACAATACTTATCAAATATTGGACAACATGTAGAATAATAAAACTTCAGCCAAAAAAAATCTTGTTAAATTGCACAATGATACAATTTAAAAGCGTGAAACCAGAGGAAGTAGAAGCAACAGTAGGTCATTGGGACGTCTGATTATCTTCTCGAATTGATTGCCATCATTGCTAAAGACGAAATTAGGGGAGATCTCATTGAGACGTATAAGATGATGAATGGGATGGATAGGATAGAGGTGGAGAGACTCTTCCCGCTCAAAAAAGACAGTAGGACTAGGGGGCACAGCCTCAAGGTAAAGGGGAGGCGGTTTAGAACAGAGTTGAGGAGGAACATCTTCACTCAAAGGGTGGTGAATCTCTGGAATTCTCTGCCCGTTGAAGTGGTGGAGGCTGCCTCGCTAAATATTTTTAAGAAACGGGTTGATGGGTTTTTTGATAAGTGAAGGGATTAAGGGTTATGGGGAGAGGGCGGGAAGGTGGAGCTGAGTCACGACAGATCAGCCATGATCTTATTGAATGGCGGGGCAGGCTCGAAGGGCCAGATGGCCTACTCCTGCTCCTATTTCTTATGTTCTTTAGTTCTTATGATCCCTTATCCCCATATCCCCTTATCATTTTCACTCCTGGAACTATATCTAATCTCTTCTTGAAGCTAATTAATTATTTGGCTTCAAGTAAATTCTGTGTCAATTAATTCAACGCATTCATTCTTCTCTGAGCAAAGTAATTACTCTTCATTTCTGTTCCAAAACGGTAATCTCTCATCCTCAAATTCTGACAAGTACTGATGGATTTTCCAACCATTAAGAACATTTAATGTTCTTAACTCTGTCTAACTATATTAGAAATGTATGTGTTTCTTTGAGATGCGGTGTATTCTTCCAAACAAACTGTCTTATTCTCGCATATACACCGCTGTAGAAATTTTCAACAGCAACCGAAGCACCAATGTTTCATGCGGCGTGCATTGTAAATCCTGATTCTGTTTTTTGCAAGTTTTTAGGACATGGACACCCCTTCCTGAGCCTGTGTTTGTTATCCAGTCCGAATTGTCCAAGATAAATCTGGTTTTCTATGACATTTCAAAGCGACTGAAGAGTTACCCACATTTCTTGGCGGCTTTATTCTCATTTAGGCCAGACTTGGTAAAATGGCAGATATCTTCTCTAAGGGATTTTTGCCAACCAAGGGCTTTTGATAGCGGTTTTAAGGCCTTCAGTAGATTTTTTTGCTGAATTATAATCCATACCATCCAGGGTCACAAGCAGATTTTCCTGGGTCAGTGAATTTCTCGTCCACCAAGCATACCACTCAGCCGCGCCTTCCCTATGTCACTATTGAACAACTGCCGAAAACATTGACATGCCCAGTTTGGCAGCACATGAGGTGATGATGTTCAATCACAATGCTACAGATAAGATTGACCAGCTTCGTGTTTGGTCTTATTGTCCTCAGGGAAATAGGGAAAATCGCCGTGTTTGGAATTTTCGCCCAAAAGAGGGACGGTAAATGAAGGTTGATCATAATGCCTCTCATTTGCACATTAACAATAAAAACAACAATATTATTTTAACGATAATGCTTATTTTCTCGCGCGGTTCCTGCTACTACCTGGCATTGAAATAATCTGGATGACTTTAATTATACATACAGACGCGGTTTTTAACCACACTGTTGAGATCCATGGAAGCAACCTTAATTCTCGGGAGAAAAGGGAAAGACGTTTCGTTTAATAAGTATTAATTTTCTGCCGGCGGTGAGGGTGGGAGTGGGGGGGGGGGGGGGTTACGACAAAGAACTCTGGCACTTTTCTTCATTTTACAAAAAAAGGAGCAAGTTTAACAAGATTAGTTATATGTTGCCAGCCAAATGTGAAAATCAACATAAAACGTCAGTTTGAGAAAAAAACGGAAATGTTCCTTTAAAAATGTAAAATGGCCTTGACAACAATGCTTCACAAACTTGGATGTCAAGTACTGAAGTATTTAAAAGATGGTCGGGGGAAGATAAACATAGAGTTTGGGCAGATTAGAGGAGTCGAATCATAGACATCGTTCAAAAATGAAATGTTTTGACTGGAGTTGAGGTAAAATGTACAATGTAACGTGAGTGTGAGGGCGTAATTTAAGAAGAGCATTAAGTAAGCTTTTCAGATAATTGGATACCGCTGGTAACAACTGAGTTCACACTGATACTATAAAATAGTTCTGTCATTTTCTATATTGTTGCACATGTGATCAATACATATTGGTTTCGATAGCGTGAGGGTTCAGGAATGCTCTGACATTTCGATCTCAGATGACATTTCACATACAATTTGGACACACCAATCCGGCTGAACAATTTTGGCTCACGCAAGATGTGTTCTGTCATTGACTGTATCTTGGTCTTCAGGTCAGAAGCCCGCGCGAATCTTTCTGCAGATATACCGCCCCCACCGATGGGCAACATGAAAGTGACGCCGTGATACCCATTACAGATCATGAGCAATTGCCAGCATTAGCATTCATTGGCATGAACATTAAATCAAAAATAAAACAATCAGATCGTTTCACCGTGACGTAATTCTGTTGCTTTTTTTTTCGTTTGTTTTTTTGTTTTTGTTGTAAGTGTTCTTTCGCAACAAAACAAGTGTCTTGTTTTGCGGACTTTTTGCTGTCGATCAGCATGGCTCGAATATTCTGGTCAAATTTGTCTCCATTGTATCATTTCGATGTCCTTTGATATTCTCAAACTGAAGTTCTTTTTTTTATCCCAGTTACCAATTCACTGTCTGTTTAAAAGAAAACGTGTTCACTAAATATGCATTTGATTTTTAATTTAGCTATGATTCAGAGTTGTCACTAGAAAAATAAAACGTCGGGACACCTTTGTTTGGGATGCTGGCACGTTCATACATTTTTCATGGGCACAGCTGTCGGTATTTTATATAAAATCTGACTATCACACTGCATCACAAGTGAACTTCTGCAATGAGGTATTCAAGCGTGGGAAAAAAAAACTTTGCACTGCACACCTATTATATTTTTCATGCAACATCTTTGCTTTTGTGTGCAATCAATAAGTTAATGTATTGTGACCTCAAATGTCTCAACGGTACCCGACGATTGGCTTACTGTCATGCATCATCATGTCACCATTGGCACCATTTACCATTATCAGTGTATAATGCAACTTCGGTCTCTTATTTGTCTTAACTACGATGAACCATATAATTATGACTACGTTTATTTTACTCGGTAGAACTTACAAAGTCAAAGGATGGTACGGAAGGATATTTAACGATGCATTTGAATGTGTGCCTTGTCGAATATGACATGTTGTTTCGTTCAACAATTCCACCACCTTCACAATCGAATTCCAAATAATTTGATGTGTCTATATAATAATTACTTGTGAAAGAAGCGGGGTGATGATCTTATATTCCCCCAAGGAATGTGAAGAAACTTTTACATTTAAAGAGGTGGAAAAAATAGCCCCGTTTCACGTCAGCTTTCTGCGGACTTGCAATTGCCACGTTAAGTGTACAATTTCCTGAAGCATTTGAACTAGCCATGTTACACAAGGATAAAAGTTGCAGTAGAGTCGCTCCAAAACAAGGGTTTAACACCGCTGAATGTATATTGCAAAGTCATTTTTTTAAATTCATCTCAGACGCTTGTGACCATCATACGCATGATCAAACTTATTTTACTAGAATTAGCTGTCACGATAAAGTTGAAACAAAATATCTCATCTTTGTTTACATATACCTGAAACAAATTTTAAAATAATGCACACACACAAGAAAAACACCCAAAATAATTTCTGCTGCCTCTATGAGCAGCAGCTGGCCAAAGCACAACAGTGTAAATGCGTAAGGACAGTGGCTGGGATTTCAGGACCTCCGGCATTCAGAACCTCAGAGGTTCGGAATTGGCGTTCTTTCAGCACAGATGCGCCAGAACTTCCTTGATTACCAACACGTAACTGTGGCTCATAATTTATTAAACCCGGCCAATAACTCCTCGAAATTAATTAAAGCTGTGCAAATGCAATGCAATAACATTTGAAGTTCTAGCAGATACATACGTCATGGTCAGTAGATATTGATTTCCACACGTTGTTTCAGAGCGCTCTTCTACAAAACCAAATAAGAAATTGCTCAAAGAGTTCCTCGAACACTACAATATATAACAGGTGTACAGATTTTGCCACGACTCGAGGTTTTGCAATAGTTTGTATGAATGGTGTGAATGGAAAGGAAATCAATCACATCTTCACGCAGCCAAGGCGAATATAATTTTTAGTTTGAATGCGTACTCCCAAAAGACTTATCACTGCCACCTAAGGGATTAGCCGCGAAAATCATTTACATAACACACTAGTAATATCACTCAATGAACGTTGGCCGATTGCTCATCTGCCCAAATGTGCAGTCAAGCTCGACAATCTGGAGGCATTGCGACCCACAGATGCGACATCTCTCTTGCATCTGATTCTTAACGGAAGTTGCTTTTAATCCATTGAGGTCAGCATGAAAGGGCCAGACTACATATAAAACCCAAACCCTTTGCTATCTATTTCCCAATCCGCATCCCATTCTTCCACCAATTTTTCCCCTCATCCCACACTCGCTTTCCGAACTTCACCTCATTACAACAATTCCTCTTCTCTCTGAGAACAAGGAAAATAACAGTACAGCAGAAGAACAGGCCATCCAATCCCAAATCTGTTCCCTCGCAGATGTCTTACGAATCAAATATTTTCTTGCCTCTATGGTGTCTATGTCCCTCTACTTCCCGGCTCATCAGACATCTATTTCGGTACCTCTTGAATATTGATATACAATCTGCTTCCAGCACCTCCGCTGGCAGCACATCCCAGGCAGCCACCACTTTCTGCTTGAAAAACCCCTCTCGTGCATCTTGTTCTAACGTTTTCATCGCGCTTTCAATCAAAGACCCGAGTAAGTAACCTTCTTGTTTTGGAAAAATGAACTCTGTCATTAACATCAAACCTATAACAGGTCGCACCTCTGGCACGACGTTCCAATGAAACAACAACAACAACAAAACATAAGTTGTTCAGAACATCCTCACACCATGCAACATGTTTTGAAAACTCTACTGAAGTTTTTCCAATGTATTAGAAATCTTCCAGCAGCGTGCCAACCTAGAATTGTCGCAATAGCCTACATGCGGAGAAGCGAGAGACTCATACTGTGTCATGATTTGGTAATTCCAATCCTCAATGTCCCGATGAAGGTCAGCATGCCACATCCTTCCATTACCAGCTGTCCACCTAATCTGAAATCTTTAGAGCATTGTTTGTCTGCCTGCTTGGATCGCTTTTTATGCTAATATTTCTAAGGCTTCCATCACTTCATGCTGACTTTCCTTCTGTGGTTGACCTTCCTAATCTCATTTGTGCAGGTCAAATTCCATCTGTCGTCATTCGGCTTAATTCTCCGGCAAATTTATTTCATGGTGTATCTTCAAGCAATCATTCTCACTAACCCCTTCTCTCCCGATTGTTATCATCTGCAAATTTACTAATCAGACCAATTACATTTCTGGTATGATGATACTAGTGTTGTATCCATCTTGCAAACTCACCTTATATACCATCTGTATCAGTCTGCCAACAGGAACATGACAAAAGGCATTAACTGGGCCATGCACACCGCATCCACTGCGCTGCCCTGGTCATTATTTCTTGTCACGTCCTCAACCATTTCAAGCATTTTTTTGTGATAAAAGACCTTCCTTTCAGAAAGCCATGCTGAATATCGCTGAAACTTCTGTTCCCTTCCAGATGTGCAATTTTCAAGACTTTTTTGACGATTTTTTTTTTTGAAGAATTTGCTTTAATAATTTCCCAACCACATTCGTAATCCGAAATATCTCTTCTGTCCTTTTTAAACAGAGGAATATTATTAGCTAATCTTCAATAATCTGGGATCTCGCCCCTGGCAATGGTGAATGCAAAGATTTTGGACAAGGCCATAGAAATATATTGCCTCACCTCTTTTAGTATATTTGGATCGACCTTATCTGGTCCCGTGGACTATTCCATTTTAACGCTTATTTTATGAAAACTGTCAATACATCCTTTCCTTTCATCTATACATTTCCTGAAAAGCCAGCGTCATTCTTGCTTTACTAAGCATCCGATACATCCTTCTCATTTATGAATGCCTATGCAAGGTATTGTTTAAGGACCTCACCCGCCTCATCTCATTCAAAAAATAATTCTACCACCCCGCCATCCCGCCTCCCTCACGCCAACTCCACCCCCCACCCCCACCCACCTACTCTCTTGCAAAAATCTACCCGTTCCTCATCTACCCTGTTCCTCACTATATGTGCATTAAAAACCTTAGGATTATCAATAATCGTGCCTTCCAATGAGATTTCATTGTGCCTTTTGGCCTCTTGAGTCCCTGTTTAAGGTATTGTCTTCAATCTTCGTATCCTTTAAGAGTGTTACCCGGATTCCGTTTCCTGAAATTTGTGCGGAGGGTCTGGACAGTGTACAGAAGGATCTAGATAGGCTGGGCGAATGGGCCAGGGAATAGCAAATGGGATTTAATGTTGACAAATGCGATGTGGTCCACTTTGGTAGGAATGATGGCAGGAAGAATTATTACTTACGTGGCGAAAACCTGCAGCAGGCGACGGTGCAGAGGGAGCTTGGGGTCCTTGTGCATGAGTCGCAAAAACCCAGCTTGCAGGTGCAGCAGGTGGTCAGGAAGGCAAACGGGATGCTGGCCTTCATAGCGAGGGGGATTGAATGTAAAAGTAGGGAGGTCTTGCTGCGGCTGTATAGGGCATTGGTGAGGCCGCAGCTGGAGTACTGTGTGCAGTTTTGGGCGCCGTACTCACGCAAGGATATTTTGGCCTTGGAGGGAGTGCAGAGGAGGTTTACTAGGCTGATGCCGTAGTTGACGGGGTTGAGCTATGAGGAGAGGCTGAATAAACTAGGTTTGTACTCGTTCGAGTTTAGAAGAATGAGGGGAGATCTCATTGAGACGTATAAGATGATGAATGGGATGGATAGGATAGAGGTGGAGAGACTCTTCCCACTCACAAAGGATAATAGGACTAGGGGGCACAGCCTCAAGATAAAGGGGGGTGGGGCGGTTTAGAACGGAGTTGAGGAGGAACTTCTTCACTGAAAGGGTGGTGAATCTCTGGAATTCTCTACCCGTTGAAGTGGTAGAGGCTACCTCGCTAAATATTTTTTAAGACTCGGGTTGATGGGTTTTTGATAAGAGAGGGGATTAATGGTTACGGGGAGAGGGCAGGAATGTGGAACTGAGCCACGACAGATCAGCCATGATATTATTGAATGGCGGGGCAGGCTCGAAGGGTTCGATGGCCTACTCCTGCTCCTATTTCTTATGTTCTTATGTTCTTATTATGTTCTTAAACTCGCAATTTCACTTGTAATCCATAATTTCCTTACCTTGCCATCTTTATCCTTCATTTTCGCATGGATTTTCATGTCCTGAATTGTTTATAACCGGCTGTTCAAAGGTTACCCTTTATCGTATATAGATTTATCCTGAAACAGCCGACCGCAGTTTACATTCCCTAATCCCTGCCGTCGTCTGTCGTAGTCTATATTTCCGCCAATGCAGTACTTTCAACTCGGAATACTGATATCGTTTGCAGCAATTATCTTGAAAAGGACACAATTGTAATCACTGCTCATAAAATGTCGCCACACCCAGATATCAATCACCTGCGCGGTCTTTTTTCCCCCAGAACCAGGTCAAAGATGTCACATCCGAGGTTGTACGATCTGTCCAGCTGAAAAAAACACTCTTGCACACACTGAACATTTTTTGACCCATCCATGCTCCGGGCAATAAAGGAATGCCAGTCTATGTTGGGGAAGTTACAATCGCCTCTCACAAGAGCCATATTGCTTCCTTCAAACAAAATCTCATGATGCACTGACATGCCAGCTCTGTCGCCTCACGGTAGCTGCTGAGAGTTCTGGAGCACAACCCGAACAGTGTGGCTGTACCGCTCCTGCTCCTGGGTTCATCCAATATGGTCTCACAGCTTGCACTCCCGAACTTGTCCTCAGTCTGAATAGTTCTGACTTCAGTACAACAGCATACCTGCCTTTTCGGTCACGTGCAAGACGTGTGTTCGCCTACAGCTCCTGGTGTACCATTTGAAGCGGATGGAATCACTCTGGAGAATCTGTGATGGTGAGCTAGTTGTGAATATTACGCTGCGCGTGTTGGTCACGCCACATATAAAAATTACTGACGGAGATAGGATTGGGTGAACAGCAGATAGAGCAACAGTAAGAAGGCATTGAAGTCGAGACGTGTGCTCATCTTCCTCCAGAAATGATCTACCATTTCGTACAATGTTTGGGGGACTAGCTCACCACGGGTAGATAGCAGAAGCCTCTGATGCAATTGAGGACATGGAAAATTGTAGCAGAGCTATGGTGATAGGGTACTCTATTGTAAAGTGAATGGACAGGAGTTTTGGTGGACGAAAACAGGCTCCAAGGATAGTATGTTGCTTCCCTGATGCAAGGATCCAGGATGTCTTGGCGAGGCTACAGAGCCTTCAGGACAATAAGAGTGAACACCCCGTTGTTCTGAAGCATATTACCATCAAATATATGGTCAAAAATTGATCCAATCCGATCAACTGTATTCAGAGGGTTAGGAGTTAAACTGAATGTTTTCCGTCAATGTACACCTAAATTGTTTTAAAAAGAGTTCCACGGGGCACTGAGTAATCAATGAAGGAATCCATATTGCCTCAAGTCTGAAATTTTAAAACATTGAAAGGTAAGGGCAAAATATAATTCCCATTCATCAGTTATCCTTGTAATTCTAGCTAAATGATTGTCTGATTTGGATGTTCCTGTCAAGAAGCTAAGTTGAAGTCATGTACTACACCTTGAAAAATTAGAACCAATCATTAAGATACCTTGCAGAGGGAAATAAACAAAAAAAACTGAAATTCTTATCAAAATCTCATCAAGAGATATGTAGAAATAAGGTGGGAATTACTGCCACATTTCTACATGATAGCGATGTTATTTCTTGTTGACATAATATTCGCAGATTTGCAGGTGCCCAGAAGAGGAAGCTGCCAATTAATCGGTTTGAAATGCAGCAGCTGAAAATTTCCTTCGGTCATGTAAATCTGGTGTGGGTGGAGAAGAAGAACGTGTTAATGAGCAATAAATGAAGAAAGACACGAGCAAGTTTGGAGACACATACCTAATGGTTTTCCCGTCTGTTCTTGAATTGCTGAAATAACCTGGACATAAATAGAACGATTGTCAAACACCTTGTTTTAAAATTGATCCAAGGTGTTATTGCACCCTTCCACTTTACTTTTCTCCAGCTCTACAGAACCATCTGAGCGAAGGAGCAGATAGATAAGTTAAATCATATGTATCATCTCAAAATGGAGATTGACGACCAGGTGTGCGCTACTCCGCCAGATCACAGAAAAAAAGACCAACAATATGAAAAAGTGATTGTTTGCCGAAACCGTACCATTATTTGAAGTACAATGCCTGGAATATGGACCTGTTCGGTTTCTACAGACGTTAATGCCCACTGAAGCAGTACTACTCATGCGTGTGTTCGAGAAAATTCTGGTTGTTTCTGCAACAGTAAGTGTGACAGTGCTCTCTATGCAGTGGGTTGTACCGCATGGCGACAATAACGATGACAATCTACCATGCGTCTCTGAGAAGAACGTGCAGAATGCGGTTCTGCAGATCCAGAGCAATCAAATGAGTCAAACTTCATGACAATTCTTTAAGTCCAATTGACATATATTATGGAGACTGTTACCTTCCTGAATGACCCTCACTAAAAGTGTGAGATTGTATCTTCCTTATCTCTTCCTTATCCAGCATCGTTGTGCGAGTCCATTACCCGAGTTAATTAATGACCACGACATTGGAATTAATGACCACGGAAATGAGATTATATTTGGAATGAATGCAGAATGAAGTTTGAACGAACATTTTTGAACTGAACGAAGAATGAAGCTGAATAGTAACGTGTCAAGGAAAGGAAGGAGAAGAAAACTGGATAGCGGAAGACAAGGGCCGAAAGGGACTTTGCTGTCGTAATATTTGTATGTTTTGATGTTATAAAATATGTCCATATCTATTGTAGATTATTAGTATTGTTAACAAAAAAGGTTTTCTAAGTAAGCGCCATTGTTGAATATTGATTGTTCTTTTTTCTTCTTCAGGAGTAAGGTTTGATGACACTATGCCCATAAGGAATGAGCTTAATCCATGCTTTTCAGCAGCCATGATAATATTTTATCACAGTGTTCTATGAAGCCAATATACTTCCTTGCTGCTCGGGAAGTATAACTGGCTTAATATTTATTTGCAATGATAAATAACGTGGTGATCTCTGATTTTAACGTCTCCCTGGGATTACTCACTGGAACTTGATCGGGGTTGACTGACTGTTCTTGGCATGTGGCTTGGGGTAGGTATGCTTCACAGAAAAGTTCAATTTCTGGTAGTTCAGGTGTATGATACATTGAAAAAAGCTATTGAAGGTTACCATTGACAAACTCAAATGTAGAACTGAAGCTCGAGTCTAATTTCGCTCCGTACCGACGTATTTATAACCTTTGCATTTAGTTCCATGATTGAATTCATTTATTGACTTATTCACGAAGCACATTTATTTTCGAAATTTGCAATAGGACAAAGCAATCAACTCAGTTTCAACATTGTGTACATTTTGTGATTGTTCAGTCACTCCACTTCGCAAATGTTTTCCTATAATCATTCCGCTTGAGCAGAGTACATACAAAAAACAGCCTCCTCATCCCCACGACGTAATGTATTATTCACTCACATATGGAGCAATGAAATTGAAACGGTCAAGATGTCAATGTTTTCAAAGTTAACTAATGTGGTACTGGATGTCATGGCATGCCGAATATCTTTGCTATGAAATGCTACATAGACCAGTAAGTGCTGCATTTTTACTTTGTAATTTTGTCTCTTAATCTTGTTTTTAACGTGGCAAACTTATTTACACGCCATCTTATATCGTTCGACAGAACATAAAATGGTGAACGATTCTGTTTCCACAAAAAGAACATTGGTTGTGAACTGCAGCTTCTAGTCCCTGAATCAATGGCAGTTCTAAAACAATGTCGCTTGGTTGGCAAATTCCAGTTCAAAATCAGACACCAGGCTGCATGTACTGCAAAGCTGAATTTCACGCATCCTTGGTAAATTCATCATGTCCTCTGATCTGTTTTGAAATTCAAAGCCGAAACTTGTTTTCCCCTTTGCTCATGTGGAAGTTAGTTCACTGGTAAAATGGCTGGTAAAAATTAAATCAGTGACGGTTCAACGTTTGAATTGACAATGGGATGGGAACGATGATTTATTTCAGGCTATGAATTATTCTAATATCTGGAGAATGAAATGTCATGTTACTCACAAATTGTCATCAATGTAGAGGACAATAGACATGGCGAAATTCAGGAAATGCATTTGGGCGGTGGATTTTTCCTGGGATGCCGGCACAAATATTGTTTTGAATGGGACATGCTTTGTAAACCTCTATTCGTACTCTTGAGATGGAAGGAAGAATTAGATATAATTATTAATGTCAATGCGTGATCAACAAGGAGACCTCAAAATAGCTATGAACGTGTGACGATATAAAACATTTGAAGACAAAATTCGAGAGCAAGTGCTCGGAATTTTCACAATTACGTCTGGAAACAACTTGGTTTTACTACGACGAAACTGGACTCAGTGGTTCAAACTCATTTGACTCCAAGACATAGCAAAGCTGTTAAACCTGAACGCCCCTAAGTAGTAGCAAAATGGGACCCGGTTTAATTCACCAGATCAGTGCAGGCAGAATAAAAATGTTCTGTAAATGCTGCTCTTATAGTCATCACATACATGCAATGGATGCACCAAACAAAATCACCGTAGCGATCCACTCATTTTACGCAGCGAGTTTTCACTGCGTTTCTTATACGACCAGTATTTATCTCTTAAAATCCTTCACGAAATGACTCCACGTGAATAATACATTTTGACATGGAAAAAGTTAATTCCAATGTAAGGTAAGTAGAAATATTATAACATTTAATTCATAAGCAGTGCTCTCTGAAAAGAAAAAATGCAAAAGAAAACATATTAGGACGTTTTCCCACTTTACTCGCCCATGAAATGTGGCGTCCTTTTTTTTATCATTTATTTGCATTATACCATGAAACGTTTGTGGGTTTTTTTCTATATTAGTTAGCATTGCCTGAGCAGTGCTACCACGTTGTAAATTCTGATATTTATATATACATGTTTAACCAACTGCAATAATTCGGGCAGGGCAGCGGGACAATCGAATCACAAGTTTTAAAGTCAGTGCTACAGTCTGGACAATAACACGTTTGATCTTATTCTTTGAGCGTGGAGTCCAGATGGAATACCGACTTGCAATAAATAAGACTGCCTCCTTCGTTATAGTCAGCCTGAGGGTTTATGTCTGCGAGATCAATGCATCGAATGGCCGTTCGTGTGAGGACGAGAAACAAACAGACGATTTAAGTCGCTGCCGACAATGACAAGGAATGGTAGATCCAGGTCAGTTCATGTGAAAATATATATTTTGCAGAATTATTCCCTTTCTGTGACACAGTTGCACAGTGGGTTACCACTGCTGCTTCACAGCGCCAGGGATCCTGGTCCAATTCCCGGCCTGGTCACTGTCTATGTGGTACCCACGTGTGCTCTCCATGTCTGTGTGGGGCTGCTCCAATTTATTCCACAAGCCAAACGACATGCTGCGTCCGTGCACTGGCCATGCTTAAATTTTCTCTTAGAGTACACGAACAGACGCTGGAGGATGGCGACTGGAGGGATTGAAAGTAAATTCATTACAGTGTTAGTATGAGCCCACTTGTCACGCTAATAAACAAACATTAAACCTTAGTCACAAGTGACATATATTTTTAATTCTGCATGTTCTTGTGTACATGTACACTGCTGACATTTACGTATTTGTGTGCCTGCTGGAAACGATTCCGACACAGTGAAGTTTACAGATATCAATCCTATTTATTTTAGTTTTTTCTTAATATCCTGTGCATACCTTACCCTCCGAATATCTGTTTTTGTTTATGTTTTCAATCATTCTGAATTTGAAACTATTAATACTTTCACGTAAAGGACAGTTCACACCCTGTAAGATTGTTGTTAACCTATTTCGCAACTTCACATAAGTTTGTGCTCCACACTGGATTTCAAGATTATTTCAAAATTATCTTTGGGCAAAGTGACACCAGAAACGTTAATTCATTATTGTCAAAGTTCAGGATGCGAACGCAGGACCAGTTCTGAAACTTATAATTCGCTATGGTTGTTAGTCTTTGTGTTAAAATCAGATTGCTGTCCACATCAACGTGGAGAGACGTCTCTTTTCATCTGCCATCATGGCAACTTGACAATTTGACCATTTTGTTTATGAGCACTGGTCTAATAAATTTCGAAACAAAGTTTAAATACAATGGAGAAAACAAAAATTTGTTTTTCTTGCGAGCAAGAATTTGAGAACAACGTTTGTTTTGTAGGTAGTACCATTAAGGTAACCATATATCCAAATGTTCATACTGGGCAACCCAGGCAAATTAAACATCGAAATTAGACACCAATCATATATTGCTTGTCAGCACTGGCTTTGGCAGTATTGCGAATTTCACTGTGTTATCGTAAAATAAAGTGAGGAAACAATTCTGAGATGATGCTAAATAAGGTCTAAAGAGATCGCAATCTAGCCGTCCATGGTCAAGTGCGCGATCTTATTTATACACCTTTATAGTGCATGCCCAGTTGGGGGCCTAGATGTTTAAAAAAATGTTGAAGGTCTGATGAAGTTCTGAAGCAAGGCGAAGGGATTATTTCAACACAGGGCGGACATTGTCGTGCATGACTAGTTCTGGCAGTCCGGGAAGATCGCCATGACAGTCATCAAAAGTAAAGATTTGAGGCACTTTACAACAGAACAGAGTTCACGATTAACTTAAAGTATTCAGCTGATGAGTGTTGAGTCAAAAACGAATTAACGTTTATCGAATATTAATGGCAGAGGACAAGAGCTTTAAGAACATCACGATTCAAACAGTCATATTGAAGCAAAATTATCAGGTGTAAATATGTGTGGTCTTCGTGATCCTGCAAGTAGTAGCGAAAGATTCACTTAATGACCACGTTTCCCATCGTTTTAGATAGTACTACTTTGATTTGTTGTAGATATGCTACGAGAGAAACTGCGTTAAGCAAATCATGGAAAACCTTAGAATCTTACAGTAATGAAGGAGGTCATCCGGCCCATCGGGTCTGCACCGACAACAATTGCACCATGCCCTATCCCCATAACCCTATGCGTTTTCCCTAGCTAATCCCATTGACCTTGAGGGGACATTTAGTCTGGCCAATGCACGTAAACTACACATCTTTGGACTGAGGGAAACTGGAACACCCATTGGAAAGCCACGCAAACACAAGAAGAATGTGCAAACTGCACACAGACAGTGACGCAAGCCGGGAATCGAACACGGGTCGTTAGTGCTGTGAGGTGGCAGTGCTAACCGCTGTGCCACCATGCCGCCCATCGTCCAATTGGTAAATCAGATGGTGATTTTCAAAAGGACTACAGGGCAATATTTTGAATCGTAACCATGTCAAACTGGAAGAGATGCATCATTGCACAGTAATCTGTGTGAACAGAGGCCCAACAGACGAGTGGCAGAGGAAGTGTGCAGTGACAAACATGACTTTCTTTAGTGAAAAGGAAAAATACTTCATTAGACTTGTCACAGTTGTAATTTAAATACTTTCCAAGCATTCCATTTTCAGGATACAAACAAGGACAGTAATATAATTAAGTGTTTATTTCACAATTCTCGTGTCAACTCAAACATGAACAGATGCAACTCATTAACACTTTACTGAATATTAATAGTTAAACAGCACTTTAACTTCAATTAAACATCAACGTTAACAGTTTTAACTTAAAATAGATGCCACTGAGTTTCGGAAAACCTTCGCGACGAATATCGTCGATGTAAAATGTATCTTTTGTTTAATGGAGAATCCTTCATTGTGCACGCGTTTTCCTGCGATGATTGGTCTTTTTGCTTTATAGCTGTCATAATAAGAACACTCATGCCTTTCTCGCCACAATGTTTCATTCGCTTCTGCAAAATTATACATCATCCAGCCAAGTGGATCACCGTAAACCGATCACATGGCTCCAACATCCAGTGAAAATGTTTTTGAAAGATTCAATTACACTTAGATTGAACTGCATACTCCATACATGGCAGCCATGCATTGGAGATGCAAAGTCTTTATCAATGTGAAAAAAAACCTGACAATTCAAAAATTTTCAGTTCCCAGACCACAGCCTCTTTATGACCTGCATCTGGTTTTAATCGAAAAGTTGACGACAAAACCCAATATGCTTAGCTGTCAACCAGAGCAGCCATTACAAAGTCACTACTGCCATTATTGTTGCTAAATTATTGTTGCAGGCGTTCTTTTTCCTTCCACAGAATTGAAGCCATTATGCGAGTTTTGATGTCCCAAAGCATCCCATGGCGACACCCAAAAATAAGTTTGAGAAACAGAAAAATATAAATAACAAGAGAGAGCCTAGTGGAATGTCATGAGCTATGATTGTAGCCAACTGATTTCCGCCAGTCCCCATGGTACAGAATTTCATCTATTATGAACGATGATGTTGTCATCACACATAGTTAAATTAATAGATTTTAACTCACCGCTCAAACTATAAATAAAAAGGTTAGTAATGAAGAATAAGAGAAACACATTTACTAGAAAAGGGCAAATGCCATGATTTTCTGTTAAAAGGAACTCGAAGCTGCAATGATATTATTATTAGACTATTAGCTAAAGGTTCCAACTATTGACAGATATCGTAGAAATCACGTTCAAATAAATGAAAGTGCAGGATTCTATCACACTGATCGTGAACCAATAATACTCGTGCACCATACACGTAACCCCACATATTCATTTGGCCAACCCGCTTGGCTGTATGGGACAATTTTGCATGGCCAACCACACCAAAGCCGGACATTTCTGACTGTCGAAGGAGCCTGGGCCACCCTGAAAGAAATCACGCAGGCATGAGGAAAATGTTAAAAATTCACTCTGTGACACAAAGCTGGAATGTTATCTGGCCCCTGGACTTGAGAGTTGATGAAAAGCTTTGAATCCGCTCATGACAGATGATTACAAAAATATATTTTAATGACCATCTAATTATTGCTGCTCAGCACTTCTGACTTCACTGATGCCGTTCAGGTAATATCATTCCCTGAAAGGACAGCGTGGTATCATCTTGGTTAGTAATGTCCTCGTTCAGCACCAGTGGCACATGCTCAATCGGCCCTTGAGTAGCTGTGGACTTTGCACATTATCCCCTAGTTTGCATGGGTTTGCTCTTGGTGGTCTCTTTTCCTCTCACCCTCCAATGATAAGAAGCCTAGATTGATTGAGCATGCTTTTTGTCCTTTTCATGTCCCACGATGTATAGACTAAATGTATCAGCTATAGTAAATGGATAGTTTGACAAGTTTATGCCGGGAATGGACCTGGCTAAAACATTCTGTCGGGGAGGCTATAGAGAAGCCACACGTTGAACGGCCTCTTTCTGGAATCATGCAATCCTGTGTAGAACTTTCAATATATGTCAGCGTGTCTGGTTATTAATTTCCTCCCGACTGACCAAGAAAGCTATTTAGTACAACGGCAATTAGAGAAATGCAAATAAAGTAGACCAAGCCAATAATGTCAATATTTCATGAACGAACCAAGTTACCATTTAACGAATAAACTAATCAATAAAATGTGCTTAATATGCGCAAGTAGATAGTGCAACCATTTACAGGAAACAGTCTGTTGATCAACTGTTTTCGGGTACTGCAAGGTAGAGCTGTTGTGTGAGACTTGCATGAGTCAGAACGAAAAGAGAATTGTTGTGGGCATATATTTGTTCTAAAATGCCCTGGTGTTACTATCATAGGTATGTTTGCGCGTTCATAAGATCAAAAGTTTACAGAGGGCAACTAATCTGCAGACCATGTCACATTTTCAGATGAGTAACAACAACGACTAGTTCTATGCCACACCACTGTTTCACTCAGATGTATAGATTTAGAGGATATGTCGGACTTCAAGAATAACAATCAATGCCTTAATAGCAATGAAATGCAGCAGAGGTTTTTAAAAACAATTTGCGACTTAAATATCGGGCATATTTGTCAGTCTGCCATTCACTATTAAGAAAATCAACACCAATTGAGGCTGCCCAGAAAAATGAGTAGCTCAGCATCAGACATACCTATGAATGAGAGGACAAACAGGTAATAAGTCTACTTTCATTTTGAATACCAGTCACCGCATCGGATGAAAACAACACTGATGTAAAATACAATCCTCAGATCTGTATATCAAAGATGCCTCAATGCAGTCACTTCAATCCCTCCAGCATTCTTGAGGACAAGACAATATAACTGGAATTTGCACCGGATGTTGACCAAGAACAAATTTCTGCTGTAATAATAAAATGTTGCCTTGACAATCTATTAAATACTCGTACCAATCCGACAGGGCAGATTCAAAAGTTTTGTTAAAAGAGATTATGGAAAATGTTGCACCTGCACAAACGTAATATGAATCATTTCTGTCCGATTTGCTTACCCATGGCAAAGCAAGTGATGAAGCAGGTTGTCACATCAGTCCATTAATAATCCGCAAAACACCAAGTCAAAGTCAAACGTGTTTATTTGGCAGCACGAGCTTTCAGATGACTGTCCCTTCATTAAGCTAGTGGAGAGTTGGCTTCATAATCAGGGACTATATAGACATAGAATCAATTGACCTTTAAAGGTTGGTATGCAAATCTCAACAGACAATTATTTTTTGCAGGTACAGTGAAGACACGGGGAAAAAGAGTTAAGCACAGGCTAAAGATATAAAGAGATGCAAATTGTGTCAAGGCAGATAGTGAGTGAGATTTGCAAGCCCAGACAAATCGTGGGAGTTACAGGTAGTGTGACATGAACCCAAGGTCCCAGTTGAGGCCGACCTCATGTGTGCGGATCGTTGCTATGAGTTTCTACTCAACGATTTTGTGTTGTCTTGAAGGCGAACTTGGACAATGCTTACCGAAAGATAAGATGCAGAATGCCCTTGATTGCTGAAGTTTTCCCCGACAGGCAGGGAACAATCCTACCTGGAGGTTGTCGACTGGTGTTCATTCACCTGTTGTCATAGTGCTTACATGGACTCGCCGATGTGCCAAGCCTCGGGACATCCTTTCATGCAGAGAATCAGGTATACAACGTTGGCCGAATTGCATAATAATGTAGTGTTTACCTGGTGGATGGTGTCCTCAGGTGGGGTGTTGGCATCCCTGCCGATGATCTGACATCTCTTGCAGAGGTTGTTGTGACAGCTGCCGTTATTCTGAAGGCTAGGTGGTTTGTTGAGATCAATAGTCTGCTTGAAGTTGTGTGTTTGTTTGATGGCAAGTACTTGGGGTGTGGGGAAGGCGTTGGTCGTATGTTCGTCTTCATTGTTGGTATTTTGAAGATTCCGAAGAAGATGTGTAGCTTCTCCACTCCAGGGAAGTAGTTAGCGACGATTTGTATTCTGTTGGTCGTTCCCCATCTTTCTATTATGAGGAGGCCAGTGCGGTTTTACGCGGTGTTCCTCAACAACTGTCGACCCTGTTGTTACGACGGCATCTAACAGTGTCTGTAGTTTTGTGTTACGTTATTTTGCTTCTGAGCCGATCTCGTGTATATGAAGGGCTCACATCCAGAGTACGGCTTCTTTCGCGTGTTCAGGGTGTTAAGGAAAATGGAGAAGTGGAACACCCATTAAGGTTGTCATCTCAGGATTACTGTCTGTGCGACATGCTAGTGTGCCCAGAAATAGCAACAAAAGGTTTATTTGGTAGAACAAACCACAAGCTTTCAGAGCGCTGCTCCTTCATCAGGTGAGTGCGAGTTATGTTCACCAACAGTGCATATTAGCCACAAACTCAATTCACAAAATAATGGTTGGAATGCGAGTCTTTACAAGTAATCGAGTCTTAAACGTACAGACAATGTGAGTGCAGAGGGGGTTAAACGCAAGTTAAGCACCCTCTCTTCACGTGCATTGTCTGTACCTTCAAAACTTGATTGCCTGAAAAGATTCGCATTCCAACGATTGTATTGTAAATTGAGTTTGGCCTTCATATGCCCTGTTTGTGATCAGAATTCTCATTCATTTGATAAAGGAACAGTGCTCTGAAAGTTTGTGACTTGTGCTACCAAATAAACCTGTTGGACTTTACCTGTTGTGAGAGTTTGTTCTCTGCTTACCCCATTCCAACATTGACATCGCCACACCTTAGGAATAAGGAGATAGTGCAATAATCACGTGGCTAAGAAGTTGGTGGAGGAGCGAGGGTTCAGCAACAGCAATTATTGGGATCACTCTCTGGACAGGTGGGAACTGTACAAGAAGGATGGGTCACATTTAAACTCGGGGGGGGGGGGGGTGGCGTGCACTAATATCCTGGGAAATACATTTACTAGAGTCACTCTAGTAAACTATTATGGAGGTGTGAATCTGTGCAGTAGTTTAGCAGGAGAAATAACTGAGCAAGGGCTACAAACTAAGGCCAGCAGGTTTAAGTGGACGAGCAGACAGGGAATAGTTGTGGAACGCAGCAGGACCGGTGTTCTGAAGTGCATTTGTTTCAACATGAGGAGCATAACAGATGAGATAGATGAACATAGAGTTTGGATTAATTCATGCAACTATAATGTCGTTACTCTTACTTTTTTCGAAAGTTGGTCATGATTTAACAACTAAACATTCCAGAATGTGGATGCTTCAGGGAGGATATAGCAGGATGTGAATGTGACATAGGAGTTGCATTATTGGTTACAGAGAATATCACAGTTGTATGGAGGGATGGACCTCGGAGGATTCCTGCAGCGAAGCTATATGGGTAAAACTCAGGAATATAAAAGGACGCATTCACAATGTTTTGGTTTTATTCCTGGCCTCACACCAGCCAGCGGGAGACAGAGGAGAGATATAGAGACAGGTTTTGGTCAGAAGCAAAAAAAACGTTTAGGGTGGACTATTGATTTCAACTTGCCCTGAATTGACTGGGACTTAGTGCTAGGGGCTTGGATGGGACAGAATTAGTAAGGAGCGTTCAGAATGTTTGTTTTTCTTACATCAGTATATGAATAGCTCAACTCGGGAAGGAAGCATATTGCAAATCGTATTGTGGAATTAGGTGGCCAGTTGATCAAAGTTTTAGTGCGAGAACATTCCGGGAAGAGTGATCAGAATCCCAGACGTTCTAAGGTGCTTGTGTATAAGGACAAAACTGGTTTCCTGGTAAAGTTGTTAAATTTATCGAAGACGAAAAATATTAGTCAGGATCTAGAGAAAGCAAATTCTGGGGAGGCAGGTTGATGATAAATCATCATCCAACATGTTGAAGTTTTCCAAATATCAGTTGATTGGAATTCAGAACTGTTATGTCCCCGTGAGCATATAAAAAAGTGTGACGAGTACCGAGAAACCTAGATAACGATGTATGTTATCAGACTTGTCTAAAAAGGAAGCATTCATAATGTCTAAATGGCTTCAGACAGATGAAGGTCTTGAATAATATACAGAAAATTGAGAGGATTTGAAGGAAGAAATTAGGAGGGCAAAAAGGGGTGTCATATATAGCCTTTGGGGTACAGAAATAAGGAACATCCTAAGGCTTTTTATAGGTATGCAAAGAGCAAGAGCGTGGCCAGCGAAATGTTTGGTACACTCAGTGATAGAATAGGAATTTATCCATTGAAGTAAAGGAAATGGATCAGATCAAACGGTAATATTGTCTCAGTATTCACCAAAGAGTAAGGTTTCATGGGTGAGGAGACTAGGGCAGGGTGTGTCGATGTTCGGATTCATGCCATAATCAAGCAAGAGGAGGTATTGGGCGGCTTAACAATCATGAAGTAAATATGTCACCAGGGCCTGATGGGATCCGCACCAGAAAACTGAGGGAGTGAAGGTCAGGCATTGTTATTCCTTTGAGAGAATTTTGTATCCTCATTAGTTGAAGATTCAAAGGGCAGCAGGGATCATTCAGGAAATTATAGGTCAGTGAGCCTTACAGCGATGGTAGAAAAATCATTTGAAAATATCCCCAGGGGAAGGATTTACTCACATTTGCTGTCAAATTGACTTGTTAGTGATAGAAGTGTTTTGTCAAGAGGATTTCGTGCCTCACTAACTTGATCAAATTTTCCGAGGAAGTGACGAAGATGATAGATAAGAGAAAGACAGCGGATGGTGTCTACGTGAACTTCCGTAAAACCTTTGACATAGTAGTGTTATGAAAAATGAAATGACACTGGATCAGAGGAGAGATGACAGGATGGGTACAGAACTGCCAAAGCCATAGAAGACACAAGATAGCAGACGAGGAGTGCTTTTCACAATGGAAGGAATCAGTAGCGTGACCTTTGCTATTCGTAGGGTATATAAATGATTTGGAGGACAAAGCAGTTTGCCTGATTAGTAAAGTCGCAGGCGACACAAATATTGATGGAGTCATGTATAGTGGAGAGGATTGTCAGAGGTTACAGGAAGATATAGACCGAACGGAGACATGGATGGAGAAATAGCGAATACAATTTTTATCCGGACAAGCGTGAGATCTGTATTTAAAAAAAAGAAATGCATACCGGATTTGTACTGAAAATAGTGGAACAATTAGGAGTACTTACAGGCAGAGAGGCCTGGGCAGACATGTCCACTGAGTACTGAATGTGACAACGCAGATAGGTAAGGTAATCAGGAATGCACAGGATGCATGCCGCCATCGTTAGAGGCATTTAATATATTAAAAAAGCAGGTCTTGCTGCAGCTGTGCAGAATCTTTTTTATGAACGATTCAGAATATTGTGTACAGTTCTGGTTGCCATACTACCAGAAGGATGTTACTGTTTTGTTAGGAGTAAGAATATGTTTACCAGGATGTTGTTTGGTCTGGAGGGTATTAGCTTTGAAGAGAGGTTGAATAAACTCGGTTTATTCTCACTGCAACGTTGGAGATTATAGGGTTGCTTGACAGCGTTCAACAGGTCATGAGTGGCATGGACAGAGTGAATCGTCTGATATTATTTCCTTCGGTGGAATCGCCAAGTGCTGGGGGATACAGATTTGAGTTGCGTGGGGAAACGTTTGAAGGACAGCTGTGAGGCAGTTTTCCTTTTACACAGAGCTTGACGGATGTCTGGAAAACGCTGCCCGGGGAGGTGCTGGGAGCATGTACGATCGCGCCATTTAAGTGGCAACTAAATTAAAAGATGAATAGAATGAGAATGGAATGATGCAGACTCTGTGCGTGCAGTTTTAAATTACGCAGGCATCATGCTCCGTGCAGGATTGGAGGGTCGAAGGACTTGGTTCTGTGCTGTATTTTTCATTGTTATTGTTATTTCTACGAATAAAATTTAGCTTAAAACAAGTTGATGTGTTTCCCTGTCTGCTGGAGTACCAAGAAATAAGTGGTCTTTCTTACCTTAATCAATTTTCGTTCTCCTGCATGATGAATAATCTGCAGCAAATGTTTTTATTCTACTTCATTTGATCCAATCTTTTTTTTTGTGTTGCTACTATTGCCTGGACAGAAAAGTTGCTCTCCTATCCTCCTTAAGTACGTATCGCCCGGTGGCACCAAAATATGCATATATGTCTGTTAGAAATAAGTTATTTTAATTTGCACAATGGAGTTTATGGTGATTACCGACATCGACATTTAAGGATATCAACAGCTAGATGGAAGTGAGTCGATGGTTTCTGCTTAGGTTTCTAGCAGTAATGTCGAATGCTATGATTTTAAGAGGTGCAGTCTCAGTCGAGCTCAATAGTAAAGAGTCTAACGTTTTCATATCGTGTTGGATGGGAATGCAAATTACACATATTAATTGGCATGAAATTGTTACAACTTCCTTCCATTGTGATCATTTTGCTATTCGGCCCAGTTTCAGCTAAGAATTTGCTAACAATCTCAACTATTGCTGAAGAAAAACATTGACATTGAGCGAACTGCAATATTTTATTTTCTGCTCGCCAGATCTAAATGTCATGTCTGCTAACGTCAAAACCTATGGTAAGAACAAAAAAAAAAATCCTTGTTGAATTTAAGTTTAAAAAAGTGCACTAACCCGAGCACCTACGTTTTAATTCAACCAAATTCGTATTGTATTTTTTTTTCAGAGCCAAATTTATTTTATTTTTTGACATGTTATTTGTATTGAGAAGAGGGGAGGAAAGGCGTTGCTTTGTTTCCCCTCGCATTGTCTGGTTGTCGCAATTTTGTTTTTTTTTTCGATTTAAATCGATAGGTCTTTGAAAACAAGTCAATATTGCGGTATTATTCAAGGAAACACAGAAACAAGTGACAAAAGTACTCGACAGATATATATCTTAATGCAACTCTTAGGCTTGGGCGTGGAAGGGAATTGAAGTTAATAATAATAAAAGATGTGCTGCAGGCATTGAAGAGCTCTGGTTTGCTGAAGTTATGAATCCTAACAGTAGTGATTCATAATTTGAAAAATGCCCATTCGTCCAAATTAGAAATTCCACACTGAAATGCGGACTTACGACAGATAAAAGTTCTTAAACCGAGTTTTGTCTGAATTCAATTGTAGTGATGCTGATTTGCCGAAACTCGGTCAGCAGAAGTGACACGTTTCGGAAAAGTAACGTGCCAACATGCGATACAGTTTGCGTTATGCAATTAACAAGATCTTAGAAATGAAAGGAATATCAGAAATTGATCAATTCGCGCATGTTTTATTTGATGTGTTGCATCGCTTACAGCTTTCTAATCTATATTACTGCAAGTTCAATGAAAACTTCTCAAAATATTGTTTTGCATAATGTGTTGCCTTGAAATGATAGGCTTTGATATTTCGTCAATGCATTTGTGTTTTGTTGTAACATATTCATGGCAGAAAAACTGGTCAAAGAGTTTGAAAAAGGTAATGTCAACCATTCGTTTGCAGTGCACAATTCCATAACGGGTGTCGAGAAGTTGAGAGTCTTGGAATCTTACCTCACATTGAGAGCGGTTCTGTTTAGTTTCTCTTTACTTAATTGATGTCTGGTGTAATGTCATTTTCTGCACGTCTGGTATCACTGTCGTTCAAACTGTGCATTTCTGATTTAGTATTTTTCTTCAGCTCCTTCCCTCGTTTTCGTTCTGATGATCAAAGACCCGAACAAAAATATAACAGGTGCTCAATTCCGCTAGCCTCAACATCTGGAGGTATTCACTCACCTAAGAGTCTACCGAGGAATATACTTGAAATTATTTGTAATCGACCGGCATTTCAAAGATTTAACTGCAGTTCCGTCACCGCTGTTGCACATCTTGACTCCGACCATCCGCAATAACGCATAGAGACTCTGCATACGTAATTAATTTGCTGGCATGTCTATGTCAATGCAATACAATTATCTTGAGAAATTCCTTTGCTGGAATTGACGTGTGGTTGCACGGTGAAATCTTCTGTCCAATCGTGACGTCGTCGTTTTGCTTCAAAAGCTCAGAATATGTGATAACCGAGGCTTGTTACGCTGAATTCAAGGCAACTGAAATTAGCTGTGGTGTATATGTCCAGTCGGTATGAGATTCCTCGTTCTTCTGTCATAGCATCTATGAACAAAATTCTTATTTGCTTCAAGAAAAAATACATGTTTTAATGGCGTCTAATCCAACATTGTATCTTAATAAATAGCATAACAACCAATGCAGCACACGCTTCATTTAAATATGCGCCCAACTTTGTTGTGCACCATTTTTGTGAGTCATTTTCTGCGTGGAATTGTGGCGCAATAATGCAATATGTTTTTAATTTACTTAGTAATATGTTGCAGCATTATCTGATGAAGGCCATTCTGCTTTGCACGTCATCAATTGGACGTTAACTCCACTTGTCATTAGCAGAGAAGCCATACATTTGCCACGTTGCAAGTCCCTCAGATGAGCACTGAAAAGTTTTGAGTTGCGGTGAAAATCATCGAACTGTATACCAAAACCATCCAGTTTCAGAAGATATACTTGGCGTGATTATCAAGATATTTTGAAGAAAAAAAAAATCCATGTCATTGATCATATGAGGCGATGGCCGAGTGCTCTTATCGCTTGACGATTACTGCAGAAATTCAACTAATGTTCAATGACTCATTTTCGAATCCCACCGCAGCTGGTGGTGGAATTTGAATTACATTAAAAAAACTATAATCAAGAATGCAGTAATGGCGATGAACCCATTGTCTGTTGACGAAAAAAAAAATGTGGTTCACTGATGTTCTTCTGTGGAGACAGGCTGTCATCCTTAACCGAAATGTCCTAGATGTGACTTCAGAAATGTGATTGACTCTCAACTACCTTTTAAGGTCAACAATGATTGGGCAAAAAAACATGGCTAGCCAGCTACAATCATGCAGAATGAACGAATTAAAAAAATAAGAACATAAGAAATAGGAGCAGGAGTAGGCCATGTAGTCCTTCGAGCCTGCCGCGCCATTCAATAAGATCATGGCTGATCTGTCGTGGCTCAGTTCCACCTTCCAGCCCTCTCCCCATAACCCTTAATCCCCTCTCTTATCAAGAACCCATCAACCCGCTTCTTAAAAATATTTACCGAGGCAGCCTCCACCACTTCAACGGGCAGAGAATTCCAGAGATTCACCTCCCTTTGAGTGAACAAACTGCCTTGTTATTGTTTTCCGTGCGGCACTTCTCCTATCTAGTCTGAGATATCAACAACTACTTACATCGTCTGTGCTATTTAAAATGAATAATAACATTGTCTGCAGCTGTACCGAAGATCTGAATAATACAGCAGAAGCTTGAAAGACATAAATATATGTTTGATGGTATAACAGTGTTTCAAGATTAATTTCCTAAACGGGTAGATATTGCATGCCCGCTTTCAGGCGTACGTGAAAGTCCGCATGCAATATAATGGATAAGGCTGACATGGCGCCAGCATATTTAAAGTAATCGAAATAATGGCACGCAGGAAATAAATTAAAATTGGGGTTTTGATTTGCTGTTAAGCATTCTCCGGGAATATAACAAAACCAATCTATATACATAAGGCTGCAACTTCAATTTGGCCCAGAGAAAAAAACTCGAACCTTAGATATGTCTTGTTTATCTTCACATTTCAAGCACTAGCGTTCCTTTCTCACGTGTCTTATTCCAATATGTAAAGGAATCTATTATTTCGTTAGCTTTCCTGAGTTCTGATGATAATTCGTCCAACTGAATAATAAACGCAGTTTGTCTCTTTCAAAGGAAGTCGCTTCGCTTGCTTACTATTTGTATCCCATTTGCCCTTGCACGGAATTGGGGAGAATCCTTGGAATTGCGTTACCTTTTTGAGCTGAAGTGAGGCAAAGTTGATACACCCTGATGTTCACTATATTTGACCACGTGGGATTTGGATAGCAGATGAATTGGCAATAACTGTTCCAGGCCCAACCGAGCTGTAAGTCTGTTTGGTGTCAAAGTGGGCATGCAAAAAGTCTGACATCATATGAGAGTATTTCAACTAATTTAGATGATAACTCAAGGAAGTAAAGAGTTTGTTTATATGTATACATATATACATGATACGTATATTGTTAAGCTTTCTCTGAAAAGATTGCAGAACCAGTCTACATACCAGGTTGCAAGTGACAAAATTTGCGGTTTTATCAATAACATGGAGGCCTCTGAGGGGATTTAAATATTGTCGTTCATATTTTTCACAATGCATAGATTATTTGCTCTTAGCGCCTTAGTTGAAGAACAATGTTAACATATTTTCTGGGAACTGTACTTTACAGAAAAAGAACATTTTTTTAAGACGACAGGTAATTATCGAATTGCTATGTCATAAATTTGTGGGGCAGATGTACCATGTTCGATGCGACAGTGCAGGCAGTACAGAAAAAAAATCTGACCCTTGGCGTAAGATTTGAAATTTATCCTGAGATGCTATAAATTTGTTTTCGAATACAACATGAATAGTTAATACAGACTTGTCTTGTTGGTCATAATTTACGCATCCCCTTGTGAATAATACTTTTGTCACTGAATTTCAGCGACTAAATATCTCGAAACACAGACCCGTAAGTAAACTACAGCATGGTATTGTTACTCAAATCATTGAATAGAATGTCGGCACAGTGTGCAAATCAGCTGAGGGACATCCTCTGCTGATCAGGCAGAACTTTATGAATCTAAACGTAAAATGTACAATCAAGCAGGAAAAGCAAATGAATTACAAATGTGGTTTGGTTTGATGACAAATGGTACTTTCGTATATTGTTTTCGTGCATGTAGATTTCGTTCCATCAACATAACGTTCTTAAGTTAGTTGAGTCTCGCAATGCAGTGTTCCAGTCATTACGTTAATCATGATCATATCAAATTACGTTTAAAATATTTTTGTTCATGAATTTGTGCAATTATGTTTGCTAACGTGTCTGATAACCCAATAATGATCTCTCTGGGCACATGTTAGTTTGAATTGAAAACAATGTTGATGTCCACCAAGGGCTAATAGTATGGGGGTAGTGATGTTGTATGTTGTCAACCTATCTTGCATCTTGAGCCCTACCTTCCTGCCTGAGTTTGCAAGCTGTTCATCTTACCAATAGGCAAGGTCAAGTGTTAAATAGGCTCCAGTGTTAAATAGAGCCATTCTGACAAATGCCAAACAAGTATGTGAAATGGTCATCCTTAGACACTCCTGCTCAATCAAAAGTTTCAGAAGTTTCAGGCAACCTTTTCAAACAGCATGTGCTGGCTGGCTGTGTGATTGAAATAAAGCTGACACCGCGGATTCAGTTATCACAAAATGGATTAATACTAATCGATTGTCATTGGTTACCTTGAATATTTTCCCCCATCTGTCCCCATCGAAGCTTAATGGTGCGGTCAGAAATCCGTTTAATGATGGATACATGGAGGGAACTAATGAAAACCTTTTACACCTACGCGATCGTGAAATATTTCGCTATCATCCACCAGAAACTCGCATTTGGAGGGAACGGGACATTTATTTCAGTAACACATTTGAACTGCTCTGCGTTTTACGTGCAAATAAAGTAAAGTGACATTTGTTAATCACAGTAAGAGTTACGCTGACATTGCAATGAAGTTACAATTGGACTCCTCCAGTCGGCACACTCCCGCACTCTGTTTGGCTCCGTGCACCTAATCAACACTTCTTTCCGTCTGGAGAAGGAAACCTGCGCAGACATAAGAACATAAGAAATAGGAGCAGGAGTAGGCCATCTAGCGCTTCGAGCCTGCCCCGCCATTCAATAAGATCATGGCTGATCTGTCGTGGCTCAGTTTCACCTTTCCGCCCTCTCCCCATAACCCTTAATCCCTTCTCTTGTCAAAAACCCATCAAACCGCTTCTTAAAAATATTTAGCGAGGCAGCCTCCACCACTTCAACGGGCAGAGAATTCCAGAGATTCACCACCCTTTGAGTGAAGAAGTTCCTCCTCAACTCTGTTCTAAACCGCCTCCCTTTTATCTTGAGGCTGTGCCCCCTAGTCCTACTGTCTTTTTTGAGCGGGAAGAGTCTCTCCACTTCTATCCTATCCATCCGATTCATCATCTTATACGTCTCAATGTGATCTCCCCTCATTCTTCTAAACTCTAACGAGTACAAGCCTAGTTTATTCAGCCTCTCCTCATAGCTCAGACACGGGAGAACGTGCAATCTCCACCCAGAAGTGACTCTAACAGAGAATCGAATCCGGCTCTCTGGCACTGTGGGGTAGCAGTGGTAGCCACGGTGCCAACGTGTCTCCCACCTAATGCTCATGTAAATGTAGGCAAAAAAAAACAGCAGTACTGTTGCTCACATTGATAGTGACCTCAAGCATCAGTTGTGCTTCCCATGTTTCGTAATCTCAGAAGCGGTGGATTCAGTTGACTTTGTGAATGCCTGACATGTATTGCAGGCTGACTCCGCGAATGTTGTATTTTGGCGTTGCTAAACTTCAGGAGAAATATGAAACCATGGCCCTGTTCATCCACACGAGGTGAGAATGTGTGATTTATTGAGAAGATTTCGAAAAGGAGCAAGAAAAGCCACCTTTGTTTTTTTTTCAAATATCTACCTCACAAACAACAATACTAAAACAAATTACCTAGCCATTAGCACACTTTTTAATGGTATCTTGCACTGCGCAACGTGTCTGCCATATTCAACATCACAACATTAGGAGCACTTTAAACTGCCTCATTGGCTGAAAAATATTTTGGAGGCTCCTGATATATTGGACACACAAATGGAAGTTATTTCTCTTTTTTTGGTACAAATTTGCTGGGTACTTCTCACGCTAGCTTGAATTGGCATTTATTTTTCAACCAGGCTAATTTGAAATGCATCGGCCAATTTTCGCTACATGAAAATGCAGCTGCTTGTTAAGCCACTGAAAGACAGGGTGAAATTCCACAGCTGGGCGTCAGGGAGCACAGTATTCAGTACCCCTGCCTGGGCCGTCTAAGGAGCATTGTTCAGTTCCGAACTCGGATGACTGCCTGTGTCAATATCTGACTTTCCCCTATGTCTGCAATGGTTTGCACCGTGTGTTCCATTCTCGTCTCCAGTCTAAAAGTTCACTAGTTAATGCCCATGCAAAATTGACTCGCTCGTGCCAGGAAGATTAGCAGATTAATTGTTTGTGATAACGGGGATAGGACCTGTGTAATGTAGTTGTCAATGTAGGATTAATGGGCTGATGGTCTCCTCGTGAACTTTGGAAATCCTATGATTTTACTTGAGAAACGAATTTAATAAACTGATAAATACTTAAAAGGAGTGCATGATTGAACACACGAACTTTTGTGCAGACAAACCTTTGAAAAAGAATACATGCAATATTACTTGGGAAAACGGAACATGTATCGATTGCTCAGGTTTATCACCACGGATTATGTTTTCTTTTCCTCTTTACTTATATTAAAGATTGTCCATTTAGTGAGCCACCAATCAATCATTTAGATGCCTTGTGCAAAATCTCATTTCAGTAGCAGCAAACATTTAAAAAAAAACTGTTATTGGGAATCGACTGAATAATCTATAGTTGTGATGCAACCGTCCTCGAATTTCTTTTATTCTCTTGGGTTTGTATTGCACTTCATCTGAGTATCATTTTCATTGCCCACATTGGACCACACGGGAAATCAAAGTGATGAATTCCATGATATAAATGTGCGTGGATTTGGTGTGTGTGTGTGTGTGTGTGTGTGTGTGTGTGTGTGTGTGTGTGTGTGTGAGTGTGTGTGTGTGTGTGTGTGTGTGTGTGGTGTCTATGCGTGTGATGGGGGAAGGGAAGAATGCTGGATGGTGATGGATGACAGTGGGCTGGAGAGGGACGGCACTGAGGGTCCCACGGTTATGAAGCTGAAAGAATAATTAGACTTCCTTTTCAAAACCTCTCCTTAATTAAAAGTCGTCCAGGAAACCGCTGTTGATGTATTGGAGTGGATGAGGTCCCATTCTGTCTGCCAATTGCGTGTTTCAGGTGAATAATCTTTCCACGAAATAAGTACCTATCTTCGGCAATGAAATTTCCCAGCATCGTGCCGCCGACGATATCACAGGATGGGCTTCAGTGGAACACAACAAAGAAAGGAAAGGAATGTCTATATCTCCGTCTTCATTTTCTAACATGCTGAATTGAGGCCTGTGTAAGAAATTAAGTTTGCTGCTGTATCCTAAGGAGTTAAACGATGAGGGTTAAGGATGTGCTGAAACAGATAGAAAAGACAAATTATGAGACTGGCTGATGCTGAAACATACAGAAAAGAAAAACATGAGACTAGCAGACATCCAAGGTCTCCAGCCCAAATAAGAAGCTACCTGGCCTTAAGAAAGATATGTAGCCTGACTAGCAATTCTATCAAGCGTAACCACAGTAAATCACTGGACGAAGAAATAATAAGATGCTGATTAGACCAAGGACACAGAAGATAAGTCCTGGATATATGCATATAACTAATTTACTGGACAATGATTAAAGAGTTAGCTGAGATAATGGAATAGTAGGGTGTATTGTATTAAGTACGAAACCTTGTTTGTTTCATTGTATAAATATAGCATGGATTTGCTCGGAAAGTCAGTGTTCAGTCTCGGTTTTGACTGAAGTGGACTCTCCTTGATATCACGAAAAAATAAACTCTCCCGAAACTTGACTCTGAAAAAATCTGCCTGAGTTATTCCGAGTTAAGGGTTTTTCGTCGACAAGGCCCAAAGCTACCTAAACCATCAGGCACACTTTCCACCACGTGCCGTTTATCACAACACACTTACCAGTTTTTCTAAGTCGTTTTTCGCGATACCTCTACATATTTTGTCCCTGCCGCCTTCGACACACTGGAAAATCTTGCTCATTTCGGTGTCTTATTAATTTAGGATTGTGCTTTGAACTGAATGATCTTCTTCTGAACTGCAGGGATTCAATCAATTGGTGGTTTGAGTCACTATTTTTTTTTTATCAACATGTCGTTGAAAATTCAGCAACACATTTTCTTCCCACACTATTCCGCTACTATTTTGTTCCTACTGAATTCGAAATGCTTCGGGATCCTGAGCTCTATTTCATTCTCGTTTATGAAGTACTATCATCAAGTCAGAATGCCCAATGCGTTTAGCAATTCTGATGCATGTTTTCAATGTCACTGTGCTCAAAATGATTCCCCGCACTTTTACACAATAGAATTCTACAGTGCAGAAGGAGAGGCAGTCGACACATCGAGTTTACGCCAACCACAATCCCATCCAGACTCTTTTCCCGTAACCCCACACATTTACGCTATCCTGCACCTCCACCCCACCCGCCGACACAAAGTGGCGGTTAGCATGGCAAATCTACCTTAACCGCGGACCTGTGACTGTGGGAGGAAACCAGGGTTCCCGAAGGAAACCCAAGCAGATACGGTGAGAACGTGCAATTTCCACACAGACAATAACGCAAGTTTGAAATCGAATCCGAATACCAGGCGCTCTGAAACAGCAGTTCTACTACAGTGCCGCCCCTACTAAGTCCAAAGTACTCTTGTCCAATGAAACTAATCTTATGAGTAATGCTTCACTCAGACTGGAATTATTAACAATTAACATGTGCCGTCATTTTTCTATGGTTTGAATTGTTTTGCAGTGTCTATGATTTGAGGAATATCAACGGAATATTTTTTTTTAAATGCTGGTTCAAATGAAAACAGAAGAACATGAAATATGTCACGGTAGTGTGATCAAATCTATGGAACCATTTTGAACCCGACACCTTAAAAACGGGCCTTGGACGTCAAAGTTACATAAACACATTCATTTAATTTGCCTGTTCATTCCATACCATAAACGCAGGGCTGATGAATCACAGAGCACCACACGGCAGAAGAGGTCCTTCGGCCCATCGAGTAAGCACCACACACAAATACTCCGACCTGCACTCCTTATTACAATTGCCAGCGCATTGCCTATAGTCTTGTGTGGTATGATGTGCCAAGTACGCACCCAGGTGCTTTCTAAAGGATGTGAGGCATGCTGCCGCCTTCATCCTACCAGGTAGTGCATTTCCGTTGGTCACCACCGTATTTCTTCAATCCACCGAAACCTCCCAGCCCTCACTTCTACCCCCTAGTAAATGGCCCTTCATCTGAGTGCAACAGTCGCTCATTGACCCTCATAATCTTGAACACGTCAGTCATGTCGCCCATCATTTTTCTCTGCTCCCAAGAAAACGACACAAACCTGTCCAACACCTCTTTATAAGTGAGACATTCCATCGCAGACAGCCTTCTGTTGAATCTCCTATGCACCTCCTTCAGTGCCTTCATGCCCTTCTTACAACGTGGCGGCCAGAAATGCACTTACTACTTCCACTGTGGCCTCGTCAAAATACAACTCCAACATGGCCTCTCTGCTTTTACCATGGAAATCCCCACTGATAAAGGTGATTTTGCCGTATGTGTTTTTCACCACTCAATTTTCTTGCCTTCCCACTTTCAGAGAAATATGGGCAAACTTGCCAAGTCCCTTTATTCTTTGGAAATTCCCAGTCTCAGGTCTTTCATAGAATACTTCCTTGTCAAATGATTTCTTCCAATGTGCACGACCTCACACTTCTAAGGGTTAAATTTAACCGACCACTTAATCGTCCATTTAACCAACTTGTCTATATCTTCCTGTCACCCAAGACAATTAATCACACACATAAGCTCGCGGAAAATCATTCTGTTACCGGCAAATATAGTGATACTAAGCTCCCCCCCCCCCCACCCCCCCCCCCCCCCCCCTCGTCCCCGACGCATAATCATGTATGTCATTTATATAATGACGATCAATAGGGGGCTCAACACGAATTCCTTTGGTACACCACTGGTCACTGGACTCCAGTCAATATAACAACTTCCTGTCATCACAATTTGTATCCTAACTTTAAGTCAACAATATGTTTACCTTGTTAGATCAACCTGTACGTCATGTGAATTAGAATTCTTAATAAATCTCCCATGTGGTACTTTGGCAAAGGCTTTGCTGAAATCCATGCAAGCTGCATCGTCCAAACTACACTCGTCCATATATTAGATTGCATGATCAAAAAAAAAATCAATGAGATTTTTTAAGCATGGCCTCCTCGTGACAAAACAATGATGATTATCAATAATCAAACCTTGCTTCTCCAAATAGAGATGGATTCTCTCCTTCAGAATCTTTCCTAGTCATTTCGCAACCTCCGAAGTGAGACTAACTCGTCTGTAGTTCAATGGAGTGCGTCTACAACTTGTCTTACATAGTGGGACAACATTACCTGAATGCCAGTTCTCTGGCATCTTCGCTGTCGCCAGGAAGGAATTAAAATTTTGGGTCAGGATCCCGGCAATTCCCTTCCTTGCCTCCGACAACAATCTGGAACACAATACACCCGACCTAGAGATGTGTCGAGATTTAATCCTGTCAATGTCGTGTCACTGCCTGCGAAAATCTGCCCTTGCGCCTTATTATCTTTCTCCTCGAGTTCTATGATTACTTCTTCATTTTCATGGGTAAAGACAGATGTGAGGCATGAGTCACCTTTGGTAGGTTTGTTACATTAACTTGATGGCATGATGTTACAAATTCAATTCCAAATATTTAATAAATGAATGTTTGCATCACAATAGTCTTCCATTCATTTCACGCGACAGAGTATAAAATCAACAGTGATCAATCATGGCAGCCAAGTGCAATTATTGTTAGATATCAGCTTAAGAAGGAGGCATTCAAGTTTGTCGGAAAACTAACAACATTGCAGCAGTTTAGAATTCAGCAAATTGAGGTCATATGATTAGCTAAGATTGAAAATATGTAATATGCAAGTAAACTTGCTGGAGACATAGTTAGAAAAAAAAAGGAAAACATGCATTTATATGAAGAGGATTAAAAATACATTTGTGGAATACACAGTAAGATCCCGTATATTACAAGGCGGGAGTTAAAATGGAAACACAGAGATGACAGATGACGTCAAACAAGGATTCGAGATTGGGATGGCACGGTGCAACAGAGGTGAGCATTCCTGCCATGCATCGCCTGGGACCAGGGTTTGAACCCTAGATTCGCTCAGCAGCAGTTTGGAGTTTGCACATTCTCCCCTGTCTGTGTGGGTTTCCACCGGGTGCTTCGGTCTCCTTCCACAGTCCGAATAGCTGTGAATTAGATTGTTTGGCCAAGCTAAATTGACTCTAGTTTAAGATATTCGAAGGGTAAATATGCTGGTTTACAGGAATATTGCCTGATGGAATTGTTGTCGGTGCAGCTTCAATCGGCCGAATGCCTCTTTCTGCATTGTTAGGATTACATCATATGAAAATTTATTCTTTACCAAAAATACAGTGCAAATAATCCTCACGGGAATTCGGGAAGCAAGATGACGTGATCGTATTGTGTTAAAGGAAATTAATACACGGAACAAGGGAAAAAATGAGACGATAAAGGAACTGAAAGTGCATAGAGAACGTTACTGAACAAACTATATAACTAAAAGTGCATCATGAAAGGAATATATGCGCAAATTGAACTACATGCAAAATTCAAATGATTCTGGAGCAATCCAAATAGCATTGGCAGCGGCATACCCATCAACATATTTTTCTGTTTTCATGATTAAGGGAGAAGAATTAACATTTACAGACTTATTGGAGTAACATAAAGTGGAGAATAACCTTTAGCGTCTCTCATAAATATTGTGATAACTGAACCCTTAGAAAATTGTCATTACGTTCATGATAAGTTATGTTAGTTAATGAAAGGAAAAAGTTGTCATTCATATTTAAGAAATTGAGCTTGCAAGTAAGTCATTACCTAACGGAAAACAAAGGTATATGTGAATTTTCAGAAAACATTTGCAAACTCCACGTGGACCGGCGTAATGTATAGCGATTGAGCAGGCATGAGCAGCGAAATCAAATTACTTTCTTTTTTGGACGTGCACCTCAGGGATTAATAATTGTCTCTTGGGTTTCCACAATAAACATGAACTTTTCAGATTAGGAGATGATTTTATTTTCTAAGGTTGAGGACAACCTAAACTCGGCAATTTAGGTCAACTGAGAGTTGGAAACGTCAATGGAAAATGTATATTTCAATGGTTGTGTGTCAAAAAATAATTGGCGTTCGACGATGAGAATCATGTTGTATAGATTAGATGGTTGTATGTCGGAAAAATATATTAATTTGCAAAAGGGCCTGTGCTTTCAAACCAACTTCATTGGAGCAATGCATGCCAGTGGAATAACCATTTGAGAAGAATACTGATTTTACCAGATCGCCCGCTGTTTTCTTAATTTGAGTATGGATAAGCGATGTCATGCCACGTCCTGCTTCCGTTTGAAATTTCAGGAAAAAAATGCAGTATGGTCAATTTATTTTGTTTGACTCGGCTTGTTTGAGGGGAATTCATAAAAACTTCCATTGCATAATGGGGCGACGCGGTGACACAGTGGATTGCACTGCTGCCCCACAACGCCTGTGACCTGTGTCCAATTGCAACAATGGCTGACTGTGTGGACTTTGCACATTTTCCCCGTGTATTTGTGGGTTTCCTTCGGAAGCTTAGTTTTCCTCCCGCATTCCAAGCATGTGTGGGTTATGTTGCTTGGCCAAAGTAAAATGTCCCTCATTTTCAAGGGGCTTAGCATGGTAAATAAATGGAGTCACGAGGATCGGGCCTGTGTGGGATTGTGCTCGGTGAGACTTGATAAGCTAACTGACCTCCTTCTTCACTTCATGGATTCTTGAATTCTATGATCATTCCAAAATGTGTGTGAACTGATTGGAATCTATAGTGTTCAGAAATGGCAAAATTGGTCAGATATAGGCTGGCTAATTCGAAGTGAGATGAGAGGAATGGTTTAGCTGAAAGCCAGGAAAACTGTGGAATTCATAACTATGAGAAACTGTGGCGACAATGAAAGGTCGTCCTATTAATTGCCATGTTGATACTAGAAACATAGGACACTGCTGGGACGATCTACCATGATCACGTTGAATATCGGGGCAAGCTCGATTGTGCAACTGACCTAAGATTGGAAACATGTAATATGCAACTAAACTTGCTAAAGTCATACTTACAAACAGAAATGCATTAATGTAAATGAGGAATAGAAATAAGAACATAAGAAATAGGAGCAGGAGTAGTCCGTGTAGCCCTTCGAGCCTGCCGCGCCATTCAATAAGATCATGGCTGATCTGAAGTGGCTCAGTTCCACTTTCACGCTTTCTCCTCACAACCCTTAATCCCCTTGCCTACCAAAAGCCTATCTACCCGCGTCTTAAATATATCTAGCGAGGTAGCCTCCACCGCTTCAACGGACAGGGAATTCCAGTGATTCACCACCGTTTGAGTGAAGAAGTTCCGCCTCAACTCTGTTCTAAACTGCCCCCCCCCCCCCCACGCACTTATGTTGAGGCTCTGCCCTCTAGTCCTGCTGCCCTTTGTGAGCGGTAAGAACCTCTCCACCTCTAACCTATCCATCCCTTTCATCATCTTATACGTCTCAATGAGATCCCCCTCATCCTTCTGAACTCTAACGAGTAGAAGCCCAGTCTATTCAGCCTCTCCTCATAGCTCAAACCCCTCAACTCCGGTATCAGCCCAGTGAACTTCCTCTGCACTCTCTCCAAGGCCAAAATATCCTTGCAATACATTTATGGAAGACAAACCAAGATTCCTTGTATTACAAGGCAGGAATTAAAATTGAAACACAGAGGTGACAGATGACTTCAAACAAGGATTCAAGATTGGGATTGCACGATGGCATAGATGGAAATGTACAAAAACTCACCCAGAACCATGAACTATTGAACATCGAATACTTTAACTATGATATGATTGCTCACGTGTGTTATCAAATTGAGGAGCTGGTCTTGAAAGTATCTCCAAACAGAACTGCCAAACAAAGATCCAACTCAGGGGATTTAAACTCACTGTTCAGGATTCCATTCCCTCAGATATATGAGTACGCATGAAATGTTCAATTTCTTACCTTTGGCCATGCCGAGAAGAAGGCTAATGCATCAAATTTGAAAATTTCCCATTTTTGGCCAATGCCATGGGTTTGCAATGTTCATTTGTCTTCTCCAGGATGCCGTGATGTGATATGTGCAATTCAATTGGCTTCTGCACGGAAATCGCTTAAGTCATAGCTTGCTGTTATGTTGCTTTTCTTCAACGGGATGTCCTGGCTACATCCTCCTGCAACCTTGTTAACTGCGTGTTAGTTTTTTTAATGAGATTTATTTACCCTCTCTCTCGCTATTCCCTCCACATTGCTCTTTATAAAGTAACTCAACAAGTAATATTTAGAAATTCGATCATGTGATCTGATGTGTCCTCTCTCCTAATCCTGCATGCAATTGTGCAAAATAACTACCTTTGTGAGACTCGTTCCAGTTTAATGCATACTGGCACAAAACTCTCTAGCAGACATATTCTCGAAAAATCAGTTGCTGAGTCTTCGACTTAAATCGGTGTAATATTCACGCTACCTAACTTTTTACTGCAATATTGATATATAATGAAAGTGTATAATTAAATTTAGTATGTTGTGAAGTTCCATTACTTTTCAAAGGCCCGTTTCCATGATAAAAACAACAGCAATTATTGAAAGAGTGAACTGAATATAAGAAAAAAAAAACGAGGTTTATGTTTTGTTTTATTTTGTTGGTTCCTCCTTCTTCAGAAAAAGATGCATGGAAGATGGATTTGGACTCTTTAAGTGAGTATTTGTCACAAAATTATTTAAAGTAGCTACCTATTCACGAACATTCAAAGTCATGTCCTTGTATGACATTCCTCTGGTGACGGTACACGGCTAAAAATGAGACAGTGTCATGCATTTTGTGTGCCCATCAGCAGCAAATCATATTTTGAATTCCATATCAGTTTTTCACTTCTGAATAGATGGTTTCGATTTTCACAGTTTATGTGTCAATACAGTTCAAATCGTCTGAATCTAAAGCATACCACCCGATTTTGTATACCGATTTATACCAACTGACAACAGTCATTTTCTCCTACCACAACTTACGCAGGTTATGCGAAATTTCGTATCGCTAATGTGCATTACTGATGAGGGAAGTGTTTGACTGGGAAATACATAATTTTATTCCAAGCAATTATCTTATGATTTTATGTGCTCCGAACATCAGTGACAAATGAATTATATGTTGCCAATCCAGCGGTCGTTGTGAACAAAATGACTGGGCATATCATTTCTGAGCCCATGTTAAAATGTGGTCAGTGGTTTTCTCAATCGACATGTTGGGCAGATTCTAATTTCCTTCAAGAAATTGTAATAACGATTCGGATTTCGTTTTCGTTATTTGATTTGTTTTTATGAACTTTAATGCTGCTGACGAACACATGAACTTAATTACACCATTAAGTTGCGCCAGTTTCTGGGCACTAAAACTTGGTAAAGTAGGGCATGAGGCGAATAGCACGAATTTATATTCACTTAAAGAGCTGCTCGCCCACTTTAGTAGCATGCCGTCCTTTACCACTGTGTACGCCAATCCGGAATTGGTGGGAAACTGGCATGCTCCATAGATGTCTGATTCGAATGTCCTATCAGCGAGGGTGAGTGAGGTGGTAAATGCTGAGCATCCGATAATTCCTTGCTGCTCACGGGTCTCTTTTCGTTGCGTCCTCTTTCTTTCCAGGGTCTGTGGTGGCTCTGAAAAGGGATGTGTGTGTGTGTGTGTGTGTGTGTGTGTGTGTGTGTGTGTGTGTGCGTGTGTGTGTCTGCGCGCGCACGGAGGGAGGTGTGGGAGGGAAGGGGTGGGGAGAGAATGTGTGTGGGGTGGGGGGGGGGGGGGGTTCGCGGGGGAGGGGAGGGCCGTTGCTCAACAGAGTCTTCTTCGATGTTCAGTCTGCAGCTCGGACCAGGGTCTCAGCACTGACCACGGATCCGCTGGGGCTGCTGGTTCCGACCACATATCGAACTCTTTTTCGTGAAGGATGTGCACAACGCCCTTGCAAATTGCATTTCTCGAGCCTCTCAACTTTTCAAGGAGTTGTGATTGTGAATTTTGAAACTCGTTCTTGGTAAGGTTTAACGCCCCATTTGGTCATTGTCAATCAATCAAATCCCCCTTGATTCCCCTATCGACAGGAGCCCAATCAGGTGCAGTGATCCCTGATTTTGACCCTTACAGCCATGGTTGTTGCTGGAGGCACATAGGTCACACATCTCCTTTGCATCTTAAATGTGAAGCCTGATGGATCACAAATTCAGGACCAGGATCTGTCAGGAATTCCCCAGCCAGTCAACAGTCAAGCAAGGCCTCGGCTTTATCATGCACAGTTATAATACATCCCTGCAACATATTGATATTCTAAAAGCTTCAGAAAACAACACACTACAAACACAAGTGATCACATATTCTGAATACTATTTTAGGTTCAGAATTATGCACAGGACAATAATATATCCTTGATTAAAAGGCAAAGGAAATAACATTCAAATTTGGGTACTGGAGGGTCAAGCACCCAAAAGGTGCTGAAGAGGTATGTATAACTCTCCAAAGCATACGTTTTTCTTTTTAAAAAAGATCAAAATTTGCAGAATAAACACATTTGTCACTGTTACCGTTTTAGATTTAAATTCCACAGTAACAGCTCAAAATCCTTCACTTTCTGGCACACAGACACTATATTATTTTATGTCCCAATTAACACAATTTAACCGAAGTATAAACTAAAAGTAATTCAAATGTTTTCCATCAGTTTAACTAATCATAGGGGAAACTCCTCCATCATTCTGTCCACTTTACCAATTTTATTTATGAATAACATGATTTGAACAGTGTTGTATCCGTTCCTCTGTTAAACATGTTAGCTCCCATAAACCCAAATAACTAAACACAAAGGAAAATCCTGTCATCTGTTGCATGGGAATAGACACTCTCCAAAGCCCTTAACTTTTCAGAAAAAAAACCTCCCAAAATATAAGCATTTATACACATTGAACAGAACAATTTTTTCATGTGAACATAAGGATTACATTTACTCAGTATAGGAAAGTCACAAAACAAACAGATATTATTCTGTAAAATTGTCTGACATTCAAATGGTTACATCATAAATGTTTCAATGCAATCGTCCATGAAACACAAAACCCATACAGACTCTCTTTCCATTATCCTTTATTTGTCAAAACTAAACTTATTTACCTCTTTAGAATTAAGGCAACGTCTCATTTATAAGTTGGTTCTTTTTACGCTGAATTTATTCCACTAAAAAATGTCAGAAACTGTAACGCTGGAACATAACCAATCTCATGTATTTGAAAGTTAACAATGAGAAAATCTGAACGACCCAAACTCTTGAAGTCTCAATTGTCACTACTCAATTGAACTAAGAGAACTCGAATTTTCTTAGTTCAGACTTTCTTTTCATTTTCAAACCATTTTCGTTGTTGGCCTAACGGGTGAGAAGACTCCCATCCCCCTTTTCTTATCTGTTTAATGAATCTGTCTCTCTCAGTCATATACTCATTCGTCAGGGAACCAAGATGTTCCCCACTTCCCTTGTAAACCCGCCATGACACAGCTAATTTTATGAAGTCGTAGACACCCGGCATCTCACTTTCCCTTGAGAGATCCAGTGTCCTCTCAACAATGAATGTGAGGACCCAGTGGTCTGACTTTCAACTCCCTGTCTTCGCCTCTCACGGATATGCTTGTCAGACTGCTCCCGTGGAGACAGAAGGAGCTATGACAGAAATGAATGTGTAACTACTGCAGATTATCAGTTGGTGGCAGATGGGGTTCGTGGGGACTATGGGAAGGACATGCGTGGAGACAAGTAGCTGAAAGCTTGCAGGCTGTTGTGTATGGAAGGAACTGGGGAGATTTGAGTGAAGATGCAAAATGGTATTCAGTACAGCGCCCCCCCCCCCCCCCCACACTTTGATGCCTGGATTGATCTGCTGTCATTGGCCTTTGTGCGGCACTGCTTCCCTTTTCTGGGGTCCTTTGGCTTGGCATTGGCCGAACAGGCGACTGCCTCCCACACCGCATTGTCACCGCATCCTTAGGTCTGCGTCCTCCTGGGAGGAAGAGTGTGTCCACCTCGCCGATGCGGCATCCATTAGCTTGCTCAGATCGCCTTTAGGAGAATGGGGAGCTGGTCGTGCGTGCGTAGTCCTGCACTGTCTGCCCGAGCATTGCTTTACTTGAGTTGCCCCTCATTAGGGCAGATCAGCTGCAGGAAACTTGGCAGAGCCCTCCAGCAAGGTATTTGCAGTTTGTTTGACTGGGTTGGTAGTGAGCACTTGCAGTTGCGCTGATGGGGGTAGTGGTTGGGTGGACCAGAACCTTAATGATTTAGACATGGAGAAAGAAGGAAATGTGTCATATTTATGGGAGCCTGGAGGAGTCCACGGTCTTCTGCGTTGGGTCTGGGTTCGGGGTGACGGGGATCTCTCTTCCTGATATGTGAAGGGGAGAGGGGGTTTCTCTGCCCGAGGCCAGGGAGAGGGAAGGTGGGCCCGCTTCCACACTGCCTATGATCGGTTGACGTCCAGGAGTCCTGCAGCCATTCTGTCTGAGATCAGAGGGGTAGGGTGATCCGCTGCCACTCTGCATGAGACCACCGGGGAAAGGGGGAGGCACACGCGATCGGCCTGGGTGATGTGGGTGGTGGTAAGGTGGCGGGGGCTGGATAAGCCCGTTAATAATTTTGATGGGAATTGGTTAATGTTTTTGAGGACCATGGGAGGAATTAACCATACCCTGGAATGATGTTGTGGATTCCTGCAATTCTACTTTTTTTTTTCGCAATGCGCAGTTGGAGGTGCCAATTCGAGAGTGTTTTGCCTCGCCCGTGGACTTGTGTAGCGCAATTTGAACTCGCTGATACTTTCGCAGGCAGTGTGTGCACGGAGGTGCCTGAGGACGAGTCGCAAACTCGGATGTGAAACACTGACAACTTCAATTCCGCCCAGCACTTCGAATAATAATGGTAAAATAGAGCCCAGGACCCTAACCGCTCGTTCCCAGCCGTTGTCTTGAATTTCAGTAAGTCGGGCGAAAACAGCACTTTGGACCACTGTGACACACGCAATGTAATACTTCAAAAGGATGCTGACGAACAGCTTCCAAAGTAAAATTCAAGCTAGCAAATACATAATGCCAAACCAGGAAAACCCACGTAAATTACATTATAAAATTGTCTGAGCCAAGGCTAATGAGAATATATTTTTCAATATTTGTATTAAATTAACTTCAACCAGCACCCATATATTTTTTTTACCCGAATCCGCATTGCTCTAATCGGAAATAATGTACTGTCTTGCCACTTAAGTGGCTTTCGCGAATTGCTCCTTCACTTTCATAGTCGGAATAAATATATATTAGCCTGAGATCACGTAGCAGCCGACTCGAGAACAACTTATTTGCTGCTGCCATCAGGCATTTCCATACTACGTACATTGATCTGAACTTTGACTCCAACAAAGCTATGACTGTAAAGCTGTGGTCTGGACCAGCTCCGTTCCTTCTCCCATATCTGCATATACCATGTTTTGTGTTGCAAAGCACACAGCAACACGTGAGAATAATAAATAAAATGCATTATATTTTGATTGATTTGATATATCCATATTTGTTGCTATGTCACTACAATGACATTCATTACTTCTTGATGCATTCCAACATGACAAAATGTGGGCGTATGACATAGCAATGCGATAGTGCGTGAAATTACTTTGGAGTTAATACAAAAAAAAGAATCAATCAGTAAGGAAATTCAGCAATCAACCTATCTACCATGAGCAATATGCAGTTGGGAATTCGGAACTTTTCTAGAAAATCTAATAGTGTGTAAATGTATATGAAAAAAATGCACACCACCAATGGAAAAACCGTTATCCCAAAAGTAAGGAAATTATAGGTATTCAGCATGATGTCCAGCAGGGCTTTAAATATATCATCATAACGCTTCTCCTGCTTTCAAATGGAACGATTTTTTTTTTCCTGGAATCAACAGTTCGAATTGATTGTGAGGTCTACTACTTGATTTTGTGTACACAATTGTGTAGGTGGATATTTCAGATTATTTCATTTTCCATGTGACTCAATTATAAATTAGTTAGCAATAGTCAAGCATATATCAATTTGCTCAACGCTTAATAAACAGTTGCAGAATTTGTTTTGTCTTTTGAATTAATGTTCAGACCACAAATATTGAATATAATATTTTGGTCCCTTTTTTCATTATTAATTTATTTTTCGTGCACTTCATTTCAGACGATCAATTGCAGGTTTGCTTAAGTGGTAAATACATAATCACATTTCCTTAATTTCTCCTGATACATTTCAGATGTTTGCTTTAGATTACATAAGGTGTAATGCACACGTTTTTTTGCCTTTCGTTTAAAGTTGCAAATATTCCGTTTGTATGAGAGCCTAGCAATAGCTCTTGCACATGTGATATAATTAACGAAATGTGATAGGGACAGGTGCGTGAGGAATATTATCCATGTGATCTCCTGTTGGCTTCAGATCAGATTTTTAAGCAGCTTCATTTGGAACAACTCCACTCGTTGCAAAACAAAATGAGGACATGCATTTTCCCCGGAACGTGTGATAGTCCAGTCAAAATGTTGCAAAGTTTTTGTCTTCTAAGTTTCAGTTCACTGCTCATGTAGACTTACCAGAGAATTGAAAAGCACATTTTCTGTCTAAAGACTGTTGTCTCTCTATTTGGTTCCCTCTGTGCATCATTGTGGTGATGCTGCCATGGATCCAAAGCAAAGGAATAATCATCGATCCTAACATTATTTGCTTAATTATTGGCGTTTCCCACCACGTTGGTGATGTTGCGGAAATAGCATTATGGGCTACCTGAATTACTGGAGGTAAAATACGTTTTGTTTTTAACAAAAACATTCTGAGTCAACATAAACATTAATGTATTGCAATGTCTTGCAAAACATCTGAAAGGAAAGTGATCTACTTAATTGCGCATTAAAATAGTCAACTTCAAACCCTTTGTTCATTGCATTTCAGAGTTGAAACAATGCAAGCAAAATGAGAAAGACAAGGACAGAGGTCAGTCAAAATTATTCAAGGGCCTTGAATTGGTGGGCTGGAAACAAGCTTATCATCAATATTATTGTGACACCAGATAAAACACAAATACGCACTGTAGGAATTTCTGTACTCTAAAGGTGTTCAGTAGAGCAGGGAAAGCGACAACAGGCCAAGTCCTGAAAAAAGAAACATTAAGTTTCAACTGTCATCGCCCTTTAAAGGAACAGTAAGACGACATCCTTCACAATCTGATCGTTAGCTGAAGGAAGCAAATCAATGTGGAGTAACAAATTGATAGGAAACGTGGAACGTCTACTTTGTTGTCAAATACAAGAAGAAAGATTTAGCTTAACAGTTGACAATCTTGAAACAAATCTCCATCTTGGCGGGGCGCTGCATGTTTAACATCGGTGCCAATGCAGGGAAAACAAATGTTGATGTGGCCAGAAGAGAAATAACGTGCCAACAGTTGCAAAAAAAAAACTAACTGTGTGCTTATTGTAACTAAATGGTGAGGAAGTCAGGTTACGATCTAGTTTAATTTAGAACCAAGGCATTATGAATGCAGCGTTGAAGGGGACGTCAGTTAACACAATGCAAACATCGGCGTCTTCAAATGGAATATAACTGTAACAAAAAAAATAAACTCACGAGCAGAGCAAGGAGTAAAATAAGTTATACACGGAGGATGTGACGTTGATGCGCACAGTAAGGAAAACTCTTACAAAGGAACTGCCTCCATGAGTGCATCCAAGCTCGAAACAGCGGATAAAAGGGGTTTTCAGATAGGATATTTGCAGATAATGGTGATACTTCCCCAAGATCGACTGAAAAGTACTTCATGGTACAGAGGAAATAATGGACTGGAATTTTGGGCATACTGGCCTTTCAGATAAAACAAAGCCGATACGGTAGCCATGCAGCAATGCCTTAGTGAGAATGATGGACATAAATTACGTCATTTTGAAACAAGCTTGAGAGAATTGGAATGGGACAGTTTGAATGCATTCGAGCATAGTCATTGCATATACATGTAATTATCAATTTTTCGATGAACACACATAAAATTAGAGCCGAATTTTGTTTGGTAATGTCCGTACAATCAAAGAAGAGACAAAGCAATCAGATATCCATTATCACATGAATGCCGCAAATGTGTTGAACACACATTTCGGGCTCCATTTTATAATTTTGTTTCTAATTACTGGGCGGATTTGAAACTGGGAGTGTTTCATATCGGCCTTTTAGACACGTTCTCAGGCGGTCCCATACGCATTCTGCGTGCAAAATATCAGCGCGTCCGAACGCCCTGCCAAAGCCCGCCCGCAACAGGCATGGTTCCACCACCATAAAGTCCTAGACCAACTTATCGTACGTCCCCCTCGCCACCCGTGCCGATCAAGTCCGCTCCCCCCTTTCTCTCCACCGATGTCATGCAGATTGGCAGCGAAACCCACTTTCCCCCTATTGACAAAGATGTAGTACAGAGAACATAGAACATTACAGCGCAGTACAGGCCCTTCGGCCCTCGATGTTGCGCTGACCAGTGGAACCAATCTAACGACCCTCTAACCTAAATATGTTATCCATATGCCTATCCACTGACCATTTGAACTCCTTTAAAGTTCGCGAGCCCACAACTGCTGCAGGCAGGGCATTCCACGACCTTACTACCCTCTGAGTAAAAAACATACCTCTGACATCCGTCCTATAATTACCACTCCTTAATTTAAAGCGATGTCCCCTTGTGTTAGCCATCACCATCCGAGGTAAACGGTTGTCACTCTCCACCCTATCCAATCCTTTGATCATTTTGTATGCGTCAATCAGGTCACCTCGTAAACTTTTTCTCTCCAACGAAAACAACTTCAAGTCCCTCAGCCTTTTCTAATAAGGCCTGTAGTTGCAGGGGATTTTTGTTTTAATTCGTGAAATTCAAACCAATACTTTTACGACATATCGTGAGTGGTGAGCAGTGCATTTTCTGCCCCTTGGCAGGGTGATGGAAGTCGTTGACCGCCTTGAATGCATATTGGAGAGGGAGATTGTGTCAATCTTAATAGGGAGAGTTGAAGAAAGTGGACATTTTTGGGGATTATGATGCGCTAGGAGTTAAACGAAAGAACACATCTTCAAAAGTTGAAATATCTGGAGTACAGCCCAAGCCAGGTGCAAATTGACATAGAGGTGTGATATTTAGGGAACTAAACACCTGGCGATAAGAGTGATGTGGGAAGTAGGGTTTCCATTTCATGAGGCAGTGGCACCAGTACTGAAACAAATCTGTTGGGTTAGTTTCAACCGAATGGTTCTGAGACTGGTTTTCGATCAAAAACATAAATGCTGTGGTCACAAAATATTTCAACTAACAAATGGGGTGGGTGTGCGTGTGTGTATGTGTGCGTATGTGTGTGTGTGGGACGGGAGGTGTGGCTTGTTACCGGTGGGGGTGCAAGGGTACAACTACGGGAAATATAATGGCTGATGGGAAGGGAACCAAAAGCTTCGCATGTAGTGAGGAGGGTTTAATTAGACTGAATGATGAATAAGTAAAAACACTGATAATGAAGTAAAATCGAGGTGATGTTCTGAATTCAAGTGTCAAGGTTCAGAAATAATGTATAAAAATTAGCATCAGAATACGTTAATTAAATATTCGTGGCATTCCAAACAGGGTAAATGAGTTGAAGGCACAAATCATCTTTTATGAGACTGATTTATTGGAAATAAAATGACATGGTTGGACGCCGGTCACGACTGGAAATTAAATATCGAAAAGAGTATCAGACTATTCGGAAGCACAAACGTGAATATAAAGGAAGAGATGCAAATATGATATTTAAGGCCACCAGGGCGGTTGTGAGAGATGAGGTAGTGAAATTTGAAATTGGAAACGTTACGAAGTAAAAACAAAACAAAGATATGCATTGATTTTTGCCAGGAAACAACAACTTCATATTGGGGCGCTTGATCAAATAAAAACTAATGCATGTAAAATGGTAAGGCAATTATGGCAACTTCCACCTTGTTGTCGATTGGTCAGATCAAGTCAGCCATTTCAGCCTTAAAGTGACGTTCAAGGAATGTTGTTGTGGAAATTACCTCGAACAGTACATATGGAATTTATGATGAATCAATCTATCCTAGATGTAGTTCTGTGTAATGCGAATGGAAAAATTAATGATCTCACAGTTAGGGATCCTCTTGAAGGGAGCGATCACAGTATGGCTGAATCCAAAATACAGATGTAGCGTGAGAAGATAAAACGTAACATCAATGTATTGTATCAGAAAAATGGTTTCTACAATGAGATGAGCGACGAGTTGCCTCAATTCGACTGGGAGGGAAAGGTTAATCGGAGGTCAACTGACGAACAGTGGAGTGTTTTCAAAAGGTTTTGTCACATTTCTCATCAAATGCATATACCCGTGAATCCGAAGGCCTGTGGCAAAAATATATAAGCAACCGTGTAAATCTAAGGGACAAAAGGAGGGTATCACATTGAGAGAAGGTGCATCCAGCTCGGCAAATTTCAGTGGGAAACTCGAGGATTGGAAAATCATTGAACTTAGTAGAATGCCATGAAAAAAAATTATGCATAAAGTCAGTTAAGCCAGATGATGAGACTAAACTAGCTCAGAATATAAAAATAGAAGGCAAAAGCGTCAACCAATATATAAAAGGGGAGAAAATGGCAAAGGTAAACGGATGAGAAGGGGTTTAGTAACGGAAAAAAAAAGGAAATGGCCGAGGCATTTAACAATGATTTAGTGACTGTCTTCAGTGGAAAACACAAATTTAGGAGCTGATTTAGGACTGACTCCGTGGAGAAATTCTTCAAATAAACTGTTATAAATCTATGGCATTCCCAGCCAGTGAGCAAATTGAGGCTACTTCGTTGTTTTTTTTTCATCTTGAGGCATATATATATATTTTTTCGAACGATAAAGGAATAAAGGGTTATCATGAGCGGGTGCATAATGGAGCTTAATTCACGGAAAAATGAGCCACGATTTTGTTGAATGACGGATCCTGGTCGAGCTGCCTGATGACTAATTCCTGTTCATATTTATTATATTCTTAGAAGTGAGACATACAAATGATACGCTGAGCATATCGAGTAGTTTCATATTCATAGAGGTCAATGAAAAATGGCTTACATCTGAGAGGTATGCTATGCAGAGACGATCCAGAGAAAAAAAAAACTTGGTGCATATCCGAAATGCAAAGCGAGGGGAGACATGTAAGAGAGGATGTGTTCAATGTAAAATTAACATTAAATTCTATTCAAGCATATATTCTACCAAGCTGTGTTTGTTTACGTTTTCCTGTTTGGTAACTTGCGAAAAACGGCGCTGTTGTGATCATTTGTCTTCTCACCCACGATAAACCAACCTAAAAACCAAGCGGACTATTATGGGAAATCACGTCGTTCTTTCGAAAGTGCAAATAGTCAATCAAGCTTCGTTATAATTGCTTTTCTCTTTCGCATTCAGGTCGTATGCTACGGATTTGGAAAAATAGATGTGTTGATGGTTCATCAAGCCCACACACACACACGCGCACACACACACGCACACGCACACACACATACATACACATACACACACGCGCACACATGGACAGAGAAAAACACAAAATGCGGTAGCCCCGACCTAACTAGTTTAATTCAACGTGGTCTTGCAGTGATGAATTGCATATGCTCTTGTTGTAGCTTCACTTCTGCATACTATTAAAATTATTGTTGAGCCAAATAATCTTCAGACTCGATTATCTTGATTTTGCTAATCTGAGTTCAGAGACTTTGATGCTGATGCTTGTTTTACTGATATTCTGAATGAAATGGTGTCTTACAGAATTAATGACATGCAAACGCGAACTGAATGATGTAGGTAAGCAATCGAACAACACGAGTAGAACACATACTCAAGATAAATCCAGTGAAATAAATATGTGGTCATTTCGTTTCAGACGCGATGTCTGAAACAGAACAGAGATGTCCAGTTTCTCTTCATGATTTCATTTCATTAGATTATTTAGTTCGAGAGAACGAGACATCAATGTGGCGTAAATAAAAATTGAAAATCAGTTGCACACCAGCCTGTGGAGAATTCAGCCGAGATAAGGACATCAATTATTGAGAAATTGTAGTTTACAACATGAAGACCTATTCACATGAATGTATGTCTCACAATGCATAGTTAATATATTTTGTCCTCAATTTCCCAGGCGTTTTCATCGCTGTCTAGACAAATATTTGTTGCTGATCCCTCATTGTCCTTCAAAATCTGTCTTCCTGAACGCTTACGATCCTGAGGTATGGTGAGGGATTTCACCGGGAATATCTGTTCTCGTCCTTCTTACTTTCGAAACTGGAAGCTAAGATTTGTCTATTTTTTCCTCTGATTTAGAAACTTGCATACCGTTAAGGGTATACACTAGAGTGGTTGAATGTTTATTGATGGCATGTCAATCAAATTGGTTGCTCCACGCCCTGAGAATGTTTCAGCAGCACACTTCCAGACAAATAGAAAATAAACACTTTCAAGAATTGACTTATAAATGATGGACAGACTCTGTGTTTGAGCAAGCAATGCGCCACAGCTTGCCCAGCCTTTGATCTCCTGTACGAGCTATATGGTTAGACACGTGTCAGTTTCTGTTCAATTGTAACATCGAGGATGCTGCAGCTCGGGGTTGATTCTTCAGTCACAATAATGCCGTTGCATTTCAGCGAACGATCGCTTGACCCTCTTTCTTTGGGGATATAAATTCTCTGTCATTAGTGCGAAGCAAATGTCACATGCCAATTGCGAGCGCTGTCCTGGGTATCTTCTAGGCCTTTCCATATTTGTAACATGGCTGTATGTTTTTGAGGAGAAGCGAATGCTGTTATATATTGTGCAGTCATGATTTAATTATCCCATTTCCGACCATTCGATGAAGCTTTCTTCAGTATCCGCCAAAATGTAATATTAGTAGTTTTAAATAATCCATATTTTTTCGCTTCAAACTTCGAAGGCATTGAAAGCTAGTATAACTTGATGGTTGCTGAAAGAAGGCAATCCATCAAAATATTAGTTTTGCGCCTTCTTTTGATCGTGGATTTAACCCTGTATTGACTTTAACTGATTTAATTTCCATTATTCATTGCTAAAAATGACTTAAATGGGCGTGTGCCCGTTGAAACCTGATGAAACATCATCATCTCTATTATTCCAAATCGATAGCACACGAACTGGATGCAAAGGAGAAAGGCAAGTCTTACGAAACAAGCAATCGTTTTTTTTTTCGAAAAATACTCGCTTGATTGTTTGACTATTTGCAATTTCGAAGGAACAACTTCGATTCTCATAATGGTTCCAGGAGTCAAAAAATTAAGTGGAATTAGTATTTGATCGCAAGTATCCTGAACATAAACAAGCACGATAGGATTGTTTGGACAACGTTTATAAAAATGTCAATGTCCTCTGAAATTTAAGAAAGAAAGAGTACCATGTTTAGTGTCTGTGCAGTTGATCAAAAGCAGGTACAAGTGGAAAGGTATTTAGAAACAGGGGAGAATGGTCATCAAGCCAATGGAAAAGTGAACAACGGTCCATTCTTTTCTTGCATGCAGAGCCAGAAATGGTGGTGATCGGGTGACAATAACATTTTGATAAAATCAAAATGGATCAATAAATTGGAACCAAACTTATTTTCCTTCTTTAGGAGATGAGTAAGGATACCGTTTCAAAAATTAACCGGAAAGAACCTAAAGAAATGCATGTAGCTGACCAAGTCCTGGGAGATTTGGCAAATGGAATTTAATGCTGGCAAGTGTGAGGTGGTCCACTTTGGTAGGAGGAATGGTAGGAAGGACTATTACTTACGGGGCGAAAAACTGCAGCAGGCGACGGTGCAGAGGGACCTCGGGGTCCTTGTGCATGAGTCGCAAAAACCTAGCTTGCAGGTGCAGCATGTGGTCAGGAAGGCGAATGGGATGCTGGCCTTCATAGCGAAGGGGATTGAATATAAAAGTAGGGAGGTCTTGCTGCAGCTGTACAGGGCATTGGTGAGGCCGCAGCTGGAGTACTGTGCAGTTTTGGGCGCCGCACCTGCGCAAGGATATTTTGGCCCTGGAGGGAGTGCAGAGGAGGTTTACTCGGCTGATACCGGAGTTGAGGGGATTGAGCTATGAGGAGAGGCTGAATAAACTAGGCTTGTACTCGTTAGAGTTTAGAAGAATGAGGGGAGATCTCATTGAGACGTATAAGATGATGAATGGGATGGATAGGATAAAGGTGGAGAGACTGTTCCCGCTCAAAAAAGACATTAGGACTAGGGGGCACAGCCTCAAGATAAGGGGGGGGGGGGGCGGTTTAGAACAGAGTTGAGGAGGAACTTCTTCACTCAAAGGGTGGTGAATCTCTGGAATTCTCTGCCCGTTGAAGTGGTGGAGGCTGCCTCGCTAAATATTTTTAAGAAACGGGTTGATGGGTTTTTGATAAGAGAAGGGATTAAGGGTTATGGGGAGAGGGCGGGAAGGTGGAGCTGAGTCACGACAGATCAGCCATGATCTTATTGAATGGCGGGGCAGGCTCGAAGGGCCAGATGGCCTACTCCTGCTCCTATTTCTTATGTTCTTATGATCTTATTATTTCTGCTTTTTTTCCTTGAATAGCATTTCTGCAGGAAGATATTCCGTGTCTCTGACTGTATTTTCACGTATATATTATTAATTTTTATAGAAGGATACTTGACACAACCATGAACGTTGTTTTATACATTCTCGCAATTATTACCACCAGATAGTGAAGTGAAGGATAGTTGATTAGTGGAAATGAATACATACTTTCTGAAAGTAACAATAACTGATAACACAAAATTAAAACATTTTAATATATTTCCCGTTTCTTGTAAAACTAACATGTAATTCTTATACCACATTCACAGTAGAAAAACGAAGCAAGCCAAACTTATTCAAGTCAGTTTGCCGAATCTAGCAAGAAACTACACGTTTAATTCAAATTGGTCATGTCACTGTGAGAAGGGGGAAAAAAAGTATTAGTTTTCTTGAGTACCAATTTTACAAATTGAAAATTAGTCATTTATCTTCCGGAGGGAAATTCATGAGGGAAAAAATAATTTATATTTTTTTCCAGTTTTGTTTTTAACTGTTTTACCATTGCTACGCACTTTTCATTCTACATTTCAAACTTAAGTTTATTAATGTTCTTCCATTCACACTGTTTTTGTCCCTCTGCCTCTGCCTTCACGAGGCAAGCCAGATTTATTCATGTAAGTTTGACGAACGTAGCATGAAACTACACTTTTAGTTCAGATTGTTCATGTCACCGTGAGAAGGGGAAACATGTATTAGCTTAATTGAATGCCAATTTTGCAAATGGAAAATTAGTCATTTATCCCCCGGAGGGAATTTCATGCGATAAAAATAGGTTCTATTTTTCCAGTTTTGTTTTTAACTATTTTACCATTATTACGCGCTTTCATTCTACGTTTCAAATTTAAATGTATTAATATTCTACCATTCACACTGTTTTTCTGTCTCTGCCTCCGTCTTCACTCTTTCTTCAGTCCACGTCTTTATTGCTGCCATGTTCCATTTTCAGTCTTGTAGGAGGATTATTGAAAATTAAGTGATGCTGTAAAATTATAGTTGTTAAACGGAATTTGACAATATTATTTGTTGTGTGGTTTATTTTATTGGCTTGATGCGGTTCACTAGCTCTTTTTTTATATAATGAAGTTCACCATTGGAAGGATTTGTTCCTCTGAGACACTTTTGTCATGCTCTACTCCGAGGTAACATTGTGCAAAACAACGGTCTTATGTTGAATCTGTAGCAGCGTGGCGTCACAACTCCGGAGATCTATACTTGAACTTGTGCTGTTCCTTGAAACATCCCGTTAGATCACAGCTTAATTCGTTTAACGTCCTGGAGTTTCGTATCCTGGTACTCTTGTCTTTAACTCCCTCTCTTACCAAGAGTATATGAACGAACCTTTCTGAGGCTAAGATATGATGGAAGCATGAGCAGTAAAACGAATACATTCGGCTAGTCATCAGCAAACGCAGATACATATTTTGTTGCCACGGTCTGCAACCAAAGGTTCAGAAATGGTGAAATTTCGTATTTTATGCAAATGAATAAAGGTGGAGCTGTGACAAATAATATATAGTACAGGTTTCTTCACTGATAAACAAAAATAATGACACATGATCCTTAAGTGAGGGCAGATGCTTTTATGTTCTTTAAGTCAAATGACTACAGATGCTGGGATCTGAACCTAAAAAGACAATATACTGGAAAATCTCAGCAGATCTGTCAGCATCTGTGTGGAGCTGGAAATACTGAGATTTCTTTTTCACTCTCTCTTTTGGTGTCTTTATGTCCATGTATGCCTGCATCTTTTACCAAGACGATGGCAACGAAAATGATTTTCAATCATCCTATTTCTCTAAAGATAGCAAATCATAAATTTTGAAACAACATACCATAATAATATATACTACAAATGGTCAGGAAATGTGCAATTATGTTACTGAAGCACGCACATTTCTCGAAAAAAATAAACACTTCTGGATCGCAGCCTCCTTTCTGACAAATCTGCGGTGCACATCATCCTGTTAAAATACGGATTCATAAGGTCACGCGCTCGTTGCTCAAAGCTACTTATTACTTCCTTTGTGTAGCTATCAGTTTGACGCAACTTATTGATACTTGCATTAAATGAGCAGGCTTATATATGTATAGTAAGTGTGCTGTGCTGAAAAGGCTCAGAAGTTTATGTTCTTTTCTTCTAACGGGCGAAATGTTACATAGTTAAGTTGCTTTCTTATTCACATTCATTGAGAAATAATAATATAAATAATATATAGTACAGGTTTCTTCACTGATAAACAACACTAATGACACATGATCCTTAAGTGAGAGCAGATGCTTTTATGTTCTTTAAGTCAAATGACTACAGATGCTGGGATCTGAACCTAAAAAGACAATATACTGGAAAATCTCAGCAGGTCTGTCAGAATCTGTGTGGAGTCGGAAATACTAAGATTTCTTTTTCACTCTCTCTTTTGGTGTCTTTATGCATTCTTATGCATTCATTGATGGAATCATTCAATGTAAAATGTCGCACCTGGCCATAAATCAATGACAATAACGTTTGCGGACGATCAGAAGAAAATCATATAAATTCACATAATCCTTTTTGAATTTATATTTAGAACTTGATCAGATGGATCAAAGGGCGCAATCATTAGGTAAGTCTCAGTTGACCTGGGATATGAGATACAGCACGTATTGGTTGGAATACTCTTTTGTTTTTTTCTTCAAAGCTGAAATTTCACTGTAGTTGGTTCATGTCATTGGGGTTTGGGGGGGGGGGGGGGGGGCAAGGGGATGGTGGTGGATTGCAATCTACAGCAGTCGACTCATTTTCAACACATCAGCAATTATGGTCGCAAGAAAGTTGTTTTTGCTATGTGGAATTTCAAGTCAAACGTGAAATGAGTTACGTGATATTTCGAACTGAATTAATTTTCTTCGCATAATTTGTTATCTTCAAAATAAATGTTCAGGAAGCATTCCCATTTCCATTACATTCCAAAATAATATTGGCGTTGAATTTGGAAAAAAAATAAAATAAAAGTGTTTCCTTTTGTACATCACCCTCAGTGTTTCTTTGTCAATGGGAATGAATATCGGAGGGCAAATTCCCAAGCATTAATTGCAGCACTGCATATTTAAACGTCATGATAACGCCTCGCATACAAATATTTGACTGCAACCTAATTTCTCCGCATTCGTGAATTGAAATTGAATTCTGCCATGGCAGCAACTGTCCTCGTTATGGATTTATTTAATCCAGCATCGGTTCCACTTATCTGGAACAATGTATGTGAGCTCAACGGTTCTGAGTTGCTACATGTGCAACACATTTGTGTAATATAATTGTCAAGGTAGTACATCCGGCCATAAACCTTCCCTTTATCCACACACAGACACACGCGGGCGCGCGCGCGCTCACACACACACACACACACATATGTTTACAAAGCCATTTTCGTGCTTCTATAGCTATGTTTTCAGCCTATGTTGATTTTTTAAAACATTTTTACTGTGAAACTCATACATTACACTGCAAAGGAAGCGACCTCAGCGCAAAATCCATGAATATTTTGTTTGATGTATGCTGAATGTTTCTCACTTTTGATATTTGTACGTGGTCCATTGCCTGAAATAAAGAAAACGATAATGTTTCCAATAAGATGATGTGCTTTTCTCATGTTAGGAATAAGTTACCAGACAAATAGTTCTCACAGCCGTGAATTAATTTGTTTTTGGAGTAGAATTCTACACTTTAATTGATAACAATGTTCTCTTTGTCTTATTATTAACGCATTGATTTGTACCAAGTACACATGGGAATTTAGTTGATTTATTGTTGTGGAAGAGTTTTTAAATTATTTGTGTGGATACTTCACAGAAGACAAGAACAAAAATCCACGCTGGTACAACTTCGAAATACCGTGTGATTTCACAAATTTCTTCCAGCATTGTGGATCATAAAACTTTTTTTAAAAAACTCCTTTTCAGTTTGTTCTTATTTATCTGAGGGAATGAATCCAATTTGAACCGTAGCGTCACGCTTGAAGCATTTACTGGCCAGGACATATTGATCATAATTAAGCATTTTATGGTAATGATCATTTGTGCGATGCCATCTCGTTCAGAGATGGGGGAATCTCACAACTCATTACTGATGAAATGTTTCTGAATTTATTCTCTTTTAATCTACATGCCTAAAATGTAAGACATTATTTTTTTTTAATGTTCAGTGACAGGCTGTAAGTACATTTGTGGAGTGCTCAGTACATTTTTGAAAGGGCATTACGCCCTTTGTATTATTCCTGGATTATTTCGGATTCCCTAAGTAGTCTCCCTTGGAGAGTTTCAGTCATATTCACCACTGTCTGACTAGGTGTTATATATTCTGTGTCTTGCTAACATCCATGACATTCCTAATAAAAGTTACTCTAATTATGCATTTTCGTGATTCCAGGACTTCTATTTTCACTTAGGAATTCTGTGTCATTCAATATATTGTTACAATGAACCATGAAGTTAATGCATTACATTACCTGCTGCAGAGAGACAACTAAAGGACGTGAGTGAAAGTAAATAATTACTTATTTTGTGATATTCAGAACAATCATGCGAAAGTGCCATATGCGTATCATGAAATTCCATATCTAGATTGTGCGTCACGTCTAACAATAAAAAAGCTGACCACTTTGTCCCCAAAATCTTATAATTCTAGTGCTCACAGTGAAATGTGGAGACAAAGGTAAGATACCACATTTTAAAGAAAAACTTATATGATGCTGCCCAGAAAATTACTACAGCTACTCATTTTGACCGAAGCAGCTGAATATGAACGCATGCAATGGTAGATATAATGAGGAATGTTTTCTCCTTCGCAAAAGAGCATTTGCTGATACATGCAAGTCGTTTATTTCACAGATATGGCAAGCCCCTGCAAGAAGCTACAAATCCTGATGAAACAAAATACTCAGTCCCTCAGTCCATCATTCCAATTGTGTCTGTGAGGCGCAAGTGAACAGAACGAATACATCTTTTTTTTTGCCTTATCTAAGTAACACTACACCCCGAATCCGAAACTTACCGGTCTGAGACTTGGAAAGATTTAGTGACTGGTCAGAACAATGTTCTGCGGGAAGTAATTTCAAGGAAACACAACAGTTTCGGGGGAAAAAAAAGTAATTCTTCAAGTCTGTCGTCAAGGACCAATACTTAATTCTGTGACCGTGCGTTTTGGTGTGACCATCGAATTATTGGAAACATCCTCTGAACCTCTACTCTGCCCTAAGACCAGAAGAACGTCATATAATTCAATCATATCATCTGAGTTCCAAATAACAGCGGAACAACGTGTTTAATATTTCATAATATGGAAAGCCCTCCGATAATCCATTGTCTGAAAGGCCTCCAATGATAACGCCTCATTCCTTAAAAAGAGGTGACCAAAAATGCACACAGTATACTTACTTTGACTTCATTATTACTCTGCATATTTTCCGCAACACCTTGATATTTTCTCTCACAGTGACATTAAAAAAAAATACCAGCACGCCATCTCCCTTGCCAATAAACTGCTGCAACACTTTTAGTTGATTTACGTTTCATGAACAAGAACACCTACATCACCTTAAGCAACTCCTTTCTGAAGTCTCTCTCCCTTTAAATGATAACCTGCTGTCTCATCATTTCCTCACTTCCAGTTAGAATCATGTGATTTCATATTGGGAAACAAATATAGGGCTGGTCAGCTGAACAAATACAATGATTCTGTCTTTAAAAAAATAAGCTACGTAACATTTTCGAACATTGCGCTCTATGTTTTTTCTTCAAAATGTTTGTCCATTCTCTCAACTGTTAAATGGTTCTCTGTAAAATACGTGCATTCTGTTTGCAACCTCATTCGCACCTATCATGGTATGGTCCGCAAATTTCGGCACACTATAAGATTTCTTTATTTCTAATAATGTTTTTTTCCGCGGTAAGCGTTAAACACAGCGCTGATACTTTCGGCTTCCCCACCAATGATCCTGCGACATTATTGTACAATCTAGAAAGCTTGTCTTTTGCTTCTCTAAAGCATGATTTCTGTTCCTCAAAGCTTCAGCAGGTTTCACTATTATCACCAAGCGGGATTCCAGAAGACTTTCCACTGGACTTTAATTGGCTTGTAAGGTTTTTTTTAGTATTTGGATTTATGTAACTATGCATTATTAGGAGGAAAATAAGACCATGACGACAGCTCAAGTGATGAAAATCGTTTCGTTATCAGCTATAACATTTAGGGTAGTTTAAAAAGGACATCAAGCTTCAAAATAAGTGATTACTTTCCTATTTATTATTTTGGAAATTCTGCTCGTAATCTCAAAGAAAGATCTTAACTTCCAGTAGTAAAGATTCCGCATTTGATGGCACCACCAGAGTGTCTGTCTCCGAAATTCTGAGAAGTTGCTTTCATTCCAACTAGTTTTGAGTTAATATGGAGAACTGCAGACTTCAACCAAATGATTCAACTTCCAGTATGACACATGCATTAGTTTTTCTGTGCTGAATGTTCTGTCTCTGGAAGGGATTAGTTTTGATTGGAATATATTATGTATACTTCTTAAGGATCATGCATTATGATGTTTGTTGTGTTTCTCTTGTTTAATTTATAATCATTTTTTACTAATTATCTGAATTTACGTGTTCTCTGTATACTTAACTAAACTTTTTTTGACAAAGCTCCCTAGTGGATCATTTACACATCCCTGAAGTCAAACATGTCATGCTTAACCTAGTCAACTTCAAGGGGCAAAATTTACAACCCATGTTGCTTCCAGTAAACACTTTGGAGTCTCTGATCTGAACCATAACACTCTTCAAAATTCCCTCGACATTGGTCGTTAATTCTTCATTGTTAACTAATACCCTATCCTGGCCAGGATACCTGATACGTTGCAAGAAAGGATGTCCCGAAGCATGGTACATTGGGGAGACCATGCAGACGCTACGACAACGGATGAATGAACATCGCTCGACAGTCACCAGGCAAGACGGTTCCCTTCCTGTTGGCGAACACTTCAGCGGTCACGGGCATTCAGCCTCTGACCTTCGGGTAAGTATTCTCCAAGGCGGCCTTCATGACACACGACAGCGCAGAGTCGCTGAACAGAGACTGATAGCCAAGTTCCGCACACATGAGGATGGTCTCAACAGGGATCTTGGGTTCACGTCGCACTATCTGTAACCCCCGTGACTTGCCTGGGTTTGCAAAACCTCACTTACTGTACTGTCTGGAGACAATACACATCTCTTTAAACTGTGATCAGTGCTCCTTCCACTCACATTATCAGCCACTTTAAGACTTGAACAGCAGGTTAGGTGTAAGGATTCGCATTCTAATCAGCAATCTCTAAACTGTCTGTGCTTTATATGCTCTGTCTGAGGCCAGAACTCTCCATTCACCTGACGAAGGGGCTAACCCCGAAAGCTTGCTTGCTTGTGAGAATATTATCAAATAATTCGGTTGGACTAAAACCTGGTGTTGTCAGACTTTTTACCAGGATACCAACAGCAGCACCATGAACCCCTGTAATAGATTGTTGCGAGGCACATTTTTAAAATGAAAATATGCAACATCGATTGGTTGCCCTTTATAATTTCGTGCTGAACCATTCTGAAATAGCATTTATAATTGTGTCACAAAATCGTGGATTTTTTGATGAGATTCTGGCTTTCTAAATTATACTTTATTATTCTCCTTATAATCAATTTTTGATATGATTCAAATAGTTGCCTGAACTGTAGCTTCCTGTATGATGCATAAGCGTATTTGTGAATAACGTGAGTTTCACAATTCATTCACATTCATCCTGAATACAATGAGTTTTGTGAAGTCGTGGCATTCGAGGGATGAGACCTACAGCTACCATTTTTATGATCCTTGGAGGAAATAATTAGTTCGAATGGAGGTGAAATCCTTCCCCACTAGTGTTTTTTTTTCTAGAATTATTTATTTGATGATTTTTCCACATTTAATTCCAACCTGATATTTCCTCCCGTTTTTCGAACTGTGTTGTCTTTCCAGGATGCTGATGGCATCTTCCATTGTAGCTAACGACGGCAAATCTCTACTCAACTCCTCTATAATTTACTTCTGTACAGGAACCGCCTCGTATCCAGCCAGCAAAAAGTATATACTCAAGTGCAAAACACAGAGCAACATCGTAAACGTTCATACTGTATCAAAATAAAACTAGTATTATGGATGTTGGAATCGGAAAGAATTTAAGGAAAACATCATCAGGTGTGGCAGCATCCCTGCAGAGCCAAACGAACAATTATTTCGATTCGAGATGAAATCAGTGACCCGGGCCACCTCGAACGAAGGGTTGTCATCCAGTCGTGCTGATATTTCATACATTCCCTGTTTTTTATTTCAAATCTCCATGTTCGCGTTTTTGGCGCGGCAACTGTAAATGCTTATAGTTCCAAATATTCGTATTGATATATTGTAAAACTATTACGTAATTTCAATAATTCAGGGGAAAATATCAAATTATCTTTAGGTCCAGCGACTGTCGCTCTGAGGCAGATGGAAGGTAACTAATGTGAACTCGCCGTTTCAATTTAGAACTGAAATGCTTACAATATTGACAAGATTTATCTCAAAGAATTTTTTTTTAAAAGACTGTGTTAATTTTCAGTGAATAGACAGTTGGTTGCAGCACAGCCCTGGAGTTAAAATGAATTTCAGTTGTTTCTATTTGTGGCATTTCACTCTGGAGATAAAATAATACTATTTTGAAGTTATATTCTAGTAAACTGAGTACAAACATACACGAATCTGCAAATTCATGGAAACGGAAGAAGAAGGTCACAAGCATGTAGACAACATGCATTACAGCAACATTTTCGCAAATACCTCTGTTCTGAAGTTTTCTGAAGGCACTACTATCGTCGGACGGATCTCAATCAACGATGAAATGGAGTGCCGGGAAGTGTTAGAAGAGCAGTGTATTGATTCTCTGACAATGATCACTCTGAAGTGCGAAAAGGAAGGAGATGGCCCTGGTTAGGAAGCGGAGGGATGGATTTACGCCAATCCACATTAAAAAGGATGATGAGGAAATGTTCAAGAAGTCCATGTTTCTGCGAAAGCAAATCACCAGCAACCTGTCCCAGACCCGCGACGCCAACAATATAGTTCAGACAATCCACCAACGCCTCTAATTCCACAGGAAGCTGTGGGAATTCGGAACATCCGCTACGATTCTAATTTGCTTTTACACATGCAAAGTAGACACCATAATTCCCAGATATATCACAGTTTTGTATCGCGCCTGTTCTGACCAAGCCCGCAAGAATCTTGAAAAATGCTGTGACTATAGGTAATAATGCAAACCTCCCTTCCATCCAGTGACTCAGCCTAAACTCCCCAATGCCAAAGAAACATAGTCAGTATCACCAAGAACCACACCCATTCGTGATTCTCTCTTCTTTCGTCGGAAAAAAAAAAAATCTTAACGTTTGAGGCCACCTACCAACCGACTCAAGAGAGTTTTTTTGCGCCAAATTCAAACTTCGAATGGGCGTAACCTATGTTAAATTCATCTTTCTCTACACCCGAGCTATGTTTATATTTTAAGTTATGCTTAAGTGTTCATTTAATTTATTAGCAACACAAGTCGGCTTCAAATCACCAAAAAATGCAGTTGCTGTGAAAAATCAACCAGTCAGCACTCTCTGGTAGCTTTCTGAGGGATAATTTAGCATGACCAATGCAACTAAACAACATGTCTTTCAGACTCTGGTAGGAAGCCGGAGTAAAAAGTCTGACAACACCAGGTTTTAGTCCAACATATTTATTTGATAATATACTCACAAGCTTTCGAGGGGACTGCCTCTTCGTCAGGTGAATGGAGAGTTCTGGCCTCAGACAGAGCATATAAAGCACAGACAGTTTAGAGATTACTGATTAGAATGCGAATCCTTACACCTAACCTGCTGTTCAAGACCTGAAGTGGCTGATAATGTGAGTGGAAGGAGCACTGATCACAGTTTAAAGAGATGTGTATTGTACAAAGAACCCCCAGCTTGTGTCGCGACACTACGGACTTCCTACGGAAACGCAGCAGACACGGAGCAGTTGAACCAGGGACACTCCTCGTCACAATGTATGTCTCAGCACTCTACACCAACATCCCCCACAACGATGGCATTGCTGCGACTGCCTCAGTACTCAATGTTGACAACTACCAGTTTCCAGATGCAATTTTACAACTCATCCGCTTTATCCTGGACCACAATGTCTTCACTTTCAACAACCAGTTTTTCATCCAGACACATGGAACAGCCATGGGGACCAAATTTGCACCTCAATATGCCAACATCTTCATGCACAGGTTCGAACAAGACTTCTTCACTGCACAGAATCTTCAACCGATGCTATACACTAGATACATTTTCTTCCTTTGGCCTCATGGTGAACAATCACTGAAACAACTATATGATGATATCAACAAATTCCACCCCACCATCAGACTCACCATGGACTATTCCCCAGAATCAGTTGCATTCTTGGACACACGCATCTCCATTAAGGTATGGTCACCTCAGCAGCTCACTGTACCGCAAGCCCACAGACAATCTCACAATGCTCCACTTCTCCAGTTTCCACCCTAAACATGTTAAAGAAGCTATTCCCTATGGACAAGCCCTCCGTGTACACAGGATTTGCTCAGATGAGGAGGATCGTGACAGACACCTCCAGACCCTGAAAGATGCCCTCATAAGAACAGGAGATGGTGCTCGACTCATAGATCGGCAGTTCCGATGCGCCACAGCGAAAAACCGCACCGATCTCCTCAGAGGGCAAACACAGGACACGGTGGACAGAGTACCCTTCGTTGTCCAGTACTTCCCCGGAGCGGAGAAGCTACGACATCTTCTCCGGAGTCTTCAACATATCATTGATGAAGACGAACATCTCGCCAGGGGTATCCCCACACCCCCACTTCTTGCTTTCAGACAACCACATAACCTCAAACAGACCATTGTTCGCAGCAAACTACCCAGCCTTCACGAGAACAGTGACCACAATACCACACAACCCTGTCACAGCAACCTCTGCAAGACATGCCGGATCATCGACATGGATACCATCATCACACGTGAGAATACCATCCACCAGGTACATGGTAAATACTCTTGCAACTCGGCCAACATTGTCTACCTGATACGTTGCAAGAAAGGATGTCCCGAAGCATGGTACATTGTGGAGACCATGCAGACGCTACGACAACGGATGAATGAACATCGCTCGACAGTCACCAGGCAAGACTGTTCCCTTCCTGTTGGCGAACACTTCAGTGGTCACGGGCATTCAGCCACTCACCTTAGGGTAAGCATTCTCCAAGGCGGCCTTCACGACACACGACAGCGCAGAGTCGCTGAACAGAGACTGATAGCCAAGTTCCACCCACATGAGGACGGTCTCAACAGGGATCTTGGGTTCATGTCGCACTATCTGTAACCCCCGTGACTTGCCTGGGTTTGCAAAACCTCACATACTGTACTGTCTGGAGACAATACACATCTCTTTAAACTATGATCAGTGCTCCTTCCACTCACATTATCAGCCACTTCAGGTCTTGAACAGCAGGTTAGGTGTAAGGATTCGCATTCTAATCAGTAATCTCTAAACTGTCTGTGCTTTATATGCTCTGTCTGAGGCCAGAACGCTCCATTCACCTGACGAAGAGGCAGTCCCCTCGAAAGCTTGTGAGTGTATTATCAAATAAATAGGTTGGACTACGACCTGGTGTTGTCAGACTTTTTACTGTGTTTACCCCAGTCCAACGCCGGCATACCCACATCAGGAATCCGGAGCTCATGGTGGTAATGTGACAAGAATAAATTAAACCAAATCAGAAGGACCCAATTAGAAAACGCATATCCAACATCCTTAAGTAACTGTCAAAATTCTGATAAACATCTGAAAACAAAAAAAAACTGATGTGGCTGAACTGTGTTTTTTTTTTAACCCCTTTATTCCAATCTAATCAAGTCAGATTAAACCCAATTCAGAGTCCCAACAAGTTGGGACATTCCCAATCCAATTGAAATGCATAAAAAATCAAGCATAAAGGCAATTACAATTTAAATCCAACTCAAACACACATTGAATCTTAAATTGGTGACCATAATATTGTGGGAAGATCGAGGAGAACTCTTTCGATGCAAATCGCAAGTGCAGCAATTGCACATTGGACCTGGTGCGGATTGCAGATCACACAATTTGAGCCAACATTTCATGTAATTATTTATTTACTAAAATACTGGAGGAAGAAAACAAACACTTATATGTGGACCTGATTTTTTTTTCCTTTGTAGCGTTCCGTCAGCAATCTAATCCCTGTTTGAATTTTGGGATACCGTTTGAGTCAGGTCGCGCGAAAGAACAGGTCTTCATCCCACCCTGTGTATGTCAGAAGTCAAATTGCAATCTAGGGCAATTCCAGTTACAAAAATGAGGCCAGTGGCGACAATATGTCTTCGATTTAAGAACGTATCCATCTCAATTTAAATGTTGTGATAGTAACTGTCTCCAACGGTCTTTCATGTAGCAGGATCCATATCTGCATCACAATTTGGGCCCTTTCATTTACACTCCCAAGATCCCTTTAAAATTGTTCCATCTGATTAAACAATCATCACCTGCAATGCATAATGTAATCCTAAAGTCTGCCCTACCTATTCTTCTCATAACGTAGTATATCTGCATCAGAGACACCTTCAGCTTCGACACCGTCCAAAACACACAAAAAAAAAGCCCATCTGGTCGCCCCCGGTAGCTGACTATGTCATTCAAAGGCAGCATCTAGGTGAATTTTCAATGCGTCATCTCCACTGCAGTCACATCCTTCCGACAGTTTGGAGATGGAAAATGCAAAAACAAAAGCTCCATTTGTGGACTAACAATTCTTTGCAACATGTCCCGAGCCGTCCACACTGTCAAAATACAGGTCCGTGTTGAGGAAGGCAGACATTACTCACGCCTAATTCACCAGGAAATCAAAATATGCTGTGCTTTCAGCGCATTAAGCACGTGCACCAACGACTCTGTTTGCCCGTCATTCCGCGCCGCTGCCCCCAACCCACCCGAATCCACTGTTCAGTTTATGTATGCTACCATTATTAGAGCATGCAAAATACATGTCCTCACACTTGTGAAAAAATGGAGTTCTGCATGCCATTGTTCTTTCCAATTTTAGCAGCTGATCAATGTTGTTCTGTTTCTTGAAGCTCTCCTCCTTGGTTTAACCAACGCAAACACGTTACATATCGTCTGCAAACTTATTAAATATCCCTTTTTGATTCATATCCAATTCGTTAAGGTAAATAACAAACTGAAAACGTCGTATACAGATTCAAATATAATACACGGTTTGAGGCAAGATTCCAATCAACAAAAGGAACGATGATCTCTTGTCTCCCTTTGTCTTATTTTAACCTGCGTTTGGATCTAAACTTCTATCTATCCCCGATCTAACGTTTTTGACTAGCACTCCACGGTGGGTCCTTTTCAAACACATGACAGAAGTCCAGGAATAAAACTTCCACCGTGATAACAGCATGCACAAAATGTTTAGTTATATCTTCAAATGTATCTCCAACAATCAAACCCGTGCTGTCGATCCCTGATCGACCTTGGGTTTTTGTTTTTTCTGGTGTTGTTTAGTCTAGTCCTTCAGAATTGTTTGCAAATACAAAACGCCATTGATTGCAGACAAATTAAAGTGCAATAGCAGGCTTACCCACCCGGCCTTTCTGGAAGTAAGGTGCCACATTCGCTACCTTTCCTGCCAGCAGGTTACTCAATTGTGGCCAGCGAAAGTTCATATATCTCTGTCATGCAGTGAAACATTAGAGGTGTCTTTTACGAAGCAGGTGACATGATTGAAGTTTTGCTGTGAGCTGAATGCGAACCAAAAAACATATAGCTTGCACGTATTCAGAACTGAAACAGTAAGCCTTCAGCCAGACTCCAGTGACCTGACCCTCACTTCCGAAATAAAAAGGAGTCACAGGAATTAAGGAAGTCGCTTAACGACGTTGACATTATCATCATAGTTAAACCAGACATTAACGCATTAATGTTAGTCCCTTAAGTAATCAGTGTTTTTTTCATAAATCAAGAATAAATCTGAGTGTATAGTGTGCATCAAAACAAATTGGTGTGTTACTGCATGCATGTCTTGTTCTGGGATGGTGAGTATATGAACAATTTTGTTGATGGACAACACTACATTTTGTGGGCTATATCGTTGTAATTGCCCTGAGACTTATATCGAATTTTCATGGTACAAAGCCGGATCAAATGGTAGCAAGCACTTTTTAAAAAAATATTGCGTATTTGGTTATTCATAATTGATTTTGAAATTGACAATTGCATTATTTGAGATAGCTGGACTTTAATGTTTCGCATCCATGTCAGTAATCGCGATATCTGAGCGACCAGTTGTTGATGGAAGGGAGCTCAGTAAATATGTTTTTTTTTCCATCAATTTGGATTCTGTAACCGACTGTTTATCACATTGACTGAACTCCTGCCTCAGGAATCTATAAATAATACCAACATAGCGAACATCTAACAATGCAATATTGCATTTTAGACCTGGACAGAATGTACGCAAAGCTCAAAGAACAAGGTAGTCCGAATAACAACAGCTTATTATTCGAAGGGCAGCAATGATTTTGCGAGTTAACTAACGTTTTATCTCTGGTAAAGGAAGAATGATGCATGTGTTGAACGGTTTAATATGTATCAATACTGCTAAATTTTAAAATAATACGTGTTGATCTGAGGTAAATAAAGAACATCAATCCTTGGAGTGTTTAACGAAGTGAATTTATTAAGCATGCGTCCTATTGTAGAATCATACGGAGCTGGAATTAAATGAGTAAGTCAATAAAGCGTCTCCAATTGGAAGCATCCATTTAGAAGCCTCGTGCTGATGGAGGCCGTAAACGTTATAATCATTCCTTCTTAATATTTGGAGAAATTTGCGTCCTCTATTTATTTACATCACAGCTAACCAATTCTTGATAAGTAATGTGCTAAAATATTTCAGCGGAAGGTGAGAACATGGATCAGTGAAATCAACCAGGATATTGCTGCACACTCGAGGGGCGACTGTGCTCGTGGTACACTCAATTCGCGTAGTCCTATTCATCAGCACACGACATGTGTGACAGAGATGTCGGTAATTATATATGTCTAACAAGTACAAAAGCCAAATGTATGAACATAAAAACGCAAACGTTAAGGGCAGAGCTAATAGAAACATGGGAAAGAAATGGGTGTCAATTTGGTGTTGGGCAGATTAAGGTAAATTGATATAAATGATTCAATGGTACACGAACTCAGTACACAGCAACTGAGCAGAACAAGCTTTGTATTTTGTTTGCACTAACTGAGACTAAAAATGTTGAATGAACAACTGAAATAATCGAAGTCGGATCACCACAATGAAATAAATCTGAAAAAGGAAGAAAACGAGCGATTGACAAAGCTTATACATTTGGAACAATTAACGGTATTTTGGATAGCCAGTCCAATGGATCCAACCAGACTCAACTTATTTTGAGCCGCGATTATAATTTATTTGATGGCATAGATGACGTCTACACAACTGTGGAGAGAGAAAAAAAACATTTGCAAGACAACATGTGCGTTCTTTGCTGGAACATAGAAGATTGTCAAAGTCATTCGTTCCAAGATTAATAATAAATTTGTGTTTCAACGTTTTGGTTTTGCCCGATAGCGTGTAATAATCACTGTGACAGAAACAAAATGAGAGCGCACTGGAACTATTAGTGACGCACGTTATTCTGTTCCATGCTTTCTTTTAAATCTTTCAGTGTAATCATATCGGCATCTTTTTTTTCATTAACTGCATCAATTTAAAAGTACGTTCAACATGACAGCACATAAAGACAAAAAAAAAAAGGCATGCTACATTGCACAGTGGAAAATCTCGAAAATAAATAGACATATTCTAATTGGCAATGCTGGGATGTTCATCGCATGCATTTCTGTCAGATGAGTGTTTTTTTGAAAAACAAATATACGGTGTCGAATAAATTGAGGAATTAACATACATATACAGTTTTAAAAGAAGACTTACCACGATATTCCCATAAAATAATGGGCATAGACACAACAAGACGCAGATGGCAATGATCAAATGCGTGTATATGATTCTGAGACGCAACCAGTCATCGTGAAGTTCCCTTTTCAAAACAAGCAACAATATTAAATAATAATATTGTTTAGTAGAGGAAGAGTTCCAGCAGAAATCAAACGGTAAATTAAGAACGAGTGCAGGCAATGTTTGCGGTTGATCATTTATGCAATATAAAAACACAATATAGAATATTGTTTGATTTTTTCTGATTAGTATTTCACCTGCGTTGCGAATGTGCCCAACATAGCTTTAAGCAAACTTCCCATCGATAATTCTCAGATATGAAGGACATACTTGGAGCTGTCCGTTTATTACTGGCTGATATTAAGGATCGTTACTTGCAAGTGGTATTTAGATTTGATTGAGATGAAGTAAAATAATTTGTTAGCGACGCTTAATTCACAATACACTGTGCATTCACTGCCGTATTTAGGACGAAACGCCTCTTAGAAGAAGATCGCAATTACAGAGGAGATTCAACCAAAATCAGTTCCATAAAAATATTAGTTTGAATTATGTATCCAAGTTGTGTGTTATGTGAAAGTTAGACACATTTTAGATGTTTCATGTTGCGATCTTTTCTTTAAAAAGAGCACAATTCCTTTTGTTTCATTTCTCGTTATCAAAAATATGCTCTCATTTGCTTTGCGAACATACAAACGCTATGAAATGAATCGGTGATCTTTTCATCACAAGTAGATATTTCCATCGGTTTAAAACTGCGACAATGATTTCAACTTTCACAGGAACGGGAGAATATTCATGTCACACTAGCACTTATTCAACTTGTGCAAATAAATTGTGGCAAGACACATTCTTTTTTTGCGCAACGGATAATACGAAGTGCGATGTAATTCTAAATGCTCTTAAACTGAAGAGGCAACTTTTGCATGATAGATATGCTCTCATAAATTGGGTCTCATAATCCGTTCTTACACGCCAATAGAGGGAATGCAACAGTGTCCTATGTCCGACTGGCATACGTGTATTACCCGTCCTCATATATTACAGTTAGCAGCAAAGACATAACAATAATTATGGATCAAGATAATTCTGATGCTGGGATTAAGTGTTCCTTTCAAGAATGGCGAAGTTGAAACTATCAAATATTATTTTCAAGTATTATATTATTTGTGTCACTTCGTGAAATGTTGTGTTCGCCAGCATTTGATTGCAAAGCCAAAGTGCCCTTGCGTGTTTGGTGCTGAACAGCGTATTTGCTTCGTAAGCATACAGATGCAGAACTTCAGTGTTCTTACGGAAGAAGTTCTAATTGTACTGCAATAGCCGGGAAGGAAAGGCAAGGTAGTCATATGCAAATACGTATTGGAATTGCGTGAACATTTGAAGTTGGCGATCTTTCTTGCTCGCGGTGTTGAGGCGCAGTTCCTGAAATACAACGCTGCAAACAAGCTTCAGAGGATATGTCATGCGTCTTTTGTGTGTCCTATACATTTGCTTTCTCTGCAGTTTCCCATATACAAATTGAATTTCCGAACTTTTGGATAGACTGCATTCCATCTGAAATGCTTTGGCCAGGATGTTGCAGAGCCGACCAATGTTACTGGAATTAACTCATTCCGTTAGGGGTCCAGAACTATTTTTAATAAAAGAACAAATATCTCGTACAACGTGGGAAAGAAACTCTAGGGAGAGAGAAGGTGGACTGGGCATTTCCCAGAATGGCTTGCGCCAGATTTTTTTTTCTGGTCAATGCATATTTTCACAATAATAATTAATTAAAAGGACAACATCATATTAGGCCATTGAATGGCAAGGAGGTATCGGGACTTTGGAACCATCAAAACAAAGCATGCATAAAATGCAAACGTCACTTGAGGGTCATTATTCAACGGTAAAGTATTATTCAGATTGTGACGAATGTCATGTTTCACGATATTCTCACGGCGCATGCTACTGAATACTACAGGGTTAAGTAAATGCACTTCTCCAGAAATGAATTTGAGATGCCAAATAATAAAACAGCTGAAGGTGACTGACTTGAGAGCAATTATTTGAAAAAATAATGTTGCGACAATGGCTAGTCACATTGCGAATTGGCATGAATCTCCAACCAACATATGATCTGCACTAAGCGTTTCTGGAGGATTCGAGGCTTCACTGAAGAACACAAACGTTATCGGATTTAGTTTTATTTCGTGAGCGTTCCTGTGCAAATTTACTCTGAGCAACACGCCATTCGAGCGCCCCTGCTGTTTATTTTGACAGGCAGTTGCTCCGAATTCATGGCATCCATTTACACTGCTGATAAATCATTGAATAATTTCTGGAACATTGTGATGCAGCAGGTACACAGAACGTGTCCCTCTTCCCAGTTTCGTTTTTCATAACGCTTAGCGTGTTTTTTTTAATAGCTCGCACCACATTTCGGGCATCTTCAGTAGACAGGCATCCAGATGCCATCTGCATGCTTCTTTAATAGTCCGTGGGAAGATCTGCATTTTTAGCAAATCCCTTTTAGTCTCTAATTGGGTAACTTTCTGGATAGCTTCAGGACCATTTCGCTGATTGCTGCATTGATTTTGGGCAAGATTATGCGAAGTTCAATTCAAGTGAGAATGGTGGTTTCCCTTCTTTGGCGGGCTTTAAGGATCACTTTTTTTTTGCAACACAAAGTACGTTGGTCATCATGAAAATAATATTCGGATGCGAAGGCTTTTCTAACTGTGAACTAAAATTTTAATTGAATTCATTGCCTTATAATTCCCATTAACGTTTTGTACCTATAGGTCACGATCATTAGAGAAATGTCAGTGTTACTATTCACATGATTTAAGAGCATAAGAACATAAGAAATAGGAGTAGGAGTAGGCCAACTAGCTCTTCGAGCCTACCCCGCCATTCAATAAGATCATGGCTGAACTGTCGTGGCTCAATTCCACATTCCCGCGCTCTCCCCATAACCTTTAATCCCCTCGCTTATCAACAACCCATCAACCCGCGTCTTAAAAATATTTAGCGAGGCAGCCTCCACCAACTCAACGGGCAGAGAATTCCAGAGGTTCACCACCCTTTGAGTGAAGAAGTTCCTCCTCAACTCCGTTCTAACTCCCCCCCCCACCACCACTTAATCTTGAGGCTGTGCCCCCTAGTCCTACTGTCCTTTCAGAGCGGGAAGAGTCACTCCACCTCTATCCTATCCATCCCATTCATCATCTTATACGTCACAATGAGATCTCCCCTCATCCTTCTAAACTCTATCAAGCCTAGTTTATTCAGCCTCTCCTTATAGCTCAACCCCCTCAACTCCGGTATCAGCCAAGTAAACCTCCTTTGCACTCCGTCCAAGGCCAAAATATCCGTGCGTAAGTACGGCGACCAAAACTGCACAGTACTCCAGCTGCAGCCTCACCAATTCCCTACACAGCTACAGCAAGACCTCCCTACTTTTATATTCAGTCCCCCTCGCTATGAAGGCCAGCATCCCATTAGCCTTCCTGACCACCTGCTGCACCTGCAGGCTGGGTTTTTGCGACTCAAGCACAAGGACCCCGAGGTCCCTCTGCGCCGTCGCGTGCTGCAGTTTTTCGCCACGTAAGAAATAATCCTTCCTACCATTATTCCTACCAAAGTGGACCACCTCGCACTTGCCAACATTAAATTCCATTTGCCATTTCCTGGCCCATTCGCCCAGCCTATCTAGATCCTTCAGCAGACTCTCCAAACCCTCAGCGCAATTTGCCGTTCCCCCAATCTTGGTGTCATCAGCAAATTTCGACACACTACACTCAGTTCCCTCCTCCAGATAATCTATATAAATGGTAAATAGCTGAGGCCCCAGCACCGACTCCTGGGGCACTCCACTAGTTACCAACCGCCAATCCGAATAGCACCCATTATCCCCCACTCTCTGCCTCCTATTTGACAACCAATCCTCTATCCACGCTACCACTCTACCCCCAACTTCATGCCCCCTTAGCTTCTGCAATAACCTCTTGTGAGGTATCTTGTCAAACGCCTTCTGAAAATCAAGAAAGACCACATCCACCGGACCTCCTCTATCCAGCGCCCTAGACACATCCTCATAGAACTCCAATAAATTTGTCAGACATGACTTCCCCTGAAAGAAACCGTGCTGCGTCTGCTCGATCAAGCAATTCCCCTCAAGATTTTAATATTACATGTGCTTTCCTTGGGAGCGGCAGATTTGTGCTGTTTGGACAACGGAAAATATTGCATCCGCTATGTTAAGAACATATTTCTCCTTCGCAAAGGTTTCATGACATGGCGCGCATACCGAGTATTGTCCAAATTCGTCTGTTACAAGTGAATTGCAAAGGTCGGGGTGTGGAGCCTCTAGATATTCCCAATTGTAAGGTAACCGAAGAACTTTGAAATAATATAGCAGAGTTGCATATTGTCACTAAACATAATCCTCAAAAGTTTCGGGTAATGGTCACCATAGGGGGTTATCGATTCATTACTTCTCAGTAGCAGAAGGACTTTTGCCTTTTTGGTACATTCTGTGAGCTTGCATAAGCAATAAATGATTTTCCAAACACTCACTTGGCAAATAGCTGTTGGTTTTATATTATTGTGCATCGATCACTTTCTCCTCCTAGCACTGCATGATGACCTGCTCCGTTGGAATTGCATTGATTCAGTACGTTGGTCCAGTGCTTCACAGGGTGGTGAAGAAGGCATACGGCATGCTTGACTTATTTCGTCAGAAAATTGAATATTGGATTTGGCATGTCCAGTTGAAGTTCGACAAGACAAAACTAAGCACACTCTTGGAAACCGGTGTACACTTCTGCTAACCTTATTTTTGTATTATTCATTCGTGGGACATGAATGTCGCCTGGCTGTCGAACATTTAATATTCTATCCCTAGTTGCCCTTCAGAAACTGGTGGTAAGGTCTTTTCTTGGTTTGCTGCAGTCCATGTTCTGTGGCTTGTCGAACAATGCTACTTCAGGGAAAGAATTCTAAGATGCTGACACAGGGACTACGACGGAACGGCGATGCATTTCCAAATCAGGATGACGGGTGGAGAGGAACTTGCATTTGGTGGTGCTCGTGTGTATCTGCTGCCTTTATCCTCCTAGATAGTGGTGATATTGTATTTGGAAGGAGCTCTCGGCGGATATTTTGTGAATTGCCGAAGTGCATCATGTAGATAGCACTCACTGCTGCTATTGATTTTCAGTGTTGTGGAGATTAAGTATATCTTGATGCATTGCTAATCAAGGGGGCTGTTTTATCCTGGATGATGTCAAGCTTCTTGACTGTTGTTGGAGACGCACCTATCCAGACAAGTGGTGATTATTCAATCACACTCGTAACTTCTTGTAGGCGGTAGATAGTCTTTGGGTTGGCAGGTGTGGTTTACTGGCCACAAGACTTTGGACAAACTGAGACATTTTCCCTGGAGGGTAGGAGGCTTGGGGTGATCATATAGAGGTCCATGTAATAACGAGGGTCATAGATCGCACAGATAGTGAGGATAAGTTCCCAAAGGTAGGGGTATATAAATATACGGGTCAGGGGTAGTCATCAAAAATGATACAGAGGGACAATTGTTTCCACACAGAGAATGGTGATTGACTGGAGCGAGTTGCCAGAAGTAGTAGAGGAGATGAGTACAATTTTATCTTTTTTTGTTACATGGGTAAAAATGGTGTGACGGGCTGGGGGGAAATGGGGATATTTGGGGCTTTCTCGGCGTAAACATAACAGTGTGGATAAGTTGGGACCAAGAGTCTGCAAACATGTTTTAAACCTGTACGAATTAATTATTTTATGTTGAGCACTGTCTATTATGAGCCGCGTGAAAATACTGTCCAACAAAATAATAATTCATGTGAACTAAACTGCAACTTGATTCGGGCTCTGAGTGATTTAACTGTTGTGTCGCATTGTGGGCCGTCCTCGTGTTTTGATAAATTCGATAAATGCAAGTGGTGTTCCTTATTTGCTTTAGAAACAAATGGAATGCGTGTGTCTGCCTGTTCGTAAGACCAGTTTTGTGACAAAAGTTTTATTTCAATTTCTTTACAAAATGTTCTGATGAATTCGCCCTGCTGAAGGCACACAGGGAAAAGTTATTAATGGTGCCACAATAGTGCCCTAAAATGAAATTACACTTTTCAGCTTTTGCGTATTTGAAAATGTAAATCTATATTGACCTGCCAGCATGAGCAATAGATAATAAGTGAACATTTGGACAATCATCGGCTAATGAAGCGCCAACTGGGTGCGTTGAGCTTGGATCATTAACGCCATACTGAGAGTAATGAACATTTTGGAGTGTACTGAGAATTTTATGGACCTGACTGACAACGAAATGTTGATGGACGTAGTATAGTTGTAATTTCCGAAGGCTTCTGATGAAGCTAAATGAAAGCAAATAGGATAGCAGAACGTACTGCAACTTGGCGGGCGTAGAGAAAATGTACAGAAAAACTGAACTCGGCACTCTCAGCGCGCTGTTGTTAATAAGGAACAATAAGAATCAACATGTGGGAGAAGCTGATCACTTAAATTTCAAACGTTTGGATGTCACGATGAATAGTTTTGGGTCATACAAAATGTGTGAATTTTGTTGAGAGGAAGAGTTAAAGCACAGCCTGTAACATTATAAATGTCGTAGTTGTATGTGCAAGTACAGGATAGATGGAATACCACGCTTTGGAGGTGGTTTGATGGACTGAATATCATACCGCTGTCCTTATGTTCCTCTGTTCCATTGTAATTTGACGGCCAGCCTTGGCAGCAAAATGGCCTATCAGCTATAACTTCATTTCAAATTAAACAATCTATATTGCTCATTATCTCAACCTTGATAGTAATGTTATGATTGTTTTTTTTTCATTTCAAAGCAAGAATGGAATGGAATAAACTCTACTGTATTAGAACTGATTATTCTGGTCACAGTTAACAATTTATTTCTCAAGACCATCAAGATTGTTTGCGGAACTTCAAGGAGCTCGGTGAGAAAATTCATATTCTTGACAGAATACAATTATTTCATTTTTTTCATACTACATTTCGCCTTTTTTTATATCAATAAGAAAAAGATCAAAGAAGCATTTTAATGAATAGTGCAAGTTAAACACAGAACCTGAAAATGATATACAGCAGTGCTGCAAATGGTTTACAAGAATTTATGTTCAGCTTCGTCACCTTATGGCTGTCGACAGTTATCTATGCTAACAATCCGTTGCATGAAATGTCACCTGCATCATCAAATCCATGCCGAAGCATTGGTCATGAGGGCAGACTGCAGCGAAATATCATTACGGCCTTGAACATTAGATTGAAATAATACTCTGGTGAAGGAGGTTAGAGAACGGGGGAACAATTAAGTTTGAGCGTGGGGAGGGCGTAGGGCAGGTTGTGTATATGTACATATATATATATAGAGAGAGAGAGAGAGGGAGAGAGAGAGAGAAGAGCGAAAGAACACTGGGTTTGACCTGCAAATTTGAGAGTCCGCTCAATATTTCAGTTATCTGTGTTGTGTATTACTGGTCGGTCACTTGGCATTCCAAACTGAGTGAAATTTAATTTATGTCTTAGAATACCGAATCAAAACGTAAAATGAAGCTGAGGGATATTGTTACAACTTTTTAGGGAGTCAACCGTTTGCGTAATACAAAATCATATTTAGCTTGGTGCCCCAGTGTTTGTGACGGTGAAAGGCGTGGATGTTTCTGCTGATCGGGCGATGCAAGGTTGTTATTGGGAAAGAGTGAGCGCTGTTGCTCGTTGAAAGTGGAGGATTGCAAGGACAGTTATGCCAGGAACAATGGTATTACTTTGTTCTGTTCAGGCGCTGTTAGTTATTTTCAATCATATCGTTATGTTTCATGGTCCCGTAAAGCCATGAAACCAAAATCAGTATTCCTGAGTGGTTCGTAACTGAAAGGCCTCAGTGGGATCGGGGTCTACTCAAATGGATGTCGTGAAATGGACTGAGGTTTATTCAAATTTCACAAATTCGAGGCGTTTACTATCAGTACAGCAATTTATCAGAGATCCTTAAATGTAAGATCCGGTTTACTGTAAGCTTGCAGATGGCCCTTGGATGTCGTGCTTTTAAGGAGTACGTTGTCTTCGGTCCTGCAATGCGAGAGAGCGGAAGTAACTCTTCCTCTTGTACTTGTTTATTTGGGGGCGGGCAGGCTGAATGTTGTTTTTTTTTCCTCTTTTTTTTTGGATAGACGAATGTCGTTTGTTGATTTAGTCGACGGTTGTTGCCTGCACCGTTTTGTTGCATTAACTGTTCACAACGTTAATTTGGGTATTAGCATATATGCAAGTAATTATCGCGTTACATTGCATGTAACGTTCACAAGTTGCCATTCTTGGCTTTAGATTCAGAGATAATGCCAGAGTGTCCACGAAAGCAGAGGTCGTCCATCGACATTTTCCTGAATGTCGCTGTGTCTTCCTGGATGAAGGATATCATCTCTGTCAGATGTGCATTCACAAATTGTGTTCTATCTCAATCTTCCAGTAATTCTATTTATTTCGGGAAACGCCTGTTAAAGTCTCACACTAAAGTGAAAATTTCGTCTTGAGCTGTAGAGACCAAATAATACATGCTGCTGACAGATGAGAAATCGCGAAGTTTACCTATTCTAAAATATTGTGTGCGCATGAATTGAATATTCAAATATTAAAATCAAGTCGTGCAGACATCCAATTACTTAAAGATTGCATTCTCACTAATTAAATATTTTAAAACAATATTCATCTTTAATCATACATTTAGTGAGTGCGATGTATATTTTAATTCCATATATAAACGCCACTTTTCCAGCAAGATTCAAAAGGAAGTATTGAAATGTGTTTGCTTAGTTAATAATCATTATTTTATTGTATTCATTAACAGAAACTGAAATGGTTATCAAAGATGCAGGTAGCTTAAAACAATCAAATTAGCAGAGTATTTAACAGCGGTTTTGTTCAATTGGCATAATATGAAGCAATAACATCGTGAAAGAATACAGTTGAATATTCAATTCCTGAAACATTACTTTTAAAAATGAGACGTGGAGCTGCGTTTGTCACACAACACTCTCGTTATTGAACTCATAAGCAAGTGTTGCTGCACGAGGGCTCCTCCTCCCTGCTGAAATGTTTAGGGCTTTGCATGGAGATCCCCGGGCATAATCAGATCCTGGAATTCAAAATGCAGTTGATGACACCAAATGAATGCAAAGATTGGATTTGACTATGCATTTGGCATAATGTGCTTTCTGCTTGAAACCATGACGTAGAGTGTTGAGTGTTGTGTTGCATCTAAGTATCCCAAGCTAAAATGTAACATTTCTTTGCTTCCAGTGATAAAGATTGAGAGTATACAATCGATGTAGAAACCAGAAATGTTAATGCATTTGGTTGAAATGTTCATTAGCTAGGGAGTAAGCTAGAAAGTAATCTGCGGATGGCAAACAGCCTCAGCCGACCCTGAAAGATAGCCAGATGTAAAATAAATGAAAGATCCGAAAAAAATAAATATCTGCTTCGAGAAATGCTGAAGATCGAGGGATCTGGCCAGTGGTTAATTATGTTTCGATACGGACTATTGGCGTTTTGCACAGTAGAAGGATTGTGTTGTGGGTACTCACGTTGAAGTCCACATTTGTGCTTGGACCTAATTACGAAAATAAATGTTGCTTGGAAAACATTACAAATATGTATATGCATAGAGAACAAACGATGTTATGTCTTACTGTTGTTGGTTGGTACGGCAGAAAAGCAGGCAGAATCAGGTTGAATAAGGAAACGATTAAATACGACAATGCTACAATACCACATCTAAATGCAAGGAATTTGATTTGGAAACAGCGTAAGTAAAACCAAAACGACATATTCATGCAGATATAACGTAAATGCAATAAAGCATCTGTGCTCAATTGGAATGGCTGCTTACCCAATGGAGAACATAAGAACATAAGAACATAAGAAATAGGAGCAGGAGTAGGCCATCTGGCCCTTCGAGCCTGCCCCGCCATTCAATAAGATCATGGCTAATCTGTCGTGACTCAGCTCCACCTTCCTCCCCTCTCCCCATAACCCTTAATCCCTTCTCTTATCAAAAATCCATCAACCCGTTTCTTAAAAATATTTCGCGAGGCAGCCTCCACCACTTCAACGGGCAGAGAATTCCAGAGATTCACCACCCTTTGAGTGAAGAAGTTCCTCCTCAACTCTGTTCTAAACCGCCCCCCCCCCCTTTATCTTGAGGCTGTGCCCCCTAGTCCTACTGTCTTTTTTGAGCGGGAAGAGTCTCGCCACCTCTATCCTATCCATCCCATTCATCATCTTATACGTCTCAATGAGATCTCCCCTCATTCTTCTAAACTCTAACGAGTACAAGCCTAGTTTATTCAGCCTCTCCTCATAGCTCAATCCCCTCAACTCCGGTATCAGCCGAGTAAACCTCCTCTGCACTCCCTCCAGGGCCAAAATATCCTTGCGCAGGTGCGGCGCCCAAGCCTGCGCACAGTACTCCAGCTGCGGCCTCACCAATGCCCTATACAGCTGTAGCAAGGCGTGGTGGTAACACGTCTCAGTGAACGTATTGCCGTCGAGAATTTTTGTAGTTAACTGGACGTAAAAAAAAGATTGATTTTGCGACCTGATGAGGAAACCATCATGATTGTGGAGTAAGATGTTCCAAAGATGAACAACATTTCCAATCATAAGATTATTTTTTACAGGACCATTGTCTATCAATTTAATACGTTATCTGATAGTCAATTCCTGTCCTGAGCCATCAAGATATTGGTATCGTTTAGCTTTTGAGAGAACACAAACAGAAGTAATTAATTAAGGATCCATATACACCGGCATATTCTTCCATTTCGTTTCTGGTGAAGAAAAACCCAAAGATCCGAGGACAAGTACCAACCGATTCAAAAAAATCCTCATATGTGTTGTGATCAATCTTCTGAATGGACTTGAATCACATTAAGTTGATTATTTCTATTCCCCTTCTATGACTGCAACAACACATTCTGCAGTCTTTCCCTTCCTTCTGTATGTCGGGTCTGAATTGTTTGTACACGAGCATGAAACAGTGCTTTGCAATGTACATCACTACAGATGACAATATCAAATCAAAACACGTCAAATCAAATTAACTCTCTTTCATTACTGGTTGAGAAAATTACATTCTTCCAGATTCGACGCCACTGCAAGCTTAGACAAACGGGTAACAATTGTGACAATAGTATTGAAAATGTTAATTGTAACGTCATAATTACATGAGGCAGCGCATTTCTGAAGTCAGCAATTTCTGGAGCATAGCCAATCTTAGATCGGCAAGTAGGAAGTAACATTCGCTCCAGGCAAAACAAGACCAGTTATGACATGCATGCAGAGAATCAGACTGGCAAGCATTAATGTGTGTGTGTGTGCGCGTGTGTGTGTGTATGTGTTTGTGTGCTGGAATACATGGTGGCGGGAGGAGGTTTAGGGTTAACAGTGAGGTCAGGTCGACAGCAATTCAGAATATCTTTATTCTTTGGGGAACAGTTAACTCCTGCATCACCAAATCTTGTCATGCAGTGATAGGACAAAATCAGGAGACTGACCGAATATCCCGCAGGTCCCTGAAAATAGATTAATCCTGCAATAGCAAACAAGTTTAAGGCAATAAAAAACACAATAATGCTACGAAATTGACGCATTATTGCACCTAATTAAGTCGAGATGCTACTCACTGGTTGCTTTGTGAACATCCGCCATAAGCAATGCAGGAGAAAATCCTATTTCCCTCATGCGGCAGCTTTCAAAAAAAAACACTATTATTTTGAAAGCGAGAAGTGTAGATGGAAACACCGCCACTTGGAAGACTTATGCCACTCAACGTTCTTGTCTGGCAATGTGTCGACTATTCAAAATCAGATGGCAAATTCCGCAGGTCCTCCTCAAGTAACACTGTTGGTTCTTCTGCAAAATAGAAATGCAGTAGCTTTCGAAGAAAATTCCGAGGCACTTCCACAAACGCGACAAGGGATGGGCAATAAATGTTGTTGTCGACAGCAACGCCTACATCCCATCAATGTAGAGAAACGTCTCTCAATGGGGAAAAGTCATTCATATAAACTAATTGTTACAGTTTAATGATTAAGTAATATTTTCTACCTTCAGTCAATGACATCTCCATCACTAGGTTGTTGAACGATAGAGAAGAATTAAATAATCTGTGAATGACATCAATCTTGGAGATATTTTGAATCACAATATGATGTAGAAAATCGCCAAATAAGTGGCAAATGATAATTATGAAAGGAAACGCATGCTATACGTTGTGGCCAAAGGGGCATGCGTGCGGCAGGTTGTGGTGGGCTGCTCTTGGATGTTGCTTCGGGAGTTGCCTACTGCTTCATGTCGTTGGTGTGCATAAACTGGACCATCTCGAGGGCAACATGACAGCTCATAGACTATCTCTGTTGCTATGCGGACACATGGATTTGGGCCTGTGTCCGTGGGAGTTTGCGCGTTCTCGCCATGGTTGCGTGGGTTTTCTCCGGATACTCAGGTTTCCTCCCACATCCCAAAAATGTGCTTTTAGGCTGATTGATTGGGTAACAAATTGTCCCTAAATTGGACCTCCCTAATCCTTACACATTAGGCATAGACTAAAATCATGAATAGGTCACTGACAATGGGACGGCGGCGCGGGCTCGTTGGGCCGAAGGGCCTGTTTCCCGTGCTGTGTTGTTCTTTGTTGTTCTTTGTTGTAAAATGAGAAGTAATGTCTATATAAGTTATCCATCAGTCGTATCTTTTCAGCATAGATGACTTCAGCATAAGTTCATTTGCGGCTTGTGCTATTTCCCACAATAAATAATGACTTTCAATTCGTTGTTTTGATGTTCATCTACATATTACATATTGCATACGACGGACAGCAATTAAAAAAAAAACTATTGGATTATCAATAATATTCTGACGGTTGGAACAAAATTCTAACTTGTGACTCCAGGAAATGAAGGAAATATTTGTGAAAAATGATGCCCATGGTAATGGAGTTAGAAGTTAAAAAATCAGCTAATTGAGACGATCTCACCGCACCTGTTTCGTACCGATGGAAGGAGCATGTTTTTTCCCACAACATCGCCTCAGTCACAACGACAGAAATCCTTCTGTATATTATAATCAGGCAATTGATACTTAATATTAGTGATACGCAATTAAACAAATAAAACTGAACAAGATATGTGTTGCGATCGAGAATAGCAAACACTTTTAATAACTTAAATTTAATGTTGTGTTGATATAACTCAGATCTCAGCCGACATGAAGGAGATTCAAAGAAAGCAAGTAGGTCATCTAAGATATCGAAGAAGTTAAAAAGTATGAAACATACCATGTTAACTGACGGCTTTCTTTGCTGAAATATTACCACACAATATATATTTGGATTATGATGTCCAGTTAATCTATTTATCTAAGTGTTGCAAAATGGTAGGTGGCCAGGCGTCACCAAACTTGCACATTAGTGTTGCTCATTGTTCCTGTGGAGCAGAGTTGAGAGGCAGCGATTTTTGAGCGAGTGAGGAGGCAGCAAAAAGGTAGCAAAAAGTTTATACTGGGTGTAACTTTTTATTTTAGTTTTAAAGTCGCGAGTTTCGGCGTTTTTTTTTAAATTAAGTTAGAAACCGGAAGTCGTCACTAGGGCGCTTGCCGGTACTTGTAGTTTTTTTTCGGGTTTAAAAAGCTCCTACCTCCGTGACTCGGCCTCATTGTTCCTGTGGAGCAGAGTTGAGAGGCAGCGATTTTTGGGCGAGTGAGGAGGCAGCAAAAAGGTAGCAAAAAGTTTATACTGGGTGTAACTTTTTATTTTAGTTTTAAAGTCGCGAGTTTCGGCGGTTTTTTTTTAAATTAAGTTAGAAACCGGAAGTCGTCACTAGGGCGCTTGCCGGTACTTGTAGTTTTTTTCGGGTTTAAAAAGCTCCTACCTCCGTGACTCGGCCTCATTGTTCCTGTGGAGCAGAGTTGAGAGGCAGCGATTTTTGGGCGAGTGAGGAGGCAGCAAAAAGGTAGCAAAAAGTTTATACTGGGTAACTTTTTATTTTAGTTTTAAAGTCGCGAGTTTCGGCGGTTTTTTTTTAAATTAAGTTAGAAACCGGAAGTCGTCACGAGGGCGCTTGCCGGTACTTGTAGTTTTTTTTTCGGGTTTAAAAAGCTCCTACCTCCGTGACTCGGCCTCATTGTTCCTGTGGAGCAGAGTTGAGAGGCAGCGATTTTTGGGCGAGTGAGGAGGCAGCAAAAAGGTAGCAAAAAGTTTATACTGGGTGTAACTTTTTATTTTAGTTTTAAAGTCGCGAGTTTCGGCGGTTTTTTTAAAATTAAGTTAGAAACCGGAAGTCGTCACTAGGGCGCTTGCCGGTACTTGTAGTTTTTTTTTCGGGTCCCTAACCCTATAAATTAGCGCAGAGAGGATACCCGATTCTCTACACTGGTAGAGAATCCCACCATTCCACCTCCTCTAACCTAATTATAAGTGTGGGGGAAGGTTTTTTTTTATATATTTTTATTTTTCTGCTGGGAATAGTTTCAGGGATGGCAGTTCAGGCTGTAAGCTGCATCTCCTGTGGGATGTATGTCGTGAGGGAGTCCAGCAGTGTTTCAGGTGGTTTTACTTGTGGGAAGTGTGTAAAAGTGCAGTTTCTGGAGGAGCGTGTAAAGGAGCTGGAGGTGAAATTAGAGGAGCTCCGCATAATCCGGAAAGTGGAGGAGGATTAAAAAGGAGTTATAAGGAGATAGTTACTCCTAGAAATGAGTCTTGGGTCACTGTCAGGAAGAGGGGAAAGAAGCAGTTGGGGGGTCAATCCCCTGGGGCTGTTCCCCTCCAAAATAGGTTTTCGGTCCTGGAGGCTACAGTTGAGGAGGAATCAACTGGGGATAGCCAAAGGGAGCAGGTCTCTGGGGGTGAGCCTATTGGGAAATCTCAGGTGGTTAGGGGTAAGAGGTTGGGCCTCGTGATTGGGGACTCCACAGTTAAGGGGACGGATAGGAGAGTTGGAGGTAAGGGTAGGGACTCGGGGCTGGTGTGTTGCCTACCTGGGGCTGGGGTCCGGGATGTATCGGACAGGGTATTCAGGACTCTTAGGGGAGAGGGAGATCAACCCCAAGTTATAGTTCATGTGGGGACACATGACATAGGGAGATTAAGGGAAGGGGAAATGAAACAAAGATTTATGGAGTTGGGGTGGAAACTAAAGGCCAAGTCTGGAAGAATAGTTATATCCGGACTCTTGCCTGTGCCACGGGATAGTTTAGAGAGGAGTAGAGAGAGGGAAAGTTTGAACTCGTGGCTGAGGGGATGGTGCAGGAGGGAGGGGTTCAGGTACTTAAGCAATTGGGGCTCATTCTGGGGAAGGTGGGACCTCTATATGAGTGATGGTCTACACCTGAGCCAGAGGGGAATCAATATCCTGGGGGGTAAATTTGCAAAGGCTATGCAGGGAGGTTTAAACTGATTTGGAGGGGGGTGGGATCTTGAGTAGAGGGGATGAAAGTGAGGGGGGCATAGATGGGGAATGCAAGGCACGGCGTAGTGGGGGTGGGGTGGAGCAGGGTTTGAAATGCATGCACTTTAATACTTTAAAGGTAGGGGAGGACCGCAGGAAATATGGGAGGGAGGTTAGACAGGGGGTGGAGAAGGGAAATGCCCAGACTGAGGGGCTGAAGTGTGTATATTTTAATGCAAGGAGTATAGTAAATAAGGTAGATGAGCTTAGGGCGTGGATAGCTGCTTGGGAATGTGATGTGGTGGCCATTACGGAGACTTGGATGTCTCAAGGACAGGACTGGGTACTTCAGGTGCCAGGTTTCAGATGTTTCAGGAAGGACAGGGAGGCTGGCGGAAGAGGTGGTGGAGTGGCACTGTTAATAAGGGACAGTGTCATGGCTGCAGAGAAAGAGGATGCCGTGGAGGGACTTTCTACAGAGTCTCTGTGGGTGGAAGTTACGAACAGCATAGGGTCGAAAGCTTTGCTGGGTGTATTCTATAGGACGCCCAATAGTGACAGGGAAGTTGAAGTGCAGATAGGGAACCAGATTCTGGAGAAATGTATTAAAAACAGAGTGGTCGTGATGGGAGACTTCAATTTCCCAAACATCGACTGGAATATCCCTAGAGTAAGGGGTTCGGCTGGAAAGGAGTTTGTTAGGTGTGTTCAGGAAGGTTTCCTGACACAGTATGTGGACAAGCCTACGAGGGGTGAGGCAGTACTTGACCTGGTACTGGCGAATGAACCAGGGCAGGTGATGGATCTCTCGGTAGGAGAGCATCTTGGGAATGGTGATCATAATTCTATCTCCTTCACAATTGCATTGGAACGAGATAGGATCAGACAGGCTAGGAAGGTGTTTGTCTGGAGTAAGGGGAGACACGAAGAAGTCAGGAAGTTACTTGGACAAATAAACTGGAAGGAGGCATTCTTAGGGAAGAGTACCGAAGGAAGGTGGCGGATATTCAAGGAATGTTTGTCTGGCGCTCTGCATGACAATGTTCCGATAAGGCAAGGGGGTTTTGGTAGGTCGCGGGAACCGTGGTGCACGAAGGCTGTGTTGAACCTAGTCAGGAGGAAAAGGAAGGTATACAAAAGGTTCAGGGAACTAGGAGAGGTTAAGGATCTTGAAGAATATAAGGACTGTAGAAAGGAGGTTAAAAGGGAAATTAGGAGAGCCAGAAGGGGTCATGAGAAGACCTTGGCGGGTAAGATTAAAGAAAATCCCAAGGCCTTCTGTAAGTATGTGAAAGGTAAAAGGGTGAGAAGGGAAAGGATAGGAACTATAAAAGATGAAGGGGGAAAGGTCTGTGTAGAACCAGAAGAAATGGCGGAGGTGCTTAATGAGTACTTTGCATCAGTATTCACAGTGGAAGCTGATTTGGGAGATCTTGCTATGGACTTGCAGCAGGTGGAAAAGATTTAGTACGTGGACATTAAAGAGGAGGATGTGTTAGAACTTTTGAATTCTATCAAGGTAGATAAGTCGCCGGGACCAGATGGGATCTACCCCAGGATACTGTGGGAGGCCAGGGAAGTGATTGCAGAGCCTTTGGCGATGATCTTTGCGTCGTCAATGGAGACGGGAGAGGTTCCGGAAGATTGGAGGATTGCGGATGTAGTCCCTATTTTCAAGAAAGGGAACAGAGATAGCCCGGGAAATTACCGCCCGGTGAGTCTGACCTCAGTGGTTGGTAAGCTGATGGAGAGGCTTCTGAGGGACAAGATTTACGACCATTTGGAGAGGTTTGACATGATCAGGAATAGTCAGCATGGATTTGTCAAGGGCAGGTCGTGCCTTACGAGCCTAGTTGAGTTCTTCGATAATGTGACTGAACACATTGACGAAGGAAGTGCCGTGGACGTAGTGTACATGGACTTCAGCAAGGCTTTTGATAAGGTCCCCCATGCAAGACTTCTTGAGAAGGTGAGAGGGCATGGGATCCAAGGGCCTTTGGCCTTGTGGATCCAGAACTGGCTTGCCTGCAGAAGGCAGAGAGTGGTTGTGGATGGGTCTTTATCGGAATGGAGGTCAGTCACCAGTGGGGTGCCCCAGGGATCTGTTCTGGGACCCTTGTTGTTTGTCATTTTCATAAATGACCTGGATGAGGAAGTGGAGGGATGGGTTAGCAAATTCGCTGATGACACGAAGGTCGGCGGTGTTGTGGATGGTCTGGAAGGATGTCAAATGTTGCAGCAGGACATAGATAGGATGCAGGAATGGGCGGAGAAGTGGCAGATGGACTTCAACGCGGATAAATGTGTAGTAGTCCATTTCGGCAGAACCAACGGGATGAACGAGCACACTATTAAGGGCAGGGGTCTTAGTAGCGTTGAAGAGCAGAAGGATCTCGGGGTCCGGGTTCACAGGACTCTTAAATCGGCCTCGCAGGTGGAGGAGGTGGTCAAGAAGGCGTATGGTGTACTGGCCTTCATTAATCGAGGGATTGAGTTTAGGAGTCGGGAGGTAATGCTGCAACTTTACAGGACCCTCGTCAGGCCTCATTTGGAGTACTGTGCGCAGTTCTGGTCGCCTCACTATAGGAAAGACGTAGAAGCTATTGAAAGGGTGCAGAGGAGATTTACAAGGATGTTGCCTGGACTGGGAGGCATGCCTTATGAAGATAGGTTGAGGGAGCTGGGACTCTTTTCCCTGGAGAGGCGAAGGTTGAGAGGCGACCTGATAGAAGTTTATAAAATGTTGAGAGGAATAGATAGGGTGGACTCTCAGAGGCTATTTCCCCGGGTTGAAATGGTCGCTACGAGAGGACACAGATTTAAGGTGCGGGGAGGGAAGTACAGAGGTGATGTTAGGGGTAAGTTTTTCACTCAGAGGGTAGTGAGTGATTGGAATCGGCTGCCGTCGTCAGTGGTGGAGGCGAACTCGCTGGGGTCTTTTAAAAGACTTCTGGATGAGTATATGGGGTTTAATGGGATTGGGGGTTATAGATAGGTCTATAGATTGGTGGGTTTGATGCGATCGGCGCAACTCGAGGGCCGAAGGGCCTGTTTGTGCTGTAATGTTCTATGTTCTATGTTCTATGTACAGTAGTTCATTATTTTTGTCTTTTTTTCCCCTATTTTCGCTTTAGTATACGATGACAGTTGGTGGCTGTGCCATCTGATAGATTCAACACAATGGCCGGAATCGTAACACCCCACGAGCCATAGGAACCGTTGTGAGTGAGGGCGAGGGCGGATGAAGGAAAGGCCCGTTAACCTCAGGTCGAATTTCTCCGTTTCAGTGTACATTTGTCTGTGTGTGTGCGTGCGTGTGTGTGTTTGTTTGTGTACTAATTTAAAATCGATCACAATAGGAAACAATATCCACACCTGCGATTCCAGGTTTTATCGTCATCGATATTCGTGTGCTTTTTGTTTCAATGAACCTCTTGTAAAGCTACGAATTAGTGTTACGCATAATTGATGAATGGCATGAACGCGGGATTTAAATATCGCCAGTAGGGACGGTTCATTTGTTATCTTCTTGTAACAGTGAATCGGACAGAAATGTCAATTACATTAAGGGTGTTAATAATTGTGTGAGGTAACATATATAGCTACGGGGGCGAGGCTCCATTTCGTCAACTTGGTCACTTATTCATTACAATTTCAAGTTGGGAAGCAAAACAAAACATACCTTATAGTCGAAATACGATTGCGGAATGAGGAAATACAATATTGGTACATGATTGCAATGATTTATATCCTGACTCATTTTCCACATGTAGACGCGACCGAATGTTGCATCGGGTAGGACGGACATGGACGGATCTTACCAGGAACAATAATTGCGTGTTTAAAAAGTATGCAAAGGAATAATTACAATATCCTCCTTTGTATTACGGGGCAAGTTTTGACTGAAAGATTAGCAGGTACTGACTGTGAATTTTAAGTGTTTGGATATATATGAAGGAAGTGAAGATTTGGTAATTATATTCACGGCAGAATTAGGTAATCAGTAGCATGCATGAAACGCATTTCATTTTACAGAATCTGCTTATGGGAGTTGCGTTTCAAAAAAAAAGAATGAAACGGCATACAGTATAAGTACAAAATTACTTCATTCTATGCTGCTGTTTCCAATACATCCATCAACTAGCACCATAAAATTCTGGAGATCTGCACGGACAATACCTACGGTTATAATTGTGGTTAAATGGAAAAGACCAAGTGATGCACATACTATGTCTTAACGTTCAGTCAATGTAATTAAAAATACCCAGTACTTTCGCGGCGACTGTTATTTATAATAAGCTTAGCCAGAAGTCTTGCGTTCATATCAAGGGCAATGATTATTTCTTTTTGAATGCGGGTTAAAATTATATACAATTATGTAATCAATCATAAATTCGCTTCAAATAAGATTGCTGATTGTTTTGTTTTTGTCCTCAGGGTTGCAGAAGTACATATCCCCGAGGTCTGGTGAGTGAATGGATTCAACTGCCCTTCTGACTGATGGCGTATTGCCTCGAATTTTTTTTAATACATGACAAAGAAATCATTACCCTTATAATATAATGAAGAGTGACAAGATAATGCTGGTGTTTGTAATAAGGCACACATCTCCAATGAGGGAGTAAAATCAACTAAAGTGCTGAGAATGCAGAATTATTCATAATCTTCCATTCTTCCGAACCATCCATGCAGAACAGTAACAAAATGCATCACACAGTTTATGGTAACATCCACAGTAAGAAAACACAACACAAGCGCGCAGTATTAGAATATTCGAAGCCATATAACCAGTCATATGTCCCAACAAATGAAAGTTACCTAACTGGACTGCCGGCACTTGTTCCTTTTTATTCGCCATGTTTATTCATCTAATGCAGTCTTTTTCAATTCACTTCAACAGGGGCAATTGTCTTGGCTCTGCAACAATATGTTTCTTCTCCTTGCCGCAGTGTTGCACTCTTTTTTTTTAATAAAAGGCTCTATTTTAATAAGGTTGTAATTGGCATCCGGGTGATATTCCCGCATCTACTCCCATGGGCAAAATACATAAAGGTATTCAATTCTATCTCGAGTTGCTTTACAGGGCCGCGCAATTAACCTAATAAATCCAAGCTGGTTATTTGAATTAGGAAAAGCAACAAAAAAAGGTATACATCCCTGATTGATCCACATTGTAATTACATGTTTTCGAAAATTGTTATTTTTTCTTCAAATCTAATATTTTTATTAGCCAGGATCATTGTTCATCTCGAAAGGGGGCCTATTCAGAAAACTTTACTGTTATTCGAAGGTTAATCATTGTTTTTACACTAAAATAGCAATCCATTAATCGCAGGGATACAGGATCATTCAACAACGGTGCTTGATGGACTCCATTCCAGTATATTTCCAATATATGAAATACTCTCATCCATATTTTCCCCAATACAATGATGGGTATCAAAATTAAGCGCAAAACGTGGTCAATAGAAACATCAACTCGAGGAAATAAAGAAGATTGTTCTGTGCATCTCTTCAGTTTTGTAATTCGCAATCATTATTGTAATCAGAGGAACATTTTTCGCTGCTCTCGTGAATTCAACAAAAAAAGGTATACATCCCTGATTGATCCACATTGTAATTACATTTTTTCGAAAAAAAAAATATTTTCTTCAAATCTAATATTTTTATTAGCCCGGACCTTTGTTCATCTCGAAAGGGGACCTATTCAGAAAAAAATAGGCCCCCTTTTTCAGACTATTTGCTGAAAGCTGATTGGATAGAAATTTAGGAACCTCGGAACACAAATGGGCAAATCAACTAATTAAACTCGCTCTGCTTTCATTACGATTATGGCTGATCTCCTGAATATTGTTAATTAAAAATTTGCTCTTGTGCAGGTGCATATGGTTTATTACTTATAAAAATCCGTAGATGTAACAAAGTATAGTGTTAGTGGAATTCCCTGGTCTTCATTTAAATTGGCAAAAAAAGACCTCCAACAGCGACCAATAAGCAAGAGCGTAACCCGAGAACCAGAACAATGAATAATTCAAGAAATATTTTGCGAAGAACCAATCCTTTCGTTATGATCTTGGAGTCTGAAAAGTGAAAGAAAATTGAATCTAGTGGTGACAAAACTATTCTTATGATGTTACCTTACATTTTTTTTACGGGTATATGAAGATACACGCTTGCTCGTGTTTTTTGTTTGTCTTTTGGTGACACTATATAACGAAGAGACAGACTGAAAAAGGCGAATTTGAATTAACACGAGTTAGGACAACACATGACAAGGGGGTTGTCCAATCAATTAGCTGGTAATATTGAAAAAATGTGGCAAAACATGGTTTTATCATTAAAAATGCTGTGTATCAACTATGCACTCACTGGATAAATTACAATCATTGAATCAGGAGAGCTGCGCGATTGTAAATTAGTTGTCTGTACGCTCCCTTAGAAATGTTCACGCCAGTGACGTAAACAAAATCGCCATACCAATAAAACGGTAACAGATGGAGGACATGATAAGATAACAACAACGGTAAAAAGATTGTCATCTGAACAGAGCAATTGCATATCTCAAATGCAATGAAACAGTGTACAAAGTACGAACAAAGGAGAAAAACAAAGAGTCTGACATAAAGTAATGCGAGTAACTGACTCGGAATCACTATGGATTACTAATGCATAGCTCATGCTTCAGAAATGTTACGACAGGGTATGTGAATTACTCGGAGAAGAATAAATACTTGATTCTTAAAAAAAAAATCGGAAAATAATTTCTTTCTTTTTGATGTAACGGAGTTCTTTGATGAACGATGGCTCAAATTGTTCCTTGGTGATGTTCAGCCGCGTGCATTGGATTACAATTGAGAAAACATTACGTTTTTTTTAGAATGAAAAAAAAAATACCTATGTGGAGAACTGATTTAATATGCAGAGTTTTTGACATGTCGTGTGACATGACATAGGTATCTACATAATCTTGCCTGATCCCGTATTTCGTAAATATAGGTTTCTGAATTCTCAGCGTCGGTGATTTCCACTTCCTATTTCGTTGTTCCTGCTGCAAATAAAGACTTGCATCATGTTCTGTTCAACAAATTTTAGGGACGATGTCAGTGTACTTTAAATTACACAAATAATATGCAATTCAACTATTCAGGGGATTTGTGTTTTTAGATATGGTGATGAAATTAGTATGTTGTTGTTCTCGCTGGCATAAATGACTAAATTCCTGCTACTTTTTCAGCTGGATCAATTGTAGAATTTTGCGATACGATCCTCAGAAAATAGGTGCCCACAATTGCTCATGAACAGTAGATCAGTGGTTGTTAATTTAATAATCTGAACTGATTAGATAAAATGTGAGGAAGACATTCCTGTCGTTTACAGAATGGTACTGTTTCTAACTGTGCTGCCATTGAGGTTAGTCGCTGTGAGGAAAAAGTTAGAGGTAATGACATTTGGTGTGGAAATCGTGTATTGAACTTAAATGACTGTATGGGTAGCAAACTGGCTTGCAAACAATCCCTCATCACAAGGGTTCACCATCGCCTCAAGTGGTCCAATGGTCATATTTTCTGACGCAAATATACCACTGGTGAGTGACATTAACTGCCAAAGTCATATTGCTGTACAGAAACCTAACACTGGTGATTACAAGAAATAACTACCACAGACGGCTGTGCGTGACTCTATAAGTTGCACTTTGAATACAAGTTCTGGCAATCCTGAAGACTCCGAATCTACATGTTGCCGAAAACATTTCGTTGCTTATGCCACGTTTGCCCATAATCCATTAATTGTTCATTTCCCGCATTTTGCATCAATGTTAAACATAGGGAGAAACAAAAAAAAATCCACCGTGCAAGAATTCCAGTACATTTTGCTGAATTCTAGTAGATACAACAACATGGACCGAACTAAATGAAGACGATCATTTTGTAGCTGCGCTGAAAATAAGAGGGAGAGGTAAGATATTTTCTATCCATTTTGATGTTGATTGGAGTCCATAAGACATGGAAAATATCAAAATGGAATTGTTTCGTGGTCTCTGTTCTAACACAACCCAAATTAACCACAAAATATCTCAACGATATTCAACTCGATGCATCTCGCTTCACCAGCATACTGTTCAACATCAAACAAACACGCAAACAGCAGGATCACATTTGCATTGGTGAGAACATCTTCAGGGTGCAATGTGTATGGTACCAAATCTCCAACCCCCAAAACCTTACAAAATTGTGGCATGGACTTCACTAAATGCTCAACGGAACCAAGCCCTGGAAATACGACCACCTCCACCCCTACCCCCCCGCCATCTCCACCCAACTCCTCTCCCCCTCCCGCCCCAACCCCTCCCATTCAAGACCGTATCTTATCACTAACCACTGTGAATGGCGTTGTTGTTTATGAAATTAGATGCAAGTAATATCAATGGATCAAGTAATGCCGACGGCTCCAAATCAATATATTAATATGCCGATGATATGCAGTTTATTCCATCTACGAAATGTATTTATAAGTCTGCCACGTGTGTGCCATCGGTGATGGGAGCTTGTAAGTGATATTTCCATGTCTATAGCATCCTTCTGATACTAATATGCTACATGGTACAATTTCATTTGAAATTAATTTAAGTATCGCTATCCTTTATCTCTTTTTTTTGTGGACAAAATGAGAAATAACAGTCGAATTAAAACCAAATCTATGCGCGTGCAATGCAGGGTTTATAATTGTTACTTAACTATTTTTTTTTCTTTATTTGCTTCTTCCTTTCTACTTCGCATTCAAAAACATGATCCAGCTGATCGAAGGTTTCACAAATGTACCTCAGGTTGAAAAATACTGTTATTGTTAACATTATTTTTTTTTCCTCTCAATCAGGAGCCCAGATACTTCGGGATGAATTAGGTAGTTGCAACAATATTAAGTACATTGATTTTTTTAAACTATGCATTACATAGATGTAACACTTGATATAAAATATAGCAAACTCATAATGTATAAATATCTTCGTTTTCATTTTTGGATTTTTCTTTGCCGGTTTTATGATTTTGTCACTCAGCAACTATTTTGCAATGAACTATCGACACAACGAGCAATATAGTCATGTTTTCGAGTGTCATTAAGATTATGTGGGACGAATCTTATTTTTGTTCGAATTACAGGCCGTAACGATGTCGGCTGACATTCCCTTGCACTTCTACTCAAGTATTTCTACTCCTGTACTTGAGGGAAATTTGAGCCGCTGGAATCTCAACAATGCGAAAATAACCCACGCAAGCTTCTTGAAAATGGGTGCACTTAGGTTCGGCAAAATCGCTTAATGAAGTGATGAAAGGATTCCTTAACAAAAATGAATGATACAATTCAACGCTGAATAATTCAGCTTGCTTTCATACTTAAGTTTGCATTAACGTTTGAATGGTATCATGCAACATATATTCTACACATATGATGAACTGAAATGTTTGTTGCCTAAAATTAGAGCAACAATCCCAACAGAATTCCATGTCAATCATTGCATGTGTATAGCTGAAAGCAGCACTTTGCTAAAGCCCATTCGATGCATCTCATGCCTGACACATTTACAAAATCAATCAAACATACAGACACCAGGGCCAATGGATAAATGTATTCAAACACAACGTTGTTGTCATAAATAATATTACGAATTGAATGGTTGCCCTTGTTCAATAATATCTTGCGATCATTGCAGGGAATTAGAATATTATGAAATATAATTGTGCACAAAATGACCGTAAACTATATGCAGTCAGAAAAATAACAACATCAAATACTGGAAATCGGCTTTTGGTGAAGCTAATCATTTCCATTCAATCAGCTTGTGCAGCAGTTTTTCAGCAAACATCTTTAACTGTTTAGCGAGTTGACTTGCATCGATCACAAAACACTTCGTTTTTGGTTGCACGATTTCTTTAGAGGCAAATAACTCGTCCAAGGATGAAGCAATCTTTTCGCTCTAGAAAAAATATCTCAGATACTGAGCTCATCCACACACAAGCGTTATCAGGCAGTGCCAGAGTGAGCTACTTTCCACCAATATGACATTCCTATAGCCTCTATCGCTTTCGAATTTATCAAATTGGAATCAAGTCAGATATTGGGAGTTTCGCAGAGAGTAATGAAGGGATGGCACGCCAGCGAGTGGACCTTCAAGTTAAAATTCAATCATAGAGAGAAAAAAAAATCACCGATGCACGTGAATGCATGCAATAATCACTGTAGATATTCGAACAAAGAGTAAACTGGTCCGATCACCAAATGCACATGAGTTATTTGGCCTGGTACCTGGAACCTCGTAATTCAGCTACTTGATTCAGCATCATTGCATACAATACGATTTTCACTTAAAATGGTACTTTGACAACATCGCCGTGCAGCATTAACGCATGAGTTTGTTGTTGTTGTTCTCTATTCGCATGGAATAACGGACTCCATGTTCTGTTAGTGTTGACAAAGTACTAAAAAAACGTTACAGAGTTTCACATCTAGTATATCACTTGTGACAACCTCCAAAAGTTAATGTAAAGCCCACTGCACGTTTAAAGACAATCGGAGATATGACATTAAAATCCTGCATCAGGAAAACCCTCTCCAATCGTCCCACAAAATAACCTGGGGAAGTATTATAATTTCTTCTTGATAATACAAACATTCAGCCTCCAATAACGCTGCTCGTTCTGCACAGATTCCAGCAATTCAAACAGACATTGTCAATTATTCACATTTGACTGCGCTGATTAGACATTCAGGGCCCCATTTTACCGTTTTGATTCTGAGTGCTGAATCTGGGCGCACTTCAGATCCGGTTAAGAAAAAACTCAGGCACCCTATTCGCATTTAGCATGAAAGAAAATCGCGCGCCTGAATGGGGCAGCGTTTATCGCGCCTGACCCGCTGGAGCTCCGAACGGAGCATTGAACTGGGCATGCGCAGTGAAAACAAAACTTTTAAAAAACATGCCCCTGTCACATCGATCCGGAGCGGAAAGAAGTGGATAAAGAGACTCAGTCGAGAAAGCTGGGAGAAATGGCACTCACTGACATCGCCCCGCTCCGAGAAACTATGATCTCCTTACACACTTACCACAAACTGCCCTTCCATCCAGACTGATCACAACATTCAGACTACCTTCCCCCCACTGATCGACCACAAATTGGCTGCAGTACACCGGGCCCCCTGTCACCAGAGATTATATCTTCCCTCCATTTGCTCCAAAAGAGCGCCCCCCCCCCCACTAGATCCAGAAAAGGATCGGGCCTCCCACATTCCTTCCCGACCTTAGAATGATCTCACCACCCTACCGCTTCTCCAGACCAGAACATGATCAGGCCTCCATCCTCTCCTTTCCCCCCACCAGAGTATGACTAGGCTTCCCTCCTTCCTCCTCGTCTCTGCGCTGAACGCGAATAGTTTCGCGCCGGACTTTACCAAGTTGTTGCACCCGAAACTGGGCTCTTAGAGACTGATTTTACCATTATCATTCTACGTGCTGAATCTGGGCGCAATTCACTTCCAAATTGGAATCCTGGATTCAGTCGGCCCCATTAGCACATAGCCTCAAAACAAAATCGCGAGTCCGAATCGCACTGCGGTCGGGGCTTAGCGCGCTCGAACCGAGCGGAGCTCTGAACAGCGCATGTGCCCTAAGGGTAAAAATGAAAATCATTCCGCAGTTACATCGCTCCAGGGTTACAAAAAGCGGATAAAGAGGTCAGGCAGCATCCCACAACCAAGAACATAACTGCCCCCCTTATCCACCCAGCCCTCTTCTTCTACCCAGACATATCGCGGCCTTCTGCCCCCTTTCCCCTCACCGATTGCTTACAGAGTGGCAATGGACACCTTTGCCCCGATTCCTCCTCCCTTCCCACCGGAGATTCATTTGGCCTCCTTCCCGCGAAATTTCACATACTCACAGCTGAGTACTTTGACTCTTTCCCGAGTTAAGTGCACATACACTCTTATAGCTGGGGAAACACTTCTCTGTGTCGCCTGCACTTGCAAATATATGTGAGTTATATATTCTCGCCTTTACTAAAGTTGTATAATGAAACATATAGTTGTGTGTACAAATGACTGTTGCTTCATTAAAAAAAACTTTAGATTTTTGTTTAGCAAAAACCAACTTGAAGTACATTCCAAGTGCTATTTTTTTCAAGTTTAGAAGGTAATTTGGGAAATGGTAATACGGTAATTTCTACTTCTTCTGAACTAGCTGTTGAGGTGGGGGACAACAATCATGGCAAATGAATTATTGCCTAACTAGCATTTGTAAAAGGAAAGATCAGAGTTAGAAATATGATGGGATAGAATGAACTCTGCACCTCCACCAGAGACTAATCGAGCCTGCCCCACCCAACACCAAAAAAATGTTCAGTCCTCCCCCCACCCCACCCAGAATGATCGGGCTTTTCCAATCCGCCTGCTCCACAACCACACAACCAGACAACGATCTGTCCTCCCTCTCGCCACCCCTTTCTCCCCGCCCCCCTCCCTCCCAACACAACGATCGAGTGTCCCTACTCCTTCTCCATTCACCTGGGATACATCTGACCCGCTTCCAAAAAACCCCTACCCCCAGCTGAAAATGATTTGCGTCCCTACACCCGCCCCGCCCCACGTACAGAATGATCTGACCCGCCTCCTTCCTTCCTCCTCCGCTCTTCCCTCCACCACAGATCTCTGTCAGATAAATATTCGAAGTGCTGACCGCACTTCTCACGAAATTAGAGTGCCGAAACAGCCCTTTGCCGATCATGTCTGTTTTGCGTCGAATCTGGACACGTGAACACGATGGTAAATGTGGAAATGCTGATGATGTTGGGTGGGCTAATCAGTAATTCAATTTAAATGCATGCAAATGCATTTAAATTGCCGCATCCATTTTGGATGCGAATCAGATCCAGGCGATTTTCGGGCCTCGATAAAGTATGTATCTGCGCTGACACAGGTTTGGATCTCATTAATGGCCTCACGCCCAAATATACCACGTTTTCACTCCAGCAAACGGGCGGGACGCAATGGTAAAATAGCCTAACTAGCATTTGTAAAACTGATCTTCTCTGATCAGTTTTTTCTACAGGTTCGGACATGTGCAGGAACGGAATGAATAGGTCCATATTGAAACGAACATGTCTGATTTGGATGCTGCCCAATATTGCAATGCGATATGCAATTTGGAGTTAACGAAAGCTCAAAGAAAACTTTCAGAAACCACTGTGTTATCAGCGTAATGAATGACAAGAATCTGAGACGCATGAACAGTCTTCCTTTGGGTAGCAGCGTTCGCAACTACAAGAAAGATGGAGGAGTGAATTAAATTCATCATGAACGGATCTCCTCGACTGGAGAGACAGCAGACTATATTTTACAACTCCTCTCACTGGAAAAAAAACAGCAACGACATAATTGATTACCTTCCCGTTCATCAGCATATATATGTGATGGGGTTTTATGAATGACACATTGATGTTTGTTTCATCTGACATTTTGTTTGAAACTTAAAGATGAATGCAACACACTTGTTCAAAACATCAGTGAGTACCCTGCATTATTTTCCGTGCGGAAAATCCACCTCGCGGAGACGTTGCTGTCATGAGAGATACTAAAGTGCTCTTCTTGTTTTTGCTTTTATAACAATCAATGTATTTCTGTAACATAACTGGTAATTTTAAATATACATGTTTGCCACAAAGTTTGTCAATAAGCATATATTTCCTAAACCAACAAAGATTCTGACCGGCGGGTGCTTAGTCTTCCCTTAACTCGAGCTGGAAATTCTTGCCCCGGTTATACGATATCTGTATTGACCATTACTTGTCACTTTGATTCCGTTGCGGAATGTCCTGTCCTGTTCACTGAATGTCAGATTTTTTCCCCCCTATGATAAAATATCCCTGGTGCGAAACAGTTGAAGCAAAATGATAAAAGATGGAGACTGTCGCATAAGTACATTTTACTGGCATATATGCAGTAGAGGCCATACCCTGATGTGGCGCTTCCGATTCGGACCAATTAAAAACATAACGAAGTTTGAAATTTGACTGTGCCAACAAAAGGTCAATAAAATTGGGACAATGAATGAATGTTGGTTGTGGAATACGTTAGTAGATTTCTATAATTCTCAATTTGTGGTGAGACAAAAGTACAGAAGATTGGGGGCGGGGCGGGTGGAGGGGGAGGACGGAGGCGGTGGTCAAACAGTCTGATGGGATTTTTTTTTTTTCATTTCGCCCATTCACAATTTTACCCAGATATTTGGCTTTGTCTCCGAAATCGACAAATGGACGAATGCAGAATTCAACATTTCTTTCCATGCATATCATTTTATGCTCCTGTCTTTGTGCAACCTAACATCGCTTGTATGTTCCTGGCTGGAATTTATAATTTAACTTGTATACCCTTCACTGGAATTTGTAATTTAACGGCGCCTCGATCTGAAGACAATACAAAATATTTTGGATGAGAATTGAAATGTTGCTTAATGATGGCTAAAAAGACAGGAATTCGAATTTATCCTGTCGCGTTTTAGCACGAAGGCAATTTTCGTTTTAATTTGGCTGCAGAGCAAAACATACATAAAATGTAGTTATAGATTTCGGTGAAATATGCATTCTCACAATAGAGGTTCGCTTTTTCGTCCATATATTATGAACACACAATTAGATTTGCATTCCAGGTGAATAGGCAGCAGGGCGACGCAATGGTTAGTACTGCTGCCTCACAGCTCCAGTGCCCCGGTTTCGATTCGTGGCATGGGTCACTGTCTTGAGGACATTGCACATCCTCACCGTGTCTGCGTGAGTTTCTTCCGGGTGCTCAGGTTTCCTTCCACAGTCCGAAAGACGTGTAGGCCATGTTCATTTGGCGTGCTAAATTCTCCCCCAGTATAACCGAACAGGCGCCGAAGTATGGCGAGGAAGGGAACTTCACAGCAATTTTATTGAACTGTGAATGTAAGCCTAAATTGACAGTAATAAATGAACCTTAAAAACAAACCCTATAGACGTGCTTTGTTTGATCGAGCTAAAGCACATTAGCGTTGAGGGTGAATTGGTTACTGTGCACTTGTGAATCCACCTTCTCAGTCCACAACGCTGTGCGAGATTATCACAATTGGCGTCCTTTCATACAGGATTTCACCACGACCGGCTTTTCGACAACAAGATAATGCCAGAAAAGTTCATGAGGCTTAGTCCAATAGATTCCTCACTGTAATTGCAAAATGGTAAATAAACACATGAAACAACATTTACAAGGAACAACGGCGATCCAACCTTTATGAATCAACACCGCTCTTTCTCACCGTTAGCATTTCGCAACACCCTTCATTCTATAATTCTTAATGATCAAACCGTAAACAAACAAAAAATAATAATAATAATACTGATTAGTTGTTTTGTGGAAATAAATCGAGTTACATTTCATTATTCCTAACTCATAATGTACACAATTTCATGTGCACTTATAATCAGGTTCACAGCATTTGCTAAAAGTGGAAGGTAATTAATGCTGATCATCTATTTTCTTCAAGTGCGTTAGTAATGTTATTACACTGATATCCATTGTTTACCCCACTTCCATATCTAATATTCGTTACCCCATTATGTCAACCTGTTACAACCCAAGGCGCCATCATGGCAGCGACACTTCCAGCCGGAGGATCCTGCACATTGATGCCAGCGAAGGAGATCCCACAATGCACTGTTACTGTGAAAATCAAGATGCACAACTCATTCGCTGGCGAAAGCAGATCGCATGCATTTTTCAGTTACTTATATCATCTGCCACGGCAGCACAACTCCCACGAGAGATTGCCTTCCAAACCTCAACTTCTCCAGGACACTACATGTCGCTTAGTTTCCTGTTACCCACAATGCAGATGTGCGCCCACGTAGTAGGTTGCGTGCGGAGCCCAGTTAAGTGTAGGGACAGGTTTGCGCTGGAGCAACGGCACAACAGCTTATAGCGAGTCGTCATCACCTACTTGCATTCCATACAAACTCACTAACGCCGCATACACAGGCCCACCACTCTGCTGTTACAATTTTGCAGAAGATTGTAGGACAGCACAAAGGAGACAGAGGGGGAAAACAATTCAACCCATGTGCAGCAACACACGTCCCTGGAAGCCACAGCAAGATGTCAATTGTTTTCCTCGCCGCGCTCACACGCCTTATTGTCACCAGTTCTCCAGTACCTATGTGGTGTTGCTCGTCTTTGTTATTGCTTTATCCTCATCCTCCTCTTCCTCCGTTTTTTCTTCTTTCTCATCCTCGTCATCCTCGACAGTTTTCTCCTTCTTCTGATGACCCTACCGTTGGCCTGCCTTCATGCCCTCCACCTCCCAGAGTTTTCATGACTCTATCGCCACATTGTGTAGGGCATAGCACCTGGATACAATGAAGAACAATATCAGCAGGTTATTTTGGAGGGACCAAATTGCAGCCCAGAGACCTGAAAAACATTTTGGCGCATCCTATGTGCCGCTCCACTAATCAATGGGTGGAAACGGGTGTCTCATTATATCAGGTCTCCGCCTCAGCATCAGGCCGCTACCCCGGCATCATCAGCCAAATCCGATTTGGGTACACCATGCAACCAATGATCCATCATTGAACATTAGATTCCCTCTTAAATATCACCGGAACACCGAAGCTTCACATCAGAAACTGTTATGAATTTTGTTGCTCGCGTGTCTGCCGCAGATGCGCACGATATTCAGTAGGCGGTCGCACAACAGCAAAACACCGATTGACTGGCGCTGTTTTTCGTGGAGCCTTCAAAATGCTGCACTGTATTCTGTATGGTGGCATGGGTGCAGTCACTGCCCGCTTGCACATTTGTATCCATACGTTGGCCACAAGTCCTGATGGGTCAGATCAAGGTCAAATTTAATATATTGGCATCAAGCACTTAGGCATCCTTTAAGTCATTCACACACATGTGGACGGAAAATTGGGAAAATCCGCCAAGCTCTCCACTGGTGTCATGGAAGGACCCCGTGGCATAAAAAAAACTTAAGGTTGCTGCCACTTTCACAGCCAAAAAGAATGGGTGCGCCCATTACCAACAAATGAGGACATTGCACATCCTCACCGTGTCTGCGTGAGTTTCTTCCGGGTGCTCAGGTTTCCTTCCACAGTCCGAAAGACGTGTAGGCCATGTTCATTTGGCGTGCTAAATTCTCCCCATTATAACCGAACAGGCGCTGTTGCCTGTCGGAAACGGAGCACTCGGTGACACATGATATCTGACAGTTGCTCAAAATCCATTCGGGTACATAATTGGCAGGATCCCCATTTCTTCCTTTCCCAGCCTATTCAGATCGAATGGCGGCGATGACATTCCTCCGGAGCCGTCTCCCTCTCTTCCTTCTAACCATAACGCCTTGGCCTCTTCTGCCCGCAAATCGCCCATCTCACCCTCTGCCTCATGTTCAGCAACATCAGAAAAACAACACGATCCGTTGTTTGCACTTCAAAATACATCACATCTATCTAATGAGGGATTTGTGGAAGGGGGAGACAGATGAAGAAGATAGAAGACTCTGCTCGCCCCTATCCCAGCAACACACACTCTGCATGCATCCCCTCTGCCGAAAGCAACAAACACACCTCGGCATTTCCTTACATTTTCTCAGCAAGGCATCTTCTTCAAAGACCCAAAGCAACCAATCAACACATTCTCCCCATACTCACATAAGCTCCCAGCAGCACACACGCTGCATAACCCACATCCTCCCCCCAGCGCAAATTCACCACACCAACCATTAGTTCCTAAACTGGCAAAACATTCATCTCATCTTCCTCCTCTCCCACTTACAAACACACAGCCAGAAACCATGCATTTGTGGTGACATTCAGTGCTGCTTGTCAGATCATGAGCCGGCAGTACGGTCAGTGCAGAGCGTTTCCAGCCTATCCTCTACGATAAACTCTGGTTGTTGCTGCTAGCACTGGGACCAAGAATCAGTGGTAAGACCTGAGGTCAACAGTCTGACCGGCTCCAATCTGAGAGACAGATTTCAGATCTCATAGCCAACTGCTGCAACGAACCTCAAGTAGACACAGGGAGCTTCGTCCAGCGACCCGGACGACAACATAAACATCCCACTGAGTAGCAAGGAGCAGTGAGAAAACATAAAGTTTCCTCCTTACTCACTCCTATTGCTCAGGCGTCTGAATGCAATTTTTCGCATTTGAATTGTTTTACTGGCCAATTAATCGATATCGAACGAGATACTTATGACAGGAAGCCAGCTGTGACTGCGAATGAAACTCGTTGAAACATAGCGATGAATTTAAAAAAAACGCTTTGCCTATTTTAGGCGGAGCATAAATCGCGCTGTTGTTTTATTTTCCTCTGGTAAGATGGAAATGTATGAAACAACGACACCATTCCGGCTAGTCGCATAATGCCCGATTTTACCATTTTTTTCTCCCGCCGCGAAACGGACACGAAGAAGTCCTAAAGCACTGCCTCTTCCCCACCACCCCCAAGTGTCAGCAACATCGCATTTATGCATCCCAGATTGTTCTCCTATGATGGAAATTGCGAAATATTCTTGAAAACTTGTTTTTTTATTATTCACATCTGAATAAAACCAAATAAGAGAACAATTAAATTCGATACTTGCATTGCACATTTATAGCAAACCATTAGCAACGCCCTGGCTGTAGGAGAGATGCCACCATTCGTACCTCCTCTACTACACTGATATTTTAATCGAACTGATTTTCAGTTTGTCTCCCGAAATGTGTCTTAACGGTGAGGGTCGCTGTCTCTTTTGTTTTAAGAATGTTCTTTCTTATTGAATACATACATTTTTCTGCTTATGTGGTCCCACGTAATAATACTATTTTTTCACTTTTATTGACGCATATAAATACACGGTTTCAGAAATTCAACGACTAGAAGATGAGCTGAAGAATGCAAGTAAGGATCCGCGTTGTTAAATATGTTCTCAATTCAAATGTATTTCGCTATTGAAATGTTGTCCAACCTGTCCCTTTGCACAGTGTGTTAATGTACATCTCAGCTAAAAAACGCCTCCATTCCGTCATAACTGGGGGGGGTGGGGGGCGTGGGCGGGGTAGCACATTGGTTAGCACTGCTTCTTCACTGCTCCAGGATCCTGGGTTTGATTTTCGCCTCGGGTCACTGTCTGTGGAGTTTGGAGACATTCTCCTCGCCTGTGCGTGGGTTTCCGCCCGGTACTCCGGTTTCCTCCCACAGTCCAAAGATGTGCGGGTTAGGTTGATTGGTCATGATAAGAAATTATCCCTTATTATCCAGTGTTGTATAGGTTAGAGGGGTTAGTGGGTATAATATGTAGGGAAATGGGAGTAGGGCCTGGGTGGATTGTGTTCCGTGCAGACTCGATAGGCCGAAGGGCCTCTTTCTGCACTGTCGGGTTCTATGATTCTATGAACTTTGACCTGCTTCAAGGTATCTCGATTTTAAAATGCTATTTCTTAATTACAAACTCCCTCTATGAATCTCACTTGTCCATATACCTATGAAGTATGTCGTCAATCATATGTGTTTTCTGCCAATTCTTCGTCAATAACAACCCTGCGCTTTCGGACTATGCGGCAACACAACTTTTATTCGTATGGTAAACTGCGATAGCTAGTTTAATCAAAAACATACCTCCTCATGGATTTGTTGCTTTCCTTAAAGTGATCTTTCATTCGTGCACAATAACCAAATATTTCGCCAAATCCAAAGTATGTTTGTGACCAATCCTGTAAAGATAAAACACTTAAGTTGAGTTCATCGTTCATGCTAAGTGCGTGGATGAAGTCGCTTTTCAAAAAAAAACTCCCAAGATTGATTTATAGGAAAAGCGTTATGTCTCCTGGCGGCAGCATACCACCCCCGATTTTGATAACGTGAATGTCAGCAGATTATGCTGTCAAGGAGTTGTGTTTGAATAACTCTTTTCCACCGTAAGGAACGATCATACTGTTCGATACTGTAAAGGAACACAACAAATATGTCTGCGATTTCAAAATTAAGGAGGGTTGGATTCATACGGAAAATAAAATGAAAAGCATCATATATGACTGAAGCCATCCTCTCTTTCGCCGTTTCTATCAGGATGAGTAAAAAGACTGAATATCTGGAAACACGTATCAAGAGACACATGAATAGATTCTTCCCTGCCACCATTATGTTTTTGCCACGCATTAAGCTGGCCTACCTCGTCAACCTATTAGTAATTACAAAACTGTTTTCTTCACTTCATCCTTTCTTTCTCCCTATGTACTCTATTAGCAGTATGCTGCGTCTGTAAACACAAGCATGGAATAATGTTCCTCACTGTATCCCATTCGATGTGACAATAATGAATCAATTCAATTCATTTTGAGCCATTAAAGTTCAAGATAATTGAAATGAAATTTAATAATTCAACTTGGCTGCTGGGCTATGCTGAAGAATACTGGGCGATGTGTTTCTTTTCCACATTTTGCTGCCACACATTTTCAGTAATAGAATAGCAATCGTAGTTAAAATAGAATCTTAATTTTCCATGACCACTGAACGTGGAAGATGACTGTTCGTTCTGTGGACTTTAAGTTTGTCAAGCTTTCACTTTCATAATTTTCTGTTGTTCAGGCTTCAATGCATGCGTTTTATCCATGAGAGCCACATAAAATGTCTGTTTTTATTTAATGTAAGAACAGATTTTTAAAAATGACAGCTTAATGATAAATAGTTAACATCGTGAAAATCCATTCTTGGGATACGCCTTGTTTATCGTAAGATATCTTGTGGTAGGGGGATGTAGTCTATATCACTGATTTGAATGTATGCAATTGTTGTCTATAGAATATAGGATGACTTCAGGCACGTTGTTCAAATTGTCCAGCAGCAGACCATCCACGACCATCTATCAACCATTCTGAATATTTATGTTCGTTCGACATCATTATTCATGGATAAATGTTCATTATGCCCTTTCACAATTTCGTGCAGGGAACAAGTTCAAAGAAGAAGAGCCGGGTAAGAAAAACAATAAGCACCGTAATGAGCACAGATTTTTTTTTTAAATATATTATTTCCACAACGTTTGCGTGCTTGTCGATCGTCGTTTCAAAGACGCCAAAACGTCTGCCAATACTGTGAACTATTTCATGCATCTACTGCATGAAGGGCAGTGCGAATGACCAAAACAGGGGATGCAAAATGTTTAACTGTTGAAGTGAAAACCTTTAACGCGACAATCCGTTCCACGATTTAAATTCAACATGTCAATAAATTGAACTATTGTTCAGCTCTAGACAATGATATGCACGCTGACTACTCAGAGCTTCAAGAATCAGATGTGTCATTATACCTGCGGTATTTGTCATCTAAGCGAAGTGTTGCTTCTGCACCGGAAGTTAGTGCTGGAATTTCGAGAACACTACATGTAGTTTTGAACTGCTGACATCATAAATCATATTCTAATGGCGGGAACAGATGCGAACATGTTCGCGAGTCCAATCGATAGGATACAGCAAATGTCATATATTCAATTTGGGGACTCTCATCCAAGGCCACCAGCAGGTACAGCCCAGCAGATTGTTATTTGTATTTGGCATTCTATACTTCAGGGAATGCTTTAGGCTTTGTTTGACTGAACAGAATTAGAAACATGCAGGCCACAAGCCAATTTGCATCGGATTACTGTCGACGAAAATATGAGTTATAGCATCCACTGCATTGACAATATTTGGTGTGCTGAGAATATACTGCAAACTCGTTGGTTAATTTGCTGTTGCTTACCTCGGAATCTGTGAGCATGACACTTTCTAACTGGTTAAACTTACTGCCTCCGAATTGTATCAAGCTATTGATTTGAATTTCCTGTCAAAATAAACGATCGCCTCGCGGGAGTTGAAAGGCTGTGGCGGCTATTGGGAAATCCAGTTATGTTTTCTCACGTGACAACAACAATAATACACCTCTATTTGTGCCCACGGCCATGGGGGTGGGCATGATTTTATCAATCAAACCACAATTATCTCTGCTAGATAAAAAGGAAATGAGAGTAGACATCCACAAAATATCTGAGGTTGGAATGCAGAAAAAATGTTCAAACAATCTCATGCAGGATCTGTAATAATGATCATCATAAGTTTCGAACAGATTCCGTTATCAATATGTACAGTTAGGAAGGAATTTCCCCTCAGATGGCATGGCAATGCATAGAAATATGACCCACAGCCGAATTATGCGACTTCCACTGGAAGCAATAGGGAGGGGTTTGAATCGGAAGGCTCCTTAAATTTTATCATGAGAGGGAAAATGGTTATTTCAAGCAGCCCGTAACTACATTATTTGACAGCCATTCCCGATCACCATTAGTTTCAGCTTGGTTTAATAGTATGTTTGCACCAAATAGTGCAGAAAAGGATTTGCAGGCACAAGGAAGATAGGAAGCGAAATTGTCGTCAATGCCAGCTTTAATTATTCTATAAATACATTCACTTTCACCTCCTACTTGATTGTGCATCATCCATTCGCTTGAACTCCTCATAAAGCCCTGAATATGCTGCATTTTGGCTTCTTGCCCCCAAGGTTAAGAAGTGACATTGATAAACACGCTTTCATCTTCCGAGATACCAAACCCAATCGATAAAATGACAGTTCCAGACAGCGAAAGTTAGCCTGTCTTAATTAAACACGCAATTGTGATTTTCGTCAGCAAAAGTGCAACCGACTACTATTTGTTAATGCAGAAAAAGAAATGGGAAAGACTGGCAATGGTAATTATGACCACGACGGCATGTGTTTTTATCTCTCAGAAGTATAACTTTCCTATTCTCCTGCAAAAGTATCTCTCTTCAATTTCGCAATAATAGCAAAACATGCTAAACATATTCCTTTTGCTTCTCCTGGCATGATATTCTACATGTTTATACATGTTAAGCGGCGTTGTCACAATACATTTCAAAGCGTCACTCTTTGGCTTTAGAATCGGATTTTAGTCAGCGGCGGAATGCAACTTTGCTATTACAGGTGATATGCAATATTTCATGGAAGACAGATTTTGAACTGTAAAACTCATTTTACCTCGTGCAGTCTTGCAATGGAACATTATATTGGGTGAATCTCTCTCTGTTATATGAATTTATCTTTTTTTTATACATAGAAATGATTGTTCTATAGTCCATTTGGATGCAATGGACTAAACGAAAAGTAACTTATTAAATATGTCACGTTTTAGATTTCTTTTCCCAAAAAAACAAAATTGAATTTCAATACAACCATTGTTCCTTTTGTTATAAGTAACCCACTATCATTGTTTTCGAGGAACCACTGAATTGTGTACAACTTAGGTAGACCTTTACGAAGGAAATAAGTCTCTCTCTCTCTCTCTCTCCATCTCTATCAAGTCTTGCGCACTTTTAACCAGGGGAGTCCCTGAAATTGCCTGTACGCTTTTGACACTAGCTCATATGTACTCAACACGGCTTTTCTGCTCCCACTCCGACTCACTGTCTTTCTCACTGCACTCAAAGTTTCTTTTTTACCCTCGCCATGTTCGCTAAATGTTCATTTTCTTTTAATGTTCAGTTTCTGAAGTTCAATTTCTTTATTTTTTCCTCCCCCTCTTTCTTATTAACCCTTTATACTGCATTTAGTCGCAACTCAAGTTGTTCCTTTTTTTTCACATTGAACATTTTTTTGTTATTTATTCTGCTGTAGTTGTCTTTCTTCCCCGTGTTTCCTACTTTATATTTTTACCTTTACTCTAATTCAATCGGGTGAATTTGTAAATTATTTCTCCCCTTCCCACTGTTTCTTGCTGTGTTTCTAGCAATTCTAATTGTGCAGATGTCACCCCAATTTCCCTCAATTTTGGGGGTCTTTCAGTAATGGCGATCGCAGCCTTCCTAAAAAAAAACTTTATTTCCGTCACCAAAGGGGCGTCACCGCAGCACAGTGTTTAGCACTGCTGCGACACGGCGCCGGGAACTCGCGTTCGATTCTCATCACGTGTCACTATCTGTCTAGAATATGCACGTTTTCCCCGTGTCTGCGTCGATTTCCTTGGGTGCTCCCATTTCCTCCCACAGTTTAAAAGTCGTGTTCGTTGGTAGCATTGACCAGAATATACTCAAGATTGTGGAGACTAGAGACTTTTCACTTGAACTTCATCGCTGTAGTAATACAATTCTACTTGCGACTGAAGAAAAAATAATGAACTTTAACTTTAAACCATTTTTAAAAAAAATTCCACCCCCATTAAACCATTCGCCTCTAAAAAATAAGTTATTCTCCAAAGCACTCCCCATGTACTCCGAAACCAACAACTGAAAATAATACGCAAATATACTCACGAATAATTGTCCTTGAATAAAAAAATCCAAAACAAAACAAAGAATATTGATATTAAACATTCAAAGGAGCTTGCAGTTATAATGTGCAGGCTCGAAATCCCAATGCATTTAATGAAGTTAGTATCAGTTTATTTAACTTTTGATTTTCGCACGGCTGAGGAGAAGATTCGTTCCCGTACGATCCAAGTGACCCAATGGAAGTGTATTCTCAATAATGTATTTATGATCACTGCTAAATGCAAAATAATATAATTAACAGAACTCTTATCAATATTAATATTCAACTATGATAGTGTACAAAACTTAACAGTTAGCTATCTTGCTTTGCATTTTCAAAACCCATCACACAGGTATTTATCACTTATTATGTTTTACAAAGAAAAACACGTATGCTCACTGATGCTCACTTGTTCTGTTTTTTTCAGCTTTCGCAAAATCTACTGTGATTTGCGTTTCCGAATGTTAATACAAATCTAAGCGTCTTCTTTGCCTGGATCAATCAAACTCATATCAAGCTCCACTGAGAAATTCCCACGACAGGATTAAAGCATTAGACAAGTCATTTGTCCAGATTTAAATAAGCATGGTGCTCAACATTTTTTTTTTTCACTCACAATGACAGGGCACCGGTAACATATCTCACAGCAGGGCAAAACAAAAACTTCCAAGCAGGTGATTATAATGAAATTCATAAGGGGCAGCATCACCACAATCGACATAGAAAAACGACTATCCAAACCTGTTGTCCAGCAAAGGCCAGCAGAGTGGCGACGCTGACCGACTGTCGGGGAAAGATTTGCATCTTCAGGACTGTCACGACTGTCAGAAGCGGGATCAAAGATAAATAGTGGTACTTGCCAAGGGTCAGTTGAAGTCCAAAAGAAAATGCCTCCCTCCCCAGCACCCCCCCCCCCCCCCAACACCCCCACCACCCCCCCCCCCCCCCTCCCCCACCCCCGCCTCCCTGTTCAGGTCAGCAAAAAAAAATGACACTCTGAGGATCAGGAAGCAAGAGAAAGCCCTGGACTATTCGAATTGTACACGTGTGTGAGTAAGATTGCAGCGGGAGTGAGCTTCTACCAGAGTGAGGGTATCAGGAATTTCAACCTAAGTAGGAATTTGCTGAAGATGGCAAAGAGGTGTTCATCTTCGAGTGGAGCGGAGAGTCTGACCTCCGTGGGAGGCTCGAAGCCACATGAGAAGTAAAAAAAAGTTAAACTCTGCGGTCAGAACCATGAAACAAATAAGTGGTAGTTGACTGATAAGCAGATTTCCTCACTTTGCATCTCTTTTCATTGTAATTGGTGCGGTTAAGTTAACGTACGAATCATGGCAGGTGGATCCCAGACCAAGCTGTTCTCCTTTTGTGCAATGCTGGAATGCAGGGACACTTCCGTGTCTCTCGCGGCTTCACGTGTAGGAAGTTTGTCCATGTCCTGAATCTGTTGCACCGTGTGACATCCGTGGAGCTGTTGTTGGATGCATTTGAAGTATCTGCGATCCTGGAGATGCCAAAAACAGGATCAGTGAGTTACTGCAGACAAAACAAAATACTGAAGGGGATAGGAGATGGGTCAACATCTTTCAAATGGAGAGAATCGAAGCAATACAATAGTTCATTGCGTTTATCATCGTCCAAAGCACAAATACCATGTTGAAAACTGTTGGAGAAATGGTTCACCAAGGGGAGGTGGGAACAGCAAGTTAACACCATTGTATCTGGCTTTGAGGCACAGGAGGTCAGGAAAAAGAGTGACAGACCAAGAAGCATAGTGGATTCATTTCCAAGGGGATTAGAACCCTACATGGGGAACATGAGACTCTATTATAGTATATTGCCTCCCTGTTGCAAGGGCCAAGGATGACTCAAAGCAACTGCAGTGTATTCTACTAGGGAAACGTGAATAATTGTTGTCCTGCATATTGACACCAATGCCAAAGTTGACTCACACACACACACACACACACGAGATGTTGTCCTAAAACCTGAAATTAAGGACTTAGGAGTAACATTAAAAGTTAGGAACTCAGAGGCGGTGATTACAGCGTTGTTACATGTGTAACGAGCCAGGGAGAGTAGGAATGTCAATGTATCCGAGATGGAATGCGTCGCCTCAGGTGTTCAGTAAGCGGAAGGGATACAAATTCCACAGATATTGGAACCAGCTTTGAGGAAGGTGGGGGCAAAACAAATCGACTGTCTGCATCTGGCTAGGCCTGCAACCAATGTCATTGGCGAAGCGTTTGCCAGTTCTCTTGGGGGGTGGGGGGAAGGGACGGCTTTATAAACAAACGTAGCAGTGAAATAGGAATTAATTCAAGAAGTCCGAGGGGAGGAGTGTGGAGACAGAATCAAAAAAACAGTACAGGGAAAAGTGGAAGGCAGAAAGACAAATGAGAAAGGAAACAAAAAAGGGCCATTGTACTTCATATTTCTCAGGTGATAATAAATGCCAACGAAAAAAATCTGAAATGTCTGTGTCTCAGTACGAGGAGTATTTTAAATACTGACTTCGAATTAACTGCACAGAGAGTCATTAACCACTATGATGTTATCGTGATCGTGAACAGATGAGTCCACGGTGACTATGGATGGAAGTGAACACGAATGGGTTCTCAATATTCAGGAAATATAGAGGCAAAGAAAAAAAAACAGTGGAGTATCGTTGCAAGATGAGGACGAGATTGACGTAATATTAAGAAACAACATTAGACTGGGAGATATACAATCTGTCGGGTTGGAGTTGCAGAACACAAAAAACAACAAAAATAGTGGCGATGAGTAAAGACCACCACCTCAGGATAAGGAGTTTGGGAATTACATCAATAAGGAAATTAGAAATCTTTGCACGAAGATTGCAGCAGATTTGCTGAAGCCTCTCACCTGAAGCCCAGTGATAAAATAAAAGATACTCGTGCAATTTATGCATAAACTCATTTTATTCTCTTTTACAATTCCACATGCACACTCGAGCACGCAGTGCCAGCTGGAACCTCTTTATGTCTGTCAGTGAATGATATTAAACAATTGCCAATCAAATTAGATCTAATGTGCAATTTTGCAGTGAGTCATTTCCTAACTGACTCGCCTTCCTTAACAAAAACGTTCTGATAAATGTGTCTCTACAGTAAACAGAAAACACTTTGCATTATGAATTATGTATTCGGCTTTAATCTGTCTATGAAAGATTCGTAGCTTTTTCTTGTTTACAAGTTTTGTGGAATACACATTTTCCCAAAGGGATTATTGATAATGCACATACATTTTTTTCCCGAATCCTCTAACACCAACATGTCTACAGCGTCTGGAATATTAGGAAAACACATATCCATTGCCTCAACAATGCGTAATACTTTAGCGGCCAAAGCCCTTGTTACCACCTACCTTTCTTCTATTTTTTTTTCCTGACAAAAGGGGGACATTTACTATTTTTCCCTCAGAAAAACAGGTACAGCTCCCGTAATTGAAAACGCATATTACACAAACTCGCATATAATGCATCAATAGAAACTATGAGTTTCAGATGCCTAAGATCACCCAAAAACAAGAACCTCGGAACTCACTCCTTTACTTTTAGTTTGGCCAGCATTTTAATTGTTCTTAATATTTCTTGCGTCTTGGCACCTATCATTTTTATACCCAACTGTAGAACATCAAAAACGGCGTCCGGTATGATCTACTTAACTAAATCAGTTGCCTAATAAAAGTTGTAGTTCCATCTTTTTCCACCGTATAAACCACCTTTTGTGAAGACCTACCGTGACTAATTGTTATTCGGTTGATACTCTTCAAATACGATTGCTGACGTAAAGTCACTCGTGACTCAGTCTATGCATTTTCCTGCCTAATACGTTTGAAATCCCTAAAAGCCTCACTTCCAATCGTGAATTCGCAGCCTCGAACAGAAACATTAGTAGCTTCACAAATCACTACTACCACTTCAAAATTCATGGACGCGCATCATGAAGATACCAAAAAAGTTTTTTCAACAGTGTCAGTAAAACATCACAGGATCTGTTTTCAATTGGCGACAGCCAAAAATGAGCAAAAGCGACCATAAGAAAATATACCAAACTCGAACCACGTCATTTAGCGCATATGCACATGTAATTAACATCCGGCGTACTCGCAATGTATTAACTGACGCTTTCGTAGGATGGAGAATTAAATCTCTGTAAAGCTGATGTCCCTGAAAAATAGGTAGGATACATATACCTTGATTTGAATTTCCTGATCATTGAACCTGCTATATAAACGATATTAATACGTTCTGTCGTGTCGAATCCACCCTACGCCCCGGCCTCTTAACTTGTTTTCAAATCCCTTTGCCATATCCCTGGATTTATCCTTCAAGTTATATCCAGAAGCATATTTTCCCTGAAATTCCAATTGTGTAATAAAGCTCTCTGCACCTACCAAGGACGTCCGTGTATACCACAAGTTCACTTCAATGATGCAGGTCTTGCTGTTTAGAAACATTTATAAAGTTTTCATCTCATTCATCATAAACAACAAAACCCGCAGAAACATGTGTGTTTCTACCACTACTAACATTGGTCGTCTTTCCAGACTTCTGAGACCGTGTCAACCTTTGGCTTTATCCCGCTCGTTCTGAGCTACCACTGCTTGATTTTTAGCTCCCATTGAGGGATACGTTTTCATAATTCCCGATCCCTCCCTGTGAAAACGTTCAATTTCAGATATCCTTTTTCAATTGACATCACATTACTTTGCCCTACAAGTTTCAACTTTGATTTCCAAAGGAATTGTCCTAACGGTCTCTCTATGATTCCCAAAGGAATTGTCCTAACGGCCTCTCTTGCATTCTTCACAAGTAAAGATTTTTATACATTCCAGTGGCCTTCCCTGCTCTCCTAGTAACTGTTATATTCTTCAGTTGACTGCACTTTCAAGCAGGTATGAGACATTTGTAGCACATTTTTGCAGTAATCTTTTTGAAACAAATGATGCCTGATTTAGTTCAACTTTAGCATTGCGTTCCTCTACAGATATCCTGTCTATTTAAGCTAATTAGCTTTCATAACACTGTAACACGTGATCATTAGACGACCCTGTTAACTCATCATGTTCGGCAACTCTTTCTAAATTCGCAAATTGGTCATCTGGGTCTATTATCCTTCATGAATGTACCCCCTTACGAAAGTGAGGTAGATCTTCTACTGAGAACAAACACTCTACTACTCAAAGAAAAGTGCCTCATTTCGTTATCTGTTTTTTGTGTGGTTATGGGGATCATCTGCCCTTCAGGTTTTAGTGATCAAATCAAAATAAATACCTGAGATTCTTTTTATTCTTTACTGGTTAGAACATTTTTTTCTTCCGACTCACAGTAGACATACTCATTAAACCAATAACAAAGCAAATAAAACATTATTCGAATGGAATGTCTTGCTTAGCTGATTAAAATTCCTACTTCTGCACGAAAATAAATTGGGTTTTTAGTCACAGTCGAAATACAGTCAGGTATTTCGTCTTCCGGGTCTTCCACCCCCCCCCCCCCCCCATTTATGCTTTCGTCTGCTTTTCTGTGTTCACTATCTTCTTTTTGCAATTTTACAATTGATGTGATTGTTTTTTTTTCCATTCGGACACAATGCGGCTGTTGCGCTTTTCGAGAGCTGCTGTCGCTCTTTCCGAGCTGAGCTGAACTCAGCTGTTCGTCGGCAGATGGCAGACGGTCTTCTTTGATAGTTTGGAGCTGGAAGCTGTGGTATTTACACTGATATGACATACCAAAATTTGCACAAAAGCGTTGTTTAACAATTATCAAAGCGTGAAATTCAAATGTGACAGGCTTTGGCGAATTAAATGTCTATTTCACATTTATTGTTTGAACAGAAACTGACGTCTCGGCAGGAATTTCTGCCTAGCCTAGCGCTGCAATGATTCAATTTTTTGTCTCTCTGTGCATTTCTTACATCTGTTTCTCTCAAGTAAAGACAAAAAAAATCTACAGCTTCATGAAAGTTTACAATTCTAAATATTTTAGATAAAAAAAAAATATTTTTACAAACAAAATCTTCACAGCAAGCATACGAATCTGATTACGCAATATTTGTATATATATATTGCCATCTCTGCCTTCAAACTTCCCTGTGCCTTTGCACTTATAGAAATTATTTCAATTCTAGCATGAAGTAACTGCTTGCTCGGAATTGGGCCTTCATGACCGGAAATTGCGCTTTAAACCGCTGAGATTTCAGGAACTTCAGAAACATTCGACTACGGAAATGTTCTCCGCTTATATGCAGAACATTTCAATCCTCAGAAAAGGCAAAACTAATTGCAGTCCCTTCCCGAGCTTGAGGCTGGTCATTCAAAATGGACAGAATTGCAGGTTTCTTCTTGTTCTGAACTACGGCCCTCGACCATCCGCAACGAATTATTTGCAGTACTGCTCCTGCTAAGGGTGAATGTAACTTCCAACGTGATCGATTGACACATTTTCTAGATTATGTATCTTCTTAAGGCGTGGATATTCTCATACCCCGCATCACTCTGGGCTTTCCAGCTCCGCATTTCTGCTTGACAAATATTCCTAAATTCATCGCTATCAAAGTCTTACCCATTCCCAACGTTAGTAATTAACTTTCCCGGTGGTCCCATATTTGCAGCCTTAGAGGAAACAAATGCACAAAGTGCCAATGCAGCATCGACACAATGATTTTTTCATCTGTTAAAACACCCATTTCTAGCTTGTAATAAAACTTCCTTAACCCCTATACCCGAAAAGCTAATAGCCAGTAATAGATTGCAATAGGACGCTGACTGTGGAAATTGTCAGTCTACCACTGTTCTTTTTTTCCAAAACTGTTGCTTAATCATTTTCCACGTCCTGTTTCATGTATGCTTCCTCATTGATGGTCGGCCCAGAGGTAAGTATATCTCAGTTGAAACAATTTGCGAATGAAGCGATTCGCTCCGGCAGTAATGCACGTTTTCACCATCCTTTTCAGGGTACGATAATCTTTAAAATATTTTTTTTTGAACCTTCATATTCCTGACCCTTGTTCCGATTATCCGCATTTAAGTAATCCCGATAACATTTTAAACAGTCAACTCCACATATTGTAGGTGTGCAGCCACTGTCCAATACAGCACAATTAAAAGACTTTACAAGCAACCATTTAATTACAGCAAGAAAACATCTTGTTAAAAAGATAACGTCTTCTTTCTGACCACTATATATATTTTTTTTCGTTTCCAATTCATAAGTGTCATGCCGATCTTCAAACGTTCCATTAGATAGTTTTGAACAGTCGAAGGCATCGTGAAATTTAGAGTTAACACAGAAAGCACCAATCATACCATGGATATTTCTGGGGCTCATTTTGAACTACCACTCTCCATATCATTACTCCTACTTTAGATATTCAAGTGGTTGTTGTCGCCATGATGCTTGGGTTCAAGTCTTCTACCATTTTCCCGTAGCCTACATGTTCCTGTTGGTCTCGCCATCCTGTTAACTGCCAGAGTCTGTTTGATTATTGATTGTCCATTTTTGTCATTAAGGCCACAGGGATAGGATCCTTCCCGAAGTGTGTTTTGCAAGTTTCTAGCATTTGTGCATATAAGCCATATTTCTGCAAATGTAACTCCTGCCAAAAGCAAGAGCTTACCCATTTTTGCAGCTTCAGAACAGACAAATAATTTAAAGTCATCACTGTGCCATTTCCATGCAGTATTTTTGCAGCCTTATATCGAGTTTGTTAATTTTGTTACATATACTTCAATGGAAACTATTCTGCTACCTGTAAACTATTGAAGTCTGACCAGGATTCATATGTTTTTAATAATTCAGCCGTTTGATTAATGTTATCCATAACTACTAAAAAAATTATCCAGACCGTTCTCTGAGTCCATATTTTCCAACTCGAGTTCAGAAAGTAATTTTCAATTACGTTTAGTTCAATGTGTTAAAGGATGATTCAAGGACCTTCCTTGCTTCCTTCTCCTCAAAATGACTACTTTAGTAGTTATGTTTATTTGATTTCTTCATAGGCCGAGGTTTACTGTCTGGAATAATGGTGGATCTTCACATGCTGACACTTTCACCCTTGGCTGAGCTATTGTGTCGTCTCCCATTCACACTTTTGATTGAATGCAATGTTGTCTGAAGTCGTAACTTGCACTGCTTATTTCCATACGTCGCTACCAATATGAAGCCTCTCAGTGTCAGTTCAGTAATAAAATTGAGCCAGGTCCAAGTTCTTTAGGAGCTCACTTTTTAAACAAAATATATTTTACAATTCCGCATACACACCCCAACACTCAGTTTCATTTGTAAACGTGTTAATTATCCAGATAAGCATAACTAAACGATTAACAACCAAATTAAATCTTAATTGGAAGGTTTTACTTTAGTCATTCTTAATAAGTATCACGGGAGTCTTCAATCCGCGCTTTGATTGGGTTCACCAAATTGGTTGCAAAGCGATGGAGCAACATTATTTAAAATTTAAAAAGGACGTTTTTTTTTCGACCAAAATGTCCAACTAGACAGCACGCCTTCCTAGGCTGGTATAGTGTAGTGAAACAAACTAATCAGCAAACTTGTGTTGGGAAATTCTTTGGGACAAGTGTTCATAATAATCTGAATATTTTTTTCATTAAGAAGAAACTATGAACACAAACTTAAGGAAGAGTAACTTTGATGATATGAGAGATGATTCAGTTAGGATAATTTGACAAATGAAACTTAAGGGATCGAGAGTCATTGGACAATTAATGAACACATAGATGTACTTCAAAAGCTGCATATTGTGGAAGACGGTTCATCCATGGCTAACAAGAAGAAAAAAATAGCATCGAGTTCAAGCCGATGAAGATGTATATAAATACGCTGGAATACGATCAAACTGAAGGAATGTGAGAAAATTAACATCCAGCAGAGGAGGACAAAAAGTTGTATGGGAAGAAAATACAATGGCGGACTTCTGAAAACATGAAAGCAGACTGAAAAATAAAACACTTTCATAGATATGTGAAGAGAAAAAATGGTGAAGTGAAATGTCGGTATCTCGCTGTTAGAAGTAAAATCATAACGGGCAACAACGGGATAGCAGAGAATCTGAACAAATATTTCTCCAAGAGAACACCAATAACCTGCCAGAAATAGTGGGAACAGAAGGGCATATATGAAGGAGCAACTGAAGGAAATCCTTATCGATCAGTAAATTGTACTGGGAGAAGTATTGGGATTAGACCTCCAAGGTCCCCATGGCCTAATGCTCTGCATCCTTGCTACTAAAAACAGCTACCACACAATTTGTGGATGTATTTGGTGATTATTTTCTTGCATTCTATATTCTCTGGAAGAGTTTCAGTGGTTTGAACAACAGCTAATCCAAACCCATTTTTTATCGTTTTGGAAAAAAAAACAAAGGAGCAAGAGAAAAACAGAGAATTATAGACCGATTAGGATGAAATCAGTGGTGGAAGAAATGCTGGAATCAATTATTAGGAATGTAATTGCTGCGCACTTTGAAAGCAGTGACAGAATCGCCCCAAGTCCGTCTGGATTCGCGAAATCGTATTTGAAAAATCTTAAATTTATTAGTGGACGTGAAATAGAGTGGTCAAGGGCGAACCAGTGAATGTTTTGAGACTGGATTTTGAAAAACTCTTTTGCAAGATTCCGCACAAGGGATGAATGAGCAGCATAACACCCATTGCTTTGGAATAGGAAATTGACATGGATGAAGAATTGGTTGACACGTAGAATGCATACAATGGGAGCAAACGGGTCATTTTCAAAATGGCAGGCAGTGGCTTCTGGGTTAATGCACGGATCAATGCTACGACCTCAGTTGTTCACAATATAAAGTAATAATTTGCTCGAAGGATTTGAATCTAAATTTCCAAATTTCAGACGACACTAATCTCCATGTTAGTGTGTGCTGTGAGCAGTATGTTAAGAGGTTGCAGAGTGACATAAGAACATAAGAATATAAGAACATAAGAAATAGGAGCAGGAGTAGGCCATCTTGCCCTTCGAGCCTGCCCCGCCATTCAATAAGATCATGGCTGATCTGTCGCGGCTCAGTTCCACCTTCCCGCCTTCTCCCCATAACCCTTAATCCCCTCTGTTATCAAAAACCCATCAACCCGCGTCTTAAAAATATTTAGCGAAGCAGCCTCCACCACTTCATCGGGCAGAGAAATCCAGAGGTTCACCACCCTTTGAGTAAAGAAGTTCCTCCTCAACTCGGTTCTAAACCGCCCCGCCCCCCCCCCCCCCTTTATCTTGAGGCTGTGCCCCCTAGTCCTACTGTCTTTTTTGAGCGGGAAGAGTCTCTCCACCTCTATCCTATCCATCCCATTTATCATCTTATACGTCTCAATGAGATCTCCCCTCACTCTTCTAAACTCTAACGAGTACAAGCCTAGTTTATTCAGCCTCTGCTCATAGCTCAACTCCTCAACTCCGGTATCAGCCTAGTAAACCTCCTCTGCACTCCCTCCAAGGCCAAAATATCTTTGCGCAGGTGCGGCGCCCAAAGCTGCACACAGTACTCCAGCTGCGGCCTCACCAATGCCCTATACAGCTGCAGCAAGACCTCCCTACTTTTATATTCAATCCCCCTCGCTATGAAGGCCAGCATTCCATTCGCCTTCCTGACCACCTGCTGCACCTGCGAGCTGGTTTTTTGCGACTCATGCACAAGGACCCCGAGGTCCCTCTGCACCGTCGCATGCTGCAGTTTTTCGCCCCGTAAGTAATCGTCCTTCCTACCATTCTTCCTACCAAAATGGACCACCTCACACTTGCCAACATTAAATTCCATTTGCCATTTCCTGGACCATTCGCCCAGCCTATCTAGACCCTTCTGCAGGCTCTCCACACCCTCCGCACAATTTGCCGTTCCCCCCATCTTGGTGTCATCAGCAAATTTCGACACCCTACACTCGGTTCCCTCCTCCGGATCATCTATATAAATGGTAAAAAGCTGAGGCCCCAGCACCGACCCCTGGGGAACTCCACTAGTCACCATTCGCCAATCCGAATAGCACCCGTTGATCCCCAGTCTCTGCCTCCTATTTGACAACCAATCATCTATCCACGCTAACACCCTACCCCCAATTCCATGTTCCTCGACCTTCTGCAATAACCTCATGTGAGGTACTTTGTCAAACGCCTTCTGAAAATCCAGAAAGACCACATCCACCGGCTCTCCTCTATCCACTGCCCTAGACACATCCTCATAGAACTCCAGTAAATTTGTCAGACACGACTTCCCTTTAATGAAACCGTGCTGCGTCTGCTCTATGAATCAAATCCCTTCAAGATCCCTTGCAATTTCCTCCTTAATGACAGATTCCAACATTTTACCTACCACAGACGTTAAACTAACCGGCCTATAATTCCCCGCCTTTTGCCTGGCACGCTTCTTAAACAACGGGGTAACATTAGCCGTTTTGCAATCATCCGGCACTTCCCCGGAATCCAGCGACGTCTGGAAAATAAGCAGCAAGGCATCCACTATCACCTCCGCCATTTCTTTCAGAACCCACGGATGCATTCCATCTGGTCCTGGGGACATGTCCACAATCAGCCCCCTCCAGTCTGTCGAGCACCGCCTCTCGAGTAACAGTAATGTCATTAAGACCCGTCAGTCCTACCACCTTTCCATCGCTAACACCCGGCAAATTATTCTCCGTGAAGACAGAAGCAAAAAAGTTATTCAATACTTTAGCCATATCCCCATCCCCTACCACTAGTTCCCTTCGTCATCCTCTAAAGGACCAACGTTCACCCTAGCCAGCCTCTTCCTTTTTATATATTTATAAAAAATCTTGCTATCCTTTTTTATATTAAACGCTAGCCCAGCTTCATAGTTTCTCCTACACTTCTTTATAAACTTCTTTGTCAATCTTTGTTGACATTTAAACCTCTCCCAATCCTCTTCTCGCCCACTACTCTTAGGGACTCTAAACTCCTCCGCTTTTAATTTAACACTTTCCTTCACCTCCTTCGTTATCCATGGCTTATTACCTCTCCTCCTACGGTCCTTTGTGTGAAAAAATATTGGGCAAATGCAAAACAAAATGTGTACATGCGATAATATTCGCTTTGGTGGCAAAAGCAGGTAGGGGGGTTATTATCCGAATGTTGGCAATTTTGTGAGTGGGGGGGAGGCGTTGGTGGAGGGGGAGGAAGTGTAGCCTGTCCTAGGTGTTATGGTCGAACAGTCGCTGAAAATTTGCATGCAGTACAACAGAGAGTGAGAAAAACGAATGACATGCTGGCCTTCACAGCATTTGGATTTGAGTTTTGCAACAAGGATATCTTGCTTCAATTGTTCAGGACCCAGTGAGGCCACATTTTGACATTGTACAGTTTTCATCTACTTGTCTTAGGAACAACGTTTTCTCTATGCCGGGAGTTAATCAAAGGTTTGCCAGACTGATTGCTAGAATGGCAGGGCTGACATATAAAGAGAAACTAGATCGACTGAGTTTGTAAAAAAAATAGAATTTGGAAGAATGAGAGAAACATATAAAACTCTGAATATACTGATCAATGCCGAAATAATGTCCTGATATTCGTGGAGTGCAGAGCTAAGAATTACAGTCGACAAAATTAGGAGTAAATCATTCCGGGCTCAGAAGAGGAAGATTTTTTTTTTCACTCAGAGTTGCGATTCGGTGGAATTATGTACTGCAGAAAGATATCGAGGCCAGTTCGTTAGTGATGTTGTAAAGTGAGCTACACGTAGCCCTTGTGGCTAAGAGTTCAAAGACTATGAAAAAGCGGACATGGAAAATTGAAACTGATTATTAAATATCACAGTTCTTATAGCGATATCATTAGTGGACCGGGCCAAAGTCTCCACACCCGCTTGCGCCTCCGCAACCACCCCCTCCCCGCCTCTCCCCACCACTGCGGTTCATTTCACTACTGAGGAGGAGTCTGCTGCTGTCCCCGGAGGGCTGTACGAAGTCTCACAACACCAGTTTAAAGTCCAACAGGTTAACTTGGTAGCGAAATCCACTAGCTATCCGAGCGCTGCTCCTTCCTCAAGTAAGGATGTGTTCTATTCACCGACAGGGCACACAAAGACACAAATTCAATTTACAACATAATGGTTGGAATGCGAATATTTATAAATAATCAAGTCTTAAAGTACATACAATGTGACTGAACAGAGCGTTAAACACATGTTAAGGAAATGTGTATTGTCTACAGGCGGACAATTAGTGAGATTTTGCAAGCCCAGGCAAGTTGTGGGGGTTACGGATAATGTGACATGAACCCATGACCCCGGTTGAGGCTGTCCTCATGTGTGCAGGACTTGGCTCTTGCTCTGTGCACAGCGACTCAGTGTTGTAGTGTGTTGCGAAGGCCACCTTGGAGAACGTTTATCCGAAGATCGGAGGCCACTGCCTGTGACCGCTGAAGTGCTCCGCAACGGGAAGAGAACACTCTTGCCTGGTGATTGTCGAGCGGTGTTCATTCATCCGTTGTCATGGCGTCTGCATTGTCTGCCCAATATACCAGGCCTCAGGGCATCCTTTCCTGCAGCGTATCATTAGACATTGGCCTAGTTGAAAGCGTACGTAATGTGCACCTGGTGAATGGTGTTCTTATGGGAGATGATGGCATCCCTGTCGATGATGCGGCACGTCTTGCAGAGGTTGCAGTTGCAGGGTTTTGTTTTGTCATGGTCAATGTACTCCTGAAGGCTTTGTTGCATACTGCCGGCAACGGCCTGTTCGAGGTTGTGGACATCTTTGAAGGCAAGAAGTAGGGAGGTCGGGATGGCCTTAGTGAGAAGTTCATCCTCATCAATGACATGTAGAAGGCTCAGGATAAGACGTCATAGTTTTTCCGCTCCGGGGAAGTACAAGACGACGAAGTGTACTCCACCGTGACCTGTGTTTGTCTTGAGGAGGTCGATGTGTTTTTTTTGCTGTGGCGCGTCGGAACTGTCGATCGATGAGCCGAACGCTATAGCCTGCTCTTATGAGGGCAACTTTCAGCTTCTGGAATGCATACACAATACATTTAAATAAACCAGTTTGACTTTAATCTGGTATTGTGTGACTTGTGTTTACTCCAATCCAACGCCGGTATCTCCACATCATGACTACCATTGACCACTGTGGACTGAACAGAGACCGAGGACGACCAACTCCCCGGAGATTGAGGGTAAGGAGGCATACCTTCTGTATATTTCCAGCCTGATACTTCAGCCTGTCCCTCTATCTCTTCTCAAGTGGCAAAGCGGCAATAATAAGGGTCACGTTGTTATTGCATTCCCGGCATCGGGAGGTGACAAGAGGGCGTTGTCACAGGCGAGAGGGATCAGATCATTGGGCGGGACATATTAGGGAACATCATAGAAACATAGAACATTACAGCACAAACAGGCCCTTCGGCCCTCGAGTTGCGCCGATCACATCAACTCCACCAATCTATAGACCTGTCTATAACCCCCAATCCCATTAAACCCCATATACTCATCCAGAAGTCTTTTAAAAGACCCCAGCGAGTTCGCCTCCACCACCGATGACGGGAGCCGATTCCATTCACTCACCGCCCTCTGAGTGAAAAACTTACCCCTAACATCACCTCTGTACTTCCCTCCCCGCACCTTAAATCTGTGTCCTCTCGTAGCGGGGAAATAGCCTCTGAAAGTCCACCCTATCTATTCCTCTCAACATTTTATAAACTTCTATCAGGTCGCCTCTCAACCTTCGCCTCTCCAGGGAAAAGAGTCCCAGCTCCCTCAACCCATCTTGATAACGCATGCCTTCCAGTCCAGGCAACATCCTTGTAAATCTCCTCTGCACCCTTCCTATAGTGAGGCGACCATAACTGCACACAATACTCCAAATGAGGCCTGACAAGGGTCCTGTAAAGTTGCAGCATTACCTCCTGACTCCTAAACTCAATCCCTCGATTAATGAAGGCCAGTACACTATACGCCTTCTTGACCACTTCCTCCACCTGCGAGGCCGATTTAAGAGTCCTGTGGGCTCGGAACCCGAGATCCTTCTGCTCTTCAACGCTACTAAGACTCCTGCCCTTGATAGTGTACTCGTTCATCCCGTTGGTTCTGCCAAAATGGACGACTACACATTTATCCGCGTTGAAGTCCATCTGCCACTTCTCCGCCCATTCCTGCATCCTATCTGTGCCCTGCTGCAACTTTTGACATCCTTCCAGACCATCCACAACACCACCGATCTTCGTGTCATCAGCGAACTTGCTAACCCAACCCTCCACTTCCTCATCCAGGTCATTTATGAAAATGACAAACAGCAAGGGTCCCAGAACAGATCCCTGGGGCACCCCACTGGTGACTGACCTCCATTCCGAAAAAGCCCCATCCACAACCACTCTCTGCCTTCTGCAGGCAAGCCAGTTCTGGATCCACAAGGCCAAAGGCCCTTGGATCCCATGCCCTCTCACCTTCTCAAGAAGTCTTGCATGGGGGACCTTATCAAACGCCTTGCTGAAGTCCATGTACACTATGTCCACGGCACTTCCTTCGTCAATGTGTTCAGTCACATTATCGAAGAACTCAACTAGGCTCGTAAGGCACGACCTGCCCTTGACAAATCCATGCTGACTATTCCTGATCATGTCAAACCTCTCCAAATGCTCGTAAATCTTGTCCCTCCGAAGCCTCTCCATCAGCTTACCAACCACTGAGGTCAGACTCACCGGGCGGTAATTTCCCCGGCTATCTCTGTTCCCTTTCTTGAAAATAGGGACTACATCCGCAATCCTCCAATTTTCCGGAACCTCTCCCGTCTCCATTGACGACGCAAGGATCATCGCCAGGGGCAATCACTTCCCTGGCCTCCCACAATATCCTGGGGTACATCCCATCTGGTCCCGGCGACTTCTCTGTTTTGATAGAAGCGTGGTTCGCGGGTTCGATTGATCTGCCTCGCCACCACTCTCCATAAGGATTGGCGGCATAGGGAGGTGACGATGGTCGAGCTGGTTATCTGGGTGAAAGATGGTTAGCTCAGATGTGCGGCTTTCTGGACTGCCGGGAGTCTCCGCTTGGGGCTGGGAGTGGTTGGGATCGTTCGGGATTTGTATTCTGGTAGCTTGTAGCCGGAAGGTGTGGTAGTGGCTGGCAACGAGATGTCCGGGAGGCACGTGATCACGGGGTAAGTGTGCGAGGGAACTTGATTTATGGGGCTAGCGACAATTCAGGAGGCCGGCGATGCTGTAACAACGCTGATGTGATGTTTCCCACTGAGCGTGTTTTGAACCCTGCATTTGGATATATCTCACCTCGTAATCTTAATTCTGCGTTCGTGAGAAATAAGGATACTACCGTTTTGGTTAATAAAAAAAACAGAATTTAATACTCTATCATGAACACTAAAAGATCTTTATTTTGGAATTGTTTATCAAAACAATTAAGAAGCTGATTAACAATGCTACTAGAACGATATTCTAACATTGCAAGATACACACACACACACACACACACACACACATACTTCAGGTTTGAATTTTATTGTTTCTGTGCGTCACAATCCATGAGTTAACACAATTTGTACCACTCAAGAAGAAACTTTGCTATGCGCGAACTTTCGTTGCTGCTTCAAAAACAAAAGTTTCAAAATTGTCTTTTGCAACCTATTTTCTACAGTTTAATATCCAAAGCACAAGACACATGTTTTTTTTTAAGGCAACGACATACGATTCATTCTTCTGGTTTCAACATTTATGTTCAATATGTACTTTTGTCAGAAACCAAATTTTTAGCGAAATCAATGCAGCTTAATGACACCTTCCCCTAAGGAAAAAAAAGGTGAACCATCAGCAACAAAAGATGGCTATAAATTGTTATATCCGCGACAAAACCTCGGCTATGAACTTTTCCCCACCCACAATATGAATAATGTTTCAATCAAACAGTCGTAACATTAAACTCCACCGAAACGCTCGGGCCTTCTCGTTGTTAAATTGACCTGCACTATCATGCGTTTAACGTCAATATATATTGTATTAAAGGTATAATTGCTAACACAAATCTGACAATGTTGTAAGGTCATCAGTAGATGCAATAACACATCATCTCGCTGTGGAACATTTCTTCTGATGTAAGTTGAGTTTCTTTGAAACACAACAAATTAGCCTTTCAATGTCATAGTCAACCTCTTATAACATTACAACCCCGACAACCATATCGCTGGCGTCGATTGCGACTTTCGAACATTTCTGCAAATTTGCTGGAAGCAGCGCGGGTACGGTGGTGAGAACGTCAGTTAAACGTTGGAATGCCGGTTCGCATTATTCTGTCACTTAATTTGTGTTTTTCTTCGGCAAATTATTTAAGAGTACCATTGCAGTGCTTGAAATTCGGCACAAGCGTGCGGTAGAGTCCACTCAGTCTCAGAAATCTGAACACGCTTTTTTTCGATGGTGGATTGGGAATTGTTGTACAGCATTAGCCTTTCAATTTCCTGGTGTCGTTTGCCGGTTTCCAATATTGGGTCCCAAGAAGGGCACCTCAGTCCTGGCAAATTATGTCTTTCCAAGATTGAGTGCGGTCTTGAAAATCCGTAGTCACTCGAAGCGGTCTACTAAATGTGCGATTTGGTCTCTCCAGGACAGGCCAACTGTCTGTAGATCATCGATGAAAACAGCACAATTAGAAATCCGGTCCACTACTCAGGTTATTAGATTTGTAACGCAGTGTTTTCATCCATTACTTTAAACGGATATAGCGCTCTGTATTTACCAGGCTGAAATTTATTTCGTTTTGACCGACATAGAAAACTGCAATACCCGCGACCTAACACATCTTGCTGATATATGCAGCTTGCTCGATCATTTCCACACAATTCTCCAACCTTGGGAATGGATTGGAATCCAATAGCATCAGTAAATTGACTTTCTGATAATCCATATCGAATCGTTGAGCACCACTAGGTTTAAGGGCTAAGACGACTGGTGAACTCATTGACTTTGACTCGACTCTACTATGTCATCTCACAGCATCACTTTTAATTTATGTTCTACCTGTTCTGCTTTGAGAGAATTAAGATTGATAGTCTGATGTTTTATTAGAACAGTCTCGACGTAAACCTCATTTACTCTGGCATCGGTCTACTTCGCCATTTCACCATTTCCCTACACAAGTCATTATGTCACTTTAATAGGTCCTTCAGTTTTTTTTGGGGGGAGGCACTTAAATTAATACCTGATTCAATTTTGATAGTGCTTTTGCATTATTCAATTTGTTTTGAGGTGCATCAAAATCCACATCCTCCGAACTTGACTCCTCACTTTGAAATGACGTAACTCATATCAGTTTCTCGGGTTCCTCTCCAGTGTCATAATATTAATTCAGCATGTTCGCATGATCTATATCCTAAATAATATTTCAAACCTGAACACTTGTGTCTGAGCTGTTAACTTTTTTTTTCATTACTTCCTGAACTACAGTGGCAACTTAATCATGTTCATCCCCTTCGTCTTTCCTTTTGTGCTCTCCTTTCATATTTTAACGCATACAGTGGGATTTTCTCACCTCATAGTCCATACCATTACACTGTTTATCCCTTTCACTTCCTCATCAGAAGGCTTCTTTAGTGAGAGAAAGAAAATTCCCATATGCATATCAAGCTGAACATTGCTGAATAACCTATTTTATTTTATTATTATTTTGCAACCTCATAAATGACTATGAAATGTGTGGAATTAGTAAGATTGTGGATGACAGAAAGATTGGCTCGGCGGCCAATAGTGAGGCTGAACGACTTGAGTAACACACAGATAATCTGTGGATCCGTGGTCGATGAAAGTTAAAACTGAAAAGTGTGAGGGAAAAACAAAATAGAACCAAGGATCACACATTATGAATCCAAGGTAGACAATTTAGCACGGGGGTGAGGAGACATTTCTTCAGCCAAAGAGTGGTGAGGCTGTCGTATTAACTACCATAGCAAGTAGCTAATGCCAAAACATTGCAAGTTTGCAAAGGGCAACTGGATATTGCATTTGGATCGAATGGGATCAAAGATTTTGGTGAAAAAAGCACGATCGGCCTATTGAGTTGGATGATCAGCCACGATCACAATGATTTCCGGAGCTGAATCGAACGGCCAGCTGGCCTCCTCCTGCTCCTATCATCTATGTTTCTATGAGTTCTTTGGCAGATAAATATTTAATGAACAGCATGATGCCAAGAAGCATTGTGGAATAACAAACTTGGCATGTCTGTCCATAGATCTCCGAAAGTAGAATGCCAACAGGACTCAATATGTGCCATTTGGGTCACTGACTGTGATCAATTGAAGGATTGATTGTAAAAGGAAGGAAGACGTGTTGGGGATGCATGGAATTTCAGTGCATGGTATTGCACCCAGGTCGTCATATAACTGGAATAATGCTATTATAATGGAGGGAGTTCAAAGGAGATTCACGGGAATGCTGCCTCTGATGGAGCATTTAAAATATAGGAGCATTTAAGATATAGAAACAGCGAAAATACGCGCAGGAGTAAGCCATTCGGCCCTTCGAGCCTGCACCAGGTTTCAATATGTTCAAGGCCGACATTCCCCTTTCAGTATTTAACTCCCACTGGCTTTGCAAACCTTTCGTTTCCTTTGTCTTCTTGAGTCGGTTCTTAATTGACATTAGAAATTTGTATTAATTTTCCTGACGGAAGAACATGGAAGAAACTAGGTCCGGGGTGCCTGGATGCTTATTTGTAATGATTTCGTGGCCGACCGGCCACGTGCAGATCCCTCTTGCACGTTTTTGACGAACTGGCCAAAACTGCTCTTTGTGATAGAACATTCCACAGGTTCACAATTCTCCGAGTGAAGATTTTTGTTTCCATTTTTGATTTGATTTGACATGATTTATTATTGTCACTTGAGTGATAGAATAGAGAAAATTATTCTTTCTTGAATATTACACAGACAAAACATCGTTTTTTTATATATATGGAGATAGAGTGAAGGAAAGGAAGGTGTACATAACGAAGTGTCATTGTCATCGGGGGGTGTAGAGAAAGAGCAACTTAGTGCAGGGTAGATCTATTCAAAGTATTTTGGTAGCAAGGAAGAAGCTGTTTTTGAGTCGGTTCATACTAGACCTCAGAATTATGTATTATTTTTTTTCCCGACGAAAGAAGATGGAGAAAACTTTGTCCGGGATATTTGGGGTACTTAATTATGCTGGTTTAGTTTTCCGAGGCATCAGAATGTGTACACAGATTCAAGGATGGGAGGTTCATTTGGCTGATTGATTGCCGACATTCTAGAATTTTTGAAGTTCATTGCGGTGTGTTGGCAGAACAGAAGCCATACCAAGCCGTTATACACGCAGGGGACAAAAATGCTCTGTAAAAGTGGGTGAGGGTCCTAACGTAAATGCCAATTTAAACATGTCTTCTGAGAAAATGGAGGCGGAGGCGCTTGTGGGTTTAATTAACTATAATTTCACCGTGGGGGAAAACATGAAATATTGTCGGTGATCTGGAACATAAAACTTATTCTTCTAAATTTCAGTCCGTACAAGCTCAGTCGATCCAAAATGTTAACACGTGTCAGCACTTCCATTCAAATAATCAGTTTGGTGGAACTTCGTTGGACTCCCTCAATAGCAAGAAAGACCTTCCTCAGACGAGACACCAAAACCGCTCAAACATGCTCAAGTTGTGGTCTCACCAAGACCTTGTGTAATTGCAGCAAGACATGTTTAATTCTATGCACAAAGCCTACTGCTATGAAGGCTGCGCGTCATTACCTTTTCACATCGCCTGCTGAACCTGCATGACAGTCTTTAGCGACTGATCCACCATGACACCCAAATAACACTGCACTTACCGTTTTCGTAAAATGCAACCATTCATATAACAATCTCCCTTCTTTTTTTAGTCTCCAAAGTGAAGAATCTCACGTAGACATACATTTGACTGCGTTTTCGAAGTATAAAACAAGTTTTCTCAGCCACTGGATAGGTCCTTAGCATTTTTCTCAATGCAAACACTGCCACCGAGCTACGTGTCTTCTACAAATTTGGAGGTGTCGCATTCAACATAAATAGCGCCTGAATAGGATAGTGTTGTTTTCAGTGGAGCAGAGAGGACTGGTGTGCGAGCGAAACAAGTTCTACAAGAATATGGGGAGAGTAACAATGACACAGCAGCAGTATTTGAAAAGTCAGTCAGGAGGTGAAATCAATTTGATGGGGAAGACACAGACAGTGACCCAAGCCGGGAGTCGAACACAGGACCTTGGAACGGTGAAGCAGCAGAACTAACCACTGCGGTACCGTGCCGTCCCACCGAAAAAAAAACAACCACAATCACACTCAGACCCTATCGCCATAATCCCACATATTCACAAGCCGAATCCCGCTGACATTAACGGAAAATTATCATGACCAGTCAACCGAAACTACCCACTTCTGGACTGTGCGAGGAAACCGGAGCCTCCCGAGGAAACCCACAGAGACAGGGCCAAAATGCGGAAACTCCAGGCAGACAGTGATCCGAAGCTAGAAATTAACCAGGATTTCTGGCGCTGTGAGACTGAACCGACTCGTCAGCACTTATGTTGCCCATGTATCTAACTATTTCTCTTCTCTTATGCAGAAACAAACAACTATCACACTGAACATAAATTTGGCTGATTTTCAGCTCCATTTGTATCATAGCCGTTCAGATTTCTCTTCCATATTGTGACCCATTTTATTATGCAAAATAATTCCTAAACAAGCTCCGATCCGAATTTCCCTTCCCCATTCTCTAGGACGCTCATGATTTGTTACAAAGTTGTACTTGTTTGCTCTTAGCACACTCTACAATCAAACAAAGGCAAGTCTTCAGTACATAAGTAACAATTCTGCTTCCTCCTGTCGTACAGTTTTTTTGGGACCTCCCCTGGTTCCCACAATTTGAAGTGTGTGTGTGTGTGTGGGGGGGGGGGGGGGGGGGGGGCTTGAATTCTGTAACCTACCGCATCCCAAAGTCTCCCAACCCCCATGCAAAGCTTAATACATCATATTTCTCCACTCCTGAATATCGAAGGCGAAACACCCAAACCTGAAACATGAACGTTCAATTATCTTCAAACAACTTGCCAGGCTGCATGAGATCTCTCAGCATTTTTATGTTTTAAACATTTCAAACAAATGAACATTTTGTTTTCACTGTATCTGCCAGATGTTTTCTCATTCGATCAAACACTACAATTTGTTTTGAACTTCTACATTTTCTTTGTTACACACTGCCGAATGTTGGCATTACCCGATTTGTTTTAATCATATTCTTGGCCTGAAATCTTTCTCAGTTTTGCTACTTATTCGAAAATAAAAACGCAGTGATGCAATATAATCATATTTAGCGGTATCTAATTTAACTTAATTAATTGTGCAAAACATCCATTGCAATAAACGTGTAAATTACTTAGCACATGCCTGGCCATGTATCGCCAGAGACAATGCTGATAACAAATGTATTTTCAGTTATGTGGCATAGGGGCCCAAAGAAATACCAAATGTTCAAAAAAAACAAACAAACATTAACGTGAAAATAAAATGATTCACATTGGCCACTCTGATCCGACACTGAACGCCGTCGGCTGTCGTAGCCAGAAAACATATTTCCGGCATTGGACGAAACCTTTTCCGTGATATATTGATGCCAAAATCAGAATGAAGCAGAAACTTTCTTTTTGCTTCTGGCACAGTTGAAAGGGATGAAATCATCAATAACGAGGATATGAAAATAAAACACAAAAGTGAGAGCAGACCGAAATTGAAGACGAATTTACCAACATGTTTGTCACCTAAGTACATTTCTTGTCTTTCATCGCGGAGTTATGCAAAAAACAATGTCCCGTAAAAGTTATGTAAAACTGTTTCTCCTCGTGAAGGCGCAGCGTTCCCAACTCTCGTCATTCCAAATAAACCTGTTTTACATGAGCCTGATGTTGTGGGACTTCGCTGTGTAAAAGTGGACAATCCAAGAGAGACACATAATTATTACATAAATGGAACGGGCAAGAATATCAGATTAAGTGCAAGGTTGCTTAAAATATACCTTTAAAAATTAAACATTGTCCTTCACCCCCCATCACAACAAACATGTTTATTTCCCATTCCAAGCACAGGTTACATGTTTGGATGAAACCATGCTACTCTTTTTCTTTTATTATTTGGAAACGGAAGCAACCATCTGCTTTGTGAAAAGTCTATCTCTACGCTGTCAAGGTAACTAAGCAGTTAAAGTTCGATATAGCAGCTTCCATTTGGCATTTTGCGATGTCAGATCTACAAAAGGACAGGCTACAATTTTCGAGGATATTTTAAATATTATTTTTGTTTGTTTAGTGTCACTTCATCAGCCCATTCATTCCGTTGGGCAAAAGGGGCCTGCGTTCGAATCCCCGGCAAAAACTTCAAGAATTCACAGTTTGACACGACGAGGCAGAGTGATACGTCAAATGTTTTCTGTAGTATCCAGCTTGTCCTTTCCAATTCCATTGAAAAAAAAATCTGATTAAACAATGCTGAGAGTGAATGGTTGTATTTATTGTAATATTTCACTGCACCCCGCACCCCGTGTATCTACTAATTTTATCGACAATCAACAAAACCAATGCCAGCCAGAATATTCTTCTCAGCTTAAAACCTTATTGACCCTAATCAGTACACTTTTTTTTAGGTGTGCTTTGACAATGTAATGGTCCAACTATGCACTGTAACTGGAATTGTTGAACAAAGGAACAATGTTTGAAAAACGAAGAATGGTGACTTTCGCCGTGAATGTCAATGATTAAAGCAGTATCTTAGAAGCATTTCTACTGGAAGATAGTGAATCTAACTTCAGCATGGAATGCGTGGACTTCGATATGATCGCACCAAAAAGTGGTAAATACTAACGGCACATCAAAACGGACACAATCTAATCATCGCTTTGGTCCTAATATATGGCAAATATAATTGCAGTTTCTTTTTTCCATACCAAACACATGTTTGCCATTCCACAAAGCAGGTTTCAGTGATATTCAGTGATTTCTGGAAACGCAGTAAACCGCATTATACTGATAATTGGCTTCTCTTGCTCCAGCAGTTATTCGGAAGCTAGCGGCAAATCAATACAGCGGCCCTGCTCATCCTATCATTCAGGAACAACAACAAAGTGGTTCATTTCGAATGGGGAATTGCTGTGTAGTTTCTCTCTGTTTTCTCTAATAACACTTGCAGAAATAACGATTGACGGCAAACGCAAGTGCACACGAGTTTATTTTCCCAATTTACCAAGATCATACAACCAATGAGGCAAGAAGGGTACTTTTCTCTTGGATTCTTCCACGGCTGTTACAGGAGAAACAAACTCCTTATGTATGCGTGAGGGTATGGCTAAATCCGAATTCTGGAAGCTGACTAACAAAGAAATATGACAGTTGAGACACAGATTATAGGGAATTCAACGGAAGTTTTAGCAGCAAATTAATGCGCCTCCTAAAAGAGATTCTGCCTATCTTGGTAGCACTTCCTGTCACAGGCGTGGTTAGTTGTATCATACCAGTTGCTGGGATACTAAAAAGAATAATGTTGATGGAACTTCGCTGTATATAAGTGACTAGCAGCCTTCTAAGAACTACAGCTGATGCGCTATTTTTAAATAAAAATCATCATGTGGTCTTATGATCTGTAAAAGATATGACTAAATCCTGGTCCGGCAGATCCTATGGAAAGGAACAATGGGATAATTAAACCAAATATGTACGTTTAAAACCTCAACTTCATGGAAGATTTTTTTGTATTTCATTTCAGGTTTGCAAGCAACCAAAACAAAGAGCAAAACCAAAGGTTAGAGTGAAAAAAAAATCATGAGATTCAGTTGACAATTTATCACACATTGTTCCGGTACTCATTGAGCCGATGCAACGTATAAATCATTGATGAATAAGACCACATTGAAAGCAAGGTCCACGTTTCTACTCCAAAGATGTACAGCATAGTAGCCCTGGACATGGCAAACTGTTCTTTAGTGTCTCAAAAGATTAAGGTTAGAGGAATATTGGAGGTTAAACTAGGGGCATACGCGGATAGGGCTGCAGAATGGATCTCGTTAAGATGCCTCGCTCGAAAGTTTGTTCAGACTTTTTGAGCTGAATGGCTTGCATCTATACTGTCGTGTTTCTATTATACTGTGACATTGTGTACCTGATGTTTGATGCCAAGGCAACGGAATGGATATGACAGTGTTTTGTAGGGTTAAAATGTGTAAGGAATTACTGTATTAACTCACAAAATTCTTACCTTCTGCAGTTGAGTTCAATCACAATGTCTCTGTAATGAATGCATCGCACATAATTATGATGAAACTGTCAATCGATGGAATTCAGTTCTGACGTCGTTATCGAATGACATTGACAAAATAGTTCAAATTATTTATTTTTATTAGTTCGTCTGAATCTTGCGAAATTACGTCAAATGCTCTTCGATGCCGCCGTTAAAAATGCAAATATAGACTCACGTCAAGCACAGTTTGTCGTAGACAATATGGCCCAAGTACTAGAGCTTTTAAAAAAAAATCTCCAAAACGCAAAAGAGGGCAACTTAAACAGCCCAGAGCGTCATTGTGTACATCAGATCATCGTTCTCTGGTCTGCAGAATTACATGCCCGAATTAATCCAGTTGATTGTTGGATAATGAGAGGAAGTGAATCATTCATCATCATTTATGCAGATTGAGGCAACAAAAAAACAGGAGTACCTCAGCGCAATATATGTATACATACGATTACAGAAACTGAAATGTGTATGGATATACCAGGATGAAATGAACATGCAAATATGATTATGTGTAGTACACACAATTGCATGTTAAATTTGTGTACGCATTTCGAGCATTGTAACTGCATTTTGGTAAGATATGCATTTTGGTAAGAATAAGAGATCTCGCCCCATGGCCAGATCTCTTATTCCTCTTAATGGTTTCACAGTGTGTGTTTCTTACACACAAGAGGACGTTGTTTCGTGGATCCAGAACGAGCTTCCCCACAGAAGGCAGAAAGTGTTTGTAGATCGGCCATTTTCTGCATGGAGGTCGTTCACCAGTGGAGTACCTCAGATACCTGAGGGACCCTTGCTGTTTGTGATTTTTATAAATGACCTGGATGAGAAAGTGGAAGGATGGGTTAGTAAATTTGCGAATGCCACGAATGTCGAAAGAGTTGTGGATAGTTTGGAAGGATGTCAGAAGTTGCATGATGACATAGATAGGATGCAAGACTGGGCGGAGAAGTGGCAAATGGACTTCAACCCGGATAAATGTGTAGTGGTACATTTTGGCAGGACCAATGATGTGAAGAAATATAATATTAGGGGTAAGACTGTTAGCAGTGAGGAATATCAAAAGGATCTTGGGGTCCGGGTTCATAGGACTCTCAAATCGGCTTCACACGTAGAGGATGTAGTTAAGAACGCGTATGGTATGCTGGCCTTCATCATTCGAGGAATTAAGGTTAGGAGTCGGGAGATAATGCTGCAGGTTTATAAGACCCTGGTCAAACCCCACTTGGAGTTCAGTGCTCAGTTCTGGTTGCCTCATTACAGGAGGGATGTAGAAGCCATTGTAGAGTGTAGATGAGTTTTACAAGGGTGTTGCCTGGCTTGGGTGGCATGCATTATGAGGATAGGTTGAGAGAGCTTGGCGTTTTCTCCTTCGAGAAACGAAGCATGAGAGGTAACCTGATACAGGTGTATAAGATGTTGAGAGGTATTGATCGGATGGATTCTCAGAGCCTTTTCGCAGGGTTGAAATGGCTGCCACAAGAATTCTCTGGAATTCTCTGCCCGTTGAAGTGGTGGAGGCTGCCTCGCTAAATATTTTTAAGAAACGGGTTGATGGGTTTTTGATAAGAGAAGGGATTAAGGGTTATGGGGAGAGGGCGGGAAGGTGGAGCTGAGTCACGACAGATCAGCCATGATCTTATTGAATGGCGGGGCAGGCTCGAAGGGCCAGATGGCCTACTCCTGCTCCTATTTCTTATGTTCTTATGTTCTTATGTTCTTAAGAGGACACACGTTTTTGTTGCTGGGGAATAGGTACAGAGGCGATGTCAGTGGTAAGTTTTTTTTTCACTCAGAGGGTTTTGGTGCGTGAAATCGGCTGCCGTCGGTGGTAGTGGAGGCAAATTCGATAGGCTATTTTAAGACACTTCTGGATGAATACATGAGACTTAATAGGATTGAGGGTGATAGGTATGGCTAGTAGGGAGAGATATGTTCGGCGCAACTTGTGGGCCGAAGGGTCTGTTTGCGCTGTAGTTTTTTTTTTGTGTTCTATGTGTGCACCTGAGTTTGTCGATACAATCTTCTACAGCGCCATTCTCCACCTGCAATGACGTTCACGCTGTAACCGATACCTTCATTTTTTTATTTTCGTCAAGAGAACCAGGGCCGAATTTGTGCTTTGGGCCCAAACGTTTACTACATTGGAACGTTCTTTTGTGCTGAGAACGGTCACCTTTCCTTTTGACGATGTTGTTGCCCTAGAACAACTGTACACGTAACTTTTCGATAACTCTAGCAGTTTGGCGTTCCTCAAAATATAGTGAAGAACCATTAAAAAAAAAAAGACTTGTGAATTTCGTTCAGGATGAATTAACTGTCTTCTTTATTTCAATATGATGAGCGAGGTTTCAACCACTTCGTGTTGGCTTACGGTGAATCTGAACACAGGAATGTTTTCTTTATTTCTTCATCAGCCCGATCTAGTGCTGCCGAAATTAAGCTGCAGCATAGGCTATCATTCGACTTTGAGTTGTCACAGTTAGAATTGAACATTCCCCAGCCTATGCCTCCGCCTCTGTGCTGTCGATCAGTGTATTTTGAAAAAGCTGAACCACATTGCTTCTCAACACACGTAAAAAAAAATGCAGAACTCTCAGCTCTTCGAATTCCCTCCAACCCTGACTAAGACAAAGACGGGTTTGAAAATTAACTAAAATTTAAACGTCCACTGCCCCGAATGTATCATCATTGCTTGATAAATAACAATCTATCCAGCGCTGTTTTAACTTTCAGTCTAATATCTGTTGGAGCACATTTTATGAAGTATTTGCAAATGCTCATGATACTCTTAGTGAAAAACTGTCATGTCATCACTTTTTTTTTAATGAGTCGGCAATTATTTTATAATCCTGTCACTGGTGCCCGTTTTCCTCCACAAAAGAGAACACTGTATCGTCATTCAATCAGTCAAGTTCCTTCAGGATTCTGTAAGTGTCAGCCCTTTCACCCCTTAACCTTCGAGGTTTTAGCTAATTTATGACAATTCTGTATATTTCTTCCTCCTAAAACATTCGAACCATTCACTCAGTCGATAAGCTGAACCATTTCTGAATGGCTACCAAACCCCCGCACCTTTCTTTAATTAAGTGCAACCCTTCTGTATGCAGTGCTGCCGATTTGGTCGCGCGGATGCCTAGTGCAAGTGAAGCAGAAGCTCGGAATTTTTATGTAAAATTTCCTTATAATATTACATTGGCATTTCTTATCGTTTCCTTTTAAGCTCACACAAGATATTTAGGATTCATTATCTGCGCCTCCAAAGCTGCCACATTCCAGGACTCTGCAATATTTTTTCCACCTAAATCACATGTTTTTGTATATTTGTTTCCATCAAGAAGAGAGATTTTATTTTGTTTCATCCAATTTTATATTCCATTTTCCAAACGAACGCCCACACATTTTTGTTTTAACATCATCAAATTTGTCCAACACTTCATTACCACCATTCATATCAATTGAATTCATTTCCATTTCCTTCTAGATCTCCATTTGGTTGATACTGTATGATTGTATCTGCAAACTAAAAAGAAAAAAGTTTGTCACTGCCTGATTACTTATCGATATATCTTCATAGAAGTTCCTTTTCAGTCGCCTTAAAGCACCTCTAAGTTCACTCGCATGCATTTTCCACCGATTCAGCTCACAGCATTTCCTTGTTTGAAATGGTGGAGTTACATTCATCCTGCCCACTCATGGTGGCTTCTCCGAACATAGGAAACTTTGCAAATTAAAAACAATCCATCAAGTATCAGAAGAATTTTTTTTTTTTAAATTTTGTCCGGTGAGGTCCAGATTTCAGCGAAACGACACATCTTGCAGCATTTATGCACAAATTAGCAGAGCCAATCCAACTGACCCAATTATTGTTATGTCTCTCTTAGAGGCTTCAATTACTTTATTCATGACCGCTAAACACTGCCGATCTTGTACACTAACAGCATCAAAGAATTGTTAACTTATGCATTTCTGGCTACTGCAATGTTCTTGAAATGTATTTCACTTTCATTTACCTTTGCATACCTTTAAGAACATAAGAACATAAGAAATAGGAGCAGGAGTAGGCCATCTGGCCCTTCGAGCCTGCCCCGCCATTCAATAAGATCATGGCTGATCTGTCGTGGCTCAGTTCCACCTTCCCGCCCTCTCCCCATAACCCTTAATCCCCTCTCTTATCAAAAACCCATCAACCCGCGTCTTAAAAATATTTAGCGAGGCAGCCTCCACCACTTCAACGGGCAGAGAATTCCAGAGATTCACCACCCTTTGAGTGAAGAAGTTCCTCCTCAACTCTGTTCTAAACCGCCCCCCCTTTATCTTGAGGCTGTGCCCCCTAGTCCTACTGTCTTTTTTGAGCGGGAACAGTCTCTCCACCTCTATCCTATCCATCCCATTCATCATCTTATACGTCTCAATGAGATCTCCCCTCATTCTTCTAAACTCTAACGAGTACAAGCCTAGTTTATTCAGCCTCTCCTCATAGCTCAATCCCCTCAACTCCGGTATCAGCCGAGTAAACCTCCTCTGCACTCCCTCCAGGGCCAAAACATCCTTGCGCAGGTGCGGCGCCCAAAACTGCACACAGTACTCCAGCTGCGGCCTCACCAATGCCCTGTACAGCTGCAGCAAGACCTCCCTACTTTTATATTCAATCCCCTTCGCTATGAAGGCCAGCATCCCATTCGCCTTCCTGACCACCTGCTGCACCTGCAAGCTGGGTTTTTGCGACTCATGCACAAGGACCCCGAGGTCCCTCTGCACCGTCGCCTGCTGCAGTTTTTCGCCCCGTAAGTAATAGTCCTTCCTACCATTCCTCCTACCAAAGTGGACCACCTCACACTTGCCAACATTAAATTCCATTTGCCATTTCCTGGCCCATTCGCCCAGCCTATCTCGATCCTTCTGCAGACTCTCCACACCCTCCGCACAATTTGCCTTTCCCCCAATCTTGGTGTCATCAGCAAATTTCGACACCCTGCACTCGGTTCCCTCCTCCAGATCATCTATATAAATGGTAAATAGCTGAGGCCCCAGCACCGACCCCTGGGGCACCCCACTAGTCACCAACCGCCAATCCGAATAGCATCCATTGACCCCCACTCTCTGCCTCCTATTTGACAACCAATCCTCTATCCACGCTAACACCCTACCCCCAACTCCATGTCCCCTGACCTTCTGCAATAACCTCTTGTGAGGTACCTTGTCAAACGCCTTCTGAAAATCCAGAAAGACCACATCCACCGGCTCTCCTCCATCCACTGCCCTAGACACATCCTCATAGAACTCCAGTAAATTTGTCAGACACGACTTCCCTTTAATGAAACCGTGTTGCGTCCGCCCTATCAAGCAATTCCCCTCAAGATGCCTCGCTATTTCCTCCTTAATGACGGTTTCTAACATTTTACCTACCACAGACGTTAAACTAACCGGCCTATAATTCCCCGCCTTTTGCCTGGCACCCTTCTTAAACAACGGCGTAACATTAGCCGTTTTCCAATCTTCCGGCACTTCCCCGGAATCCAGCGACGTCTGGAAAATAACCACCAAGGCATCCACTATCACCTCCGCCATTTCTTTCAGAACCCTCGGATGCATTCCATCCGGTCCTGGGGACTTGTCCACAATCAGCCCCTCCAGTCTGTCGAGCACCACCTCTCTAGTAACAGTAATGTCATTAAGACCCTCCATTCCTACCACCTTTCCATCGCTAACACCCGGCAAATTATTCACGTCCTCCTCCGTGAAGACAGAAACAAAGAAGTTATTCAAGACCTTAGCCATATCCCTATCCCCTACCACTAGCTCCCCTTTCTCATCCTCTAAAGGACCAACGTTTATCCTAGCCAGCCTCTTCCTTTTTATATATTTATAAAAACTCTTGCTATCCTTTTTTATATTAAGTGCTAGCCCAGCCTCATAGCTTCTCCTACCCTCCTTTATCAATTTCTTTGTCAATCTTTGTTGACATTTAAACCTTTCCCAATCCTCTTCTCGCCCACTGCTCTTAGCTACTCTAAACTCCTCCGCTTTTAATTTAACACTTTCCTTCACCTCCTTCGTTATCCACGGCTTATTACCTCTCCTCCTACTGTCCTTTTTAACCATCGGAATAAATTTCTGCTGAGCACCAAGAAAGATCTCCTTAAAGATCCTCCACTGCTCCTCAGCAGACCTACCTTCCAACGCGTTCCCCCAGTCCACATTCGCCAATTCTTCTCTCATCCTACCATACTCCCCTCTATTCAAACAAAGGACGCGTGTCTGGGAACCCACTTTCTCCTCCTCCATCTGCACCAGAAACTCCACCATACAATGATCACTCTCTCCAAGAGGATCCTTCACCGCAAGGTCCCTAATTCTACCCGCCTCATTACATAGCACCAGATCCAAGATAGCTCGCTCCCTCGTCGGCTCCAACACACACTGTTCAAGGAAATTATCCCGGCAGCATTCCAAGAACTCCTCCTCGAGCCCACCTCGTCCAACATGGGTCGACCAATCAACATGCAGATTGAAATCTCCCATAACTACTGCCGTCCCATTCCTGCACGCTGCACTTATTTGCGCGTTAACAGCCCGCCCCACCTCCAGATCATTATTCGGGGGCCTATAGACGACACCCACTAGCGTCTTCCTCCCTTTTCTGTTCCTAATCTCCACCCACAACGATTCCACTTTCTGCTCCTTGGCTCCGATATCATCCCTTGCTACCACCTTGATACTATCCTTAATCAGCAGAGCTACTCCACCCCCTCTTTCCTCCTGCCTATCCTTCCTGAACACTTGATAACCCTGTACATTCATCTCCCAGTCCCTGTCACCTTGCAGCCACGTCTCTGTAATGGCCACCAGATCGTATCCATTTGTGTCGATCTGCGCCATCAGCTCATCCACTTTATTCCGAATGCTTCGTGCATTCAGATAAAGCGCTTTCATCCCAGCCTTCACCTGGACCCTACTTGCCGAAACGCCACCAATTGGGACATCCTTTGCCTCTTCCCTTACCTGTACCCTATCCTTAACTTTAGACCTCATAGCGTCACCTACCCTCGCACCCTCCCCCCCCCTAATTAGTTTAAAGCCTTGTCTACAGTCCTCTTTACTCGATTCGCCAGCACTCTGGTCCCAGCATGATTCAGACCAACCCCATCCTGCCCGAACAGGTCCCACCTACCCCAATACTGGTGCCAATGCCCCATAAATTCGAACCCATTCCTCCCACACCAATCCCTGAGCCACCCATTTACTTCCTTTATCCTATCAACCCTACACCCGTCTGCCCTTGGTTCAGGCAGTAGCCCAGAGATAACCACCTTGTCAGTTCTACTTTTTAATTCCATTCCCAGCTTCTCATACTCCCTTCCCAGATCCTCAGTCCGCATTTTGCCTACGTCGCCGGCACCCACATGTACTACAACGACTGGGTTCTCACCCTCCCACTCCAGATTCCTCTGCAGCCCAGCTGCGACATCCTGTACCCGAGCACCAGGCAGACAACACACCCTTCTGTGCACTTTGTCATTGTGACAAAGGACAGTGTCAATACCCTTCACCCCACTATCCCCAATCACTACTACGTTCCTTTTCCCCTTCTCTTTGCCTATGTCCTGCTGCATCACTGTACCGTGTGCAGTTTGCTCACCAACCTCTCTTGCCTCGTCCTCTTCCAGACTGGAATCAAGAACCTCAAACCTGTTATGCAGGTTAAGAGGCTGAGGCCTCCTCTCCTCACCCCCCTTCCTCCTCCCAGCAGCCCCCTTTTGTCCCTGACCCTTAGATTTAGCCAGTCTAGGGGCACCCTCTCTCCCCCTGATGAGCCTCAGTGTCTGTAGTTCAGAGGCCAGCTCATCCACCTTGAGCTGGAGCTCCTCCAGCAACCTGCACTTACTGCAGACATGGTCACTGGGAAGGACCCTGGGGTCCACCAGTTCCCACATCATACAGAAACCACACATCACATGCCCCTCCATTATTCACTGTAATTTTTATGTGAAAAAATTTTTTCCTTGTTTCTTGCTGTAGTAGTAATGGGGAAAAAAAAAATTTTTTTTTTTTTTTCCTTGTTTTTTTTTCAAACGAACTCACCTGTCCTTTTTTCCCTCAAGCCCTTTTTGATATTAAGCCCTATTAGCTCACTCTGCTTCCCTCTCACTCCACTGCCCGCTCAGACGCTGCCCGCTTCCTACACCAGGCCTCCTTTTAAACCTAGCGCTGATTAGAAGCAGGCTCGTCCACAACTCGTTCTAAACTGCCGTACAGAAGACAGATAGAATTTCATTGTTCAATCCATATGATATCCCCAATTTGCGTAGCCAGTTCCCTAGGTGCACATTCGATCGGACGGACGTTAAATTTTAACTAAGTTTTAAGCTTTGTTGTGTGGTAAATATTTAATAAAATAAACATCCTCCAATCCTTTATTCTGATTCATTTATATAATTGTATTTCTAAGCTCAATTGACCTCTTTATTTTATAAGGCCTCCTCATAATTGATGAAAACATGATCACGAGTCAACTGAAGTCTCGGAATAAAACAGACATGATTTTTTGTGTGCGTGTGGGTGTTGACAAGGGGTACCTTCAAGAACACGTCATTATTTACTCCCAGCAAATATCACACTGCCAGAACGAGTAAAGTTTAAACTATGATTCACGAACATCGATATTATTATCGGCCACTATCCCAGAATCATAATACACGCACGTCTTTGGCATTCCATGTTTTCAAGATGTAAACAGTTGTTTTAAAATCGCACGATCCGTCATAGAATCGCATAAACATTGTCATACGGAACAGTCAATTCGGCTCATCACATTTTGTATTAACCCATCGAAAGACAATCTTATCCAGGCCCATCTAACGTAATACCACACGGAGATGCTGCCTCACAGCGCCAGGGACTACAGGATCGATTCCCGGCTTGCGTCATTGGATGTTGTATGTTTGCACTTTCTCCACGTGTCACCATGACTTTCCTCCCGTCTTTGGGTTTCCACCCCCAGTCCAAAGATATGCGGGTTAGTTGCAGCGACCATGATAAATTGCCGTTTAGTACCCAGGAAACTAGCTAGAATAAGCAGGTGTTTTGTTCGGGGTGGGGGGATAGACTGAGTGGGATTGTGCAGAGTCGACGGGTTGAATAGCCTCATTTTGCACTGTATTACTCTATTATTCTACGATCTTAACATTACTAATTCACCCACCTACTCATCTTTCGACGCCGAGGGGCAATCTCGTATGGGCAGTCCATCATCCGTGATTACTGCGGTAAATTTCTGACAAAATTCAATTATTTTCTGTGGTCTGGTTAATACATTTTTTCCCAGGTGTATGTGTCAAAATGTTCCTTCTGTTTCTCGGGCTTCGAAAAAAATACACACAATCCGAGTCACCTAAATCGCTTTCCAGCGAAGGATACAGCTGCACCGGCATCTACCTCCACGTTTAATGGGTGACCGTTCGCTCGCAGCTGGATCTGAATTGGGGACAGTTTGATTGTGGTCATACAAATCAAAGCAAGGATTCATGTTAAAGAGTATTCATTAATCACAAGTAAGGCGTAAATTAACATTGACCTTCCTTGGCCTGGTTTGTCTGAAAATCTGGGTCTCGAGTTCGCTTCGCCCTTTCAGTTAGGCGGTACTCGAATTGTTTCTTTTTTTTGGGGGGTGGGGGGGGGCGGGTGGTAACCGTGTTGGGTACGTATTGGGCTGCACCAATGCCATTGTTATGAATTATTTTCTTTATATTGTGGTATCAACATTTTTGCCTTTTATGCAATTTTATGGGTTTTTTGACATTTCGTCCTTCCTCGCCAATAATTAAGAAAGTGTTGCTTTCTGCTGGGGACCTGGGTCTCCACTATGCGAGCGAGTCGGGCATGTCTGAGAGCCCTGCAATCTATGGGTTACTAACGTTTCCATGCCCGTTTCTTAGCGTTTTTTGCTACGAATACCCAACCGTTTGAGTGCTTTAAATCCTGGTTCAGCTCAGCCTGTAACCTATTTTGAGTCGCTGTATTACGGATGCCACGCGCTAAGCCATTCCTCAACATTATCAGGAGTGCAGCCAATATCTGCAATCATGCTAAACATTCGGCCGTCAATTCCTGTGAATCTGCTTGTCGTAGATAATCTATATCGCAATGATATAACGAACAGTTTCTGTTGCTACCAATGCTATTCAGTTTAAAACAAAAACTGTGTTTTTGAAACCACAGCTGCCGAATATTTCAAACAGTGTATCATGTTGAAATATGGCGCCCTGCCAGTTGGCATGAAAATTACTTTTTTGCAGGTTATCGCCATCTTTTACATTTTCTAGGAAGTATTATTTCAATTCCTCGGCATACGCACCATAAACACAGTTATCGTTTGGTTCTAGACAAAGGGATTATAATACCTTGTGGTTACCCTCTTAAGTGTCTGTCAAGCGACAATGGTACCAAAAATGTTTCTTCTCCTTTATCGCCAAGAAAAATCTCAGCACTCCGACTGGAAAGCATAATGATTGTGAAAAAAAGGGTGAACTTTAACCACAGCTCTGTGGTACACATCTGTGTGTTCTGTCTGTGGCGGCCGGATCTAAAGCCTGGTTTGAAGAGCTCCACCGAGATAGCGCATTGCCTCTCACCAGGGAATTTCTGTTCCATGACCCTCACAGGGAGATCGGTTAAGAGTTCCCCATGGATGTCCTGGAGGTTGCCACGCAATTCAGAAGGCTTCAGGTGAAAGTTGTATTTTCGGTATTCTTTTGATGCAGTTTTGAGTAACATACCTTGATGAATATCAGATGAAATCGATTTGTTGCTGCTCCAATCTGCATGGAAAAGAAATGGTGGTACGGGTATGCCAAGATAGTTATATTCACCAATTTAAGTTATCACCCAAATCGTGAGCACGAAGTACATAAATTAATTGAACTGATAAAGTATTAAACTGATGGCCGCAGCATTTCCTGTCAAATCTTTTTAATCAAATATGTGTTCATCTAATCAAACAGCTTGTACAAATAGGATATTATGTGGTTTTGTCTTTCTGAAAAGAGCACTAAACTTAGAACAACATAACAACAGAAACATAAAATCCCTCCGGTGTAAAAGGAGACCAATCGGCCCATCGAGTATCCACCGGCCACAATCTCAGTCAGGCTGCATCCCGTAGCACCATGAATCTTATCCCTGCTGGCCCCGCTGAAACTAACCAGCAATTTAGCATGTCAGAACCACCTAACACACACACGCATCTTCGACCCGTGGGGAGAAAGCGGACCACTCGGCGAAATGTAATAACACACGAAGAAAATACGCGAATTCCATGCATACACTGACCGGAGCCTGGAAACGAAACTGAGTCCTTGCACTGTGAGGCATCTTTGCTGACCACCACATCGCCCGAAGTAGCACAATTTGGCATATTTTGAGAAATGAAAGATGCTTTCATTGCCAGTTTTCCTTGATCGTAACGAATCGCTATGAAATGGGTGTTCACAACGATTACGTGGCACTGGAAATTTCCAGAAATGCACAGGTTTCCAAACTTTAGAAATTTTAAAAGGATGCTGTTGCATCTAGTGTCAATAAACTATACCTTATCACCTGAAATTATGATTACGCTGTAGCTTATGAGCGGCTGCTCCTTGCGATTGGCTAACGTTTCTGCTGTTCTTGCTATTTCGTTGATGCTTTGATCACTTATGGTAACGTGGATGCAAACAGTCACTAAATACACCATATGAAGGGTGTTGAAATTCAATATACAGTTCGATATGGTGCACTCAGAACATGAGATGCATGCAATTCCAAATCCGACAGGCACTTCAAAAGTCAGATTTCAGTTGCATTGATGTATAATCCGCTGCAAAAGTTTCATGGATCCTACATCGAAGAAGTTAAAAAAGTCTAAGACTTTGGCGATTGTAAAGCAATTACGGCTATCAATGAGTTCGGTGATAATTCATGTATACGCAGCAACATTATTTTTGGCAGCCTCGGATTGGGAGACGACAGAAATCTCAGTTGTGGATGCTGACTGACCTTTCTTATATCATAGGAGAGACGCTGAGGCGGCAACTAATGTTAAAATACTCACAAATGCAGTTCAAAGTTGTGGGTTTTTGCGATCAGTATTAAATATTCTTTTACAGATCTTCAGGAACTTCTGCAGAAGACCAGTAAGCATACAGCGTTATTCATCAACACGTCTTGAATGATTTTAGCATTTGGAGGATAATGCTGACAAATAAAATTATTAAAATTGTATCACTTACTTTTTGACTATGGCCATGCCGTTATTGTTTAAGAAATTTATTTATATATATATATCAAGGAGCCGTCCTTTAACTCGGCAACAGTTGGCGAATTGAGCATTAATTAGTTCAGCTCAGAATTCATTAATATTATTCGTGAGCATAGATACTGTGGACAATAGAGATACTTAATAGTTATATAGATGATCTCACTTATGTAAAGTTCAAAACAAAAACTCCGAACCGATACTTTGCGATAAAATAAAAGAACATCCCCCAATTTTAGGCAACTTTTTTTTCTCTTTGAGCCAAATTTTCATGACTGCCTTACAGAGTGGCAGATAACCGTACAGAGTATCCGCCGCCAGAATGACGTCACTCTAATACTGCCACTATTGAAGGAAGTCTAATGGAGTTGTTTTGATATTTTTGTGTTATGTTTACTGGTTCTAATTTTTACAAATATAACAATTCGGTACGAAAACAGCATTGCTATTATAAAGAACTTTAAGGACAGTATCTAAATAATGCAACATTGAAAAGAAACATGGAATGGCAGATATGCTCAGCGTACCAAAACAAAAGATTTGACACTGGTGTAAGACTCTTGAACTCTGCAATGAAAATCACTTGGAAAATAACATTCAGCTTCTGCATGCAAGTTTATGGAAGTTTACTTAATTATTTACGAAATCTTTTTTTTTAAAGACTGATATGCGATCAAATTCACAATTACATTTGTTTTTTTTAAATTTGCAGTATTTTTTTGATCAAGTTAACACTTGAATTGGAAAAAAAACAGATCCACAGAAGTGTTAGCAGTGCTAATGACATAATTTCATGGAGATTGTTGCGAGTACAATGTTTGTTATGCTAAGTTGTGGAAAACATCTGCCTGCATTCAAGATATTACCTCATTTTCTCGTTTTGACCTGTTTTTCAGTGGGCACACTATTTGAAAAGGAGAACGGTATGAAGTCCTCAGCAACACCAATGACAAGCTGAATTTCCTGCTCAACGCCTGTATGGTAGAATAACGATCCAGTGGACGACAGCATGACTGTAACATCCGATGGCAGAATCAAATTTCGATTGATCAGCAGGAACTGGAATGTATTGCCATAATATTATTTACCCCTGTCGCCTGCGCAGCATAAAATATTTCAGAGTTAAAATTGTATGCATAGCTGGTCCCCTTGTGTGATGAAAATACATACAATTGCAGCTCGCCAGAAACTTGAGAAGTCCATGTTATGGATTTTCACATAGTTTGAAATATATTTCAAAATATATGTAATGCTATACATAACGTACTCTGTGAAAGAAACGTTCCATGATAGCATTACGCAAATAATTGAGTTCAAATTGTATTTTGGCGTACACAAAAGCAGTATGCAAACCGGTACTAAATTAAGAATAAAATCGTCGGGTATAGCCCTGAAGAACGAAATATGTTTTAATCTTGATTAACTCAAGTTCATTTATTTTGGATAACAAATAGTCTGCTGCGTTTCATTCTGCTCGGATGTTTCTCAAATTGTAACAGTAGGTAGCAGATGGTGTTCCAGAGATATAGGGAGAAAGTTTTTTTTTTCTAAACAGTGAATGTTAACCGCTGAGAGTGATAATATTTATGTACGTGTAACGACCAGTACCTTCGGCGTACACAGGAAAGAAGTGAAAATAAAATCGCATTTCTCCTCCACACTAACATACCGAAATTCTAGAAGAAATAACGTGCTATTAGTTGCGTCATCAATGCAATTTGAGAATGAGAACAATAATGTGACCGGGCAAAAATATTCTTCTTTTTTTCAGAACTGAGGAAGTGCGAGCTGGAGCGTGAGGCAAATGGTTCGGGGAAAAAAATATATATTTGGATCAACAGTCATGAAATTACTTTCGAATTGTGGCACACCTCGTTCTTGAATGGATTGATTAAATTTCGCTGTATTTTTCCTGTTCGTTTTAAAATTTGCGATATTGCACCCGTTTGCAACATGAAACGAGAGTTGTTTCAATAAACATAAGAGGCATTTTAGCCTTATTTGCTCCAGCTCTTTTTAGCAGCTGTAATATACGGCTAGCTGAGCTGCCTTCTCGCAATTTATTTGGCAAATGTATCAATTAAAATATTCATCCATTATCATTTTTTCCAGCTATATTTGTGTCTTCTTCCACAATTGCTTTACGAATTGTGACCAATGGCATAACAGTTCCAACTTAATGTAGTGACCAGGATTTCGTCACCAGACATTTTTTTCCCCTCAAGTTATTAATACGCTAAGTTATCGATAGTTTTACCTTCATTCTGGTAGAAACTTAAACAAAATCTTATTTGTTTCAAATTCTATATTTATTTAATACATGTGTTAAATTGTTATTTAATCACCTGTTTTGAATCAAAACAATGTCGTCTTCGATTTCGTCTCAGATTAGTCGATTTCCCTTCAGTAAACCCACACGCCAATACATCATTTCCTACTTAGATTGATTGCTGCAATGCCTCCAGATGACCGTTTCCGAGGTTCCACGTTATCTCGTTAAAATTGACGATCACACTCCCGAACTTTGTTGGTCTATTTAAAAAAAAACTTGCCTCTTTTGTAATGTGTCATTCATTCATTTTCCAACCGTTTGCCAACGTGGCTTTATAATGGATTTTCTGTTCCAAAACTGCTGCAAAACGCATGAGTTTTATAGATGCATGACATGAAAGATGACACATTTTAATAGACATCTGTACATTTTGTTCACAGAAGAAGCAAAAGGAAAGTGGGCGAATGGTAGTTTTTTTTTGTTTAATTGAATGACTCATTTCCTTCAGCATGTGCAAAATACCTAAATTTGCAGGAATCTGGTTGAATTATGAAGAACGTAGAAAATGGAAACAACACATGCAGTATCTCACAAACCCTTTCATATCGCTCTTTCTGAGTCCTTATGGGGTGACAACACATTTCCCCCCTCACATTGTAATATCAGCAGCGTATTGAAGTTCGAAGTGTATTGGCAACGCATTTGAAGGTGCTGACATTAAGTGGAAATTCCATCGAGTTTTGGATCACTCTGCAAGTCCCACGACACTTTATAATAAACTATCATTGATTAGCAGATTAAGCAAATTTCATGGGAAAAATAATGCATTGTGTATAAAATGCACGAAAAATACATAAATGATTTTCAAAATGTATTTTCTCCAGGGTGATGACCCAATCTGAAACAATCGATTATTTGGAAAAGAAAACTAAACAAATTTCTTGCATGAGGGAATAATTCATGAATATGATAATACCCCGGAATACCTTCTGGAATCCGATGCACTAGGACTTTCCACATGAGTTGATTTCATTCTGCACATCAGGTCGATTTGTTCAATTGCCTTCCATTTCGTGTAATAATGTGGTCAAAGGTAGAATCCGGAACGCCATTATTTCAAGCCAAGCGTTTACTGGAACGTTGCCAAACGAAATAAATTATACTGCTTATTGCCACCGGTCGTGTGACCTCAGCTTCCTTTTGAAAAAATAAACGCTGAAAAAAAAACACCAAGGGAAGCAACATTAAGTAATATGCTTGAGGACTGAATAACCATCACAGGTAATGATCTATGGTGCCTTAACAGAGCGATTTCTGTGTGTCCTAATATACGTACCTGTAAGTCTGGAACTGTAACCATTGAAGAGGGAACTCAAACGACACCAAATTACCTGTTGCCGTTGCATCTGCCCACTGAAGTATCTGTATGAGTGATCATCTTACACTCAATTGCGGACAAAATATCGTGACAACATACACTCTGATATTGTGCTTCATTTAGTGGGTCAACGTCATAAATGGGAAAATCTCTATAAAGATCTCAATCTCAAGCTTGGACATCCGCAAGAAACTGCGTACCATCAGTAGAAAACAGTTCTCCAACCACAATCTATTGTACCCGAAGCATTCTGGTACCAAAGGTAAGGGAGTCTAAAACTAGAGGACGTAGGTTTAACGTGAGAGGGGAGGGACACAAAGGCGTCCAGAGGGCATTTTTTTTTTCACACAGAGGCTGGGCAGTGCCTCGAACAAGCTGTCAGTAGTAATAATGGGGGGGGGGGGATAATTTTATCTTTTAAAAATGTTTTAGATAGTTACATGTATACCCTAGGTAAAGAGGGATATGGGCCCAAAATGGGCAATTGGAATAAATTAGGGATTTATAGAATGGCGATAGGGATAAGTTGAGCCGAAGTGACACTTTCCATGCTGTAAACCCCTATCACTCTATTGCACTATCATTTGCTTTAAGCCAAGTGTTCAATCCTGGTTCAATGAAGAATGCAGCATGACATGCCAGAAGAAACAACAGGCAGATCTGAAAATTAGAAGTCAAACCAGTGAATGTCCTTGCAAGATTAACTGCACAACACAACGTGCAAGTAGCAGGCAGAGCTAACTCTCCCACAATAAATGGATTACATCTGTGATTTGTTGACATGCCACGTACAGCCAGGAATATTGTGCACAAGTCTGCAATGCAGTGGAGAGTCAGGTTCAACAGATTGCAAATCTCACGGCGGAATCCCAGCTCACCGGTGCAATATATGAGTCTTGAAGCATGCACAATAATCTTCCACCAGACATGCCAAATTTAATACGTGTCGCAGTCCCTTTGTAGGAGTGAAAATCGCATATGTTATATACTCCATTTCATTCAATGTAGACTGTGTAATGCAACGTCTGAAGGAACTGAAGACTGCTAGAGTCACTGACGCTGAAACATGTGTTGCAATTATACTGGCGAGAAAGGACCCCTGGACATGTCATACTGGACTATCCATTAAAGGACAAAAACAACACGGCAATCTACAGAAAAGTGGGACACTGATAATATGTATCTTTGAAAGTGCCCTGCAAATCCAAACCGAACTCTTACCACCCCATCTTTGAAATGATGTAAAATGTAATGGACGTTATTAACATACGACACGTACTCAGCAATAAACTGTTCAAAATGACATATTTTGTTTGTAACATGTTGTCTCTGCTCACGGCCAAAAGAACACCAAAACTACGCACAAGGTTACAGGTGTGGTTTCACCAATGTCCTATACAAATATACTAAAGCAGCCCTATTCCTATACTCAAATTCTCTCATTATGAACTCCAACATACCTTTTTTTTTGCCTGCTGTTGCCAAGAATAGCTTGCTCAAAATGTGGGCATAAAGGGATGCACTTCTGGGAGGAGGTCAGAGTGACTGCCTTGATATCAGGGATTATTGCGCCATTTATGCGACTAGTGCGCCCTTTCAATCATTAAATCAATGGTCGCCCAGCAAAAATTGCTTAAATCCACACCTGGGACAATAGAACTTGGTAGGGTTAGTTACAGATCAATCAGATAAACTCCACAACATTGCTGTTGGAGTTCCACAGGGACTTCCCAGTGTCAACCAGTTTTCCTTCATCAATGATCTTAGGGGACATTTGGACAAATAACTGTACAATGCTCAGAACACTTTGTAAGAATTCGGATCCTGAAACAATCTTTTTAGACACGGAGGACTGAACAAAAGGAACGTTTGAGCTGACAGCCGTCAAACACCATCTGCCTCAGGCACGAGCCGGTCAATAACATTTTCTACACATGAGAACCTAACAATTTCCCCTGGACAATTTACGGTATTACCATCGTTAATTTCATCATGCTGGGGGTAGCAGATAATAGAAATTGAAGGGCGCTGGCCTTATAAATATTCTGGCTATAGAATGAGTGCCTTCCCAGAAACACTCAGTCTGACATAAATCATTCAGAACAAAGAAGGCTGGTTGAATTTAAAACGTTTGCTGATCCATCTCTTCGCCTGTCTGCCACTGACGAACCACAGTGGCAATTTCTTTCAAGGTGGACTGCGGGAACTCATCAGCATTCCAAACTCACGACGACTACCATTTTTTCGGACAAGCAATGTGTAGAAGGTGGTAAGCATTTATAAACAAAACCAAAATGAGTTTCCACTCCAAGTCACTCAACGTACTACGTATGCAAGTTAGCACCATTTAACTCTGTTTCTTCATCAAAATCTTGGAATTGCCACCCTACAGTATTCTGAGTGCGCATTAACTACATACATTCCGCTTTCAAGAAAGTACATAAGGAACCATTTCAAGGGTACCCTGTGCAGGATAATAAATTCTGGCCAAGCCGGTGACGATTAAGTCATATTAATGCATTTGAAACGTCAATGTAATATATAAATAGATTCATAGATGTTTACAGCATTGAAACACGTCCTTCGGCCCAACTTGTCCGGGCTGCTTTAAAAAAAAATCCTATGCTACTCTCAATTGCCCGCATTTGGCCCATATCCCTCAATATCCATGTTACCCATGCAACTGGCTAATTGCTTCTTGAAAAGGCAATTTTATACCACTTTTTCTACCAGTTCTGGCATGTGGTTCCAGATACCCAACATGACCTTTTTGCATTGCTCCCTCTGGACCTTTTTGCATTGCTCCCCTTTTACCTGAAGCCCTCTAGTTTTAGACATGCATACATTTGGGAAAGCAAATTTATGTCAAGGTGATGTATGTCCGTCTTTATTTTGTAGACCTCTATAAGATCACGTCTCAGTTTCTACAACACAGAGAAAAAGTCCCAGTCAATACAGCCTGTCCTTATAAGTCAAACCATCAAGTCCCGATGGCATCCTTGTAGATATTTTCTGCACTCTCTCTAGTTTACTAATATTGTTTCTATAGTAGGGTGACTAAAACAGCATGCAATATTCCAAGTATGGCCTGACCAATTTCTTGTAAAACTTCGACAAGTTGTGCAACTCCTGTATTCAACGTTCTAACCAATGAAACCAAGCCTGCAGACTGCCGTGTTCAACACTCTGTCTACCTGTGACTCCACTTTCAAGGACCCATGGACATGTAACCCTAGATTCTTTGTTCTCTAACTCTCCCCATGGCCCTACCATTAACTGAGCAAGTGCTGCTCTGGTTCAATCTGCCAAAATGCATCACCTCACATTTATCTAAATTAAGCTCATCAGCCCACTCGCCCAATTGATCAATATCCCCTTGCAATCCGAAATAACCTGTGACTATCGATGATTCGATTATCTCTGCTAGGGACAATCTCGTGTCCCCTTTTGCCCTTCTGATTTGTCTCTGAACATAACCCCTACACCACCTGCCCTCTTCACGCGATTCACTTCATTCTAGCTGTCGATCTATGTCGTGTGCCTCTGTCTTCTTTTTGACTAGGACCTCATGTTCAGAATCACCCTTGTTCCCTACCTCTAACAACCTTGCCCTTCACCCCAAGAGGGATGTGATTATCCTGAACACGGGTTAACATCGGCAGAGTCAGAAAATCTTTCAATTTTCGACATCCCGTTTCCTTCCCACCGACACCCACAATTAGTTGTTGCATGTTCTTGCCTGATAATTACTAAATTGGCCTTGCCCCAATTTAGCATGTTGAAATTTTGGGCCAGACCTATCATTCTCCATCGGTATCTTAACAGTAATAGAGCGAGGATCACTGGTCCCAAAGTGATCCCTCACTAAGGCTTCTGTCAGCTGTCTGGGAACTACAGATTTGTGTATCAGAAAAATTAGCGATTTATGACATAAAATAGCAGAAACACGAACCTGTAAACGTGGATTTCGTGATAATATCCGGTTCGGGGGTAAGATGATTTAAAAAATAATATTTGGAAGTATGACATCGTCAAATCCCAGGTTCTTTGTTTAAATAAATGCAGACCCTGCTGGCTCTGACAGTAGTTAATCTGGACAAGTAAAAGCGCTTGAGTTGATTTCTTGAAACGCTGCAGTGTATCTGTAATCAAGAGCTCCATGTTTATTTTCATTTGAAATTTGTAAAATTTTCATAGTGAATAAGTGGAGTGTTAGAGGGAAACTTACAAATTCTAAAATCAGTTTCATTTCCAATTGTTCTTCCATAATTGCGTCATTGTTTCTTCAATTTTATTTTTCTGGAATCGTGTTTTTGCAGTGTGACGTACAGTTATGAACAAATTTTGTAATTTATGGATTGAACTAGTATGTATGTATGCATTGCCAATCATTTGGCTGGAATCTTTATCTGTTTTCGGTTGTATTCAATGTTGTTCAGGCGGACACACCGAAGGAACGGTGCATGACATTCACGGCATGTTTCCTGTAGAATACGGTCATCCATTGGGAAACAATGAGTTGAGTTCCTCACCACATTATACTGAGCACCACCAAGCGACTGTAGCCACACCATTTGCGTGCAGTTTCATTATGTGCCCCGTGAATGTTTTAGGGACCTGATCAGAAAACCAAAGAAAAATGAAGTTAGACTCGACCATAATATTATTTTTAATATTTTGGCTTTTGGGTCAGGACACGTTATCGAATCCCGGCGTGATTCGCATGGCTCATCTTTTTTCCAAACGAACATTAATTTAGCATGCTGTCTAACTATAGCGAATTAATTAGCATCAAGGCTACAAATCTAAGTGCTTAAACATGATAAGATGCAATTCTTAAGCACTAACACATCGCCACTAGTTTGAGTTTAAGTGATTTAATTTAATTTAATTTAATTTAATTTAATTTAAGTTTAATTTAAGTGGGGAGGGAACTGTGATGGGGAGACTGGGACGGAGGAGGTTCGCTCGCAGGTAGGGGAGGACCGTAGGCAGTATGGGAGGGAGGTTAGACAGGCGATGGAGATGGGAAATGCCCAGACTGAGGGGCTGAAGTGTATATATTTTAATGCAAGGAGTGTAGTGAATAAGGTAGATGAGCTTAGGGCGTGGATTGCTGCTTGAGATTGTGATGTGGTGGTCATTACGGAGACTTGGATGTCTCGGGGACAGGACTGGGTACTTCAGGTGCCAGGCTTCAGGTGCTTCAGGAAGGACAGGGAGGGTGGAAGAACGGATGGTGGAGTGGCACTGTTGATCAGGGACAGTGTCATGGCTGCAGAGAAAGAGGATGTTGTGGAGGGAATGTCTACAGAATCTCTGTGGGTGGAAGTTACAAACAGCAAAGGGTCGAAAACTTTGCAGGGTGTATTCTATAGGCCGCCCAATGGTGACAGGGAAGTTGAAGTGCAAATAGGGAAACAAATTCTGGAGAGATGTTTTAATAATATAGTTGTCGTGATGGGAGACTTCAATTTCCCAAACATCGATTGGAATATCCCTAGGGTAAGGGGTTTGGATGGGGAGGAGTTTGTTAGGTGTGTTCAGGAAGGTTTCCTGACACAGTATGTGGATACGCCTACGAGGGGAGAGGCTGAAATTGACCTGGTACTGGCGAATGAACCAGGGCAGGTGATGGATCTTTCGGTAGGATAGCATTTTGGAAATGGTGACCATAATTCTATCTCCTTCACAATTGCATTGGAACGAGATAGGATCAGGCAGGCTAGAAAGGTGTTTGTCTGGGGTAAGGGGAGATACGAAGAAGTCAGGAAGTTACTTGGACAAACAAACTGGAAGAAGGCGTTCGTAGGGAAAAGTACCGAAGGAAGGTGGGTGATATTCAAGGAATGTGTGTATGGAGCTCTGAATGACAACGTTTCGATGAGACAAGGGGGTTTTGGTAGGTCGCGGGAACCGTGGTGCACAAAGGCTGTGTTGAACCTTGTCAGGAGGGAAGGGAAGGTGTATAAGAGTTTCAGGGAATTAGGAGAGGTTAAAGATCTTGAGGAGTATAAGGACTGTTGGAAGGAACTTAAAAGGGAAATTAGAAGAGCCAGAAGGGGTCATGAGAAGACCTTGGCGGGTAAGATTAAGGAGAATCCCAAGGCCTTCTATAAATATGTGAAAGGTAAAAGGTTAAGAAGAGAAGGGATAGGAGCTATAAAAACTGAGGGGGGAAAGGTTTGTGTGGAACCAGAAGAAATGGCAGAGGTGTTTAACGAGTACTTCGCCTCAGTATTCACAGTGGAAGCTGATCCGGGAGATTTTGCTATGGATTTGCAGCAGATGGAAAAGATTGAATACGTGAATATTAAGGAGGAGGATGTGTTGGAACTTTTGAATTCTACCAAGGTAGATAAGTCGCCTGGACCAGATGGGATGTACCCCAGGATACTGTAGGAGGCGAGGGAAGAGATTGTGGAGCCCCTGGCGATGATATTTGCGTCGTCAATGGAGACGGGAGAGGTTCCGGAGGATTGGAGGATTGCGGATGTAAATCCTACTTTCAAGAAAGGGAACAGAGATAGCCCGGGAAATTACCGCCCGGTGAATCTGACCTCAGTGGTTGGGAAGCTGATGGAGAGGCTTCTGAGGGACAAGATTTACGAACATTTGGAGAGGTTTGACATGATCAAGAATAGTCAGCATGGATTTATCAAGGGCAGGTTGTGCCTTACAAGCCTAGTTGAGTTGTTCGATAATGTGACTGAACACATTGACGAAGGAAGTGCCGTGGACGTAGTGTACATGGACTTCAGCAAGGCGTTTGATAAGGTCCCCCATGCAAGACTTCTTGAGAAGGTGAGAGGGCATGGGATCCAAGGGCCTTTGGCCTTGTGGATCCAGAACTGGCTTGCCTGCAGAAGGCAGAGAGTGGTTGTGGATGGGGCTTTTTCTGAATTGAGGTCAGTCACCAGCGGAGTGCCTCAAGGATCTGTTCTGGGACTCTTGTTGTTTGACATTTTCATAAATGACCTGGATGAGTAAGTGGAGGGATGGGTAAGTAAGTTCGCTGATGACACGAAGGTCGGTGGTGTTGTGGAAGGTCTGGAAGGATGTCAAAAGTTGCAGCAGGACAAAGGTAGGATGCAGGACTGGGCGGAGAAGTGGCAGATGGACTTCAACGAGGATAAATGCGTAGTCGTCCATTTTGGCAGAACCAACGGGATGAACGAGTACACTATCAGGGGCAGAAGTCTGAGTAGTGTTGAAGAGCAGAAGGATCTAGGGGTCCTGGTGCACACGACTCTTAAATCGGCCTCGCAGGTGGAGGAGGTGGTCAAGAAGGCGTATGGTGTACTGGCCTTCATTAATCGAGGGATCGAGTTTAGGAGTCGGGAGGTAATGCTGCAACTTTATAAGACCCTTGTCAGGCCTTATTTAGAGTATTGTGCGCAGTTCTGGTCGCCTCACTATAGGAAAGATGTAGAAGCAATTGAGAGGGTACAGAGGAGATTTACAAGGATGTTGCCTGGACTGGGAGGCATGCCTTATGAAGTTAGGTTGAGGAAGCTGGGACTCTTTTCCCTGGAGAAACAAAGGTTGAGAGGCGACCTGATAGAAGTTTACAAGATGTTGAGAGGAATAGATAGGGCGAACTCTCAGAGGCTATTTTCCCGGGCTGAAATGGTTGCCACGAGAGGACACAGATTTAAGGTACAGGGAGGGAAGTTCAGAAGTGATGTTAGGGGTAAGTTTTTCACTCAGAGAGTGGTGACTGAATGGAATCGGCTGCCGTCAATGGTGGTGGAGGCGAACTCGCTGGGGTATTTTAAAAGACTTCTGGATGAGTATATGGGGTTTAATGAGATTGAGGGTTATAGATAGGTCTGTAGGTTGGTAGGTGTTGATGTGGTCGGCGCAACTCGTGGGCCGAAGGGCCTGTTTGTGCTGTAGTGTTCTATGCTCTATGTTCTATGATATTCCTCCTAGGATTGAACTCGCGTGCAACATCAATTAGCAAACAGAGGGGTCACTTTTGTTTTCCTTTCGCCTTTCGTGATAAGTGACATATTTCTGCCTGTCACACAATCCAAATCTACCTTCTGTTGGGAAGGGTCAAGCTCAAAATAATTTACTGCGTCTCATTGACATAACATGTTATTCCAACTTCGTTGGTGAATTCATGTGTCGGCTCTGAATCTACAACATGGCTAACACAGATATCTTAGCAGAGATAGAAGCAAGATTGGCATTTAGGTTATCACCATTGCTGTGAATATTGTTTTAGGGATATTTATATTTTTTTTAATTTTCGTACAATCATGAGTATATTGAACACAAACAATGATCCATGTTCTTTTTTGGGGTCTTCATACCTGTACGAGTTTTTTTTTATACTCCTGTTCCAGCTGTTCATTTGGATTATGTTCATTTCATTATGCTGTCTCACTTCCTCTTGTCATCTCGTGGATTATTTTGTCGCAGGACGGCACTTCAGCAACATTATTAGCATTTGTCACAAATGTTGCATTCTCTACATATTTTCAAAACTTTTCAGACACAACGTTTTGATATATTTAGCATAATGTCCGAATGACTTTCTGGTTGATATACACTTTTTCAAAAGAATGACCTCGGCCATTGATCAGTGCCGGGAATTTAGGAATATCAAGACTTCACCTGTATTTATAACGTTGTATTAATGTATATTTTCATAGGTTTTTTCTCCCACTTAGTTAAAAAATCATAATTCCCTAATCCCTTTTTTTTTTCTGGTTGTATCTTAGCTTGCAATAATTTCTTCTCAATTCTCAGACGGCAAGCCACTGCAAATCATATCAAATTAAATGTATTTTGCTTTACATTTGTATTTCTTATCGCAACAGTTCAACGGATTTGGGCTCTGACGCTTCCAATCTGTTCTGTCTCTTTCATCCCTCCCCCGCCCCCCAAACACCTCTCCCTCTGCGTTGCCTCCTTGAGAACCAGCTGCCGCATCCCTTAGCCAGTCGTACCCGCATGCCGCAAACCCACACCAGGTATTTCCCTCTGTCTGCGTTTTAACTCCATGAGTCTCGCTGTATCGCCATCCCAGACTTTCATGACTGTCTTTCCCCATCCCTCATGCCTGATTTTGAACTCGAGGTTTTATTTCCAGCGCTATGTCCTTTCTTTCTCCGGAATACCCTTTCATGCCAATCTCCCTTTCGTTTTCTGATTGCCTTCGCTACGTGACAATGTGGTGCTCTCACTTTTCTTGGATGCTTTCCTAGCGGAAAGTTCTTTCTCTGTTTATTTTTTTTTCCTGGCAAAGTGTTCTGTGGATCTTTTAACCCACGTTCATTCGTATTAAACAACCCAACTCTTCACATCTTCTCCCACCATGCACCCTATTTCGTCCACAGTTCAGAGCACGTGGCGTATGTAAAAAAGTGTTCCATCTTTTTGGGACACGTATTATTATTTTTTCATTACACCTGTTCTCCACAAACACTCAACGTGATAGAGGCGAGTAAGCTTACAGCACTAAAGGCCTGACTGGTGCTCCTCTAACTAATTGAGGTGGTCAATATGAACACATAGACATCTCAAATTATGAGTCTTGACGTGTTGCCAGCAGACAATGATGTTATCCTTCTCACAGCACCAAAATATGTTGATGGATGTTTTCCTCTCGAAACTATTTATTGTTAAACTTAAGTTTAAGTTAAACTCAAGAAACACAACGTACTGAATTTATGACGTGACTTCATTTAATCAAACAATCAAATGGGATAATGGCATTCGTTAGCCCAACACTCAATTGTCGAATGAGCGAAGCCACACATACTTTGAAGAAGCACATCCCCATGAAGGCAAGTATGCATTTACGAAATAATATTGGTCACGTTTCAGCTGGGCATTATCGAATAAGAGTATATTAAATCAGTCAATAATCTCACTGTCATTCACGGCAGCCAGTGATAAATCACATCTTGACCTCACACACGTTAACTCTCTGAGTATGGACAGGCAGTTGTGGTAATGTTTCCTAACTATTTGAAATGTCTTGACACTCGCCCGACCATGAGAAATAACTTATGGCTACCTCGCATTCCTGTTATCAGCACGGAGCTGCATAGCTCTATTCGTAAAATTGGCATAGGTTGCCAGTTTGTTCCCGACAACTGCTGCTAATGTAGCATTCATTCAGTAGAAATATTCTTCTCTGAAACGCGTGCTATCATTTGCCCCATCTATCCACTGGACTTTTCCATTGGCTGAATCTTTTGCAAAATGTAATGAAAAACAAATTGCATCCAGTTTATTAATCCAACATATATGGTTTAAATAAGAAATACGCGTTATTCATATAGAGCTGTCGTCCTGAACTACAACAAAACTTTCAGCGTTCTTCGTAGCCTAAGATTATTCAATGTTAAGCCAGTTTTGTATCAGTCTTTCGAAACCATGGATCTGTGTTTTATTAAACTAAATAGCCCCTGTATCTCAGCTATTAAAAAAAAAAATCCAATTTCTGAATTCCTCGACATTAGTCGCTTAAATTAAATGAAAAAAAGAAACAATTCAGAACAAGTTATATCGGCGGGGCAGACCCGAAGGGCTAGATGGCCTACTCCTGCTCCGATTTCTTATGTTCTTATGTTATATCACTCTTGTAAAACTAACATATCTATTGAAGGGAAAGGGTTAATGAATTTAACGCATTTTCTACCCAGCATATATAACAAACATAACAATTCGTCATCACTGAACTGCTTAAAGTTATACTGTTCCTGGAATCAATATAAATTATTTATTCATATTTCCCTTACTTTTTCATATCTTTTGTTCTTTACCTTTCATTCCTATAAAGACAGATAGCCAAATACGAATGATATTTATCAGACATTCCAAACCTTACCTGTTTGTGCTAACTGAATATTTTTTAAAAAACTGCAGTTCACCGGCTCACAATTGCGTCTGGAAGATTGCGATACTAGCTTTTTTAACAGGAAGAATCCTGCTGGGACAGCCGCAACTGCTCGAGTAAGTTCAAGATAAGAGATGCCGAAGCAGACAGACGTGTTCCGGGTCGTGATTCGACAGAAGATTATCTCATGACTGCAGCTGCCAGGTGGAATGTGAGTCCTTGTTTAATCAGAAGTTTGCATTGTGACCAAATTCGGATGACCTGCGTTCCTAAATGGAATCTAGACTTTGTATCGTGATTGATGCTGGGACTCATGATGTACAAATACGCACTTGTATTTGTGTGCAATGAGAAGCCCGGTAAACCACTGTTAGGACCAGGTTTCTAAAAAAAACCTTTTGAAATAAACACTTATTGTGTTTTGTTTCACTAACAGTCTCAGAAATGTTTTTTTAACTAGAACCCGGGATTCTTTTTGTGGCCTCGGTTGAATGGCCACAACCGAAGCATCAGAATACTGAACTTAATAGGGTGAGTCAAACGATAGTGGGAGATCGTCTGTGAAGAGAGAGTGGGGGCTCTTTCGGGGACACCACCAATGATGACTGACAACCAGTGACAGCCAATCAGGAGTGAAGAAAGTCTGGAGTCTCTGATGAGATACTCTAAGAGTGTGACAGAGATCCGAACTGTTGTGATTTTGAACTAGGTGTGGCGATTGGAGAAAGATGCCTAGTGTGTGATGTTCAAACGTGATTAACAAGGAGACTGTCTGAGTTATTGTAAGAGTAAAAGGAAAAATTAGCTTAATGGTGTAAGCTCAATAGGGTAAGCTTATGAGTATAAGCCAAGGTACGAGGGCACTGATCACCCCTGGTAAGGATCACCGGACTCTAATCAGATCAATCTAGGAGGCGAGAGAGAGAAGGAAGAAATGGAGATTCCAAGTTGTGAGTATAAAACTTATCAGAATTAGAGCGGGATCACAAGGACAGTGGGGACCCCCGGGATCCCTGATAAATGAATATATAACTGTGAGGGAAAAGAACTCAATAAACAGATGATAAAAGGGGGGTGGGACTCATCTCACCCGTTAGACAAACAACAGAAATGGTTGGATGTAGAAAAAGAAAAGACAGAACTAATAAAATTGGAGTTCTCTTCGTTCACCAATTTGCTGGATTAATTGAATAAGTCTTAGCCTCGGGAAAGAAATTGGCTTTTGATAAAGCAAAACTTAAGATGTTGGAATCACGCAATAGAGAACTAGGAACGAGAAACCGAATTTTAGAGGACCCCTGTTGTGGATCCTTGCCTCCCTATGATTGGCCATAACACCCATGGGACCCGTAGGAGACCTCAATCCCAATGAGGAAGAGGTCTATGATCCCGTTCCCATAACACATGCGGGACATTACAGAATCCCACTACCCTTTACCTCCGGTGAAAAACAACAAGTTTTGGCATCCCTGGTTAGGGTCCAGTCCCAGAATAACAATAACAAATTTTCGGCAGAACTGGACACCATTTGAATTGGACACAAGGGCCATTTAGAGGAAGGGGTGAAGGAGACTCCATATATGGAAGCAACTCTTGAGTATAGCAGGAATGTCTGGGAATGCCTGAAACAGCCCGAATAGACTTTATTTTTGAGTCTTTAGTACCCAGAACTATGATGAATTACTGGAAGGCTGAAGCAACAGCAAATAGCCGTAACTAATGGGATCAAGCCTAAGGAAACTTGTCATAATTGTGGGAATCCAGAACGTTTAAATTATGAAGGAACTGATGGAAGAGGGGTCCTACAGAAGACCACTCGTGCCACTAACTCCCCGATTTGGTGGTTCTCCATACGGGACTTAGGATTAACCATTCATTATAAAATTTAAAATAAATAACTCCTAAAAATCATCCTATTGTGGCCCGCCTCTCCATCATCTTAAACGAATTGTCACCATCCCATGAGATTTTTTAACAGATTTTTAACACTGTCAATGGTTTTGGTCCACCTCTTGATTTTTTTTTAATTCACAGTAGGCGATACACAGTATACATGGACTAGGCTCCCTCAGGGATTCCATAATAACCCGTCTAGATTTCACCGGATAATGAGTAAGATACTGGAACAAATGGAGATCCCCGAGGGGAGCACAATTTTGCCGTGTGTTGATGACATCCTGATAGCGTCTGAAATAAAAGCAGAACATTAGACGTCACCATACTCAGACTTGAAGATCTTGGAAGATCGAGGACTGAAGGCAAACCCAGAAAAGGATCCAAATAGAAAACCTACCGGTATTGAAGTTGGGACGTTTAATATGCAAAGGGACCAAGGTTATGTCCGTAAACAGGAAAACGGTGATTCAACAAATGCCAAGTCACGTAACCTTCCGAGGAGTGATGTCAGTTTTGAGATTGTTTAATTACAGCCACAACTTCATACCTGAATATGCCAAATTAGTTGAACAAATCCAACGGCAGTTAAACGGGCGGAAGCCCGTTTTGGAATCTGTGAAGTGGTGATCAGAACAAGAAGAGGCGAATAGTAACTTATAGGTAGGATTAATGTTGGCCCCAAGACTTGGGTTACGAGATGTCATTAAAGATTTTCATATCTATTGAAACAATGAAGGCGGGTTCTATTCAACAGTGGTGGCCCAAGTCCATGAGGACAAACAACTGCTGGTGGGTTATTATTGCACGACATAGGGCCCCGTGTTAACCCGGTTACCCAGATGTATAGCCGCAATAGTTTGTGCAGCATGGGCATGGGCTGTATAGGTCAGCGAGTCCATTGCAGTACTGGGAAACGTAGTCTTGAACACCAAACATACATTCGTGGAAATGTTAACGACTAGAAAATTACGGTCTGTTTCAAATATGAGAAGGGCGAAGTGGGAGGCAGTATATGTCACCCCTTCAAAGTCCATCACCATCGTACAAGACATATGAGAGAACCCCGCCAAAGCAATGTTAAGTGAGGGGAAACCACACATGTATGGGGATGAAGAGATAGAGGAAAGTAAAATGAAGGATCTGCACTTGGAGGCACTGGAGGAGACCCTGTTTGTGGATAGGTACGGAATTATATAGACGGATCACCACGAACGGGTGGGAGGTGTTAAACACGGACTAACAGGTGGTCAGGGTTGGAAGGATAGAGGGAGGTATGTCAGCACAAGTAGGGTTAGTGGCCTTGACCAAGCTTTTTCCAAAGCGGTGGGTAGAAGAGTCAACATTTACACCAACAATAGATATGCATTTTGATTTTTGCATGACAATATGACCGTTTGGGGCAGAAGGGAATTCATTACAACCGGGGGCGGGGGCGCACTCCAGTCAAGAATGGGCAGATAATCAAAGCCTTATTGAGGCCAGTGAGCTCACATTGGAAACCTTGGTGCTGATAGTAAAGGCATACAAAAAAAAAGCAGAAAAGCAAAGCTCTGAATGGTATTTTTTTTAAGGGAAACCAGACAGCCGTTAAAGCGACACAATCAGTTTTAGAAACGGGAGAAGTGCAAGCTGTGTCCACTGCCTCGGTTGAAGTTGAACCCCTGATAAACTTATCGCAGCTACAGGGTGGCGCAACTGAAGAGGAACAAGCAAGATGGGAAGTTCAAGGAGCTACACCCGAGGAAAAGAGTGTATGAAAGTTAAACGATAGAGTTTTGGCGCCTGAATGTATCTATCACACCCTGATGCGGTTCTAAAATTTTGAGACAAAGCGACTATTTTCTCACCTTGCTAGGGAAATATTATAAAATAACCAGCAAGTTGGAAATTTGATTAGAGGGTATCCAATGTTGACCTAATACTTTGAGTAGTTTTTTTGTATTTCAATGTATTTGTTTGGTCTGGTTACTCGTCAAACGCAGGTGATTGTTATTGTATTAGATCGATAGCAGGAGTTGTTAAAGCATTGTGTTCTTATGGAGTATTGATTGCGGCAATAAATACAATGTGTTATGCTTTGGATTAACTTCAAAGGGGCTGAGGTAGTTTTAAAACTGTTAGAACTTAAGTACAAGATTTCTTGAATTTACTTCTGTTTTCCAATTAAATTACAGTTTGAAAGAAAGAAGTGTGAAGACGACTGTCTTACTCTTTTCTTTTTTAAATTTTCTTTGAATGTTTTAGAATGTTGGATTTGAGAAAAAGATAATGTGGGATGCATGTTGGAAACTTCCATGGTGTCTGTGTGTGTTTAATAACGTGGTTGTGTGTTTTTTTTGTTGGCTTTATTTCTTTTTAATATTCTTCCCCTAATTATGATTTCACAACAGTGGGTCTGATACAGAGTTAAATAAAATTGGAAAGTAAACTGAAATTTCAAGTCTAAAGTAAATAAACTGAAGTTTGCAACAATTATTTTGAATGTTAAATAATACTGGGTTCAAATTTTGTTAAGAAAGTATTTAAAACTTGACAGCCACCATGTGTTCCTCCCTTTGTCTTGAAAATAAAAAAAGAGACTAAATTAATTAATTTGAATCATGAATAACAAGTCTAGTAGTTTCAAGACTCCAAGCTCGTTTATGAGTACATAGTCATAATTGAAAGTTGCAGACTTTGGCTTATTCAGATTTTGTCATTAATAACTTTCGAATTAAAGGGAGTAGTTGGGCTTAAGTGTTACAGTTTCTGGCGTTTAATTACTAGAATAAATTAAGTGCACAAAATAACAAACTTAAAAGTTTAATTTTGACAAACAAATGGTGATGGAAAGAGAGTCTGCATGGGTTTTGTGTTTCATCGATGGATGCATTGAAATATACTCTCACTTTATGATGTAACCATCCGGATGTGACATAATTTTTCAAAACACTATCTATTTGTATTGTTACTTTCCTATACTGAGTAAATGTTACCTGTGGCAATCCTCATGTTGAAATGTAAAGTTTGTTCGGTTCAAGGCGTGTAAACGCTAATAAATTGAGAGTTATTTTTCCTGAAAAGCTACGGGCTCTGGTGAGTTTCAATGACTTTACAATAGACGACAGGATGTTTCCTGTACTTAATTATTCGAGGGTACAAGATATAAAACGCTTGAAAGGGGACAAATAAGCCATTTGTGCGCATCATGTTGTTCGTCAATGAATTGGGAAACTGGACGGAATAGTTCGTTAAAAGGTAGAAAATAGTTTGAATTACATTTAAATTATACTTTGGTTACATTGTGTTAATTGGTTCATAGACGAACATAGTATGTGTGTGAAAGAAGGTGATACATTTTGAGCGGTGAACGTGGAAATTTAAATCTAAAATGGTAACTGTGACAAAATGTGCTTATTATGCAAACTGGGATCATTTTTAAATAACAAATACCGTGGAGAATTAAACATAAATCTTCAGAACTTTTGGATGCATGAACCCCCGAGAATTCAAATTGAAACGTTATTTCCGTTTGCTTCTAGAACATAGAACATTACAGCACAAACAGGCCCTTCGGCCCTCGAGTTGCGCCGATCGCATCAACCCCACCAGTCTATAGACCTATCTATAACCCCCAATTCTATATCAATGATTTATTATTGTCCTGTGCGTCGCTGATAACTTAAAATGGTCTTTAGGATATGTGATTACTTGTATTTGTAGTGTCTTGTTGTCTGTAACATCTGAAATGTCAATATGGTATAGGAATGCATTATCATTGTGCACGCCAATTCCTGGACCTCCCTTGACTGTTGGGTGACTGGGGAATTCCTAACAGACACTGGTCCAGATTTTGCGATTCATCACACTTCGCGTTCAGAATCAAAGAAACAATTGTGGTCAAACGGGCCATCTAAAATGACGATTTCTAAAGAACTCTGGGACAATTGAAGATAAGAACATAAGAAATAGGAGAAGGAGTAGGCCATCTAGCCCTTCGGGCCTGCCCCGCCATTCAATAAAATCATGGCTGAGCTGTCGTACCTCAATTCCACATTCCCACCCTTTCCCCATAACCCATAATCCCCTCGTTTATCAAAAAAACATCAACACGCGTCTTAAAAATATTTAGCGAGGCAGCCATCTCAACGGGCATAAAATTCCAGAGATTCACCACCCTTTGAGTGAAGAAGTTCCTCCCCAACTCCGTTCTAAACCGCGCCCCCCCCCCCCCCCTTTATCTTGAGGCTGTGCCCCCTAGTCCTATTGTCCTTTCTGAGCGGGAAGAGTCTCTCCACTTGTATCCTATCCATCCCATTCATCATCTTATATGTCTGAATGAGATCTCCCTTCATTCTTCTAAACTTTAACGAGTACAAGCCTAGTTTATTCAGCCTCTCCTCACAGCTCAAGCCCCTCAACTCCAGTATCAGCCTAGCAAACCACTTCTGCACTCCCTCCAAGGCCAAAATATCCTTGCGTAAGTACGGCGACCAAAACTGCACACAGTATTCCAGCTGCGGCCTCACCAATGCCCTATACAGCCGCAGCAAGACCTCCCTACTTTTATATTCAATCCCCCTTGCTATGAAGGCCAGCATCCCATTCGCCTTCCTGACCACCTGCTGCACGTGCAGGCTGGGTTTTAACCTATAACAATATCCTATAACAATATCTCCGCGCAATTTGATGTTCCCCCAATCTTGGTGTCATCAGCAAATTTCGACACCATACACTCGGTTTCCTCCTCCAGATCATCCATGTAAATGGTAAATAGCTGAGGCCCCAGCACCGACCCCTGGGCCACTCCACTAGTTACGAACCGCCAATCCGAATAGCACCCATTAACCCCCATTCTCTGCCTCCTATTTGACAACCAATCCTCTATCCACGCTAACACCCTACCCCCAACTCCATACCTCCTTACCTTCTGCAATAACCTCTTGTGAGTTACCTTGTCAAACGCCTTCTGAAAATTGGGCAAGAATTAAAATGGCAAGCTGTAGTTTGAAGACGGAGGCCAACAGGCTGCAAACCTGAAGAAGGAGCAAGTCCTGATTGATTAATTGGCAATGGCCAGAAGGTGCTTGAAACACGACGACTAATATCTTTCTCTGACCCCACAAACGAGCTAGAACAATGGTGACCATCACGACCGACGAGCAACATGAGGAAAACCACCAAATCTGAGAAGGAAGGAAGGGAGAAAAGAGCCAGAGTGTCAGGCCAAACCAAAGAACTAGACTGTGCAGAGGATGACCAAGACCAACATGTGGATAAAGGCCAGTGTTTGAGTGCTTGCCAGTCATGCAGGGTCAAATCAAGGTTTCAAATTGGACTTGAACTTTAATGTTTTGCTATAAGATACCTTATTGTTGGTTGATTGAGTGATAATTGAATTTTATGGGCATAAAGTACACAAGTTGTCCTTTGTTTATTTTTGTTAACGGCAAGTAGATCCACAGCCTGGTAACATTTGGCACTGAATTGGTCATGGGGCCATGCTTGGGACTGGCCCTAACCATAAAGGGGGGATTGAAGTAGGGAAAGGGTTAATGATTTTAATGCATTTTGCACCTAGCCTATATTGCAAACATAATCCTTCCTCATGGCTGATCTCCTTAAGATTGTAATGTTCCTGACATCAATGTAAATTATTAATTCATGTTTTCCTTCCTTGTTCATGTCTTACATTCTTAGTTTTCATCTCCATGCAGACAGATAGCCAATTATGAATGTTAATTAGCCGATGTTGTAAACCTTACCCTCTTGTGCTAATCGTTAAACGACCACCCAAGTTACTTCAAGGAAGGAGATGCCAACACCACCAGGAGTGTTGTGGTGCATGATGGGACCAAAGGTTATATTGTGACAGCAGCTGGCGTGTGGGCTGTAAGTCTTGGTTGAATCGAGAGTTTGCATCGTCGTCAAAGTAGGAAAACCTGCGGTCCTGACTGGAATTAGGAATTGGTGTCGTGATTGATGCTGGGACTCATGATGTATGAATACCCATTTGTATTTGTGTTCAATGAGAAGCCTGGCAAACCATTGATAGGACAGGATTCTCCCAAAAGTTTTGAAATAAATACTTGCTGTATTTTGACTCGCTAACTGTCTCAGAGGTGTTTTTTTTTTCACCTATAACAATATCCTATTTAAGTCTTCCTTCTCTATCAACATAATATTTGATTATACTATCATGACACACATCTGAGTTTTCCTTCAACATTGTGCTGTTATCAAATGTTTCTACTCAGTAGATCTTCTTTTAATTTGATGAGTCACACAAAAGCATGATTTAAAACTTTACCTACCATTGGTCAGAATAACAATGTGTTTCCTCCACTCACAAAAGTACGAAAGAATTGATGTCCATTTTCTTTTCTTTTTCACAGCTGGTACCACATTGAAATGTTGCCTCGCCAACTCACTCACGTTTTTACCCCTAATGTAAGACACATAGTCGAACAATATAGTCTCTGAATGCAAACTCCAAAAATTGTGTGTGGTCATCAACATTTTCGATTTATCTCATTACAACAAATCAATTCCAGTTGATACATGACCTACATCAATAATTGCAAAAAACAAACAAACGGAAAGAGCATATGTATTTCATTGCTTGCAATCCTCTGGACAATTCTGACCACAGGAACACAATTGCTTTAGCTATTTTTCCAATGAGTCCCGTGATTCTGGATGATGCATACTTGATTTGAATTACCGCACTGCAACACTATCCATAACATTCGAACAAAAGTGTGAAACTTAGCATGATTGTATTTTTGCTGGCATTCCGTATCTAGCAAGAACAATAAAACTCTGCTGAAATCAATGTAGTATTAAGATTGCATAGCACAATATCCTCGGGTGATAGAGCAAACTGTGGTAGGTAAAATGTTAGAAACCGTCATTAAGGAGGAAATAGCGAGGCATCTTGAGGGGAATTGCTTGATAGGGCGGACGCAATACGGTTTCATTAAAGGGAAGTCGTGTCTGACAAATTTACTGGAGTTCTATGAGGATGTGTCTAGGGCAGTGGATAGAGGAGAGCCGGTGGATGTGGTCTTTCTGGATTTTCAGAAGGCGTTTGACAAGGTACCTCACAAGAGGTTATTGCAGAAGGTCAGAGGACATGGAGTTGGGGGTAGGGTGTTAGCGTGGATAGAGGATTGGTTGTCAAATAGGAGGCAGAGAGTGGGGGTCAATGGATGCTATTCGGATTGGCGGTTGGTGACTAGTGGGGTGCCCCAGGGGTCGGTGCTGGGGCCTCAGCTTTTTACCATTTATGTAGATGATCTGGAGGAGGGAACCGAGTGCAGGGTGTCGAAATTTGCTGATGACACCAAGATTGGGGGAAAGGCAAATTGTGCGGAGGGTGTGGAGAGTCTGCAGAAGGATCTAGATAGGCTGGGCGAATGGGCCAGGAAATGGCAAATGGAATTTAATGTTGGCAAGTGTGAGGTGGTCCAACTTGGTAGGAGGAATGGTAGGAAGGACTATTACTTACGGGGCGAAAAACGGCAGCAGGCGACGGTGCAGAGGGACCTCGGGGTCCTTGTGCATGAGTCGCAAAAACCCAGCTTGCAGGTGCAGCAGGTGGTCAGGAAGGCGAATGGGATGCTGGCCTTCATAGCGAGGGGGATTGAATATAAAAGTAGGGAGGTCTTGCTGCAGCTGTATAGGGCATTGGTGAGGCCGCAGCTGGAGTGCTGTGTGCAGTTTTGGGCGCCGCACCTGCGCAAGGATATTTTGGCCCTGGAGGGAGTGCAGAGGAGGTTTACTCGGCTGATACCGGAGTTGAGGGGATTGAGCTATGAGGAGAGGCTGAATAAACTAGGCTTGTACTCGTTAGAGTTTAGAAGAATGAGGGGAGATCTCATTGAGACGTATAAGATGATGAATGGGATGGATAGGATAGAGGTGGAGAGACTCTTCCCGCTCAAAAAAGACAGTAGGACTAGGTGGCACAGCCTCAAGATAAAGGGGGGGGGGGCGGTTTAGAACAGAGTTGAGGAGGAACTTCTTCACTCAAAGGGTGGTGAATCTCTGGAATTCTCTGCCCGTTGAAGTGGTGGAGGCTGCCTCGCTAAATATGTTTAAGAAACGGGTTGATGGGTTTTTGATAAGAGAAGGGATTAAGGGTTATGGGGAGAGGGCGGGAAGGTGGAGCTGAGTCACGACAGATCAGCCATGATCTTATTGAATGGCGGGGCAGGCTCGAAGGGCCAGATGGCCTACTCCTGCTCCTATTTCTTATGTTCTTATGTTCTTAAACGCATTCATTGTAATCACAACAAAATTCCTTTTGCTGTTGGGTCCAACACAATCAAGAATGACCATACTAAAGCTATTCTTCAAATGCTGGAATTTGTATTAAGTGTGTTGGCTTGACTACCGCTTGAAATGTTCTTATTAACTGACATTTGGGAATGCCAGGCACACTCCAACGACATGATTACGCAGTCCAGGGCAACAAGCATAGTTTTTCGAATTTTCCTTATTCCAATGCGAACTCATGCTCTCCCTGCAAAAATGACAATTTGATCATCCAAAAGTAGTATAGCTTAAAGAACTCCCGTCCGCTTTTCATCGGCTTAAATAGCTAAGCATCTAGAGTTTGTCTTTAAGATGTCATTTTTAATGTCGTAACAACCTGATGTAAACCCCACGTTTTCTTCTGCCTCAGCTTTCTGTTACAACGGTTTGATCTCGCACACTTCGCTTATCATTTGACCAATTTTCTTGACTAAGGATATCCACTTCGTCCTCCACGTGCATTTGTAATTTTTCAACCACCTGGTCAGATGTTGGTTTTGGTAACTGATTTTAAACCTCTTCATACTTACTACTAGAATAATCCGCCTGTCTCAACTTATGGTTTTGTCACAATTTCAGGAAAAAAATCCAGTATATATTTTCTGTGGCAACACAATTGTTCGAGTTTCCACTGCTATTATTCTATGACAGTGGGCGTCACTTCAAGATAGAGCCCGGCAATATCGTTACTTTGGACGAACAGTATCGCTGAAAGATATCAATTTGACTTTGACCACCGTGCTCTACACTCTACCGGAAATTCCAACCTTATGTTATATAATTGAATACTACTCTTTCCACCATATTTCCATATGTCATCACCTTTCCTGCCAACAACACTTCTCCCCTTTTCTCGTTAATTGTCCTGTTTCTCGCTTTTATAAGAAGTAAACATCGACAAAATTTCTCCTTCGTCAATTGGGAAATACTTACACAGCAAGCAACATAAGTAGATTCAGATTTAACAGGCATTGACACATCACTGTAATGAGATTAGATTTCAGTTATTTACAGTCAAAGATCATGCAGCCGAACTTTAACGAAAAAATAATTGTAATGATTTTAGAAGTCGCTGCAGCGAAAATATCTCATCAATGTCACATATATTTGTCAATTATTATGATATTTACGTGATTTCAGAACTGAGGACCATCAAAGGGAAATTAAAAGATGCAGGTAAGACAACCAAGTTTTTTGAGATCATTAAAAATTTATTCAAATCATATCAGTAAGTTTAAACATAGTTTCGCCGTCGGATATCATTGCTGGTTACGCGGGGCACCACGTGTGCATTGACCTCATTAAAATTACTTTCATGAATTTGCGTCCAGGCTAACAATTGATGCAGTAAACTTGTGCAGAAATGTTGTTTGGAAATTTACAATACGTGCTGTTTCTGCATTAAAAGAGAACAAGCTTGACGAATCACAGACAGGTAAACGGACAGTGTGTGTATATTAAATGGTGCAATGGTCTAATATATTCTGGCTGACATTTCGAGTGCCAAAATTTGTCTCACATGAATATGCAAATGCCAGAGGGACAGGAATCAATGGCAGGCGGAAGAGATTAGTTTAATTTTGTGTCATGTTTGGCACAACATCGTGGAAGGAAGGGCTTACCCCTGTCCTGAAGGGTGTTGTGTTTCATATCGTTGCATTTTTTTTTAATTGACTCTCAATTGCAGAAGACAAAGAAAGGTAGAAACGGGACAGTGAGTAACATTTTGCAGCTTGCAGACGAAACTCCACATATACAGATTAGAGGGTCTGGGTAGGCATCAAATGTATTCGCACAGCATCAAAGATTCCTCTGAATCTTACCTCACATCACAACATGGAAGTCAATTAAGTTGTTTATGCACAAGCTGCATATGATTTATGTTAATACATCATAGCTGCCATAACGGAATTATTTTAGGCATAAATTAAGAAATGTTGTGGATAAATTTGAGCAAAAGAATCCCACAACTGAGCAATGCTGGTGGATAAACATCTATGGTACACTGCCAATGTACAGATCAAAAAGAGAACCCATTGAGCGTGAGAGAAACGAAAACCTTCGGCTAGACACACTTCGCTAACATTTAATTTTCAATAACATCCTTTCGTTATCTTGAAAAGGAATTTGCAAAACAGCAGGTGCGGGTTATTGAATATATAGAACATTGATCATAGAACATTACAACACAGTACAGGCCCTTCGGCCCTCGGTGTTGCGCCGACCAGTGGAACCAATCTAATGACCCTCTAACCTAAAGTATTCCAATGCTATCCATATGCCTATCCACTGACCATTTGAACGCCCTTAAGGTTGGCGAGTCTACGACTGTTGCAGGCAGGGGATTCCACTCTCTTACTACCCTCTGAGTAAAGAACCTACCTCTGGCATCCGTCCTATGACTACCACCCCTTAATGTGAAGCTATGTCCTCTAAATGTTTCATGAATGTTAACCGACTGTGTTTCCTTTTCCCCTGTATTCCTCTGTACTGACGAGAGCGTGTCTTACTCTAGTGCCTTGAGGGGTGCTCATCGGACTTAGAAACGCAAATAATTGCTCCACGATTCAATTTTTGCAACAAAAAAATGCTACAAATTAAATTGAAAGAATTTCAGTGTTTGGGTCCACAGAGGCTTTCGTGTGGCAATCATGGTGTAGAATTGAGTATAAATGTATTGCAATAGTGTATGGACATAACATTTAGTGTTGCCTCACTAACTGTCCCTTTCTGGTGCAAACTGGTGATAATACCGGTGCATCAGTGATTTTCATATTATGTTTTTTTTGCTGTTTTAATGGATTTGGAAGGAAGTCATTAGAATGAAGCAGCAGAAGGTAATTAATCTTCCACAACAAAATGCCCGAAAATGTTGCATTTCTAACCACAAGTCTTCAAAGAGTTGTGTGCAACTTGAAGTATTTTGGGGACAAATACTTGATAAATATGATGTGAAACAATACACGTTGCGACTTTTTGACCATTGTCGATCTTCCACAGCTGAACGCTGCCGCAATACCATCAGCGGCCTGTATACATTGAATGATGCCACCAGACGCCATGATATCGCTTTTATTGCATCCTTATTCCAAAGTGCATTGATGTCCTTTGAATTTAGTTGCTTCTGTGTCTTTATTTTCCATATCATAAAGACACATTTCTTAATTGTCCTCTCAAGTGAAATGGGACAAAAGATGTGATGCACTTTTGATGGCAATGGAAGCACTTACTTTGTTTGAAAACTTTTTAAGACTCCCTATTCGTGTCCTCCCTAATATTTTGGCATTGCAGTGCAGCCCAGCTGTGTTACATGATTTTACGACTTGTTTCCAAATTGGCTTTCCTGAAGGAAGTGAGAAAGTTGTTGCGGAATTGTCATTGAGTATTTGTAGAATTGGTAAGGCTAAGCCTCAGGAAAAGGATTCAATGGGGCAGACTGGTTTCTCATATTTCAACCCGGTTGTGTATTAAACAAGTAAATCCTGTTTGGCTAAAAAAAAAAGTAAAGTTCACATTAACATGCCTTGAGTTAATTTGGAAATTGTGTAAATCTGATTTAAAAAAAACAATAGGACAGAACAGAATATAATAAAATGTTGAGGTTATATTCAGCCTTTCGAGCATGCAGCGAGAATGCATCCACTCAAATCCCTTCCCCGTAAACAAATAAATAACCATGAAAAGCCCACTGATACGAATGGACAATTTGAAAAGAGCCATCAACCTAATCCCGATAGTATTTGAATTTTGGGAGAAAACTACAGTATGCAACATAAATCCATACAGTCAAGAGACCTGATCAACCATTATTCAGTTCGATCATAACTGAAGAAGGGAACGGGTTAATGAACGTTGTAGTACTTATAGATTTGTGCAAAGCATTGAAAACTTGTTTATGCACCCATGTAAACTTGTATATCAGTTAACTTGTTTTTGCGATCGTGTAGCCTTGTATGCTGGCTAAACAAACTATGGCGATTCTATAACTCCTTATCACACTAGAGGAACAGAACGGAGACAGTCACGGCCTTGAGGGAGCTATGATTACAACGGACCACACAAAGGACGAAACTGCCAAGACAGCGAAAACCACATGATAGTTGGTGAACCATGACAGGCATCCTGAAGAAATGCGGACATGCCTAACGATGGGTACTGGGATGTATAAAGATCTACTCTTACTTGTGTTTTGGGAGAAGTGTGGTGAACAGCTGTAAGGAACAGCGCTTCTCCCAAAAGATTTTGTAATAAAACTATTGTACTTTGAGTCAGGACTAGTCTTAGAAGTATTATTTTACGTCAACAATAAGGACAAAAGCAAGGACAAAACGTTGAAAAGTACAATGTTAAACTGAATTTGCATGTTTTAACTCTCTTATTGGCCCTCAAATAATCTTCATGCCGAAATATCCAGTAATCTGATCAGATCAACTGTCTCCTTTGCAGATATAATAAGCTGCGAACAGTTTGCAGGTACAAAAACAGTAATATATGACTTTTCCAACCCAATGTATATCAAAGAAGCATACCCCCACGTCCATGCCAAAATTATGTTGGGTGGCTTCATCTGAGGCAGTTTAGACTGTTGTGCTGTTATGAGATATACATTGTGGCGATTACATGATGGATGATGATTAATCTTAGATGTCGTAAATCAAAGTTGTTTTTTCAACATTATTGTATGACGTTGGCAAACAAAAAAAAAACACACTCACACAGAATAATGCATTCGAAATCTGTAAACATAACCCCTGACAGTTGAAAGCCAAATCTTCAACACCAATGAGAGATTACAGCATTTTTTTTTTTTACTTGCAGGCAAAGAAGAGTTCTTACATTGGAAAATGGTGTTATTACTAGGTTGCGGGAAATGTATTTGGTTTGGTGGTTTCGGGAAAAAAAAGAGATACTTTTGAAAGCCCCATTTGCTGCCACCGTTTCGTTTGATTGCCATTTTATCTCCGATGTTCACTTCGGACTCGGAAACTTAAAAAATGATCTATTTTCTGCCGTTGGTCCTCAAATGTGTATGTGTCATGACCATTCTCGGATCCATGAAATTGCCTTCCGATTCTTTGGAATTGGCAACAGTTATCATGTGTGTCAATGTATCATGTCAAACTACTATCAGATCGCCCTCTGATTATGCTATATTTTCTGCATCAGAACTAGATAAGACGATCCTCGGTAACATGTGTGTTAATTAGGTGGAATTCCGAACTATCGTTTTGGATTGCCTGGTCGAATGCCACCTTTTTGTAATTGTGCTTCCAGAACAAACAAATACACAGTGCAGGTCCTTGCAATCCTCTGAAGCCATTTCATTTATTTTCCCAAAACTAGAGTGAAATGTTATCATAGAGCGACTGTGTTTTCCTTTTTGAGTGGGAGGTTTATTTTTCCTGATTGAATGGCATGAAACGAATGTTTTTTTTAACGGACCATCACTGCTAACTATTCAGCACCTACAATCCGGTCAAAACCACTGATATTTCAATTGCAGTCAATGAAAATGAAGATCATGCCAGGATTTCGACAAGTGTCTCGACTTGTTCCGGTGCTTACCTTTCATGAAACGGCAGTTGAATCACTTTCGACTTACACCTAATTTGTTTTCTCTTTTTTTAATGTACGTACTTTGCTTTACGTTAGTAACAACTGAAGATTAATTCAAATTAGTTACTAATTTTGAAAAGAGGCTGAGTTCATATCACTGCAATTGATTATCAACTGTCTGGGCCATAGTTGTGTTCTTGCCATTTTACATCATTGTCCTTCTGGTCAAATCCATCCATCAACTTAGTTAACTATTGATATTTAAACATATTTCAAAAGAAATTCGAAGACACCAAATATGCGTTTTAATTTCCTTGATAGAAAATCGCAGACTGACAGGTGATCTGAAAAATAAAGGTCAGCTATATTCATTATTGTTCAGAATTAGTTGTTGTGCCACAGTTCATTGCTTGTATGTACAAATTAGAACAGAGGGGAGAATTCCATTAACTGTAGGAAACTGCCTATTCTAACATAAACACAACTGAAAATGGAGAATAACACAAATAATGCATATTGGATGCTCAATTGTCGCAAAATATACAGAATTGTAACCAAAAACCACTTTTCCAACTTTGTGAAACCACAACTGTACTTTGTCCTAGAAAGACCATGTTATTGATTAGATACAGGATGTAATGTTTTGAAACTATTTAGCAGGTTAATGCCAGATAAAATGATTGTCGTGATGACTCAGAAGTTATTTGGTTGAATAATAATAGAAGTAGCAACTTCATTATGAAAAAAACAAAATAACTGTGCCAACATACTGATGACTTCTTGGAAATATGCCCTTTTAAAAGTTTTATTTATTAGTGTCACGAGTAGGCTTTACTTAACTTACTATGCAATTAACTTACCATGAACATCCCCTTGTCGCGACACTCTAACGCCTGTTTGGGTATACTGAGGGAGAATTCATCTCGAACAATTCATAAACTGTCACGTCTTTTGGAATGCATGAGGAAATTGAAGCAAACGGAGAAAATCCAAGAGGCCACGTAGACTATGCACAGCCCTTACTCCAATACAAAAAAAACGAAACCCATTCCGTTGTCATTGTGAGGCAACATTGCGAATCATTTTGCCACAGCATTTCTCCCCAGGAACGAAAAAAGGAAACTAATCAATGCTGTCCAATTAAGAACATTATATAATCAAAGACGAACCATTTTTTGAATTACGAGCATGTAACGAATATCAGTAATCATCGAGTTGAAACAGTTTGTTATAACGTCTGGTGCGTGAGCAAATATCTGTTTTGGAAATGTCTATTGACCATCATCAGCATTTGCCTATTTGATTAACCATTGGACAAATTTGAATAGACTGATGATTCTAGAGTTAATGCATATATAATTTCTTTTTCAAAACGTTGATCACAATTATTTTGAGTGCAGACCATTTCTCCATTGAAATTAAATATGTAACACTCATGAGAATGTAAGAAATATGACAAATCCAAGACACTTAATATGAAACAGGAGGGATACCTAGTGACTAAGGCGTTACTGCTTTGGATAATTGTTTAAACACAGTCCGAATGAGATACTGATATGAATGTAATGCAAGCAATTGTATCACTCGATTTTAAAGGAGATGGTCAAAAGGAGTGCGTCTTAACATAATTAATATTTGGTGCATCACACGTTTACATCAACATGGCAAAATAAATGAATTTAATATAAAGAACGTAGCCAAAGATGGGCCAGCTTCAGCTTAAGATCATAGGCTGTTTTAATTTAGCACCAATAACGCTGCCAAGCAAACGACGATTCCATCCTCAATGCATTCGTATAATCCTGTTTCCCACTCTGTCCAATGCGATCACATGCTTCTGATGGCTTATCGACCAGAATCCAACAGAATTCTTCAGCTGAGAAATATTCAGTGCAAGGCTTAGGATCAGTACACATATCATGCTCTTTTACTTAATGTCCCTCCGAACCAATAACTGAAAGTTTACAGCCAGTGTGCCTGCAATTTTTATTGTAAATTATTTTAATATCTTTGGAAGCAGGTCATCTAGTCAGGTCGCCTTGTCTATTCAACAATTTGTGTTGATCACTTTGAAACAAATTTAGGCATGGAGTTTCCTCGCCTACTGTAGTGGCGTTTGCAGTCTTCGCAATAGTACGGTTTGGAATTACATATTCGGGTATTTCTTCTGACATGCCCCTGGCTCCCTTTTGAAATTGCATTCTCAGTCAATGTACAGTACTTATCCGCCGTACAGTAACAATTTAAAATGCATTACCAATGAGGGTTCCGCTTTCAGCTGGCAGTGACGCCTTCTGCCCTGAATCAATTTTCTTCTCTGTATTGTCCATCTTCACATCTGATCCGGAGTTTGAGTATTTTGCTTGGTGTTGTACTGTGTATTCTGCTGGACAACTGACGACACCATATATTTATCTTGTATTAATTTAAAACATCCAATATGGAATAAAGATGACACTCCACTAAGAATGGAAAATTGTCTTCTGAAAGCCTATTTACGATCCGTGACAATGAGACCTATGTAATCTGGCACACGAAGAAGAGTGATCTGACACGAGAAGAACGTCACATTTTTGGTGCACGTCTCTGCTTGCAAGGCTGCACAATACCTTCAGTAGCGTTTTTGGACAAAGATTGGCTCCCGATGAAATTTACAATTGTACATTGAAGGTCAGCCCCTATTTCATACAATAACACACTTTTGCTAACAGAAGGCGGCACCACAATATGTCTGTACTCACCTGACACATTCAATTTTTTGTCTTTTTTTTCATGTATTTGATCACTAAACATACATCACTCACCAGCTTAAGCCAGGCTTTGTTAACATTTCAACATTATTCAATACTATCCGTGCACAAATTTACATTGCAAAACCATTTTTCAACGTATGTTCTGCACTCCATCTTAATTAACTTCAAAACGCGTGCAAACATACACATTGCAAAGACTGCCGAGAACTCTCATGTTGCGAGCAATATATGGTTTCATGTTACTCCTGTCAATTTAGTTTCAACCCGCTGCAATCAAGCACATTTTATTCCACTAAAATAATAGGTGCACAAATTCTACTGTGATGCATACAGTTTCAGTGGAATAGGCAACTGTTCCATCAGAAAATACGTACATTCAACATGAATTTAATATTATTGTCTGGCAGCTTTTCAAAACAGATTCACCGATCAGCTGGATCTTTTTTTTCTACTGGCTAGATCATGCCGTTCAAATCCAGAGATTTGTTTTTCCCAGCATTTTCAACTTCTCCAAACAGTGTGACTCCAAAACAAACCGGAACTGAAGCAAACTCCAACTTTATTTGATTGCATGGGAAATGACATTGAAGTTAACATTTTAAATCTTGTTGACATTCGAAGGTTTTTTTTTTCTCCTCTTTCCCAAAATAGCCAACATATCCTCCGTGGTTCATTAAGATGGACACAGAAAAAAAAAACTCTCTTCTTCTATATCATGTGCATTTTGGCTCTCGGTTCTCCATCCCAAATTACTATTTACACTTCTGAATCATTGTTCCAAACAGAAGTCCTTAGATTGTTGTTGCTTTTGGGCGTGTCCAATATTATAGCCCTTTAAAATTGCTTGATCATTCCTAAATTTTCTGCGGCAATCTACAATTTTGTTGACTCGAAATTTATGTTTGAGGTAATTAATTTTGGCTCAGCGATTCCCACAGAAAAGATCGCTCAATGTGTTGATTTCTTGTTACTGATCAGCAATGATTCCACTGGACACGGAAGCTCGGAAATGCTGAACTCATTCGAAAACCATTGTGCTCAATATTATGAATAGTCGACATTGACCAAGGTGCATATGGACTTTTCATTAACTTGTGTCAGGTGTTTATGCACAGTGATGAGCAAGCGCATTAACAAGTCATCAACAATCAAAAACGTGGGCATTTTTTCTGTCAAAACACGTCATTTCCTCTACTTTAACGTTCTTTCTCTCTGCCTTGTTGGTTTTTTTCTTAATTTTTACCTCGTAATTTAAATTAATGTCCTGGCTGAAACAGAATGATAAAAAAAAGACCGAATGCATTATATTTGTTGCACTATACCATGGCTATGAGCCAAGTGATCTCGCTGACAGAAACAAAAAATATATCCATACCTCCATCTCGTTTTGTTATGCTCGCTAGAAATTTCCCTTTCTTAGAATGTTCACTTGCCGTTATTTCCTGTTTCCACTTGTCTTTTTTTAACCCTCACTATTCGTTTGAACTTGTCAGATCTCATCCATCTATTTGTCGGTTTTCTGGAAGAAAGATTAATCTTTAGTTAATTAATAATTGGTTTTAATACAACGAACAGTAGACAGTTTTTTTTTTCATTTGACTTGATTGAAGATACGAAAAGTTAGGACTTTATATGAAAACGGGCAAAAAGGAAACAGTTTCGAATTTCATGCAGGACTGAGATGTTCACCTGTCATGACTGACATTTCCCATTATATCATGACGGAAAGAGCAAGCAATACCGAACAACGGGTATCAGACATTTAGGAAGTATAGACAGGAAGAAATAGGAGGTGGGGCATCTCAGTTAATAAAGGATAATATCACGGCGGTAGCGAGAGACGATATAGGCTCCAAAGTGCAAAAAACGGAATCGTTGCAGGTGGAGATAAGGAACGGTAAAGGGACAACATCACTGGTGGGTGTGGTCTATTGGCCCCCAAATAATAACTTTGATGTGGGGCGGGCTATAAGCAATCAAATAATGATGCTTGCAAAAACGGAACGGCAATAATCATGGGGGAATTTAACCTACAAATTGATTGGTTGACTCAAGTCGGAACTGGTGGACTTGAGGAAGAGTTCATAGAATGATGTCGGGAGAGTTTCCTTGAACATTATGTTATAGAAACAACGAGGGAGAGAGTTATCTTAGATCTGGTGCTGCGTAACAATGCAGGTAGAATTAGGGAACTGCCTGTGAGGGATCCTCTTGAGACGAGTGATCACAATATGGTTGGATTTCTGATATAGATGAAGGGTGAGAAAGTAGGGTCCCAAACCAGTGCTCTCTGCTTGAACACAGGAGAGTATGATAAGATGAGGGCGGAATTGGCTTATGTAAACTTGGGGCGCAGATTCGTTGATGGGACTGCTGAGGAACAGTGCAGGATTTTTAAGGAGATCTTTTTCACTACTCAGCAAAAATGCATTTTGGTGATAAAGAAGGACTGTAAGAAAAAAGGATAACTAGGGGTGGCTATCAAAGGAAATAAAGGAAAATATTACATTAAATACCGATGCGTACAGAATGGCTAAAATAGTGGGGAATTAGAAGATTGGAAAAGATTAAAAAGAAAACAACAAAGAATCACTAAGGAAGTGATAAACAAAGGAAAGATAGAGTATGCAACTAAACTGACTCTAAACGTAAAACATGATAGTAAACGTTTTTACAAATTTCTAAAGAAGAAGAGAGTGGCTAGGGTGAATGTTGGACCCTTGGAGGACGAGAGGGGGGAAATTAATGGTGGGAAACGAGGAAATGGCTGGGACTTTAATTATTTTTTTGTGTGTGTCAGTATTCACGGTGGAGGACACAAATAGCTTAGTGAATATTGAAGTTAGAGGATTGGTAGGAGATGATATCCTCAATACAATTATTTTTACTAAAGACGTATTGCTTGGTAAACTAATGGGACTGAAGGTGGACAAGTGATCAGTACCGGATGAAATGCATCCCAGGGTACTGAAAGAAATGACAGAAGTAATAACAGATGTGTTTGCCGTTAGGTAGCAGAAAAAAGGCAGGTAACTACAGGCTGGTTGGTTTAACGTCCATAGTTGGGAAAATGCTAGAATCCATCATTAAATAAAAAAACAAACAGCAGGGCACCTAGAAAAGCATGGTTCAATCAAGCAGACACAGCATGGATTCATGAAGGGGAAGTAGTGTTTGATGAATTTACTGGATTTTTATGAAGATGTGACGAGTGTGGCAGACAGAGGGGAAGCGGTGGATGTGTTTTTTTAAAAAATCCAGAGACATTCGATAAGATGCCTCACAAAAGGTTGCTGCAGAATGTCAGTGTACACGGAGTTGTGGGTAAAGTGCTAGCGTGGATTGAGGATTGGTTATCTAACAGGAAGCAGAAAGTTGGAATAAATGGGTGTTTTCATGGTTGGCAGTTGGTGACTTTTGGTGTGCCACAGGGATCGGTGCTGGTGCCTCAACTGATTACCATATATGGACGATCTGGAGGAGACGGCTAAGTGGAGGGTAACAAAATTTGCGGATGACATGAAGATGAGTGGAAAAGCAAATTGTGCGGAGGGCGTGGAATGTCGGCAGAAAAGAACATAAGAAATAGGAGCAGGAGTAGGCCATCTAGCCCTTCGAGCCTGGCCCGCCATTCAATAAGAGCATGGCTGATCTGTCGCTGCTCAGTTTCACATTCCCGCCCTCTCCCCTTAACCCTTAATCCCCTCTCTTATCAAAAACCCATCCAAAACCCGGCGTATTAAAAATATTTAGCGAGGCAGCCTCCACTACTTCAACGGGCAGAGAATTCCAGAGATTCACCACCCTTTCAGTGAAGAAGTTCCTCCTCAACTCCGTTCTAAACCGCCCCCATTTTATCTTGAGGCTGTGCCCCCTAGTCCTACTGTCTTTTTTGAGCGGGAAGAGTCTTTCCCCCTCTATCCTATCCATCCCATTCATCATCTTATACGTCTCAATGAGATCTCCCCTCATTCTTCTAAACTCTAACGAGCACAATCCCAGTTTATTCAGCCTCTTCTCATAGTTCAACCACCTCAACTCCGGTATCAGCCTAGTAAACCTCCTCTGCACTCCCTCCAAGGCCAAAATATCTTTGCGCAGGTGCGGCGCCCAAAACTGCACACAGTACTCCAGCTGCGGCCTCACCATTGCCCGATACAGCTGCAGCAAGACATCCCTACTTTTATATTCAATCCCTCTCGCTATGAAGGCCAGCATCCCTATTGCCTTCCTGACCACCTGCTGCACCTGCAAACTGGGTTTTTGCGACTAATGCACAAGGACCCCGAGGTCCCTCTGCACAGTCGCCTGCTGCAGTTTTTCGCCACGTAAGTAATAGTCCTACCTACTATTCTTCCTACCAAAGTGGACCACCTCACACTTGCCAACATTAAATTCCATTTGCCATTTCCTGGCCCATTCGCCCAACCTATCTAGATCCCTCTGCAGACTCTCCACACCCTCCGCACAATTTGCCGTTCCCCCAATCTTGGTGTCATCAGCAAATTTCGACACCCTACATTCGGTTCCCTCCTACAAATCATCTATATAAATGGTAAAAAGCTGAGGCCCCAGCACCGACCCCTGGGGCACTCCACTAGTCACCATCCGCCAATCCGAATAGCACCCGTTGACCCCCACTCTCTGCCTCCTATTTGACATCCAATCCTCTATCCACGCTAACACCCTACCCCAACTCCATGTCCCTCGATTTTCTGCAATAACCTCTTATGAGGTACTTTGTGAAACGCCTTCTGAAAATCTAGAAAGACCACATCCCCCGGCTCTCCTCTATCCACCGCCCAAGACACATCTTCATAGAACTCCAGTAAATTTGTCAGACACGACTTCCCTTTAATGAAACCGTGCTGCTTCTGCTCTATCGAGCAATTCCCTTCAAAATGCCTCCCAATTTCCTCCTTAATGACAGATTCTAACATTTTACCTACCACAGACGTTAAACTAACCGGCCTATAATTCCCCGCCTTTTGCCTGGCACCCTTCTTAAACAACGGCGTAACATTAGCCGTTTTCCAATCATCCGGCACTTCCTCGGAATCCAGCGACGTCTGGAAAATAACCACCAAGGCATCCACTATCACCTCCGCCATTTCTTTCAGAACCCTCGGATGCATTCCATCCGGTCCTGGGGACTTGTCCACAATCAGCCCCTCCAGTCTGTCGAGCACCGCCTCTCTAGTAACAGTAATGTCATTAAGACCCTCCAGTCCTACCACCTTTCCATCGCTAACACCCGGAAAATTATTCACGTCCTCCTCCGTGAAGACAGAAACAAAAATGTTATTCAATACCATAGCCATATCTCCATCCCCTATCACTAGGTCCCCTTTCTCGTCCTCACATTTGGGTGGGATGGGCTGACTGAGTGGATGAGGATCTGGCAGATGCCGTATAATGTTGGCAAATGTGAAGTTATCCACTTGGGAAGAAATAATAGTAGGATGAAATATTATTTAATTGGTGAGAAGTTGTAGCATCCTCAAGTGCAGAGGTACCTGGAGTCCTTGTGCACGAATCGCCAAAAGTCAGTCTGCAGGTGCAGCAGGTGATCAAGAAGGCGAATGGAACGTTGGCCTCTATCGAGAGGGGAATCGAATATAAAAACAAGGTGGTTTTGCTGCCACTGTACAAGGCACTGGTGAGGCCGCAACTGGATTACTGTGTGCAATTTTAGTCCCCTTATTTGGGAACGGATGTATTGGCCTTTGAGGGAGTAAAGAGAAGGTTCACCAGGCTGATACCGGAGATGAGGGGTTATGTTATGAGGAGAGATCGAGTAGACTGGGCCTGTGCTTGTTGGAATGTAGAAGGCCGGAGGGTGGTGGGATCTTATAGAGACATATAAGGTAATGAACGGGCTGGACAGGGTAGAGGTAGAGGGATTCTTTCCACTAAGAAAGGAAACCAGACCGAGAGGGCACAACCTCAAAATAAGGGAGGTGGGGGGCCGTTGAAGAGGAACTTCTTCTCTCAGAGGGTGGTGAATCTCTGGAATTGTCTGCCCATTGAAGTGGTGGAGGCTACCTCATTGAATATGTTGAAGTCACGGTTAGATAAATTTCTAATCGATAAGAGAATTAAGGGTTATGTGGAGCAGTTGGGAAAGTGGAACTGATCCACTTCAGATCAGCCATGATCTTATTGAATGGTGGGGCAGACTCGAAGGGCTGGATGGCCTAGTCCTGCTCCTTTTTTTATGTTCTTATGTTAACTCTACTGGGGAGGCAGGCTGTCTCTGTTACTTAAAGAAACGACAGTTGTTCGAATGATTGAAACCTAGAGGTCAGTGAATACAATATTACGTAGCCTGCTTTATTCATTGCATTTGACTTGCTGCTGCTAAGCAGAGGATGAAAATATAAGTCCTAGTTCTTCCGTTTCAGAGCAAAAAAAAGTCCCATTCTGGAAAATTGCAACATATAATAGGTCCATGTCCAAATCTTTGTATTCTTTGTATAGTATTTCAACAATGGAAGGATCAAACAGTTTGTTGTTTCTTCATGTGCATGATCGTTTATGTTCCACTATAAACAGGTTGAACACTCCTCCATTCTTCATTCAGGGAAACAAACATTAGTGCGTCTGCAGCATTAGTTTTCAACGGCTTTTGTATGTTGTTTCAACGACTGCTGACTCACTGAACATCATTTCTGCGGGTCCACATGCACCACCCAAAGCATCGTGGTTGAACGTCAAGCTCAGAACCAGCATTTTTTAATGTAAAATTGAAATGTTCTATATACTTAGTTTCGCAATGTGTGTTTCCCAATATTTCCTGCAGTTGTTTTCATATCGTGAAAACCTAAGAAATACTTACTTTGGTAGCAACAACTATTACATGATCAACCTCTCGGCTGGTCTGCAATGTAGGATGTTTCAGTAAGGTGCAATTATCAGATATCATTGACTCGCTCTTATATTATACACTCTGAAAGCAAGGTAAAATTAACCAACTTATTTTCTGTACCGTCAAAACCACTTTGGCAGCAAGCATGTCGTCACAATAAGGGGAACATGCAAGCATTTACAAACATCAAAACGAGTTGTGTTTCCAGACTGATGTATTCCAATCATTTCCTTAATTTCAGAAAAAATGCTCAACGTGAAAGATGAAGGTACTATGATGCAAGTCATTGCGTTAAGTTTAATAAAGACATAATTTGAGTGTTATATTGTTGATAAATTGATGTGACACTTAAGCGAAAATACAATTTCACATGCCTGCAAAGATAAGGCGGGTAAGATCATCTGGATTGTGCTTGTGATAGTTTCCACGAATCTATTCTCTGAATAGTCCGATAATTGTGAATACATCTAGGATTATCTGTCACTTACCTGATAAGTAAGCTGAGACATTTCATGTATAAGCATGATAAAATAATTTCAGCGTGCTATGTTGAACAATGCTGCTGAAATATAAATAGCATGTACTGAATCTGATTGTAGTGCACATCATAGAAGAGAATACAAATTGGTTGTGAAGAAGATTAAGTAATTTCTGAAGCTGAGCTTTCATTGATAGTATCTGATGCCAAGCCGCAAAGCAGGTTTAAGAAATACATGTGGGATAAAATACCTATATCACCCAGATCACAAACTCTTTGTGGTAACGCCATGGCATATTCTGGAATTTAACTTCATGTCATTCATGGAATTGTTGATCAGAGATCTGGTATATGCAAGGTCGCATCAAGCACCAATCTAATGGCTTTGTAGTCTACAAAGGTCATTTTTGTGCTACGTGAATGAAAATTGTCACCCTTCCTGGTTTCTCAGTCATATTATGACGTCGGTGTAAACCATCTGTTTAATACATCCGACAAATTATTCTTCCATGATGACTTAATCTTGATTTTGAATGTCAGCAAATCATGCCTTCCATTCGCACGTGATAAAATGTCCCCTCTTTAGCGAAGATCAATCAAGCGTATACTCCAGTAATTAGCTAGTTATTTTCCAAGCAAGATTTCCCATTGGTCTGCAACTTTTCTGCTATTGATTCGCTAAAACATTGTTTCCTGTAAAACATGTTTTTTGTTATTAGCCACTGGAATTGAGCTCGAAGCATGTCACTGTTACCAGAAGGTCTTACAAGCCAACAGATATATGGCACGACCGAATAACGTGTTGTTTTTTTACTCAGAAGGCACGCAAAGATATGTGTTTTTGACAATCAAAATTATATTCTGACAGGATTATTTTGCAAATATGAATTTCACAAACATGCTCACATGCACACTCGAATATGCACGTTAACACACGCATGCACAAACGCATAAATACACACAGGGGCAAAGGCATCCACAGACGCATGCACACACACACACACACAAACACACACACACACTTACACGGACTGGCATGTATCCTTTTTATTTGTCATGCTGTTTACCGTAAAGCGCCAGTTTATTTATCTGTTAAGCCATTCATTTCACAGGGAAATAGGCAGTACAATGAATTATGCCACTTACCCTTTAGAATACAGCACGTGTTCGTTGTATCCGCATCGTTGCTGATTTACAGTGTTCCAGCTGACATGCCTCTTCTTATGGGTAGTTTTCTTCTTAAGTCAGTCGAAATCTGCATGGTATGGATAATTCAAATCGAAGTCACACGCATAGACCATAGATATGTAGCATTACACCATTTGGTTTTGAACTCTACTCCCATTGCAATTCTCTTCTCTTTGATCCTGCATGTAAAATGATATTGTGCTGATTATTTGGTTGCAACAATTCATTTTATTGAGTGCAGACGCTGTATTTAGATCAAGTGAAAACCAAATTTTGTTCGTCAACCTACTGGAGGCAGATATTTGGGGCTATCGGACTAACAGAGACTTTCCAAAGTTTACACAATGAAAAGCACATGAGTGAGGGTTCTTTGTGTGGAGACGTAACCTTATTGAAACTAATGGCCATAAGGGACTCATCAAAGGGTAATGCAGCTCTGACAAACAACAGAATCAAAAATACATCAATTAGAACATTTTAAACAATCATTCCCACCTTTCAGTGACATGAAATCAATTATCTTCAACATACTCAAATCTACATTAATAATTCTAAAATACTTTTGCCGATCATATTCCACTCCCCAACATATTGTCAATTTATTAGTCCATGAAACGCGGAGGCCTTGGCTTAAATCGCTCAGTCTAGACTTCAAATACAATTTCTCACAATGTTTCTTAATTGTAACTTCCTAACTAGACTAGCTAATGAAACTACACCTGGACACCAGTCCATCTTGTTCGGACAGTAAATAAACAAAATCATGAAATATGATGAAGTGTTCTAAACATTCATTTCAGACAAAATATTAGCTGATAAAACTTCCATACTTCTATGGCTCAAAAAAGTCTTGCAATGTGGCATCATCCTAATGTATCTTTTAGCTGTGATTCTGAGCAGTAAACTGTTTTTGCCCAAAATGCGCAGATCTATCTATCTATCTATCTATCTATCTATCTATCTATCTATCTATCTATCTATCTATCTATCTATCTATCTATCTATCTATCTATCTATCTATCTATCTATCTATCTATCTATCTATCTATCTATCTATCTATCTATCTATCTATCTATCTATCTATCTATCTATCTATCTATCCATCTATCTATCTATCTATCTATCTATCTATCTATCTATCTATCTATCTATCCATTTTTTTTTAAATCACAGCATTCGGTTAAATTGATGTTAAAATGTATATTAGCTAACAAGAAACAGTTTATACATATTAAATCCGGAAATTGATTCAAAAGAGTGAATGTAATTGTAAAATGGATAGATAGATAGATAGATAGATAGATAGATAGATAGATAGATAGATAGATAGATAGATAGATAGATAGATAGATAGATAGATAGATAGATAGATAGATAGATAGATAGATAGATAGATAGATAGATAGATAGATAGATAGATAGATAGATAGATAGATATGTAGTTCTGCACATTTTGGGCAAAAACAGTTTACTGCTCAGAATCACAGCTATCAGAGCCTTAATGTCTACTGGTTTAAAAATGTAACCTCATTCTGGGTTCTTCTTAGAATTCCTCCTTCTGGCCATTGGCTAATGCAATACGATGCAGGCAACAAAAAGGCAGCTAATATACGAAAAGTGTGTGTACTATTGACTCATTTCGTTTTTAACTTGATTGTCATTACAAAAATTGCAGTACAATCATTGCATCGATTAGTACCAAATAAAATGAGGAAAAGTAGTGTAGTCTCCTGAACGTAAATAAATTTATTTACAAGAGTACATATTCTCATAAACTGGAGGAAGATTTCGAAATGAAGACTTTCTATTTCTAAAACGGGGGCAATAAATATTGGGTTAAAATTGACTGAAACGTCAAACGTTATCAATTTGAGTTACGTCTGTTGCAACGGTCCCAAAACATCTAATCTTCAGTAGAAGCCGTCACGTCTTGACGACTACCAATGAAAACCATGCATGGATGCTTCCTGGGCGTTCATCATTGGTTCACTCCGTCGATTTAGTTCTGGTTGTTTAGTTGATGACGATGTTCACTGAGGATACGTTTCGGCGATTATGATATTATATAACTAGCTGGATTATTTTTGTCTTTGATATTTGCATTTCAGAGATGAACGCACTAATATCACTGTTAGGAGATCGTGGTCTGAGATTTTCTAGTCAACTGTTCCTGTTAACTTTTGGTGCGATTTCATAGAAATCAAACTCCAATCGGAACTACTAAAACACCGGCCAGAAAATCCAAATGTATTGTGAAGTTAGTATAGACTCTGCATTTTACATTTGATTTCTGTTATGTTAAAGATATAGCTTTCAACTCTCGGTACGACTCAAGTGATCCATTAGGAAGCATTTTTCTTTTCAACAAAGGTTATTTGAGAAACTGATAGAATATATCAAGAAAAGAACATTTATTTTAACAATTACCAGATGTAATCGTGACATATTGTAAATCCTAACAGGTAATTGCTGTTCCAAGTGAAAGTACTTATATCATACAAAAATATCCCCCCCCTCAACAACACCCCCCCCCCACCCAAAACGCACCCTCTTCCACCTCCCACCCCCATCCCCCACTCCGCTGTCCCATTCTGGCTTGGTTAGCACAATAATAACTATGCTCATGCAATTCTAGACTTCCTGCTTTGTAACACTTAGGGGCAGCAATGTGATATGCCGTACTTTGAAGGAGTATTTCAGAAAACGTGGCAATGTTTGTTATCGGGGTGAAACAATAGCGTTCCATGCAATTTGTTGAGGTGGCAGAGTCCAATGAAGTGATGTGAGGTGGCTCCTGCAGTAGTGTGTCAAAACCATGCTTTTGAATACATTATGTCTTAGCCATTTGTTAGCTATATCATAGGTTCTGGTTCTGCCTAATTTCTTTCTAACTGCAGTAGAAACTCAACTGACCTGTTGAATAACGAACATCCTGAGCTTTTTGAACGTTTCTGGAAACAAGGCCACACAGTCACAGGTTAGACTCGAGAAAATAAAAATGAAAAGGTAAATATGTTGAAGTTCAATTGATAGAAAAAAATCCACAAGATCGATGAAAACAAACAAGAGTATGTGGAAGGTGACGTGAACAATTTTTTTTTTAGTTTCTGAATGTTGGCAGAGTGCAAATGGAAGTTGTCAAAGTTGTCAAAGAATTTGTCCTAAGTATCAAGAGGCTGGAAGCGTAGCATTGCATAAGCTTAAGTATGTCATTGATAAGTAAGTCCGAAGAAGATTGTATATTGGTGTGATGTGATTTAACTCGGAATAGCAGATGAAGCTATTTCTTGGTACTTATTGTCTGTCATGTTTATATCTGGTAACTGGTAAAACTCATTTTTTAATTTTAATTCTGTTGTGTTTTCAATTAAACACAACATGGGAAATAAGCCTATAGGGTCACTCGGATCATATGTTAAGTGAAATACTGAGAGCTCACCGACCTCAATGTGAAATGTAAAACTCAGGGACTGGTTATCTTAATGTAACATTTCGGACTTTGTGGCCTAAGTCTTTAAAAATAAATGATGGCTCTAGGTGTAATTGGAATGTGTGTTGCTTGCTTGCTTTGAGATTATTGGACTCCAATAACACCAAGGATCAAAATGCAAACCAACAGTATTCGCAGAATTATATATCGTGAAAAAAGACATATTTCAGGCAGGTAAACCCTGTATGTAGCAGCATCCAAAAACAGCCATCCAGGGTATTGAATCCCCAACTCCAAAGAGGCGGACCGCATCTTACGTGCTCTCCAATTCAAAATGTTATATTTTTGACTATTCTGTGAAGATCTTCGTGGCAATCATCAGAAACCGGCCGCACATCGTACAAGCATCGGGGAATGCGCCAGAACAACACTAATTCGGATATTTTCACATTATAGCAACTAGATGCAATGCTGATGTCACACGACAATAAAGCATTCCATTGGCTACGCATACACTGGTAAAATTGCAAGGCCTGCTCAGAACACCCCGTCGAGAATCACGATAGTCAAACATCTCTTGGCGCACAGTGCCACCACAGATTGTAAAAGTTCACTTTAAATAATGAACAGCAGAAAAAAATGTATCTCGCACATGTAGAGAACTGCACTTAATCTTGAACAGGCATGCAGCTTGTTTTGTTTTTGTTTGCCGTCTTCTGGGCTGCACAGTTACTTTATGCGCTGACATATCAAAGTACTTTTTTTTATTTGAGTGTGAACTTGAGTCAAAACCATGGTTTTTTTTGTCGTCGTCAAATATAGCCGTCTTGGAGAAGCGAGCAAGGCACAAGCACATGAATATTCTCTCAGTCATTTCACGACAATAAAAACAAAGCCAGCAACACTACATCTTAAAAATGACCGACAAAATGTAATGTGCTGGTTACCAAGAGGGATAGCAATGTCGGCGGAATGAACGCATTGTGTCGACCTGTATGGGCAGGGGATTGCCTTTTGGCCCTGCTGCATTGTTGAATTGACCCAATGAAGATTTAATATGGACGGATAAATGAGCATATGGGAGGATGTGTCAAATGATTCGAGTGCGAGATCTTTACAGACGTGATGCCTGAAGGAAGAGAATGTTTTCGATGACGGTAGATGTAATCCCGCATTGGAGAGAATGAATTAGCAACCCCATTGTGGTGAAGGGTGCTCCAGAAGGACAGAACTTCTGAACTTGCTGTCACACTTCTAATGGAAGATTTCCAATTGTGTTATGATTTACCATGTATCGATGTAACATCGGTTCGTTAAATTCCAATGCATATTCAATTCCACGAATGCCATTCAGCTACAAAGTGCAATTTATTTCAGTTGACTTTAAACTGATTCCTGCAGCATGTTTAAATAAATGATTAAAACATTAATTTTCTGTCGTTGCGTTAAAGAAATGTGATTCTGCAGAAAGCTGTATTTTTGCAAACTGAAGCGTTACATCCCACTATGTACAATACGTTTTCGTTTCTTAATTGCGCCACTGAGGGCTCCAGCAAACAAAAGATCGTCAGACAATTTATCAACAATTACTGAAACAATCTGTTGGCCAGAATTAATATGTATTCTTCCAAAGCACTCTGATTGCTTGAAATTGTTTCAACATTGTTCAAGTATACAAGAAGAAGACAAGAAAAAACCGAGTCAAATAAACCCAGCATAATAGAATACAAAGTGACTTGGTCGAAAATGACAGATTTTCATCAGGTATCTGAGAAATACAATAGGTTTGTATTTTAGATTGAAAGGAAGGCAACTTATTCGATAACGGCGTTTTATAATCATGCCTGAGAACAAAGGAGTTTGGTATGTTTTCTCAGTGAGCTACCTTCCAACAGAAGGACAATTTTAGCAGTATATTGAACAATGGTTAATCGTAGCTCCTCGGGTACAGGATTGCGTTTCCAGGAATTACAATAACGTCGTAATGTTCATGATTACCCTGGTAAGTAGAGAAAACTAAAATGTGAGGGAATTAATCTACCAAAACGGACCATAAGTCATTTTGACCAAATTAATTCTTAAAACAAATTAAATAATCATGCAATGATTAGCATGTTTCCCGAAGTCAAGAACCTTCGTCTACTCTGTCCAGTAGACAATATAAATGATGCTCCATAGGAGTAACGACGACTAATGGAATGCAGTGATCAACTGCTGGCGTGGCAACACGCTACGCAGGTAAAATTGGAATAAGCGTTAAATTCTAACCTGATAAGTAATCAAGTAAAATATTATATTGCATAATTTATTTAGATTCTGAAGGGGAAAAAAAAGTTTTGTTTAAAGTTTATTTCTTTGTTGATGCAATAAGTGGGCTTATGATAAAACTGCAGTGAAGTTACTGTGAAAATTCCCTGGTCGCCACACTCGGACAATTTTTCAGATACACTGCTTGTGTATCTGAAGAAATCAGATCTGGAGAAATCAGCTTGGCAAATATACCTAACCAGAACATCTTTCAGACTCTTAGGGAAAACGCACACAAACCTACGGAGAACGTGCCAACTCGGCACAGACTGTGATCCAAGCCAGCAATCCAATTCGGGTGCCCATTGCTATTGGACAGCAGTGCTAACGACTGTAGCCCCTTCTGAAGGAAGAAGACCTTTCCGTTTTACTGGAATTCTTCATAGATTCGGACACTGGAAAGAAACATTGTACTACTGGGTGATCAAATTTTCTATGATGACTTGATGCAGCTTTGCTCCCATATAACGATATTTTTTTTTCTGTATTCATGAATAATTTTTATTTGAAGAATGACAACGGTATGGGCATCACTAAATATGGCTGAGTTGTAATCTCAACAATATCATTCATAACTATTCTAATGGAATAAGGGTGAAAGGAAATGTTGAATTTTCTATTGAACGATTTGTTTCAAACTGTCTCTCATTATACAAAATGTTAATTTAGTGTATACAACTAAATTTTAGACTTATTAACCTTAATACAGATGGAAGGTTGAAGAAAAGAGACGACGGTAAGAAATTAACATAAGCACCAGATACGTGATTTTTTTAAAGGGGACTAAACAAACCAGCTTGCCCTAGTTGATAAATACAAACAATGCTGACGACTGGTGCTGTTTTTGAACTTAAATTGCCTTTGACTTTAGGAATACAGGTATTATTTACGAGAGTGGAAAAGATATGTAGAATTCTATAAATACCTACCTCGTTGTGAAGAAGAATGACATTGATCCCCGTACGTCTCACCTATGGGGAAAAAAGGTGAATTCCTGAGAAAATCTATAGATGCGATTAAAGAAAGTAAGCCCATGACTGAGTTATTTGAGCCACAATGTTAGTGTGTTGAACTTCTAAATAGTTGATTGGAACTAATTTGATTTTTGGAGACCAGATAAGATCTTAGAAGATTATGACATATTGTTGCATCGTAATTCACAGATGCACATAAGTCGATATGTGTTATCTGTGCCTTATGCTTACACGGGCATATTTGAAAGAAGTACCGACAATGATTTCACATCCACTACTGTGTGGTTAATTAATGACTGACTATTACAGGTTTATGTAAATGATATGCTTAGTAGAACTAATGCGATCCTCTCTTAGAGGGCGACATACCTTTTATCAGCATTATCAACACATGGCTGCTCCATGTTTCATCACAATCATAAAGAAAATAGATGAAGTGCTTCGATTTCAGCCCTAAAATCACAATTAGCATGCAGACATTTTGTAGCAAGTTCTTCCAAGTCCAGATTTCTTCAAACAAACAAAACTCTTCGTTTTCCAGTCAACTTGAGCAGGTAACCAAATAGTATTCAGATATCGAGATTGTGCACTGCTCATGCCAAAGCGTTTGTACGGTTTTTGACTCCGTGAAGTGCATGTTATGCATTCGATTTATTTTCGCGTCATGATACATCCGCGTAAGCTAAATAAAATTCATTTTAAACATGCTTAATTCTTCCCTTTCTGAAGTTGGGGATCCCACTGGCAGCGGAAAATCCAACGATGGTAACTGCATTTATAATTCATAATTTTATAATTATAATTTTCTGCATTTTATTTCATAGAACATAGAACATTACAGCGCAGAACAGGCCCTTCGGCCCACGATGTTGCGCCGACCAGTTACAAAACAATGACCCACTAGCCTAAACCAATCCCTTTTCATCCATAAACCTATCCACAGATCTCTTAAACGCCCCCAAAATTTACAACTGCAGCTGGCAGGGCATTCCAGTCCCTCACCACCCTCTGGGTAAAGAACCTACCCCTGACATCTGCCCTATAACTACCCCCCCTTAATTTAAAATCGTGCCCCCTCGTGCTAGCTTTCTACATCCTAGGAAAAAGGCTATCACTATCTACCCTGTCTAAACCTCTAATCATCTTATATGTTTCAATGAGATCCCCTCTTAGCCGCCTTCTTTCCAGCGAAAACAACCCCAATTCTCTCAGTCTCTCCTCATAGGATCTCCCCTCCATACCAGGCAACATCCTGGTAAACCTCCTCTGCACCCTCTCCAAAGCCTCTACATCCTTCCTGTAATGCGGGGACCAGAACTGCACACAAAACTCCAAGTGTGGCCGCACCAGAGTTGTGTACAGTTGCATCATGACGCTGCGACTCCTAAATTCAATCCCCCTACCAATAAACGCCAAGACTCCGTATGCCTTCTTAACAACCTTATCTACTTGATTCCCAACTTTCAGGGATCTATGTTCACATACACCTAGATCCCTCTGCTCCTCCACACTATTCAAAGTCCTCCCGTTAGCCCTATACTCAACACATCTGTTATTCCTACCGAAATGAATTACCTCACACTTCTCCACATTAAACTCCATCCGCCACCTCTCATCCCAGCTCTGCAACCTTTCTAAGTCATCCTGCAAACTATGACACCCTTCCTCACAATCTACCACACCTCCGACTTTGGTGTCATCAGCAAACTTACTAATCCACCTAACTATACCCTCATCCAGATCATTAATAAAAATTACAAACAGCAGTGGCCCCAAAACAGATCCCTGAGGCACACCATTTGTAACCGAACTCCATGACGAATATTTCCTGCATCCAAAATTATATTTTCAAAATTGTTGCTCGTCATGTTTTGATGATCTACCCTCCTGTCTCCCTTATTTGTTAAGATGAACTATGGGTGTAATCATCCTTATTGCAGTAAAAAAAAAAGGTTAACAAACTCGTAAGTGTGTTTTCAGTATGTTGTGAAAGCCTATAATAGGATTGACTGTGAAAGGAGCTGGAACGTGTGATAAAGTATGCATGAATGCGTATGTACACAATGGTTTCATTGAACGTCGTCGAAATACATCGGAAGAGCACCCAAAATGATATCCAACCAATGGGAAAAATCAGCCCATGATATTCATGGCAGAGCACTATAGATCAAGTCAATCCGTTCGGTCCCCACTCCAATCAACCTTCTCTCTCTCTCTGTCTCTCTCCCCTGCCTTTCGCGTTCGTTCTCTCTCTCATTCTGTTGCCCGATAAGATATTTGTCAGAAACTTTTTCATTTAAATGTCGTATGAAAGCTTCCGTGTGAATGATTGTCAGATACTGTAAATTGCACATAATTAACGGTCAAATGTTCTAATGGAAACAAATTCTTCCATGGCATCATTGGAAAAAGTAACGGTCAATGCACGCTTTAAACATGTAATTCCCGTTTCTTGCAGCATCAACTTATGTTAGAAATGAAACATTTTTTTAGTTCAATTTGTCATTATGCCGTATCTGTTATTCCTCCAAGAGATCACATTTCAATCACATCCACTTGAAAGGAAATGCGCCCTGCCTCAGTACTAAAAGTAATTGAATCGAATGAATGTCTCCGTTCCCACAGTTCCCATCTCAATAGATTGCAATTTATTGAGATAAAGTTCTGTACATGGGGAAGGAATGCAGAGAATGCTGAATGCAGTGTCACATTCAAAGCGAGTGCAGAGTTATTATTTTTTTTACAAACTAGTTATCACTGTAACACTGCATTCTGAACTCGTTTTTCCTACCTTATATGCAACATGCTTCGTCTATGTAGTCTACAATTAACATTATTTTTTACTGCACAATAATATGCTACAATATTCAATCAAATCAAACCAAAATAAAAATAAATTTTCAATAGGTCTACTTGTGAATGCACATACCTACCTGAGCAATACCTACAATGATAACACCATATTCTTAGTAATATGACTCATAAACATCTGAACTTGAAGTCATATAATAACTGTGCCATTTAATTTATCTATTCTTAACGTATCGCTTCTGTGAAACTGCATCAGTAGGAATTCATGGACTCCAACATCAATCAGTGAAATTTTATTATCCCGTTAGTTGTAAAAATAATGTGTTCGGTATTCCTGGACTTGTTCTGAATGTCGACATTGTTGCATGCCAGCATCAACTCCGAGATCGGATTGTCAACAGTTTTTTTTTATAAACTAAGATTCGTAAGCGTAAATTTTTGTGATGTGTCATAATTCAAAAAAAACTAGTGATTTTCGGACTGAACACAGCAATATTGAACACATCCTGTCTCGCGATCAATTCATAACTGCTAACTGATTCCTTATTTTTAAACCATTTCATACGGTAATAATTGTAGATCAGTTTCTTATTCAAAGAAACATTTATTGTCAACATGTCTGGTATGAGCAACTAAATAGTTAATCATCTATGGTCCTAACAAGTCGAATGCATTGAATTCTCTTCATATGCCTCAAACTTTTAATTCATCAAGAAAAACGAGTGAAGTGGTCGATAAAAATAGGTTTTTTATGAACTCTACATAATCTAATACGGTTATTAATTGATTTCCACAGATTAGTTTTCAAGTTTTGCAACAAATACGTTTATGGCAAATTCCTAACCGTCGAATGATGTTGAATTCAACAAATGCCAATGGTTGGAATGCCCTTAGCACTTTTCGCATACGGAGTTTCTCACTTATCCTGTTCTGAAGCTTCCGAGTTCGGTGACAAGGGAGAAACATTTCATTTTATTTTCGGGCGGTCAACACTAATTAAAATGTATCAGCTATGATACAAGCTAGTGCAAAGGCCTCTCCGTATGAAGATGTAAAGTTAAACTCGTCTTAATAATCGGAACATCTAATATCTCCTCTTTGTCTGTCTCGCTCCTTTTCTTGTTGTGCCTCTTCATTTTCCTTCTACCTCTTTTTCTGCATCCTTATTTCATGATGTAATTCTTCAGCATTGATTTATTCTACATATCTCTATTTAGCTTGTTTGCATAAAAGGTATTCACACATATGTATTTCTCTGCTTGACTGTGAATTCTACTTTAGCTCACTAATGCACCGATGTATCTGTCCATCTACCTCAGTATCCACAATTCTATGCTGCATTCACAGTAGTGACAATGAGTGTGTTGAGGTGTTTTTGTTCGTGTAGTTGTCCGCAAAACAGCAATTAAAAACAATCTGACAACCATTACTTGTTTTTTACCATTCATTTCCTTCAAAACTTCAAGCAACAAGGAACCTTCCATGACTTAATCAACAATGTTTTTTCTACAGTTATTTTACACCACCTAAACACTTTGCTTAGCCAAAAGCAGATTGTACATAAGATTGTTGCGCACAATAAAGGGATGTGGCAGGTGAAAATCATATTTTGCCTTTCTGATTGCAGAATCAAATGTTCTTTTTTTATTATTTTCAGATCTTCAGATGCTGCTGGAGAAAACAAGTAAGTGCTGACAAACTCGGAAATTTGAATAGCTAATATCAGTGTAGTTGATGGATTCCGTTTAAAATGATTTTACTATGCATACCCAACATTAAGAATGTAAGAACTAGTAGCAAGTGTAGGTCATCTGGTCATCTGTCTTGTCATCAGTAAGATCATGGGTGATCTCGTTTTGGTCTCAGCTCCACTTACCCGCCCGGTCACCCTTAATTCCTTTAGTATTCAAAACCTTATCTATTCTTCCCTTAAAAACAAATCAACGAGGTAGTCTCAACTGCTTCACTTGGCATGGAATTCCACAAATGAACATATCTTTGTGTGAAGAAATCCCTCCTCAACTAAGTCCTAAATCAAATTCCCCTTATTTTAAGGTTATGCCCCCCGGTTCTTTTTGCACCCGCCAGTGGAAACAACTTCCCTGCTTCCCTCCTATTTATCCTATCCATTCCCTTCATAATCTTACACGTTTCCATACGATCTGGCCTCATTTATTTCTGACTGTCAATGAGTATAGCCCCAGGCTACTCAGTCTCTCCTCATGAGGTAACCTTCTCAACTCCGGAATCAACCTAGTGAAACTCCTCTGCAACACTCCTCCCCTCCTCCCCCAGTGCCAATATATATTTTCTCAAGTAATTAGACCAAAACTGTAAACAACAGGATGGTGGAAGTAATAGTAGGAGGGATTATGTTTTAAAAGGCGAAAATCTGCAGCATGGTAGAGTGCAGAGGGACCTGGGGATCATTGTGCATGAATCGCAAAAACCCAGTCCGCAGGTGCAGCAGATGATCAAGAAGGCGAATTAAATGTTGGCCTTTATCGCGAGGGGGTAGGCTATAAAAACAGGGAGGTCTTGCTGCAACTTTACAAGGCACTGGTGAGGCCGCAACTGGAGTACTGTGTGCAGTTTTGGTCCTTGCATTTGTGAAAGGATATAGCGGCCATGGAAGGTGTACAGAGAAGGTTCACCAGGCTGATACCGGAGACGAGGGGGTTAGCTTATGAAGAGAGATTGAATAGATTGGGTCTTTACTCGTTAGAGTTTAAAAGGCTGAGAGAGGATCTTATGGAGACGTACAAGATAATGAAGGGTAATTAGAGCATAATTATCTTCAAGATAATGAAGATAATGATACGGTAGAGGTAGAGAGAATCTTCCGGCCTAGAAAGGATAGCAAAACTAGGGGACACAGCCTCAAAATGAGGGGGTGGGTGGTTGGGGAAGTTTAGAACGGAGTTGAGGAGGAACGTTTTCACTCAAATGGTGGTGAATCTGAGGCATTCTCTTCCCATTGACCTGGTGGAGGGTACCTCGCTGAATATATTTAAGTCACGGGTAGATAGACTTCTGATAGACAAGGGAATTAAGAGTTATGGGGAGAGATCTGGAAAGTGGAACTGATCCACTTCAGATCAACCATGAATTTATTGAACGGCGGGGCAGACTGAAAGGGCTACTGCTACTCCTATTTCTTATGTTCTTATGTATTTTAACTTGGTATTGTGAAACGTCTTACTGTACTGAAAAAGGCAACGAATAGTGCGGGTCTGTGAGTGCTTGAAGACACCTTCTAATATGAATGTAAATATTGTAAAACCAATATCGTTTCAACAGGATAGATCAGCGAATACAACACTGATTGAGAAAAAAAAAACTCGCAAACTCAGCTAAATTCTTTATCGGGTTATAATGGGTGGCTAATCTCAGGCCCATAATAAGTTTAGTGATACGAATTCAACAGAGATCACATAAAGATTACACTTTTAAAGGAGATCAGTTTCAGCAAGCAGCTGAAATAATGACGATGATAAGCATATGTCACTAGAAGCATTAGTCTTTATCAAATTACGTCCCCACTTTGAGATCACCAGATGAAGCAAAAAAGAAAAACTCCTCGAGCAGGACGATGTAATCAGAATCTACACGATTTAATTGAAGCGTTTCTTCATCTCCGAGGCAGCAACTCCCGAGTATGAGTGGACGAAAATTGACACTAAATTGTGGTAAAACAATGTAATGCATATGGTTTGATGTTTTTCACCATGCATGCATATATTTACATGACCGCAGATGGGGTGGTGCAGAAATTGAAATGAGGCTAATATAATTATAATCTCTTTGCGATTCGATTAAGCACAATTCCATTGCAGTTAATTGGAAATCTGAGAAATGTGTATGGTTGATCTTTGACAGATAGACAAATAGATAGATATATATATAGATAGATAGAAGATAGATAGATAGATAGATAGATAGATAGATAGATAGATAGATAGATAGATAGATAGATAGATAGATAGATAGATAGATAGATAGATAGATAGATAGATAGATAGATAGATAGATAGATAGATAGATAGATAGATAGATAGATAGATAGATAGATAGATATTGGAAATAATAAGATAAGCATATTTCTGGTTGGTCATTGTTCGGTGCAGACACAAGCACACTATAGCCTTCTTCGTGGAAGGAGAGTTGGAAGAATAGAAAGGCGAAACGGGATATCCTTATAAATCTGTGCGTGATAAAAATGCAAGGTTGAACGAGACGGGGAATTGTGAACACGCTGAACTATCAAAAGGGGTTATGTGGCGCACTGCTACGGATATTACAATGAGAAAACACATTTTAGTCTCGATTAATCCAAACTTTAATGCACCTACTGCAGGCTCAATTATCCTGTCAACCGATCAACAACTTGACTAATGGGTTCTGAAACGCCGTCTTCCCGGGATTCTATTGGCAGAAGGCAAAGGGCATTTGGAATAAGCATGAGGCCACAGAGGATAAAAAAATCAGCATTTCTGGCACCTTGTGAGCGGAGATTCAAGACTGAGACGACTAAGACCAGGCGAGACCAGAGAAGGGGGTATGGAAGCAAGGATGAAACGGCGAGCGAGAATCAAATTCATGAAGACCAACCAGAACGACTCTAGGAGCGGATCTGGGACCTATGAAAACATAATGATGGGTAGCATAAATTATTTTCCTGTTTACTGAGTGGGCAATTTACCGGTTAACTACATATAATATAGTTTGTAGCATTAAGTCCCCTACGTTTTTATTCTCATAAGTAAATTCACGCGGGTAAAACGCTGATCGAGAAACTGGTTGACATTGTTGGTTCAATAAATGTTGTGTTATTTCCATAGTGCAAACTCTGTTTGAGAAAGAGAATGGTCAGTCTTTGTTTACCCTGTGGTAATTGATTATTTTTTTCAGTAGCACGAGAATGTTATAACTATTGTCTTCATCTTATTCACGTTTTCATCTGAAATTTCAACGAATGTTAAAATCCCGTATCCGTTGCAGGGATATGTTCAGCAGGGGAAAATAGAATGGAAGAGCATGTCAGTGTGCATGAAACCCACATTGTTATCCGTCCATATCAATTGGATAATTCTGAAATGCGTTTTGTTTCAAGTTAGCACATCCCAACAAACTTGATACCCTGGTCCTGGAGGTCGATCTGCTCGTCAAACAGATGTATGAACATTGAAACATAAGTCAAAGTGTATAAATACGTTTTTCTGAGAACAGGAACTCTTTTCCTGAGAATTGGAAACACGTTTCCTATTCGGTTTTCCTATTTTAGCAAATATGCAAAATCCGGGCGCCTTTTACAAGGAAGGGAAAACCTGTCTCGCGTTATCGCTGTAAGTGAGATGGAAATTCTTTCCTCAAACTGCCTTTCGCTTTTTCTTAAGTTTTCCCTGCAGTCTGCAGTGGGGACATGGTTCCTGAATGCACTGATGGGAAAAGTGAACATTACATGTTTCAGCAAACGTGGTTTTGGAAGCAGGCCAAATGCAAATACTTATAACACAGCAGACCGTATTTACTAACAGTGCGAGAATTAAGGATTCAATAATAATTGTTTTAAGGTGTTACGACTGCAATGTTGTACTTCAGAACTTTTACAGATATACCATATACGACATTGTTTCTGGTTGTATCAGAGCTTGGTATGATTCCTGCCCTGCCAAAAACCGCAAGAAACGACAAATGATCGTGAATGTTGCCCAGTTTATCATGCAAACCAGCCCCCTATCCATTAACACTTTCTCCGTGTCTCGCTGCCTCAAAGAAAAGGCCAGCATAATTAACGAACCTGGACACTGGACATGTTTTTTTTTATCTCCTTCTTCCGTCGGAAAACAGAACATATACAAACCCTGAAGCCTCAAGAATTGCTTTTTCGCTGCTGCTATCAGACATTTGAATGGACTTACTTCGTACTAAGTTGATATTTTTCTACAACCTAGCTATGCAGGTTCTCTTCTCTGTCTATGAAAAGTATGTTTTGTCCGTATAGCATACAAAAACAATACAATTCACCATAGACGGATAAATGCGACAATAATAAATCAGATCAAATCAAAACATATCCTTTCATGAGCGGTAAGAGGCTGTCAGATAATTCTGTTAGACCTTGTCATATGTTAACCCACTACATAAGTTGTTGGAGCATGGTCCAAATAAAATAAATTTGCCTAAAAAAAAACTTCGTGAATACAGCAAGCGAAATTTCTACTCATACAATAACTTTGTAAACACACCTGGATTTAACAGTATAAAGCTGCAAATTCTACTTGACGTGCGCTTTCAGCTGTGCTGTGGAGACAAGCATTTCAACCATATCCAACGAAAATACACAAATCACCAATTTGGTATTCATTTACAGAACTAAAAGCACTCAGGGACAAGGGTAAGAGGAAACTAAAAACAAACAGTCTGAAGCTTAATATCCAATACTGTTTTCAACAGAATTGTTATGTACCACGAAAAAAAACACATTTTCACCGTTCCCTCATTAATGATTAGTGCATAGAGAACATTCAGATATCGTTGCCTTCACTATAAATGCAGATTTGAACTTTTAAATAGTCAATCCTTTTTATTTATTACGCCCGCCTTCACTCTTGCTTGCTTTATTCTTTGCTTTATTCTGTATGTTCCCGCAATGACATTTGCATCCGCTTGCTAAGTAAAATCAGATGGCTGACAGGTAAGCAATATTGATATTTTCACCTATGTTCGTCTTCGCATACGAAGAGACTGCTCAGCTCTTATTTTCTTCAAAATACATCTCCATGCCAAGATATTACATCAATGTAGAGTGATCGAATGTCGTCTTTTAGCTTGCTGAATGTTGACTGCTTGAATATGGCTGCATATTGTGAACGTCTCCCATACTTCTGCAGCTCTCTCAGAAAGCGTTGAAATTATTTTACATTCACTTCGTCGTCAAGACTTACCTCGAACTGTTTCTACTTGCTTCCACTTCGTGTGCCTGTTGGCATTTGGTGGTATAATACGACCAGAAAAGTCCTTGGAACGTTGGTTAAAGGAAGGGCAGGACTGGCAGTTGAATGTTCCTGGGTATAAGTGTTTCAGGCGATATAGGGGTGGGTCGCTGAGAGGTGGGGGAGTGGCGTTGTTAGTTAAGGATTGCATCGTAGCAGTGCAGAGGGAGGGAGGTACGGAGGATATAGGAATCGAGTCGCTGTGGGTGGATTTGAGGAATAGGAAGGGAGATGTTACTATGTTGGGTGTGTACTACAGACCGCCTAACAGCCCGAGGGCTGTGGAAGAACGGATAAGCAGGGACATTCTAGAAAAGTGCAGGAAGAATAGGATGGTGGTAGTGGGGGATTTTAATCTCCCCAGGGTAGATTGGAATGTTCTGAGATCAGAGGGTGCTGACGGGGAGGAATTTGTACAGTGTGTAATGGAAGGATCCCTGGAGCAGTACGTGGATAGACCAACCAGGGAGGGGGCTATACTGGACTTGGTTCTGGGGAATGAGCCTGGGCAGGTGGTTGACGTTGAGGTAGGAGAGCATGTGGCTAACAGTGACCACAACTCTGACTGGTTCAAGATATTAATGGATAAAGATGAAACCTCTCCTAAGGGGAGGGTGTTAAATTGGGGGAGGGCTGGATACAACCGGATTAGGCAGGGTCTTAAAGATACGGACTGGGGTACGCTGTTTAACGGTAGGTCGACGCTTGGTATGTGGGAGTCTCTCAAGGGAAAACTAAAATCTTTACATGAAAGACATGTGCCGGTCAGGAGGAAGGATGGGAATGGTAGGATTAGAGAACTGTGGGTAACTAGGGATATTGAGGACCTGGTCAGGAGAAAGAGAGAGGCGTACAGTAGATCTAGGCATTTGACGACAGAGATAGCGTTAGAAGAATACAGAGAATGGAGGAGACAACTTAAAAGGGGCATCAGAAAGGCAAAAAGGGGCCACGAAATGGATTTGGCGGGTAGGATTAAGGAAAATCCTAAGGCATTTTACTCCTATATTAGAAATAAAAGGATGGGTAGAGGGAACAGTGGTCCTCTCAGGGACAGAGGAAGGGAACTATGCTTGGAGCCTGGGGGAATGGGGGAGATCTTGAATGAATACTTTGCGTCGGTATTCACTCAGGAGAGGGGTCTGATCTCTGCTGCTGTGCTTGAGAAGTTTGAGGATCCGTTGAGGGAAATAGTCATCACGAGGGAAGAGGTGTTGGTACTTTTAGACAGTATAAAGACGGATAAATCTCTGGGGCCTGGTGGCATCTATCCTAGGCTGCTGAGGGAGGTGAGGGATGAAATCGCTGGGCCTCTGACGCAAATCTTTGTCTCTTTTTTGGACACAGGTGAGGTCCCAGAGGATTGGCGGATTGCAAATGTAGTACCGTTGTTTAAGAAGGGTCAGAGGGATAACCCAGGGAACTATAGGCCAGTGAGCTTGACTTCAGTTATAGGCAAGATAATGGAGAGGATCCTCAAGGATAGGATGTATGAGCATCTGGAGTGCTGCAATCTGATCAGGGATACGCAGCATGGCTTCGTTACAGGGAGGTCGTGTCTTACGAATCTATTAGAATTTTTTGAAGAGGTGACAAAAACGGTTGACGAAGGATAAACCGTTGATGTTGTCCATATGGATTTCAGTAAGGCGTTTGACAAGGTCCCTCACGGTAGGCTGATAGAAAAGGTGAAGGCTCATGGGATACAAGGCTAGGTATGTAGATGGGTGGAGAACTGGCTTGGGAGGAGGAGACAGCGGGTAGTAGTGGAAGGCTCCTTTTCCAATTGGAGGTCTGTCACCAGTGGGGTGCCGCAGGGCTCGGTACTAGGACCTCTACTATTTGTAGTATATATTAATGACTTGGAAGAGGGGATAGGTGATGTGATCAGCAAATTTGTTGATGACACTAAGATGGTTGGATTGGCAGGTACTGAGGAGCAGTGCCTGGCAATGCAACAGGACATAGACAGTCTGGTAGATTGGGCAGATAGATGGCAAGTGGAATTTATTCCGGAGAAATGCGAGGTGATGCACTTTGGCCGGAATAATGTGGAGGGGAATTTTATGATAAAAGGTAGAACTATCCGGAGTGTAGATACGCAGAGAGACCTGGGGGTGCAGGTACACAAGTCCCTGAAGGTGTCGGTGCAGGTGCAGAATGTGATGAGGAAAGCGTATGGCATGTTAGCCTTCATAGGAAGGGGTATAGAATATAAGAGTAGGAGTCTGATGTTGCAGTGGTATAGAACGTTGGTTAGGCCTCACCTGGAGTACTGCGTCCAGTTCTGGTCGCCGTACTACCGGAAGGATGTCGAGATCCTGGAGAGAGTGCAGAGAGATTTACCAGGATGTTGCCTGGTATGGAAGGGCTGTCTTACGAGGAAAGATTGAACGCACTTGGGCTGTTTTCCCTTGAGAGACGTCGGCTGAGGGGGGATTTAATAGAGGTTTATAAGATTATGAAGAGGATTGATAGAGTAAATGGTGGTAAGCTTTTTCCGCTATTAGAAATGGATAGAACGAGGGATCATGGGCTTAGGGTGAGGGGGGCTAGATATAAGACTAATATTAGAGGGCAGTTTTTCACACAAAGGGTAGTGGGGATGTGGAATGCACTGCCGAGTAAGGTGGTGGAAGCAGGCACGCTAGGGTTGTTCAAGAGTCACTTGGACAGGCACATGAGCGGTCTACATATACGGGGATATAGCAGGCCTTACTAAGCATTGTAGGCTTGGGGTTCAGTTTTAGCCTCAGGGATATAGAGTCTTTTAATAATGAATTTTTTATCCACAGGCATTTAATTCCAGCAAGGGGCATGCGGGCGGCAGGTTGTGGTGGGCTGCTCTTGGATATTGCTTCGGGAGTTGCCTACTGCTTCATGTCGTTGGTGTGCGTAAACTGGACCATCTCGAGGGCATCATGACAGCTCAGAGACTATCTCTGTTGCTGTGCGGACATATGGATTTGGGCCTGTGTCCGTGGGAGTTTGTGCATTCTCCCCATGGTTGCGTGGGTTTCCTCCGGGTACTGCGGTTTCCTCCCACATCCCAAAAATGTGCTTTTAGGCTGATTGATTGGGTAACAAATTGTCCCTATATTGGATCCTTACACATTAGGCATAGACTAAAATCATGAATAGGTCACTGACCATGGGACGGCGGCGCGGGCTCGTTGGGCCGAAGGGCCTGTTTCCCGTGCTGTGTTGTTCTTTGTATACTTTGTTTAGAAGCGCCAAATAAGTACGTTTTGTTGCAACTACAGTGTAGTGTAAAATAGGACGCTATTTTTTTGCAAACGTGTTATTTATTTTATAATAGCAGTAAACAAAGGTGTTTATCTACAAGCTGTAAAAAGGGTTACCCCGCAGTAGGGAAGGAATCCCCAACTGGAGATATAGGTGTCAACAAGTTTAGTCAAGAGTTTAACGTGATTTTTGTTTCTCTCAAATTGAAAAGCTATTTCAAAATCCTGTCCGTCTCAAACAGGATATCTTCATTACTGTCTCAGTGTCACAACAGGAAATATCGTGGAACGAATAAATCTGATTTATATTCACATACTAGAAGATACATGAAACTCGTTTTAATCTTTGTTCAAATTTCACGGGACTATTCCATTATTGCCGTGCTGATGAATCATACGTTTTGAAATTGTCATGAAATTTAATTTACATGAGACATTTTGACAATTGCATTTCTTCAACTTTGGAACAGATCGTGTAAACGTGTTAACGAGCTTCTGAAAGGACACAACTTGTTCGTGGACGTGGAATAAAAGTACACCATCACGAAAACACAATGTGTTTGAGCTTTGAGCACATGTGAACCTGAAATCATTGTTGCTACAACTCCAGAATCGACAAGTCCACGTTGACATATTGCATGATCTTGTTTTTTTCCCCCCTTTGTGCATAGTGCGCGTGGCTCTCCGCATCACCTTTCCCTTTAAGTTCCAGCATCTGAGCGCATTGTAATTATGTTCAATAAGGTATACCAATACCAACTGCAATTGTCTCTGATGACGAGTGTGGCGGCAGGAGTGACATTTTCTCGGCTGTCCACTGGGTTACATTCTAAGAGCATGTGGCATAATTATTGGGATGAAGCTCTTCACTGTCTTCGACATGTTTATTTAATTTCATTTAACTGAACAACTAGAATGACAAAGAAATATCGTTGGTGACGAGGGTGAAAATCGCTTTGCACTGATGTTATTGCATTCGCAATACAATGGCCCAAGCTAATGCTTTAATACGCTGGATCAATCAAGCCAGGGCAGGGTATGAAGTGCGTAATGTATAACATGTTGGAATTAATTTTAACACGTCACCACAATATATCAAACACGCCCACGCCACAAAGAGGACGAAGCCAGAAGAAAACATCACAATTGGAACAGATGACTCCAAAAATATTAACACACAGTACTCTGTCGACTCAGGAAATGTATTTCTAGCGATCTGCGGTGAGAGACTTCCAAAATGCAGCCAATGATCCTGTAGCATGGCATCCATACTCAATATGACCATTCACTTGTACGACTGCTTTTTTGAATTGATTTTGCAGCACATCTGTTGGGTGGCGATCATCAGTAAAGACAAACTTGCAAACAAATGTGTTACCATTAATTCAAACATTGCCAATGTAGTCTCATTTTGATCTCCACCTTGTGCAAATTTCAGCCTGTCAATCAGGATTCTCTCGCTATCAATACGCTATGCAAGAGGCACTGCAAGAGGCTATGCAAGAGGCTGCACAACATATTGTGGGAGTGATATTTCAATATACAAAACCAACAGTGGTTCATTTGAAAAACAAATACTGAATGATGTATTACAGCGATGGATTCCTCAACGGTTAAACGGAATAACGGTGGAGAATACAAGAAGTGGTCGAACTTTCCTGTCTCCACCACGATTTCAAAACATGGAAATCTCTGGCTAAGGCGTGTTCCATTCAAAATTATCACGGGCAGAATGAGGGTGTATAACATTTTCAACTCATACAATTCACGTAGTGTTGACTGAGGCACAGTCATGTCAGGAAAAATAAAATAATACTAATCATACTGCAGGTTTCAGATCTGCATTTCCTAGGCAACATTGGGGCATATTTGCACTACCATGCTCTCCTGGATCGAAAATGGCGTTTTCACTATGTGTGAAATCCCCACAGGAATCAGTCATCGTAACGAATGTGATTGATTCTCACGGTGAAAACTAAAAAAAAAGACACGAGACGTTCGGGGCAATGAGAACCAGCAGAATTTGATTTGTGAATGAAATAAAGCAAATGCACACTTATCTGTCACTCACAATTACAATCATTCCAGTGGATCTGTCTTGACTCAGGGCCTAATATGTCAGAAAATAAGGAGTGAAGTTAAGAAATCGACATGATATAGAAATGTTGTTCCTCAGGAGATTAAGCATTACAATGTGACTGAGAAAATCATCCCACTCGCCCGTCACTCCTCCCCATCCCCCACTCCCCCCACCACTTCCCCCCCTACCCACCCCTCCCCAAGTAACATGTCATTGAACAACATTTCAGTCGGGAGGGAGCCAGCATAGAAACAGCACTCATGGGCGTCTGTACAATGAATCTGTACTAGCAACTGTAGATCACATACAAAACTGAGAGGGTATTCGGACCACGTACAAGAAAGAACATCCTTCTCAGACATTTCACTCCGTCCAAACTTTTACCTCTGTAAAACCGGCATGACGAATTCACTTTGTAGTTTGTTGTCATGTACAGATAATTAAGCATGAGCGGGCCACCTCACCTGCTGAGCAGGTGATTCCGCCGTCCCCCCCCCCCCCCCCCCCCACCACCCCACACACAACCCCGATGTATTAAAGTCATATAGATTAAACATATGTCTTATCTTCTCAAAAACAAAGTCCTCAGTTCTGGACCTCGCTATGCTGCAGCAAACAACTGTAGCAAAATATAGGAAGCCAGTTATGCATTGGGAAAAGAAGTGAAGAAGAGAAATGAGTCCACAACCTCAATTCAGGGGCGTACGGTAAATAAATTTAAATCCAATCTGACAACAGTGCGACTACAATAAGTACATGTCTGGTGATTGTTGCACGAAACGGTAAACGCAAAAAAGAAAATGCTCATTTGCAGACCGGCGACTACATGGTGGCAAAGTGGTAAGAACTGACCAAAGTGGTAAGAACTCAGCCAGTATAAATAACGACCTCACGCATCCCGGACATTCTTTCTTCCACCTTCTTCCCACATGGAACAAAATTTTAAATAAAGTGTGAGGTCACGTACCAACCGACAGCAGAACACCTTCTTCTCTGCTGCCATTAGACTTTTGAAATAGACTTAACTTGCTTTAATTTTTTTTTTTCTACGCCAAGCTACAACTGCAATACTGCAGTCGGTACTCTCTCCTTTCCTTCTCAATGAACGGTTTGCTTTGTCTTTACAACGGGGAAGAAACAATACTTTTCAATGTCTGCTAATAGACGTGGCAGTAAGAACTCAAATCAAAACGTATTTCATTTTTCAATTATGTGTTTTCTGTCTATTGTTTTTGACATTGTCACAAACTGTAGTGCAAATTTAAGATTTCTGATGGAGAAACCTTGCACACTTGCCGCCTCTTATCAGAAAATAATTAGCAATTCCGTTCCTATATTTTCCGGAAGATTTACAACTTATGATGTATTCCCCGCCAACCCAGAACTTCCAGAAAATTTCTAAACTCTGCAACCTAGGTGAAATATCAGTATAAATATTTGCAGTTACCGACAATGTATCCGGCTAAGATGTTTTTTCCAGTAAGTCGGCGCAGACTCGATGAAATGAATAGGCTCTGCCTGCATTACATTCTGATTTATTATTTTCACATATATTGGGACAGAGTGAAAAAAAAAACAACGTTTTTTGCGCGTCTTACCGACACAGAATGGTGCATGGGAAAGAAACAAAGCAGTGGGTGCAGGACATAGTGCAGCAGTAACAAATTGATTGACGTGAAATATCAGATTAATGTATTATGGGGCCATTGTTTTATCTGATGGCATCAGACAATAAGTTGTATTTCATCAGGTTGTTACGTGTTCTCAGCTTGTTGCATATATTTTCTGCCGGAAGATCAGAGAGAGAGAGTGGATTTGGATGTTCCATATGAAGAAACTATACAATCCCAGAATTACGATTCTCTTTTCCATTTGGCCCGTGTGAATGATTCCTATATCAAAATGTTATTATTATTATTATTAGTAGTAGTAGTAGTAGTAGTAGTAGTAGTAGTAGTAGCAGTAGTAGTAGTAGTAGTAGTAGTAGTAGTGGTAATATTGTTATTATCGTCACCGTTGGAGGAATGACGAAAATAATACTATTAATAATGTGTAAAGTGCAGTCGATCCATTCAACTGGACATGTTACCCCTTCACCTGGTTAACTCTCAGTCGCACAAAAGCATTCATTACAAACTGGCTGGAGTCACTTAAATAATAGTAATGTCAATACAGAGAGCGTTTTCCCCACACTAAAAATTCAACGTATACCTATTTCGGCGAATTTGATCAGCCACTAACAGAAATATGTTTAGCTTAACATTCTACCTTCGCAAAAAAATCACAAAAAACATGCTGAAGATAACAAATATATTAATCATTTTGTTGATGTGATGTGCATTTGTCTCATATTGTCTCAGCTACAAATTGTTTTCTTACAACTGAAAGCGGAGTTAAGGAATATTGGGGGAAAAACACCGAAAATTTGATTGCTACACCTTTTTTACGGTGATGAATCGTCCAATGGAATCTCACATGAGAATAAACAATCGCCAAAATATGAATGGAAAATCCCCCCCCCCCAATAAAAAAATCTCAACCTATCCAGACAGAAACTGACTGAACGTTTTGAATCTCAATTTGTACACAAGTGCTTATTTAGTAAGTAATGTTTCTAGTTATCTTGCTAATAAAAGTGCGCATTGCGTTTACAAGAGAATGCACGACGTTAGGACTGAAATAATTTGACACTGGATCGCCTTTTTATGGATCATTGAAAATTGCGACTGCACGAAAGCCCAACTAATAAATCCCATATGACGCCTGCTGAGCGCAGTTGGCTACACCAGACTGCATTATCAAGAACACGCATTGATAGTATAGGTTCCCGAATCTAACAGAGTGTCGAATAGTCTTTTACGAGTTTTACGTTACTGATGGGTGTGTTTTGCACCTTTATGTAGCAGAGAATAACGTTTTTTTTTGTCTGATGAGTATTTGTTTCGAAGTAACGCGCTCTCACACAAACTTCCATGATGTTTGTAAAAAATGTCTCCATATTTCCATACATACTTGTCATTTGAACAGATCTATGCACACACACACACACACACACATTTCAGGCTTGTGGATTTTGATACATCATTGCATGATTTGACATTTTAAAGAGACGAGAGATGAGAGATTCAATGTTATTTTATAGGTCTGGATTCCATATCATTAAACGTGGAAACATAAGTCATCAGGTGCAATTCATAGCGAGGGGGATTGAATATAAAAGTAGGGAGGTCTTGCTGCAGCTGTATAGGGCATTGGTGATGTCGCAGCTGGAGTACTGTGTGCCGTTTTGGGCGCCGCACCTGCGCAAGGATATTTTGGCCCTGGAGGGAGTGCAGAGGAGGTTTACTAAGCTGATACTGGAGTTGAGGGGATTGAGCTATGAGGAGAGGCTGAATAAACTAGGCTTGTACTCGTTAGAGTTTAGAAGAATGAGGGTAGATCTCATTGAGACGTATACGATGATGAATGGGATGGATAGGATAGAGGTGGAGAGACTCTTCCCGCTCAAAAAAGACAGTAGGACTAGGGGGCACAGCCTCAAGATAAAGGGGAGGCGGTTTAGAACAGAGTTGAGGAGGAACTTCTTCACTCAAAGGGTGGTGAATCTCTGGAATTCTCTGCCCGTTGAAGTGGTGGAGGCTGCCTCGCTAAATATTTTTAAGAAACGGGTTGATGGGTTTTTGATAAGAGAAGGGATTAAGGGTTATGGGGAGAGGGCGGGAAGGTGGAGCTGAGCCACGACAGATCAGCCATGATCTTATTGAATGGCGGGGCAGGCTCGAAGGGCTAGATGGCCTACTCCTGCTCCTATTTCTTATGTTCTTATGCAATCATATTCAATACAAAGCCATCAAACTCACTTGGCATATTCTTCCGCCGAAATATTTATCACAGCTAAGGGCAACGCGGCATGCAGCCTGCCAAGAAGGAATGTATGTAGATTGTTTCCTATCTGAAAGCACACACCATTTTGCACGTTTGTCACACCAACAAGGTCCTGACTTACACTACATCATTTTGAGGGACCTGATTTCCTAGTTTCTGATTATTCTCCAATGCGGTGAAATGAAACTTCGATCTAATTGAAAGAAATGTCTAATTGCAAAGACTTGGCTAACATCGTTACTTGATTTGCAGTGTTTGAATGTTACTGAGAGTATACTTCGTGTACTTTGATTCTTACATTGTCTGGAGATAAGCTGGGACAGCCTGAAATAAAAGGCCATCATGCTTAATTACTTGTCCATTCATGGATTTTTAGGCACGCAAGAAAACTCTGCTTTTTTATATGTTCCTTCCATGTTGATCCTGAAAAGATAATGACAGCCGTGTAAAAAAACACAGAATGATTTGCGCTAGAGGCGTGCATGGTGGGCAGAATGAGATATCCATTACGGAGTTGACTGAAGGATGATGATCTCCGACAGATGAAGGAACATTAATAAAGTTCATTCACTATTCTTTGTAAGATAGCATACATAGTTTGCGATGACGATTGCTTCCAGAATGCTGTATTCACAAATTTGCAAATAGTTTTTTTTTAAAATACGTTTTGGAAACTTGTTGAAGTTGATATTATACACTCTTTGTGCTGGTATTTACGGTGCGCAGGTTCAGAGGGATAGTAATGAGGGTCAATTAGTTTTCTCATTGATAATTGTTATTTTAATAAAACTTAGACCGAACATTTTAGGAGTGGGTTTTGCTCAGTGAATGAATTCAGCCTTGAGGAGAATGTAGTTATGATACTGAGTCAATGGTCACACCCTGGCATATTGTAGAAATGAGCAACACTACATGGTAAATCATAGTATTGATTTTAGCTCTAAAACGAATAAAATAACAATAAATAGAACGCCAAGTATAATAACATCAGGCTTGTAGCCCGAGCCGCGTGAAGTTTAATATAATGTCTGGTAGATCGGCGTACATCTTTCCAATTCATAAATAATCAGATTCGGGGACAGTGCTCAGTTTGTGCAGCACGCATCAACGAATTTTAGGACAGAACATCACATTTAGATAAAGTGAGCAGTTCCGTAGGGCTGACGGTATTCATCAAGTGGTATTTGCGGAAGAAGATTGGCAGTTGCTTCGATCTTATTATTTTTTGCAATATATGGGTTAGTTTATGTTCAGGGCCCAGAGTTTAAATAACATATGGAAATAAAAGCTAGGATATTATTTTGACGAAAACAAAATACTGAATCAAATTAATCCAAATTTAGAAGAGGAAGATAAAATAACAACACATATGCGAGGGTGAAGTATGAATGAAGTGACTTGATCGTCCTTGTACTTCATGCGTAATGAAACAAGTCCAATCGAATTTACCACGTGTACACATCGAAGAATACAGTCGTGCACACACGATAAAATCATAATACAACAAATCTTACATAGTAAATTTAAAATACCCACGCACACTCCAAGATTGAAGAGAAATCACTCAAAATCGATTTGATACGAGTACTAGGAGACGATCCATCAAACAATTGTTATTCGTTGGGCGTGCATAGCACTAGTTATAATTAGTACATTTCAAGATGACCGTCAAACAAAATTGCGAATTGAAAAGTCCTTAACAATAAGACCTCGTAGATTTTCATTCCTATATTAGGCATAATACTATCTCTGTTTTCAATGAATGTTATCGTGAATATTTGATAGCACAATGTCATGAAATTAATCGCAATGGAATAGAACATATACATTTAACATTTGATTATTTTCTGTCCTGATGCACAATGCTGGATTATAACATTAGCGTGAAAATAATGGTTGCTTCCTGGCTAACCACACAATATTTAAATGTTTGTATTTGGTTTCTAGACGACACATCTCACCACCCTTTGCCGGAAGCTAATGGTGAGGAATCATACGGTATGACAAACAATAGTATAACATTTGACACTGCATGGCCATTCCATACCAATTACATTAATTCTTAAGAGAAATATGAAATGCGTTTCGCGGAATGTTTGTGTTGTAATCTCATCCCCAACATGTTCCATTCCCAACCATGTATGCAATATATTTAACTGAACGGAATTTCATTAAATTTGAGCAATGGGTGCCGGTGTGGAATTGCTGGATCATTGTTAATTCATTTTTATGTTTGTTTGTTTTCCTTCATAATCAACATAAATATAACAGGTGAATTGGTATACATTTAAATGACCCTGTTATAGAAATCAGTAACGTAAAATATAGAGGTATAATCGAACATGAAATCGAAATTAGACATATATTTCCTGCATGTATTATTCCCGAAAAAAACCAGAAGAAATTGCTTTAGATTGAAGTCCAGAACGTCATGTTTATTTATTTTTTATTGTGTTCATAGCATGCCGGTGTTTCTGAATGGACAGCCATTTATAGACATTGCATGATGTAATTTCAGAGTTAGCCTCAACACTTGTGGATCTCCCGGCACGAGGCCATCAGGCAAGGAAAAACAGAAAGTCCCCCTTCCCGAAAAATGCCTTGTTGAACAAAACGATGTTCTGAAACAATTGAGAAAGTCTATTTGGTCATCATTAGAATATTGATTCCACGTTTTCATTGAACAGAAATATCACCATTTAACACGGTTGGATTCGAACGCGTCTGTCAAAACAGATGTCCTAAATGTTTGAATCATTAGTTCACCAAATATACAACGATGTCAGTCGCCTACTTGCATCGAGTAAAAGTGGGCATATGTAAAAGTGGAACAACAAACTCGAGAGTGCACAGTATACAACAAAATATACGAAACAGAATATATAAAGCAGGCATGAAAAGGGGAACGGCGACCAGTTAGGCTGTGGGCGGTGGTGCAAATGGATTAAAGAATTTCCGAATCTCATTCAAGTGCATCAAGAATTGACTGCCTTAGCATTCTACACATTTCAAACAATGGTTCAACTACTAAAGAGTATTGTGGCTACTCCTGGCCGAAATCTGATGAGGAGCAACTGCACGACTGAAATAAAACAACGCCACATCCGAAGCTTCGAATTGTGCGGCGAGAATTTCACCGCCTCTCACCCCAAAGTAAAATCAGCATATAAACGGCACACATTACAGCACTGTTGGGATACACAAGATTCCCTATGGATTGCAGGACCAATAATAATCGAAATACTGGGGGGAAAAAATGCCGGTAAACGAATTGAGTTTGTTTGGAATCCCATCTAACACGATCACATTCTAACAAAGCAACCAGTAGAAAACTGTAATGACATTCTGTAGAAACTACATTGCGCGCTTCCGCTACTCATCAATTTTAAGTCCACACAACATTCAGCATTATTTCACTCTACCATCCATAATGGCAAGGAAACGACAACGTGGGAAGGGCAGGCCACTTCCAAACCACATACCATCATGGTTTGGAGACACGTTGTCGTCCTCACCGTACTCTCTCAAACTCTGGAACTCAAATCATATGATCAATGTTTCGAACGACGCCCAAAGCTACCTGGACTGGAACAGTCCAAAAAGACAGCTGATGATTATTTTATCAATCACACTTGAGAAATAGCAGAGGACCTCTCGTCTAGCAGAAATGCCAAATCCCCTGAAATGCCAATAAATGATTTAAAGCCCATGTTTGATAATAAATGGCAATGCGTATTTTTCTGTTACATCTACATAGCAAACACAGGCGCAACAAATAACAATGGTAAAACAACTTTGTTTTTAAAACGTCTTAAGTTGTCATTTACGTCAACCTATGAGGCTTAATAACGCGTGAGTTGATCCCCTTCATGTTCATCCTACAGTGTAGAGAGAGGATTTTTTTTTTGTTCTTGGTGCATCTATTTCATAGCTAAGTGCATCAAGTATTGCTATTGAAAAAGAAACAAATTGACTAATTTCGCTGACAGACTTGCCATAAATTATTCAGAAGCTAGTGTATCTCCCAAGGTGGAAAGCATTTTCCAACATTGAAACGTCGGAGAACTGGATGACCTAATGAAGAAACATAGTTAGATATGCTATACAACGGTAAGGCTCTTTTGTGCATTTAGAAGTTAATTAGAGATAGGGAAAAGCAATGTGCCGGCCATTTTTCATAAAGTGAAGGAAATACAAACGTAGTCATTGTTGCAATGGAATAGAACGTACATGAACCACGTCAGAGAGTATTTAACTTTAATGACAAGTGGAACTCTGCAAAATTGTGGCAATTGGTAGTTTTTTTTTTGATAAGCGTTTCCCACTAATCATTTACTGCTCACATTCATTTTGGATTTTTCAATATTGCAGATGTAGAACTTCTGAAAAAGACTTTGGGTAAACTATCTGACAAGTACTTTAATCAAGTTATTTTGTTTTTTTTTTCTTTTCAGTCGCTTTCGTTTTTCTCAAAGGCTACCAAACAAAAAATCCACTAACAAAGTAATGTTAGTTTCAGCTCTATGTTATGGTGGAACACAAACCCGTCTAACATGTATAGTATTAACTTTCACAAAACCCAAAACAATAAACTAGCCAATCACACATCATTCTGACAAAGTTATGAATTATAAGGGAGAGAACAGAATGCAGATTTCAAAAGATGGAGTAACTCTTTGAATTGTATTTCAATGAAGTTTTGACAGAAAATTCTAGGTATATTAAATGGAACATCATGTAAGTTCATAAGTTACTGGAGTAGAATTCGGTCATTTGTCTCATCGACTGTGCTCTGCCATTCGATCGTGGCTGATTATGCTTCTCAACCTGATGTTCCGACTTTCTCGTCATAATCCTTCAACTCTTTAAATGTGCAAATTGACAAGTCTTTGGGAGAAGTAGTTGCTCCTCACTTCTGTTCCAAATTTGCTGTCCCTTATCCTAAGAATGTTACCTCTCGTCTTAGAATGCCCGTGTCTACCTTAGCAGTACCTTTGAACATATTACATTCCTCTCATTCCACTAGATTCCAAATAGTAACCCAATGCGTACAATTTCTCTTCATACGAATGACCATCATGTCTGGAATTAAGCTGCTGTACCTCCTCTGAACTGTCTGCCATGATATATTTCCTGAAACATGTGGACTAAAATGGTTCACTCCGAGTGCGGCCTCACTGCCTCGTAGAAGTGGAACAATATGGCCATTTTTTAAAATGATATTCCTCTACCTGTAGATGACAACATTCAATTTTCTTTCCATATTATTTGCTGTATCTGCAAATTTGTTTTCCGTGATACACGAATGAAGGCCCCAAGGTCCCTCTGCACAGGAGCACCCGCATTCTCTCCCGATTTAGATAATAGTGTTGCCATCCCATATTTTGGACCAAAATGCATTACCTCGCACTTGTCCACGTTAAACTCGATCCGTCACATGTTAGTCCACTCTCCTAACCTACATATATCAATCTGGAGGGATCTTATTTCCTCATTGCAACTTACTCTCCTGCCTATTTTTGTTTCACCTTCAAGTTTTGCTCTAAAGCCTCCTAACACCGTATTTAAGTCGTTTATTTGGATTGTAAATAGGTGAAGCCCTGTCACACGCAAGTTTCCTCACCATAGAAAAAGGGAGATTTATTGTGATTGTTTGTCTTCTGTCTATCAGCCAAGCATCTATCCAAGACAATAAATTCCCCCTACTCGCAGGTGATCTAATCTTTTGAATTAACCACTTGCACATAACCTTATCAAACATCTTCCAGATGTCTAGATATACTCGACCTGCTGGATTCCCATTATCCACTTTGATTGTTACATACGTGAAGAAGTCTCCCAACATCTTCAAACACGGTTTGCCCTTCATAAAACCAAGTTAACTTTGGTAGCGTTTTGACCTTTCAACTTGCCCGATATTGCCTCTCTGAAAATTGATTCTAACATTTTCTCAACAACAGATGTTCACATAGCTGGTCTGTAAATTCCCACATTTTCTCTCCTTCACTTTTAGAATAAGCTAATTACATTGGCATTTCCCGAATTCACTGCAAAGTTCCCCGTGCCCCGGGAATTTTGGAATAGTATAAGCAAGGGATCCACTGCTTCCACCGCCAGTTCATTTAATACTCTAGCGAATAGACCATCAGAACAGTGGAAATTGTCTGCCTTCAATCCGAACAGTTTGTTTAATGTTAAATTTTCTAAGTTCGAGTCATTTGATTTCCTCTTAGTTGTCCGTCCCTTACACACCCATCTTCTCCACCATGGAAACTGAGTACTGACCTAACATCTCTGTCATTTCAGCGACCCGATGTGCAGATGGCAGTATTGTACTGGGATAAACAATAAGAAATCTCACAACACCACATTAAAGTCCAAAGGGTTTATTTGGTAGCAGAAGCCACGAGATTTTGGAGTGCTTGCTGCCACTCCGAGAGATCAGTAGGAGTTCTATTCACAAACAGGGCATATAAAGACACAAACTCAATTTATAAAATAATGATTGGAAAATATTGTCAAATTGAACATTGACCTTTTATCCTAAATTCAATCCATGCTATGAAACCCAACTTGCATCGAATCACATTTCTCTCTAGTGTTGATTACTGAACGTTGTTCTGACAGCTCATCAACAAGTTATGGAAACTCAAAACATGCCACATCCATCCTTAACTTATATATTGTGGCAGACTAGAAAGAAAATCCAATTTCTTTGTGAAAGATAGATTCACTTTTATGATTCAATATCGACTCTACCAAAACCACAATTACTTCCTAAATATCTTGTTATCATACTCAATTAATTAAATAACAATTTATTCTTTACATTTTTCCTTATGTGTATCTAACACGCCATCCTGTCACCATTATCTTTTTCGTTTACCTTCAACGTCAGGCTTATATTTGCAACTTCAAATATTTCAGAGATTCTTTAATCTTTATTGAATGTTGATAGGTGATGATCGATTAATCTAATACAAAGGCAGTCACACATTTCAGTATTCTGCAACGTATATCTGACAAATTGGATTCCATTGTTTGATCCGATTGCATCTTATCCAGATCGTGTTTGTACGAATGACAACAGTTTACAAATTCGCCTTTAGAATAGTCATCAGTATTTCCGCGATACATTGAGCAACTCCCTATTTGAAGACATTCAGACTTTTTTAGACCTTTTTTCCAATGATTAACTGATTCGCTGTTATATGCACTCCCCATTCTGTTCAAAGCATCCGCGTTAGCTTATGGGAATAATTTCCGAATGTCATACTTGCAAGTGTCCCCGCAGTCGTATCAAATGTTCCTCCCTCGAGCAATTAGTTGTTCCTGTTCATTTTCTGAAGTACGTTTCCTTGATTCTCCGTCTGCAGAATTCTAACGTGGCCCAGCTTCTAGGGCTTACCGTTTTTTGTCAACATTATACCTATCCCTCTGATTCGAAACAATAATTGATTTCGTTGACTAGGATTGGAATATTTCCTTGGTAACATTTGCGTTGAATGAACGAATGCGTTTTGAAAGAGATGGACGACATTTTTTCGACGAATAATTGACATTATTGGCTGATAGAGATTTAACGTACATTAGAGTACAACCACATCATATTGCAGCACGACACTACATTCCTTCCACTGATTAGATATGATGTTTCCCATGATAGGGGTACATCTATTTGTTGCCGATCAATATCGGTCCTTAAGTTTTCACCGTTTAGCGCTAGTTAAAAAAAATCCTTACACTTTTACGTCTCTTGCTCTTCATTAGGTCAACGGAAAATAAGTAGCTATTTTGATCTTTAGAAATAAGGACAACTCTCACAGAAACATGACTGTTAGAGTGAGTTTGCAGCTTGGAGAGCCCCGTTTGCTTCAACAATTCTTCCCAATGGCTATGCATTATAAATATCAATTGCAACTTCAGTGGGCAATTTATCAATGTATATGTTTTCAATGTCATGGTCAGCATAATGGAAAGGACATGATTTCCATGTCTTTTCTGCTTGGTCTAATCCATCTGCAGTTTTTCTTCTTTTTCAACCATTGTCCCTTCATACTGTTCTGTTCACCATTGCAAGTGTTACGAACTTAATCAAATATGTTTTCATTTCAATTCAATATAATTAAATTTCTTCTGTATGAGTGACTCCGCCACTTTACAAGAATTAACAGTACATCGTCATATGCTTCATTTGGAAATGTTTCAATATTTTGCAATGATGTAAGCCAAGGCAGGCATTCGAAAATGACTTCATGCATTAACCTTTTGGAGTTGTTTTGTGTGTGTGTGTGTGTGTGTGTGTGTGTGTGTGTGTGTGTTTGTGTGTGTGTGTGTGTGTGTGTGTGTGTGTGTTGAGGGGTGGGGGGGGGGGGGGTCAGGGGACTTACTGTTGGGTGGCGATGCTGGCGTTATTGGCTCCAATGAATGTCCCTCTGCCTGCCACATGCTTACTCATGGAAACATCGAATTTAGTAACTGGCAAATAGATCGTAGGGATAAAAAAGATGCAAATGTATTTATATTTCCGTCAGAACAGAAGACAATATCAACAAGGAGTCCGACTAGGCCATCTGGCTCCTCGAGCGGAATCCGTCATTCAACAAGATCGTGGATGCCATTGTCATCGACTCAGATCCACTTACGTCACCACTCGCCACAACTGTAGATTTCTGTTGAAATGCTACCTCTTCCTGCCATCAAAACATTCAATCAAGCAGAATCACGGGTACACTGTGGAATCCACAGATTCACAAAGCTATTGGAGACGGATTTCATCGCGAAATTAGTTCTAAATCTGTTCCCAAGAAATCTAAAGTTCAGCCTCTTGAATCCAGCCTCACTTGACAGCGAAAACAAAGTCCTGGTTTGTATCTTATCTACTCCCTTTATAATCTTTAATTTTTCTATATCTCCTTCCCTCATTCTTCTGAATTCCACAGAGCATAGTCCCAGTTTACTCTGTCTCTCCTCATAAGCCAAATCTCCCCCCCTCCCCCGATTCAACCTGTTGAATGCCCTCTACACTTCTTCCAGTGCCAGTATATCGTTTCTCAAGTAAGGAGGCCAAACCTGTACGAGGTATACCAGGTGTGGTCTCATCAACACGTTTTTCAGCACCAGTATGACCTCCCTGTTTTAAAGCTCCATTCCTCTGGCAATGAAGGACACAATTTAATCTGCCTTCTTAGTTAACTGCTTTACCTGCAAACCAACTGTTTGTGATACATTCTCAAGGTCAACTAAGTCCCTCAGCACAGCAGCATGTTACAATTGGTATCATTTAAATAATATTCAATTTTGCTCTTATTCCTACCAACATGGATGACCTCATATTTACCAACGGAGCACTCACTCTGCCAGACTGAGACCCAATCACGTAAACAATCTATATCCCTTTGCGGACTTCTAGTGTACTCTGCGGACTTTGCTCCATGTCACACTTTAGTGACACCTGCAAATTGTGATGCACTACAATTGGTTTGCAACTCCAAATCATCAACTTAGATTTTAACCAATTTTGATCGCAACATTTCCCTCAGGCAGAGCACCAGTCACTGATTGTCAAGCAAAGAGAAAAAAATCAAACACGTGCCTAGTCCTTCCTTTTTTATTAGTTAACGGACCATCTATCCATGCCAATACATTTTCCATAGCACCATGCGCGTTTATCTTAAGTAACAACCTTCGGTGTGAAACCGTGACAAATGCCTTCTGGAAATCCAGATAGAGCACATAAAAACGTTCCTTCTTTTTCAATACACATGCTATGCCCTTAAATAATATTACCAAATCAGTCAAACATGACCTGCCGTTCATAAAGCCACGCTGTGTCTTTCCAATGGGTCGATTTTCATCCAGTTGTTTCGCTATTTAAGAACCAAGAACTAAGACAAAAGAAAACAGACCCTTCGGCCAAAAAAGCCGCGCCGCCAATTTAATATTCAGTGAACGCCTCATTCCAATCTTTCTTCTACCTGTGACTTTTGCCAACGCCACTTGGACTCCACAATGAAGTTGTGCAAATTTAGAGAATTATATGCGTGCCAGATTGTGGGAAGTCTAATTTAGGAACAATTCGTTAACATCAATCAGCCTGAAAGCATGCCTTTGAGTTGCGGGAGGAAACAGGAGCACCCGGAGAAAAATTCTCCCACGCACGCACTGGGAGAATTTGCAAACATTCTTTCTTTGATGATAGATGCAAACATTTCCCCTACTACTAAAGTTAAATAACCGGTCTATAGTTGCCTGTCTTTTGTCTAGCTATTTCTTTAAAAAAAACAATGACATCATATTTGTTTTATTTTGCAATCTATGAAACCATTCAGAAGTCCAACGATTTTTTGAAACTTACCACGAGTGCGTTTGCTATTTCAGCTACCATATTTTCTTAATCCCTGGAAATAGGGCCAGGAGACTTGTCTAACTTTATGCCCATTAGCTTGCCCAACGTTACCCCGTAAGTGATAATGATAGTTTCTAGGTCCACAACCTTCTGTCATCAATTGTTGTTTGACTGTGCCTTTCACTGTGAAAACATGTTCAATGCCTCGACCATTTCCTAATTCCCATTTATTACGTACCCCTTCTAATCATCCATGTTGGTCGAAATAGAACAAGAACAAAGAACAAAGAACACAGAACAACACAGCACGGGAAACAGGCCCTTCGGCCCAACGAGCCCGCGCCGCCGTCCCATTGTCAGTGACCTATTCATGATTTTAGTCTATGCCTAATGTGTGAGGATCAGGGAGGTCCAATATAGGGACAATTTGTTACCCAATCAATCAGCCTAAAAGCACACTTTTGGGATGTGGGAGGAAACCGGAGCACCCGGAGGAAACCCACGAAACCATGGGGAGAACGCGCAAACTCCCACGGACACAGGCCCAAATCCATGTGTCCGCATAGCAAAAGAGATAGTCTCTGAGCTGTCATGCTGCCCTCGAGATGGTCCAGTTTGCGCACACCCATGACATGAAGCAGTAGGCAACTCCCGAAGCAACATCCAAGAGCAGCCCACCACAACCTGCCGCACGCATGCCCCTTGCTGGACTGAAATGCCTGTGGACAAAAATTCATTATTAAAAAGACTCTATTTCCCTGAGGCTAAAACTGAATCCCAAGCCTTCAATGTTTAGTAAGGCCTGCTTTATCCCCCTATATGTAGACCGGTCATGTGGCTGTCCAAGTGACTCTTAAACAACCCTAGCGTGCCTGCTTCCACCACCTTTCTCGGCAGTGCATTCCACATCCCCACTACCCTTTGTGTGAAAAACTGCCCTCTAATATTAGTTTTATACCTAGCCCCCCTCACCCTAAGCCCGTGACCTCTCGTTCTATCCATTTCTAATAGCGGAAAAAGCTTACCACCATTTACTCTATCTATCCCCTCCATAATCTTATAAACCTCTATTAGATCCCCCCTCAGCCGACGTCTCTCAAGGGAAAACAGCCCAAGTGCGTTCAATCATTCCTCGTAAGACAGCTCTTGCATACCAGGCATCATCCTGGTAAATCTCCTCTGCACTCTCTCCAGGATCTCTACATGCTTCCGGTAGTACGGCGACCAGAACTGGACGCAGTACTCCAGGTGAGGCCTAACCAACGTTCTATACAACTGCAACATCAGACTCCTACTCTTATATTCTATACCCCTTCCTATGAAGGCTAACATGCCATACGCTTTCCTCATCACATTCTGCACCTGCACCGACACCTTCAGGGACTTGTGTACCTGCATCCCCAGGTCTCTCTGCGTATCTATACTCCGTATAGTTCTACCTTTTATCGTAGAACTCCCCTCCACATTATTCCAGCCAAAGTGCATCACCTCGCATTTCTCCGGATTAAATTCCATTTGCCATCTATCTGCCCAATCTACCAGCCTGTCTATGTCCTGTTGCATTGCCAGGCACTGCTCCTCAGTACCCGCCAATTCAACCATTTAGTGTCATCAACAAATTTGCTGATCACACCACCTACCCCCTCTTCCAAGTCATTAATATATACTACAAATAGTAGAGGTCCTAGTACTGAGCCCTGCGGCACCCCACTGGTGACAGAAATGTTGCAGTCTTTCCTATATATGTCTATTCTAAGCTAACTCAGTTTCATAATCCACCTTCCTTTCCTGTTTAGCTGTTTTCATGGCTTTCTGGTGACATTTAAATTTTCCTATTCCTATAATTTCCCTGTAATCTGTGCAACTTGGTATGCATTTTCTTTCAGTTTGACAACCTCGTTGATTTCCTCAAATATCCGTGGTTCATTATCAATTTTACTACATTTCTTCCTTATCACTGTTATACGCTTTTGCTGAGCCCTGTGAAAAATTTATTTGAAAGTGCTCCCCCCGTTCCTCAGTCGTCCGACCAAAATGTCCCCCCAACAACATTAGCTAACTCCCCCCTAATCACATTACAGTCAACTGTCATTGAACACAAAAGATTGGCATTACGTTTTAACGTCTCATTTTCCATCTGTATTTTAAATTCAACCATACTGTGATTACTTCTTTTGAGAGGATTCCTAACTGTAAAATCGTTACTAATTCATGTTTCATTACACGTGACCAGATTTTGGATACTATGCTCCCTCGTAGGTTTCTTTATATAATGTTCCAGGAAATTGTCGCGGATCCATTCCATGAACTCTTCCACAACGATGCCTTGGCCGACTAGGTTTGACAAATCGACATGTAGATTAAAGTCTCACATGATTATTGATGTATCATTTCTACATATGTCAGTTGCTGTTTTGTTTATTCCTTGCCCCAGTATGGTGTTATTATAATGGAATATGCTTACCAATGCCTATTTTTCTCTTTGTTAATTTTATTTTGATCTTATTTCCATTTAACCAATATCATCTCTCCCGCGCTGATGTCATCCTTAAATATCAGAGTTTCTATAATTACGATGATTAATAGGATTTTTTTAAGCAAGATTGTGTGTTCCTCATGGCATGTTGCCTATATAATGCCAGAATTAACGACATCTCTGATCGACTAGGAATTATATTGGAGTGGAAGTGGGAGTATCCAGCTCTCGTGTTCCACGTTAGGGCAAACAACGAAGGCAAGTCTAGAAAAAAAGATCGGTTTGAGGATTATCAGTCTATAGCAGTTTAATTAAAGAAGTCCTCAGTGGTTTTGATCGCTGGATGAGTAGCAGAGCCCCGAACGAATTGGCATAGGATTGAGAAAATTAGTGAAGTTGTTCTCCTTCTGTTCCTGTCTGTCGTTCAGAATAGTTGGATACCTTGGATATTTAACTCCCAGTCATGGCCATCTTGCAACCATATCTCTGTGATAGCCACCAAACCGTTCTCGTTCTTGATGATCTGTGCCGTCAACTCATTTACCTTGTTTCGAATGCTACACACATTTATAAGCTGCCATAAAATTACTTTATGTACCTAAATTTTGATTCTTAAATATACCATTCATAATATCTACTGAGTCCTCCTCCCTGCGAACATTATATTTCCCTATTTTTGATATACTTGAAAACTTCCCCTGCATGATCACCTGTTGCTTTGTTTTTTTTTTACATTCTCCTTTAAACCTCTACAGTTTCAGTCTTCCTTTTCTCCCAACTTGATAGTTAAATGGCCGTGTGGCCATCCTATTCGTCCTTATCGCTGGAAAACTGGTTCAAGGTCTGTTCAAGTAAAGATCGACCCAACGGCACAGATCCTGCCTTTTCCAATACGGATGTCAATGCGTCATGAAATTGAACCCATTTTCTCTCGCACCATTCTTTTAGCCACGTGCTAACTTCACTTTTTTTTTTCTAAATTAGACTAATTTTAGATTAAGTTAGATTTATCCTCACCGTGCTGCTGCTCCTACCTCCAACCGAATCCAGGAGAATTTTCCTTGCTTGTGGGCCTCACTGTGACATTTCTTTTTTGTTTAGAGGAGGATGTTTGGAGTGACACACTGAAGTAGTTTTCGGACTTCAGCTCTTCCTTTACCACAGCTTCTCCTCAAACCAATTTCAGCAAACATTGACTGCACCTACGTGAGTCGCCACAACAGACAATCAGCGTCGCCTTTCTGCTGTCCTTCCTGGATGGTTGCCTTCATGCAAACTCGGGAAGCGGGGTTGGGGGGGGGGGGGTGGGGGGGGGGGGGGAGGTATCGCCAGGAGGTCTGCTTTCTAGAAGTAGTGACTGTATGCATGCAAATTTTCTCGGCAACAGACAACGAGCTGCGCTGCTCTGCCTGCGTTTGCTGTACGCTTCCCTTCAATCAATCTCGATTAGGGTTGCCTACCAGAGTTTCACCTTCTGGAACTAGTGACTGCCCCTATGCAAATCTTCACCACAACAGCCAATCAACGTCACGGCTTTGCTGCCCTTGATGAATGTTTGCCTTCACTGAAACTCCAGCAGCAAAGACAGGAATACATGAAATAGCAAACAGTATTTAACTTGGGCAAAAAAATAAGCACAAACTGCAAATCCATGTTAAATTGTAGTGTGCGCAATTTGGCTGTTCTGAGAGAGTTTTCTTTCACTTACAGAACTGGAAAAAACAATAACAACAAGAAATGAGACAGGTAAGAAAACAGTAGAAAAACAATAATACTTGTCAAACAAACGCAAATATGCACATGCACTCCTTCAAGCTGACACAAGATATTGGATCGTTGAATGCGTTTTTTTTCTGCTGGCGTTAGAGTTTTCTCCGAATACACCTCTGTAGCTATTGTGTGTGTGAACAGATCCTCTGCTAGAATCTCATTTATTTTTAAGCAAACATATCAAATAAAGTATCCTATTTGCACATGGACTGCTCCTGTTACTTCTGTCACATAATATATAAGCTTCATTGATTTACAAGGAGCTGAAAATCTGACAGCAATTGCAACAGCGTATCCAGACAGCGGGAATGTTTTCATGCACTGTTATAGTATGTTAGTTATTTGTTCTTTGTATTCACGCGATGGGCATAAAAGCAAATCGGTACATATTCGAAGACAGACTTGTACCACATTCGTACTCATAAGTGTAAAATAATAAGTATGAATTCTGTCAGTGCAATATCAGAGCAGTCCATTGCATGAAATCAGTTTGATCGAACTGCTTCACGTTTTATTCTTTCTCAATAACGCCCCCAGATTTAAAATAAACTCTGGCGGAACGAATGTTAAGGAGAGGGTATGGGTAAGGGTAGAGACCCAGGATGTCCCAATAATAAAGTGAGTAGAGGGCATAAGTATGGTTGGTAGGGTTCTGGCAAATAGGGTCCGGGTGAAGGCTGGGTTGAAGGCACTTTATCTGAATGCGCGAAGCGTTCGGAATAAAGTGGATGAGCTGGTGGAGCAGATCAGCACAAATGGATATGATCTGGTGGCCATTACAGAGACGTGGCTGCAAGGTGACAGGGACTGGGAGCTGAATGTCCAGGGGTATGAAATGTTTAGGAAGGATAGGCGGGAGGGACAAGTGGAGGGGGGGGGGAGGGGGCGTAGCTCTGCTGATTAAGGATAGCATCAGAGTGGTAGGAAAGGATGATATTGGAGCCAAAGAGCAGAACGTGGAATCGTTGTGGGTAGAGATTAGGAACAGCAAAAGGGGGAAGACGCTGGTGGGTGTCGTCTAGAGGCCCGCGAATAATGATCTGAAGGTGGGGCGGGCTGTTAGCGCGCAAATAAGTGCGGCGTGCAGGAATGGGACGGCCGTAATTATGGGGGATTTCAATCTGCATATTGATTGGCCGACCCATGTTGGACGCGGTGGGCTCGGAATGCAGCCGGGATAGTTTCCTTGAACAGTGTGTGTTGGAGCCGACGAGGGAGCGAGCTATCTTGGATCTGGTGCTATGTAATGAGGCGGGTAGAATCAGAGATCTTGCGATGAAGGATCCTCTTGAGGAGAGTGATCATTGTATGGTGGAGTTTCTGGTCCAGATGGAGGAGGACAAAGTGGGTTCACGAACACATGTCCTTTGTTTGAACAGAGGGGAGCACGGTAGGATGAGAGAGGAATTGGCGAATGTGGACTGGGGGAGCGCGTTGGAAAGTAGGTCTGCTGAGGAGCAGTGGAGGATTTTTAAGGAGATCTTTTTTGGTGCTCAGCAGAAATTTATTCCGATGGTCAAAAAGGACCGTAGGAGGAAAGGTAATAAGCCGTGGATAACGAAGGCGGTGACGGAAAGTGTTAAATTAAAAGCGGAGGCGTTTAGAGTAGCTAAGAGTAGTGTGCGAGAAGAGGATTGGGAGAGGTTTAAATGTCAACAAAGATTGACAAAGAAATTGATAAAGAAGGGTAGGAGAAACTATGAAGCTGGGCTGCCACTTAATATAAAAAAGGATTGCAAGAGTTTTTATAAGTATATAAAAAGGAAGAGGCTGGGTAGCGTGAACGTTGGACCCTTAGAGGATGAGAAGGGTGACTTAGTGGTAGGGGATGGGGAAATGGCTGAGTTCTTGAATATTTTTTTTGTTTCGGTCTTCACGGAGGAGGACGTGAATAATTTCCCGGGTGTTAGAGATGGAAAGGTGGTAGGACTGGAGGGTCTCAATGACATTACTGTTACTAGAGAGGCGGTGCTCGACAGACTGGAGGGGCTGATTGTGGACAAGTCCACAGGACCGGATGGAATGCATCCGGGGGTTCTGAAAGAAATGGCGGAGGTGATAGTGGTTGGCTTGGTGGTTATTTTCAAGACGTCGCTGGATTCCGGGGACGTGCCGGAAGATTGGAAAGCGGCTAATGTTACGCCGTTGTTAAAGAAGGGTGCCAGGCAAAAGGCGGGGAATTATAGGCCGGTTAGTTTGACGTCTGTTGTAGGTAAAATGTTAGAATCCGTCATCACGGAGGAAATAGCGAGGCATCTTGAGGGGAGTTGTTTGATAGAGCAGACGCAGCACGGTTTCGTTAAAGGGAAGTCGTGTCTGACAAATTTACTGGAGTTCTATGAGGATAAGTCTAGGGCGGTGGATAGAGGAGAGCCGGTGGATGTGGTCTTTCTTGATTTTCAGAAGGCGTTTGACAAGGCACCTCACAAGAGGTTTTTGCAGAAGGTCAGGGGACATGGAGTTGGGGGTAGGGTGTTAGCGTGGATAGAGGACTGGTTGTGAAATAGGAGGCAGAGAGTGGGTGTCGACGGGTGCTATTCGGATTGGCGATTGGTGACTAGTGGACTGCCCCAGGGGTCGGTGCTGGGGCCTCAGCTATTTACCATTTATGTAGATGATCTGGAGGAGGGAACCGAATGTATGGTGTCGAAATTTGCTGATGACACCAAGATTGGTGGAACGGCAAATTGCGCGGAGGGTGTGGCGAGTCTGCAGAAGAATCTAGATAGGCTGGATGAATGGGCCAGGAAATGGCAAATGGAATTTAATGTTGGCAAGTGCGAGGTGGTCCACTTTGGTAGGAATAATGGTAGGAAGGATTATTACTTACGTGGAGAAAAACTGCAGCAGGGGACGGTGCAGAGGGACCTCGGGGTCCTTGTGCATGAGTCGCAAAAACCCAGCTTGCAGGTGCAGCAGGTGGTCAGGAAGGCGAATGGGATGCTGGCCTTCATCACTAGGGGGATTGAATATGAAAGTAGTGATGTCTTGCTGCGGCTGCATCGGGCATTGGTGAGGCCGCAGCTGGAGTACTGTGTGAAGTTTTGGGCGCCGTACTTACGCAAGGATATTTTGGCCTTGGAGTGAGTGCAGAGAAGGTTTACTAGGCTGATGCCGGAGTTGAGGGGGTTCAGCTATGAGGGGAGGCTGAATAAACTAGGCTTGTTCTCGTTAGAGTTTAGAAGAATGAGGGGTGATCTCATTGAGATGTGTACGATGATGACTGGGATGGATAGCATAGAGATGCAGACAGTAGGACTGGGGGCACAGTCTCAAGATAAAGGGGGAGCGGTTTAGAACAGAGTTGAGGAGGAACTGCTTCACTCAAAGGGTGGTGAATCTCTGCAATTCTCTGCCCGTTGAAGTGGTGGAGGCTGCCTCGCTGAATATTTTTAAGAAGCGGGTTGATGGGTTTTTGATAACAGAAGGGATTAAGGGTTATGGGGAGAGGGCGGGACGGTGGAACTGAGCCACGACAGATCAGCCATGATCTTATTGAATGGCGGGGCAGGCTCGAAGAGCTAGATGGCCTACTCCTGCTTCTATTTCTTATGTTCTTATGTAAATGTTTTTAAGACGCCGGTTGATGGGTTATTGATAAGCGAGGGGATTAAGGGTTATGGGGAGAGGGCGGGTATGTGGAACTGAGACACGGTAGATCAGCCGTGATGTTATTGAATGGCGGGGCAGGCTCGAAATGCCATTTGGACTACTCCTACTCCTATTTCTTGTGTTCTTATGTTCAAATGTTAATGATCGTGTTACAGTAGTAAATATATGTTACTGCTTCATGAGTCATAAATAAAGCATTATTTGCATTTCAATAAAATAGTGCACATAACATGTATGTGAAGAATTCCATTATCGCTTGACAAACATATTTCGCACTTTACTTTTAGGGCTAAAGCTCAGGATCTGCGAAAAAGGTGAAAATATTGGACAATGTTCCATAATCCATTTCGGAAACATTATTTTACCATTCTCTTCCTATTTATTCTAACGCATTTATTTCAATTCGTAGCTCTTCATGAGAAGTGCAATAACGATGGTGAGTGACGTCAAATTGCCAGCTATTGACACATGACAATGAAGTGCCATAGCAGCCATGATAATCCAAATGCAGTAAAAAGTCTGACAACACCAGGTTTGCGTTTTTATTCTACAGTGGAATGCAGTCATTGATTATTGTTGTGGGTCGGCAGCGGAAGGACAAAATGCACAAGTTGGTATGTGAGATTGCGAAAGATAAATTGAGGTTTGTCGAAGATTGTTTAAGGCTCCAGGAATGTTGCTGAAGCGGCAATTAGCCATTTAACCAGAGAACGGTTACAACACGTTCAGGACTCCATTTAGTCCTTCGAGTCCACGCCAGGCTGCGGACGCCCATATGCTTTTACAGTTCCCAGATGATTCAGCTGACCAATAGCCCAGTGTGTTAAGCACTTAAAGTGCAGGGCCAGGGCCCCTTTAAATGCGACGAGGACGCTGATTCCACCCAGAACTTGGTCAAGGATATTCTACACACCCACCAGCTTGTGCGTTAAACAGGCTTTTCCTCATGTCCCGCTACAGCTGCTGCCACTTCCTATAAATCTATGTCCCCTGGTTCTCAAATTGTCGACCAGAGGAAATAATTAGAACCTTTTACTCCAGCTCTTCCCTTGAAAATTATACACCCCTTTATCATGTCACACTTCAACCTTCCGAATTGGAAGGAATATAATCCTTCCAAGGAATGCATTCTATCGAAACCGCCCTCATATCTACACTTTTCCTAACCTTGAAAACAGACTTTAACCCTCTTTTTCACACAACCTAGAACAATTCCTGTGATGGGGTGGGCGGAAATGTGCATAATACGTCAGTTGTGTGATTTCTCCAGTGTTTCGCAGAGTTGCAAAATTATATCCTAACTTGTACTTTTATATGTCTGCCAATCTGCCAGTGAAGTACAGCGTTCCATATGTCGTCTTTAACAACTTGTCTATTTTTATCAAACTGAATAATTGATCTTTTTATTCATCCTAAGCACAGTTCGCATTGCGCCCTTTAAAATAATTAATTATGGGTTAATCTCTTTGAAATCCCCAGCGCCAACTGTTCTGTGATAATGATTACTCTACTGAAAGTCACGTTTCAGTAAAGGTATTACTTCATGTACACAATTATGACTCCGCAAACATATCCTATCAACGTTATGCCTTGCTGTCCATTTTCCCCTTTCATTTTGCTTGTCTCTCTTTACTACATCCCATTAAAGACATGCTAAACATGAGGATTGTTTCTTTTTTAGAATATGTCGCCGCTTACAAATGGTTTTTTTTTTTGCATCCAAACGTCAAAAGCCATGTAATCTGATTGTCTGAAATTGATTGATTGGAATCCAGCAGAGCGTCGGGAATAGCATCAGCAGTCCGTAACTGCTGGCACTGCTCATCACGAAAGTGTTGACATTTCAGAGGTATTGACAACAAACATGCAGTTCGACTGCTGCGCCTACAGCAATCGAGGGAACGTAGGTCTCAAGCACATTGTCAACTAACTCCGTCCCGTTGCAACATCCGTTTAGCGTTCGCGATAATTGGCGGTCTTCCGTAAGATTTTGTCTTTGATATTCCACAAGGGTCGCGCGTAACTGACATTATAATATCAGGCAGAACATTGCAAAGAATAAAAATGAAGTGAATTAAATGCAAGTCACTGGGGGTAAAGGATAAATGGAAGGAATCAGGCGGAAACAGATTAAAATCAGGTTACAATGTTGACTGATGGTGTATCGTCCGTATCAAAATGAGCCACGATAACGTTTGGGATTTTTTAAAGGTCAACCAGACATTGCATACTGTAAAGATAATAGGCGCTGTTCTGCTCATGTCAGGAGACAACAAATTGATGACAAAAAGGAGGAACGCGTGGCAATGTCCAACTATACCCGATGGTTTTTTTTTTGGAAGTGCTTATTTTCATTTTTTAAAAGCGCCATTTTTTGCTTTTCATTTCATCCACTACACTGAAGACTTGCTTTACCAATGCCTGCAAGGATGCATAAATTTCTGCTGTTCAGTAGCATGTATCATCCAGATTACCAACGGACTATGGAAAAACTCAGATGAAGGTAGTTGAGGCTGCATAAACATCCTTAAAATTTACTGAACTGTTATTGAACACCTGAGTGTTTTTCTTGCACAAAAGCAAAAGCTTCCTATGCATATTTCGTGTCTCATACCTGTGGGAAACCTTCCACCACATTACCACTGATTTAAATTTTCATCCCGCTCACCATGTCACAATGCACAAATTGTGGCATTTTTGTCAATGACAATCAATTTCTCCCCAACAGTAACATGCACTTTATTCAAAAATATGTTCACCAACGTTGCCAATGTGTTCACGGGTGTAGCGAACTATATATAGTACAACGTTACTTTTGCTGTACATCTTATTGCTCTGCAAGTCCCGCTTCATACAACTTTCGTACCTTACTACAATTAGGAATAACGTGAAAATTCGAACAATTACGGACTGGAAATGTTTTACTTTTAGTTCACAGAAAAAAATCGGGAAAATTTCCACATTGTTGTGTCAATGCTAGTGTTGAGGTTGTCATGGAAGACAATATCGCGTGAAGTTGCAAGTTTAAGAACAGTGGCCTTCAGTTCCGTGAACCAGGACATTTTTCAAGTTGTGCACAGCAACCCGTTCATTCTGTCTCAGATCGATATCACGTGGTTGACTTAACATTGAAATCTGTAGTGCTGGAGCTGTTTGGAGAAGCCGAGTTGGACCATTCAGTGGCAGTTCCAAAGGAAAATACTCACGAACGTTGGACCATAATCTTTTCCGCTTTCTTCTATCATGCCGTTGAATTTACTGTTGTATCTTTCTCCAGCACAGTATTGCGAAATTGCCCAACATAATGCACTGCTCGATGATTCAGGATTGTGGAGGTCAGGTCAGATCTATTGATTTGTCAACTTTTCGTTGTTTGGCATGTTAGCCCTGAAGTGTGAAGTCGCAAGAACACGACCTCACTTTCAGTAATTCCTGGTTTTACTCCTGGCAGTTCTGTGTGTGTAGTGCATTGCATGTTTTCAAATTCTCATAATTGGTGCTGAGGGTAGAATGTAGGCATGAATGTATCCCGAAACTGATGGTAATGTTTTTGAATTAATAAATATTTTTCTAGTTATAAATCGTGGTTTCTTTGTTGCTGAGATGCTAGATCTGTTCTGTGTCGATCCCATTTGACTGGGAATGAATGTCTCTCCACTAGATGAACGTGCAAATTGAAATTGGTCATCGATTCCGATTCTGTTGTTGTACATCTGCAGCAGGCTCATTAGAAAACAATTACCTACCTGATATCTGTTATACCTACAAGTTATTTTCGAACTCTCAATGTCTTACCTTCGTGCACGTAAAATGTGTTCTCCGTTTCACCACATATTTTGCTTCCGGCAGAATTATGCCAATGGAATTATTCCCCAATTTCGAAAAAAAGAAAGTTGAATAAGCTTTACAGGGGAAACGATCATCTGCATTTTCCTTTTTTCGTCACGCACAATTCTTTCATTAACGACTGTAATCTTTCCTTTGCAATCAATTAATGAAAATGTTGGAATCCCATACCTAACAATAAAACTGATTGTGCGACTGGTGAAAAGTCTAAGTACTAAGATGCAAACAGCCCTTTAAACACGAGCCATTTGCTTTATTTTCAGAACTAGACAGAATGAAGGAAACTCTGAAATATACCGGTGAGGATTTAAAATTAAATTTATGTGTCAGAAATTCGTTTATCTGGTTGATGTCTATGGCGGGCACGATATAGTTTGTATAACTTCAAACTTAAACCGTGTTCGGGCGAAAAATTAACTAGAGTTCAATTATTACTTAAATCATGACAATTAACAATCACGACTTCAAAACTCTGACGTTCAAAATTAATGGCATGTGTCTACAGGTAGGAGGAGTTTGGCTTTTTAGAAACGAAAGTGGAAATGGACTAAAGGATGAAGTTGCTGAACACTTTATTAGTCGAGAGGAACGTAAAGCCCGAACTAGAAGATGAAATGTTGTTTCGCGCATCAAAATGAACAGCACTGAAAGTTTTTAGCTGATAAATTACGGAAGTGCGAGCATGATGAAAATAGTGATATGGATCAGCAAAGGGAGGTCGGGCCATTCTAGCAGATAGTGGGAATTTGCTCCACACGCAGGCTGCAGTAATGATGTTTCGTCGCGAGAAAACAGAGAAAACTCATTGTATGTAGTCGAAGGCAGTTGCCTAAAATGAAAGAAGGGCCAGTGAATACCTGGTTCTCATTGAAAAAACCTCGTTCAATTATTTTGTTCCCACTTTATGTTACCAATTCCCGTTCCAGTTGAATGCTCTTCAGATGTTGCTCCTCAGATATTTATGCCATGTAATAAAAAAAAGTGGGAAAACACTTCAGTTCCAAGATCATGATTCAGTCAGCAAATTTCGTAGTTAAAATTACACGTTTATCTATATTGTTCAATGAGACTACATTCAGGCCACCAAGAGTTGACATCAATGCTGGCTGGACATACATTTCATATGGGTTATTAAATGCGCTCTGATGGCTGAGTGCATCCGGAGCAGTGCCTCGTGACCTGTTAACACACACATTTGATTTTCTTTTTAATGTGGTAAGGGGGTGGAAAGCTGCTGGACATGTCTTGGCTTAAGAATGTGACAACAACCGAGCACTCAGCGCAAAGACTGGGAAAAAGAATACCGCTTGCAAGTTGAATTTTCAAGGTTTTTTTTTCTTCGATGAATAATGACAGCTATTCTGCAAAGACTGCACCCAAGGCGCGATTAATTCACAATGAACTTCGCAAAATTTGTGTCTGGTAGACATCGTATTCTATTTCTGAGGATAACTAAGCTTTCTAACGTTACGTAACACAGAAAAAACAATAGACCATAGGGTATATCTGTTCGCAGATACAGTCACCAGCAGAATGCCCTAGTCAGAAGACCCATAAGGAGCAGCGTTTGAACCAAATATACTTCTGTATGCAGCATCATATGTATGAATTTTTAATGTTATTGACATTTATACCAAGTCATCAATAGCAATACAGAAATCATGTCAACTTATCTGTAACTTCTGTGCATGATAGTAATGGATTGAAGTTTTTTTGATCTGGTTAATTTCACTGTTTAATTTTGTTTCTGACAGAAGGTCATGATAATTGAGCCTTGTGCAACATTGCGTTAACTCGATCTTTTACAACAAACAAAGACATTTTGAACTCTGTCCATGGAATATACGTTGCATAAGTTGCACAATGTTTGATGGGGGAAAGGAAAAACAACATTCAGGCGTATGTCATCGTTCAAACCTCATAATTGGCTTTAACCGACCTGCTCGCCACAAAAAATCCGTTTCGTCCTGCACTCCCATTAGTCATACGAATCACAGCAAGGACAGCAAGACGAACCAATCTTTTGTCAAGTACTGAGTTAGGGTACCACATGTATTTCTGACATATTTGCACGTGGCAAGGTGCCATACAGCTTTGGTGTCAGTGATTATGCTGAATACTGGCAGTGAGCACTAGCGCTCAGCTAACCTCTAGCTGGCAAGAATCTAGGATGAAATACCAATATTATGAATGAGGAAAATTCGAAACTGCTTATGTTATGACCTAGAAAAGGACTACAAATTATTTCACAGAAATTGGAGATCACAGTTGATCACTGATAACCATCCATTCAAAATTAAAGCAGCATTACTTTCTTTTGATTTGATTTTTTTGAACGAATTCGATTATATTTGGTTTATTATTGTCACATGTAACAACATACAGTGAAAAGTATTGTTTCTTCTGCGCTATACGAGGCATATCGCTCGTAGAGAAGCAAAGAAAGCAGAATGCAGTGTTACAGTCAAAGCGAGAGTGTGCAGAATGATCAACTGAAAGCAAGGTAGGTGCATTCAAAATTATGTTAGCAACAGGGAAGACGCTGCTGGTATGTGAACTCAGACTCTTTCATCATTTTCCCAACAGAAGAAGATGGAAGGCAGAATGTCCAGGGTGCGGGGAGTCCTTAATTATGGTGGCTGTTTTGCCGAGGCAGCGGGAAATATAGACAGAATCAATGGATGGGAGGGAGGTTTGGGTGACGGATTTGGCGACATTCACGGTCTGTTTTACTTTGTTTCGGCCTTGTGCAGAGCAGGAGCCATACAAAGCGCGGTACGACCAAAAAGAATGCTTTCTATGATGCGTATGTAATCGTTCATGACAGTTGTTGCTAACCTGCCAAATTCCCTTAGACTTCTGAGAAGGACTTTGTTAACTATATTGTCGACATTTGTGTACCAGGACATGTTCTTGATGACCTGGACACCAAGAAACTTGAAGCCCTCGACTCTTTCAACTACGCTTCCCACTGCGGTTCCTGGAATCGTTGAGAATCTTCTTCATTTTGTTGATTTCGAGATCATTTTCGCCGCACAAGTTCACCAATTTACCTACAGTATTCCAAGAATCTCTCTCTCCATTGTTTGTTATCAGACCTGCTACGATGTCGACGTCAGCAAACGGGAAAATGGATTTGGCGGGGAATTTGGCCACACAGTCAGAAGTATGAAAGGAGTAAAAAAGTAAGGAGTAAGGGCTGAATACACGGTCTTTTGGGGCACTGGCATTGAGAATGATCGTGGACGAGGTATTGATGTCGTCATAAGATAGAAAAGGGCATGAGCTGTGCAGCACAAAGGGACAATATGTGCACTGTCTGATTTGAAAAAAGTCAAAGCACACAGTTGTCAATTTGACATATTACAATGATACGCTGGATGAGAAAACCCCAATTTTTGCAATGCAAACATATGTCATTTATTGAAACATCAAGTGAGCACGAGGGTGCCACCAAGATAAAATGTTGAACGTTAAAATATACAGTTGATGAAGTCCAAACCAAATGAACAAAAATAAAGTTGGCATTGCATTGATGATACTGGGAACTACGATGGTAACGAAATTCCATTCTGTGTTTTTTTTTTGTTTTCAATAGCTTGCCCAAGTATGTTTTAGACTTCGAAAATCATTACGCATTTTTAAAAATAGTGTGAGTAAATGCACAGAAAACAGTAAGAAAAATTTTCCAAAAATTAGATTCTAGCCAAGGTGCTTGCTAGCCCTCTGATAGGTGGCCGTTCAAATCCACACCTTATTCGACCACTTATTTGTTATTTAACGGGATTTATGCCTCATGTTATGTGTTATTTCTCATGTCATGTACTATAATACAGTAAAACATAAACCAAAACAACACTGGAACGAATGACATTACATTTCCCACGTACGTATAGGCACCACTGTGAAATAATGTTCTAAAATCATATTGAACGCATTCTACCAACTTGCAGACTGAATCTTTACATAAGGATCCAGCAACGGCACCAGAGCAGTGAAGCTAATTGGATGCTGCTGGGAAACTTTGCATAGGCTAAGTGACTGCTTCCAGAAAGTGGTTTGTGGAGGTGCAGTTGTAACGGGATAGTTAAACTCCAAACATCACTTCAATACCACCCCCACCCCGCATCTCCTCTACTAATCAAAGAAATGCAATGGTGAAGACCACAACGAAGGGAAAGACGCCGGGCCGCAGTCTGAGTTTGAAACAGCAGCACTATGAGTATAATTCTATCTGATATCGGGGATCGGTGGCATAGCCTCCAAAGAGCAGGCGGAGGGTGGAGCCGTAGTAGAACTGTGAGTAAGTATCTAACTTCCTGAAAGAAGAACCCGAAAAGGGACGCTGTGCCCTGATTAGCAGTTAGGAAATCTCTGCTAAATTTGAAATCAAAATTCAAAACTTAAGAAAAAATAAATAAATTCATTAACTGAGTAGACATGGCTGGGAAGGTGAAGTGCTATAGTTCTATGATGTGGGAGTGGCAAATCGCATTGCGAGCTACGATGGCGACATATGCACCAGGTGTTGGTGGCTCGAAGATCTTCTGCTCAGAATTGATGAACTGGTGCCCGAGTTTTAGACGCTGCGACACATCCGGGAGAGGTGTGGTTACCTGGACACTTTGTTTCAGGAGGTGATTACACCCGATAGATTGGTATCTATAATTCCCTCAGTGGTCAGGGACAACAAGATGTGTCTGCACGTGTGGCAGATCGAGGGATCCTGAATTCAGGAACTGAGTAGCCGTAGCTCTTACATTGCTCAATTGCTGCTCCCTGTGTGGATGAGGAAAAGGGTCGTAGGGGGATGAGCTAACCAAAGACAACAGCGTGAAACAGGAAGAAATTCAATAGGGAAGATCAAAAAGGCAAATGGTGGTATAGGTGATTCTCTATTTAGGGAGATTGATGTATTTATTTATAAGCCAGAACGTCAGTCACAAATAGTAAAATTGCCTGCCCTCTGCCACGGTGAGGGACATTCCTGTGGTTTGAAAGAATATTGGATTGGGACTGAGAGGACGTACTTATTGTGGTCCACGTCGGGACAAACGACACATGCAAGACGAGGAAAGAGGACCTGTTTGGGGGCTATGCGGCAGTAGAAACTGAATTAAAGAACGGTCGTCAAGGTTTATAATCCCTGGATTTCTTCCCGAGCCACGTGCAAAATAGCATAGGGTTGAGAGAATTAGGAAGTTAACGCGTGGCTAAAGGAATGGCGCGGCAAAGAGGAGTTTCATTTCAGGAGCAATGACACCAGTATTGGAACAGGATGAATATGTACTGTTGCCATGATATTCAAGTGAACGGAACTTGGACCAGCGAAAATGATCTAGCGAAAATGATGAATAATGTGGTCACAAGGACTTTAAGCTAACAATTTGCTATAACTTACAGAAAAATATCATGGTTAATAGAAAGCAAAGGAGCAGAGTGGTATGTAGGGAGAAGATTCAAACTACATCAAAAATTAGGGACAATATAAAATGAGTGCTCAGGAGTTTTTATTTTAGTGGAGGTGTTTTGAATTCAAAAAGAACGTACTAAACTAGCAAAATAGCATTTTGTCTGAATTTTCTGAGCATTCGCAACAAGGTAAATGAGTTTACGGCACAGAACATCTGGAAGGAGCATGATCTGGTGGCCATTTACGAGACAGGGTTGGAGGATGATCACGACAGAGAGTCAAATATCAAGTGGTATCAGACTGTTCGGAAGGACAGGGAGCAAGAAATGGGAGGTGGTGTAGCTCTGATATTTAAAGAAAAATGGCATCAGGATTAATGAAAAATAGTACAGGTTCTACGGAAAAAAAGGTTGAATCCATTTGGGTGGAAATTAGAAATAGTGAGGAGAAAAGGTCGCTGCCAAGAGCAGTTTAAAGACGACCAACTAATAACATTCTGGTACAGCGGAAAATAAACAAAGAAAAAAACTTTAGGTATAAAAATATTACAGTCATTATCGTGAGAGATTTTCATCTACATGTCGATCAATGAAAGCAGTGTGGTCTCGTTAGGTCTGAGGAGGAGTTCATGGAATGGACCTTTGATCGCTTCCTTGAACATGATATATTTGAATTTACGACGTAGCAAGCTTTTTTTTAGATCTGCTCCTGCGTGATGAGCCAGGAATAATTAATGAACCGACAGATAGGTTTCCTCTCGAAGGTTGAATTTAAAATCCAGGTGGAGCGTGAGATGTTAATATCAGATATTACTGGGGGTTTTTTGCTTAAATAAAGGATACTACAATAGGATGAGAGAGGGTTTGGGGAAAGTAGACTGGGAGCAAAACTTTTTTGGTGGTATAACTGAGGGTCAGTGAATGATTTTGAAAGCGATCTTTCAAAGAACTCGTCAAAAGTGTATACCGGTGATAAAGAAGGGTTGCAAAAACCATCATAAATGGATATCTCAGGAAATAACGAAGGCTATCACATTGAAAAAAAATTGTTACAAATAGGAAACGATTAGTGGGAAACTAGAGGATTGGGATTTTTAAAGGTCAACAGAAAGCCACAAAAAAGGCAATAAAGAAAAGTGAGATGGATTATTAGAGTAAACTCGCTCAGGTATATATATATATATTCAAAGAGATCACAAAATTACGACAAATATACAAAACGAAAAAGAATGGCTGAAGTAAACATTGGTCTTTCGGAGGAAGAGAATGGATTGCATTAGCTGGAAATGAACTTTGGCTGAGGCAGTGAACAGTTAGTTTGGGTCGGCCTTCACAGTGGAAGACACAAATGACATGCCAAAAATTGATGACAAGAACCCTATGGCAGGTGACGACTGAGAATCTACCTTTCCTCATGAAAGAGGAAGTGTTGGACAAGCTAATGAGACTAATCGTAGAGAATCTCCTGGTCATTATGGAATGCATCTCAGGGTACTAATAGAAATTTAGGGGGAAATCGCAAATACGCTACTGGTAATTTATCAAAACTCATTGGATTATAAGGTTGTTCCCGCAGACTGGAAAACAACACATGTGACGTCATTGATTTTAAAAAAGAGGTAGACAAAAGGTGGGTAACTACAGGCCTGTTAGATTAATTTTTGTAATAGGGAAAATGTTTGAATCTGTCACCAAGGAAGAAACAGCAAATCAGTTTGGAAGACATTAAGTAGACTCACAACACCAGGCTGAAGTCCAACATGTTTATTTAGTGGCGCGAGCTTCGGAGCTTTTCCCCTTTATTAGGTGAGTGAAGCCTTTGGTTCACAAACAGAACATGTATAGATACGAATTAAATTACGAGATAATGGTTTGAATATGAGTCTGAAAAGGTAATCAAATCTTTACAGGTGCAGACAATGTAAGTGGAGAGGTTAAATAGGTGCAAATTGTCTGCAGCCAGGACTGTTAATGAAATTTTGCAAGCCCAGGCACGTCGTCGGCATAACAGATAGCGTGACATGAACCCACGATCCCTGTTGAGAGCGTTTGGGAATTGGGAAGACGCAGCATGAGTTATGAAGATGAGGTGATGCTGGCTATTTGGTAGTGATCTTTGGGAACATTACTTGTGTAGTGGACAACGGGGAACCTGTTGATGTGGTGTTTCTGGATTTCGAAAAGAAACTTCACAACGTGATTCACCAAAGACTGCTGCATAAGATAAAAGTGCACAATAAGTCTGGTGATGTATTAGCATGCATAGAGGATTGGTTAAAGAACAGATAGCAAAGAGTGGGAGAAAATGGGCGTTTTTTTTGGCTGGTGATCAGTAACTAGCAGTGCCCCTCAGAGATCAGTGCTGGGACCACAGCTGTTTATGATTTACATCGATGATTTTGAGTTGGGGACCAAGTGTAGTGTGCCAAAATTCGCAACGACAGTGAGATGAGTGGCACAACAAAGTGTGCAGAAGACACTGAAAGTCTGCAAAGGGTTATTGATAGTTCAATTCAGTAGGAAAGGGTGTGGCTGATGGGGTCCGACGTTTGCAAATGTGACGTCATCAATTTTTGGTGGAATAACGGCAAAATAGACTTTAAAAACATGGTAAAAGAATGCAACTTGCTGTTCCCAGGGACCTGTGTGTCCTTTTCTTTACTCATTCCTGGGACATGTGCGTTGTTTCGTGGCCAGAATTTATTGCCCATCCTTCACTGACTTTGTGAAGGGGGCGGTGAGCTGTCTTCTTGAATCGCTACAGTACATGTTCTCTTGGATGAACCAGAATGCCTTCAGTGTCGTGGGGGTGATGGTGGTGGAGGGGGGGGGGGGGGGTGGCTGCGGTAATTCCAGGATTATGGCCAAGTGACTGCGAAGGAACGGCGATACATTTCAAAAGTCTGGATGGTGAGTATCTTGATGGATAACTCAACAGTGGTGTTGTTTCCATTTTTCAATTGTCCTTCTCCTTCCAGATGGAAGTGGCCATGGGTTTGGAAGGCACTGTCTCAGGAAATTTAGTGACTTGCTGCAGTGCATCTTGTAGGCAGTTCGTACTGCTTTTTTCTACTGAGCAATTGTGGTGGAGGGATTGAATGTTTGCAGATGTGGTGCCAATCAACCGGGCTTCTTTCTCCTGGATGGTGTCAAGCTGCTTGAATGTTGTTGGAATTGCACCCATCTAGACAATTGGAGAGTATTCGACCACACTCTTGGCTTGTGCCTTGTAGATGGCAGTTAGGGTCTGGGGAGTCAAGAGGTGATTTACTCACCACAGTATTCCTAGCCTCTGACCTGCTGTTGCAACCATTGTGTTTATGTGGTGAGTCCACTTTACTTTCTGGTCAACGGTGACCCCCAAGGATGTTGATAGTGGGGTTTCAGTTGGGAGTTATATCATTGAATGTTGAATGGCGTTGATCAGCGTGTGTCTAATTTGTGGTAGTCATTTCCTGGCATTTGTGTGGCGAGAATGTAATTTGCCAATTGACATCCAATAACTCAGTAACAAAATGCCCAGCAATTCGGCAGGCAGCAACACCGCTTCTCGAAATATGGTTGACAGAGGGAAGGGATCGTGGCGAGAAGAGTGAATCAGCGCTGTGCTTCATTACCCACTATTGGTGCTAACTATTTATTCGTGCTCCTAACTTTTGTCTTCTCTTCAAATGTGGAAACAATTTATGTCCATACGATATATGAACACAAGAATAATGTCTGATCAATTCGATTGCCAATCAAACAGAAGGTTCATAATCGTCAAATAACTTACCTAACGACACTGAAATTATTACGACACAGCGAAATTTAATTGCTGTGCTCCAGCGATTAAACCACATGGAAGAAAGGGGTAGTGTTCCAATGCCGGACACTTCTAATTTCTGATTGCACAAGCCAGGAACACTGTTTAAGGGAGAGTTAACTGCACAGTTTAACACGGCAATATAGTGATTCATTTGGTACTGTAAACCATGGGGTCAAGTTTTGCTCATCCGCTTTGCTTGAAGATGTTGTTCATAGTTGTCACCAATAAGAAAACTTTTTTTCAATAATAGTTTTCCGAGCTGTGAAAGTGAATGTATAATATTCCCCATGATCATAGATGTGTCCATGCAAGCTGTACTCGGATATCTTGACAACACGTGCCGTTAATTTTGAAGACCTACTCTTCCTTCTATTCCATGATGCTGCAATAATCATTGTGTTATACTTCAAAATCTATCATGTCTTCATAACTTGGAGAGAAAAAGGGAAAATTCACGGTGAGTTTATGACAAATTGCAACCCAGGAGAATGTTCTGAGAATTTGTTTCCCGTCTTTCTGTAACTGATTGGTTAAAGTATGTTTTCATGGGCATTAGATTCACGCATTCACCGCTGAAATGTTGATTCAGCAGCATCGTCTTCCTTAGTTTTTTTTTTAATATTCAAAATGCAGTTCAGGGTTTGACATGACCTTGGTAGATAAAGATAACTTTTATGTCATCATTTATTGGCAGAACGCCTTAGGGCTCGATTGTCCGTTTTTGGCACAGTTAGACTTGACGTAACCCAATGTTATTGCATCAATCAGCTGACATCACGTTTTAAAAAAAACTTTCGAGGATCCTACACTGCTCTTCCGCCCTATTCATTGGACCCGGGTTGATGGTTGCAGGTTGGACACTGGCCTGATTATGATTTAAAGAAAATCTTATGGTGGCCATAATTTTCACCAGTCTGGTTGATTAAAATATATCCGTGGAAACCCACATAGCCTCATTCATGGACAATTTCAGGGCATGAAGTAGGCTGCAAGCTCCTCAGCCTGGATATAGGGCAAGGCAACACAAAGTACCTTTCTTTGAAGACAAAAACAAGGATCACTTCCACATAGCTAATTTCCGATGATCGTTCAACAATGCCATCCTAGAGAATTATCCATATTACGAATACGCTTTCGAAAAGGAACTCATTTATTATATTTCTTTCATGTTGTTTACATCATTATTTGCCCATTTCGGGTACGAAAAATGCCGTAAACCCTGACTAATTCTATAATTCATGGGGATGTTGAACAGCCCTTGGGGAGGCTTAGGAAAGAAAACCTCAAAATAAATTGCAGCCGAAATCCAATCTAGATTCTAAACAATGTTGAATAGACGGCATTATAGATTTATCCTGCTTTCTTTCATGGTATATTGACATTAACAGTCGTTTCTCCTCCCCACATTCTGACGAAGCTTCATCCAGACTCGAAACACTAATCTCTCGCCACAGATGGTTCGGACGAGCTGCGATATTCCTGCATTTTCGTTTTTGTTTCAGATCCTAGCATCTGCAATATTTCTCTTTGTGTTCTCTATTTATCTTGATTGATAGTCATCACCGCAATGCACATATCCTTTGTATGTTTATCTCATTTGTGGCAGTTTATGAGAAGCGCATCGAATGCCTGGATAAAGCACTCCAAGAAATCTCCCCCACCAATCGTACTAAATACATCCTCGAAGAATTCCAGTTGACTTATCATGCGTGTGTTCTCTTTCGTAAATCCATGCTGACTATGCACGTTGCTGTCTTTGTTTTCCAACTGTTCTGCTATAAACCTTTGATATAGACACGAAACCTTTCCCCACAACTAATAACAGATTGACTGACGTTTGAATCTCTATTTTTGTTTCTACCTCGCGTTTAAATGATATTGTTGCATCGACTACCCGCAAATGTGTAACCGTGACCAGCATTTTGAACGTCTTTGAAGACGACCGCCATTGCACCAAATATTTCGAGGAACATTTGTTTAAATACATTTAGGTGTGCATTATGAAGCCCTGCAATTTTAGAGGTCTTCAGTTGGTCAACGTCACGAACAGAATGTCTCTGCTATTAGCCATTCCCATCAGTTCCTCCATCTCAGGTAACAATGTTTCGGCAAGATATAAAGTCACTTGGTCAGAGGGAAATAGAGGAGGGAGAGAGCCAGTCAAAAAAGAAAACGCGCCCGTGCTGTGCATTTTATCTTCCAATCTAGTCTTAATGTCCATTTTTGCCCCTAAGCCCGCTAATTATTTTCCATCGAAAGACTTTTCCAAACGTTATTTCAGTTCGGTTTTGTACTACCTTAAAGACTTGTTTCGGCATCTCGTTCTATATACGCACCAAACTTTGCATGAAGAGGTTGCCTCTTAGGTCTCATTAAAACCTTTCCCCTCTCGCCTGAAAACAGTGTCGTTTGGTTGTCAATTCTCCAGGACTTCAGTACTATCTCTCCAGATACTCCAGGTCAGGATTCCACGTAGTTTGGAGGATCGCCAAATCTGTAAGATAGTCAAAAAGGCACATGTTTGGAGACGTTAAAAGTTTTATGATCAGTTTCAGGAGCGCAGTAGAATAAATCATTGAATTCCAGTATTTTCTGGAGACAGTTCAGATAAAAATAGTCTCGCTCCTGCATGAAGTTACATGCGTGGGTCATCTCCATTGCATATTTGTGTTTTATTCATATAATTCATTACAAATCGCCGATGCCTTAAATATCAAAGCAAGAAGTTTTTTTTTAATATGGTGCGTCATCTCTCATTGTTTTGAATCAGAACCTGTTTGATTTTGAGACGTCATTATTCAGCATTTTACTTTGGTTATCCCACTTACTGTTAACTGTATTGAAACTTCATTCCCTCTCTGAAAACTCTTTCAGAAATTCTCACCCCCACGCCATTTTAGGTTAATACATCTCACAATGTTAACTCAAATATATCACAGGAAGATCAATCTCTGTCTTGACCAGGTGTAACTTGGCAAATTTGAATCTTACTTCGTAGATGAACGTGAAGAAAAGAATATCTTCATTTTTTGGAAAAAACAATCGGCATAAGTCTTCAAAAACTCACTTAAAAACGGCCAATCCATGAGGGAATACGTTTTTTAAACATGCAAATGCGTGGATTCAACTGCTTATCGTAATTTGTTGATACCTAGTATAGACTACCAAAATGGAATTTCAGCACCCCGACAATTTCCACTTCCAAAGTGATCTTTCAGTCAACAAAGAAAATATACATTGCAAAACATCCCATCGACAATAATTGAGTGGCATGCCTCTCTTGTCACGATATTTCACATACATTTTAAAAATATATTATTATTGTATCGGGCAAAGCGAGAGACGTGTAACCAAGGAACGCCAACTATGGCCTCCATAATGTCCGTTGTGCAAGGCAAGTAAACCATATTTTAATTCTTTACATTGGTGAAAATATTTTTTTTCATGTGGTTCGCTATTACTTTTCTTTAGAACATCCATCCCACGAGCATTTCCAGAACGCTATCTTACTGTACCCAGAATGATTATCTGTAACAACTTGCATTTCTTCTCGCGCGCTTCTTACATATTTTCGGCTGTATAGAACAAAATACCTATCACGTGAAATGAGTTTTGTGAGAGGCTTTCCATGTTCTGTTTAATCGCTGTTTTGTCGCTCATGGGAAATCAGTTGCTTAATTTGCTGATATTACTCGTTTCAAGCGTGCTTCCAAGAGTGACATAAGAACATAAGAAATAGGAGCAAGAGTCGGCCATCTGGCCCTTCGAGCCTGCCCCGCCATTCAATAAGATCATGGCTGATCTGTCGTGGCTCAGTTCCACATTCCCGCCCTCTCCCCATAACCCCTAATCCCCTCTCTTATCAAAAACCCATCAACCCGGTTCTTAAAAATATTTAGCGAGGTAGCCTCCACCACTTCAACGGGCAGAGAATTCCAGAGATTCACCAGCCTTTGAGTGAAGAAGTTCCTCCTCAACTCCGTTCTAAGCCGCTCCCCCCCCCCCTTTATTTTGAGGCTGTGCCCCCTAGTCCTACTGTCCTTTCTGAGCGGGAAGAGTCTCTCCACCTCTATCCTATCCATCCTATTCATCATCTTATACGTCTCAATGAGATCTCCCCTCATTCTTCTAAACTCTAACGAGGACAAGCCTAGTTTATTCAGCCTCTCCTCATAGCTCAACCCCATTAACTCCGGCATCAGCCTAGTAAACCTCCTCTGCACTCCCCCCAAGGCCAAAATATCCTTGCGTAAGTACGGCGCCCAAAACTGCACACAGTACTCCAGCTGCGGCCTCAGCAATGCCCTATATAGCCTCAGCAAGACCTCCCTACTTTTATATTCAATCCCCCTCGCTATGAAGGCCAGCATCCCAATCGCCTTCCTGACCACCTGCTGCACCTGCAAGCTGGGTTTTTGAGACTCATGCACAAGGACCCCGAGGTCCCTCTGTACTGTCGCCTGCTGCAGTTTTTCTCCACGTAAGTAATAATCCTTCCTACCATTATTCCTACCAAAGTGGACCACCTCGCAAATTCCACCAATCCTGGTGTCATCGGCAAATTTAGACACCATACACTCGGTTCCCTCCTCCAGATCAACTATATAAATGGTAAATAGCTGAGGCCCCAGCACCGACCACTAGTCACCATCCGCCAATCCGAATAGCACCCACTGCCCCCCACTCTCTGCCTATTTCACAAGCAGTCCTCTATCCACGCTAACACCCTACCCCCAACTCCATGTCCCCTGACCTTCTGCAATAACCTCCTGTGAGGTACCTTGTCAAACGCCTTCTGAATATCAAGAAAGACCACATCCACCGGCTCTCCTCTATCCACCGCCCTAGACACATCATCACAGAACTCCAGTAAATTTGTCAGACACGACTTCCCCTTAACGAAACCGTGCTGCGTCTGCTCTATCAAGCAATTCCCCTCATGATGCCTCGCTATTTCCTCCTTGATGACGGATTCTAACATTTTACCTACAACAGACGTTAAACTAACCGGCCTATAATTCCCCGCCTTTTGCCTGGCATCCTTCTTAAACAACGGCGTAACATTAGCCGTTTGCCAATCTTCCGGCACTTCCCCTGAATCCAGCGACGTCTGGAAAATAACCACCAAGGTTAGAATATTTGTGCAACTCCATCATGTCACTGGCTTGGCGAAATCTGGACCTGTTAAAAGGTGGACTATATTTTTGTTGTCAAAAAAAGTTACAATCCAAGTTTATTTGAACTACACTCCCGTTCATGGATGTTTCAGCTACCCAATTACATTCGACCAGCAGTGGAGAACACAACGCCTCAGAACGTTTCTGAGGCACATTGGTACAGGTGACAAACTATCATAATAACGTGTAGTTAACCGGAAGCTAGATCGTACAACTGAATCCAAGTAAAACAATTAAATGAACCAATTATTAGATGAAATTGAGCCGAGGAAGGCTGCTGACTGGGGAAACATGATTACTTCAAAATATATGTTGAGCGGCGTACTGGAAACACTGTCTAAATATTTACATGTTTGTGCATTTCAGAAAAGAAACTCCGAGCTTGCGAGAGAGGTAACTGATAAGAAACGATCAACTTGACAGTATACTGTATTGTCCGCTACTGTATCTCGAACTCTTGTTTCAAAAAACGTGCAACGATGTGATCAGTATTTTTTTTATGGACAATATGGAGTCTAAAGTAACTGCCGCATAGCCAGCTAATTTCAAAATATCTGAACAGTGAGAATTATGGAATGTCGTGCAATGTTGTGTATAAATATAGATGTTCATTTTTTTCATCTCACACATAGCCGATATGGAGCAACATGAATAAGCTAAGACGGCCTCATGGATTAAATAAACTGAAACTCGACTGGGATGTTTTGCCCCAGTCTTTGTTCATTTTCGTCACAAGATTTTTTGAAAATAAAAACAGTAACGACTTGCTCTGTGTACTCGTACAATGGATGACGTGCATGACAGATCAAGAAAGTTTCGGGTGAGATCCCGCGGTTTGCAAGCGACCGGAACCCCTTCTCTTCCATCGTTAACAGCAGCGCCAGCCAATATCCGGAAAAAAAAACGCCGACCTATGCACTCAGTTAAACTAAGCTTGCACTAATTCGTGTGTGAAAACAGCGATCTCAGGCTGAAACTTATAACCGTGGTCAGACCATCAGTGGGAGAAACAAGGGTTCGACGCGTTTTACCGGTTAATGGACGTCGTGCACTGAGTAGCATTTCTAAAAAAAAAACAAGCAGCAACAACTATTTTATTTTTGCCTTTCTGAAATATTGGTTAGGAGCCACCATGGAGAGAGAACCCATGCCTCCTCATCTGAAGCCAGGAAAAATGTTTTCTTCTTATTTTTAATTAACAAAATGTTCACCTCATTATTGATCCAATTTCCAGAACTGACAGAAAAGTGCAAAAGCGTTGGTAAGCACAGATGGTTGTTTGAACTACCAAATTTACCTTAGTTGAAGTGCAAGTTAGGGTCCAGACACGTAATCGGCTACAATTGGACCCTCGGCCACTTATAACGTTTTGGCTGGGACAACATAACACTTCCTTTTGTCTTGAGATCATTTTTTTTTGCCGAGAGAAATTATTAATTTAGATTCCAGACTGTTTCGCTTAATACATCAAAAACGCAAAAATAAGTATTCTGAGACCTGTACAATAGGGTAGATTTGGAGGAGAGTCGAGGTTCTGTGTGTTGTAGCAATGGAAAAAGAATGCAGAAAATGGAAAGTCAAAGCGATTACTATATTCTATCACAGCGGATATGACTGGGGATCGATGAAGACTCGCAGAGACAACGAAGAGAGACTCTAGTTTGGCGGTATTATAACTGGAGGTGATTCTGTTGTACGAAGGTCGAACCGCCAATTCAGCAGTTGGCACAATTTTAATCCAGTTGATATGTGCGCCAACACGTGATTCCACACGGAAACAATGCGCTAACTTATAAACGCCATCTGTAAAAATCCAGAAAGCCTTCCATTACATCATAACACGGTAAAATACGTGACCTTGCATTGCCATCTTCACTGCATTCTACCAAACAAATAATGTCCCAGGCGCCACACCCACTTTCAGAATACCGGCTATGGATCATATCACTGACGCGGTGGACCGAGCATAAGTTGTAACATTTTTGTATGGATGCTAATTTTGTTTTACCTGAAGAGTGTTCAACTTCGACCTTGTTCACCAGAAGGCCTCGAGACATGTGTTCAAAGACGAAGGTGTGTGTTCAGGGGGATTCGCAGTCTGATTGTCGCGCAATTTTTGCAACACTGCTGTTTAGTGAATTCCTGTCTACTTGAAACCATCAGAAGCACGGATGGGGGAAAGGGTGGAGTATGAAGGCTGGGTAGGGAACTTCAATGCCTATCACCAAGAATGTTTAAATGGCGTCATAGACAGAGTGCGTCGAGTGAGGTTGACTCAGCTTTTGGGCAGGGTCTGCGACGGGTGCACTCCAACCACTAGAATTGGAAAGTCATAGTTCACCTCATGTTAACTGAAATGCTTGCGGCAAATGCAGGTGTCTATGTTTGAATGATGTGACATAGTATATTATGGAACAAAAGAAATAAAGCTTTACATTAAGGTAGTAATTTCTCATTTTGCCTGGCTCTTGTCGTGCTGAAGGGGCTGCATTTCATAGATATCTAGCAAATGAAGACTGGAAATTATTGGAGCACCGTGGGAAATCAGCACTAAACAGAATTGCACTCCATAGAATAAATACATTACAACAAGTACGTGGAAGACAAAAGGACGGGAACATGATGACAGCCAATGTGAATGATGAAACGAAGTAGTAACATTGAGAACAACTTGAAAATACTGAAGGAAGAAATTTGACAACTGAAAAGATTGGGCAGAATGCAACGAATAATAAACACTACGAAAAAGATTAACAGACAGTGAAATGTTTGATGGGAACATTTTTTTTTCAAATGAAGTTTTTTCTTAGTGATTTAGCAATGCCACTCTACAAAGAAAGCGCAGATTTTTTTTTCAAATGAAGAAAAAATGCAGATAAATTCATTATAAATTATGAATAAATCACCATTGGCGAGGATGCTCGTAACTTGTTGGGGCAAAAGAGTACAATCGCAAAATTAGAGGTACGGAGTGATATATTGGAACTCGACTCTTACAAGTGTCCAAAGCCGCGTGAGGATTATAAAATCCGTGGCTTTTTTAGGATAGTGTTGTATTCTGAATTATTTTCCGTTACTTCGACTCGAAGGTACACTTCGATATGAAGTTAGCAAATATAGCTGCTTTATTTAAACATAATGGATGCAGCTAGAAAGCGGTAAACTAAGCCAAATTAGCATAGCATGCGTCTGAGGGAAACTGTTTGCGGGGTTAGCGGTGAAACGATAGCAGAGCACTTCCTTAAATGCGTATTTATGAGGTATGATCAATATTAGATGATGAAAGGAGAATCATCTTTCATCAACCGTTTGTTGTCTGAGAAGTGACATGTGTGTGAATACATGGGATTTAGGAATCCCGTTCTGCAGAAATACAACTGCAGTTTGAAAATGTGCTCTATCAGACCTCAATGTGGAAAGCGAATGTTGACGTCACACGATACAAGATTGAAGTGGAACACAGATTGACAAGCAGAGATAAGGCATACGTTTTTTATTCGTAAGATTCGTAAGTTGTCATGGGTGCTGTGTCATATCTTTCATTGTGGAAATATGCCATATATAAATGTTTTGTTTGAAGCAATGTATGCGATTGTTTCCTGATTTGAATGCAATGCAGAGTGAAATTAAAAAATGACGTCTGTATTGGGCATATGGAGACCCGGAAATGGAAACTTAAGTGGACAGCGATCTGACAAAGGATGTATAAAGAGGAAAGCTATTAAGTTGTCCTTTTTTGCTATGCTATAATACATGTCGGAGACTCTTAAGTGTTCTATGACGTCCACATGGATCTTGATCTTTGCAATCTGAAAGTGGCTCCAGGGAACATGAGCTGTTTTCCTTCACGTATGACTCAAATTCCCTGGGGGATTTATTAAAAAAAATACAGTTAAGACATGTCGAAAGAAAATTAGCAAATCACGTTCACCAAATACAAACAACATGCAAAAAAGGGATGAAACTGTATGAAGCTTAACAACTAAGTTCCATTACGACGAATGAAGCAAATGCCATAAACAAAATAGTCGGCTTCCTCCGGAAGGTTCAGTTTCCTCCCATGGTACAATGTTGTATTCATCACAATAAATTGTCCATTGGTATCAATCGGATAAGTAGGGCTCGGATATGAGATGCAGGGAGAGGGTCTGGTGAGATCGTTGTCGTTGAAGCGCCCATGGGCCGAATGGCCTCCATTGGCACTGTAAGAATTCAATAGTTTCAGTATTCTTTGTTTAGAAATAACGAAGTGTCTATTTAAATCACGCATGGGTCAGCGCTTGCCATGGCTCGGATGGTTGGGCGCCAACCGTTGTCTTCCTCAAAGAATCAAGCAGTCTTTGAAAATGTGTTTTTTTCTTGGTGAGCAAGTTAGACAGCTGATTAAATAAAAACGATAATGTATATACGGGAGTAGGCAAAATTCATATTCAATGTCAATGCATATCAGTTATGATCTTATTAAATGGAAGGTTTTGGAGATTGGCTGAACATCTTACACCTGCGAGATTTTCTTATTTTCTGAGTAAATATCGTGATGAATGGTTTCCATAAATATCCATGCCCGCTGATGGAAGAGCCCAGCAAAACACTGAAAAGGATGATCTCAAGCATTTCTTCCGCCGTCAGTTCGAATTTTCAAAGACTCTCACCTTCCACGAGAGAGGACATCATCCCAAATGCCAGTCTTCTGACAATTGTATTTCTTCGACCAGGTGTCAGGAAGCAGCCGAAGGCACTGGATGTGGTGACATCCATGTGCCCTGAAAATATTCTGCAATGGTTTTGAAGAATGTTACTTCAGAATATACCACATTTCAAGACAAGCTAATCCATGCGGTTGCCAAAAAAGAATCTGTGCAAATTTCCACGAATATTTTCTGTACAGAAAGGCAAGACATATGGAAGACAATCAACTACCAATATAGCATTCTTGCCTTCATCATAAATAAAGTGATGCAAGGCGTCGTCAGAAGTATTATTTAGCGTTACTTGAATACGCTGCATGATGACTCTCAGTTTGCATACCGCCTGGGTCGCTAAGAGGCACGCTCACACTTGGAAAATGGGTTCATTGTTCCTAAGGTGTGCTTGGATTTTGTAGTCTTGCTAAAAAAAAAGCAATTGGTATTGCATGCCAACAAGCAGACCTAAAACATTACAGTCAATTGGAATCACGTGAAACATTTCACTCGCTGCAGTCATATCGAGCAGGACAGAAGATGGTTAGATTTCAATAATGGCAGATCCAGGACAACATCACAAGACGTCCTAAAGGGCGGCCATCAAACGTTAATTATTCAAGACCCTTCCTCCATTAACTAAGTCAGGAATGGGTTCTACCTCCATGTTATAAAATCAATTTCTTCATTTCAGAATCCCAAGACACCAAAATAGCACATGTATAAATGCAAAATAAAGTAGTCGTCCACGGACGCCTGACTTTCCATTGCAATAATCTCACTGAGTATCCAACTAACTACATGTCCTGTGTTAAGACTTCACCAAAATGTATCTATTCGAGATACATAAGTGATGCGGGTACCAGTGCACTACACATTCCACTGATCATGTGGCGTATTCTTCTTTACGCCCAACAGCTGAAACTGCCTATTGAACATCTGTAATAGAAGTTAAGAAACATACTTACATCCATAAGTAATGCACATTCAAGCAGACTCAGGAAACTCTATCCCCTTCAAGACGAAGGTGGCATAGAAACTTTTCTATGAACATCTACAAACTCAGTCACCGACGAACAATGATGTGTTATATCTAAAATGTTCGCTGCAGGAACTTCAGAGCATCATTTGATGAGAATTTCTAAATCGAAATAAAAGGAACATTTGAAACATTGTCACATTGCATCACGGGAAACAACTGTAAGCTTTCCTCCAAGTCAGTTATTAATCTTACGGGTTTTTTTTTAGCCGTTCCTTCACTCTCACTGTTGGAAGATCCTGAAACTACGCCGTGATGACACTTGGTACCCGTATACATGATGGATAGCAGCAGATCAACAACACATTACTCAACTATATTTTATACTGAGATGCACAGTGGTTACAGTTGCTGCCTCACAGGACTCGGGAGCAGGGTGCAATTACAGCCTTGGAAATCTGTCTGAACGGGGAATGCACCTTTTCCTCGCGTCTGCGTGGAATTCCTCCCACAGGTCTAAGGTATTCAGGTTAACAGAATTTTCAATGCTGTGTTGACCAACAGTGTCTGCCGAACTAGCAATTTCAATTCTTGGAGTTAGTAGATAGGGCCTGCGTGGGATATTTGTCTGTACAGGCTTGTAAAGTTCAGAAGATTACTCTTCTGAACATTATTGATTCCGTGTCATTATATTCTAAGTAGTCGGATTTTAAATAGTGGCCCAGTAATGGACTGGCGCAACGCAGAGTAAGTAACATAAACGGTGAATCAAATGGATAATTCAATGAGCCTTGCATGCTCAGCATTCTCGAAATAGACGATGGTCATGATTGTGTTGGCAATAATGTGGTTCACAAGATCTGACATTCACATTCATGCATTATAGTACAACGTCCTGAACTGCAATTCTCTGGATGAGGGACCACCATGTTAAGTTCATAAGTAGCTCAAATATGAAATGTACCATTGCATTTCATTCAACTCAGATAATTTTGAACATTAATTAAACGGGAAATCTGGTGTTGAGTAGATGACTTTGCTGGGCCAAAGCAAAATATGCTTCACTATTTACAATGTTGTTGCCCACTTACTAATTTGCAGATGATCGATTACTTCAGAACGATTTAGGAAAAAAAAACGTCCCTTGTTTGGAAATGTTATTAGTTTATTGATTCCAATATTTAAACACTATGAATTCAGAAATACAATATTGTGAAATATTTAGAGTTCTAAAAATATCTGACATACAATGGACAAATGTTTCATTATGATGGTTCCACATGCTACATTATCTGGAGTCTGGGGCAAAACTGTTTTTCCCTACCCACTTTATGTTTCTTTTTAATCTCATTCATGCTGAGAAAGCCATGTAATCCCAGTGATAGTTAATGCAAACACAAAGCGATTCCATATTTTACATTAAGGATTGTAGTCGAGAAAAGAATCGCCAAACCTCTAGAGACGTTGAACAACGAAGTAAATGGAATTGACAAATTACACGTCTCGATAACGGCAAAATTAAATCAGGTGTGTGGCATTTTCTTTTAAAAAAGTGTAGAAAATTTAAAATGAGATACAAATCTCGGCTGGAAGTGAGGAATATGATAAAGCATGTTGAATTTTGAACCTTACATTTATGAAATCACAGGTAAAATCCTTTGACATCTTATAAATTAAACCAACGAAGTGCATCTATTTTCCGAAGGATTACCCATGCTTTTCCTTCTGGACCCATCCTAGTATGGAAACGTATTTCAAAGTTTACAATTGAACTTGAGTATTTACAAGTTTAACAATCATCTTGAGAAGTTCCAAATTTATGTCATCATATAATAAAGCATGATATAAGAGAATTGTGCTTCTTAACTGACAACTCGTACTTGAGATTCAACATCCCTTTGTTCGAACGATCAAGAAAGAAATATTCACTTGAATATCGTGAGGAATTAGGGCACAGTTACATGGGAATAAGGATGCCGAAACAACTTTAAGAGAACGCCTCCCTTTCTCTGAATATATATATTCAATATCGTGTATAATCTGTTCGATTGTTTATGTTACATTAGCTGGTACTAAAGTTGATATCACAATCATCATAAATGTGCAACTACAACCCAAATGCTTAATCACATCTTCTGCTCTCCAAATTCGGGCAACGTGAGTGTTCTTTAGACTCCCCGTGATTTCGCCATTCAAAGTGCACAAAAAAAGTTCATATAACTGTCTGTATGATTGAAAAATAAACAGACACTTTTCGATGCATCTGCGAATTACACATAAATTTCTGAGCAATTTCAAGTTTGGAGAAGTCAGCTGAAGATAATCACTGGAATCCAAGTGTGATTTACTTACGTTCAGCAGCAGTGCATATAATTACATAATGTCGTCATATGATTCATTGTCTGATCGTAATGAAACTTGGAGAACATAGAAGATAGAGCATAGAACATTACAGCGCAGAACAGGCCCTTCGGCCCACGATGTTGCGCCGACCAGTTACTAAACAATGACCCACTAACCTAAACCAATCCCTTTTCGTCCATAAACCTATCCCCAGATCTCTTAAACGCCCCCAAACTAGGCGCATTTACAACTGCAGAAGGCAGGGCATTCCAATCCCTCACCACCCTCTGGGTAAAGAACCTACCCCTGACATCCGTCCTATAACTACCCCGCCTTAATTTAAAGCCATGCCCCCTCGTGCTAGATTTCTCCATCAGAGAAAAAAGGCTATCACTATCCACCCTATCTAATCCTCTAATCATCTTATATGTTTCAATAAGATCCCCTCTTAGCCGCCTTCTTTCCAGCGAAAACAACCCCAAATCCCTCAGCCTCTCCTCATAGGACCTCCCCTCCATACCAGGCAACATCCTCGTAAACCTCCTCTGCACCTTCTCCAAAGCCTCCACATCCTTCCTATAATGTGGGGACCAGAACTGCACACAGTACTCCAACTGCGGCCGCACCAGAGTTGTGTACAGTTGCAACATAACGCTGCGACTCCTAAATTCAATCCCCTTACCAATAAACGCCAAGACACCGTATGCCTTCTTAACAACCTTATCTACTTGATTCCCAACTTTCAGGGATCTATGTACACATACACCTAGATCCCTCTGCTCATCCACACTATTCAAAGTCCTCCCGTTAGCCCTATACTCGACACATCTGTTATTCCTACCAAAGTGAATTACCTCACACTTCTCCGCATTAAACTCCATCCGCCACCTCTCGGCCCAGCACTGCAACCTGTCTAAGTCTTCCTGCAAACTATGACACCCTTCCTCACTATCTACCACACCTCCGACTTTGGTGTCATCAGCAAATTTACTAATCCACCCAACTATACCCTCATCCAGATCATTAATAAAAATTACAAGCAGCAGTGGCCCCAAAACAGATCCCTGAGGCACACCACTCGTAACCGATCTCCATGATGAATATTTACCATCAACCACCACCCTCTGTCTCCTATCCGCTAGCCAATTCCTGATCCAATTCCCTAGATCACCCCCAATCCCATACATCTGCATTTTCTGCAGAAGCCTACCATGGTGAACCTTTTCAAACGCCTTACTAAAATTCATATACACCACGTCCACTGCCTTACCCCCATCCATCTCTTTGGTCACTTCCTCAAAAAAACTCAATAAGGTTAGTAAGGCACGACCTACCCGCCTCAAAACCATGCTGACTATCTCCAATCAATTCATTACACAGATGTCCATTTGTTTCCTTACTTCCAAACACCAGACAACCAGCTCAGTCGTGCCTGAGAATCTGCACCCATGTACATTGTAATTCAAGCAATGGTTATCGGTTGACATATGTAATTCATAAGAACATCAGCAACGCTCCTGTATCTCCAGGCAACTAAGTTCTGTGCCAACAAGCTACGTTACTGTTGTACTTTCGCAGCAGAGCACAAACCACTTCTCATGTTTTTTCTGGAAACGTTCACGGGAATGTTTAGTGTTCTCTCATTTGTGTTTTTGCCTCATCTCTTTAAAATGAAAATACATAGGTAACATTCTGCTGTTACTATTCAAAAGTGTTATGCTGCTTTAATTTAAACACATTCCAGTTTAATGAGACCAAAGGGGACAGTATTTATTTTTTATTTAGAACTTCTTGTAACAACTCAAACATAAATAGTCATGAACCCTTTACTGATTTTAACTTTAACTGAACACCAATTTTGACTAAACATCAATTTTAACTATTTAACTGGAAATAGATAATACCGAGTTTAGTAAAAAAAAAGCCGGCCAAGAAGTATTCTGCATGTGGAATCTACCTTATTGTTCTCTCTGAAGCCTTATTCAAAGTATTTTTTTTTCTATTGCGAAGGTTGTGGTTCGTTTCGTCAAGTCATCACTGCCAAACAAATAACTCACATGTCTTTTTATCCACCATTCTCCATCTTTTCCGGTAGATTCTGTGTCATCCAACCAATTGTGTTACCAGAAATTGATCACATGGCCCGAACATCTAATGAAGTTACTTCTGAACTAAATGATTACACTTAGTTCAAACTACATGCTTCTTACATCGAGCCATGATTGAGAGACCCGATGGCTGTTTCAATGTAAACAAATTTCTTGATCTGACCAACAAAAGAAGCTTCAGATCACAGCTCCCAGACCAGAGAATCTTTACGACCTGCATTTGGTTTTAATCCATAAATTCAGCAAATTTCCCAGCATGATTACCTTTCAGTCAGAAAAGCTATGCTATTGCCATTATTTTTGTTAAATTATTGTTGTAGCCGTTCGTTCTCCATTCACAAACGGCAATACATTATTCATAGTATGAAGACTAAAATTGAACTGCTCTCCGGGCATGGTCTATTAGCAACAAACATGGGCGAATACTGAAACCGCCTGTTAATCTAAACTTTTTCATCTCCACTACCGGGAATACGTGTTGCACGGCGATAACGCGTTTGCAGGAAAATTTAACTGTGTTTATAGTTCTATCGTGAGACAATGAAAGAATAGCCGAGAACTCATGGAATATTGCTTTGAACCAAATGAACGTAATGTAATTGTGTCATTTTGCGGTCCAGAATGTTGGAATACTAAATACGTAAACCACAGACTGTTGGACAGTGCAACTGTCAGTCTTAGTGAATCTGAAATCCGTTGTTACGAAAGGATTTGTTTGCTTTTGACTAGAAAAATAAATACGAGAAGAAAACAAAAAAAAATTCAGCCGCCAGGCATGGCGAGCGTCGCTGGTCGCGTCTTTCTGTTGCCTGTCGCCATGAAAATCCGGATCCTTAACAATTTGGTTGACACTCACTTTATTATTATTATTATCAATTGGCCCAACACACCAATCCGTACAAACTAATTCGGGACGAACGCTTTCTTTTAATCTACGTATAAATTGCATTGCTGGCATTTAACCCCCACCTGATAGTGTTTTCTCATAACTATGTTATGAAGGTCAGGGGACATGGAGTTGGGGGTAGGGTGTTAGCGTGGATAGAGGATTGGTTGTCAAATAGGAGGCAGAGAGTGGGGGTCAATGGATGCTATTCGGATTGGCGGTTGGTGACTAGTGGGGTGCCCCAGGGGTCGGTGCTGGGGCCTCAGCTATTTACCATTTATATAGATGATCTGGAGGAGGGAACCGAGTGCAGGGTGTCGAAATTTGCTGATGACACCAAGATTGGGGGAAAGGCAAATTGTGCGGAGGGTGTGGAGAGTCTGCAGAAGGATCTAGATAGGCTGGGCGAATGGGCCAGGAAATGGCAAATGGAATTTAATGTTGGCAAGTGTGAGGTGGTCCACTTTGGTAGGAGGAATGGTAGGAAGGACTATTACTTACGGGGCGAAAAACTGCAGCAGGCGACGGTGCAGAGGGACCTCGGGGTCCTTGTGCATGAGTCGCAAAAACCCAGCTTGCAGGTGCAGCAGGTGGTCAGGAAGGCGAATGGGATGCTGGCCTTCATAGCGAAGGGGATTGAATATAAAAGTAGGGAGGTCTTGCTGCAGCTGTATAGGGCATTGGTGAGGCCGCAGCTGGAGTACTGTGTGCAGTTTTGGGCGCCGCACCTGCGCAAGGATATTTTGGCCCTGGAGGGAGTGCAGAGGAGGTTTACTCGGCTGATACCGGAGTTGAGGGGATTGAGCTATGAGGAGAGGCTGAATAAACTAGGCTTGTACTCGTTAGAGTTTAGAAGAATGAGGGGAGATCTCATTGAGACGTATAAGATGATGAATGGGATGGATAGGATAGAGGTGGAGAGACTGTTCCCGCTCAAAAAAGACAGTAGGACTAGGGGGCACAGCCTCAAGATAAAGGGGGGGCGGTTTAGAACAGAGTTGAGGAGGAACTTCTTCACTCAAAGGGTGGTGAATCTCTGGAATTCTCTGCCCGTTGAAGTGGTGGAGGCTGCCTCGCTAAATATTTTTAAGAAACGGGTTGATGGGTTTTTGATAAGAGAAGGGATTAAGGGTTATGGGGAGAGGGCGGGAAGGTGGAGCTGAGTCACGACAGATCAGCCATGATCTTATTGAATGGCGGGGCAGGTTCGAAGGGCCAGATGGCCTACTCCTGCTCCTATTTCTTATGTTCTTATGTTCTTATGTTCTTATGTTATATTTCCTCACCATACATCGCAACACATTGTTTTTTTTTCTTTTTTGGTTCAGACCAATTCCCAGATATGTAATGGACACTCTACTGAACAATATATATTTAGGCTGTCCCTACAATTTTATTGTTTAATTAAGGAGTAAAATTTAACAAAATTTCCTTGTCAATAAAATTTTTCGTCAATTCGATTCAATAAATAAATATCCATGATTCATTCTCTCCATCACAGTGAATCATTTGGTCAAAATAAATGTGTTCTAGGACGGGGAAGCCTTCAAGCGCCACGACTGCATATTGAATTTATGGAACCTTCCATCGCCATTTCAGAACAACCATTGTTGACATTAATTTTGCGTTTGATTAATCCACGGTAAGGCCTGAAGCATTAATGTATCAGTGTCGAATGCACCCCCTCAAGGCAAAAAGAAAAATCAAAGTCATGAGCTCTGGTGTTTCGCTTACTAGAATTGGAAAAACTGAAGACAATTGTACAAGATGCAGGTTCGTACTCATATAGATTTCAGATAGGAATTATCCGTTTCCGAGATCGTACCTGCTATATATTATGATGTCTCATGTTATAAAGATGGTGAAATGTTGCTTTGTTCAAGGGGGTGCAGGTCTAATAGCAGGGGATTGCGCAGTGGAAGGCTGTTTTTTTTGTTGACATGCCTAATTAATTTTTCGTTCCTGTTCCTTGCAAACAGCCTCCGGTTGCATTATTTATCGTTTCTCTGTTTTACGGTAATATTGAATCACTCTACCCATTTCTCTAAGTTTGTACTTCTTTCCGGTAAAATCAGCACGACAAATAGACCAAGTGACAGCTATTTGCATCTGTTGTAAGTTTGCAATTATTTTAAAGGAAAAATGCCTAATTTTCTACTATACTGCCAATCAAAAGGATGTTTTAGAATGGAACACAATTCCATTTTAGTCCGTTACAATTCCTCAAACGCATTACGAAAGTTTAGCGCTATTCATACCAATAAATTCAGCTGAGAGCAAAGTACCAAAAATAATGCACTTCCCAAACGTCTTACACTTTATACATTCCATGACTCTTCTTTTAAAAAAACACAGAAGATTAACGATGCTCGGAACAATATTGCGCTTTTTGAATTCAGGTTGTTTTCTTGTGCAACCGATTTTCCATCTATTCAAAGAAACATCGAAATTTCATTCAGACTTATGAAAAAATAAATAAAAAAAGACCGAGACTTGAAATAAAGCTGATTGGACATATGAAGAATGCATGCATAGACTTGAAGGACTTATTGCATAGCGTGTACTACATACAAATGTCAGTGTTAAGTTCAGTTTTTTTTAATAGACTGGAGCTCCTTTTGTCAACTGAATTTAATTCGCCCCGCACTGTCTTCAGTTACGTTCTAAAAGCAGACTGTCAAAGGAGCACGTTGGGTTGCCTAAACTGAACTTGCATTGCGAAATTGCATTTCACTTTTGGAAACTGTATATGATTATGATTGCATTTTTTCCTCGGAATCAAAATTGCCAACAATATTACTAAATGAGCTTTGCTCTGCCACAAGATCTTTTTTTTATACCAATTGAAACGAAATTTGAAAAGTTCTGTTGGAATGAACTTCTGTTCGAATGGTTTTCTGCAACTGCAACTATCGCGTCGCCTATCTCTTTACCAGAATTAAGTAGTACCCTCCTCCGAGACATTCTCTTTTAATTACAGAACACAAGCTTGCTCGTTGTAATGAAGGTAAGCATGCATCATTAATGGTGCTCCAGTGCAAAGCGTTCTAGTTCATATGAAAGATATACGTTTTGTTGTTGAACGTTCAACCTTGGTTATTATTGTTTCTTTAGAGTTGCAATGTAAGCGCGGAAGTGATGATGAGTAGAATTATCTCTCCTGCGCAAATGAACCGTATCTCCTAAATTCAGAGCAATTCAAATGTGCAGGTGTGTGGTAAGGAGATAAAAACATATCCGATTTTCTCACTGGATTGACAAGCACTTGCAAACTACTGGATCATGTTAATTTCTCTTAACATGCAAAACCATCGAGACATCTAGCGGACATAACAGGGGCAATATGCACTGCAGAACGTTGCATGTATTATTCCGAGAATCGATCCTGAACATGTTTTGTTTGGATGTTAACGCGTTCAGTTCGAACCTTCAATTGCAAGTGAACTGTATATGTCCACACCTAATATCATCCGTGCAATCCACTCAAAATTCAATGCTTTATTGCGACGTCGGACTCCGGGAGTACAATGTGAATTTGGTTAGGAAATTCCACTCAAGTGACTGGTTAGGTTTCAAGGTAAAGGTCGGTGCAGTCGCTGTGCTGTGTGTAAGAACGAATCACTATCGGGTCACACCGTAAGATTAGAAACATGACTGAGAACCTGTCATCAAGCTCGCCTCGGAATCTGGGTGGGTGAGGCTTCCAGAAGTCTAACATTCGTTGGCCTCGCGCGGCATGTTAACATAGCCGTTACGTTACGCCCATTAACTCTGTGGAAGCGCAAACCATTGTCCTACTGTCCAAACACTCAAAACAGTCAAACAGTCACATAAACAAGTCATTCCAGTTCGAAAATAAGGCAAGTCACTTTTTTTTCCGGAGCTGTAAGTAAGTTACACAATTATGCGTTTGTCCTTCACGCTCTGCCGTTTGCATGAAAAGTCTCCAGTGAAAGAAAATTGTGTATTCAATCCAAGTTTTCAAAAGACTCAAAACGAAAACTCAAAATTATGTATTCAATTCATTGGTTGGGACGCTAAACTGCTCAACCTTGTTTCACCGTTTTGAAGTCAACATACCCAATTCTCCGTGGAAACCAAAGTGAACAGTCTCTTTGAACAAGAAGGCTCGAAAATCATTGAGATACATTTCAAACTTCAGCTCGCTTTTATTATAGATATTAAAGTACATCGTTGTTTAACCGCCCACCAAGCTCAAAAAAATATCCGGCATAACCTGATATTGCATGCCCAGTAAAGAAAGAAATGAAATCAATATATAGAACATAGAACATAGAACATTACAGCACAAAGAGGCCCTTCGGCCCTCGAGTTGCGCCGATCGCATCAACCCCACCAATCTATAGACCTATCTATAACCCCCAATCCCATTAAACCCCATATACTCATCCAGAAGTCTTTTAAAAGACCCCAGCGAGTTCGCCTCCACCACCGACGACGGCAGCCGATTCCAATCATTCACTACCCTCTGAGTGAATAACACTTAATACGATATTTTGCATTAGGTTCATTTCAGATACACAGTTTTTGAAAAACAAATTAGATAAATTAAGTCCTAACAAGTGTGTCACGTTAATGAAATGCATATACATTAATATACATTACTCGATTGAATACGCTGCAGCATATTACGGGATGGAAGACTGATATTATTGCTCAAAACAAATTACTTGCACATCAACATTTCAGTGACGTGGAGTCTGCTTCCAAAGTGGGAATTAGTTTTGACTAACCCCAAGTCAGAGAATTTTATTCATTTTGCAGCCTAACGGATGTTGGAGAATTCTTAGCGCAGTTTCACCAATACTGTGCTGCAGCCTTTCATGCTTTAGACATTGGACAGTCTGTCTCTGAAAGAAATGTGAAATATTCCATCCGCTGTTAAGCAAAAGACAGAGTGTTCTGTTCGTCTTAGTTTCGATCCTGCAATTAATGAACATAACATGCCTTGCAAAATATTGCATTCGAAGAACATCCATAAGGCAAATTTCGAAATTAGTTTCCGTGCCGACAGTAAATTTGCCATTTTTGTTAAGTCAATCCAACATTCCTTCCACCAACAATTCAGAATTGCAAAGCAACCTAAAACAAAATAAGAGCGACACAACCTTCTCAAATGCTGTGCTTTATAATCGACGTAAACTCATTTTTTTGGTGCAATCTACGGATCAATTGAATCAATCAGAGTCGCCAAATCTTCCATGAAATAAAAACATTGACTTCGATAATTCCAAAGTCAAACAATCTTTCGAGCTTAAAAATGTTACACAATCACAACAATCCTGTGATGGAAAACTCCTTGATTCACCTGTGGAACAGCAGAATGATTTTCACGTCAAAATAAAAATAAAACTCTCTCTCATCTCAAAATATGCGTCAACAGCTTGAAATATCCTTTCATGTGATGGCGGCTATTGTTCCCCTTCTTTTAATATTTGACTCTGGTAACCAGATAAATCGACTTTATTTGCATCTTTAGTTGTGAATACCTCATTTTCTTAAACGGCCGTCATCCTTGCTGCATTTTCACTTTCTAATCAGTGATAAAAATGAAATGCATGTTCCAAATGTTTTAATTTCAGCATAATGCTCCGTGAAGCGTCATCAATTCAGTTTCATGCCATGGATTGGTACAGCCCATCTGTTGCGTGCTTTGGTATTGGAAATCAGAATCTCTTGTCAGTTAAACACGACACTTCATTGATTCAATCAAGGTGTGAAAGCTCCACATGTCTTGCTAGTAATAACTTGTACGTCATGCAATCGTTGTCTCTTCTTAGCTGGCCGCAATAACAATAACATTCCCCAGTTATTACGACGATAACCTGTTTTTGATTACTGAAATTCGTGATTTAATCATCAGGTTCGTTTGCTTGCCCATCATCTATTGTTCAGAGCTAACTGTCCGGAAATTGTGATATGGTGCCCCCGTGTGATAGGATGAACTGTCAACATCAGGTCATGCAGTAGTCATGTCTCGTGTCGTCACACATACATGACCACTGCAATACATATATTTTTACTGTGCTGAATGGAAATGGCATCCACAGCCAAGAATGTCTAAACATTTCAGCTATATGTGTTCACTTGCATCAGATGATTTCTCCTAGGTAGTAGTTGTGCAGTTTGAATCTGAATGAATCTGAATGAATGCTGCTGCAACACAGTGTTGAAGACAGGGAGCAAAGCTGTGATTAAGTATCGGCATGGGATGTATGGATCATTGGTGAGGCCAATATTCAAAACATTAGCTTAATTAGCGTCGATATAAACGGTCTTGACGTGCCATCTTGAACAGCTACACACCGTAAAATATAGCATCATGTCAGATGATATTGGTCAGCGTGCATATTTCAGGATTTTGACCCCGCGACAGTGAAGGTTCAATGCATCCAACAGAGAGTGCCATCCATCTTGAAGTAAACACGCACTAAGGGACTGCTTAACCAGTGTTATACACATATAATGCGAGACAACAACATTCTAGGGACTGGAATTTCTTTGTTGTCTAATGAACCCTGATAACTTCCTAATGTTCATTTTGCAAATAGTACATTCTGCTTCTAAGTCTTGGCGTGGAATACAGAGTGAACATTTGTGCTATTGATTCCAATCACGCAGCATATACTTTCCAGGTAGTAGCAAGATTATTTTGTGTAATTTGAGCTGCACTTTTCGAGGAAAATTGACAGCATTAAATCACTCTCCAGACTTTCGCTTTTTAGATTGTGAATAATGTAGATGATTAGGTGGGCTTCGAAATAACAAATGAGTTACTCCCCACTGGATTACATATCTTTGAGATGCTCTGGCAGGCACAACACTTATATCGCCACTTATCTTTTATTTCACTTGTTATTTGTATTTTCAATTAATGACAACCGGCAGGATCGTGAGAATGGGGCACACAGCGATGATAATTTCATTGAATGACTGGGATGGAATGTGAGATTTTGCTCTAGTCAGATCTTGTCATTGCCAAATACTTCTCTGATGCAATTATTTTATGCTCATTGAAAGCAAAATCTCCCTGTTACCATGCTCTCGCTATATTCGGATGGAGAGTGTTTTCCTATCCAAGACTACAGGAATTGTGTTTTAACATTATACACCATTTAATGATAACATAAATCTATGATTTATACATGCACGGATAATTGTTGTTGGAGCAACAGATGCACCACAACAAACATGTTTTTTTTGTATGTCTCCTGAAAAGTTCAAAAACACAAAACAAAGCGTTGTGAACGAAGCTGTCCTCAGTTACGAGTCAATAGAAACTGGCGCAAGTGAATTTGAGAACCTCTGGCAGGTTATGGCGAACAACACCATTTGATATCACATTTAACGACTTCTCCATTTAATTCCTCATGTTAGCTGGTGGACTAATACAGTCCGAATCAGTTAATTGGATTCCGTCTGTCATTTCTTTTCATATTTGTAACTGAATAACTTTCAACTTTGGGCCCAGGGTACTATCCCAATGAACTAATTATCTTTTCCTTGGACTGATATTTAAAAAGAATAAGATTTCAGCAACCACAGCCTGCTTCCTTTTTGTTATATATGATTTATTTAATGGTTCCCAATACTCCACGCGCCCCACCTGGAAAATAAAGTCGCTATTCCTTTTAACGCTATTTTCGCTGGATTTCCATTGTGTCACACACTTTTTTTTTATTTGTAAAAGTATTTTTTCCAGGTAAAACGAAGTTATATCTCCTCGGGATCTCAGTAATACGTCCATGTTTAAACCGAAGCTGTCATCAGTGACGAGTCGATATACTCTGGTGCAAACGAATTTGAGAGTCTCTCACCAGGTTGTGGCTAATAGTTCCATTTGATATTGCTTTTAGTGACTTCTCCATTTCCTTCTTCGTGTTAGCTGACGGGGTAATAAAGTCGGAATATGTGAGATGGAATTCGCCCTGCCTTACATTTTCACATTTATAACTGAGCAAATGTTCAGCGTTTCAAATTAATAAAAACACTTTTTTTTCTGGGTAACAACATTGTTTGGTGTCTCAATGTCCTGGCATCTGCATCTTCATATATTTTGTCTGTGCATTTATCAAGGATCATAGACGTTGCTGCGTGAACTGTGAATCAAATTCTTTGAAATCTTACATCGGTGATTCCGTGGCCTGTCGCAGATTTTTGAAACGGACGCACCGTGTTATAAAATCACTAATGCGAATCACCAGTTTTGACTACGCTGTCTGTTGCTCCCGGCATGCCATCCGGCCCGCTCACGGAATCACGGTTGATCCCATTCCTTGGATGTTATTTTGGAATGGAGGGGAAATACTGAGTCACAAAATTATAAACATTGATTCAATACCATTCTACTATGGCTCAGGACCGTTAGTTCCACCTGGATGTTCAGTGCTTGAGTTGTTAGAATCCCATTACATTTTGGGATCACGTTACTACTACACAAGTGGATTGATGATGCTCTCATTTACACAAACAGTGCATTTTGAAGAGACCTGTCGTTCGTTCCCTTGAAAAAAATGCCACTGTGGCCGCACAAATGGTAGGCTGCTAGAAAGCCACTTTTACCACCTTTTAGAGATGCACCACAGAACACATGTTTATTTTTCTGGTTGTATCACCGTCGAGTATGTCTCCTGATCTGTTCAAGGCCACACAAAAAAAAGGCGTCGTGAACGAAGCCTAGCCAATCACACACACACACACACACACACACACACACACACACACTTCCCATCTCCTGACTGTGACTACACATCCCATTGTCTTCGGAAAGCAGCCAGCATAATCAGCCACACTGCTTGCTGAAGTCTAGGTCTGAGGCGTTCAAGTCAATTAACCCCGACTAAAAAAAAACGAAATGCTGCGTAAGAAGTTCCAGAACAGATGCCAAAAGACAGTAACAGAACAAGTAAGACTATTAGGATAGCCACACGACCTTGCCGACAATTTCAACATCTGCAAGACAGAACAGGCAAGAAGATGAAGGCATGTGAAATCACTGGCTCGAATGCACCTCTCCTTGACGAACTCAAAACTTTCTATGTTCCTTTTAAGCAAGAGGTCAGCGACAACACGGCCTGCACCATGTAAACCCCAGATCAATTGGAATCTGAGGAGACCACTTCAGAGATCAGAACAGCCTACTCGAACGTGAATAAACAGAAAACAACCTGCCCGAATGTGGTACTAGGACGAGAACTCTGATGCAGCAAAGAACAGCTGGCGGGGGTATTTGCAGACAAATTCAACCTCTCTTTACAACAATATCAGTTCCCAATCGGCTTCAAGAAGACGATCATCATTTTGGTACCAAAGAAAATCCAATCGCCGTGTCATAACGACTATCACCCATTGGGTCTAATTTCTATCATTACGAAGTGCTTCGAAAGGTTGGTCATGGCATGAATCAGTTCCAGCTTCCCGGACCAGCTTAATCCACCACAGTTCGCCTACTGCTGCAACACATCTACAACAATCTCACTGGCCTTGCATGAATCCTGGATCACCTAGATAACAAAAACACTTGTGGTTATGCAAGGAAGCATTGGAAGTGGGTGAAATCCTCATTGAGTACTTTGTATTGATATTCCCCAAGTCGACAGCCATTACTGATTTTGAGGGCAGGGATAAGTATGTTAACGCTGTAGAGAACGTCAATATATCAAAGGAGGAGGATTTGTGTATCCTGAATGGCATTTTGACAGTCAATTCCTCAGGCTGGTTGGGATCAGACCCGGGTTACTGCGGGAGGCAAGGCAAGATTCTTTGGGGGGTCATAACAGATATTTTCACATTCTCCTGGGCCACAGGCTAAGTTCCAGTGGAATGGGGAATAGCCAATCTGTTGCCCTTGTTTAAGAAAGGAAGCAAAGATCAACCAGCAAATTTTAGCTCGCTGAGCCTGATATCAGTCATGGGGAAGAACTTGGAAAAGATACTGGTGGACTGCAGGTATGCAATTTCGCATGAAAATGGACTGTTTAGTAAGTCTGCGGATGACATGAAGATTGACAGGACTGCTGATAGTGTTGATTGCTGTGAGATGACACAGCAGCTTAAAGATGGTTGGGAAACATTGGCACATCAATGGCAGATGGAGTTTAATTCTGACAACAGCGAGCTGATCCAAGTTGGTTGATCAAACATTATTGCAAAATAGACTGAAAATCGTGGAAAATTCTTGAACATGAAAATGGTAATGCATCTGTTCGTCCATGTCCAGAGTTACCAAAAGTGACAACACAGATGGCCAAGCTAATTCTTTCAGAAGAATATGAAATATTTTCCGACATTAGTGGGGGTATTGAGTACAGAAGTTATTAAGTCATGTTGAACCTGTATATCATTAGTAGGGCGTGGCATATTTCGAGATACTGCAAAGAATTTTCATCAGGTTTTTGCCTGCTGTCAAGGGTATTGTCTGTGAGGAGAGGCTGAATAAGATAGATTTTTTTTTTCAATGGAAACCTGATAAAGATCTAAAATTGTGCGAGACATAATCAGTTATCTTCTGCCTGCTCTTGGTGCATTTCACTCTCTATCCTACATACCTATGTGCTTATCTAAAAGCAACTAAATTGCCCCTATCTATCTGCTTGCACTATCAGCCCTTAGATTTGATATTATTTGACTTGATATGGCCATGGAAACAAAAAATGCATTACAATGAACAAAAGACCAAGAATAGTGAAGGATAGGAACAGCCCTTTTGACTGTCGGAAACTTTCTCAAGGGTGGTAGAATCAGTTTACAAGGGGACAAAGGTTCAAAGGGAGACGGACGATTTGAATTGAAATTTGCAAATTTTTTCACAAAGAATTTCGTGGGTGCCTGGAACCTGCTGCTAGATGATGGGATGGCAACAGACATAGTAGCAACCATTACGAAGCGTCTGGATGGGTACATGACGATGGAAGAAACGATGGATACGGAGTGACTTAGTGCAGAAGTTATTTTTAAATTTTATTTGTTCGAGCATCATGCTGTGTACAGACTTCCAAAGTCGAAAGGGCTGTTCCTATCCTTCACTATTCTTGGTCTTTTGTTCATTGTAATGCATTCTTTGTTTCCATGGCCATATCAAGTCAAATAATATCAAATCTAAGGGCTGATAGTGCAAGCAGATAGATAGGGGCAATTTAGTTGCTTTTAGATAAGCACATAGGTATGTAGGATAGAGAGTGAAATGCACCAAGAGCAGGCAGAAGATAACAGTTAGTATGGCGTCAAACCTCTGCACAACATTGTGGCCCAAAGAGCCTATTCGTGGGCTTCACTCTTCTGTTCTATATTCGATAACATGAATACATTAGCTGCTGGCAATCCTCCTTAAGTGAGATAAAACACGCGTGCGCGCGCGTGTGTGGGTGTGTGTGTGTCTGCTTGTGTAGCTAGGATGGAGGCTGAGGTGGTGGGGATCCAGGGGAGAGAAGGGAAAAAGTTACGTCGCATTCAGCGTGTTCAATTGTCTTTATTTGAGACCGCTCAACTAAAAATGAACTGAATGTCAGCCGATGCAGAAATACGTTGATTCTTCTCCGGCGCTGACAAATTTCTCGCTCTCTGGAGTTGACGTCATGTGGGTCCTCGATTTACATTTGTTTTATTGAGGGCATTTCCAGACAACCACATTTCTGTGGGTATGCAGTCCAGTGTAGACCAACGTGTGGACTGTAAATTGTCATCCTTAAGAGTCGTTATTATAATGGATGACTTGTTTCATTGCTAAATTGTTTCGATTATTCATCGCCCTTTTCACCAAATTGCACGCTAATTTCTCCCAAAAGCGTTAAAATCAGTGAGTCTGCTCATTTCTCCAGCCTATTTATGTCGTCTGCATACCATGACCATCATCCTAGAGTTCTCAATGTCACCACGAATCGTATCAACCGATGGAATATTTTTACTTTTTGGTGGTCACGCAAAATATGAAATGCTAACACATAATTTAAACTATGAGGTCGCGCTCAATTCTGACGCTTGAAATCTCATATGTATATCCTGACGCAATGCGAAAATAAAATATAAATCAATTGCAATGGGTTACTGTTCTAAGGGTCGACTTTACTAAGTTAGTTTTAAATCAGCCACCGTTCCCTTCCATTATAATAATAGTGCTCTCTTATTATTCACAAAAGAAAAGTGTCAAAACGAGGGAAACACGTCAGCTGTATCATGATTGCCAAGAGACATTGTTAAATGTAAAAGAAGGATTGTAAACTTAGCTTCATGCATATTCTTTACAGTTATGTCTTGTTGTCATTTCAATTAAAAACAAAACACTTCCTGCAATGCTCAGCCTATATTGATTTTTTTTTTAATGCAAGATGCCTTAAACAAATAGGAATCCAAGACACTTTCACGATTGTCCATCTTTTTTTGCATAGTAAGTTGCACTTCAATGTTATTTGTGCACTGAAACACCTCCAAATTTGGCACTATTTGATTTGTCTTTGCAGATCTGGAAAAGATGAAGACTGCTCTGCAAGACACACGTAAGAAGGGACAGTGAATGTTCGAGACATCGATGGAATAGCATGTGTCTCTGTGTAGCTTTGTGGGAGGCTTATCTTGTGAGATAAACGACAAGGTTTGTTGCACTTAAGTACTCTTATCAAATTTCCGGACTGGCTTGAATATCAATTGAAACATATTCTATTGACTGTCTCCGACTCGTCATCCAGAATATTCTGTGTAAGCCATATCTATGAGCACAGGAGCGACAGAAATGCCATGTGATTCGTGTCATTCCAAATGTGATGGACAATGAGAGGGCGAAATGAAGCATCATTAACAGTATAAACAGAGGAGTGATTAAATCAGATGGAAAACAGTTACATAAGTCATTCAAGTTTTCAGAAGGGGTTGATGTAAACTTCGAAACGTGAGTAGAGTGAATATACTTTTATATGAAATGGTCTTAAACCAATAACTTGAAAGTAGTTCGGTGTTTGAATAAACATTTCTTCAATTTACAGAATGTTCTTTACTAAATGTGCAGGCAAAATTAAAAAAAAAACAGAATCACAACTTCTATTTTTCTTATTCACTAGCCATGCAGATTATGGCGCATGGGATACATTTCCTACGCATTTTACATGGTCTGGAAATTGTTGACTCGGACACCAGTTTAGGAATTGAAATATCGATACCCGCAAATATTGAACAAAAAAATCCCAGTCTGAACATTCCAACAACCATATTTTGTTCCCCCATCTGGTTCCGGAACTCTTTTGAAAAGTACAATATCCTGAATATCCATTCAACCTCGTTACTAATTTAAAACACACACACAAACACACACACACAAACACACACACACACACACACACACACACACACACACACACACACACACACACACACACACACACACACACACACACACACACACACACACACACACAAACAAACACACACACACACACACACACACAACTCTCCTCATTTTTTCCCCCAAACTTGTAATTTCCCAAGAATATCATCACAATCAATCGAATGTTTTCCCTAAGCAGCGTTTTCAGTCATGGCAGCATCCTCATTCATTTGTTTTGTCCTGACGCCCATGCAAGTATGCATGCACTTGACGGCACTCATATAGCTCCACTCTATGGTGTGAATATTCCCTCCATACAAATGTGATGATAAAGTGGAACTCACCACTTCAACATATATTTGAAATCTTCATCAAAGCTATACGTCCGTGTTAGATACTTAGCAACTGAGCGATAATGCGATTGAAGGGCCGGACAATGTCACCAGCAAGTAAACACTAAACACCTTAGGTATTTTTCTCCCCCAAAATGTGTTCCAATATCCAATAAAATAAACATCCACGTGATAAAAATTACAACATGTGAACATCCCAGGATGGTGCGCCATTAAGCAAACATGTTAAAGCTGAAACATTTCTGCATTCAAATTATGAAAATGTCTATCATAACTTACTTGTTTTTTTTTCTCTCAGAACGAAGACTGAATGCTTGTCAAAACGGTATATACCATGTTTAAAAACGTCTTTTTTGCATTTGGAAGCCTTCAACATTGACAACTTATTGCGTAAATGTAGTTTTGTTGTCACATGAACTCTTAAACAGAGACCTCTTGGTAATTCTTTGTTCTATGAATGTAGGTTAGAAACTTCATAGCTGCTTTCTGGATAGATACTAATGAAATCCGGAATGAAATGTCCGTGATTGTAATGTGTAATGTATATTAGGAACCAATTCTGGCACCTTTCTCTGCCTTATATGTGATTGCAACTTTACGTGAAGAAATATTGCGCGCTCAGCAGACTCAGAAATACACACAATTTTTGCACATTTACAGATGAGGCCACGATTCGTCGCACAATCTATTCTTTCAATTGAGCTTTTAATCATTTATTTCCTTGTAGAGTTGCAAGAGAAGTGCCAGAATGACAGTGAGTAAGACTGTTTGTCCGTACTGTTTCCCTACGTCTGAGTGGCTTTGATATCCAACAACATGCACAGTTTCATCATTTCAAATTGTGCGAAAGGAGAGAAAATTGAATTTAATGCACAGAGTCCTTGTGGAATCTGTACGAGTTTGTATCTTCAAAATAGCATATAATTTTATTAGCGTTGCATATTTGTGAATCCGTAATAAATGTTCGATCGTAAATGCCCATTTGGCTTGAGCTTTTGGGGCCGTTTGTTCATATAATTTTGAATAATGCAGAAATTTCAAAGAAGAACAGCTCAATTAATTCGTACAACATTTTCTACAAATGTGGGCAGATGTTTCTGCCAGTTTAAAAATGGTTAAGACAAAGGAAATTCCTCCATGATTTTTTCAAGCATGAGCATGAATTTGGGCACAGTCATTAACTCAAATCCAAGGGAACACCATCCGTCGCCTATAATGCATGATTCCTGAAAGCCAGCTGTGTGCTCAGTACATTATGACAACTGTAATTAGGCAGAGAATCGCGTCATCGACAGTTCAGCTTATGTTCGTGAGGCTAAAAATACTGCGCAAGCCTTATTAACATAAAACAATGGTTAATGATATAAATCAATAGGTTGCGTGTTTAGTGTGAACCAGGAACTAATTCAGCACTGTATCTAATGATGCAAAGAGCCTCATGTAAAAGCTCCATTGTAATTCTATGATCTGGACATTAGTTTTCTTCATAGATCGAAGATTGTTGGATGGAGCAATAGGTATGGAAATGTTCCATTATGTCTGTAACAATTCCATTTGTCGACTTATTTCTTCCTATTTTATTTGACGAATTATTTGAAAAAGTGTGACTTGACCTCGGAGTGGCTCTTCTGAGAAGCATTGCATAATAAATAAAGGAAATAAATCGATTCATCGGATTGCGAGAACTAGTTGAGCTCATTGTTATGCATCAGAATACAAGGTGTCCTTACATCAAGATTGAAGATTATTCAGGATTAATATCAAATATGAGTTGTGAATGTAATAATAGATTGAAATGGAAATCGGTAATACCTATCATGAAGTGATACGCAGTGTAACCTTCTTGTTAATGTATTTCCTCCGATTGACATGCTGGTTTGCTAATTTCTATTGTGGAAATTGTTGGAGGAGGCTATTTGTTCTCAGGGATCAATTCTTACTGACTGATTTATTCGGCTTCAAATGCAATGATTGTATACCCCGTTGGTCCTCAAAGTTGTTAATTAATGATTGGACCATTACTCTCATGAATGTTCTTGTTTGTCGTCAATATTTCCAATTTCTTCAGGATGGGAAAACTATTGCAGGCATAATCTCATGATTGATAATTGAGCTCATTGCCTCAAATCTTCTATCAGTAATTTTTTTTTTCACTTTGAGCACTTCATTAAAATATTTCTATTATTTCTTCTGTGGTTACGTGGATTAATTATTTTGCATTTACAACAAAACAATGATTAGTAAAGTAACTCATAGCAATATAACTAATGAAAGAAAGCATTTGCAACGTTCGAATAAATATATATGCTTAGAGGCTAACTCAGAACACTGCCCTATCTGTTTTTATATGTGATAAGATAGTTTTATAGGAACTCGTTAAATCAGTTGCTTTCGATTTGTATCTCCTATGGCTTGTTGTGTATATCCGCTTGTATTTGGCTATTTCCAACTAATAAGGAACAATTTTGCAACCTTCCATTTTTCACTGTGACTGTTTAAAAGCACAAACATACTTCAAAGAGATGATTCTCTAAAACAATGGCAGAGTATTTATCTAAAGAAGTTCAAAGTAAACCATAATAGAGTTACAAATGCTAACTTACTTCTCAACTTGCAGACTCAAAGATAGCACGGCGAAACTTTTCTCAAAACATCAGAGATATGCTATACTCATTAAATGCATATGGATTCCTGGTTTGACACTTGTATATCTTTGCAAATTAGGACAACGAATTTAGAGAATACGCCTGCTAATTTTAATTGAGAGCAAAATGGATAGTTCTTAGTCAGTAATTGTTCAACCTTGAAGGTGGTCATCACCATTTTAAGGCTGTATATTATTTGTCCCCTATCAATGTTGAATGTCACACTCTGGCCAATCATGTACTGAACCTTTATTAACACAGACAGCTCAATACAAAACAGTGTTGTCGTACTTTGATTATTTATAAACGATATGAAACCCAAACTTTTCACTTCAATTTCCCTACAGTTGGAAATTGCACATTTTGCCATAACTGACACATTGGAAAATGTGGCAATTCTGACTCATCCGTGGACATAACGTTATTGCAATGGCTTTGAACCATCAGGAAATCCACAACATTCCCACTGGAGTGCGTAGGTAGCTTGAGTAAAACAGTGTTACGTCGGCATGCAATGCAAACACACTTATTTTATATTCCAAACACATGTCCTATATCCTTTCAGTGTCATTTTTAATGGAGATATTTTTACACCACATCGTTGAAATTACATTTGCATGTTGAATCATTCACCAGTTAATATCTTCCAGGTCCAAGTCATGGAAAACTCAAATGTTAGATTGAGTTAAAAATATATATACATAGAACATAGAACACTACAGCACAAACACGCCCTTCGGCCCACAAGTTGCGCCGATCACATCAATACCCACCAATCCATAGAGCTATCTATAACCCTGAATCCCATTAAATCGCATATACTCATCCAGAAGTCTTTTAAAAGACCCCAGCGACTTTGCCTCCACCATCACTGACGGCAGCCGATTCCATTCACTCACCACTCTCTGAGTGAAAATCTTACCCCTAACATCACCTCTGTACTTGATCCCCTGCACCTTAAATCTGTGTCCTCTCGTAGCGACCATTTCAACCCGGGGAAATAGCCTCTGAGAATCCACCCTATCTATTCCTCTCAACATTTTATAAACCTCTATCAGGTCGACTCTCAACCTACGCCTCTCCAGGGAGAGGAGTCCCAACTCCCTCAACCTATCTTCATAAGGCATGCCTCCCAATCTAGGCAGCATCCTTGTAAATATCCTTGCATATATTTTGGGATTGATTGCATCGACGGAATGAGGTAATGCTAGAGAGGCGGCTTACAGATGAAAACAGTTGAGAAAACTTTGTATTTTTGGGGAAACAAGTTGGAGTTGCATGACACATATATAGTCTGATATAGGTATAGAGTTATATATCATCGGAAGCGTGTTGACTGCTGATTGTGTTTGTGCACTGCACGAAGCACCTGTCCGTTCTGATCTGTCTCCCTAGCGGATTGCCCATGGTTTTGAACATTGTGGCGTTTTGAACGCATATTTACATGGTTGCTGAACATTGTGAAGTTCCTTGCTTCACATCGTGAGCCTTTGAGTTCCAGATTCGGTCCTCCTGCTGGGTGAAATGGTTTCAATTGCGTCCCCTCTAAATATAAATTCCTTACTTTCAACTTATTCATCCCCCTCAACCCCATTACTGTTTCCACTACTTCGGGGAATTTTTTTGCCTAATTGATGTATTTCTTTTTTTTTTCCATCACCAGCAGATTCCATCCCAGCCCCCTGTATCCCTCAGCAGCCTAACCTGTTCCACAAATTCAGCTGATCCAAGTATGCTCTGAGAAAATAAGCCCATCCATGCAGGCGTCCCTTCATTGATGTAAGACTCCAGGACAACATTCTAGAGGATTTACTCTGCTTCCTTTCTACTCTAATCAAATTCTTCCTATCATGTGACGACCTGAGCTGCAAACAGAATTCTAGCTGCGGCATTACGTGAGAACAGAGTTGAGGAGGAGCTTCTTCACTCAAAGGGTCGTGAACCACTGGAATTCTCTGCCCGTTGAAGTGGTGGAGGCTGCCTCGCTAAATATTTTTAAGAAACGGGTTGATGGTTTTTTGATAAGAGAAGGGATTAAGGGTTATGGGGAGAGGGCGGGAAGGTGGAGCTAAGTCACGACAGATCAGCCATGATCTTATTGAATGGCGGGGCAGGCTCGAAGGGCCAGATGGCCTACTCCTGCTCCTATTTCTTATGTTCTTATGTTCTTATGTTCCTTGCTCTTACATGCTATGTCTTGGCTAATAAAGGCAAGTCCCTGAAATCATAGCCATCCTATCCAGCTGCCCTACTGTCTTAAATGATGGTATGAAATGCATGCTTAGCTTTACTTCAGGCAATGCTGAGAAAATTGTTTCCTTTTTTTAGGCCAACGAACGCAATGCTTGAACTGATGAACATGTCTCGATATTCAAATAATTCACTCATCTTACCATGTGAAGCTAAATTCGCCTATCTAAATGCATACCGTATTTAGATTGTTTTAAAATAATCGAAGCATAGATGACTAAAACACTCGAATGTCTGAGTACTTTCACATTGTCCTGAAATATAAGGCATTCCTCGTCATTGCTTATTGTACCTAAGCACACGAGCAATTTGTATATATTTTTTTTAACTTCCTGACCGCGCTATACACATTCCCGTCTCTATTTACAGTGAACACTGCCAACAATAAAGGTCCAGCACAGTATTGAATTACAACAATGAACACGACATGCAATAACATAATCAACCTGCAAACACAAATGTGAGTTTAAGTTTAAGTTTGTATGTTTATGTCACAAGGAGGCTTGCATTGTCACTGCAATGAACTTACTCAGAAAATCCAATTTTCGTCCAGTCGCAAAGCAAGATTTGCATTGATATAGCCATTTTTGCAGGAATTTCATGAGTGTTCTTCATACTTGGCCAGCCTCCCGTGAAACACTCTGCAGACAACCTTAATGTACTTTCCCTGTAAAACCAAATATATTGCCCTCATTGCACACTAAGTCTACAGCTTGAAATTGCAAATATATTGCATATACTCCTGACAATGTCATGTTCAGTATAATTCATTAAACCAGCCGTCTCCAGATGGAGAGTGAGTATGTCCCTCCTAATATTTTGACATCTAAACATATCACTTTCGTTTAATTGATCGTCGTCTGTTATTCTCCAACTACTGTTCCTGAATAATACAATCACAGTAACTGTCCTCCAGTTCAATAGCAAAATATCGTGCATATAGAATGCTTGAAGATTATGAATTTGGTTGCTCTGATTGTTCTGGTTACTTCAATCTTCTTTTACAGATGCATCATTTATGGGCCTGGTTGTTCATCCAGTAATGTATCCCGCTGAATCCAGAAGCATCTCCTGTCTATCAATGATGATGGTTCAAGTAAATTGCAGCCTACTCCCACCCCCCGCCCCCGCCCCCACCACTCCCGTATTGTGTATATCCCTTGTCATCATTTACGTTTGTTCGTTTAAAATCTCGGCACAATGGAGTCATCGCGCAGAGTAGGTTTATCATTGTCCCATGCTCTTGAAATGCAAGTGAAAAGTTTTCTTTTACTCGATACAATGTAAACAAATTCTACGTAGAACGCATCGGAAAAAAAAACAAAAGGAGATTATGCAGAAAGATTTGCTGTTAAATATAGGGTGCAGAGAAAGTTCACTTTAATATACGCTAGGTCCATTCAAAAGGCTGATGGCAGGAGGGAGTATCTTGTTCTTGAGTCAGTTGCTACGTGTTTTCAGGCCCGTTGTTCGTGGAGTCCTTGGCTGCTCTTCTGAGGCAGTTCAAATTGTAGACGCAGTCAATGGATGTGAGACTGCATTGCGTTGTGGACTGTGCTGTGTCCATAGCCCGTTGTTATTTCTTTTAGGCTTGGTCAGATTATGGGCCTTAGAAAGCGTTGATGCATCCATAAACGATGCTTTCCATTGTACACCTGTAAAAACTGGCGGGAGTGTCCGTGAAAATGGCACATTTCCTGAGTCTTCAGAGAAAATAAATCGCCGTTTGTGTTTTTTTATTTTTTTATACATAGTGCCACATGTAGAGAGCAGGGCAGGCTGTTGGTGATATGGACGGTTCGAAACTTGAAACACTCAACTTTGTCCACTTCAGCAATATTGATGTAGACAAGAGCATGGCCGTCACTCCGTCTCCTTAACTCCCGAAAATTGGCATTCTAGTCCACAGTTTATTATGTTGCATTACTGGTTGAGTTTTGTTGTTAATATGCTTACAAAACACATCTGGGAAATTGTGTTTTTTTTTGCGGGTCAGTGTTTCACATTTCTCAAACGCCTCCGAATTCTTTATTTTGTATCTATTTTTATTAGCTTTTGCTGCATCTTCCAAACACAAAGGAGGCGAAGGATCACATTATTTTGAGCTTCTTGCAGCTACCATAAGCCATGCTTTCCCCTTTCGAATCATGTGTATGCCTTAACATCCGAGGTTTTCCATATACGTCGTTACCATTCAGTAACTTTAAAGAATCATGTTTGCATTGTTTCTCTATTTCGATTTTGAAATCTTTAACTGCTGTTGATTTTCCCTCAAATAGCTGTTCCCAAAACAATTTTAATCGATTTCACCTTGTCAAATGAGCACATGTGTCCACCAAATTCAAAAACTTTAGTTACATTCAAAATATGCCCCCAACAGTGTTGACGTAAATTTTACTGAGCAATGGGCTTATCACCGAAACGCGACGCCAATGCTACTTCTTCATTTCCACCACATTCTTGGTGTTTATCTATAAAGTAGGTCTAAAACCTCCCTCTGGTGAAGACTTTATACCTGCAGACACTATGAGCCATATAGAATGCAACGTAATTATTTTGCTCCCTCTAAGACTTTCGCACTTTAAACATCCAGTAATAGATCAGCATTACTTTGCCACTTCTCTGAAATTTGCTTCCATATTTATTGTTCTCACACTGAAGTTTTGTGAGCCTTTGGACTAATCCCAAATCGCAATTATCCCTTTTTAAAAAAAATCATCAAGCCTCAACTGAGATGCATACTCAGATCTAATTTCTTGTCACTGCAGACATTAACTATTTCATAAATATTATATACAATCCCATTTCTTTTTTATCAAAGGCAAACCGTATATGTTCTTTCAGTTTCGTGGACAATGTTGGCACATAAAGTAGTATCACAACAACAACAACAACGCAATTCATATTATTTTCATGTCCCTGCAGTCTTGTTCCTGCTTTTTTAATTCTCCGAAATTGGCTGTATGTAACCATCCTACTATCCCATGTTGCTTTCACATCGGAATTATCAATTACATATGGTCACTCTCATGAAATCGTGAACGTTATAGTGAGGCGAAGGACGGTTACTGTTTGTGTAACAAATGTTTGATAACATTTACAGTCTCACATCTAAAGACATCAAATGTTAGCTTGAACTTTTTTTTCGGAAGCGGCATATTTTCAAAGCTCATGCTGCGACTCAATTTTTTTCATTGAACATTTAAGGCCAGAACATCACTTCAGGCTTCATGCGATGAATGAGAACCACATTGAGAAAGGCTTAAACATTTTGATTTTGTAATTTAGTTCAGGAAAAACTGAAGCAGAAGCTACATTTTGCAGGTAAGAAAAGATGTATCGTTCGCAATGGAATTCAATGTTATAAGACGGGTTCGTTGTTTGATGACGCCACAGAGTATTTAAATCAAACCAGCTGACTGACTGCGACACTTTTTTTTCCACGAAAGAAAGATACGTAGCCGACGTGTTAAATAGAACATGACCCATTCCAATATGGATGCTGCTGGGGAGGTTCAGAAACACTGTTCGATGTGACATTAGCGGTTTTCAAGTCGAAAGAAGAGAAGGAATATTCAGAGATCCAGAACGGCTGTGATTATGATTTCCATCCTGAAATTAGGCTGCTGCAGGTACATATTCTGGTTTGCACGAAGCGTAGCTGGGACCTCCAAACATTGAACGGACTAACACCATTCACACTCACACTTAAACACAAAGATAAACAAGCAAACACACACTCACACACACACACACTCACACACAAACACAAGGGGGACAAACATACGAATGAAACAAATGTGGCGCAGCAAATTTCCCACATTGAGAAAAGTGGATTATTTTTCAAGGATTGTTGGTACCTATGAAAGGAACGCCATTTGAATGGAACTGCGTTGCATTGCAGATGTGATGCATTATCACAGTAGCATGAATTAATTGGACAGAACGCCTGATTTGTGTTTCGCTTTGAGTAACTTATGGATAATTCCCTTTATTTCTGCTGTAGAGGAGAAATTACGGCAATGCGAAGAAGGTAATGAATGACATTTTTTGTTATTTTGATACTTCAAAACTATTATTATGTCAAATTCTCCGCCTCCTTACAATTATTATTTAATTTCTCAGAGTTGCGTACAAAGTGTAAAACTAATGGTGAGTGACCGAAAAAAAACAACCAGTTAATGCAGAATTTCAACAATTGAAGACAGGTGTGCATCATTCTAAAGTTATTGGAATGTGTTTTGATTTAACATTTGGCTGCGCACAACGTTTTTCTTTCGTGCGGAAAAGAGTGCAGGGAAATCGTTGAAGATTTCAACAATACGTATCAGAAATTAATATACTACCACAGCCGATAATTTCAAGTTTTCTAACGACGAGGCCTTTTACAATCCATGCGGATCACTATCTCCTATACATGACTGCTAACCTAATGAAAATGGACAGCAACACATTGGCGCTATTGGCCTCGTGAGTACACTTTGATGAGGTGAATTTCTGTAATGATCATGGCAAATTGACATCTGAAATAATCGTTAAGTATGTGATAAAAAACATATATTTAGCTGAACAATTTTGACGTTTCCTGAAGTACTCAATGTCAAAGAACGAGCTTTATACAACGAGAGAAAATGACACAGAGCTACGCATTACTCTCTCAATGCGTCGGGGAGCTGGTGATAATTGTGACTTTGATTGGTAGACCTGTGGAGTTTGCCAGTTCTCCATATGTACAGAAATTTTGCTTCGTGATGACTGGTCTCTGTCCATAACCCAAATGTTTGTTGTTTAGCTGGTTCCATGATGATAAGTCGCCCGTTGATGTACAATTATGTATATGTTTTTCGGATTAGCTGCTGGAAATTATAATATGCGTTTTTAAATTTTTCACAAAGTGAAGAGAACGTGCATTGCCAAGCTGTGAAAGTTGCCGTCAAATTGTGCACACATAGACACACACACACGCACACAAATGCACACACAGGCCCACCCCGCACAATGTGACGCATTTGACGAGATGCAAACACTTGCTTTGCGTTATTGTTGATTCGCAACCGAGAAAATGTATTTTTCACCATTGCATTTCACCCTGCATTTTTTCGCTCATTTTTACGTTAATAACAGATTTAACTGTTTGTTATTTTTTCAAGCATCAACACAAATGCCTGCAATTCAGAATACTGTACAATTATTTTTTGTTCCGTACAGAAGAAAGGGTCATCGAGAAAGATATAGGTAAAACTATCATTAGTTAATTGACTGCGCTGTTAGATGTCCCGATGTACATATGACATACCAGCCATTTGGACAATCGCGAATTTCTACATACTTTTGATTTTTATGAGTGAACTATGGTGTTGCTAAAAGATGTGGACAGATCTAACATCCCTGAAGTGGAGTAAAATTACATGTCATTCAAACAAGCGAACTCAAGATTCCGCCGTCTTGCTTGTCAGTGAGGTTCATTACTGCTTAGAACAACAGACCATTTTCTGTTTAGAGTAATAACATGTTTGATGAATTAATAACCCTAACGATGATGGATTAGAATTTTAGAACATGTTGTATGCATTGAATAATTGCTTACACAGATTTTGTCTGTGATTTGGCGGTAGTAAATCTATTGGGATGCTGCGCCAGTGATTCTTGTGCTAAAACGCTATTTTGGACATTTGTTAGACCTGTGAGTCCTGTCTCAGTGAATGCACTTGCAACAGTTTGTTAAGGGTACTTCCTTGCATGTTATAAATAAACTGGTGCAACTAATCCACGAACCTCAATTTGGTAATCTGTCTTTTCAATGGTCCATTTTTGGTTTCATGACGTGGAAGTTTTTTTTTTGTTTTGTTAGCAGTATTCATCACATCCTTTGTAAAATAGTATTAACTCCCGAAAATCAAACTCATTCGATTATAAGTGTGTTCAGTGCATAACCACGGCTTTAGTTCAGTTTTCCATTTATCTTCCAGTCTTAAGCTGCTTTTTTTCCCCTTAACTATGCTAATGTTTCATTTCCCTACGCTCCATTCTCAGGCCTAAAGTGAAAAGGAGACCATGACTGATCTACCTTGGGGAAGATGTGAAGGAAAAAAAATGCATTATTTAAAAAGCTCACCACCGACAAGCACCTCCATGCAATTGGGAAGCAATTCTGAATCCCTTCGTCAATTTCGAAGGAGCTATGTTTTTTTCATTGCAAGCAACAATTCCATTGAGGTAACTGCAGAATGTGAAATTGTGGGCTATTTGCCGAAGCTAAAGGAACTAAACTTAATACCAAATGAACTATACCTACATAGTATACCAATAATTTGAAGTCGGAGGAAGCAGACTTGCTGATTATGTCATGTTTTGAAATTCAGAAGAATAATGATTTATTTTATAGAACTGGAGAAGATTAAAGAAGCTCTCAACGATGCAGGTGAACAGGGAGTTTTAAGTACTTTATTATTTCACAAAGTATATCACAACTATCCGTTCACATTGAGAGACACATTTAGAAAAGATAGTGTGCAGTGGAAAAAAAAGGCAAAAATTGCCATATGGCAGTGCAACTGAGAGAACATTGTTCTGTTTTCAAAAACATTTCCAACTGATAATTCATGCAAGCGAATGCATGGCACACGAAAAGATACACTGGAGATGTATTTGTGTACTTGTGCATGTTTATGTGCATTGGTTGATATTTGTATGCATTTCTGCGTATGCGTAGCAAATTCTGCCGTTTCACGTAACGCATTTTCAGTGAGGAATACGGATTGACAGGTAATTTATAGGAAAAGGTGCTAAGAAAAAAGCCATTTAAAATTATGTTTTCGTTCCAATTTAAAAAAAAACAGGCAGTATTCGAACAGATGCAGAAGTATCCCCGGTAACCCAATAATCTACAGTTGCATTGGGTAAGAGGAAGCCTTGTATCTGTTTAGGTTAGCGATGCGAGGACAAAAAAAAACACAAGACAGTAACCTGCACTGCGAATGGGCATTTGAAACTGAATGAGTGAGAAACACATTAGGATTTAAGGAAAGAGCAATCCTTACTGTCAAAATCACGATGAAAGAATATGTACGCATGTCCCCGGTCGGCATGTTTCAACGAAAACTGAAGGACATTTGACCAATACTAAAAGAATGTACAGCGCAACGAACGTTTAAGGAATGCATGAATCGATCCCGGCTCGATATCGGCCATAACAAATAGACTCGGAGAACACTGGAATCAACATTTCGCTGATGGAGGAGTAGAAATGAGACGTGAGAATTTCGGAATGTGATGACAAAATATTTAACGTAAATCGGGCGAAAGGACCGGACCGTCACAAAATGTAACATTTGAAAGAGAAGCAAGTATGAAAAAACGCAAGAAAATAAACGACTGTAAACATTCAACATGTGCGGCGTTGTCTCCGAGGGGAGAATAGGGTTAAGACATTGATATTGGATGACACTTCATCGGGTCAAACGGATGTCCAGATTCGAAGCATTAGGTCTGTTCTCTCACCGCCCTTACCGCCACAGCCATTGTTCTTTTCTAACAATTAATTTTTTTCGTCTTCAAAACCCAGCTTCCATTGTAATATGTTCATATTTTGACTCTGTCGACAATTCTGTCTGTCTCGACAAAGCAGCCAGCATCGTTAAGTTTCCACACACCTCGGACGTTCTCTCTTCCACCTTCTTCCTTCGGAAAAAAATAGTGTGAGGCCACGTACCCAGCGACTCATGGATGTTTCTTCCCTGCTTGCATGTTATAAATAAACTGGTGCAACTAATCCACGAACCTCAATTTGGTAATCTGTCTTTTCAATGGTCCATTTTGGTTTCTGCCAGCCTTTTGAATGGACTTAACTTGCAATAAGTTGACCTTTCTCTACGTCCTAGCTTTAACTGTAACACGACATTCTGCAGACTCCTGTTTCACTCTCTACGAACGATATGCTTGTATGTATAGCACGCAAGAAACAATTATTTTCACTTTATGCGAACACATTGGCAGTAATGCGTCAAATGAGATCAAACCAAATCAAATCAAATATTTTTACCATGGAAAGAAATATGAGCAGATGAAGGATGCTTTTGATTGAGCATGAATAATCTACTCCAAAAAAGGAAGAAGCACATTCAAATGTTTGACAGTGCTAGTTTGGAAGGAAAGATTGAAATATGCTTAGAGGCGTACCTCCCTATCAAAGAAAAGTTGATATTCTATGCATTGTTGCGCTGCTTCGTATAACGTCATTGGTTACTGCGTTTGCGTGGAAACATAAATGCCACGTTTACTTTCGAAGCTCAGATGCCACCAATCGCATGGAGAGTAACATATTTCATTGCTTTGCAGAGAGTTCAGCAGATGAACATTGCACAGGTCAAAAGTGTGACAGATTCTGTATTGATTGTTTGAACGGTTTCAGGTCCAACAATGCAGATGACGCTCGACACTCGAGGAACAATGAGGCCGAATGAAACATACATTCCACTTGTTCATTTTTTCAATCTTTATTTGTTATGTGTGCCACCTAGATACTGTGAAGTGGAAAGTTTGCAGTGCTCCTTTAGAGAATCCCCTAGAAGTACAATCCCCTTGTACCTTCCAACTCATCTCCACGTATCTTCCACTTATACCAGTTGGAAACATCCCCTTATACCTTCACGCTCATCTCCTCACGCCTTCCACTTACACCAGCTGGAAACTCTCATCCCCTCACGTCCTGCACTTACACCAGCTGGAAACTCTCATCCCCTCACATCCTCCACTTCCACCAGCTGGAAACCCTCATCCCCTCAATCCTCCACTTACACCAGCTGGAAACCCTCATCCTCTCACATCCTCCACTCCCACCAGCTGGAAACTCTCATCCCCTCACATCCTCCACTTCCACCAGCTGGAAACTCTCATCCCCTCAGATTTCCACTTCCGCCAGCTGGAAACTCTCATCCCCTCACATCGCTTACACCAGCTGGAAACCCTCATCTCTTCACATCCTCCATTTACACCAGCTGGAAACATCCTCTTATACCCTCCGCCTCATTCCCTCACACCTTCCATGTACACCAGCTGAAAACCATCATCCCTCACATCCTCCATTTACACCAGCTGGAAACCCTCGTCCCCTTATACCCTTCATCTTCATCTTACACCTCATCTCCTCACATCCTCCACTTACACCAGCTGGAAACCCTCATCTCCTCACACCCTTCACTTACACCAGCTAGAAAGCCTCATCTTCGTATATTTTCCACTGTCATCCTCTCACACCCTCCATTTTCAGCAACTGGAAGCCCTCATCCCTTTATACCCTCCATCCTCACCCCCTCCATTTACAACAGCTGGAAATCCTCATCCCCATATACGCACCCTTATCCCCATACACCCTCCACTTACAGCAGTTGGAAACCCTCATCCCCTTCTACCCTCCACCCTCATCCCTTCCACAGACACTGAGCTCTTCAGGGTGGGAGAGGGTGCCATTGTCAATGGGGTGCAAGTGAGGAAGGGGGAATGTGGAAGGGGGGTGGGGAGCGGAGGCCTCAACATCTCAATCTGCATAACAGGTTTGAGGTTCTGCTTCCAATGTGGACGAGGACGAGGGAGGTGACGTCGGTGAACAAACTGCGCACGGTACAGTGATGCAGCAGGACATAGGCAAAGAGAAGGTGAAAAGGAACGTAGTAGTAGTTGGGGATAGTGGGGTGAAAGGTATTGACACTGTCCTTTGTCACAATGACAAAGTGCACAGAAGGGTGTGTTGTCTGCCTGGTGCTCGGGTCCGGGATGTCGCATCTGGGCTGCAGAGGAACCTGGAGAGGGAGGGTGAGAATCCAGTCGTTGTGGTACATGTGGGTGCCAGCGACGTAGGCAAAATGCGAACTGAGGACCTGGGAGGGAGTATGAAATGCTGGGAATGGAATTAAAAAGTAGAACCGACAAGCTGGTTATCTCTGGGCTATTGCCTGAACCAAGCGCAGACGGGCGGAGGGTTGACAGGGTTAAGGAAGTGAATGGGTGGCTCAGGGATTGGTCTCGGAGGAATGGGTTTGAATTTATGGGGCATTGGCATCAGTGTTGGGGTAGGTGGGACCTGTTCGGGCGGGATGGGGTTGGTCTGAACCGTACTGGGACCAGAGTCCTAGCGAATCGTGTAAAGAGGACTGTAGACAGGGCTTTAAACTAATTGGGGGGGGGGGGGGGAGGGTGCGACGGTAGGTGACATTACGAGGTCTAAAGTTAAGGAAAGGGTACAGGTAAGGGTGGAGGCCGAGGATGCCCCAATAATAAAGGTAGTAAGGGGTGTGAGTATGAATAGGGTCCAGGGGAAGGCTGGGATGAAAGCACTTTATCTGAATGCACGAAGCATTCGGAATAAAGTGGATGAGCTGGTGGCGCAGATCGACACAATTGGATACGAGCTGGTGACCATTACTGAAACGTGGCTGCAAGATAACAGGGACTGGGAGCTGAATGTCCAGGGGTATAAAGTGTTTAGGAAGGATAGGCGGGAGGGAAAAGGGGTGGGGGCGTAGCTCTGCTGATTAAGGATAGCATCAGGGTGGCAGCAAAGCATGATATTGGAGCCAAGGAGCAGAAAGTGGAATCGTTGTGGGTAGAAATTAGAAACAGCAAAGGGAGGAAGACGCTGGTGGCTGTCGTCTACAGGCCCCCGAATAATGATCTGGAGGTGGGGCGGGCTGTTAATGCGCAAATAAGTGCGGCGTGCAGGAATGGGACGGCCGTAGTTATGGGAGATTTCAATCTGCATACTGATTGGTCGACCCATGTTGGACGCGATGGGCTCGAGGAGGAGTTCTTGGAATGCTGCCGGGACAGTTTCCTTGAACAGTGTGTGTTGGAGCCGACGAGGGAGCGAGCTATCTTGGATCTGGTGTTATGTAATGAGGCGGGTAGAATCAGGGATTTTGCGGTAAAGATCCTCTTGAGGAGAGTGATCATTGTATGGTAGAGTTTCTGGTGCAGATGGAGGAGGACAAAGTGGGTTCTCGGACACGTGTCCTTTGTTTGAACAGAGGGGAGTGCGGTAGGATGAGAGCGAAATTGGCGAATGTGGACTGGGGGAGCGCGTTGGAAGGTAGGTTTGCTGAGGAGCAGTGGAGGATTTTTAAGGAGATCTTTCTTGGTGCTCAGCAGAAATTTATTCCGATGGTCAAAAAGGACCGTAGGAGGAGAGGTAACAAGCCGTGGATAACGAAAGAGGTGAAGGAAAGTGTTAAATTAAAAGCGGAGGAATTTAGAGTAGCTGAGAGTAGTGGGCAAGAAGAGGATTGGGAGAGGTTTAAATGTCAACAAAGATTGACAAAGAAATTGATAAAGAAGGGTAGGAGAAACTACAAAGCTGGGCTAGCGCTTCATATGGAAAAGGATAGCAAGAGTTTTTATAAGTATATAAAAAGGAAGAGGCTGGCTTGGATGAATGTTGGACTCTTAGAGGATGAGAAGGGGGACTTAGTGGTAGGGGATGGGGAAATTGCTGAGGTATTGAATAACTTTTTTGTTTCGGTCTTCACGGAGGAGGACGTGAATAATTTGCCGGGTGTTAGCGAAAGGTGGTAGGGCTGGGGCGTCTCAATGACATTACTGTTACTAGAGAGGCGGTGCTCGACAGACTGGAGGGGCTGACTGTGGACGAGTCCCCAGGACCGGATGGAATGCATCCGAGGGTTCTGTAAGAGGTGGCGGAGGTGGTGGTGGATGCCTTGGTGGTTGTTTTCCGGGCGTCGCTGGATTCCGGGTAGGTGCCGGAAGATTGGAGGGCGGCTGATGTTACGCCGTTGTTTGGGAGGGGTGCCGGGCGGAATGCGGGGAGTTATGGGCCGGTTGGTTTAACTTCTGTTGTCGCTAACATGTTAGAATCCGTCATCAAGGAGGAATTAGCGAGGCATCTTGAGGGGAATTGCTTGATAGAGCAGACGCAGCACTGTTTAGTTAAGGGGAAGTCGTGTCTGACAAATTTACTGGAGTTCGGTGAGGATGTGTCTGGGGCGGTGGATTGAGGAGGGCCGGTGGATGTGGTCTTTCTTGATTTTCAGAAGACGTTTGACAAGATACCTCACAAGAGGTTATTGGAGAAGGTCAGGGGACATGCAGTTGGGGGTCGGGCGTTAGCGTGGATAGAGGACTGGTTTTCTAATGGGCGGCGGAGATGGGTGTTGTTCGGATTGGCGGGTGGCGGCTACTGGAGTGCCTCAGGGGTCGGTGCTGGGGCCTCAGCTATTTACCATTTATGTGGATGGTCTGGAGGAGGGAGCCGAGTGTATGGTGTCGAAATTTGCAGATGACACCAAGATTGGTGGAACGCCAAATTGCGCGAAGGGTTTGGAGAGTCTGCAGAAGGATTTAGATAGGCTGGGCGAATGGGCCACGAACTGGCAAATGGAGTTTAATGTTGGCAATTGCGAGGTGGTCCACTTTAGTAGGAATAATGGTAGGAAGGATTATTACTTACGTGGAGAAAAACTGCAGCAGGCGACGGTGCAGAGGGACCTCGGGGTCCTTGTGCATGAGTCGCAAATTCCCAGCTTGCAGGTGCCGCAGGTGGTCAGGAAGGCAAATGGGATACTGACCTTCATAGCGAGGGGGATTGAATATGGAAGTACGGAGGTCTTGCTGCGGCTGTGTAGGGCATTGGTGAGGCCGCAGCTGGTTTACTGTGTGCATTTTTGGGCGCCGTACTTACGCGGGGATCTTTTGGCCTTGGAGGGAGTGCAGAGGAGATTTAATAGGCTGATGCCGGAGTTGAGGGGGTTGAGCTATGAGGAGAGGCTGAATAAACTAGGCTTGTACTCGTTAGAGTTTAGAAGTATGAGGGGAGATCTCATTGAGAAGTATAAGATGATGAATGGGATGGATAGGATAGAAGTGGAGAGACTCTTCCCGCTCAGAAAGGACAGTACGACTAGGGGGCACAGCCTCAAGATAGAGGGGGGTGCGGTGCGGTTTAGAACGGAGTTGAGGAAGAACTTCTTCACTTAAAGGGTGGCGAATCTCTGGAATTCTCTGCCCGTTGAAGTGGTAGAGGCTGCCTCGCTAAATATTTTTAAGACGCAGGTGATGGGTTTTTGATAAGAGAGGGGATTGAGGGTTATGGAGAGAGGGCGGGAATGTGGAACTGAGTCATTATCTTATTGAATGGCGGGGCAGGCTCGAAGGGCCAGATGGCCTACTCCTGCTCCTATTTCTTATGTTCTTATGTACAATGCCTTCAATCCAGAAGAACAAGTGCAGCAACATATGGCGGTGGTTGTGGGGTGGTGGTAGGGGGGAGGGGAGGTGCGGTGGTGGGGGGGGGGAATGTTACCCAACACTCAGAACTGAAATTATATTGTTATACATTGACTGACCTTAGATATATACATATATCCTAGAACGTATGCCAAACAACATGAATTGAGTACCTACATCACGAAGGCTGCAGCAGTTATAGAAGAGCAAACGATAGAGTCCATGAAAGACAGCAAGATTCGGTCAAAACGTAACATGTCAGAACTCATCTTCACAACATATCCCCGTAACTTAATGACGTGTCCAATTAACCTCGTTTTGTTTTAGCAAAAGTGCATTTAGCCTGAATAATGCATATAATCCACTTGTGGCATGAGAGACGAAACTGGAGCGTACGGTGTAAACCTCATGTGGAGAATGTGTAAACATAGATTCACCCAAAGCCCAACTCGAAGCCAGGTCCCTGGCGCGCGGGGGCAGTAGTGCTGAGCACCATGCCACAACTGTTCATTGCGTCCACCCACGCGCCAAAAAATTGAAATCTGAATGGACGATCATTGTTCAGCTAACCAGCAACGTCCACATTGTGTAAAGGAAGGGACTGCACACGCCATTGCACGGACTGTGCTGCTGCGGAATTGAATTAACGTGGTGTGTGTTCTCCAGGACACAGGCTCATTGTTTCGGACTTCTGTTATCGGGTCTGGTAACAGTGAAATGTTAACGAGGCACGATATTCTGGTGCTTTGGAGCTATATCAGTTCGAAAAGGTAATGTTGAAAAATCATTTGCGCAGGCAGAGTAAGTGGCCTTTGGGGAATATCCAAAGATTTGATAAAAACATCAAATGAGATGAATCAACAGGTTTCAGTGGAGCCTACGGAACTGATACGTAACGTGTTGTTTCCTTTTCTGAAATGACGAGGTCAGAAATTCATTGGAAATTGAAGCGCCAATTAATATCTTCCAAATTAAGTAACAACTAAAAATGGAAAGAGTGTTCGGATTTTCACAAAGGACAAGACACGGGTTTTAATAACTAATTCTTAAAGTGGTTGAGCAGGCACATAATTGCTCATTTCAATGTTTGCTGTTCCATGTGATTGTAACATGGTACTATAAATCTCAAATTGTAATTAATTTCCTGTTTAACTTGCTGCTTGATAGATTATACAACTTCGATGTAAAACACATTATCATCCTAAAAATATTCCATGCTTTCATTTGCAGAAGAAAAAATGAAACAATGCGTTACAGGTTCGTGCAAAAAATATTCCTCAGGTTTCGCGATATTTAGTGATCTTGCGACCTACATTGTTCATTTGTGCGGAAAAATCTATTTTAACAGTGGAAAAGGATCCGGCAGATGGTGTGTAAAAATAATTGCATTTCCAACAGTTCACATTATTAAGCCGGAACTTCAAAAGAACACTACGGAAATTAACAATGACTATTCACTCTGGCAGTTTCTATAAACGACGCTGTATATATATGGATATATGTGTATGCCTGCATGCGCATAACTAATTTACGTACACGTTTTCAGCTAATGTATCTCACCAAATGTGCAGTCAATAATAACAAGTGACATGCAGGGATACAGCTGAATGATAGGATGTTTTAGAATTCTGAAAAGTGAACTTGTTATTTCTGTCTTATCATGATGATTAACGAATTAAACATTCAAAAATATTTTATTCGATTGTCACTTATTATTGCAGCTCTATCAATGTATCGAACATTTTTAAACGTTAATGTTTTTACACCATTTGCATTGGCAGAATGAGTGGACATTGGAGTACAGCAAAATCACCAATTGAGAGAACACAACATGCTTCCCGGAAGCTGTTTTGCGTGTAATGATACCAATTTGCCAGGCGATTTTACAATTGATGACAAAGTCACAGTGAAAACTTGAACGACATTAAGTATTATAAATGTAAAATGACTCTTCTTCTTCTCATAGCACTTCGTGGCGGCCGGGACGAACTGCGTTACGGCTCTTTAAAACATTGATTGAGTTGAATTAATAATCCCCATTCTCGGAAGGGCCGGACCTGAAATTCGAAGCCGTCTTCTTGAAAACCCGAAATCCCAAAACCTGACGAGGGAATTCAAAATCGTGTTTTTTTTTAAACCTCATCCAAGAACTCACCCGTACGTTCCGCGTTTGTGTTACTGTTTTCTCCGCTGGTAGGGGACAATCAATCGATGACTCTTATCTTCTGGAGTTCTACATAAGAACATAAGAAATAGGAGCAGGAGTAGGCCATCTAGCCCCTCGAGCCTGCCCCGCCATTCAATAAGATCATGGCTGATCTGTTATGGCACAGTTCCACATTCCCGCCCTCTCTCCATAACCCTTAATCCCCTTGCCTATCAAAAATCTATCAACCCGCGTCTTACAAATATTGAGCGAGGCAGCATCCATCATTTCAACAGGCAGAGAGAGAATTCCTGAGATTCACGACCCTTTGAGTGAAGAAGTTCCTCCTCAACTCCGTTCTAAACCGCCCCCCCCCCCCTTTTATCTTGAGGCTGTGCCCTCTAGTCCTACTGTCCTTTCTGAGCGGGAAGAGCCTCTCCACCTTTGTCCTACCCATCCCATTCAACATCTTATATGTCTCAATGAGATCTCCCCTCATTCTTCTCAACTCTAACGAGTACAAGCCTAGTTTATTCATCCTCTCCTCATAGTTCAACCCCCTCAACTCCGGAATCAGCCTACTTTCATCTCTTCTGCCTTTCTAGTGTCTGAGGAATAAATCTTCTTGAGCACAGGCAGCTGTGATTCTGCCACTTGGCTCTATACAAAGACAATAAACTTCGGTTTGTGGGCACTTCAGTTAAGCATGGTCTTCTTTCTTCGATTAAGTGTTCTATTCACGCAGCTGTGACTGTGATAGATTTATCTTTCAGATGTTTGTTGAAGAACATTATTAATAACCTTCAGGAGATCCATGCAGGACATGAGAGTTCGGCTTGCCTCATCAAACATTCTAGTATTATCATCGAAAATAAATTCCAACATTTTTGTCAAGCATGATTACACTTCCATAAAAACACTACTAGCGATGACCAGTCTTTTCGAACAGCAGTTGATCACATAATTTACACGAGATTCTTGCATTCTATCCACCATTAATTTCACGCTAACAGGCTTGCAATTATTGATTTCTACCCTCCAACATTCCCATATGGTCAGGTTATACTTGCTGCCTTAAAATCTTCAGGCAAGTTACAAAATCTATAGTAGTTGGAAGATAATCAGCAATACATGTATTAATTCAACAGCAACGTTCTCCACACTCACCCGCAAAAAGGTTAGGTTTATCACCTGTCAACACTATTAACTTCAGAAGGAATATTCAGTTCCTAATATCGATTTCCTCCATTTCTCCAATCACGCAAGACCATTGCTCCTGCAGCAGAACTCGCAGCAGGGTCTTTCTTGACAACGTTTGACAGCCTCAGGAGGTCACCACAGAAATAAGTTCCAGTCTCCCTTCACAAAAGCACTTCCTGAATAATGTGTATAACTGGGGGGGGGGGGGGGGGGGGGGGCAGGGCATGTTACAGAAAGTGTTCAGAATAATATTTCACTACTTTATAATGGGGAACATATATTAGCTTGTTTGATCTTGATTTGATTTAATTTATTACTGTCACGTGTATTAGCATGCACTGAAATGTTTTGCTTCTTGCGCACTATACAGACAGAACATACCACTCTTAGAGGAGGAAACGAGAGAGTACAGAACATAATGTGACAGTCACAGCTAGGGAATAAAGAGATAAACTTTGGCCAGTTAGGTCGATATAAATGCCTGACAGCAGCAGCGAAGAAGGTGTTTTTGAGTCCACTGTTACGTAATCTCAGACATTTGTCCATTTATTCCCGACGGATGAAGGTGGTAGAAAGAATGCATGGGGTGCGTGGGGTCCTTATTATGCTGGTTGCTTTGCCGAGGCAGCGGAAATTGTAGACGGAGACATAGAATGGCGGTTGGTTTGCACGATAGATTGGGCTGCACTCACGACTTTCTTTTAGTTTATTGCTATCTTAGGCAGAACAGAACCAATAAATAATCCGTTACAACCAGAAGTAATGCTCTTTGTAATGCATGTTTAAAAATTCGCGAGAAACGCAGCTGAAATGCCACATTCCATTTGTCTTCTGAGAAAGTAGAGCCGATGGTCGGCTTTCTTTACTATAGTTTCGGCATGGGGGGACAAGACAGGTTGTTGGTGACCTGAACATCGAAAAAAAACCTGAATCTGTAGACTCTTTATATTTGGTCCTCTTTGATGTAGAACGTGCACTTTCTCATTAAGCTTCCTGAAGTCGATAGGAATCTCCTTCGCACTGCTGACATTGGGGGAGAGATTATTGTCGCCACACTAGTTCACCAGACTGTATTCTTTCATTCTCTCTTGTCATTGTTTGAGATCCGACGCGCTATGGTGGTGTTGTCAACACACTTGAAAATCTAATTGGAGGGGAATTTGGCTACAGTAATAGGTACATAATGAATAATTAGGAGTCTGAGAACACAGCCTTGCGTGGCACTGATGTCGAGGATGAACCTGCACGAAGTGTTGTTATCTGTCCTTACTGACTGTGGTCTGTGAGTTAGGAAGTTGGGGATCTAATCGCAGGGGAGGAGCCAAACCCAGGCCACGTATTTTGGAGATGGGTTCTAGGGAATAATGGTGTTAACGCTGGGCTATAGCCAATAAATACGAGTCTGACATAGGCGTTTTTGTAATCAAGTTATTCCAGTTTCGAGTGCAGAAAGAAAGCATGGGGTGCGTGGGGTCCTTATTATGCTGGTTGCTTTGCCGAGGCAGCGGAAAGTGTAGACGGAGACATAGAATGGGAGTTGGTTTGCATGATAGATTGGGCTACATTCAAGACCTTCTTTTAGTTTCTTGCTATTTTGGGCATAACAGAAACAATAAATCATCTGTTACAACCAGAAATAATGCTCTTTGTAATGCAACTGTAAAAAATGGCGAGAGACGCAGCTGACATGCTACATTTCATTTATCTTCTGAGAAAGTAGTCTGCTTCAAAACACTTCATTATGGTGGATGTCAGACCAATCAACCGTCATTCATTAAGACACGCTGCTTTGTTTCTCTTAGCTACCGGGATGATGGCTGTCTTCTTAAAGCAGAGAGGAATCTCAGATTGTTGTAAAGAGAGGTTGAAAATATTTGCAAATAATTCCGTCAGCTGATCGATAAGGTTCTGCGTTCTCGTCCAAGCACCCCAGTTGGACCAATCAGCTTCTGTGGGCTAACCGTGGCGAAAGCTGCTCTGAAATCTGCAATGATATAGGTTCATTCAGGGCTCCCACAGTGGAGGCCATGCTCTCGCTGGCCTATTGCTCAAAATGGGCCTCGAAAGCATTGAACTCATCGGGGGGAGGGGGGAGCGTTGGCGATTATGCATGACTTCATCTTGCAGCCTCTAATGTCTTGCAGACCTTCTCATAGTGGATAGGGATCGGTGTGGCAAGTCTGGCACCCTAGGTTGGTTTGGTACTGTCTTTTGGCATCTTTCTTACATATTCCTGGATCGTATCAGACTTTTTTATGTAGGTCAATGTCGCCTGACTTGAACGTCTCAGACCTGGGCTTCATCAAGCACTGGGTATCCCTGTTCTTTCATAGTTTCTGGTTGGGAAACACGCGCATTTGTTTATTTGGCACACAGTCTTCGACATTTATTAATTAAATCAGTTACAGTAATGGCACACTCGTTCAGGCTTGTTGCTGATTGTTAACTATTTACCAGGCCACAGGCTCCAATCAGTCCCGTATTAGAGCATCTGGCTCCTCAAACATTGCACGATGTTCTTTGATGGATTCTGCCGGTTCACGATTTGCTTGTAAGCCAGGAGCAGAAGCACAGTCTTGTACTCTGATTCACCAAAATGTTGGCGGCCGATAGAACGGTAGGCATGTTTGATATTTGTCTTGTAGTCGTCGAGGGTGTCAAGCTCTGCTAGAACAGGAGATGTGATGGTGCTAACTTAGTACTACTCTATTGAGCGAGGCATTATTTAAATCCACGACGAGGAAGAACAAGGCCTCGGGATGTTTCTCTTCAAGGCTACTCGTAGTTGTGTATATTTCGTCCGGCGTGATTTTCACATCCGTGTGTGGTGGATGTATATTACCACTAGGATAAGAGGTGAAATCCCGCAGAAGGTAGTGGGACAGTATTTTAGCGTCAGATATTCCAGGTCTGGAGAGCAGAAAATCGGCAGTGTTGTTACGCCACGGCACCACGAGGTTTTGATTCGGAAACCAATCCCACATTCCCAACCCCCCTTATGATTAATTGAATAGATTGAGGCCCCTTTGGTTGTAGCGTGGAATCTGGTGAAGCAGGAGTGAGCCATGTCTCCACGAAACAGAGTATATTTGTCGTAGCAAGTAGCTTATCTGCTTTCGTTCCTCTTTTTGGAGGTACTTAATATATATTTTAGCCTGCTGCTGCTTTTTATTAAATCTCCTGAACTCAGACCTGATGCTCTGCTCCGTTCCTCAAGACTCGTGAGCTGTAGTGTATCCACTTCTCTTTCCATGCTTTCAATACAACTCGCTGTCTTGAAAATTCGACACAGTGACCCCAGCAGTTCAAGCTCCAAACTTTCGAAGGTATTGCGGGAGATATGGCGGCTCGAGGAATCATGTCGAAAATTGGGAGACATTGGTGCGAGGAGATATGGAATACAATTATAGCATCATTAGATTGCAGATGGACGCCATTTGGTCCATTGACCCTGCACCGCCGACATCCTCATCCAGGTGGTTAGCATCCCCAATTGCCCAGGTTTTACCACACTGAACAAATTTACCATGCAAATTGTATCCTGACACTGGAGTGTGTGTGTGTGTGGGTGCGGGGAGAGGGGAGAGTGTGGGGGAGATATGAGGGGGAGGTGGGGTGGGGGGGCGGGGCAGCGGTTGGGGAGGGGTGTGCAATTCACCACGGTCTACCAACCTCTTCCGTACATCCTTGGAACGTGGCGGACACTGGAGCACACGAAGTACCTGGAGGAAACCAATGCAGGCACGAGGGCAATGCACAAACTCCACACAGATAATCACCCGACGCTCCAGTTGAAGCTCAATTCGTGGCGCTGTGAGCCAGCGGTGCTGCATACTGCGCCACTGTGCACCCACATATGTATGACAAGTATAGCCAATCAACAATCACCCCAGATATCTGTTCTAGATGATCAGAAAACGTCATTTTCAAGGCTAGGCAACTGCCAGGAGACAAGAACATTTTGTTTGACGAATGTCAGTTTACCCTCCGTTTGGACTGCGAATGTCTTACTTGCAGCGTGATTCCAAACATGGCACAAAGCATGAATTGTTGGCACGATTGCAAAGTGTCTGCTTGTCAAGTCAGGCAAAATTTGTCCAATTGCCAAAATTAATGAGAAACGAGGAAATACTTAGCTGTGTGGAAAAGGCTAAGTAAAATATAGGTTGGCTTGGAAACCGGAATTCAAAAGCTCGGTGTTCAAGTCTCAACGACCAACAAAGGAGTGAATGAACAATAATTCTTCAATAAGTATTTCATCTTGAACATACCAGGAGGGCATTGCACTTAAGAGATATGCTGGCAGCGCAAATCAATCATAACAGTAAGTGGACGCTGTACAGTCTTTGGGTTAATGGTCACATCATGAAACTTTCAGTCATGACTAATCTCCAGGAATGAAATATCAGTTGCTTGTACACCTTATCAGAAATAAATGTGTGATAAAAGGCTAATTAGATATTTTACCAAATCAGCTAACTAACTAATCTGGCTAAACATTTTTTTTTGCCGCTATGGAAAGGGGTGCGTCGTCTGTAACAATTATTGGTGCAATTGGAAACTGTAAAGGAAGCATTGATTTTAATTTGGCAGGAATAAAAAAGTCGTGATCACCATTGATTTTGTATCTTAGCTGTCTCATTTTACTGCAGCACCTGATCTCACACAGAAGAAATAAAATGTGCCTCCTTGCCAGCTCTTACCTCGGCATTGATTGTTTGTGATATGACTTAACAAGGAAACCAGATCAAGCAAGGTCATGCATCATCCGTTTAAAGTTACTGCAACATACGGGACAGGGCGAGGACTGCCAGGATATGCAACATATTAGATTTGCTTTTGGGATTAATTGTGATACAATGTAAGGATGCCTTTCAAAATAATGAGATGTGGTTTCTGCAAAAAAGGGAAGCCGTTTATTTACCCCGAAGTCATGTTAGTATTGTCTCCAGTTCCTCTCGAGGATTCCGTGCAAAATAATATGCAATATCTCAATGATGCTTGTTGTACAGGGCTAAAACCAGTACACAGAGAGACTTCGAGGGAAAAAAATAAATAAATAAGTTTACCGATCACCTGAGCAAACACTTGAAAATCAGTGTGAGCATCCATGAATCTCCTATGATTGGCCATTTGTAAACAAGGTTTTGCAAGCTGAGATCCTGCAAAATTGCAAATGCAGCCAGTTGTTTTAAGATAAAGTGAAAGGTATCCATTAGCTTAAAAGCTATGATTAACTGAATCTTGTTTGAAAGAACTTCTGCTGACATTGGTGCATGCTCCTTGTTCAGGACTGTCACCCTGGCCTTGTTAATAAAAAAACTCTTGTTTTATTAAACCGGTCTAGACTGGACTTCGCTAAATTGGACTAGACTTCTGCAGAAAATTCAGATGTATGGGATTGGGGGTGATCTAGGGAATTGGATTAGGAATAGGCTAGCGGATAGGAGGCAGAGGGTGGTGGTTGATGATAAATATTCATCATGGAGATCGGTTACGAGTGGTGTGCCTCAGGGATCTGTTTTGGGGCCACTGTTGTTTGTAATTTTTATTAATGATCTGGATGAGGGTATAGTTGGGTGGATTAGCAAATTTGCTGATGACTCCAAAGTCGGAGGTGTGGTAGATAGTGATGAAGGGTGTCATAGTTTGCAGGAAGACTTAGACACGTTGCAGAGCTGGGCCGAGAGGTGGCGGATGGAGTTTAATGCGGAGAAGTGTGAGGTAATTCACTTTGGTAGGAATAACAGATGTATCGAGTATAGGGCTAACGGGAGGACTTTGAATAGTGTGGATGAGCAGAGGGATCTAGGTGTATGTGTACATAGATCCCTGAAAGTTGGGAGTCAAGTAGATAAGGTTGTTAAGAAGGCATACGGTGTCTTGGCGTTCATTGGTAGAGGGATTGAATTTAGGAGTCGCAGCGTCATGTTATAACTGTACACAACTCTGGTGCGGCCGCACTTGGAGTGCTGTGTGCAGTTCTGGTCCCCACATTATAGGAAGGATGTGGAGGCTTTGGAGAGGGTGCAGCGGAGGTTTACCAGGATGTTGCCTGGTATGGAGGGGAGGTCCTATGAGGAGAGGCTGAGGGATTTGGGTTTGTTTTCGCTGGAAAGAAGGCGGCTAAGAGGGGATCTTATTGAAACATATAAAATGATTAGAGGTTTAGATAGGGTGGATAATAATAGCCTTTTTCCTCTGATGGAGAAATCTAGCACGAGGAGGCATAGCTTTAAATTAAGGGGTGGTAGTTGTAGGACGGATGTCAGGGGTAGGATCTTTACCCAGAGGGTGGTGAGGGATTGGAATGCCCTGCCTGCTGCAGTTGTAAATGCGCCTAATTTGGGGACGTTTAAGAGATCCGTGGATAGGTTTATGGACGAAAAGGGATTGGTTTAGGTTAGTGGGTCATTGTCTTGTAACTGGTCGGCGCAACATCGTGGGCCGAAGGGCCTGTTCTGCGCTGTAATGTTCTATGTTCTATGTTCTATGTTCTAAATGCTGTCCGTATTTGAAGAAGATAACATTCACGTTATGGGCAAAGTTTTGTCCCAAAATATGTATATGACAACAATTGCTATCTCACACTGGGGCAATGGTGAATGTCCAGTTTTGATGGTAACTGGGGTGGGTTTTTGCCATTTTTTTACTCTCATACGCTATTTGTAATTCCGTTTGCAGTTATTAAGCACGTGATCATAGCGACGTTGTGCTGTGTATATGTGACTAATTATTGTGAAAAAGAAAATAAAGGCTGGGACTTCGTTCAGTTCTTGCAACTTTTAAGACCTTATTTGTGAAAGTACATAGGACAATTTAAGAGCTGATGACTTATTTCACCATTTAAAAAGAACCTTCAGTTCTCACAGTTTTGGCCTATTCTGGTAAATGCCCAGCAGCTGGCAATCCGATCCTCATTCTTCTGGGTGCGTCAAAATGTAATGAAAGCTCGGCGCCACATTGAGTCTGTTGATTTGCTGCCCATTGAAAGGTTAAGAACATTGTTCCAAACCAATGCTGCGATCTTTACCCATCCGAATATTTTTTGTTGTTGTTGTTTTTCATAGACTCGAGGTACTGCAGAGTTCCCTCAGTGCATTCTTTGTATAGATATGTGTGATCAAATGGCTGTGACCATTGTTAATGGTTGAAAGAGATGTGGTTATGCATTTCAGAAATTGACAAACTGAGAAAAGCTCTGACTGAAGCAGGTCTGGATCTTTTATTCATTGTCTGTTTCAGATACGTGGTTAAATCAAATTGTCGGTGGAGTGTGTGGGATGTGTTGAAATTATGCAGAGCTACAGAAAAGCGGACGAACGTACGAACGCAAAGCATCCATGTGCGGTTACTGTTGAACAACAGTATATTGGATCTTTTGTTTTCGCCATATGGGGGAATTATGATATAATTTAAAACAGCCATTCTAACTTCAGTTTATTTCGAATTTCACGCGTTATCACTTGATTTCCACGGTTCTTGTTCCCTAGCTTTAGGGGCATTTCCAACTTTCACTAAGCATATCAAATGGTCTTCAAGGAAAACATTGATTTATTGATCATCCAGTTCCTTCTGAACAACAGCACTGACTTTACCTTCAGGATAATAGGAGCTATGCAATTTCTCTCTGACTTTGTATGCCCTACCATCGCGAAATTCAGGTCCTCTATTACAATTTCCAAATGTAATGCTATATGCGACACAGATATCGTAGTGAGAGGAAGGCAACAAGAATTGTATGAGCTCAAGGACTGTTCGTTTTACAGACGATCAGTTATGCAACTGTAAACAAGGTAAGAGCGAGAATTGCATAAATGATAAGAGAGAATTATGTTCCCAAATAAAGATTATTGGGTCAATGCAAATTTATACATCATATTATCACCGAACGCAGAGCTCTATTGACAAAAACATATAAAAAGCACCTTGACCGACGATTGACAACAGCATTTCTCTGTTTTAGACAAGTAGTTGGAAAGTTGTAACTTTAGAATTCGCTGGCAATCCATTTTATTGATTGATGAGCTAATGTGGTTGTGTTTTTTGAGACATGAAGTCATGGTAACGTATGTTGCCTGAACCTGTGAAACAATTGAATACCGATCATATCAACAACATAATAATCGAATGATATATTTTGGGTAGGTTACTTCTAACTGCCTGTTGCATGTTTCTTGAGCAGTCTTGCAGTATTTGCTTTACAATTCGATGGAAACTGATTCCCTTCATTCAAAATCGTTAATTTGGAAGCTGCAAGCTGATCGTGTCTCTACAGCAAAGAACAACGTGTAGTTCTTCCTTTCCCAATTTTTCACACGTTTCCCTCTGCAGTCGTCAATGGATCACAGTTTAAAACATAGCAGTTAATCAGTCGTTAAAAAAAAATGCGGGAATAAATCCCGAAGTCCAATCGTTAAGATGATTTTGGGAATCATCCAATAAAATGTTGTCATGTTTGTTTCTGAAATGCCTTTTTTTCACTCCTCAATTTGCCTTAGTGTATTTCTGTAATCAATCCCATTTGGTCCAGAGAAACATAAAAGATAAGGCCCTTCGAGACCGTGCCACCATTCAATATGACCATGATTGATTGTGCATATTCGGTATCACACTTCTGATTTCTCCCTACACGACTTGATCATTTTAACCCAAAGAGGTCGAGCTCCCTCTTTAACATACCTAACGAACTGTCCCGACCAGCTCTCTGAATCCAAAATGTTCCGCAGGCTCAACGCTCTTCCTTATCTCAGACTTGAATGGCTTACTCCTTATTCTTAGACTATGATGCCTAGTTATGCACTTCAGAAACACCTGTAACATTCTCATGCAGCCTGTCTCGTTCCATCAGGATTGTATACGTTTAAATAAGATACCCTCTTATTCGTTTACGTTAAGTGAGGGCCATTCAGTACCAGTCTAGTCGATTCAGTCATTCTATTTATATTTGACTTGTCATCCCAGGAATCAGTCTGCTGGTGTATCGCTGGACTTGCTCCCTGTCAAGGATGTCCTTTCTCAGATTAGAAGACAAAATGCACGCAGTACACAGGTGTGGCCATATGATGGCTCTATAAACTCTTGTAACCAAATCGCCTTGCTATGGAGGCCATCGTGCCATTGAAATTCTTCACAGCATAACCTACCTGCATGCAATTGTTCAGCGAGTGTACTACCAGGAAAGCAGGCGACTTTGATTTTTTTTTTCCAAATGGCTCCACTCGGAAATTAATTTTGTTTCCTTGTAATCACATTGAATATCATCAAATTCATACACATTTTATTGCATTTGTCCAATATTTGCCTACACAGAGAGCGTGTCTAAGTCACCCTGAAGTCTCGTGGCATCACACAGTTCCAGCCAGCATAGTGTCCACTGCAATTTTTAGAGACATTGCATTCAATAACGTCCATATCTGTAAATCTTTCCTGGCTCCATAACTCAGCTTTTAAATTACAATGCTTAATCCTGCAGGTTCTGTTATGGCTAAACGGGCCATCTAAAATGGCAGTTTGTAAAGCAACCCAGGTATATTAACCAGAATGCTGCTTTGTTTCTTGTCAGTACACCAAGAAACTATCCAAAGGAAATTCTATTTTCTCAAACCATCTGCAAAAAAGAAAGCATAGAATCATGGTTTGGACAGCAAATCACATATTTTCACAGTGCATTACTTCTACCGCCATGTGCTCTGTGCCAAGTGCCTAGAAGGCCCACAATTTATCGCTTATATAATTAGTTTCACCAGGTGCTCAAAAAAAGTAGAATTATAGTTTGCATGTTACCAAGATACCAGAGTTGGAATTCGGACGGACACTGCAATGTTGTTAGTTATTCAAACAATTTTACATGGGTCGCCTTGTGAAGACTATAATTGTATACGCATTCATTAGCCAGTACATTCACAGACCCGATGGATAAAATGTTTGACGTGAAATTTCTTTAGTTATGGCAATGCTAACTCTATCAAGTCGGTCTTCAATTATTGAATGCATTCAGTTTTTTTTCTGAATTCACAGATGCCGAGGCAAACAAGTTAAAACTGCCGTGCACATTTGAGTCAATGAATTGTCCTTCACTAACACACAACATAAATAATTATCTCAGACCACAGCTTGCCAATCCTCCTCGGAATATGATTTGCAAAATCACTGCACCTTTCTTATTCTCCCCCCAAAAAAATCATGAGCATTTGGAGAAATGCACTGAAGCTCACCACAATTGAGCAACAATATTCAAGGAGTAAACCATTCAACTTTCAATTAATGCGTTCCAAAGCAACTTAGCAGAAGAGTGGCGGAAAGAAAAACAAGACCAAAGGCATGCGCAGAGCAACATTTCCCTCCCCAAATTCGGGCGACACTGGCAATGCCTTCAGTTTAATTTTCACGCCTGCTCCAAGTATCACTTATGTTTGCAGCATGAGTCAACGTAATGTCAATTTCTTCTTAATTGTATTCCAGGGTTTTCATCACAGACATTCCACCGGAAGGTTTCACAGAGCTTTGAGTGAATGGCAGCATTTTTTAAATGATAGCGTCTTGCTTTGCTAAAAATACCCATTTTTTTCAAATGTAACGCTGTACACACCACTAATGCATATCAAGAATTCCAAAGGATTGAAAATGTTGTTCCTAGTTGTTTGCCCCCATCAGTTCAAGGACAAGTCTTTGAAAAATGTTCTAGCAGTCTTCTTCGCATTTAAAATTGGAGAAAAACTCACTTAATTTTGTTGTCCACTTTTGTGGTGAAAGTAAACAACATTCTATTGCCCAAAGGCAAATTCTACATATGTACTTTACCTTTTTTTATGGTCAATTGCTTATTTATGATATGAGGACAAGCTTTCAGCGCCCGACAAACCTTACACACTACAGAAATAATATGGGCTCTCCTGCGCAAGCTATCAAATTTGATGACGTCATTTTAAAACAATTTACTGTCTCTGCTAATCCTGGTTAATGGATTGCTTGCATCTTTTAGAAACACTTCTAACACAATTTTCCCTTGTATCTTTGCATCATGAGCAAATGTGACGGTCATGCAGAAAGCCGGTTCATTGCTTCGGTATTGTAAGTTTTAAAATATTGAAACGCCAAAGCCTGAACACTGTTTACCTCTATTGTGCGAGGCATAGGATTTGATATGACATGATTTATTATGTTCACATGTATTGGGATGCAGTAAATTTATTGAGTTTCTTTGCGGGCCATGAATACAAAATATACCGATCTTAGAGTGCATTGAGGATATTGAAACGAAAGTGAGCAGAATACAGTGCTATAGTCAAAATTAGGGTGGAGAGAAACATCAAATTAATATATGGTCGGTCCATTCAAAAGTTTGATGGCTGCATGATATAAGCTACTCTTGAGTTTTTTGATACATGATCTCAGACATTTGTGACTTTTTTTCCTCCACTGAAGAAGAGACATCTGATATGTGTAGGATCCTTCATTATGCTAGCTGTTTTTCGAAGGCAGCCGGAAGTGTGTGTGTCTCAATAGATTGGGCTCATCTGCAAATTACCCTTTCACAAGAGATTTGTTCCCTCATGATTGATGTTCAGAAAAATTCCTGACTCATGGTGATGTACAACATACCAATGTATAAATAATATGTTCATCATCCTTAAGGACTAGAAACGTATATTCAATAACAAAGAGCAAAGAACAACCCAGCACGGGAAGCAGGCCCTTCGGCGCAATGAGCCCGCGCCGCCATCTTAAAGCATATTCCTACACATACCTTGCCCCTTGTGTATGCGAATGGTACCCAGATTCAGTGGAGAATAGTGTACATAAGAACATAAGAACATAAGAATTAGGAGCAGGAGTAGGCCATCTAGCCCTTCGAGCCTGCCCCGCCATTCAATAAGATCATGGCTGATCTGTCGCTGCTCAGTTCCACTTTCCCGCTTTCTCCCCATAACCCTTAATACCCTCTCTTATCCATATCCCATCAACCCGCGTCTTAAAAATATTTAGCGAGGCAGCCTCCACCACTTCAACGGGCAGAGAATTCCAGAGATTCACCACCCTATGAGTGAAGAAGTTCCTCTTCAACTCCGTTCTAAACCGCCCCCCTTTTATCTTGAGGCTGTGCACCCTAGTCCTACTGTCTTTTTTGAGCGGGAAGAGTTTCTCCACCTCTATCCTATCCATCCCATTCATCATCTTATACATCTCAATGAGATCCCCCCTCATTCTTCTAAACTCTAACGAGTACAAGCCTAGTTTATTCAGCCTCTCCTCATAGCTCAACCCCCTCAACTCCGGTACCAGCATAGTAAACCTCCTCTGCACTCCCTCCAAGGCCAAAATATCTTTGCGCAGGTGCGGTGCCCAAAACTGCACACAGTACTCCAGTTGCGGCCTCACCAATGCCCTATACAGCTGCAGCAAGACCTCCCTACTTTTATATTCAATCCCCCTCGCTATGAAGGCCAGCATCCCATTTGCCTTCCTGACCACCTGCTGCACCTGCAAGCTGGGTTTTTGCGACTCATGCACAAGGACCCCGAGGTCCCTCTGCACCGTCGCCTGCTGCAGTTTTTCGCCCCGTAAGTAATAGCCCTTCCTACCATTCTTCCTACCAAAGTGGACCACCTCACACTTGCCAACATTAAATTCCATTTGCCATTTCCTGGCCCATTCGCCCAGCCTATCTAGATCCTTCTGCAGACTCTCCACACCCTCCGCACAATTTGCCGTTCCCCCAATCTTGGTGTCATCAGCAAATTTCGACACCCTACACACGGTTCCCTCCTCCAGATCATCTATATAAATGATAAAAAGATGAGGCCCCAGCACCGCCCCCTGGGGCACTCCACTAGTCACCATCCGCCAATCCGAATGACCCCGTTGACCCCCCTCTCTGCCTCCTATTTGACAACCAATCCTCTATCCACACTCACACCCTACCCCCAACGCCACGTCCCTCTACCTTCAGCTAAACCCTCTTGTGAGTATTTTGTCAAACGCCTTCTGAAAATCTAGAAAGACCACATCCGGGGTCAATTTGGTACACCAGTCAGCGCAAAAGCATATCTTTGGGATGTGGGAGGAAACCGGAGCACACGGAGGAAACGCACGCAACTACCGGGAGATTGCGCAAACTCCCACAGAAAATGGCCGAAATCAATGTATCTACACAGCTAGCAGTGATAGTCACTGAGCTGTTGTGGTGCCGGTCTGCTGGTCCAGGTTTAAGCACACACAACAAAGCGAAGTACTAGGCCACTCTCGAAACATCCAAGAGCAGCCCAGGCACGACCCACGGTGTGCATGCCCCTCGTTTGACAACAGGGTGGACCGACACACCTGTGGATTAAGAGAGACAAAACATTAACATGTAGTATTACATTTTCAGTATCACCCCGAGGCTCTGACCCTTTTTAAAACCGTCTCCTATAACCCTCCATCGTTGTTTCACTCATGTGCCTATCTAAGTAAACCTTAAACGAGTCCAGCGTGCCTGTCTCCACCACCTTACTTGGTAGCGCATTCCATACCCCCACGACCCCCTGTGTGAAAAACCTCCCTCTAATATCCAAATTATACTTCTCAACCCTCACCCCTAGCAGTGACAGACCCAAGAGTATCCGTCGTTTGAAATCTATCCCCGCCATAGACTGTTACCTGCATGATACTGATCTTTTTGCTCTCTGATTTAACAGCCCAACACTAAATTAGGGAGTGGAATACCTCACTAGGTTGGTGACATGGTTGCTCGCCATACTGATTGCACCTCACACCCCAAAGAAAACAATGAGTTCATAGTAACCTGCCCTAGGTTCTGACCACATGATCGATCATTGATCAATGGTTAACAGGACTTTTACTAATCTCGTATCCTCTTGAGATTTTCCTTCCATAGCCAATGACCATATTGTTGACTTTCGTAGCACAGCTCATTTCTACCTCCGAACAAAAATAAAAAGGAAACCTCAGAAGGGGTCCTCTTCCGACTTTGAATTCATCCTCGCCTACCGTGCCGCTTAGAACATAGAACATAGAATATTACAGCGCAGAACAGGCCCTTCGGCCCACGATGTTGCGCCGACCAGTTACAAAAACAATGACCCACTAGCCTATACCAATCCCTTTTCGTCCATAAACCTATCTACAGATCTCTTAAACGCCCCCAAACTAGGCGCATTTACAACTGCAGCAGGCAGGGCATTCCAATCCCTCACCACCCGCTGGGTAAAGAACCTACCCCTGACATCCGTCCTGTAGCTACCCCCGTCCTTAATTTAAAGCCATGCCCCCTCGTGCTAGCTTTCTCCATCCGAGGATCACTGTCCACCCTATCTAAACCTCTAATCATCTTATATGTTTCAATAAGATCCCCTTGTGTTTCTTCAACTCCGTTCATGACTGCACAAGAACCATATCAATGTTTCGTAGTTTCCTGCACCACATCACATCAGCATTTTGATGAATGCTCAATTAATTTATACATTCGTCCTCTAAAAGTAGGTTTTGTGAATTCTCTTTTTTTTCTTCAGCAGTATTACAGAATGATTTCGTCCAGCGCGACTCCACTCTGTTCTTTGACCAAATACACACTGCATGCAGCAGTCCTGTTCCGTGTCATCCCAGCGACTCTCATTTTTTTTTTGCATCAAAGAATATAATTGTGCCGCTTCAGTCTCTCGCCTGGACTTGGAAAACAAATCAATTGTGTTTGAAATCTCGAATATTCACTCGCCTTCGTAAGTTCCATCTTCGTCAATGTCTTTCCTTTCATTTTCGCTTCGATCTTCACTTCGTCTAATAAGTACACGGCTAATAACCCCGATTATTCTGGATTTTGAGAATCACATTCAGGAAAGAAAAACAAAAAAAAAATAACTGAAGTCAAATGTATTCGAAAGTACTCCCTGCCACATCAGTGCTTCTATTTCCAATTCTGCATCGCATCAGTTCAGATATTGACATGCAATGTTAGCAAAGGTATCCAGGGTGAGCAAAAATAAATAACAACTTATATATAATAAGAATTTGAAAAAAAGTTTCTGCGATCCGATAACTAATGCGATGATATCTCACGAATGTAATGCGTTGAACACATTTCACTTGCCAGAAGCTCTCAATATACTGTTCAACAAATTGAGGGTGGTTATTGTGCAAAATCTCATGTGGAAATTCAAATTAAACATTCTTCCAGTTTCACACTTTCATTTTATGATGAGATAGTTATCTTCACAGTAACCCCTGAAATGTAATATAACTACAAATAATTACTAAGCCCGTATCCTTCAGCTCCTGCAACACCCATTTGATTAATAGTGATCCAGCAATCACTCTGATCCTTCACAGAAGGTGCCCAGAATGAATAATGAGGTAATGACCACAATGCCAATCCATTTACGCTACCTTAAGTACCTGACTGCACTTATTTAATGTCAATATGTGCACATTGGGCAAATGTTGTTGCCTGGACTTGCAGCGAGGGACTAAACTTGTGTGCAGGCCAAAAATGCCAGTGTCTCTACGGTGATCTGTCAGCAATATTATCTCTCTCCCATGGAGTTCCTTGACAGGAATGCTGATCTCCACTGCTTCCTGGTCAATCTGTGCAAAATTGCTCGCAGTTTTTCCAAAGGTTCTGGAATCGCAATCAATATGTCATTCTCTATGATCTGGCATGATGTAGGAGCCCCGTGCTGTTATATCTTACGGCGACGCATACGGCCCTATCAGTGAGAATTGAACATAGGTTAAACGCTGTTTACCTGAAACAAAGTGTTATCGGACAACATTTTTTTTCTCAAATTAGGTACACAAAATGGAAAAGATACACGAGGAACCGTTCCACTGAAGATCACAAAAGAGCAGATCCAGACCGGCAGGCAAAGACATGTTTTTAGAATACAAATAAGAACTAACATACAAAAGGAACTGGACAGGATGGCACCTACAGAAACTAAATTAAAATACACCCCAATCTAATCAGCGTCACGAACCTAATCAACTAAACCTCTATGGAGACACCTAAGAATTAACATAACAGACTTCCTAAAGTCAATCAAACGCCCATTGTTCAAACCCCGGAGATTCCAGACCATTCATCAACCCATCAGACAGAAACAATTAACACGCACGTAAAAACGTCGTTACAAAACTTGAAAACATCGAAACAGGATGGTCAGGGTCAAATACTGCAATCAAAACATTAGCGTTTGAATTATACAACATATTGAAGTTCAAGTATAACTGTAGCCCTTTGCGGCGGGCCTTTAGAGTGCTTTCGGGCCAGTACTGTATGCCCTGACTGCAACTCTGTCGACTTAAAAATAAAGCTGTACCGCTGCTGAACCTGACTCTGAGTCCGTCGTGGTCGTGTCCGGAAACTCGCGCTAACAAAAGAAATTGTAAATTGAGTTCTGGGACAAGACCTCATGAGGGAATTGTTACCATGGTCGGAACACATATTTAGTAATACATGAACAATCCCATGACGGTACATAACTGGTTCATGTTGTGATGTTAATGTACCTGTTAGATCGTAATGCATTTGAGGTGGCTTTCTGAAAAAGCTGGCATTAATCACAATTATCAAGTAATGCAATGAAGACGTCACATTTTCCCTAACAGACGCTGCTACCACTGTCCGCTAATGGTTACAGAGTAGCTTTCCAAAATTGAAATGTCCTCTTGTTCATCTCGTCCAGAGGATTGTACGTCTAAGAGATATCATTACATTGCTGTCAGCCTGCTGAGGTGTAGATCCATTGTCTTAGTTTTTAAAAAAAAAATGCAGAATCATTCAGTTATGATTCAAAAAAAGATCTTTGGTGCTGGACCAAACCATTGTTAAAAGCTTTTCTGACTTCTAATCCATATTCAACTGCAAGAGCGGCTCGCTCAGGGCAAGTTTGTTGAGTGTTTGAACGCCTGCCAATCTGGACAAAAGATCCTCAATGTCAGATAATGCTTACAGTTTGGCTTGTCACTCTGGATAGGTTATGTCAATAATGTTCCCATAAATCCTCACGGAATTATATTTATTCTCGTCTGCACTAACAGTCCTGGCCCATTCGGTGATGGTGAAAAGTTCGAAACTCCAGACTTTACAAACCACTACAAGACAGTCTTCACGATAGGGCTAACAGCGCATGGCGAATTTTATGCCTTCAAACATGTGTTTGTCTTCTATCTTTTATTTTGATTTAACAGTATTTTCCTTCATGTGCACTGATTCATCACTAATAACGAAGGGGGAAAAAAGTGACGCGGTCTGGTTTACGTTGAACATCACTTCAGCCCACTTATATCGTTTCTTTTGCAACCATAAATAAGATGTCTTCCTTGGTAGATTCGGTCCGATTGGAGGAAAGGGAACTTTATTGATTATCCGTTGACCAATACAGACTTCAACGTGGTCCTTTCAGGGAATATTTTAAACCTACAGTATACTCCATGGCCTGAAGAGAATTTGCTGCTGTTTCTCATTGTAAAAATACACTGTAGCGAGCGAAGACGGTACTCCAGGTTACTCCTGCATCCGTTCTGGCTGACCTTCCAGTATTGGAGTGACAGAGCACCCATGTGTAGTTTTGGAAATGGGGTTGGCATTTAGAGATAGCACAATCTTCTGACAATGTGCCATGTTGTTCTTCTCGACTCGAATTGTTGAACTTTTACGTGGTTTAAATGCTTTGTTTTATTCCCCCCTTTCAATTATATTTAGAGTTTGTTTTTTTGTTCCTACAAAAACACTCTCTGTGTTCATTCCCACAATGCGTTGACATGCTATGTTGCATCAATGACATACCGAAATATATTGTACTGGCTTGGAATTCAGTTTGCATGTAGGGCACCAAGGCAATATTGATTATTGTCTCAGCCGTTATATGTGCACATGATTGAACACGTAAGGTTTGCACGCAGTTAAGTCATTCTTAGTGCAATTAATAGTGTGGAATTCCCCTAGTCGCCACAGTCTGGACTCTGTTTGGACCAATGCACCAACTCAACACGCCAATCAGTACGTGAGAGAAAATCGGAGATACGGGAGAACATGAAAACTACACACTGGTTGTTACCCAAGGCAGAAATCGAATCTAGTTATCTGGCGCTGCGAAACAGCAGTGCTAACCACTGTGCTATCGTGCCGCCCCATTTAGAATGACCTGAATTGCCGAGTTTTATTTTCAGGGAATACGATGGAAAAACCGATTTCCACGGCTTTCTTCGGAGTGATGTTACACTCAGTAAGCGGACATTTCGTTTTTGTTGTTTTGCTACTGAATCCTCAAGCAAGCATTTCTTGATTGGTGTCATCAAACAATTCTCAGAAATGCACAATATTCTGAAAATATTACATATATATTGAAGCAAATCGTCCAATTGAAAATAACCACGTCGTACGGCGACAAAAATAAACACCTACCCGTCTTCAAAACCCCCAGTCACCGGCAAAACAGAAAATCCGCCACATGCCCCTTGATGTCTTTAACTAATGCTATAGCAACTTCTGAACACCAAAGGTTTAGTTTAAAATCTGCTTGCGAAGTTTCCACAAGTTGCGCGTTTCTTTCAATGTTTAGCCTCGCATTAGACTGTGGAGGAGAATGAAATGTTTTTCCTCCCATCATGTTCAGGACAATGGGATCCAAACGGTCCATTTTATTTCGTAAGAGCAAGCAGAACTGCTCCATATTCTCATTAAAAATCTACAACCACACCGAAAACATTGTATTTTGCAGCCACTTTTCTGGGACCTAATGTTGCTTTCCAATTTAAATGGACATTATCTTGAACGTCGGTCCCTAATTTACCCCAGCCAGATCTATGATATGTTTTAGAGCATTTGTTACAAATGTCCTTTTTGGCTAACAAATATTCCCCGTCAGCAACAATGAGTTTTTTTTTCTGGTTTTGCTTTGCTGAACTACTTTATTCCTCCTTGGTATAGAAAGCGCTTGTTTGAAATCCTTGTCTCCAGTTTCGTTGCGTAACTGGGAATGACGTAAAGGAATAATCGGTAAACACATGCAATATTACTGTGGATGGGGGCTCTCGTACACATCTGTCGCCATTTGCCACGTTCTGTCGTATCCCATTATTTCCTTTCATACATTACTACAAATGGGTTCGACAGTGCTTCACAAATGACAAACGTAGAGCCATAAACAAGATCAAAAAGACATCTCGCAGCCACTGTGACTATTGTTTCACAAATCTTTTTTTAAAAAACGTTGAGAGCAATATTCCATTCTCCCCGTTTCTCTGCCTCGATCGGATCTGTTCTGATTTTATCACCGTTGAATCAATTGCTTCTGAGTTCTGATTTTTGCATTTTTTTCCTATCAAAACTGGTGTTTCTATTGCTTTCACAAGCTCAAATGGTTTCGAGCCATTATCTGATCTTCTGTTAATTCCACCCCCACCAACCTCCGCATTCAAAGAATCATACTCTGTCATTATGCCGCTGCAAATCAAACCCCGCCTTTGCCACACGGCCAGCACAGTCAGCATCGCATAACAACGCCCTTCGTCATATCCGGTCTCCCTGGCCCATTTCTTCTTCACACCAAGCTCTCTAAACGAAAGGACATTCCCTTCAAGCACCTCATGTGCGATACTCCACTTTTTACCCGATGCCACTTCACCATTCAGCCCTCAATCTTCCGTTTGGAATAAACACTGTTTCACTTGCACGTTCTTCTTTTGGTTTGAATGTATATGCTGCACGGCGCTCACTCTGCCCTACAGTGGAGTGAATTGTATATCTGACCATCATATGGGGCATATTTGCTCCATCAACAAAAAATAGGACTAACATAAGTTGTGTTGAAAACTTTATCTCAATATATTAATTCCATGTGCTTATCATTCTCCTTTATTGTTCAATCCCTTGGTGAAGACAAGATGCGGGGAAAGTGTCTTATCTTCTGAAAGAAGAATTTGAACCCTCCTCATCAAATAATGACTTTAAAACGGATAAGTTTTAACATACCCCATCCCTCTACAAACTATGTATTAAACATTGCATACACTTATGCTTGGATTTCCATCCCTTCCATCCTACACCAGAGTATACGTCCATTTTCAAATATTAAAAAAGTCACCGTGTGACATTGCGCACAAATGCATTTTTTTCTGTCAAAAAAAGACTAGTTCGGGTGAGGAACCAGTCACACTCGCTCTCTGAAAAGGCCGCCAGATTGGCCTTATAAAACTTTATTTTTTCTTGATGCAAAATTCTGCAAAAGTTTCGGATATGAAATAAGGCAGAACATGGTGTTGAAAAAACATAAAAAAATGCTGTGGGTCCATTATATTTCAGCAGATCTACGTGACGTCCCCTAAATTCAACAATATACAATACGAGTTAAGTTGGCAAAAGAAAAATCAATGTCGGTGCTAGCTAGGCGAGGGAAAAGGCCTTACCAATGAAATAAAGTTGGATTTTTTAGTGAGATTTTTATTCAAATGTAGCTTTAACTTAACATTATTCATTGATTTTGCAGCCTGTCGTAAGGAGGATGGTAAGTTAAGCCAATCGAACAGAAATGCTATACACCTGCCCAATTTTTATTTGTTGCTATCTGAAGCCAGATGGGAACATGAAAATAGTATTTGTTGATCTGGTTGCTGCAAAAGGTTAAGGTGCACGGAGTTGGGGGTAAGGTGTTAGCGTGGATAGAGGATTGGTTGTCCAATAGCAAGCAGAGAGTTGGAATCAATGGGTGCTATTCTGGTTGGCAGTTGGTGACGAGTGGAGATGCTGGGGCCTCAGCTGTTTCCAATTTACATAGATGATCTGGAGGAGGGGGGTGAATGTAGGGTAATGAAATTTGCTGATGACACGAAGATGAGTGATAAGTAAATTGCATGGAAGTTGCGGAAAGGCTGTTGAGAGACCTGGAGAGGTTGAGTGAATGGGCGAGGGCCTGGCAGATGGGGTATAATGTTAGCAAATGCGAAGTTATCCACTTTGATAGAAATAATAATAGGAGGGATTATTATTTATCAAGCGAAAAGCTGCAGCATGCTACGCTGTAGAGGGACCTGGGGGTCCTTGTGCACGAATCGCAAAAAGCCAATCTGCAGGTGCAGCAGGTAATCAAGAAGGCGAATGGAATGTTGGTCTTTATAGCGAGGGGGACAGAACATAAAAGTAGCGAGGTCTTGCTGCAACTGTACAGGACACTGGTGAGGCTGCAACTGGAGGACTGTGTGCAGTTTTGGTCGCCGCATTTGTGGAAGGATATATTGGCCTTGGAGGGACTGTAGAGAATGTTCACTAGGCTGATACCGGTGATGAGGGGGTTAGCCTATGAGAAGAGATTGAATAGACTGAGTCTGTATTCGTTGGAGTTTAGAAGGCTGGGGGGTGGGGGAGGGGGGAATCTTATACAGACATATAAGATAATGAAGGGGATGGATACGGTCGAGGCAGAGAGATTCTTCCTGCTTAATATTGAGATAGAGGTTTGTCAATCTTGATAGCCCGTTAGCATACCAATGCTGGTTTCAGGTAATCCTGTCACCGCTTACAAAATGCTCATTTATTACATCCTTAGTAACTGACTTCTACATTTTCCCCACAATTGATATTAGGCGAATCGATCTATAACCGCTACCACCCCCCCCCCCTTTTTTTCTCTCTCTCTTGTTTTTTTTTAATTATGGATTTACATAGTTGCCATCCAATAAACTGGATTTTGTCCAGAATTTATAAAATATTTTAAGATTATTATCAATACATTCAGTGTTTCTCGGGCCTGTTCCTTTGAGTACCTTTGGTTGCCACACATAAGGCCCTGGTGAAGTGTTTGGTTTCAATCGCAGCAAGTTCTCCAAACTAACATCCTGACTAATCAGGATTTCATTTGTTTTCAGTTGTCCATTAAAATTTCACCAGATTAAGATCTTATGATATGTCCTCAAATCTATCCCGAATATTAACTGGAGATATGCTTGAGAATTTTTTCTGATTGTGTTGAATTTAAAAATACTAAGCATTTTCCTGAATAAAGTGGAAAAAATGAACATCATATTGAGGAAACCAAATCAAATGTACCGCATACATATTTGACAATCGATGCTCCAAGTGACTGTATTGCCAAATCACTGACCATGTTCCTTCGAGAGTATGGAAAGTGCGACACTTTTGAAACTTAACATTCATGAACACCGTACAAGGATGTTTGCAAGTAAATTGGATGATTTTCGTAACACGCTGAAATTAAAATCGATTGTTCCCTGACTGGAGGCTGCAATTCATGTCGAAATGTACGATTAAATCTTGTTAAGCTCAACTAATGAATGGCGACACTGAAATAGAGACATGAGAGATTTCACCATATGATACGTGAATTGTTACGGAAATTGGATATTCGAGCAGATTGTGCTTGTGAGACCAGTCTGCAAAGAAGTAACAGCAGCAAAAAAGACGCTTGCCGTGGAACGAAGTTAAAAACAAATGCATTAATCTATATGTCTCCCATTAATGGATTTTGCAGATATATCATTAAGCTGGTTTTCTTTGAACTAACTATGGGCATGTCGGACAAACGATGCCTGATGGGATATTGACACTTGCTATTGCTCTCCAGAATGACTTTCAAAGGCAACAATCCTGACTTTCACACGAACATCAATTATTTCGACATTTTTAAAAGATCACTTTAAGAAAACATTTCGTCTTCTCGCTATTTCGCAATTTCAAAAGATGATGTATTTTTAAACAGTTGATATCAAGATAAAAAGTGACCGTGAGTAATATTAAGGGCGTGTTAGTGCTGTGCGCATAAAGTATTGAAACGTTCTCATTGAGGAAGACAATGGGCAGAATTATACCGGCACGTCCGGCCGAGGTTAGTACGATCCAGCCCAAGACCAAAAGAGAATTCTGTAAAATTCGGGCCAAAGTGTAAAGTTATTCCAACGCGTGCATCGTGAGTTTTCAATAAAAATAAAAGATAGATCTGTCGTTTTGCCTGCACGGATTTTATTTCGTGTATTGGGGCATTTCCTGTCCCTTCACGATCTATATCTGAACAAAAGATCGCTACTCAACACCCCAATACTTTGCACTTTGGTGTGTGCACCTTGGTGTGTGTGTGTGTGTATGTGTGTGTGTGTGTGTGTGTGTGTGTGTGTGTGTGTGTGTGTGTGTGTGTGTGTGTGTGTGTTTGTGTGTGTGTGTGTGTGGGTGTAAAGAAAAATATGATAAAACTTACAATGAACAGGCGAGTAGTAACTCTGTAGGTATAACCACATACCTATTGGAAAAGTTAATGAACCTTAGGTTTGTTAAATTCTTGAGTGAAATCGAAGAGCAACAAAGTCCATATAAGCATCTGTGTTTTGTAATGTCCAGAAGAATCGCGCCATAAATTATTGTAAAAATTGTGATGAAAACATGTGCTTGTCACTGTTCGTATTGTTATTTGGCTGAGGGAAGTGTCCGATCACTTTCATTAAAATATATCATGCAATTACCTAACTACTGAAAAAAAATAAACTGGTGATATTATTCTTCACGAGGTCCCATTCATTTACTTTCCCCATTTTTCAGGCCACCTGCACTGGCTTAGTTTTTCCAAACTCAATCAATGTTGAGTATCTGCCTCCTTAAAGTGAAATGTTCGCATGAATTCTCATATGCCACCTTTTTCAAAGCTAAGAAGAATCTCCAACGCAGGTGTTTTTCTATACACAGGTCATTTGGCTGAAGCGGACTCCTGATTGAAAGAAAAGTCCCTAAATCTCACTCTCTCAGTTCTGTTATAAGAAATACATCGCTTAATTATTGGACATCGTTTTGTAGTTTTATTTGTTAATTGACATCTATGTTGCACCTTGCACAAGAGCAAAACTTTTTAGGCCATTCCAAAATTTCAGAAGATGCAATGTGCCATTGCAAATTAAAGTCTTAATTTGAATAAGCCAGATCCTTCTTCAATGTTGTTTGTGTTTTTAGAAATGCAAGTATGGGACGACCTTGTCAGCAAATTCGGTGAGGCTAAATATGATTAGCGACAACCATGTCAACACTTGTTATCTGTTGATGTTTAATTAATAACAGTACACAAGACACTGAAAATTTCGTACAAAACATCTCAGTATTCAATTACACCAGCTTCAGATTCGTTCGATTGATTCTTGTTTTTTCATTTTATTACTCCTACCTGAGAGGTAAACTGTTCATTCATTCAACATTTCAGAAAAAAAAGTGAATGCAATAGAAGCTGCATGGCCAGCCAAGTGTTCGTGATCGAAAGACCTTTCTGAACTGGGGACTGCATTCTCTGGACAGACAGTCATATGTTGGGTGCCTCCGAAGAGGTGTATGCATATTCAAAATAGATGTTTATGGGAAAAAATCGTAGTATGACACGGTCAGCAAAATAATTCATATTGTGACCCAAACAACAATACCGTGATTTTTCACAACGACTGCCAAGGCATTGACAGGAGTCATGTGAATATTATCGGCGTGGAAATTCAAGACACGTCATCATTTTATACTTAGAAGGGTATCATAAGCAATAAACATATCCAAACCGAAGCTAAAAATTCAAGATACTTGATAAACACTGAAGGCAGTGGCTTTATGTTTTGTTTGTCCAAAAGCAAAGCTGCACAAACAAAATGCTGCATTGTATATGCTGAAGGGATTGGAGTGACACTTGCCATATCATATCTTCCAATATGGGAGAGAAACAAAAAGAAAACTATATTTATTGGGCATAATATAGTTGTGCTACATTTCCTTCTGGGCAAGTCCCCTCGAATGTTTTTTTGTTAAATAAGGGTATAGAGTAAAGTGACGTGGATGCACTCACATATCTACAGGAATTGCGCAGGAAGGGCAGTTGCAAAACATCAGCGTGCAGCCGACAAGGCATGACGGGGCTAGGGGAGGCGGGGGGGGGGGAGGGTGGAGGTTGAAGGAGCAGGATACAATCTGAAACAGCTGACTCATTTTCAAGATGGAACTGAAGAGATTGTCTTGCCTTTGCTCAGCCGTGCCTTATGCTCGAATTTTCAGGCCCAAAAAATGACGAAGGCAAGCGATACTGATTTCACTTGGGATTTAGAACAGGAGCATTTGATGCATTCACAGACGAAAGACGTTTTAAAATCAAACAACAATCGTAAAACAGGCCGAATTTTCTGCACATGAAGCCAAACCCAATGTTCGGAAAGTAGCATTTTTCTGTCGGAGCAGACTTTCATACAAATGTTTATGGAATGTCTGCTGTTCCACGCATATAGATATGATAATATATTATTTATCTCTTGCAGGAGAAACGTTGAACCCATCAAGTAGAGGTACTTTCGGTAAAATCATGAACTGAGCAAATTGGCACACAAAAATATGTTTTTGTTTTCGAATGCAATACACAGACACTTGACACAATGAACAATGCAAGGTATTCTCCACCGAAATGAAGAAACATCTCAAGTTGAAAGTTCACAAGGAATTTGGAAAGAATCTGAGTTAGTACAAATATCAATGAATACATTATGACATTGCGATGTGCAGCCAATATCATATAATTAAAAAAGCATATCTGTATTTTATAAATATTTCAACCCGTAGTTTCGATCATCACTGAAATGAAGTGTGTATCTGAAAATATTCATTGAGTAAAAATTAAAATACACTTCTAATTATGATAAAACATTAAGAAATGCTAAATATTGACTTGACTTCCTAAGTATTACAAAACTCAAGATGGTTAAACTGAATAAGTATTTAATTGGAATCGAACTAGCTCATATCACTTCATGAATACGAATTTCGTTCAGGCCACTAAATTTTCATGGCTGTTTCAAAAAAGCTGCCTCATTCAATCATACGTAGTTGAACTAATAGGCGACCGAACGGGAAACGACATTTACAGAAGTGAGTTAAGACAATTAAATTGTAAAGTTCACATAAGCCAGCAACATGCTTAATGGATGGTGTTAAGTTTTTGTTTTATGGAGGGTGAAACCTGTGTCTGCAGCAGAGGAGACAGTGCAGGACAGTGCAAACATCAAACCCTTCTTTTTTTTGTGATGTATCAGAATTGTTTGTACTTGCGTTATTCGTTAATTGCAATGATATATTTTAAGAACTGTTTATGAGATGGGAAGATTAATGTTTAACTTAACATTAACATAACGATTGATAGCACTTATTACAGAAGCATTGATTTATTGTGTAACCGAACGAGTGTAAATAGTCTTTTTTTTTCAAAACGAACTGTTTCTGCTGAATTTAAAATGAGCTTTTCAAGCCAATCCACCTCCCATGGTTTGCACCGGCGATTCCCTATTCTTAAAATAAAACACTTCCAAGTTACTCAGATTGTGCTGTAATAAAATCTATAGACCGTTGTTTGTTCCATGCCTATCTTTCTCTCTTCCCTGATTTGGTCTTCGCCCTCTCTAGGTTTGTTGTGTCGCAAATGGTCTCAGACGGTCATAAGCAAATAGAAATAATTTGCTCAATAAAATACAAGATGGACAACCTGAAAAGTTGTATCGAAAGAACTACACATCAGAAGCTAGGAATATTACAACGTCTGAGCCTACCTCTGACTCCCCGTTGGTAACGAACATCGGCAAGTTTCAAGTCAATAGAGTGATGGAATAATCCACAATGTTTAAATGAAGACACCTCTCACCACTCTTAACGAGATCGACACCATCCAAGGCAAATTATCTCATATTATTGAAAGCCGGCCTTTTGTGATGAAGATTATCGCAGCCAATACCAACACAGTGGCCGTAAGTTGTGTCATGTAATAGGTACACTGCGGAACATAACATAAGAACATAAGAAATAGGAGCAGGCGTAGGCCAACTAGCCCTTCGAGCCTGCCCCGCCATTCAATAAGAAAATGGCTGATCTGTCGTGACTCAGTTCCACATTCCCGCCCTCTCCCCATAACCCTTAATCCATTCTCTTATCAAAAAGCCATCAACCCGCATCTTAAAAAAATATTCAGATAAGAACTTAAGAAACAGGAGCAGGAGTATGCCAACTAGCCCTTCGAGCCTGCCCCGCCACTTTAACAATGTTCGTCGATCGCATCTTCCACCAACCTGCACTGAACTGTCAAGAAGACTAAAGCAAGAGATGTATGCAGATAACTTCATCTGCAATTTATCCTCCACGATAAAAGCCACGCTGACCTTGAACAATATTAAACACAAATTGTCTGCCCTTCTTCGCAATTCTGGATGTCGCTTCATAACAACAATGGACGTGTTACGAATAACGAACAATTTGCGTGTGCACTGAAGCATTTCAAGAAGTCAGCTCACGAACACCTGTTCAATGGGACTTAGGGATGCCAAATACATATTTGCAATTCATAGTTCATGAACACGTCAAAGAACTCATGTTCTTCCAGAAAATCCCGTACTTTTTTCAGCCATCATTTGAAATCGATAACGTCAGACTTTAATTTGCTAAGGGGACATAACGTAACACAAATATGGTTTCAAGATCCCACGTGAATATGAATAACTTTATCAAGTGTTATTTTATCGACAACTTCCATGAGAAAAAAAAACCAGATTCATCGGCGTGAAATTTCAGCAGATATCCCTCAATGTTGTCTTCTATTTTTGCATACGCACCTGCTCCTCTCCAACGCTTTTTTTTTTCGAAAAAAAATGTTTCGTTGAACAAATATAGAACATCTGTCGCACAATTCGATTTATTTCAGTGTGTACATGTCCAAATCTCTGCCTCCCCCATTGCACAATTTACAATTTATTTTGATGTTCTTTCACAGAGCTCTGAGGCAGATATTTCCACCGCTTTATCCGATTCCTTTATCTTACAGTTATGCCAGTATCAGAGCATGCAGTATTCTTTAACATACCGATGATATTTGCATGTAGTTTCCTACTGCATATCTCTGTACATTAGATAACAATTCACTTCCGCAGTGAGCTGTAACATCAGAAGATTGTGATAATAATAAAGTAAATTCTCCCAGTTGTTCTTTCGGAATTTTTCCAGCTTTGCATAGTTAAGTCTTACTTTTTGGTTCTTTCGATGACGGTATGATACAGAAAGGCTGCAAGGAACTGTCTCTGATTATCAATAAAACCACGGGACAAGATGACATGATACTAATATCATCATATGCCTTTTGAACAATTTTAACAAAAATTCTGAAAGTATTGTAATCGAAAGAAAATATATCACTATTGAAGCAATATGTCGTCCCCGTCTGCTGCAGCACCTTTGCTATGCCAGAACGGCAGGTATCTGAGTCAGTTTTAATTGCTCGCATGGACTTCTCCATAAAAACCATATCAATTGTGAGCGACCCTTGCATTCCACGAGCAAAAATAAAAACGTGTTGAGCATCTATGATGTTTTCTTAATTAACTTAGTGTTCTACTGAAAAGCGCATTGTCCGCATACATTTGCTCTTCCATAGCCAATGCAGCAGTTCTAATATTGTCATTGTTTCAAAATTCAAACATTATTTCTATGCCTTGCAAGTATTGTAAATATTGCATCTCTGTACAGCAGCCATCCGCTTGTGAGATCACTTTTTTTTTCCATTACCACAATGTATATCAACCTAACGAGCAGCATATAACAGTCCTGTCATACGAAAGGTCGGTCTGGTCAGTCTATCTGCACTCCCCCGTAACAAGATATAATTTTAGCTAAGAAACCAAATGGCACAAAATACTGCAGAATGAGCCAGACCAACGTCCTAAATATTTGCAGTAAAACAGGCTTATTCCTATTCTCAAACCTTCACGCTATGAAGGCCAGGGTGTATTGACCCTCTTTTTGTTGCCCGTTTGACTTGCGAAGTAGGCTCCAACGACTGATATGGGTCTCGCTGACTATTAAACTCTCTAATTGATATCCATTTAAACAATAATCTGCACTTCGTTTTGCAATTGAATTGCTTATCCTCAAACTACATCGCATTATGCTGCATCTGGCATCCAGCTGTCCACGCAGGCAGCCAAATGTGATAATAAATTACGATTCTGTGATAACAGATTAAGTTCCCTCCCCAAATCCTTAAAATGAACAGTTGTTTTACGATTCCAGATCCCTGCGGCAATCCACCATTCTATGACTGTCAAATGAAAGAAAAGTTTATTCTTAATCTTTCCTTGTCGTCTGCTAAACAGGTTTAGTTTCATCTCATCGCATCACCAGCAATCCCATACGCTTTACTTTCAGATATTCATCCGCTAATTGATGGCTGTTGCAAGTCGTTTTGCATGAATAATCGATCACAGCACGGGTTTTCCCAGGTGAAATGAGCTACCTGCATTTTCAAAGAATTCCAGTGGGTCTGTCAAACGTGTTTTGCCTTCTTTAAATACATGCTGCCTTTGTGTGATTAGAACGGAAATGTCCAGCTCTGGAATGCTGTGCTGCGAAATAATTGACAATGTACTCAACAGCATCCAGAACAGTGTCGTTAGGATCAGTGTTCCACAATGTCCCTACCTCGCTTCTTGAACAGCAGGCTAACATTTACTACACTCCAATGGATAGGAAACATTCCAGAGTCCACACAATTTTCAAAAACGATCATCAATTATTTATTATTCTCAAGGCATTTTCGTAAGTATTCAGAGTGAAGGTTGGCAGGCGCTGGAGATAAGTATGAATACAATTCCATTGTTTTCACAAAAAGCATGGCTCTACTAATTCTTAGTTCCTTCAACTCCTCAAGAAAACATGTGTTTCTCAGAACTTTCCATCCCATTTTCGTGCACCCCTTTAATAATTCAGAAGACAGGTACGAATTTCAATCCTCACCCTTTTATTTGACTTTATCGTGTTTAAGAATTGAAGAGGCAGATACTCGTTTTTTTTTGCCAATTTAGTGTCAATTTACAAAGCTACGTAGGCATTTTCAGTCAGATTTTATGTTTCCCGCCATGTTACATTTTTGGTCTATTTTGCGCTCCTGGAATCAAGCCAGTGTTTCACCTTTGCTGAACTGTAAGCTGCTCCGAAACATGTCATCAATTGCGCTTATTCAGCTACTTTAATTGCTACTCACTTGAATGTAATATTGTCTTCATTTCCTTCATACACCGTTTTGAACTTTGAGACTAGCAAAATGACATAATTTCCAAAATTGAAACATTGTTGAAATAAGCAAAAGAGGACACGTGATTCCTATAGCTTGGCCGGTCTCTCTCTCTCTCCCTCTCTCTCTCGACGCACTTGCTTTCCACGATATGCTCACTATGCTGAATTTGTCGTAGCCTGTTCATTAACGTTCTACCCAAAATCCTCGGCTTTCGCTTTTGGCCTGTTCGTGCATTACACAAATCAAAATCAATCGTTTTGTTTTCTAGATCCTGACAAACGGAATGACGATCTGAAAAACCCAGGTGAGAGTTAGGACGTTTCATCTCTCACAATGTAAACATTCATAATGATGCAGCGAAAGTGCGATTTTCCCAGGATTTGCAGCAACTTGGCAATATTTACTGTTGAAGTTGATAATCTTCGTCAGAAAACTTGGAGAAGCTTCCAATGATTACGTGGCCCTACCAAATAGATTTTGAATACATATAATTTCCCTTGGAGACTCTTCGATTAGGCGCAATGCTTTATATATATATATGTAATATATTACACTGAGAAATAACAGATACTGCCACTGAACACGTCTTTTAAAAAAAACATAGAAATATTAAACCTCAAAATAAGGGGGGAAGGGGCGGTTTAGATCGGAGTTGAGGAGGAACTTCTTCACTCAAAGGGTGGTAAGTCTCTGGAATTCTCTGCCCATTGAATTGGTGGAGGCTACCTCGCTGAATATATTTAAGTCACGGGTAGATAGGTTTCTGATAGACAAGAGAATTAAGGGTTACGGGGAGAAAGCAGGAAAATGGAACTGATCCACTTCAGATCAGCCATGATCTTGTTGAATGGCGGGGCAGGCTCGAAGATCTAGATGGCCTACTCCTGCTCCCATTTCTTACGTTCTTATAACTGCATAGAGTACCTTTTGAGTGCCGCCACACTTTTCCCTTGAAAATGTATTCCACGTAACTCACTGATCTGGAATCGCACTGCAAATTGAAACCTAAACATTTTTGACCATTCTCCATAAGTTCTTCGTAACAATGCACGTTTTCATTTTTTTTTTCTTGTTTCATACATTGTCATGCATAACCAGCTGGCTCGTAAGCTTATTGTCTTTTCAAACACCCATGTGCATTTAATTGTTTTAACAGTGCCGATTTCATTTAATGCATTGTTTATTTTGTTACGTTAAGCATGAATACATTTTGCAAACATTACAGATCTGCAGTTGATTGATCTTGCTTATAGTAAGTTTCTTTAATATTGCGAACTTAGCCTCGTACTGTTTGAAGTAAAATATGGTGAAACCTCTGCTACCCTATGCTCATGAGTCTATCTCTAGTTTTATGGGAAGATTATTAATCAAATGCCGTCTGTTGAAAGTATATTCTAATATTGAACCTTGCATTGCAAATCACCGCTGCAGCATGTGCTGCACTGCAAGTTTCCCAAATGTTGAACCAGGTGATACAGCATAAATAACCTCCAAGAATCTTGACCGCATCCTGCAGGGGGAAAAATGTTTGATAGTCACTGCATCCACTTTGCAAAAACCATATTCACTGCATCCCTATGGACGCACGTGACTATCCTCCCTGCAAACTGGACTATGGCAAATCTAAGGCACCGGCCGATTCACTAACCTATCCCAAAACGGTCCCACCAGAACTGAAGATTGTAAAGATTCGCGAAAAACTGAGTCCGCTTGGTCCCATGTCACAGAGCCATCAAGGAAGAAAATACTGCAAGGAGTATTATGCGCTATTTTAACTTTGACCTGTTCTAAACCATTCCCTTTCGACCATAGAAAGAGACATTTTCAACCAAAAACTTCGTAAAATGACGTTATCCTAAGATAGAAACACAGTTTATATTTACCTACATTTCACCAAGCTATTTGCAAAACTCTTGAGCACCACCAGTAGGAAAGTACTGGCAGCCTTTGAAAACTTTTCATTAAAATAAATAACAGATTGGAAATGGAAACCTTAAGTACTTTATGCGTAGAGACTAGAAATTCTAGCATGGTAAAAGTTAGACAACATAAGGGCGATCTTCCGAAAAGTGTTGAATTGACGAGTAAACTGGTCGAGATTACGACTGTTTTATTGAATGTAACTCCAGACCAGCATTGTCACATTGTTTAATGGAGAGATCACAATCAGGAATATCATGAAATGCTCGGGGGACGGTGGGGAGGGGTGAGGTGGTGGTGGAAGTGGCGGGGGGAATGGATCGCTGAGACGAAATATTCGCGGCAAAGAGCACGGAATCAGCCCGATTAGGGGAAGCAGCGCGTGCGTACAAGGCTGGGAGATCACTGAGCAGGACTCATACTATACAGATCTCTGCCATCCAACATCCGCAGACATCGTTGACCTTCTCGCAGGCCTCAGAACCAACTCCCTTCCCCTCACAGACATCATTGCCTTCCTCACTGGCCTCCACAATCCCCATACATATATCACTCCCACCCGCACCTCCGCCCCCGCAATCTCTGCCCTCCCACAGATATGGCTGTTCGCTCACCCGTCCCCATGAATGGAAATAAACGCGGATACCCTATACGTCCATCTCTGAACATACTGACCTCACTGCTGCCCTGCAGAGTAATTGTGTTGTGCTGACAAGCACCCGCCCTCCCATTCCCCCGCCACTACTGCCGCCACCACCTCTCTTAAATGGGAGTCTTGAGTATTGCAACCTCCCCAAACCAAGACACTGCAGACTATCGAATAGGAGTCCTGAAAATTGCATCCCCCTTGGACATAGCAACCGGTGGAATGGCTGCTATTCAGGTCACGGAGGGATTAAAAACAAACTTCAAAATGTCTCACTAGAATTTTTTTGGTCACAGTCACCAGGTCCGCACACCTCTGATAAGCCATAGCTTTATATAAGCTGCAGAAATGGGCATGCAACCAGTCATGCCACGAAGATGTCTTCGAAAAAAGCAGCAAACTGTTCCACGAAGGAGGGCCGGGAGCACCTGCTCGATGCCATGGAGGAGAGGCGTGAGCGGATCTTCCTTCGCTAGGGCCCTCGTGCAATGGATGCACCCACCATGGCATTATGCAAGGAGGTGTATTAAGCGCCGACTGGCACGAGCCTGACAACGCGCTCTGGGCAGCAGTGTCGAAAAAAGGATACATCATTGTTCAAGCGGAATCCCGCACATGCTTAACATGGATCTCAAATCAGGCTTGGACAGTTGGAGGGCTTGCAAAAAATTGCCCTTCCCCGGGGAATAGAATCTACCCCTTCCTCCTCAACGAGCGCGTTTCCGAGGTGACAGTTTTCCCCGAAATTGCCAGCACCACGCCCGAGACACAGGCACGAATTGCACACCATGCACATCAATATATTAATATATTGCCATCCTTCTCATATTCCCACAGCAGAAACGGGGGGGGGGGGGGGGGGGGGTGGTGGTTAGCAGTATTGCACATCCGGAATGTTCACTACAGCCAGGTTGCTGTCCACCGTGCGACCAGCATAGCACTCAACCCGGGTCCCCCTCGAAGTAAGTGAAATGTTGTACAGAATGCATTACCTCCCTTACTCGTGTGTGCGTTATTTGTCCCAGCTTGGAGCGAGAGGATTTTGGTCCTTCGGGTGTTGGCTCCACCGCTGCTGCTCTGGTGCAAACTGCCCATAACCCCCTTGACGACACCTCGGAGCGAGATATTGAAAAATCTTCAGAGGGCAGCACTGCTGAAGCAGCACTGACGTGTACCAGAAATCATATCAACATAGCGACTGTCACCACGGTGCGTCGTGTTGAGGCTTCTGGATCACTAGCTGGTGACAGCATCACAAATACTGATGCACATCAAGGTCTCGGACTGACGGAGGTCTTTCGGAGGTGAGAACCCAATTGCCCCAACCCAGATGCCCAGCCTATGGGTGTGTTCAGCTCAAGGCTGCTGGAGATGCTTCAGGGAACACAACGTGTTGTGCAAGGGCTGTCAGCCCCAATGCCGATAACAAAAGACCGTAATGGGGAGTGCATAAGAGTGCTGTTGCAGAAGTTGGTTCTGACAAAGCATCTAAATCAGGCCAGCCATGCAAGTGTTGACGACCACATGGAAAGTCTGGCTCAGGGTCTGTCCTCTTGGATAACAGGGTCCAGGCCACGGAGACACGTTGGACCACGTACAAGTGTGTTGCCGGCACCCAGGTGGCACAGCGGTCTATGTCATGCGTGTCGGGCATATGCCGCAGACACTACTGGGCACAGCTTGGAATCTTGCTGGCATCCTGGAGGCAAAACAGACCACGGCGACTGGGTCTCAGAGTGCTTGTGCTGAGTACCTGACTGTCTCATTCACAGAGGGCAGAGACTCCAGAGCTTGACCCCGCAGAGAGCAGGGCTGAAATATCACAGCTCATGGGACATTTGCATCTGTCGCTCCAGGGCTGGCAGGGCCAGGTGTTGCGGAAGCATCTGGAGCTGAGTGGAGCGAACGTGGCATCTAACTGAGTTGCCCCGGAGACTTTGGGCACCCTAAGAGACGTGGAATGACTTGAGCCCATGCCGGGGCCTCGCAATCAGATCTCCGAAGACTTTCCGACTCCACCTTTCCGTACAACGAGGCAATTCCAGGCCAGCTGGATGAACAGAGTGGCAATAAAACAATGTCATCTGCAATCAGACCTCTACGTCCCAGCCACCCAGGGGACGTCCGCCAAGGGCATCACAGGAAACGGGGCATGTGTCAGACCACGGCACCTCCACCTTCAATGTGCATCCTGGTGTAGCACATAGGGGAAGCAATAGGCAGCACAAAGTTGATGCTACTCGTGTAGGGAACCGGTGAAATGGCCGGCGTGCATATTTCTCCACCCCACTAGCGAAATGGTGTGTGCGTCACGATGGGAGAATCACCCTCCACAACCAACACCCCTCCCCCCGGCCCAATTTCTGAGGGGATGTGAGGGAACAATTTGACTTGACTATTCAGGAAGATAAGAATAATTAATAATTCCAAGAGGGAAGGATCTTTCACATGACATGATGACGTTTAATTGTGTTTGGAAGGATGATGGTGCTGGTTGCACCGAGCAGTACTTTGAAATGCAACTCTAAGCATGTTTTTATGCTTTGAGTCCTTGACTTCCACTTCCCAAGAATCAGAATCCTGTCTTCTGTACGCTGACGTCGCAACAAGGACAACATCACATGCTATTGCCTTCAGAGCTGGCAATTCTTCTGTTTGGCAAAGGTATTTCATAATGGCCTGGAAAAATAACAAGTTTAGCTTCGACTTCATACTCATAATCTTCATTGTTGAAGTCTTCATTCTTTTCCAGCTCAAACATAACCTGAGGAGATTTCTTCTTGGGTAGCCCTCCTCCAGATACTCCAGTGGCCTTCTCTTTTGTGCTTCTCTTCAGATGCATGTAGACACATTGCCCAGGTTTGCGATAAAGTCTCCCCAAAATGTTCCCTTCCAAACCCAAGCAAACTACTCATAAGCACATAAAGACCTTCAGATTCTGGGGAGTCAAAGGAGAAGGCAGGTTGCTCTTGTACTGTGATAGTTAGCACTATTAATATTGCAATTATGCCAAAAAAAATGCCTGTATGCATTGAAAAAAAACAGAACGCTTTGAATAAGCCTGACAGAAGAGAATTCATTGATCAATAGACCAATGATATTTGCACGTAGTTGACGATTGCATATCTGTGTAGATTAGATAACGATTAACTTCCACAGTGAGCTGTAACATCGGAAATTGTGATACCAATAAAGTAAATTCTCCCAGTTGATCTTTAGGACTTTTTTTCCACCTTTACGTGGATAAGTCAAATTTTTGGCTCTTTCAATGACGGTATGTTACAGAAAGGCAGCAAGGAACAGACTCTGATGATCAATGGAACCACAGGAGAGGATGACATGATACGAATATCATTATATGACTTTTGAAAAATTTTAACAAACATTCTGGCAATATTGTAAACGTAAGAAAATACATCAGTATTGAAGCAATCTGCCATCCCCGTCTGCTGCAGCACCTTTGTTATTCCAGGACGACAGGTATCTGAGTCAGTTTTAATTGCTTGGACGGACTTCTAAATGCAAAACATATCAATTGTGAGCGACCCTTACATTCCATGAACAGACAAAAAACTGTTTTGAGCATCTATGTTGTCTTTTTAATTAGCTTGGTGTTCCAGTCCAAAGTGCATTATCCGAATACATTTGCTCTCCCACAGCCAATGCAGCAGCTGTAATATTGTCAACGTTTCAAAATTCAAACATTATTTCTATGTCTTGTAAATATTGAAAATATTGCATCTCTCTGCAGCCGTGGTCCGCTTGAGAGATCACCTTTTTTTTTCCCATAAAACAATGTGTATCATCCTAACCAGCAGCATATAGCAGAACTGTCATGCCAGAAGTCAGCTTTGTCATTTTATCTGCACTCCCCTGTAACAAGATATAATTTTAGCTAAGAAACCAAATGGCACGAAATACTGTAGTCTGAGGCACACCAACGTTCTAAACATTTGTAGTAAAACATGCTTATTCCTATTCTCAAATCTTCCCGCTATGAAGGCCAGGATGTTATTGGCCGACTTTTTGTTGTCCACTTTACTTGCAACCGAGATTGATATGTGTCTCGCTGATTACTAAACTCTCTAATTGATATCCATTTCAATAATAATCTGCACTTCTTTTGGCAATTGAGTTGCTTATCCTCAAACTGCATCGCATTATGCTGCATCTGGCATAGAATTGTCCACTCAGGCAGCAAAATGTGATAATAGATTTCAAGTATGTGATACCAGATTAAGTTCCCTTTCCAAAATCCTTAAAATGAACAGTTGTGTTACGATTCCAGATCCCTGCGGCAATCTACCATTCTATGGTTGTCACATCGAAGAGTTGATTATTCTTAAGCTTTGCTTGTTTATTTTAATCTCATCACATCACCAGCAATCCCATACGCTTTACCTTATGATGTTAATCCGCTAATTGATGTTTTTTGAAAGCCGTTTTACAATAATAATCGTCCACAGCTACGGGTTTTCCCAGGTCAAATGTAATACCTGCATTCTCAAAGAATTTCGGTGGATCTGCCAAACGTGTTTTGCCTTCTGTAAATACATGCTGCCTTTGTGTGATTAGAACGGAAATGCCCAGCAATGGAATGCAGTGCTGCGAAATGATTGATAATGTACTCAACATCATCCAGAACACTCTCGTTAGGAACAGTGTTCCATCATTTCCCTACATCGCTTCGTGAACAGCAGGTTAACATTTACTACACTCCAATAGATAGGAACCATTCCAGAGTCCACACAGTTTTCAGAAACAATCACCAATTGTTTATTATTCCATGGCCACTTTCTTAAGTATTCAGAGTGAAGGTTCGCAGCCGCTGGGGATGAATATGAGTATAATTCCATTGTTTTCACGAAAAGCATGGCTCTATTAATTCTGAGTTCTTTCAACTCCTCAGTAAAACTTGTGCTTCTCAGAACTTCCCATGTTATGTTCGTGCACCCTTTTAATAATTCAGAAGACAGGTACGAATTTCAATCTTCATCATTTTATTTAACTTTATCTTGGATTTATATGTTTAAGAATTGAAGGGGCAGATATTCGTTTTTTTGCCAATCTAGAACCTCTTCACAAAGCTACATTTTCAGACAATTTTTATGTTACCCGCCATGTTACATTTCTATTTTGCGCTACAGGAATCAATCCAGTGTCTCACCCTTGCTGAACTGTAAGCTGTTCCGAAACACATCGTCGAATGTTTTTATTCAGCTACTTTAATTGTCACTTGAATGTAATACAGTCTCTAATTTCCTTCAAACACCGTTTTGAGCTTTGAGACTCGCAAAATGAAATAACTTCCAAAATTGAAACATTGCTGAAATTCAGCAACAGAGGACACGCGATTCCCATATTTTGGCCGCTCTCTCTCTCTCTCTCTACATATATATGCAGATGCTTTCCAGGATATGCTGGCTATACTGACTTTGTCGTAGCCTGTTCATCAAAGTTCTACCCAAAATCCTCGGCTTTCGCTTTTGGCGTGTTCATCCATTACACAAATCGAAATCAATCGTTTTGTTTTCCAGATCTATACAAATGGACTAACGATCTGAAAAACCCAGGTGAGAGGGAGAACAATTCGTGTGTCACAATGTTAACATGCATCATGATACAGCGAAAGTGCGATTTTCACAGGATTTGCAGCAACTTGGCAACATTTACTGTTGAAGTTGATAACTTTCATCAGAAAACTTGCAGTAGTTTCCAATGATTACGTGATCCCACCAAATAGATTTTGAATACGTAGAGAATACCCTTAGAGAATCTACAATGAGGCGCATTTATATATATATATATATTACACTGCAAAGTAAAACATCACTGGCCACGTCTTTCAAAAAAAAACATAATAACATAGAAATAAGGAAACTATGTGCAGGAATCGGGCATTCGGCCCTTCCTTCGACCCTGTAGCACCTCTCAACATTACCATGGCTGATCATGCACTTTCACAATCCCACTCCCCATTTATGTCCATACCCCTTGATCTGTTTAGTCGCAAGGGCCTCGTTCAGCTCCCCCTTGAACACGTTGGACAAATTGACACCACAGCTTCCAGTGATCGAAAGATCCTCAGGTTCACTACTCTGACAAGTTCTTCTTCTAAATTCTGAATGGATAAACCTATATGTTTAGTCTGTGTCCCTACATCTGCACTTCCCCCAAAAAAATAGTAAAGTATCATTCCCGTATCAAGCTTGTTAAGTACAATCAGGATTGTATGTATTTGTCTTCCTCCCTTAGATTCCCACACACTCTTCTGAATTCCAGTGAATACAAACTTTGTCGATCCAGTTTCTCCTCAGATGCCACTCCTGCACTCCAGGAATCCGTCTGATGAAACTGGGGTGGAATCTATCAGCGGCAGAAAATGTCTCTCCTCAGGCTAAGAACTCTGAACTGCACACAACAGTCATGGTGTTTCCGCAGGAAGGCCTATATAACTGCAACTAGAAATCATTGCTCCTCTGCTTACATCATTTTGTGACGGATACCAGCATGCTAGTAGATTTTCTCGGTGCCTGCAGTACCTGAAAAAGAATCTTCAGTGAATGTTCCATCATGAATCCCAGGTCACATTGCACTGGCCATTGTTTTAAACTGTGGCAATTCGGATTTTAAAAAAATCTTCTTTTTTGGCACCAAACTGAATACCTTCACATTCAGCCACTATGTTGGATATTATTGCTCCATAGTATTATATTTGCCAATATGTATCCACTCAGGCAGTCTGTCCATGTCATCCATCAGCCACTGATCATCTTCTTCACAGCATACATTGCCATGCGCTTATTGACATCCGTAAGATTGGAGAAATTGCATTTATTTTCATTGCCCAAATCATTAATATGTGCTGTGAATTGCTGGGATCCCGACACTGAATCTTTCACATCGCTATTTCACTGCTGTCACTTGGAAAGCAACCCATTTATTCTCAAGTTTTGTGTACTATTTGCCAACCAATTCTCTGTCCATAATACAGTATCCCAAATTTCGTGAGTTTTGGGTTTGGTCATTAATCTTGGGCTTGCCAAAAGAATTTTGAAAGTGCAGGCGCATAACGTCCACTGGTTACCACTTTTTCTAAGCTACTTCTCATATCCTCACGCAAATGTCGAAGGTTAGTCAATCTTGATAGCCCATTAGCATACCAATGCTGGTTCCAGCCAATCCGGTCACCGCTTTCCAAATACTCGTTTATTACATCCTTTGGAATTGACTACCACATATTCCCCACATTTGATATTAGGCGAATTGGTCTATAACCGCCACCAAACACCCCCCCCCCCCCCACACACACACACACACACACACACACACACATTTATTTTTCTCCCTCCCTCTTTTTAAAAAAGTTATGGATTTACATTAGCTACCATTCAATCAACTGGATTTTGTCCAGAAATTATAGAATACTTTAAGATTATTATCAATACATTCAATGTTTCTCGGGCCACTCCCTTTAAGTGCCTTTGGTTGCCTCACATAGGGCCCTGGTGAAGTGCTTCGTTTCAATCGCAACAAGTACCCCAAACTACTACCCCGACTTATAAGGATTTAATTTGTCTTCAATTGCCCATTAAAATTTCACCTGATTAAGATGTCATGATAAGTCCTCAAGTCTATCCCGAATATTAACGGGAGATATATTTTGAAATTTCTTCTGATAGTGTTGAATTTAAAAATACTAAACATTTCCCGAATAAAGTGGAAGAAAAACATGAACGTCATATTGAGGAAACCAAATCAAACGTACCGCATACATATTTGACAATTGATGCTCCATGTGACTGTGTTGCCAAATCAGTGACCATGTTCTTTTGAGTGTATGGAAAGTGCGACACTTTTGAAACTTAACATTCATGAACACCATGCAGGTATGTTTGCAAGTCATTCGATGATTTTCGTAACACGTTGAAATAAAAATCGATTGCTCCCTGACTGGAGGCTGCATTCGTGTCGTAATGTACAATTAAATCTTGTTAAGCTCAACTAATGAAAGGCGACACTGAACTAGAGACATGAGACTTTTCACCATACCATTCGTGAATTGCTATGGAAATTGGATATTGGATACTTGTCTTCAAAGAAGTAACTGCAGCAAAAAAGACGCTTGCCTCGGAACGAAGTTAATAACAAATGCATTAATCTATATGACTCCCATTAATGGATTCTGCAGAAATATCATTAAGCTGGTCTTCTTTAAACTAACTGTTTTTGTATTAACTCTGTAGGTAAAACCACATACTTATTGAAAAAGTTAATGAACCTTAGGTTTATTAAATACTTGAGTAAAATCGAAGGGCAACAAAGTCCATATAAGCATCTGAACATTTTTAATGTCTTGAAGAATCGCGCCACAAATTATTGCAAAAATCGTGACGAAAACATATGTTTGCCATTGTTCATACTGTCCTTTGGCTGAGGGAAGTGTTCGATCTCTTTCATTAAAATGTATCATGCAATTATCTAACTATTGAAAACAATCAAATAAAATGGTGATATTATTTTTCACCAAGTCCCATTCAATCTCAATCAATGTTGAGTATCCGCCTCCTTAAAGTGAAATGTTGGCATGAATTCTCATATGCCAACTTTTTCAAAGCTATGAAGAATAGTAAATAAGGTAGATAAGCTTAGGGCGTGGATAGCTGCTTGGGAATGTGATGTGGTGGCCATTACGGAGACTTGGATGTCTCAGGGACAGGACTGGGGACTTCAGGTGCCAGGTTTCAGATGTTTCAGGAAGGACAGGGAGGCTGGCAGAAGAGGTGGTGGAGTGGCACTGTTAATAAGGGACAGTGTCATGGCTGCAGAGAAAGAGGATGCCGTGGAGGGACTTTCTACACAGTCTCTGTGGGTGGAAGTTACGAACAGCAAAGGGTCGAAAACTTTGCTGGGTGTATTCTCTAGGCCGCCCAATAGTGACAGGGAAGTTGAAGTGCAGATAGGGAACCAGATTCTGGAGAAATGTATTAAAAACAGAGTTGTCGTGATGGGAGACTTTAATTTCCCAAACATCGACTGGAATATCCCTAGAGTAAGGGGTTTGGCTGGAGAGGAGTTTGTTAGGTGTGTTCAGGAAGATTTCCTGAAACAGTATGTGGACAAGACTACGAGGGGAGAGGCTGTACTTGACCTGGTACTGGCGAATGGACCAGGGCAGGTGATGGATCTCTCGGTAGGAGAGCATCTTGGGAATGGTGACCATAATTCTATCTCCTTCACAATTGCATTGGAACGAGATAGGATCAGACAGGCTAGGAAGGTGTTTGTCTGGAGTAAGGGGAGATACGAAGAAGTCAGGAAGTTACTTGGACAAATAAACTGGAAGGAGGCATTCTTAGGGAAAAGTACCGAAGGAAGGTGGCGGATATTCAAGGAATGTTTGTCTGGCGCTCTGCATGACAATGTTCCGATGAGGCAAGGGGGTTTTGGTAGGTCGCGGGAACCGTGGTGCACGAAGGCTGTGTTGAACCTAATCAGGAGGAAAAGGAAGGTGTACAAAAGGTTCAGGGAACTCGGAGAGGTTAAGGACCTTGAAGAATATAAGGACTGTAGAAAGGAGGTTAAAAGGGAAATTAGGAGAGCCAGAAGGGGTCATGAGAAGACCTTGGCGGGTAAGATTAAGGAAAATCCCAAGGCCTTCTATAAGTATGTGAAAGGTAAAAGGGTGAGAAGGGAAAGGATAGGACCTATAAAAGGTGAAGGGGGAAAGGTCTGTGTAGAACCAGAAGAAATGGCGGAGGTGCTTAATGAGTACTTTGCCTCAGTATTCACAGTGGAAGCTGATTTGGGAGATCTTGCAATGGACTTGCAGCAGGTGGAAAAGATTGAGTACGTAGACATTAAGGCGGAGGATGTGTTAGAACTTTTGAATTCTATCAAGGTAGATAAGTCGCCGGGACCAGATGGGATGTACCCCAGGATACTGTGGGAGGCCAGGGAGGTGATTGCAGAGCCCTTGGCGATGATCTTTGCGTCGTCAATGGAGACGGGAGATTGGAGGATTGCGGATGTAGTCCCTATTTTCAAGAAAGGGAACAGAGATAGCCCGGGAAATTACCACACGGTGAGTCTGACCTCAGTGGTTGGTAAGCTGATGGAGAGGCTTCTGAGGGACAAGATTTACAAGCATTTGGAGAGGTTTGACATGATCAGGAATAGTCAGCATGGATTTGTCAAGGGAAGGTCGTGCCTTACGAGCCTAGTTGAGTTCTTCGAATATGTGACTGAACACATTGACGAAGGAAGTGCCGTGGACGTAGTGTACATGGACTTCAGCAAGGCTTGATAAGGTCCCCCGTGCAAGACTTCTTGAGAAGGTGAGAGGGCATGGGATCCAAGGGCCTTTAGCCTTGTGGATCCAGAACTGGCTTGCCGGCAGAAGGCAGAGAGTGGTTGTGGATGGGTCTTTTTCGGAATGGAGGTCAGTCACCAGTGGGGTGCCCCAGGGATCTGTTCTGGGACCCTTGCTGTTTGTCATTTTCATAAATGACCTGGATGAGGAAGTGGAGGGATGGGTTAGCAAGTTCGCTGATGACACGAAGGTCGGCGGTGTTGTGGATGGTCTGGAAGGATGTCAAAAGTTGTAGCAGGACATAGATAGGATGCAGGAATGGGCGGAGAAGTGGCAGATGGACTTCAACGCGGATAAATGTGTAGTCGTCCATTTCGGCAGAACCAACGGGATGAACGAGTACACTATTAAGGGCAGGAGTCTTAGTAGCGTTGAAGAGCAGAAGGATCTCGGGGTCCGGGTCCACAGGACTCTTAAATCGGCCTCGCAGGTGGAGGAGGTGGTCAAGAAGGCGTATGGTGTACTGGCCTTCATTAATCGAGGGATTGAGTTTAGGAGTCGGGAGGTAATGCTGCAACTTTACAGGACCCTCGTCAGGCCTCATTTGGAGTACTGTGCGCAGTTCTGGTCGCCTCACTATAGGAAAGACGTAGAAGCTCTTGAAAGGGTGCAGAGGAGATTTACAAGGATGTTGCCTGGACTGGGAGGCATGCCTTATGAAGATAGGTTGAGGGAGCTGGAACTCTTTTCCCTGGAGAGGCGAAGGTTGAGAGGCGACCTGATAGAAGTTTATAAAATGTTGAGAGGAATAGATAGGGTGGACTCTCAGAGGCTATTTCCCCGGGTTGAAATGGTCGCTACGAGAGGACACAGATTTAAGGTGCGGGGAGGGAAGTACAGAGGTGATGTTAGGGGTAAGTTTTTCACTCAGAGGGTGGTGAGTGAATGGAATCGGCTGCCGTCGTCGGTAGTGGAGGCGAACTCGCTGGGGTCTTTTAAAAGACTTCTGGATGAGTATATGGGGTTTAATGGGATTGGGGGTTATAGATAGGTCTATAGATTGGTGGGGTTGATGTGATCGGCCCAACTCGAGGGCCGAAGGGCCTGTTTGTGCTGTAATGTTCTATGTTCTATGTTCCAACGTAGGTATAGTTCTATAAAGAGGTCTTTTGGCTGAAGGGGACTCCTGATTGAAAAAAAAAACCTTACATCTCACTCTCTCAGTTCTTTTACAAGAAATACATCGCTTAATTATTGGACATCGTTTTAGAACATAGAACATAGAACATTACAGCACAAACAGGCCCTTCGGCCCTCGAGTTGCGCCGATCGCATCAACCCCACCAATCTATAGACCTATCTATAACCCCCAATCCCATTAAACCCCATGTACTCATCCAGAAGTCTTTTAAAAGACCCCAGCGAGTTCGCCTCCACCACCGACGACGGCAGCCGATTCCAATCACTCACTACCCTCTGAGTGAAAAACTTACCCCTAACATCACCTCTGTACTTCCCTCCCCGCACCTTAAATCTGTGTCCTCTCGTAGCGACCATTTCAACCCGGGGAAATAGCCTCTGAGAGTCCACCTTATCTATTCCTCTCAACATTTTATAAACTTCTATCAGGTCGCCTCTCAACCTTCGCCTCTCCAGGGAAAAGAGTCCCAGCTCCCTCAACCTATCTTCATAAGGCATGCCTCCCAGTCCAGGCAACATCCTTGTAAATCTCCTCTGCACCCTTTCAATAGCTTCTACGTCTTTCCTATAGTGAGGCGACCAGAACTGCGCACAGTACTCCAAATGAGGCCTGACGAGGGTCCTGTAAAGTTGCAGCATTACCTCCCGACTCCTAAACTCAATCCCTCGATTAATGAAGGCCAGTACACCATACGCCTTCTTGACCACCTCCTCCACCTGCGAGGCCGATTTAAGAGTCCTGTGAACCCAGACCCCGAGATCCTTCTGCTCTTCAACGCTACTAAGACCCCTGCCCTTAATAGTGTACTCGTTCATCCCGTTGGTTCTGCCGAAATGGACTACTACACATTTATCCGCGTTGAAGTCCATCTGCCACTTCTCCGCCCATTCCTGCATCCTATCTATGTCCTGCTGCAACTTTTGACATCCTTCCAGACCATCCACAACACCGCCGACCTTCGTGTCATCAGCGAACTTGCTAACCCATCCCTCCACTTCCTCATCCAGGTCATTTATGAAAATGACAAACAACAAGGGTCCCAGAACAGATCCCTGGGGCACCCCACTGGTGACTGACCTCCATTCCGAAAAAGACCCATCCACAACCACTCTCTGCCTTCTGCAGGCAAGCCAGTTCTGGATCCACAAGGCCAAAGGCCCTTGGATCCCATGCCCTCTCACCTTCTCAAGAAGTCTTGCATGGGGGACCTTATGAAAAGCCTTGCTGAAGTCCATGTACACTACGTCCACGGCAGGTGTTTTGTAGTGTTATTTGTTAATTGACATCTATATTTTGCCTCCCCAAGACTAAACCTTTTTAGGCGATTTGAAAATTTCAGAAGATGCGTTGTACTATTGCAAATTAATGTCTTAATTTGAATAAGCCAGATTCTGCTTTACTGTTGTTTGTGTTTTATACATGCAAGTATGGGACGACCATGTCAGCAAATTCGGTGAGGCAAAACATTGTTAGCGACAACCATGTCAACAGTTATTATTCGTTGATGTTTTATTAATAACAACACACAAGAAACTGAAAATTTCGTACAAAAATCTCAGTATTCAATTACACCATTTTCTGATTCGTTCGCCTGATCTTTTTTTTCCATTTTGTTACTCCTGCCTGAGAAGTAAACTGTTCATTCATTAAAAATCTCAGAAAAAACATAAAATAAAATGATGCAATAGAAGCTGCCAGCCAAGTATTCGTGATCGAAAGTCCTTTGTGATCTGGGGACTGCGTTCAGTGGACAGAGAGTCATATGTTGGGTGCCTCAGTAGAGGTGTATGCATATTCAAAATAGGTATTTACGGGAAAAAAATCATAGCATGACACGGGCAGCAAAGTAAAACGTTCATATTCTATCCCAAACAATAATGCCGTGATTTTTCACAACGATTGCCAAGGCATTGACAGGAGTCATGTCAACATTATCAGCGTGGAAATTCAAGACACGTCATCATTATATACTAAGAAGAGTATCATAAGCAGTAAACATATCCAAACCGAAGCTTAAGATTCAAGATGCCTGATAACCACTGAAGGCAGTGGTTTTATCTTTTGTTTGCGCAAAAGCAAAACTGAACAAACAAAATGCTGCATTATATATGCTAAAGGGATGGGAGTGACACATGCCGTATCAGATCTTCCAATATGGGGGAGAAGCAAAAAGAAAACTAGATTTATTGGGCGTAATATGGCTGTGCTACATTTACTTCTGGGCAAATCCCCTGGAATGTTTTTTTTTAGCATGAGGGCAAAGAGTGAAGTGACGTGAATGCACTGATATATCTACAGTAATTGTACAGGAAGGGCATTTGCAACACATCAGCGTGCAGCCGAGAAGGTGTGACGGGGATGGGGGAGCTGAGGGGGGTGGGGCGAGTGGAGGTTGAAGGAGCAGGCTACGAATCTGAAACAGCTGAAGGATTAGAGGACTCGTTTTAAAGGTGAAAATGATGAAATTGTCCTGCCTTTGCTCAGCCGTGCCTTATGGTCGAATTTCCTAAATATGGCGGAGGGAAGCGATACTGATTTCATTTAGGATTTAGAACAGGAACATTTGATGCATTCATAGACGAAAGACGTATTAAAAACAAACAGCAATCGTAAAACAGGCCGAATTTTCTGCACATGAAGCCAAACCCAATGTTCGGAAAGTAGTATTTTTCTGTCAGAGCAGACTTTCATACAAACGTTTATGGAATGTCTGCTGTTACCACGCATATAGATATGATAAAATATTATTTATCTCTTGCAGGGGAAACGTTGCACCCATCAAGTAGAGGTACATTCGGTAAAATCATGATCTGAGAAAACTGGCACATAAAAATGTTTTTATTTTAGAATGCAATACACAGAAACTTCATACCATGAACACGAGATAGCATTCTCCTCCGAAAGGAAGAAACATGTCAAGATGAAAGTTCAAAAGGAATTTGGAAAGAACCTGAGTTAGTACAAATATCAATTAAGTACTGCTTTAGACATTACAATGTGCAGCCAATGTTAATTAGTAAAAAAAAAATCTGTATTTTATAAATGTTTCAACCCGTAGATTCGATCATCACTGAAATAAAATGTGTATCTAAAATGATTCATTTAGTAAAAATTAAAATACATTTCTAATTATTATGAAAAACTAACAAATGCTAAATATTGTCCTGACTTCCTAAGTATTACGAAACTCAAGATGGTTAAACTGAATAAGTATTTGCGTCAGGGCTGGATATGTTTGATCATGCATAGTCTAATTGGAATCTAGCTAGCTCACATGACTTTATGAATACGAATTTCCTTCAGGCTACTGAACATTCATGGCTGTTTCAAAAATGCTGCCTCATTCAATCATATGTAACTAGAACTGATAGGAGGACCGGTCGGGAAACGACATTTACAGAAGTGAGTTAATCAATGAAATTGTTAAGTTCACATAGGCTAGCAACATGCTTAATGGGTGGTGTTAAGGTTTTGTTTTGTGGAGGGTGAAACCTGTATCTGCAGCAAAGGAGACAGTGCCAGGACAGTGCAAACATCAACCCCTTCTTTGTTTATTATGTATCAGACTTTTTTGTGCTTGCGTTATTCATTAATTGCAATGATATATTTTAAGAACTGTTTATCAGATGGGAAGATTAATGTTTAACTTAACATTAACATAACGATTGATAGCACCTACTATAGAAACACTGAATCATTGTTTAACCGAATGAGTGTAAATAGTCTTTTTTTTCAAACCCAAGTGTTTTTGCTGAATTTAAAATGAGCTTTACAAGCCAATCCCCCTCCCATGTTTTGCGCCAGCGATTCCTTATTCTTAAAATAAAACACTTCCAAGTTACTCAGATTGTGCTGCAATAAAGCCTACAGACCGTTGCTTGTTCCATGCCTATTGTTCTCTCTTCCCTGATTTGGTCTTCGCCCTCTGTAGATTTGTTGTGTCACAAATGGTCTCCGACGGTCGTAAGCAACTAGAAATAATTTGCTCAATAAAATATAAGATGGACAACCTGAAAAGTTCTATCGAAAGAACTACATATCAGAAGCTAGGAATATTACAACGACTGAGCCTACCTCTGACTCCCCGTTGGTAACGAACATCGGCAAGTTTCAAGTGAATACGTGATGGAATAATCCGCAATGTTTAAATGAAGACACCTCTCACCACTCTTAACGAGGTCGACACCATCCAAGGCAAATTATCTCATATTATTGAAAGCCGGCCTTTTGTGATGAAGATTACCTCAGCCAATACCAACACACTGGCTGTAGTTTGTATCTTGTAATAGGTACACTGCGGAACTTTAACAATGTTCGTCGATGACATCTTCCACCAACCTGCACTGAACTGCCAAGAAGACTAAAGCAAGAGATGTATGCAGATAACGTCATCTGCAATTTATCCTCCACGATAAAAGCCACCCTGACATTGAACAATATCAAACGCAAATTATCTGTCCATCTTCGTAATTCTGGACGTCGCTTCATAACAACAATGAACGTGTAACGAATAACGAACAATGTGCGTGTGCACTGAAGCATTTCAAGAAGTCAGCTCACTAACATCTGTTCAATGGAACGTAGGGATGCCGAATACATATTTGCAATTCATAGTTCATGAACACGTCAAAGAACTCGTGTTCTTCCAGAAAATCCTGTATTTTTCTTCAGCCAACATTTGAAATCGATAATGTCAGACTTTAATTTGATAAGGGCACATAACGTAATACAAATATGCTGGCAAGATCCCACATAAATATGAACAACTCTATCAAGTATTATTTAATATACAACTTCCATTAAAAAAGAATCCAGATTCATCGGCGCGACATTTCAGCAGATCTCCCTCAGTGTTGGCTTCTATTTTTGTATACGCACCTGCTCCTCTCCAATGCACTTTTTATTGGAAAGAAAATGTTTCGTTGAACAAATATAGAACATCTCTTCCTCAATTCGATCTATTTCAGGATGTACATGTCCAAATCTCTGCCTCCCCCATTGAGCAATTTACATTTTATTTTGATGTTCTTTCACAGAGCTCTGAGGCAGATATTTCGCCTGCTTTATCCGATTCCGTTATCTAACAGTTATGCTAGAGTCAGAGCCTGCAGTATTCTTTAACATACTGATGATATTTGCATGTAGTTTACGTCTGCATATCTGTGTAGATTAGAGAACAATTCACTTCCGCAGTGAGCTGTAACATCAGAAAATTGTGATAACAATAAAGTAAATTCTCCCAGTAGTTCTTTCGGAATTTTTTCCAGCTTTGCATAGATAAGTCTAATTTTTAGTTTTTCCGATGACGGTATGTTACAGAAAGGCTGCAAGGAACAGTCTCTGATTATTAATAAAACCACGGGACAGGACGATATGATACTAATATCATTGTATGCCTTTTCAACAATTTTAACAAAAATTCTGAAAATATTGTAAACGAAAGAAAATATATTACTATTGAAGCAATCTGCCACCCCGTCTGCTGCAACACTTTTGCTATTCCAGAACGGCAGTTATCTGAGTCATTTCAATTGCTCGCATGGACTTCTACATCAAAAAGAAATCAGTTGTGAGCGACCCTTACATTCCATGAACAGAAATAAAACTGTTTTGAGCGTCTATGTTGATTTCTTATTTAGCTTGGTGTTCTCGTCCAAAGTGCCTTGTCCGCATGCATTTGCTCTCCCACAGCCAATGCAACAGTTCTAATATTGTCATCGTTTCAAAATTCAAGCATTATTTCCATGTCTTCTATGTATTGTAAATATTGCATCACTGTACAGCCGCAACAGCTTGTGAGGTCACCTATTTTTTTTCCATATCACAATGTATATCATCCGAATCAGCAGTATATAGCAGTCCTGTCATACGAGAAGTCAATCAGGTCAGTCTATCTGCACTCCCCCGTAACAAGATATAATTTTAGCGAAGCAACCAAATGGCACAAATACGACAGACGGAGCCACACCAATGTCCTAAACATTTGCAGTAAAACATGCCTATTCCTATTCTCAAATCTTCACGCTATGAAGGCCAGGATGTTATTGGCCCTCTTTTTCTTGCCCGCTTTAATTGTGACCTTGGCTCCAACGACTGATATGCGTCTCGGTGACTATTAAACTCTCTAATAGATATCCAGTTAAACAATAGTCTGCACTTCTTTTTGCAATTGAGTTGCTTATCCTCAAACTTCATCGCATTATGTTGCATCTGGCATAGAGCTGTCCAATCAGGCAGCCAAATGTGATAATAGATTACAATTATGCGATAACAGATTAAGTTCCCTCTCCAAAATCCTTAAAATGAACAGTTGTCTTACGATTCCAGGTCCTTGCGGCAATCCACCATTCTATGACTGTCAAATGAAAGAAATGTTTATTCTTAATCTTTGCTTGTCGTCTCCTAAACAAGTTTACATTCGTCTCATCGCATCACCAGCAATCCCATATGCTTTACTTTCAGATATTCATCCGCTAATTGATGGCTGTTGCAAGCCGTTTTACAAGAATAATCGATCACAGCCACGGGTTTTCCCAGGTCAAAAGTACTGCCTGCAGTCACGAAGAATTTCAGTGGGTCTGACAAGCGTATTTTGCCTTCTGTAAATGCATGCTGCCTTTGTGTGATAAGAACGGAAATGCCCAGCTATAGAATGCTGTGCTGCGAAATAATTGATAATGTACTCAACAGCATCCAGAACAGTGTCGTTAGGATCAGTGTTCCACCATGTCCCTACCTCGCTTCTTGAACCGCAGGTTAACATTTACTACACTCCGATAGATTGGAAACATTCCAGAGTCCACACAATTTTCAAAAACGATCACCAATTATTTATTATTCTCAGGCCATTTTCGTAAGTATTCAGAGTGAAGGTTCGCAGGTGCTGGGCATAAATATGAGTACAATTCCATTGTTTTCACGAAAAGCATAGCTCGACTAATTCTGAGTTCCTTCAATTGTTCAGTAAAACTTGTGTTTCTCAGAACTTTCCATGCCATTTTCGTGCACCCCTTTAATAATTCAGAAGACAGGTACGAATTTCAATCTTCATCATTTTATTTGGCTTTTATCGTGAATTTATATGTTTAAGAATTGAAGAGGCAGATACTCGTTTTTTTTTTGCCAATCTAATACCTCTTTACAAAGCTATGCAGGCATTTTCAGTCAGTTTTTGTGTTCCCCGCCATGTTATATTTGTGCTCTATTTTGCGCTCCTGGAATCAATACAGTGTTTCACCTTTGCTGAACTGTAAGCTGCTCCGAAACACGTCAATTGCTCTTATTCAGCTACTTTAATTGCTAGTTACTTGTCTGTAATACTTTCTCTAATTTCCTTCATACCCTGTTTTGAGCTTTGAAACTCGAAAAAGGAAAAAAGTTCCAATGATGAAACATTGCTGAAAGAAGCAAAAGAGGACACTGATTCCCATAGCTTGGCCGCTCTCTCTCTCTCTCTCTCGCTCTCTCTCTCTCTCTCTCGCTCTCTCTCTCTCGACGCACTTGCTTTCCACGATATGCTCACTATGCTGAATTTGTCGTAGCCTGTTCATTAACGTTCTACCCAAAATCCTCGGCTTTCGCTTCTGGCCTGTTCGTGCATTGCACAAATCAAAATCAATCGTTTTGTTTTCTAGATCTTGACAAACGGAATGATGATCTGAAAAACCCAGGTGAGAGTTAGAACATTTCATCTGTCACAATGTAAACATGCATCATGGTACACCAGAAGAGCGATTTTCCCCCGATTTACAGCAACTTGGCAATATTTACTGTTGAATTTGATCATTCTCAAAAGAACATTTGGATTTGTTTCCAATTATTACGTGACCCTACCAAATCGACTTTGAATACATATAATTTCCCTTAGAGACACTTCACTGAAGCGCAACTGAGAAGTAACAGTTACCACCACTGACCATGTTTTTTCCAAAACAAATACCACAGAAATATGGAAACTATGTGCGGGAATCGGGCATTCTGCCCTTCGATCCTGTCGCACCTCTCAACATGATCATGGCTGATCATGTAATTTCGCTATTCCGCTCCCCCTTCGTGATCATACCCCTTGATTCTTTTAGATGCCAGTGCCTCGGTCAGCTCCCTCTTGAACATATTGGACAAATTGGCACCACATCTTCCTGTGATTGAAAACATTGCAGGTTCACTTGTCTGACAAGTTCTTCTTACAAATTCTGAATGGATAAAACTCTATGTTTAGTCTGTGACCCTACATGTGCATTTCCCAAAAAAAGTAGAGTATCAGTTCCGCATCAAGCTTGTTGAGTCCAATCAGGATTGTACATATTTTTCTTTCTGCCTGAGATTTCCACACATTTTTCTGAACTCCAGTGAATACAAACTTTGTCGATCCAGTTTCACCTCAGATGCCAGTCCTGCACTCCAGGAATCCGTCTGATGAACTTGGGGTGGAGTCCACCAGCGGCAGAAAATGTCCCTCCTCAGGCTAAGAACTCTGAACTGCACACAATAGTCATGGTGTTTCCTCATCAAGGCCGATATAATTACAGCAGGAAATCATTGTTCTTCCGCTTGCATCATTTTCTGACGGATACCAGCATGTTAGTGGATTCTCTCAGTACCTGCAGTACCTGCAAATCATAAGAACATAAGAAATAGGAGCAGGAGTAGGCCATCCAGCCCTTCGAGCCTGCCCCGCCATTCAATAAGATCATGGCTGATCTGTCGTGGCTCAGTTCCACTTTCCCGCTTTCTCCCCATAACCCTTAATCCCCTCTCTTATCAAAAACCCATCAACCCGCGTCTTAAAAATATTTAGCGAGGCAGCCTCCACCACTTCAACGGGCAGAGAATTCCAGGGATTCACCACCCTTTGAGTGAAGAAGTTCTTCCTCAACTGCGTTCTAAGCCGCCCCCCTTTTATCTTGAGGCTGTGGCCCCTAGACCTACTGTCTTTTTTGAGCGGGAAGAGTCTCTCCACCTCTATCCTATCCATCGCATTCATCATCTTATACGTCTCAGTGAGATCTCCCCTCATTCTTCTAAACTCTAACGTGTACAAGCCCAGTTTATTCAGCCTCTCTTCATAGCTCAACCCCCTCAACTCCGGTATCAGCCTAGTAAACCTCCTCTGCACTCCCTTCAAGCCCAAAATATCTTTGCGCAGGTGCTGCCCACAAAACTGCACACAGTACTCCAGCTGCGGCCTCACCAATGCCCTATACAGCTGCAGCAAGACCTCCCTACTTTTATATTCAATCCCTCTCGCTATGAAGGCCAGCATCTCATTTGCCTGCCTGACCACCTGCTGCAACTGCAAGTTGGGTTTTTGCGACTCATGCACAAGGACCCCGAGGTCCCTCTGCACCGTCGCCTGCTGCAGTTTTTCGCCCCGTAAGTAATAGTCCTTCCTACCATTCTTCCTACCGAAGTGGACCACCTCACACTTGCCAACATTAAATTCCATTTGCCATTTCCTGGCCCATTCGCTCAGCCTATCTAGATCCTTCTGCAGACTCTCCACACCCTCCGCACAATTTGCCGTTCCCTCAATCTTGGTGTCATCAGCAAATTTCGACACCCTACACTCGGTTCCCACCTCCAGTTCATCTATATAAATGGTAAAAAAACTGAGGCCCCAACACCGCCCGCTGGGGCACTCCACTAGTCACCATCCGCCAATCCGAATAGCACCTGTTGACCCACACTCTCTGCCTCCGATTTGACAACCAATCCTCTATCCATGATAACTCCCTACCCCCAACTCCATGTCCCTCTACCTTCTGCAATAACCTCTTGTGAGGTACTTTGTCAAACCCCTTCTGAAAATCTACAAAGACCACATCCACCGGCTCTCCTCTATCCACCGCCCTAGACACATCGTCATAGAACTCCAGTAAATTTGTCAGACACGACTTCCCTTTAATGAAACCATGCTGCGCCTGCTCTATCAAGCAATTCCCTTCAAGATGCCTCGCAGTTTCCTCCTTAATGACAGATTCGAACATTTTACCTACCACAGACGTTAAACTAACCGGTCTATAATTCCCCGCCTTTTGCCTGGCACCCATCTTAAACAGCGGCGTAACATTAGCCGTTTTCCCATCATCCGCACTTCCCCAGAATCCAGCGACGTCTGGAAAATAACCACCAAGGCATCCACTATCACCTCCGCCATTTCTTTCAGAACCCTCGGATGCATTCCATCCGGTCCTGGGGACTTGTCCACAATCAGCCCCTCCAGTCTGTCGAGCACCGCCTCTCTAGAAACAGTAATGTCATTAAGACCCTCCAGTCCTACCACCTTTCCATCGCTAACACAAGGCAAATTATTCACATCCTCCTCCGTGAAGACAGACACAAAAAAGTTTTTCAATACCTTAAACATATCCTCATCCCCTACCACTAGGTCCCCTTTCTCATCCTCTAAAGGACCAACATTCACCCAAGCCAGCCTCTTCCTTTTTATATATTTATAAAAACTCTTGCTATCCTTTTTTTATATTAAGAACTGGCCCAGCTTCATAGTTTCTCCTACCCTTCTTTATCAACTTCTTTGTCAATCTTTGTTGACATTTAAACCTCTCCCAATCCTCTTCTCGGACACTACTCTTAGCAACTCTAAATTCCTCCGCTTTTAATTTAACACTTTCCTTCACCTCCTTCGTTATCCACGGCTTATTACCTTTCTTCCTAATATCCCTTTTGACCATCGGAAAAAATTTCCGCTGAGCACCAAGAAAGATCTCCTTAATCATCCTCCACTGCTCCTCAACAGACCCTCCCTGCAACGCGCTCCCCCAGTCCACATTCGCCAATTCTTCTCTCATCCTACCGTACTCCCCTCTATTCAAACAGAGGACGCGTGTCTGGGAACCCACTTTCTCCTCCTCCATCTGCACCAGAAACTCCACTATACAATGATCACTCTCCCCAACAGGATCCTTCACCACAAGGTCCCTAATTCTACCCGCCTCATTACATAGCACCAGATCCAAGATAGCTCTCTCCCTCGTCGGCTCCAACACACAATCTTCGAGGAAACTATCCCGGCAGCATTCCAAGAACTCTTCCTCGAGCCCCCCGCGTCCAACATGGGTCGACCAATCAATATGCAGATTGAACCCCCCCCCCCCCCCCCATAACTACGGCCGTCCCATTCCTGCACGCCGCACTTATTTGCGCGTTAACATGCCGCCCCACCTCCAGATCATTAATCGGGGGCCTATAGACGACACCCACCAGCGTCTTCCTCCCTTTGCTGTTCCTAATCTCCACCCACAACGATTCCACCCTCTGCTCCTTGGCTCCAATATCATCCCTTGCTACCACCGTGATGCTATCCTTAATCAGCAGAGCTACTCAGCCCCCCCCCCACCTTTTTCCTCCTGCCTATCCTACCTAAACACTTGATAGCCCTGTACATTCAGCTCCCAGTCCCTGTCACCCTGCAGCCACGTCTCTGTAATGGCCACCAGTTCGTACCCATTTGTGTCGATCTGCGCCACCAACTCATCCACTTTATTCCGAATGCTTCGTGCATTTAGATAAAGTGCTTTCATCCCAGCCTTCACCTGGACCCTATTTGTCGTAACGCCACCAACCATACTCACGCCCCCTACTCCCTCTATTATTGGGACATCCTCGGCCTCTTCCATTACCTGTACCCTCTCCTTAACTTAAGACCTCGTAACATCACCTACCCTCGCACCCTCCCCCCCCTAATTAGTTTAAAGCCCTGTCTACAGTCCTCTTTACTCGATTCGCCAGCACTCTGGTCCCAGCACGGTTCAGACCAACCCCATCCCGCCCGAAGAGGTCCCACCTACCCCAGTACTGGTGCCAATGCCCCATAAATTCAAACCCATTCCTCCCACACCAATCCCTGAGCCACCCATTCACTTCCTTCATCCCGTCAACCCTACGCCCGTCTGCACTCGGTTCAGGCAGTAGCCCAGAGATAACCACCTTGTCGGTTCTACGTTTTAATTCCATTCCCAGCATTTCATACTCCCTCCCCAGATCCTCAGTCCGCATTTTGCTGACGTCGCCGGCACCCACATGTACCACAACGACCGGATTCTCACCCTCCCACTCCAGGTTCCTCTGCAACCCAGCTGTGACATCTCGTACCCGAGCACCAGGCAGACAACACACCCTTCTGTGCACTTTGGCATTGTGACAAAGGACAGTGTCAATACCCTTCACCCCACTATCCCCAATCACTACTACGTTCCTTTTCCCCCTCTCTTTGCCTATGTCCTGCTGCATCACTGTACCGTGTGCAGTTTGCTCACCAACCTCACCTGCCTCGTTCTTGTCCAGTCTGGAAGCAAGAATCTCAAACCTTTTATGCAGATTAAGAGGCTGAGGCCTCCGCTCCCCACCCTCCTTCCTCCGCTCCTCACCCCCTTCCTCCTCCCAGCAGCCCCCTCTTGTCCCTGACCCTTAGAGTTAGCCAGTCGAGGGGGGGTGGATGTCACTTGCACCCCATTGACAATGGCACCCGCTCTCCCCCTGATGAGCCTCAGTGTCTGTAGCTCAGAAGTCAGCTCATTTACCCTGAGCTGGAGCTCCTCCAGCAACCTGCACTTACTAAATACATGGTCACTGGGATGGACCCTGGGGTCCACCAGTTCCCACATCATACAGAAACCACACATCACATGCCCCTCCATTATTCACTGTAGTAGTTTTGAATTTTTTTTTTGTTTTGTTTTTTTTTCCTTGTTTTTCCAACGAACTCACCTGTCCTTTTTTCTTCCAGTCCTTTTTGATATTAAGCCCTAATACCTCACTCTGCTTCCCACTCACTCCACTGCCCGCTCAGACGCTGCCCGCTGTCTACACCAGGCCTCCTTTTAAACCGGGCGCTGATTTAAAGCTGATGGCCCACAACTGCCTGCTAACCACTCCCTCAGAATTGTTAAAGCAGTAAATACAATAAATAAATGCTTTAAACAGTCCTACAAAGAACAAAGTGCTTTAAACTTATTTTAAACAGGTTTTTAACAGGTAAAATCTTAGTTCTCTCTCTGCTCCTTCACTCGTTTGCTCCAGCAAACAATGCAAGGCATGTTCCATCATGAATCCCAGGTCACATTGCACTGGCCATTGTCTTAACCTGCGGCAATTCAGATAAAAATCTTCCTTTTTGACACCAAACTGAATACCTTCACATTCAGCCACAATGTTGTCTATTATTGCTCCAGTGTGTTGTATTTCAGACTACGTTTCCACTCAGGCAGTCTGTCTATGTCATCCATTAGACACTGATCATCTTCTTCACAGCATACGTTGCCATCCGCTAATTGAAATCTGTACGTTTGGAGAGATTGCATTAATTTTCATTGTCCAAATGATTAATGCGTACTGTGAATTGCTGGGATCCCGACACTGAATCTTTCGTATCGCCATTTCACTGCTGCCACTTGGAAAACAACCCATTTATCTTACGTTTTGTGTACTATTTGCCAACCAGTTCTCTATCCATAATACAGTATCCCCAATTTCGTGAGTTTTTGGTTCGGTCATTAATTTTGGGCTTGTCAAAAGAATTTTGAAAGTGCTGGTGCATAACGTCCACTGGTTAACCTTTTTTCTCACCTACTTCTCATATCCTGGCTCAAATATAGAAGGTTAGTCAATCTTGATAGCCCATTGGCATGACAATGCTAGTTTCAGCCAATCCTGTCACCGCTTTCCAAATACTCATTTATTGCCTCCTTAATAATTGACTTCTACATTTTTCCCCACAATTGATATTTGGCGAATTGGTCCATAACCGTCTTTATTTTTATCTCTCTTGTTTTTTTTTTGTTTTAATTATGGATTTACAACAGCTATCGTCCAATCAACTTGATTTCGTCCAGAATGTATAGAATACTTTACGATTATTATCAATGCATTCAGTGTTTCTCGGGCCACTTCCTTTGAGTACCTTTTGTTGCCACACATCAGGCCCTGGTGAAGTGTTTGGTTTCATTCGCAGCAAGTTCCCCAAACTAATATCCTGACTAATAAGGATTTCATTTGTTTTCAGTTGTCCATTAAAATTTAACCTGATTAACATCTTATGATAAGTCCTCAAGTCTCTCCCGAAGATTAACGAGGGATATAATTTGGATTTGTTTTTGATTGTGTTGAATTTAAAAATACTCAACATTTTCCTGAATAAAGTGGAAAAAAATGAACATCCAAGTGACTGTATTGTCAAATCACTGACCACGTTCCTTCGAAAGTATGGAAAGTGCGACACCTTTGAAACTTAACATTCATAAACACCATACAAGTATGTTTGCAAGTCAATTGGATGATTTTCCTAACACGCTGATATTAAAATAAATTGCTCCCTGACTGGAGGCTGCAATTCATGTCGAAATGTACGATTAAATCTTGTTAAGCTCAACTAATGAAAGGCGACACTGAAATAGAGGCATGAGAGTTTTCACCTTATGATATTGAATTGCTACGGAAATTGGATAGTCAAACAGGTCCTTCGTTTGTGCATGTGAGATTTGTCTGTAAACAAGCAACTGCAGCAAAAAAGACGTTTGCCTTGGAACGAAGTTAAAAACAAATACATTAATTTATACGCCTCCCATTAATTAATTCTGCAGATATATCATTACGCTAGTTTGTTTTGAACAAACTATGGGCAGGTCGGATAAACGATGTCTGATGGGATACTGACACTTTCTGTTGCTGTCCAGAATGACTTTCAAAGGCAACGATCCTGACTTTCACACGCACATCAATTATTTCGACATTTTTAAAAGATCACTTTAAGAATACATTTCGTTGACTCACGATTTCGCAATTTCAATATATGATGTGTTTTTAATCATAAGATTAAAAAGTGACGCTGAGTAATACTAAGGGCGTGTTAGTGCTGTGCGCATAAACTATTCAAACGCTCTTATGGAGGAAGACAATGGGCAGAATTATAGGGCACGCCCGGCCGAGGTTAGTACGATCCAGCCCATGACCAAAATAGAATTCTGGAAAATTCGGGACAAAGTGTCAACTTATTCCAACACATGCATCATGAGTTTTCAATAAAAATAAAAGATACATCTGTCGTTTTCCCTGCGCGGATCTTATTTCGAGTATTAGGACAGTTCCTGTCCCTTCACGAACTATATCTGATCAAAAGATCGCTGCTCAACACCCCAATACTTCACATCTTGGTGTGTGTGTGTGTGTGTGTGTGTGTGTGTGTGTGTGTGTGTGTGTGTGTGTGTGTGTGTGTGTGTGTGTGTGTGTGTGTGTGTGTGTGTGTAAATAAAAATAAGATCAAACTTACAATGAACTGGCGAGTATTAACTTGATATTTATAACCACATACCTATTGAAAAAGTTAATGATCCTTAGGTTTGTTAAATTCTTGAGTAAAATCGAAGGGCAACAATGTCCAGATAAGCATCTGTGCATTTTTAATGTCCAGAAGAATGGCGCCATAATTTATTGCAAAAATCGTGATGAAAACATGTGCTTGCCATTGTTCATATTGCCCTTTGGCTGAGGGAAGTGTCCGATCTCTTTCATTAAAATATATCATGCAATTACCTAACTACTAAAAAAAAACTGGTGATATTACTCTTCACAAGGTCCCCTTCATTTACTTTCCCCTTTTTTCAGGCCATCTGCAGTGGCTTAGTTTTTCCAAACTCAATCAATGTTGAGTATCCGCCTCCTTAAAGGGAAATGTTGGCATGAATTCTCACATGCCAACTTTTAAAAAGCTAAGAAGAATCATCAACGCAGGCGCAGTTCTGTACACAGGTCATTGGGCTGAAGCGGACTCCTGATTGAAAAAAAAATCCCTAAATCTCACTCTCTCAGTCCTGTTATAAGAAGTACATCGCTTAATTATTGGACATCGTTTTGTCGTTTTATTTGTTAATTCACATCTATATTGCACCTGCCCAAGAGTAAACCTTTTTAGGCCATTTGGAAATTTCACAACATGCAATGTGCTATTACAAATTAATGTCTTAATTTGAATAAACCAGATGCTGCTTTAATGTTGTTTGTGTTCTGGAAATGCAACTATGGGACGACCTTGTCAGCAAATTCGGTAAGGCTAAACATTGTTAGCGACAACCATGTCAACACTTGTTATCCGTTGATCTTTGATTAATAACAGTACACAAGAAACTGAAAGTTTTGTACAAACATCTCAGTATTCAATTACACCATTTTAAGATTCGTTCGACTGATTATTTTTTTCATTTTATTACATCTGCCTGAGAGGTAAACTGTTCATTCATTTAACATCTCAGAAAAAGAAAATAAAAGTGAATACAATTGAAGCTGCACGGCAGACAAGTATTCGTGATCGAAAGTCCTTTGTGAACTGAGGACTGCGTTCACTGGACACACAGTCATATGTTGGGTGCCTCAGTAGAGGGGGAAGCATATGCGAAGTAGGTATTTAAGGGAAAAAATCGTAGCATGACACGGGCAGCAAAATAATACGTTCATATTCTGTCCCAAGCAATGATACAGTGATTTTTCACAACGATTGCCAAGGCATTGACAGGAGTCATGTGAACATTACCGGCGTGGAAATTCAAGACACGTCATCATTATATACTTAGAAGAGTATCATCAGCCGTAAACAAAGAACAAAGAAAAAAATGAGCCCGGCAAACAGGCCCTTCGGCCCAACGAGCCCGCGCCGCCGTCTCAACACCACCAGTCCCCCTCTCCACCCACGACCACTGTCCCATATCCAAACCGAAGCTTAAGATTCAAGATGCCTGATAACCACTGAAGGCAGTGGTTTAATGTTTAGTTTGACCAAAAGCAAAACTGATAAACAAAATGCTGCATTATATATACTGAATGGATTGGAGTGTCGCTTGCGGTATCTTATATTCCAATATCGTGGAGAAACAAAGAAGAAAACTATATTTATTGGGCTTAATATGGCTGTGCGACATTCACTTCAGGGCAAGTCCCCTCGAATGTTGTTTTTAGCTTGAGGGCATAGAATGAAGTGACGTGAATGCACTCACATAACCACAAGAATTGTACAGGAAGGGCATTTGCAACACATCAGCGTGCAGCCGAGAAAGTGTGACGGGGATGGGGGAGGTGAGGGAGGGGATGGGGTGGTCGGGGTGGAGGGTAAAGGAGCAGGCTCCAAATCTGAAACAGCTGAAGGATTAGAGGATTCATTTTCAAGATGGAAATGATGAGGTTGTCTTGCTTTGCTCAGCCGTGCCTGATGCTCGAAATTTCAGGCCCAAAAAACGGCGGAGGCAAGCGATAACTGATTTCACTTGGGATTTAGGACAGTGGCATTTGATGCATTCACAGACGAAAGACGTATTAAAAACAAGCAACACTGGTAAAACAGGCCGAATTTTCTGCACATGAAGCCAAACCCAATGTTCGGAAACTAGTATTTTTCTGTCGGAACAGACTTTAATACAAAAGCTTATGGAATGTCTGCTATTACCACGCATATAGATATGATAATATATTATTTATCTCTTCCGGGAGAAACGTTGAACCCATCAAGTAGAGTTACTTTCGGTAAAGTCGTGATCTGAGAATTTGGCACACAAAAATATGTTTTTGTTTTAGAAAGCAATACACAGAAACTTGATACCATGAAAAATATATGGTATTCTCCTCCAAAAGGAAGAAACATGCCAATTTGAAAGTTCAAAAGGAATTTGGAAAGAATCTGAGTTAGTACAAATAGCAATTAAGTTATGCTTTAGACAAAGCGATGTGCAGCCAATATCACTTAGTAAAAAAAAATCTGTATTTTATAAATGTTTCAACTCGTACTTTCGATCATCACTGAAATAAAATGTGTATCTAAAATTATTCATTGAGTAAAAATTAAAATGCACTTCTAAATATTATGAAGCTTAACAAATGCTAAATATTGACTTGACTTCCTAAGTATTACTAAACTCAAGATGGTTAAACTGAATAAGTATTTGCGTCAGGACTGGATATGTTTGATTATGCATCGTCTAATTGGAATCTAACTAGCTCATATCATTTTATGAATGCGAATTTCCTTCAGGCCACTAAATATTCATGGCTGTTTCAAAAAAGCTGCCTCATTCAATCATACGTAGCTAGAACTAATAGGAGGACCGAACAGGAAACGACGTTTACAGAAGTGAGTTCAGTCAATGAAATTGTAAAGCTCACATAAGCCAGCAACATGCTTAATGGGTGGTATTAAGTTTCTGTTTTATGGAGGGTGAAACCTGTGTCTGCAGCACAGGAGACAGTGCAGGACATTGCAAACATCAAACCCTTCTTTGTTTATTATGTATCAGACTTTTTTGTACTTGTGTTATTCATTAATTGCAAAGATATATTTTATGAACGGTTTATCAGATGGGAAGATTAATGTTTAACTTAACATTAACACAAGGATTGATAGCACTTATTATCGTGCCGCCTCCCCGCGGGGGTGGGGGGGGGGGCGGCACGGTAGCACAGTGGTTAGCACTGCTGCTTCACAGCTCCAGGGTCCTGGGTTCGATTCCCGGCTCGGGTCACTGCCTGTGTGGAGTTTGCACATTCTCCGCGTGTCTGCGTGGGTTTTCTCCGGGTGCTCCGGTTTCCTCCCACAGTCCAAAGATGTGCGGGTTAGGTTCATTGGCTATGCTAAAATTGCCCCTTAGTGTCCTGGGATGTGTAGGTTAGAGGGATTAGCAGGTAAAATGTGTAGGGATATGGGGATAGGGTCTGGGTGGGATTGTGTTCGGTGCTGACTCGATGGGCCGAAGGGCCTGTTTCTGCACTGTAGGGTTCTGTGGTAGTATTAACGAAACATTGAATCATTGTTTTCCCGAATGAGCGTAAAAAGTCTTTTTTTTTTCAAACCCAAGTGTTTTTGCTGAATTTAAAATGAGCTTTTCAAGCCATTCCACCTCCCATTTTTTGCGACAGCGATTCCCTATTCTTAAAATAAAACACTTTCTAGTTAATCAGTTTGAGCTGTAACATAGCCTACAGACCGTTGTTTGTCCCATGCCTATTTTTTTCTCTTCCCTGATTTGGTCTTCGCCCTCTCTAGGTTTGTTATGTCGCAAATGGTCTCAGACGGTCATAAGAAAATAGCAATAATTCGCTCAATAAAATACTAGATGGACAACCTTAAAAGTTCTAGCGAAAGAACTACATATCAGAAGCTAGGAGTATTACAACGACTGAGCCTACCTCTGATTCCCCGATGTTTACGAACATCGGCAAGTTTCAAGTCAGTAGAGTGATGGAATAATCCACAATGTTTAGATGAAGACACCTCTCACCACTCTTAACGAGATCAACAACGTCCAAGGCAAATTATCTCATATTATTGGAAGCCGGCCTTTTGTGATGAAGATTACCTCAGCCAATACCAACACAGTGGCCGTAATTTGTATCATGTAATAGGTAGACTACGGAACTTTAACAATGTTCGTCGATGACATCTTCCATCAACGTGCACTGAACTGCCAAGAAAACTAAAGCAAGAGGTGAATGCAGATAACGTCATCTGTTATCCTCCGCGATAAAAGCCACCTTGACCTTGAACAATATCAAACACAAATTGTCTGGCCTTCTTCGGAATTCTGGATATCGCTTCATAACAACAATGGACGTGTAACGAATAACGAACAATGTGCGTGTGCACTGAAGCATTTTGATTTATGTAATGCATGAAAAAACCAAAAGCGAAAGCCGAGGATTTTGGGTAGAACTTTGATGAACAGGCTTCGACAAATTCAGCATAGTGAGCATATCGTGGAAAGCAAGCGCGTAGAGAGTGAGAGAGAGCGGCCAAGCTATGGGAATGACGTATCGTCGTTTGCTTATTTCAGTAATGTTTCAATTTGGAAATTATTTCATTTTGCAAGTCTCAAAGCTCAAAATGGTGTATGAAGGAAATTAAAGAGAGTATTATATTCAAGTGAGTAGCAATTAAAGGAGCTGAATAAGAGCAATTGACGACGTGTTTCGGAGCAGCTTACAGTTCAGCGAAGGTCAAACACTGTATTGATTCCAGGGGCGCAAAATAGAGCACAAATGTAACATGGCGGGGAACATAAAAACTGACTGAAAATGCCTATGTAGCTTTGTGAAGAGGTACTAGATTGGGAAAAACAACGTGTATCTGCCTCTTCAATTCTTAAACCTATAAATTCACGATAGAGTCAAACAAAAGGATGAGGATTGAAATTCGTACCTCTCTTCTGAATTATTAAAGGGGTGCATGAAAATGGCATGGAATGTTCTGAGAAACACAGGTTTTACTGAGGAATTGAAGGAACTCAGAATTAGTCGAGCCATGTTTTTCTTGAAAACAATGGTTTTGTACTCATATTTATCCCCAGCGCCTACGAACCTTACTCTGAATATTTACGAAAGTGGCCTGAGAATAATAAATAATTGGTGATCGGTTGTGAAAATTTGTGTGGGCTCTGGAATGGTTCTTATCTATCGGAGTGTAGTAAATGTTAACCTGCGGTTGAAGAAGCGACGTCGGGACATGGTGGAACAGTGATCCTAACGGCACTGTTCTGGATGCTGTTGAATGCATTATCCATCATTTCGCAGCACAGCATTCCATAGCTGGACATTTCCGTTCTAATCACACAAAGGCAGCATGTATTTCCAGAAGGCAAAATACGTTTGACAGACCCACTGAAATTCTTTAAGAATGCAGGTAGTACATGTGACCTGGGAAAACCCGTTGCTGTGATCGGTATATTTATTGGGCATAATATGGCTGTGCTACGATTACTTCTGGGTAAGACCCCTCGAATGTTTTTTTTAGCATGAGAGCATAGAGCGAAGTGACGCGAATGCACTCACATATCTACAGGAATTGTCAAGGAAGGGCATTTGCAACAAATCAGCGGGCAGCCCATAAGGCGTGACGGGAATGGGGGGGGGGGAGGGGTTGAACGAGGCGGGGGGGCGATGGGAGCGGGGTGGAGATTGAAGGATCAGGCAACACATCTGAAACAGCTGAAGGATTAGAGGACACGTTTTCAAGGTGGAAATGACGAGATTGTCTTGCCTTTGCTCAGCCATTCCTTCCACTCGAAATTTCAGGCCCAAAATTGGCGGAGGCAAGCGATACTGATTTCATTTGGGATTCAGAACAGCAGCATTTGATGAATTCACAGACGAAAGACGTATTAAAAACAAACAACAATCGTAAAACAGGCCGAATTTTCTGCACGTGAAGCCACACCCAAAGTTCGGAAAGTCGTATTTTTCTGTTGGAGCAGGGTTCATACAAATGTTTATGGAATGCCTGCTGTTGCCACGCATATAAATGTGATAAACTATTATTTATCTCTTGCAGGAGAAACGATGCAACCATCAAGTAGAGGTATTTTCGGAAAAATCATTATCTGAGAAAATTGGCACACAACAATATGTTTTTGTTTAGAATGCAATGAACAGAAACTTGATACCATGAAGAATGCGTGGTATTCTCGTCCAAAAGGGAGCATGTCAAGTTGAAAGATCAAAAGGAATTTGGAAAGAATCTGAGTTAGTACAAAGATCAATTAAGTATTGCTTTAGACATTGCGATGTGCAGCCAATATCAATTAGTAAAAAAAAATCTGTATTTTATAAATGTTTCAACTCATAGTATAGATCATCGCTGAAATAAAATGTGTATCTAAAATTATTCATCGAGTAAATATTAAAATATAGTTTTAATTGTTACAAAACATTAACAAATGCTAAATATTGACTTAACTTTCTAAATATTACAAAACTCAAGATGGTTCAACTGAAAAAGTGTTTGCGTCAGGACTGGATATGTTTGATCATGCATAGTTCAGTTGGAACCTAACTTGTTCATATCACTTTATGAATATGAATTTCCTTCCGGCCATTAAATATTCATGGGTGTTTCAAAAAAGCTGCCTCATTCAATCATATGTATCTGGAACTAATAGGAGGACTGAAAGGGAAACGACATTTACAGAAGTGAGTTCAGTCAATGAAATTGTAAAGTTCACAAAAGCCAGCAACATGCTTAATGGGTGGTGTTAAGTTTTTGTTTTATGGAGGGTGAAACCTGTGTCTGCAGCACAGGAGACAGTGCAGGACAATGCAAACATTAAACCCTTCTTTGTTTATTATGTATCAGACTTGTTTGTATTTGCGTTATTCGTTAATTGCAATGATATATTTTAAGAACTGTTTATCAGATGGGAAGATTAATGTTTAACTTAACATTAACATAACGATTGACGGCATTTATTATAGAAACATTGAATCATTGTTTAACCGAATGAGCGTAAATAGACTATTTTTTTTTTTCAAAACGAACTGTTCTTGCTGAATTTAAAATGAGCTTTTCAAGCCATTCCACCTCCCATCTTTTTTGCGCCAGCTGTTACCTATTCTTAAAATAAAAGACTTTCAATTTAATCAGTTTGTGCTGTTTCAAAGTTGTACAGACCGTTGTTTGTTCCATGCCTATCTTTCTCTCTTCCCTGATTTGGTCTTCGCCCTCTCTAGGTTTGTTGTGTCGCAAATGGTCTCTATTTGCTATTTAAGCAAATAGTAATAATTTGCTCAATGAAATACAAGGTGGACAACCTTAGAAGTTCTATCGAAAGAACTACATATCAGAAGCTACAACGACTGAGCCTAACTCTGATTCCCCGATGTTAACGAACATCGGCAAGTTTCAAGTCAATAGAGTGATGGAATAATCCACAATGTTCAATCCACAAGGAACAAAGTGCAGGGGGGACATACGCAGTTCAGGGAGTTGGGGGCCAGGCTGAAATGTAGGGCCTCCAGGGTGGCGTTCTCTGGGCTGCTGCCGGTGCCTGGGGCTAGCAGGGCTAGAAATAATGAAATAATCCAACTAAATGCTTGGTTCAAGGATTGGTGTAGGGCAGAGGGTTTTATACTCGTAGACCACTGGGAAGTCTTTATGAAAGAACGGCAAATATACAAGAGGGATGGGGAACAGTTAATTGGGAAGGGCATGCATATCTTAGCTGGAAGGTCAGCTGGAGTTTATCGGCAGGGTTTAAACTAATATGGAGGGGGGGTGTGGATGTAGACGGAACTGGGATTGGGGATAGGGTAAGCCCGGAGGGTAGGAAGAAGGATCGGGTTGTTTCTGAGGGTCTTCGGTGCATGTGTTTCAATATTAGGAGTGTGACTGGCAAAACAGATGAACTGAAGGCATTAATGTTCGAAAGGAAGTTGGAAGCGGTGGCGGTGACAGAGACTTGGTTAAAGGAAGGGCAGGACTGGCAGTTGAATGTTCCTGGGTATAAGTGTTTCAGGCAAGATAGGGGTGAGTCGCTGAGAAGTGGGGGAGTGGCCTTGTTAGTTAAGGATTGCATCGTAGCAGTGCAGAGGGAGGGAGGTACGGAGGATATAGGAATCGAGTCGCTATGGGTGGAGTTGAGGAATAGGAAGGGAGATGTTACTATGTTGGGAGTGTACTACAGACCGCCTAACAGCCCGAGGGCTGTGGATGAAGGGATAAGCAGGGACATTCCAGATAAATGCAGGAAGAATAGGGTGGTGGTAGTGGGAGATTTTAATCTCCCCAGGGTAGATTGGAATGTACTGAGATCAGAGGGTGCTGACGGGGAGGAATTTGTACAGTGTGTAATGGAAGGATCCCTGGAGCAGTACGTGGATAGACCGACCAGGGAGGGGGCTATACTGGACTTGGTTCTGGGGAATGAGCCTGGGCAGGTGGTTGACGTTGAGGGAGGAGAGCATGTGGCTAACAGTGACCACAACTCTGTCTGGTTCAAGATATTAATGGATAAAGATGAAGCCTGTCCTAAGGGGAGGGTGTTAAATTGGGGGAGGGCTAGATACAACCGGATTAGGCAGGATCATAAAGATACGGACTGGGGTACGCTGTTTAACGGTAGGTCGACGCTGGGTATGTGGGAGTCTCTCAAGGGAAAACTAATATCTTTACAGGAAAGACATGTGCCGGTCAAGAGGAAGGATGAGAAAGGTAGGATTAGAGAGCCGTGGGTAAGTAGGGATATTGAGGACCTGGTCAGGAGGAAGAGGGAGGCGTACACTAGATCTAGGCATTTGAGGACAGAGATAGCGTTAGAAGAATACAGAGAATGTAGGAGAGAACTTAAAAGGGGCATCAGAAAGGCAAAAAGGGCCACGAAATGGCATTGGCAGGTAGGATTAAGGAAAATCCTAAAGCATTTTACTCCTATATTAGAAACAAAAGGATGGCTAGAGGGAACATTGGTCCTCTCAGGGACAGAGGTGGGGAACTATGCTTGGAGCCTGGGGGAATGGGGGAGATCTTGAATGAATACTTTGCGTCGGTATTCCCTCAGGAGAGTGGTCTGATCTCTGCTGCTGTGCTTGAGAAGTTTGAGGATCCGTTGAGGGAAATAGTCATCACGAGGGAAGAGGTGTTGGGACTTTTAGACAGTATAAAGACGGATAAATCTCCGGGGCCTGCTGGCAACTATCCTAGGCTGCTAAGGGAGGTGAGGGATGAAATTGCTGAGCCTCTGACGCAAATCTTTGTCTCTTCTTTGGACACAGGTGAGGTCCCAGAGGATTGGCGGATTGCAAATGTAGTACCGTTGTTTAAGAAGGGTCAGAGGGATGACCCAGGGAACTATAGGCCAGTGAGCTTGACTTCAGTTATAGGCAAGATAATGGAGAGGATCCTCAAGGATAGGATGTATGAGCATCTGGAGCGCTGCAATCTGATCAGGGATACGCAGCATGGCTTCATTACAGGGAGGTCGTGCCTTACGAATCTATTGGAATTGTTTGAAGAGGTGACAAAAACGGTTGACGAAGGACAAACCGTTGATGTTGTCTATATGGATTTCAGTAAGGCGTTTGACAAGGTCCCTCACGGTAGGCTGATAGAAAAGGTGAAGGCTCATGGGATACAAGGCCAGGTATGTAGATGGGTGGAGAACTGGCTTGGGAGGAGGAGACAGCGGGTAGTAGTGGAGGGCTCCTTTTCCAATTGGAGGTCTGTGACCAGTGGGGTGCCGCAGGGCTCGGTACTAGGACCTCTACTATTTGTAGTATATATTAATAACTTGGAAGAGGGGGTACGTGGTGTGATCAGCAAATTTGCTGATGACACTAAGATGGTTGGATTGGCGGGTACTGAGGAGCAGTGCCTGGCAATGCAACAGGACATAGACAGGTTGGTAGATTGGGCAGATAGATGGCAAATGGAATTTAATCCGGAGAAATGCGAGGTGATGCACTTTGGCCGGAATAATGTGGAGGGGAGTTATACGATAAAAGGTCGAACTATCCAGAGTATAGATACGCAGAGAGACCTGGGGGTGCAGGTACACAAGTCCCTGAAGGTGTCGGTGCAGGTGCAGAATGTGATGAGGAAAGCGTATGGCATGTTAGCCTTCATTGGAAGGGGTATAGAATATAAGAGTAGGAGTCTGATGTTCCAGTTGTATAGAACGTTGGTTAGGCCTCACCTGGAGTACTGCGTCCAGTTCTGGTCGCCGTACTACCGGAAGGATGTAGAGATCCTGGAGAGAGTGCAGAGGAGATTTACCAGGATGTTGCCTGGTATGGAAGGGCTGTCTTACGAGGAAAGATTGAACGCACATGGGCTGTTTTCCCTTGAGAGACGTCGGCTGAGGGGGGATCTAATAGATGTTTATAAGATTATGAAGGTGATAGATAGAGTAAATGGTGGTAAGCTTTTTCCGCTATTAGAAATGGATAGAACGAGGGGTCACGGGCTTAGGGTGAGGGGAGCTAGATATAAGACTAATATTAGAGGGCAGTTTTTCACACAAAGGGTAGTGGGGATGTGGAATGCACTGCCGAGTAAGGTGGTGGAAGCAGGCACGCTAGGGTTGTTCAAGAGTCACTTGGAATATATGTAGACATGAGCGGTCTATATATACGGGGATATAGCAGGCCTTACTAAGCATTGTAGGCTTGGGGTTCAGTTTTAGCCTCAGGGATATAGAGTCTTTTAATAATGATTTTTTTATCCACAGGCATTTAGGTCCAGCAAGGGGCATGCAGGTTGTGGTGGGCTGCTCTTGGATATTGCTTCGGGAGTTGCCTACTGCTTCATGTCGTTGGTGTGCGTAAACTGGATCATCTCGAGGGCATCATGACAGCTCAGAGGCTATCTCTGTTGCTGTGCGGACACATGGATTTGGGCCTGTGTCCGTGGGAGTTTGCGCATTCTCCCCATGGTTGCGTGGGTTTCCTCCGGGTGCTCCGGTTTCCTCCCACATCCCAAAAATGTGCTTTTAGGCTGATTGATTGGGTAACAAATTGTCCCTATATTGGACTTCCCTGATCCTCACACATTAGGCATAGATAAAATCATGAATAGGTCACTGACCATGGGACGGCGGCGCGGGCTCGTTGGGCCGAAGGGCCTGTTTCCCGTGCTGTGTTGTTCTTTGTTCTTTGTTCTTTGTTTAGATGAAGACACGTCTCACCACTCCAAACGAGATCGACACCAACCAAGGCAAATTATCTCACATTATTGAAAGCCGGCATTTTGTGATGAAGATTACCTCAGCCAATACCAACACAGTGGCCGTAGTTTTTATCAATTATTAGATGCACGGCGGAACTTTAACAATGTTCGTCGATGGCATCTTCCACCAACGTGCACTGAACTGCCAAGAAGACTAAAGCAAGAGATGTATGCAGATAACATCATCTGCATTTTATCCTCCACTATAGAAGCCACCCTGACTTTGAACAATATCAAACACAAATTGTCTGGCCTTCGTTGTAATTCTGGATGTCGCTTCGTAACATCAATGGACGTGTAACGAATAACGAACAATGTGCGTTTGCACTGAAGCATTTCAAGAAGTCAGATCACTCACACCTGTTCAATGGAACGTAGGGGTGCCCAATACATATTTGCAATTCATAGTTCATGAACACGTCAAAGAACTCATGTACTTCCAGAAAATCCTGTACTTTTTTCAGCCATCATTTGAAATCGATAACGTCAGACTTTAATTTGATAAGGGCACATAACGTAACACAAATATGCTTGCAAGATCCCGCATACATATGAGCCACTCTATCATGTGGTATTTTATCTCCAACTTCCATTAAAAAACACAATCCAGACTCATCGGCGTGAAATTTCAGCAGATATCCCTCAATGTTGGCTTCTACTTTCGTATACGCACCTGCTCCTCTCCAATGCATTTTTTTTCCGACTGCGTTCCAATCCTGCTTCGATGAAAAAAAAACACTCGGGCAGGATTGGAACGCAGTCATCCTGCTGTCACAGAACCAGTCATCTCTTTGTGAACAATGCATCTCTCCTGTTTTTCTTTCCATATCTATGTTAATATTGTTTGTAACTGTGAAACTTCTGAACAGTGGCAATAAATGTCAGAGTGCAGCTGTGCGCATAAGCTGACTCTTCGGACGATGTTCAGCATATCGTTTTCAAATCAGACGGGACAGGTTATACAGCTCTGGTTGTCCCCGTTTAAAAAAACATCTTGGGCTCGCAGGAAACTGCCTTCCTTTGCTATAGTGTTTGAAGGCACTCTGCCCATGCCCAGTTTCTTTTTCTTAATGTTCAGGTGCATATTTAGCGGATGGGCAATTCGTTTAATTCGGTGAGTTGGTTGGCACTTGGCTCAGTTGTTAACCAAGTAACTACGTAAGATAGATGTTTTTGACTTAATGGGTAAGGGTGTGGAAGGATTGACTAATTCTGCTGGGTTACTTGTTAATATATCAGTAGATCATATTTCTTTGAGATGGGTGCTGAGGTCGGGGCTTTGGAATGTGCATATGTCGTTTGGGTGTGCAACGTTTGACATTGTCGTTTTAATTGGACCGACGAGAACAGTGATAGCTGAAATGCCTGGTTGAATGACAGAGGTAAAATGATATATGGAAAATACTGTAGCGTATTTTGAAGGTGTTCAGTGGTCTGAATAAACTGATAGCGTTGTCAGGGTGACATTTGTTCATATTTGAGGTAGCAAGGGTGACAGTTAGGTACTGGACCAAGTCTTTGTCGCAAAACTGTTCAGTTGGGTGAGAAGAATACGGTATTCATTCTTGTTTTGTGAGCTGAAAGTGTTCTGAAGTGTCTAACTGGCTCTATGAGACGGAGTAGGTGAACGCGCTGTATACATGTGTGGGCAAGTTATTTTCTTTTTAATACATTCGTATTCAGTTCAGGATAATATCATTGTGCTTGGCTTTTGATCAGTTTTGTAGTCACGCAAATGCGTGTTTCCAGGCACCACTCAATCTCAGGTCAGATTCCTCTGGCTGGCAGGATTTCCTCCCACGCCTCATAGTTACGATCAAATGAAGCGTCGATTGTCTCTCACTTTACACGTTGCAAGGCACGTTTCCCACGCAAACACAGAAATGTTCTGTCATTCCTTATATTTACTTTAATTATCGTACGTTTACTGCTATTTGGACAAGCTATACTGTTTTGTACTGGGGACCTCACTTTCCCTCCTCGCTGCTGTTTCTCGCTTAAAAGCTATATCGTTATTTTTTTTAAAGTAGACATTTCCCCCCAAAATACAGCATTTTTTTACAGCGCACAACAGCAGATTTATACCAGCAATTACATTAGAGTCTTCCCGTGATATCATTGTGTTGCCTATGAACTTCATCGCCCTCTGGTTTCTCGTATGGGAGTGGCTCGAAGTATTTGCAAAGTTTTCATATTGCGGTACGGTCGTTTGGAGCCTGGGAGTGGACTAAATTGGATTCGTTCGCTCTTTCAGGTGGCGATCAGAAACAACTGATAATATCTGGTCTGCTCCCTTTTAATGATGATGGGACGACCAACCAATGATTGTCACAGTATATTTTCTGGAAAATCACAGCCTGTTCATTTTCTGCATCGATATCATGAAGCACGCCTGATTCGAAAATCTGCGCCTGACGCACAAGATGATAGTCTATGTCATACATGGATCAGCCTTCTGAACTTCTGAAATTGCGCTCGTCTTACTGTGTGTCTACCTTCATTATCAATTGAGATTTCTGTATTAACATTATGCCTATCCTGTTCATATGCAGCACAATCAATAAAGGAATATTATATGCATTGCTTCACGTCCAAGGAATTTCGCGAAATTTGGTTAGCTTCCATTTGCTACACAGAAAATCAATAAATATCATCCCTGGCTTGGAAGGGAACCCTGTGTTTACAGAGGTATAGACAATTTTCTGTACTTTTCTAAACTATTACATTGCGCATGGATTTGTTTAACTTTCCACAGTGTTCCCGTAAGCAATCAGTCGTCTGTCTCTCCATAGAGTCGTATTTCAACAAAATTGCTTAACATTAGCGTGAACGACGGATTCCTCTGCTTTTCTGCCGATGACATAACGTTTACTTGCTCGTTGGATCATATGACTTTCCATAACTCTCAGACTCAGCGTGGAAATTGTAGTTCGAGATTCAACGTACGTTTTTTTATTCGTTCTGGAGGAATGCGTCTCTGTTGCTGCTACATTTTTCAATGCTCAACAAACCTTTGCAACTCCACTTTCTTCGAAGAAGATGACTCTGTGATACAGAAGTATGAAAAATTACCTCTTTCAAATTGCACTGAATATTAGAAATATCAAAGTGTATTGCATAAAAGTTTAAAAAAGAATTTAATAAAAGTTGAAAAAAAGATGCTGCGGCCATCTTGAATTTCGTTTCCACTATTGATCAAAGGTACAGTGATGGATCAATGACTTCGTGCAAGTCAATTTAATCTCGTGAAGTTTAAATTTGGTTGCAAGACAACATGTTTAACTCAGGGCTAGGCTTAATTATATTGTAGACTGCCACCTTGTCCATCGTAGCCATTATGCTCCGTGGTGCATGTGCAATTATACACACATAGTAACGATTGTCCTTCTCACATTTTGCAGAATTACAATCGTTGGCGCATTCCACCGGACTCCATCGATGTCTGCGTGGAAGCCCGGAAAATAAGTGACGAGGGCCTGGGTACATGTATTTCTGTGAAAGTCACGCCTGAAGCCCATGTGGATATTTATCGCTGCTTCAACGTTTTTTTGCGGTTGATTCGTAAACATCATTCCGAATCGCGTTTTAAATTATGAGACTATTTTTCAGTTGTAAAGTTATTAAAAGGAGTTCAGCAAGAAAGAAGAAAGCCTCAAATCGCATCTGTGAACGTTCAATGTTTCCTGACTGGATTATCTCAGCTGACGCCCCATAAATGTAGATTTGACAACCATATGGTATATGTGATTAAGTTGTCCTAACTGGGATGCTTTCTTACGTCATTTTTTGAGTTTAATTCAGTTATTAATTAAATAGCAGGACACAATTTTTTGTAATTTGAAACAGGCTGCAACCTCAATCTGAAGAAAATGGCACATTGATCACACTGTCTCGGTGCCCTAAATAATGCATTACCGATGTGATGAAACAATATATCACTGGACGGTTCAATTCGGTTTTTGATACTGAAGAACAATGCAAACATAATCTGAGGAAAATGGCAAACAGATTACAAATGCACAATATCATAAATTTTGCAGTTCCGACGTCAAATAACGATAATACACGGACAGGTTCAATTAGAAATGCTTTGGTTGTTTTAGCTCGCGGAAGCCAAATGACATTTTTGGCCGCACTTGGAACATAGTGATCAATTTGTCACATCACTAGAAGGATGTGAAGACTTTGGATACGATCCAAAAAAAAAAGTCAGGTTGTTTCCTGGTATGGAGGGCATTAGCTATGATGCGAGGTGGAGAAAGTCGATTTGTTCTCACTGAAATGTTGGAGGTTGAGGGGCGATTATGAGATTATGAGAGGCATGGACATAATAGGTAGAAGCTTTTTCAAAGGGTGGAAGAATCAATTATCAGGAGGCACTGGTTTTACACGCGAGGGACAAGATTTATAGGAGATGTACGAGGCAGATTTTTTTTTTAAACAGGGAGGACTGTGTGTCTGGGATACATTGCCAGGAGAGATAGTGGAAGCGGATAAGTTAGTGCAATTTAAGGGGCATCTTAACAAATACATGAATAGGATGGAAATAGAGGTGTGTGGTCCCGGAAGGGTAGGGGGTTACATGCCAATCGGGCAGCTTAGTCAGCGCAGGCTTGAAGGACTGGAGGGCTTGTTCCATTGCTGTAATTTCCTTTGTTCTTTGTTTTTTGACAATTGGCCTCAGTGCGTGTTCTCACTAACTCGTATTGCATTAAGACAAACGTACAAAAGTTCACCGCTCCTTACATCATTCCGCTTCGAAAAGTTCTGTTTCCGAGTCCAAAAGTATATGGTCCAGCAACCCTTGTCCTAGACCGGGATAAGAATAGTAACGTCAGGCCTGATGAGCGTAAATAGCAGCGGAGAACGAAATATAGGTGGCTGTGTTAGAGCAAGTGGGCGAGCACGACCACTACGGACTCAGACTCAGGTTCAACGGCGGTACAACTTTATTTTAACGTCGACGGAGATGCCATCAGGACATACAAACAGAACTGTCCCGAAAGCACTCTAAAGGCCCGCCGCAATGGGCTACAGTTACACTCGAACTTTGACACGTTGTATGATTCAAATGTTAATGTTTTGTTTACAGTGTCTGTCCATTCTGTTTCGATGTTTTCAAGTGTCATATTGATGTTTTATGTATAGTAATCGTTTCTCTTTGATGGCTCTATCAATGGTCTAGAAATGGGGTTTCTTGAACAATGCGTATTTGGCTGATCTCCGGAAGTCTTTTGAGGCCAAGAAGGCTTCCTTAGTTTTGTTAATCCTTAGGTGTCTGTACAAAGGTTTTCTGATATCACTTGATTAGGTCAGTAGTGCGGACGATTAGTTGAGGGTGTACTTTTAATTTAGTTTCTGTTGGTGCCATCCTATCCGATTCCCATTGTGTGTTAGCCGTTGTTTGCATTTTAAAAGCGTGCGTTTTGCCTGCTTGTCTGCATCTGTTTCTTTGCGGTCCTTAGTGGAGGGGTTCCGAGTGCAGTTTTAGTCTGTTTCCGTATTGTACACCTAATTTCAGAAAGTCTGTTGTCTGATAACAATTGCATTCGCCTTATATAGCAAAGATGCTGTTTTTCATCAGTAAGTACATTTGTATCTCGTCCTTTTCGAATAGGGGGCAAAGAAGCAATGGAGAAACTTTGTAAGTAATTGATTTATCCTGAAAATAAGGGGTATTTGCAACTTTCATCCAACCGATATGGGACCAAGTGTGGTGGAACATGACCCAAGCATTTGTTAGCTTATTTTCCGTCTCACACAGAAATACTTCCGTTGGCCAAGTCAATAATTTTCTATTCAAACAGTGGACACTGCAATTAATTAATACAGTGTTACACACTCCGACCCTGCTTTGTCATTTAATATTCCGTGGCTGACATGGTTGTAATTCTAAATGTGTTCACGGGTAAATGTAACACGGATAAATTATCAACTACTTGGTTGCGAGTAATCTATGTATTCTTGTCTTGAAATATTCATTAAATGCTTCAACACGACATTTTCCGGAAGAGAGCTCCAGCAACTCAGCATCCTCTTAAAGAAAATAAATCTCAATCTATGTATCAAAGGGATGATCACTTATTTTTAAACAGTGACTTCCAGTTCTCGATTCTCCCAAAAGTGAAACCACATATTGCCTTATATACCCCGTCAGAACCCATCGATGCCTTATTTTTGTTTCCACATAATGTTCCTGTTAACTTTCTCATCTTCATCAGACAAAATCCTGACTTGTTAACTTTTCCTCAAAGGACAATATGCCCACTCCAGGCATAAGTTTGATAACATTTCTTAGAAGTTCTTGAAGATTGGCAAATATCCGTAGATAAGTTGACAAATACGGGAAACAATACTGAGCATTTGGGTTCGCTGGGACTCCATATACGTTATGTGCAGTATTATTTTTAATTTAACTACGCCTGCAATGGATTGTATTCGTTCTTTGCCGGCCGCATACTTTTTTAAAATGACACATGCATCAAAACGATTCGACCTGTCTGCACCTCCCAGGTCTGCAAAGTTTTAAAAATGATTTGACAGACTTCCACTTTATTCCCTTCACTGATTCGAATATTTTAACTAGTCGTCGCATTATACTCCATGTGCAGGGCCTGGACTCGAAAACTTATCCAAACTGTATATTTTCGGAGGTTGCTTTTGTCTTACTCAAAATTAATTACCTATCTTTGTGTATTCAACAAATATTGTATTATCTATGCAATACCATTGATCTGACCAATTGATGTAATTTGTAACAATTTGGGGTCCTAAGTCGTATCTCTGTTGCAAACCACTTGTTACATATGTCCACTCTGAAAACAGTTGTTTATGCCTGTTTCTTTCTTGTTCGATAATTTATGTGCTATTGACTCCAAACGTTTAGCTTCTATACGATGGGGTTTTCCTACCACAATAACCGATGCCAAGGGTTATCAAAACACTTGTGGAAAAGCAATGCAGGGAATCTGCCTTCATTTGCGGTACGTGTTACCAACAAAGGAAACGTCATCGTGTTAGAATAATGTTATTTATCGTTAACAAAATATCCTAATGGCTTGATTCTTTTCCAAATTCTAGTTTGAAAGTTAAGGGCATGTGTGTGGTAGATTATGTTCTGTCCACCTCCTTCATTGAAAAGAAAAATGAAGTAAATTTGCTATCTCCGACCTTTCAGCCAATCTAGGGGGGTTGGCAAGTTAAAGCCAATCAATGAAGTAAAATCAATGAAAGAAAATTGGGTGGAATTATTTACGGTCTGGGCATTTGTATCCTGACATCACGACAATTCGTCCAATATAATTTATCTGCTTATAATGATTTCCCTGAGCACTTTTCGGCATCGTAATTGAGAAGAACTACGTGATGTGAACTCGATTGATTACGAAGAAAACAGACGCAAATTATCTGTTAATTTCATGCACAACATCCTTTATTTCCTTATTTACATTGCAAAATCTAAATTGTCGAGTTCCATATGAAGAATGCTCGCTTTGATTTTTCTGTTTGTGTTTTGCTTCAAGGTTCAAAGAAACGATGCCACTCAATTTATTTATTTCAATCTACTTTTTCTCTGACACATTTTTTTCCATTCCATCTTTTTTTCAATACTTGCTGCCCCTTCTTCAGTCCAGCGTTCTAAACTGACACGTTTATTTGCGCTAATTTATGCTGTTCCTCTTGATTATTATATATTTAGCCATTCCAGTCAAATATGAATCGTGCCACTGCCTATTGGATTTCATTTTCGCACTTTAGCAAATTAATATATTTTGTGCACTTTGAAATGTGCGTTGCATGTGCTGTTCAGTTCCTTTTTATTTTTTACCTTAATGTAATTTTTCGAATTTATTTCGATCATTTTCAATTCCAAGCCTTTATAACTGACCCAAATTAAACATAACTCATAAACATAAACGCAATTGTTTCTGAAACAAATTGTGTTTCAAATTCAATAATATGTCTTTCATTGATACTTGCGAACGCCTTCGCTTTAAACTTCTTAATTATTGTCAGCCTTTTGCAGAGTATCATTTGTTTCATAACTTTTACCATTTTCATATCTGAGCAAATCGTCCCTTCATGCTGGTTTACTGCAATTAGCTCCTTTATCTATACTTTTCGATAAAGGCATTGTCCGACTTAACATTCATTTTACCAGTTCCAACGTTCGAATTTACGCATTTGTCGTCTTCCTTTAAAAATCAGTTCCCCGACCTATTTTCTCTTGCAAACACGACTCTGCAGTTGCTGCAAAATCAAAATCATATGTCTTCAACATCGATTTGTTTTTTTATTATTATTATCATTGTTATGATTTCTTACATTCTGATACAAAAGCTTCATTTTTAAAAACAACTTTTGAAACTGCTAGTCTCATCTGTCCATTTACTAATAGTGTCATCCTCACTGCCACTCCCATGAATTTTCTATTTTTACTTTCTCATTGTTATGTTTTAACAATTGTTTCATTTCAAACACTTGATTTGGTACACCGTCCACATTATCTCCATCAACGTCGGTGTAAACTTTTCCATCATGCTAAATGTGTGTCTGGCAAATACACTGGTACAATCACAATTCGTGCATATACGTGCCAAGAGTAGAGATGTTAGATTTTATTTTTAAGCCTCGGCTGCAACCCAGGAACTGATGTCGGCTTCTTCTACACTAATGTTCGAGCTATGCATTCGGAGTCCTGATACGCTTGGTTTTGCGCACATTTCCAGACGCTTAGCCAGGAATTCAGACATACTGAACTTTGATTTTCTGCTTCTGAACTCAGCACAAAGCTGCACATACTGTCTAAATGCATCATTTTTTCTGCTGCCGATAATTCAGCAGCTACAAGGAGTGCAAAGGCTAATCCCACCCTCGTCCAACGAAGGTTCCTCTCCCATGCAGGTCTCTTGCATGCGAAGACATCAACTTGAATTCACTCAAATACTTTTTTTTGCCGAATATGTTGCTAAAGCCAATGTCTCGACTGTTTTCTGATCAATTACGTCTTGCCTTCCAATATTTTGTTATTTCCTGTCCCACAGTGACATGACCGATTATCTCAGATCTTTTCACTACTGTAACTGTTAGTCATGCCTTAGGAATAGGATGTTCTTTTTTATGCGTGTGCTTCCGCGTCTGTGTTAATGAATGATCAAATATATATTTTGAACTAATGTAACACAAAGGCACCTCGAAGTCTTTCGTTTGGTTGCACTTAAACGCTGCCTGAAATGTTTTGATAACATAAAATATCATATACTGGAGCTTATTCGGAAATGAGTCAGCAAGAAACAAGAAGAGTTCCAAATATGCACCTTGCACGGGCCAGCCAACTTAAAGTGGAGAAAAGGCAAATCGAGAAACCTAAAGCGAATGGATTTCTGTAATCAGGAAGTATGAAAAGAAAAGTCTCAACAATGCCAATTTCAAAGGAAGAAAAAACTGCGAACATTTTTTTTTCACTTATTGAAGTCAGAAACACGGTGAGAGCAAAATGTGGGCATACATGAATGGCTTCAAAGCGCAGGCTCACTTTCAGAGGAACGTTTCTTCGTTGTGTAATTTTGCAATACGCAACATGTAATTGAGTCAGAACATTTCGTAAACAATTTGTTAACTGTTTCATTTGATCAATCTTGCTAGAGTCCAAAGCGAATTTAATTGATACTTTCTAATAAAAGTTCATGCATAATGTATTGTATACCTGAATAACGGATGCAAAGTTCAGGTTTTTCGAATAAAGTAACACAGGAAGCATATTAAAAAAAAACAGATCTGTCAATATTTTTATACGTAGAAAAAGTGGTCACAGTCGATGTGCACATGATGCTCCTCAGATTGAACATATTGTTGTGTCTAAATATCTAGCATCCCCATCTTACAATGTTCCAATGAAGACCAATGTAACCTAATGATAAAGCGAGTGTGCGAGCATATCTCCCAATTTTGCAGTTCACTAAATATAGAACATCACTCCCACAATGCGATCTATTTCAGTTATGTACATGGCCAAATCTTGGCCTGCCCCATTGCGCAATTCACACTTTATTCTGATGTTGTTCGTTCGCAGAAATCTGAGGCAGATATTTCCCCTGAATTATCCGTTTCCGTTATCTTACAGTTATGCCAGTATCAGGGCCTGCAGTATTCTTTAACATATCTTTTTTGCATCGTATTCAAAAAGCATCTGTCACAAGTGCCCTAATTCCAATCAAGTGATGCTTTTCTACGCTGATGGATCCCTCTGTACCATTACCATGCACACCTTTATTCGCCTCTCAGTTGATGAGTATATTTTAAAATTAAGGTCAGATAGCTTCAAGCAGCAGGATAAGGTAATCGATTAAACTTAATATTGTCATCTATTATCCGTACAGAGTACTTCGAAACGAAAGCAGGCTGTTTAGCTTTCAGATCATTATGCACCATTCAGAAATTTTGGGCTGATCAGTTTCCGGACCTACACCAATGTCTCTTCGCTTTCACACCCAGCTCTGCAATATTACTCGCCATTGACTTGCTAATCAAAACCTTCGACACAACTGCCTTAAAATCATTCAGTGAAATCGATGCAATTGCTTCTTTGAGTTGGAAAATTACAATCTTCATTAACTCCAAAGTTCAAATTGACTCAAAGCACGATTAAAGGTGAAACCTTTTAGTTTTAAAATTTGTCGTCTGGGTAAAGCACATTCCCTGTATTTGACACTTTATAATACTTCAGAATCTCACAGAAACAAAGGCAAACATGTGAACTCTAATCGAAACAAACTACTGCACGCTGTTACACATCATCGACTTTTACATGGAATTCGTTTGTAAAAAAATCTATAGTACGTGTCCTCAACTGCGTACTACCCACTTATGTAGCGATTGCTGCAAAGAGTCATACAGAACCAACTGCAATATTGTTTTTTTTTGTTGTTTAATTTATTTTTTTCCTAATGCTGTAAAATTGGACCATTTAACTTCCTGTGAGACCAAGCTCACAAACAGGCCATAAAATAAATATTGGACATCAATTGCTCAGATTGGTTCATCGCAGACATAGAGGTTTAGAACTCATTGGTAATTGGTACAATTGTAAATGCAGGAGTTTTACGCTGCAGAGGAGATGAGACTGATTGCATCGTAAATATGCAATCTTTATTACAATGTGTTTGCTAGGTAATAATAATTTTCTTCATAATTTTACAGCCCAATATATAGAAAGAAGTAAAGATGGTAAATATATTAATCAACATTGCACACATTGTTTTGTCTTTGGCATGTGGGTCGATAATGCAATAAGCTGTAGAATTTCACTGTAATTGCTAATGCCAACATAGAATGGATGCAAATATGTGCTCTCGATTTTGAGTAAATGTCAAATTTCCGGTCCAGTTACAATCTTCGACAAGAACTGCAATGCTCAGGTTCATACGATGCATGGCGTATCGCTAATGACAATTAAGGTTCAGCATTTATTCGGTGAAAATGCTTTCAGGGATGCAATTGAAGGCGACCACCGATTCGAAACTGATTGCATCAGAAAGAATGGCTATCATCTATCTCGTATGAATTCAGCGCCACTTCTTGAAATCAAATCCACCGTGTTTTAGGCTACATAGATATCGTCTAGAAAATTAATTCCATTCATCAATACTGTTTCCAATAATGTCAGGTCGTTTGGATTCCCAGTGCTTGAAACACGCCTTCATTTTTAGACATTGTGTGTAATGTTGCGAACGACCCTCTGTTACTGAACAATTGATTCGAAACATGGCATCTTACACAGGCAGAGTAGTATGTCAGTGACAAGACAGTTTGTTTTCAGATTTCTGTCCTCATAAATAAATACTGATTCTTAAACGAGCATGCATTTATTTCAATGCCAATAAATAACATAACATATGCATTTGCAACTTATCACGGACATAATTACAAAGCAATCTGATGGCGCTGTCGATTTTTGAAGGTAAACTTTATGTTCAGTTATGCTGAAGTCAATGGTCAGAATAAACGTCTAATACGTCACCAGGGTGATAATTCCTAATTCCTTCAATGTGCAGGAAAAAAAATGTCTCATTCTATTTTCCATGATTAATTTCAGGCCGTAGGAAAATAAATTCAAGAGATATCAGAACGTTTCTCCAGTGTCCTTACACAACAAAACATGGTTTCTGTTTTTCTTTCTAAATTCATTAATTAAGACAGACAGCAAGCATGATAACATCATTCTCGTGTGCACTGCCACGATTACATGGTGAACACATTGCATTTGAAATTGCTTTCAATAAAAGCGATCAGGGAAGAAAATGGAGAAGTTTAAATATCTTTTTCTATAGACTTAGAGAAAATGAAGAACAAGAGATTAGCTAAGGGTAAGACAAGCGTTGAGATGGCGCAAATGAGCCGTATGTGTTCTGATAACATTTTTAGTCGTTGAAATAGCAAATGTATTTCATGGAACGCACAGCGTTTTTCGCACGTCAATGTAACCGGCACAATAGCAGTTAAGTAATGTTTCTGGCAAAATATTTAGTAAACAATTACAAAGCACGCTTTGAAGTTCTTGGTTGGCAGTGCTATTGCTATCATCGTATGATTGAAGTCTAAAACCTCGGTCCAAGCTATCCATGAAAGTGGTGTATTTTGCCACCCAATTTGCATTGCTAGTATTCGAGAATAGAGTAGGCCAAACCTTCTTAGCCTCTAAAACTGTCATTCTTTCAGAATGTTTGTATTCAATTAAACTTTTGACATGGAAATTGACTATAATATGTGCCTTTACTCATGTTCACCTTACTTGATTGTCTACACCTGCATGTCACAGAACAGAAATGAAGATATAACATGATGATATTTTTGGGCGAATAAAAAGACCAGTTAGCGCTGAATGTAAAGGTCATGTTATGCTTCAGGATAAACATTTAGAAACGTGTTTGAACAAGTGATTCAAATTCAATAGTCTCCCACTTTAACGTAATTAATTGAGAGGATATAATGTAACAGATTCTACAATAAGTTGTTCGTTTCTAGAGAGTAAGTTATGTTGCCAGATAACGTTCTAACTGAAAAATCGAAACTGTGTTGCGATTCGGAAAACGTGAAAATACAGTGTATTAGACTGGTTTTATGACGATTAATATAGACCGAGATCCATCCTTCAGGGGTTACTAGCTATTCGAGTTTCAACTCTAATTCTGACTCAAACATTGCTTCTAATTTACTTTCCAGAAAAGAGCCCACATTTCCCACCAACAGGTGAGAAGTTGCAACTCATGCTTCATTTTTGACTGTCTGCTTGGGATACCAAATTTTATGTGCTACCGATATATCATTGTGCCAAAAAAATCTATGTGATACTGAAGAAATTCATTTCACACAAAGTGCCGCAGATTTTTTTTTCAGTATAAATAAACATGTGCCCTGTCTGGCGTGATGGATAGACATAAATATTATTGACTGTAGGAGGCTGTCTTTCAAGAAAATCCACCACAAATTAATCGATGAGTGTATGCCAAACGTTTGTAACCCACACTCGTCATTTCTCTAGATGTTTAACTACTACCTTATCCTCCACGTCCCCGGTGGGCTTGTCCGATCATCATGGCAACAAATATTATTCTTGATGAAGTTGTACAAGAAAAGCTCAGGAATTTAACACTGATTTGGCCGTTCAACCCATTCAATCACGTGATCCACTTTGATGACAACGTCACGACTTTAGCCGCCTTGATAGCGCCGCTATAAGATATGCTCACAGCAGGGACTAAAAATGAAACATCCGTGTGTGCCATAACGGCGCGATGCCCAGGAAGACTGAAGAAGGTAATTTCCTCCAGCAAAATACGTTGAATCATTTAAAGATAAAATGAGAAATGAAAATGTTGGAATACTCACTACTTCTATCAATATTGGTGGGCAGAAAAAACAGCATTCATTTTGCAAGATATTACATGATGTAAACTTGCCCTCATTTTGTTTTACATGGGCAGAACCCAATAACAACTGGCAGTATTTGCATTTTCAGCTGTCATTTATTATCTTTCACGTGGAAGATACACGACAGATTCTTGCACGCGTCACTGTAATAAATGATTGATATTGAACGTACGAATACAAAGTGGTAATACCTTACGGATTTATGGTTTGTGATGTTATCTGTTTCTATAACCCATTGTTTAATCGGCACCATTCTGTTCAATCTGTACTGCTGCAATGCACGAATGATTATTATCGGCAAAGAGCACCTCAAATGCATGTTGTTTCCAACCAACTTTGATTTTGATTTGACTTGATTTGATTTATTATTGTCACATGCATTAACATACAGTGAAAAGTATTGTTCAATGAGCGTTATACAGACAAAACAGACCGTTAATAGAGAAGGAAACGTGAGAATGCAGAAAGTAGTGTTACACTCATAGCTAGGGTGTGGAGAGAGATCAACTTAATGCAAGGTAAGTCCACTCAAAAGTCTGACAGCAGCAGGGAAGAAGCTGCTCTTGAGTCGGTTAGTACGTGATCTCATTGTTTTTCTTGTATCTTTTTCCCGAAGGAAGAAGATGGAGAAGAGAATGCACCGTGTGCTTCGGATCCTTAATTATGCTGACTGCTTTGCCGAGGCAGACAGAAGTGTAGACAGAGTCAATGGATGGGATGCTTGTGTGCAGAATAGGTTGAGCAACTATGATGCGTTGCGATTCTGGACAGACCAAGAGCCATGCCAAGCCGTGATTCAACTTGTGTGCATCTGTAAAGGTTAGTTAGAGTTATAGCTGACATGCCAAATTTTCTTAGTCTCCTGAGAAAGTAAAGGCACTGGTGGGCTTTCTTAACTATAATGGTGGCATGGGCTGGGGCGGAGGGGGAGTTGGGTGGTGGGGGTGCTGGGGATGAGGAGACTTGACAGGTTGTTGGTGATCTGGATGACTAAAATCTTGTGTTTTTGAACAAATGTATTTACTTATGCAGGCTGAATTGAACAATAGTATGTACTGCTGCATCGTGACATTTGTTATGAACCGAGTCTCTCTGACACATATGTCCCTCCTGTTAGATTTTTCAAAGATTACAGACAGTGTCGGTCAGTATCCGGCAGGTTGCACAATTGAATACAGTAATACAACCGTTATCACTACAGCCCTTTTTTTTTAATCAAATGGGAAATCAGATGTGGCATAACGTGAAATTTATGTTCAATACAATTTCCTGATAAGCCTGGGTACATTCACTTTCATGGTTAAATTCTTTAACTGAATATCTAGCCTATGCAGCATTTCAAAACTATACAATGCACCTTCCCGAATACATTGTTGCCTGCGATTCGAGGCATCTGGAATGTTGTAGTCCAGATGATCGATTTCCAACAATTGAACCTAAATTTAGTAATTCAACAAATAACTAACAAATTATACGTTCAGTAGCCACATTCAGGAATCGGATAAATTAAAACAAAAATCAGCTGTAATTCTAAAATCGGACTGATGTCATTAGACATTGTATGAATGCAGTTAGCCGTCTTCAAATTCTTCTCAGTTTTGGCCACAGGATGTTTACGTTTTGTAGTCAGCTTTGGTCATTTGAACCTCACTGGGGGATATTTAGTTTCTTTCCTATAGAATGGGGCAATTGTATAAATGGCATGTGACAGTTCTCATCTATCGCTTACCATCGTTTGAGTCATAATATATAATTCGGCCCTGCCTGAGAGGAAAAGAATGTCGCTCATCGTTGTGCTTCAATTATCGTACATCCCTGTGTTTGACGAAACAATTGAAGAAAGCTAATGCGATAGCCAACGATGGGTTGAGTCATCAAGCCAGGGCTTCTGCAGCGATGAACTGGGATCGTAGGGATCGAGCATATTTGATGTTTTGTTCAAGTTAAGAATCAAATTAAGTGGCCGTTTACGCCTGAATCGCATTGATTTCCAAATCTTTCTCGGTTAATTGAAGCCATATTTTGTCTAAATCTGACCTGATGGCTTGAGATGACACTCTCATCTCAGCTGCTGATTTTCTTTATGTTTTCTCCAAGTATGAAATTAAAGTAGAAAGGATTGTCCCTCTGAACTCCAACGGTCTGCATTCAGCAGACTCTTGCTGAGTATGTGTAAATTCATAGCACTACTGAAAAAAATGTTTAAAAAAATTGGACAAGTAAATAAGACTTTCGGGAACAGTTCGTCAATAATATCACAGTTAATTTATCCCAATCCGATTTTTTTCCATCCATGCCGTGTCCCAATAACGTTTAGTAGAATTGAGTACGTTAACTTATCCATTTTCCTTGATAAATATTGAATTGAATGTGTTCTTTTCTTTGTGGGAACAACTTGCCATGATAAATTTCCACATTGCCATGTCAGTCATATTGTCAGGGAGTCATAGACTCATGCAGCACAGGATAACTCTTTTGGCCCATCCGGTCTGCAATCCAGAGATCATTATTATCAACTGCATTACCTTATTTACCTAACTCTTCACATCCCCTTAAGAGAAATATTTTCCTTTCTATCAATATCGTTCGCATCTGCATCGCCCCCCTCCCGGTTCCCTCCATACGCACAAGTAATTCATTTGCATTCCAAATGAGTGATTTGAAGCCGGTACACCAGCTGGTCAACACAAACTTGGGAAATCAGAATTTCCCATAGGGAACATTGTCTGTGCCCTGTCTAAACGATCCGAATTAAAACGGCAATTCTCTTCTCTCCGTCTCCTTGAATGACTCCCTTAGCCCAATGCTATGCTTAGTTTCTTCACACTCACTTCAGTCCCTACTCCTGTCCACACAACTGGCAAGAATCCCAAATCAGTTGGGCAACGTCAAACATTGATTCTTGTCAAATCAACCTGCTGGATCCTTCTACAATTCTATCCACAGTCATACATTCCTCTCAGTGTACCCTGACATTATATGATGCACACAATCCAAGAGAGTTGGCTGCCACTTGAAACAAAGCATTTATTGAGTTCCGCGAAAGGGCGCTCACAGTCATGTTATATCATCTTTGTTTTCCATGTCCAAATAAATAGCGTGGACCGGTCTCACAACTGGTCCAACTGTATCAGCTAGCAAGTCCACTGAGAGATTTTGGTTTTCCACCTCAAGCTGAAGGCTTTTTTTTTGCTTTCTGATTTCCCAAGATTGTGTTGACTACCTGGCGTCCGGGGTTCAATGCAGCTCATTTGGACTGCAGAGGACGTTCTCGCAGGTATGGTCGGAACAGGGACGAGGGCTATGCAGATGTCCCACGTGGATGCGAACGATATTGATAGAAAGGGAAGTATTTCTCCTGAGGGTGTATGAACAATTGGGTAAATAAGGCAATGAGGTTAATAATGATGATGTCTGGATTGCAGTCTGGATGGGCCAAAGGGGTTATACTGAGCTATACGAGTCTATGACTTCTACACAATATGATTGACAAGGCAATGTGGAAAGGTACCATGACAAGTTGTGCCCACAAAGAAAAGAACACATTCAATTCAATAATTATCAAGAAAAATGGATAAGTTAGCATTTGTAATTTTACTAAGCGTTATTGGGACAAGATAAGGATGAAACAATTCGGAACAGGATAAATTACCCTTTATTATTGACGAATTGTTCCTAAACAACTTAATTACTTGTCCAGGTAATTATCCACGACCCCCCCTCCCCCGCCCACACCCCACCCCCCACCTCTCCTCCCGTTATCCGCCGCAGTGTTTAAAAATCTGATTCCAGCTCATCAACGTTAATCCGGCGTTCTTCCAGCAACCAACTCTGGCTGCAGATGTGATCCCTTGGAACCACAATGGGGTCCATCACCTCTCACATGATGCTGCACAGCGCAGCATGGACTAGCATATTTACATTTATGACTTCGTTTTATTTTATTCCGTTGCTAAATGAAATACCGTTGAAATATGATATGACAGAAATATGTTTCCCCCTTCTGCCGTGACCTGCAACTCTTCCTACTGAACCGTGTACACAACAAAAAAGACAGGACAAAACAGGTGTGTCTCTCCGACTTCTCTCAACTCCCACATTTACCTTGCCCCCCACGCACTCAGAGAAAGTATGTGTTCCGTGAAAGGGCGCTCGCAATCATGTTATTTAGTCTTTGTTTCCCATGTGTAAATAAAGTAGCCTGGACCGGTCTCACAACTCCTCCAAATCAATCAGCTGGCAAGTCCACTGAGGGACTTGGTTTCCAATTTAGTTCTAAAGGGTCTTTTTTCCACCAGCAGTTCGTAAATTAAACAATTTGCCAGCAAAATATTTTAGACTAAAGAACAACAATTTAATTCTAAAGTAAATTTTGTTTACAATATTCTGATCTCCCTTACCTTAAGTCCCCAATGCTCAGAGCAAAGGTCTGAGCTTTCCAAAAATGCATTCCAAAAATGCGACCGATGTTTTCAAAATACTTGCCAACAAATATTCGTGATGTTATTGACGAGCTGGTTTGACCTTGGAGGACAATATTTCTCTGTGTATAGAAATTATCAAAAACACGATATACAAGCAAATTGGTGCGGATGCTGGAATATCAATCCTAACGGGAAAAAATGGAAAATCCCAACAGGTCTGGCACCGTCTATCAGGAGAAAATAAAACGCACCTTTCGAATTCAGATGACCCTTTTGTCAAAGCTGTTAAAAACATGTTCATGTTTTGTGAGACGGAAATCGTTATGACATTGATTAAAGGCCGGCAAATGCCACAGAAGTGAAATGACCTTCAGAGCTGAAAATGAGAGCAAGAAAATCTGACTGCTTCGTTTTTTTTTCTCTATGCAGTCGAATATTTCAATGACCTTCAACATGTTGTCAACCTGTAGATGATTTTCTCTGATGCCGTGAGTCAAAGTACGAAGAACAGAGAACACAGAAAATTGCAGCGTTCGGCCTCCCGCGCCTGCAACAATCATGCTGCCCGGCTGATCAGAAAACCGGTCTCGTCCCGGAGAACATCTCCCTCTATTCCCATCCGATTCATGTTTTTGTCAGGACGCCCTTTAGCATTCAGTACCACATCTGCTCCCACCGATTCCCCCTGCAGCGAATTCCAGGCTAACGCCAGCCTCTGTGTAAACAACTTGCCTCATAAATCTAATTTAAACCTTTTCCCTCGCACTTTAAACCATTGCACCCCCTCCCCCAACCTGTTCCCCACCCCTCCTTCCTGTAATTGACTCTTCCACCCGGTCAAAAAACTTCTGACTACGCAATATATCAGGCAGCCACAGAACCCTCGTCGTCATAGAACAAATCAATTTATCCTGACATCTCCCCATAGCTGATGCCCTCCATACTCGGGAACATGCTGGTATGTATTTTCCGTACCCTATCAAAAGCCTACATATCGTTCTGGTAGTTTGCGAGCCGAATTCAACACTACATTCCAAATGCAGCCAAAATGAGTTCATATAAAGCCGTAACATGAGTTGCCAAGTTTTGATCTCAATATCCCGGCCAATGCAAACAGGCATGTCGTATGCTTCATTCACTACCTTAGTCATGCGTGTTTCCACCTTCAGAGACCTGTGTACCTCTGCAAATACACCTCTATGTCTATCAATACTCTTAAGGGTTCCCACTCTCTTCTATTAACGAAAGTGTTACTTGTGCATCTTGGCAGCTCACCGCAGATCTTGTGCAACCTTACAGCTGCACCAGTTTGCCAAGAGGGATCTTGTCAACCGCGTTACTGATATCGATGTCCATAACATCCACTACTCTACCCTCATCAATCACCTTCTTCATTTCTTCGAAGAACTCCATTAAGATAGGGAAACAACGAAAAACCATGTTGCCTCCCATTCATATGTCCACTTATTTCCAAGTGGGGGAGTGAATCCTGTCTCGAAGGATCTTCTCCTGTTACTTCCCTAAGCTGACATGACCTACACCGGCCTCTACTTACCTGGATTATCCTGCTATTCTTCTTCAGCAAAGGAACAACATTGGCTGTACTCCAATCATCAGGGACTTCCTCTGTAGCTAGTTAGGAAATAATAAGTTCTCTCAAGGCCCCCGCAACTATATTCCTTCCGTATTTCAGTTTCTAGGGTATATCGTATCAGGCCCTCGGGACCTGTCTACCTTCATCTTTCTCAAGAACGTCAGTACCTCCTCCGATTCAATCTTAACATAACCCGACCTCACCACCCAACCTCGCACAGGCTCAGCATCCACCAAGCCCTTAGCTTTGTTGAATATTGATGCCAAATACTCATCTGATAGCGCAACCACTTCCTCTGGCTCCATGCATAGATTCCTCCAATGCCCTTCTTTAGGCCAACGCTCTTCTTGGCTACCCTCTTGCATTTATATATGTGTAACAATCCTTGGGATTTTCCTTAGTCCCTGGTGCCCAATGATTTTTCATGATACCGTTAAGCCCTCCTTAACCATTATTTAAGTGTATTTCTACATTCGTTGCATTCTGTATTTGATTCTTGTGTTATCAACCTCTTCGCTTTGACAGGTGCTTTCCTTCTCTCTTTGACTAGTCCCACAATAACTTTCATTGTCCATGATTCTGGAAACGTGTCATATATTTCCTTCATCCTTATAGATGCGTGCCTATACTGAATCCCTATCAACATAGACTTGAAAGCTCCCCTCATCTGAAATGTTGATTTGCTCTGAAGCATCTGCACCAATCCACATTCTTCAGTTCCTGCCTAATTTTGGTCTGCTTTGCCGCCAATTTCACACATTCACTTGAGGACTGACTTATCTTTATCCATCAGTGCCTAAAAGCTTACTGAATTTTGGTCATATTTCCAGAACTGCTCCTCTATCAACATCTCGACTACTTGGCCGGGCTCATTTCCCACTTCAAGGTCCAATTGGTCCGTTCCCTAGGTGGACTATTTTTTTCAGGAAGTGCTTCTGGATGTTCCTTGCAATTTTGCCTCATCCGTGACTCTAGCACTAATTGACTCTCAGTCGACATTGAAGAATTTAATATCTCTCACAACGGCAAATCTGTTACTTTTACACTTTACCAAAATCTGCCTCATATCCGTTCCCCTATTTCCTGCTGACTGTTAGGAGGCCGATAGTAAACCGCAAACATTGCGACTGCACCCCTCCTATTCCAGGGCTTTACACATATTACTTTGCTGTATGAGACCTCCGACGTGTCATTTCGTAGTAAAGAAATGACGTCCTCCTGAACAAGTATTGCCACTCCCCCAACGGTTTGACACGCCCCTCGATCCTGCTTGAAGCATTTGCATCCTTGGACGTTAAGCTACCAATCATACCCTTCCATTTACCAAATCACTGTAGTAGCGACAGCATCATAAAATAAAGTAATATCAAGCGAGGTTGAATGGTTCACAAACGAGGCTGACTATCTTGCCAAGAGGAAAAAAGGAAGTGTATGTAAGGAAGAAGAAAAATAAGAACAAGGGTCAGTTGGGTCGCTTGAGGGTTACGTGGTAGCTAGGAATGAGTTAGAATGACTTAGGAGAGCTAGAAGTGGGCATGGGAATTCCTTGGCGCGTCAGTTGAAGGAAAACCACAAGACTGTTTACTCTTATGTGAGAAATAAAATAATGACAAGGGTGAGGTTAGGCTCAGTGAATGATAATAGTGCGAACTTGTGCATGGAGTCAGAAGAGAGAGCCGAGGTGTTGAATGAATACTTTTTCTGAGTGTTCACTGAAGAAGGTGACCATGCTTTGAGGATAAGTGCATAGTACAGGCTGATAGAATGGAGGTGGTAGATGTTCTGAGGGAAGATGTGTTCGTAATTATGAAAAAAAAACTGAGTCGATAAGTCCCCTACGCCAGATGGGATGCATCCTAAGATACTTTGGGGGAGGGGGGGCAAGGAATGTGAGCCTTTAGCTTTGATCATTGGGTCTTCACTATCCACGGGGATTGTGCCAGAGGACTGCAGAGTGGTGAATGCTGTTCCTCTCTTCAAGAAAGGAAATAGGAATGACCCAAATAATTATAGGACAGTTAGTCTTACTTCAGTGGTCGGTAAGTTAATGGAAAGGGCTCTGAGAGATAGGATTTATGACCATTTGGAATAATGTAGTTTAATGTGGAATACTGAGCATGGTTTTGCGAGGGGTCTAAGTCCTGTCTCACAAATGTGATTGAATTATTTGAGGAAGTACCTAAATATGCAGACTAAGGTAGAACAATTGATGTTGTATATATGGATTTTAGTATGGTGTTTGATAAGGTCACTCATGGTGGGCTCATGAAGAAAGTGAGGAGGTGTGGGAAAGCAGTAAACTTCGCCGATTGGATATGTCACTGGCTGTCTCATAGAATACAAAGCGTGGTTGTGGAGGGAAAATTTTCAGACCGGAGGCCAGTTACCAGCGATTTACCATAGTCATCAGAGCTGGGTCCTCTGCTAAAAGTGATCCTTATCAATGACTGGAAGAGGGGGGTAACTGGTGGGTAAGTTGATTTGCTGATGACACCAAGAGTGGTGGAGTATTGGGTAAGGTAGACGGCTCTTGTAGGATTCGAAGAGTCATTGATAAGATGCAGAGCTGGGCAGAAAATTGGCAGATAGAGTTTTACCCTGACAAGTGCGAGTTAATTCATTTTGATAGGACAATTTTAATGAGGATTACTGGGTCAAAGTTGGTCTAAGGAATGTGGAGGAACAGATAGATCTTGGGGTCCATATCCACAGATCTCTGAAGGTTGCCACTCAAGTGGGTAGAGCCGTGAAGACGGCTGATAGTATGTTATAGTATGGTTTTGAGTTTAAGAGCCATGCAGTTATGCTTCAACTACAGAGGACCTTGGTGAGACCACATTTGAAATATTGTGTGCAGTTCTGGTCACCTCACTATATGAAAGATATGGAAGCATTGGAGGGAGTGCAGATGAGATATACCAGAATGCTATATGTTTTGGAGTGTAGGCCTTATCTGGAAACGATTAAGGGAGCTGTCTTTTTTTTTATTTCTCTCTCTTCAGAACAGTGGACGATGAGAGGCGACGTAATCAAGGTTTATACGATGGTCAGGGGGATAGATAGAGTGGACGTTCAGTGACTATTTCCTCGGGTGGATGTAACTGTTGCTAGGGAGCATAGCTATAAGGTTTATGGTGGGAGATATAGGAGAGATGCCCGTGGTAGATTCTTTACTCAGAGATTGGTTGCTGTGTGGAATGGACTCTTTGCTGTGATAGTGGAGTCGGACACTTTAACAAGTTTCAAGCGTTATTGTATAGGCACATGGAGCACACCATAATGACAGGGAGTGGGATAGCTTAATCTTGGGTTTGGGCATAGCTCTGCACAACATCGGGGTCCGAATGATCTGTGCTGAGCTGTACTGTTCTATCTTGCATGCTCTATAATAATCCAGTGTCTCAATTCATCTGCATTACCGTTACACTCTTGCATTAAAACAAATGTACTGCTGTCCACAAGTCCTTCTTTCATTGCTAACCATACCCTGCTAGATATTTCACAGTGTTACCAGCGCTGGCCCTATTCTCTAGTTCCCCTTCAGTTAAATCACCTTTGGTTTTGCTCCCATCCCCTTCCAAACTAATTTCAATCTTCCAGTGTCACACTAGAAAACTTCTCGGCCAGAATGTTTATGCCCTTCCAGTTTAGATGCAACACATTCGTATTGTACAGGTCCCTTATGCCCAAGAAGTGATCCCGGTGACGCAGATATCTGAACCCAACCCCTCCCCCCCACCAAAAAAACCCAACACACACACACACACAAACACACACACACGCACACACACACACACACACACCACCTGCCACCTGTTTAGCTACTGCTAGAATTGTAATATTTATCTATTTCTAGCTTCATTGACAAGTGGTACAGAGTAATCCTGAGGTTACAACCATATAGATCCTGTTTTCATCTTTCTCTCTAAACCTGTAAACTGCTGCTACAGTATGTAGTCACTCTTCCTCCCTACGTCGTTAATTCCGATATGTACCATGACTTGTGCTTGTTCAGCCTCTAACTTTAAAATGTTTTCTGCCTATTCAGAACTTCCGGCACCCTGGCACCACTTGATACACGTCCAATCCTGGAGTCTCTTACACGTCCATGAAGCGCGTTTTTGTACCAAGGAAAACGTGCCTAAATTTACAGAGTTTCGACTACAAACGGCTTGATTGGCAAACAACGCATTAATATTATGGAACATGTAGGCGGCACCGGAATTTTGGGCAGCCTGGCTGCCTTCCTTTGTGAACAAGTCGAACATAAAATACAATGTGTTACAAAACGTTGATGCATTCTAATCTCAAAAATAATGTATGCGCTTTCAGAAAGGAACAAACTGCTGATGCGCCTCATCGATGCAGGTACGTAGATGAACTCACAGTTAACTTTTGGACATGTTGCGAATTTGGTTGTACCATAATTGCCTGTTGATTTTACCTTTCAATCATATTAATTGTTATGAAATCGTTATTACTCTGCACAATTATCCCATAGTTGGTTATTGTCTTCTTTACAAACACCCTAGCGTTTTACCAGGAAAAAAAAGTGCCTTTACAATTACATGTTGTAGGCATTCTTGCATTTAATGTTTCATATCAAAAAAAAAGAACTGTATTTATGCTCAGCGATGAGCACTGCTGCCTCAAAGCACCAGATATCCAAGTTCGATTCCAACCTTTGGTAACTGTCGGTGAGAAGCTTGCATGTATTCCCTGTGTCTCAATGGATTTCCTCCGGTTTCATACCATTGTCAATGTGCAGGTGAGATGAATTGGACATTTTAAATTATCCATCAATACAGCCGTACAGGTGCCAAAGTGTTGAAGTCGGGTATTTTCAAAGTAACTTAATTGCAGAGCGAATATTAACCTATTTTTGACTTGTAGATTAACGTTAAACTTAAATAATTCTCCTTCTTTCACCTCAGTATAGATTTTGGTCAGAAATAATTTCGCGTCTTTTCCATTATGTTTTCTTGTCCTGTAGTGCAGGTTAGATTGTGCTTGTGGTTAGGACGAATGTCCTGAATTAATAAAATTCATTTCAAGATAATAGATAGCGGCGAAATTTGTGCAGTCTGAGTACTTTCATTTGCCTAATGGATTATCCTAACATGCTATGTCGGCATTTAAGATCATATTACACCCTTTCAAGAAAGAAAATATCATCTTATTGATACAACGTAGTACAGTATTAAACAAGGGTCGTGAAATGTTTTATGTTGACAAATGCACTTGTGTTGCATGACAAATTATTCATCTGTTTGTAATGTTCATATTGTTTGATGTTGTAGCGGTTTTGCAACGACCTATGCAAAGCAGGGATTGTAACTCATTGTTTACCTCGAAATAATATGACACTGCCCCAATGCTATTTTTGTTTCTACAATTACAGAAGATAAATTGAAGGCCTGTCAAAATGGTAAGCAAAGCCTCCCTCAGACACAGTAACACTTGAAAACACTTGTTCTGTTTTTCGGATAACTTTTGAATTCTTATTGTTTGTAATCTCAGAGCTGAAAGCCTGCAAAACAAGTGGCCGTGAGTGCATGACTATTGTTCTGTAAGTTCACTGAGAAAGGCATAGGCATTACTTACCTGAAAATAAATGATTGCTCCCTCTTCAGGCAAATACACAGATTGCTACTGGAAAAGCAATACTATAAAGTGTATGTAAAAGATTGTGGGAAGTTAATCAAAATGATTACATAAATCGAGAGAAATGCGCAATTACTTTACGAAATTTACAAGTCTCCAGACACGCTTTTGCCTGTTGATGTGCCTCTAATGTTCCATCGGCATTTATCTGCTTTGCAAATTCAGCACGCAAGCACTGTTCGATATTCTTCATGTAAAATGTTGCTGATCCCAATCAACTTCTGAATGATACATGTGAGTAGTAATGTTGGCTACAAAAGAGCTGCCAGGCAAATGAGTTGGTATTATCTCTTTTAGAATTAAGTAATTTAATGTAATTCCAAGGATCATAACTCTCTTTAAAAACAACCTGAAAATGTGGCCCAACCAGCCAACTGTTCACAGAGCAGCATAATCGATAACATATTCAGTCAATTCGGCATATTCGAACTTGACTTTGGACAGGGAAATGCTTCTGAATGCTAACTAAAAAAAAAATCGATCTTACATGAACAACTCATGCAAACGTAATGGTGAAGCATTCAGATCTTTAAAAAAAAACAAAATAATACATTCTTTAAAGCAAATACCATGCATGTTTAAATAATAAAAAAAACTTTCTTTTTGGGGTACACGTGTCATTCATGTAAGCATGCAGTGGAGACATTGGAATAAGTAAGCTGTAATCAAACACGAAAAATGATATGAAGCAACTATTTTGTTCTATCTATAACTAGAGGTACAATAATAATTCTGAGAAGCGAGGCGAATGTCGTTCACAGAAGTATCCCTTCGCCAAAAACTCAGATAGTTAGGATGAGTGAATATAAACCAATTGATAAAACAGTTTGGACTTGGGCTCAGAACCCGTATTGTGTCAGAAAGTATTGTGTTGTAAGTTCACGACTTAAGCGAGGAATATACAATCTCAGCAGCGAGAATTTGCAGCACTGAAGGAGTGTTAGATGAATCTTCATGATGATTTTCAATTGGTTCTGAACTAATAATGCCCTCCGCTTTGCTAATGGGTGCAGAACAAATGTTGTGATCTTCAGAATAGATGATTATTTTTGTACTTTCTTTCCGGGAAAAGTAGTTTGCTTTTGGGATGTTTTACTCAAAGACAGTGGGTGATTAAAGGTTGGTTCCTTCTTACATGTGTCGTAATTGCTTAAGCCAAATATGGAATACATTGGAGAATATGTGTTCAAGTGACTGTCGCATTTATGAGTGTGGTCACTTTGAGTGCTTTGCAAAACAAGCTTACACTTGACGAGCAAGCGAAAATTAACTGTTCCTGAACGGACGCGGAATCCATAGACGAATTTAGTGATAGACCAGCCCTTGATTTGCAAGCAACCTCGTCTGAATGATGGACATTTACGACAATTCGATATGAAAAAGAGGCAACTTAATGAGAAACAAAAGGAAGATAGAGAGATGGAGTTTTGAACTGAAGGAAATGGGACTTAAAATGTTGTTGATTTGATTGTGATTTGATTTGATTTTACGTTGTCACATGTATTAACCCAAAGTGAAAAGTATTGTTTCTGGCACGCTATACAGACACAACATAGCAATCCTAGCGAGAGAGTGCAGAATGTAGTGTTACATAGCTAGGGTGCAGAGAAAGATCAACTTAGTGCAAAGTCAATTGACTCAAAAGTCTAACAGCAGCGAGAAAGAAGCGTTTCTTGAGTCGGTTAGGACGTGACCTCAGACGTTTGCATATTTTTTCCCGAAGGAAGAAGGTGAAGAGAGAATGTCCAGGCCCGTAGGCTCCTTAAGTATACGGGCTGCTTTGCCGAGGCAGCAGAAAGTGTTGACAAAGCAAATGGATGGGAGATTGGTTCCCGTGATGGTTTGGGCTACAGTCACGAGTTTTGGAGTTCCTTGCGGCCATTGGCAGAACAGGAGTCATGAAAAGCTTGATACAACTAGAAAGGATGCTTTCTAAGGTGCATCTGCAAAAAAAAACGTCGGTGGGAGACGTAGCTAACATGATGTTAGAGGAAAATGGCAATGCTGAGACATGTAACGATGAATGTGAGGAGTTTTGCCTGCCGCGCAGTCTGCTTTAATCTTCACGGAGGAGGACATGAATAATTTGCCGGGTGTTAGCGATGGAAAGGTGGTAGGAATGACATTAATGACATTAGTGTCTTAATGACATTACTGTTACTAGAGAGGTGGTGCTCGACAGACTGGAAGGGCTGATTGTGGACAAGTCCCCAGGACCGGATGGAATGCATCCGAGGGTTCTGAAAGAAATGGCGGAGGTGATAGTGGATGCCTTGGTGGTTATTTTCCAGACGTCGCTGGATTCTGGGGAAGTGCCGGAAGTTTGGAAAACGGCTAATGTTACGACGTTGTTTAAGAAGGGTGCCAGGCAAAAGGCGGGGAATTATAGGCCGGTTAGTTTAACGTCTGTGGTCGGTAAAATGTTAGAATCCGTCATTAAGGAGGAAATAGTGAGGCATCTTGGGGGGAATTGCTTGATAGGGCGGACGCAACACGGTTTCATTAAAGGGAAGTCGTGTCTGACACATTTACTGGAGTTCTATTAGGATGTGTCTAGGGCAGTGGATAGAGGAGAGCCGGTGGATGTGGTCTTTCTGGATTTTCAGAAGGCGTTTGACAAGGTACCTCACAAGAGGTTATTGCAGAAGGTCAGGGGACTGGAGTTGGGGGTAGGGTGTTAGCGTGGATAGAGGATTGGTTGTCAAATAGGAGGCAGAGAGTGAGGGTCAATGGATGCTATTCGGATTGGCGGTTGGTGACTAGTGGAGTGCCCCAGGGGTCGGTGCTGGGGCCTCAGCTATTTACCATTTATATAGATGATCTGGAGGAGGGAACTGAGTGCAGGGTGTCGAAATTTGCTGATGACACCAAGATTGGGGGAAAGGCAAATTGTGAGGAGGGTGTGGAGAGTCTGCAGAAGGATCTAGATAGGCTGGGCGAATGGGCCAGGAAATGGCAAATGGAATTTAATGTTGGCAAGTGTGAGGTGGTCCACTTTGGTAGGAGGAATGGTAGGAAGGACTATTACTTACGTGGCGAAAAACTGCAGCAGGCGACGGTGCAGAGGGACCTCGGCGTCCTTGTGTATGAGTCGCAAAAACCCACCTTGCAGGTGCAGCAGGTGGTCAGGAAGGCGAATGGGATGCTGGCCTTCATAGCGAGGGAAATTCAATATAAAAGTAGAATATAAAAGAATATAAAAGCTCCTATTTCTTATGTTCTTATGTTTTATCCTTATGCGGTGGACAAATAACTTCGAGTAGAGGTTTTACTAGTACAACCAATATTTATTTAAACCCACACAATTAATAATCACCCGACTAACAATGTTATCTTACAGAAAATACTAGAATTCAAGTCCAATGCCACAACTTGACTTACAATTGTGTGAGTGACAAGTGCCCAAGCAGATATTGACCTTGACCTGTACATTGTTATCAGTCATTCTCTGCACAGTCTGGCCCTTCGATGTGGCCTGGCACTCTGGCTCTGGTGTCCCTTCCTTTCTTCTCGGGTGTGGTTGCTCACGATGAGAGCTGCTCGTCGCTGGCAATGGTCACCATTGTTGTAGCTCGTTCTTGGGGGCAGAGAGAGAGAGAGTCCTTGTTGTGCAGCATCCTTTATACTCCATTGAGTTTCATGCCCCATTTGGACATTGCCAATCATTCGATCAGGACATGATCCCCGTGATCGATAAGAGTCCTATCACGCACTGTCACGCCGATCTCCGGGTGTTCCACAACGGCCATGACTGTAGTTGTTGGGGGCACATAGGTCACGTACCTCCCCCATAAACAACGGGTCATGGAGCCCTTATGACTGGTACACAACCCAGTGTTACCAGACAGAGTCTTTTATTCTGGAGATGGAACAACCCAGTGTGACAATGACGTCTCTTTCATCTTGGGAATCATCTTTATCCTGTATATTCACTCGTCTGGGTTGCAGCCTCTTTGCCTCTGTCTTTAAACTGCAGCCTGTCGTTTTAGTTCTTGCCCAATTGTCCCAGAGCGTTTTACAAATCACCATTTTCTATCGCCCTTCTGTCCACAGGAGGAATTAACACGTGATTCAGCAAACCCCTATTCGGGATAGTTTTTAATTCATTCAAGAAATTCCAAGGTTTTTCGCGAAGGAAAGATAATTCTGTTTTATTTCTATTGACAATGTAGTTGAAAAAATACGTTGTAACTTAAGTGACAGAAGGCTTATTGATATCGGAGCCAAGGAGCAGAAAGTGGAATCGTTGTGGGTGGAGATTAGGAACAGAAAAGGGAGGAAGACGCTAGTGGGTGTCATCTATAGGCCCCCGAATAATGATCTGGAGGTGGGGCGGGCTGTTAACGCGCAAATAAGTGCAGCGTGCAGGAATGGGACGGCAGTAGTTATGGGAGATTTCAATCTGCATATTGATTGGTCGACCCATGTTGGACGAGGTGGGCTCGAGGAGGAGTTCTTGGAATGCTGCCGGGATAATTTCCTTGAACAGTGTGTGTTGGAGCCGACGAAGGAGCGAGCTATCTTGGATCTGGTGCTATGTAATGAGGCGGGTAGAATTAGGGACCTTGCGGTGAAGGATCCTCTTGGAGAGAGTGATCATTGTATGGTGGAGTTTCTGGTGCAGATGGAGGAGGAGAAAGTGGGTTCCCAGACACGCGTCCTTTGTTTGAATAGAGGGGAGTATGGTAGGATGAGAGAAGAATTGGCGAATATGGACTGGGGGAACGCGTTGGAAGGTAGGTCTGCTGAGGAGCAGTGGAGGATCTTTAAGGAGATCTTTCTTGGTGCTCAGCAGAAATTTATTCCGATGGTTAAAAAGGACAGTAGGAGGAGAGGTAGTAAGCCGTGGATAACGAAGGAGGTGAAGGAAAGTGTTAAATTAAAAGCGGAGGAGTTTAGAGTAGCTAAGAGCAGTGGGCGAGAAGAGGATTGGGAAAGGTTTAAATGTCAACAAAGATTGACAAAGAAATTGATAAAGGAGGGTAGGAGAAGCTATGAGGCTGGGCTAGCACTTAATATAAAAAAGGATAGCAAGAGTTTTTATAAATATATAAAAAGGAAGAGGCTGGCTAGGGTAAACGTTGGTCCTTTAGAGGATGAGAAAGGGGAGCTAGTGGTAGGGGATAGGGATATGGCTAAGGTCTTGAATAACTTCTTTGTTTCTGTCTTCACGGAGGAGGACGTGAATAATTTGCCGGGTGTTAGCGATGGAAAGGTGGTAGGAATGGAAGGTCTTAATGACATTAATGTTACTAGAGAGGTGGTGCTCGACAGACTGGAGGGGCTGATTGTGGACAAGTCCCCAGGACCGGATGGAATACATCCGAGGGTTCTGAAAGAAATGGCGGAGGTGATAGTGGATGCCTTGGTGGTTATTTTCCAGACGTCGCTGGATTCCGGGGAAGTGCCGGAAGATTGGAAAACGGCTAATGTTACGCCGTTGTTTAAGAAGGGTGCCAGGCAAAAGGCGGGGAATTATAGGCCGGTTAGTTTAACGTCTGTGGTAGGTAAAATGTTAGAAACCGTCATTAAGGAGGAAATAGCGAGGCATCTTGAGGGGAATTGCTTGATAGGGCGGACGCAACACGGTTTCATTAAAGGGAAGTCGTGTCTGACAAATTTACTGGAGTTCTATGAGGATGTGTCTAGGGCAGTGGATGGAGGAGAGCCGGTGGATGTGGTCTTTCTGGATTTTCAGAAGGCGTTTGACAAGGTACCTCACAAGAGGTTATTGCAGAAGGTCAGGGGACATGGAGTTGGGGGTAGGGTGTTAGCGTGGATAGAGGATTGGTTGTCAAATAGGAGGCAGAGAGTGGGGGTCAATGGATGCTATTCGGATTGGCGGTTGGTGACTAGTGGGGTGCCCCAGGGGTCGGTGCTGGGGCCTCAGCTATTTACCATTTATATAGATGATCTGGAGGAGGGAACCGAGTGCAGGGTGTCGAAATTTGCTGATGACACCAAGATTGGGGGAAAGGCAAATTGTGCGGAGGGTGTGGAGAGTCTGCAGAAGGATCTAGATAGGCTGGGCGAATGGGCCAGGAAATGGCAAATGGAATTTAATGTTGGCAAGTGTGAGGTGGTCCACTTTGGTAGGAGGAATGGTAGGAAGGACTATTACTTACGGGGCGAAAAACTGCAGCAGGCGACGGTGCAGAGGGACCTCGGGGTCCTTGTGCATGAGTCGCAAAAACCCAGCTTGCAGGTGCAGCAGGTGGTCAGGAAGGCGAATGGGATGCTGGCCTTCATAGCGAAGGGGATTGAATATAAAAGTAGGGAGGTCTTGCTGCAGCTGTATAGGGCATTGGTGAGGCCGCAGCTGGAGTACTGTGTGCAGTTTTGGGCGCCGCACCTGCGCAAGGATGTTTTTGCCCTGGAGGGAATGCAGAGGATGTTTACTCGGCTGATACCGGAGTTGAGGGGATTGAGCTATGAGGAGAGGCTGAATAAACTAGGCTTGTACTCGTTAGAGTTTAGAAGAATGAGGGGAGATGTCATTGAGACGTATAAGATGATGAATGGGATGGATAGGATAGAGGTGGAGAGACTGTTCCCGCTCAAAAAAGACAGTAGGACTAGGGGGCACAGCCTCAAGATAAAGGGGGGGCGGTTTAGAACAGAGTTGAGGAGGAACTTCTTCACTCAAAGGGTGGTGAATCTCTGGAATTCTCTGTCCGTTGAAGTGGTGGAGGCTGCCTCGCTAAATATTTTTAAGAAACGGGTTGATGGATTTTTGATAAGAGAAGGGATTAAGCGTTATGGGGAGAGGGCGGGAAGGTGGAGCTGAGTCACGACAGATCAGCCATGATGTTATTGAATGGCGGGGCAGGCTCGAAGGGCCAGATGGCCTACTCCTGCTCCTATTTCTTATGTTCTTATTAAGAGCTTGAAAATAAAACACGACTGCGTATGAACTAGTTCCAGAAACCTAGAGTCTGAATATGAAAAGTCTGAGGGCGGAACCACGTCAGACATACATAGATTTTGAACAAATGAATAAACTGTCATTGATAGGTGGGAATGATCCGTAAAATATCTGGAATGATCCACCGTTATTTTTGGAGGCATCTAAAAATCACTTCACCAAATAAAGAAAACTCAACTTAAAATATGAATAGTGCGCACTGTAGAATCGGCAGCGAAAAGGTCGAGGCTTTCAAATTAGTTTGTAAAATAAAGTTTGGATTCGGACGTAAATTTCAATCTGTAAATGATCAAGCTGGTAAAAAAAAACAAACATATGGTCAACGAAAATGAGTTTTCCTCCGATATATATTTGCCTCATGAAGAAAAGTGAATGTGGAAAAGATTTACGAGGGTTACTTTTTCTTTTCTTTGCAACTCAATTGGACACACTCGTTGGGGCCAAACGGTACCGAAGGAGTACACGTGGATTCTAGCAACTTCACTGCGGTTATAAAGTCAAATTATTCAGTTGGAAGGCTGCATTTGGAAGGCGGGGCAAGCAAGTTGTATTACCAAATTGGGTTTACTTAAATAATTTGAAGTAACTTTATCAAAAGGGGTGAAAGACCTTTCGGCTATTATGACATCAGATACGTAGCAGCAGTTTAAACTTACGCGAATTGAAATGAAAAAGAAATGTGCCAAAAGCATTCGAAAGTCCATTCCACAATCTATCAATATTATCGATCTGGTTGTGCTTGTTAACTGTATTGAAAATGTCAGTTGATCTTAGGTGGACAATTGTTTCTTTGGAATTGAGACTGTGTTACGTTAACAATTTAAATTGATACATTTCATTTTCTTCAAACCATTGTTCGACTGTTATAATTTGTGATGCTTCATTCTAGAGTCATAGAAGTTTAGAGGATGGAAACAGGCCCTTCGGCCCAAATTGTCCTCGCCGCCCTTTTGTTTTAACCTTTAAGCTAATTTTGTTAGAGATTCTTAAACTGTTTAACGAATAAAACTTGTCTTGATAAAATATTTAGAATTTATTTTCGCAGGTTCTATTGGTTTAACCATGCCATCGTCTCTATGTTAGCAACAAACTGGATGACCAATCTGGCTGAAAAATATATCTGGGGTCCAGGACCCTCACCTACAGGTAGCTGAAATGGGCAAAATGCCCAAACACGCGGTCAACGTTTGTTTCTGCTTCGTTGCACGTTTGTTTTTTTTAAGCACAGTTCGGGTAATATTCAACTAAACTTGGTCCCGATTACAAATGTTAGAAATGTTCAAATTATTGACGCCGGCGCCCAGGGATATTTGCTTCGTGCTGATGATGTTGCCTTGCTACATTCAAACATGGAGTATGGTCCAGACACAAGTTTGTAGCATTTCCGGCTATAATAATGATGTAAACAAACGTTTTACAGTGGCCCCGAAAAGGAACAGAAAAAAAAAACTGTCTGATTGTCCATTATAGCGCTGTTGGTGAACAAAATCGAGGGTGTGACTGCGCTCTCATAACGCTATCACTTTTTTTCAATAATAAAACGAGAGCATGTCTGCTGAAGGCAATATTTTGCCAATCATTGGAGTTTTCCACTGCAGTTGAACAATGTAATTTACGAACGCTCATTAGATTTTTTACTACTTCTGCATTGTTTTCTTATCTGATTCATGATGTTCGTTTATATACACTCATTTTAATTAATTTTAATACGAAGACAATGTGCATAAGATTGTTTGAATTTCCCCCCGTTTTGACGTTCGAATTAATGGCCGGACAATTTGAAATTGCAGTATTGAGACTCAAGAATTTGGGGAAAGAATCAGATTGTCCATCGGCACGCAGGTGTTTTTCAAATAATAAAACATTGTCTGAAGTTGAAAAGTGTGTTGATTACACGAACTACACAGCATTTTCTGCATATTTATTTTTGCATGACCTTGGATCCACAGAATAACTAGCGTGACGAAGTAGGCTGATCCGTCCCGATAACCTGCAGAGACTCTCTCTAAGAGCTTTTCAACCAGCATCCACCACCAGCGTGCCTCCATTCTTGTCCCGTCTTGGTCTCCTGATCTTTTCTACGCATTTTCCTTGTTCAATCCCTCTCACCATTTTTGAACTAAGTGCAAATTGAATGACAGGATTCTCCATGGCAAACATATTTTATTTTTGACTGCGCGGGCAACAGATGTGTTTCTCTCGAAAATTTGAAATCGCAGCCCTCCAGTTTTTTTTGTCTATAATGTTTCTAATTATTTCACACTTGTTTCCCTAGAAACTGACCTGATTAAATGCCAATTGGGTAACTATTTTATTTTGAGTATTTTCTACCTCAGGATACGGTAGTACATATACACCATTTTTATGTGCATAGCAATGTTGCAATAGAGGAATGAATTTCACTCCTTTACCAAACATCAACTCAAAAAAAGGAGACAGTTGTATGCGGCATTGTGGTGCATCGGTTAGCACTGCTGCCACACAGTGCCATGGTTCAATGTTCAATACCTGGCTTGGGTCACTGTCTGTGTGACGTTTACGATTTGTTTGCGTCGATTGCCTCCGGGTGCTCTGTTTTCCTGCCACAGTCCGAAGATATGTGGGTTAGGTTAATAGGGCATGCTAAATTGCTCCTTAGTGTCAGGGGGACTGGCAGAGTAAATAGGGTTACGGGGATAGGACCTGTATGGGATCATGGTCGCCGTAGAATCGATGGGTCGAATGGCCTCCTCTGTACTTTGGAGATTTTATGTTTCCACTATGTGAAGTGGGCCCTCCTCCCCTCCGGTGGACAGTGCCGTACTTGATTTAACAACAATTGTTACAAATTACATAACAGTTCTGACAAGCATGTACAACAATCTGTTTTTTTTTCCAAATTTTGATTTTTTTTCTTTGTGCAAAACGCTTTTCAGATATGCAAGAAATACTGTGCATTGTTATGCGTTAGATTTGCTTAGTATGCATCAAATTTTGATTACATTTCTGTTCAATTATTGGATCCCGTCGAAGGGAAATTATTTCAGCAGCATGAATCATATTGTCATGTGTAACAGGATGACGGTTGCAATTAGATAATCGCTCAGCATTGTATTACAATCGTATTTCTAACAATCAGTTTAATGTTCCCATATAAGCAAACGATGAACAAATTACGTTAATCATGATCTTCCTTCTGAATCTAAACTTGAAGCGACTAAAACGTTAGAAATGTATGATAAGGACAGATATAATTCGAATAGTGATCTGAATTGCCATAATAATTGCAGATATAGCGGGGCAAATTTGAATAAGTCTACTTTAATTGAAGATAACACTCGAGGCACTAAATAACTCAAATGTGACAGCAATTGAGAACTTTCCGGCATCATTATTGAAGACCACTCCTCCAGACTTTGCTGCAACATTAGGCACGTTTATTTTTTTCCCTCGTATCCGGAACATTAGAAGACTTTGTGGAGAATAATTATGACATTTCAGTGGAAAAAAAAACGCATCCCAAACTATAACACAATTGTTTAATTCTCGGTTCTCAGAAAGTTGATGGGGACTTTCATAAACTCTACTAAGAGTAATCATTTATTAATTAATAATCAACCGACTGACATTGAGTTGCATCTTCCAGGGGCCAATAATGTTATCATTGTCCAAACAAGGAGAAAAAGAGTTGAATCCAAGAGTTCTGTTAAAAAGCGTTCACGCTAACAACCCCAAAATTGACTGATTCTCAACTCAACCATCATCGAAAATCATATCTGTGGAGCCCAGTTGTAAAGTTTTATTTTGACTGGAGCAATTCATGGCACAAACTAAGTATGTAGAGATGATTGAGATTGCTACATGTCATTTTGAATTGCCTCCACACATCCTTTGTTGACAATCCTCTTCGAAATGGTAGATTCAAACAACATCAGCTCTTTCATCAACGAATCCCTGTGAGTCCCAAGTTGAAAATGCGGTTTGTTGCAGAATGTTCAAAACGCCTCACCATTGCTGAGATGTTAAGCGATTTAAGACTCTTTGAGGAAGGGTTGGACTGTATTTCGACGTGAACTGGAAAGGGAAAGTTTAATATTTATGTCATATATGTCTGACATAAATGATTACCTCCAAGGAGAGCGCATATATCGATTTACCGATATTCATTACGTTGCAATCAATGTGCCATTTTGGTCAACATGCTCAGCTGAGGTACCACCTGTACCTCAGCTGATATACTTTCTGGAAATGTGGATTTGTCGGCCTAGATCCATCTGTATTATTTGTAAGGGTTCCACAATTCACTGCATACTTTCATTCTGCAATAAGGCTTCCAAATCGCAAAACCGTTCATTTGTCCGGGTGAAACTCCATCTGCTATATTTCTAGTCAGTTTTCCACCCGAATATATCTTACTGAATCCTCTACAAGTCATTCACACTTTCCGCTACTCACCCAAGTTTTGTGTTGTCTGCAAATGTGCTAATCAGGCTACTTACATTTGCTAATGAGACTACTTCTGAATAATTTATGTACGTGATCACAAGCAACATAATCTCCAGCAATGATCATTTTGGAAGACGGTTTGTCAAAGACCTCCATTCGGAAAACTACCCTTGCACTGAGACTGTCTGCTTTCAAAATACAAACGAGTTTTGTATCCATCTTACCAGCTCAACACGGATCCCATATTGCTTCACTTTCTGTATCAGCTGCCATACGCCTGATGGAAGGCCGTACGAAAACCCATGCATGCAGCATCCACAGCCCTGTACTGGTCATTGTTTCTTCTCACTTCCTCAAATGCATCAGCCACGTTAATGCATCACGAGCTCCCCTCCAGAAAACCTTGCTGCCTGCCTCGATTCAGCCTTTTCACTTCTAGACGCTTGGACATCCTGGCCGAAAGAACCTGCCCAATTCAGTTCCCCATCACTGATGTAAGACTCAAAGGTCCGGAATTTCCCGGATTTCCTCGTCTGTCTTTTATATGTTTGCTGCTCTGAAATCTTCTGGTCGTTCACCCGTGACTAAAAAGGATACAATGATGTTGCCCAAGTCCTCAACAGATTTTTCCCGCCTCACTGTCAGTATTCTGGAATAGATCCTATTTGACTGTAAATACCCCTCACCCCCTCATTTTTTAAAACATTCAGTATCTCCTTCCTTTTCATCTCAAAACGTCTTCCAATGAAAACAACCTCAGTTCTACACTTAATATCCACCTAATTCTTCTCGTTTGTGAATACGGATGCAATGTACTCGTTAGGGACCTCGCCTGCCTCATCTGGCTCAACAAATAAATTCCCCCCATCGTCGTTTACTGACCCGACAATTTCCGTATTGGTACAAACGGGAGATTGACCCCCCACTCCCATGTAACCACTCAGAGGAGAGGATGTTACTTTATATGCTTTTAAACGTGAGTGAGAAGTAGTGTGATCTGCTCTTCAGCAAATTTAGTGATCAGCTCAACATAACTACATGAAACTTTATCTGTAAAACATACAAGTAACAGTTTTTTTTTTACTTAACTAACACTGAACAGGTTGACTAAACTGTTAACATACCACATAAAACGCTATTCAAATAGAATGCTGTTTAGGTCTGTACAAATCCCACCTTTTAGCATGGAGTAGATTATTTACAACCACACTAAACATATAAATAGATTTTACATCCAGAGATATTCTTTTGTCATTCTTGTTTCTTCTGTATCTTTGGTATCTTTGGCTTCCTTCAATATGTTTTCAATTCATACGAGTTTTGCGCTAAAATAAATTAATTGTGGCAAAGAGTGTAGTTGATAACAGAGACCAGTTATTTTTGTCTCTTGAGAGTAGTTGATACCAGAGACCAGTTATTTTTGTCTCTTGAGAGTAGTTGATAACAGAGACCAGTTATTTTTGTCTCTTGAGCTGAAATATCTCTTTGTTACATCTTATGTCATTTCAACATCAGGTTACAAAAACATCAACTTCAAATCTGATAGGCTGCTGTTAGTACAATTTAATCCAGGATATATTGTTTAAGCCTGTTGTCTTGGTAATACTTCAACCTGGCCTCCTGATGTCAATGTTTCACTCCACGCTCTCTGGGTTCATGTGCTTTACAGAAAGCAGACAACTCTAAATACAACAGGCATCATCCTTTTAAAAGATAATTTTACAAACAACAACGTCGCAACACATCATTTCTAGGAGGAAAAAATGAAACATGATCATTAAAAGACAGCTTCACTTCATTTCGCCTTTTAAACTCAGGCCAAACGATGTGCAAAAACAAAGAGCAAAAGACAGGGGAAATTACAACACAGGGAGAGGACCTCCGGCCTTCGAAACCTGAAATATCCATGCTCCCGATTGACCTAAGACCACCTACTCTTCTGCGGACCAAATCCCTCTATTCCCATCCTACTTTTGAAATTGTCATAATGACCCTGAAATTTCACTATCGAATCAGATCCACTAACTCCCTCGGCAACGAGTACCAGGCACCCAACTTTCTTTGTGTAAAACAAATGTCTCACACATCTTGAAATATCGCCTCTCACAGCTTAAACCTATGCTCTCTAGTAACTGGTTCTCCCACCCTGGGAAAAAAACTATCCATGTCATTCATGTTCTTGTAGACTTCCATCACTATTCCACTGATCGAGTGAGAACAAAACAGGTTTGTGAAAACTCTTCCTATAGCTAATATCGTCTTCCATACGCGACAACATCGTTCGAATCCTTTTCTGTACCCTCTCCAAAATCTCCACACCCTTCCATTAGGGCGGCGACCAGACTTGAGTACTATATTCCAGGCACGTTCTAACTAAGGTGCTATCAGGCTGCAACATGATTTGCCAATTTCTAAACTCAACCCCCCCCCCCCCCCCCAAATCACCCTCAATCCCACAGCCCCCACCCACCCACCGCCGGGAAGGGGGTAGGTGGTGGGGTGGGGGGGGGGGAGGTTTGGAGTTAAGTATGCCATTTGCCTTATTTATTTTTCTTCTCCCCCTGTGATACTACATCCGTGACCTCTGTATCTTCACACCCATATCCCTCTGCCTATCAATACTCTTAAGGGTTCTGCCATTTACTGAATATTTCCACCAATCATCTTCGTCACTCCTTTGAAAAACTCGATCAAGTTAATGAAAAACGACCTCCAATTCACATAATCATGTTGCCTGTACCTAACACGTCTACTTATTTCAAATGGGAGTAAACTATAACTCAAAGATACTTGTCCACTAATTTCTTTCCAATGACGTAAGGCTCACCACACCTTGTAAACAAAGAAACACCATTTTCTATTTTCTAATACTCTGAGATCTCTGCTGCAGATAGTAAGCGTACAAAAATGTTTTCAAGGCCCAACAATTTCTTCCCTAGCTTTCTCCAGTGTTCTTGAGGATATCCATCTGTCCCTGGGAACCTGTTTCCCTTTTCTTTTTCAAGCCCTCCATTACCTCATTCTTTATGATCTTAAAATAGCTCAAACTGGCTACATACCGTTGCCTGTCGTCCAGGAAATCTTTTCCGTTGCTGAATACTGAATCGTTTTACACTCTCCTCTCTTCCTTCTCAAACTTCTGTATCATGGAATGTTTATCTACCAATCCTATTGTTCCCTTAACCAAGGCTTTGTAATGGCAATAACATCTTAGTTTCAAGTAATATTCCAATGTTTTTTTTTTATGTCACTCCAGACTCTGAATTAATCTGCCTTACCTGTTACACTGCCCGCATTAAAACAAATGCTCTTCAACCCAGCAGGTCCTCTTTGACCAGTAACCGCACCGCGCCTGCTCTTGTTTCTGTGTCTTACTGGCCCCCCTCTAATTTCTTTTCAGTGTATTCACCTTTGTTTTGATTCCTATTTCCTGCCAAACGAGATTATGCCCTCCCGCATGACACTAACATCGCCACCGACCAGTAAATTAAAGCGCCTTCACTTTAGTTGCAAAAATTCCTTCTTATAAAGGTTCCACCTGCCCCGGAATTGATCTCTGCGTATAAATATCTGAAATTGTCCCTCAAATACCAGCTGTTTAACTGTACTATCACCCGATTTCGATTCTTGAACAATGTTTACTTGTTTAATCCTGAGATTACATCCGAAAGTATTTTTTGAACATTCTATCGAATTCCCTAAACCTGCCGAAGAAAAAGCACTTGCCTTAACACACTTGAAGTCTTATGGTTCAAAGACTCCAGTTAACAGTGTACGCGAGATCTTTGTCTTGTCGCCGTGTCTTTAGCTCAGTCTCCATGTCAATGATGTGCAGCCAAAGATATCCAGATTATTCCATAAGCATTGCCGAGGACCTAAAAAAACACAAACGTAGACATTTCACTTGCGCTATTCCATTCTCCTTAAAATGTTCCAGTTCATGCTTAGAACATTGCATTCAATTACTTTGATTACTCTTATTGAATATTGTATTAACCTTATCAGTAGCGGGCATTCATTTCAAGAATGAGAAACACTAATTATCACCATAAACTACCCAACAGCTTGCATCATTTGTTGTATCGAAATTAATAATACAAATCCCATCGCGCTGACCAATTTAAAAATCTTTCCTAAATCACACTGAAATATCTGTTCATATAGGTTTTTTTTTTTAGCTGCTTCTTGTTTATTAATTAGCAGCTCATGCTGTTCTTCGCCCATATTCCGGAAACGTTTTCAGACTGCAAACTTTGTGATTTAGTCTTCCTATTTCTGTTGAATGTCAAATAAAATCAACAGTGTCTCTTTATGAATAGATTGCCACTCATTTACTCACAAAAACTCCCAGAAGTCAATGCTAAGTTCAATTTGGAAATGTATTGTTTTTATATTCTGAAACGGAGATAACAGATTTTGTTATGAAAAAAAAAAGTAATGACTTACGTTGTTTCTTTTTATTTTCGCCGTTCTTCTATTGAACCCGGACTGTAAAAAGGACTATTGTTTCACATTGGTTGATTAAATTAAAACTGCAGCTGTCAGTTAAATGATAAATACAAAATAAATATTGATGTTTAAATGTCATTAATAATTCCTTCCATCCATACCCCAACTGCCACTAATGAATGTTTGCTCAGCAATTTAATGTCAATAAGGTAGCAAAAAAACAAGACTCCAAATGGCCTTAAAAGTTTTATTGGGAATAAACGGAGTTGGGGGGAAGATCTGTTCATTTCCGTGTACTGAATCATTTTTTTTTCGTGGATTAAAGTTATTGGGCAATGTAGATAAGAAACACGAACCAAATATCTCGCCAGTAATTTGGAATTTAAAAAATGACCTGCAAATGAAACAGCACATTTAGCACAATAAGATTATTCAAATTAATGTGTTCCTCATGAAAATCTTCGACTCAACATCATCTGAAGATGTTAGATATCCGTTTTTGTTTTGTCGTGAATGAGCTGAAATTTCTATTTTAATACCTGATGTTGCATGTCTGCTTCTGTATGACAGAAAATGAAAAAATGAAGCAAGAACTGATAAAGAGCGGTAAAAAAATGAAGATAATCATGATTAATACTTTTCATTGTTCATTTTCACTCTGCTTCATATTGTCATCCAGCAATGTTTGCAGCTGCACAATTGTCCGAAAAGAGTCACGATGCCTGTTTGCTGAAAGTGAAGAAGATTGTTGAACACATTAGCAGTATTTAGGCTTAGAAATAACATGCAAAACAAAACATAACAGTACTGGAAATCTTCCATGTCTCACAGCATCTGTGGACAGAGAATAGAGCCTTAGTTTTGAGGCTTGATTGCCTTTTGTCAAAGTTGAGACTTTCCAGCATTTTCTGTTTTTGTTTGAGATTTCCAGTATTTCAGTGTTTTGCTTTATCTCAGATCAAACATGTTGGAAGTTACAAATTCTAACGTGTATCAAGGCACAATTCTGATCAGCACATGACAAGGAGGTGTACCTCTTCTGGAGAGATTGCATTGCAGCTTTATACGGACTGTCCCGGAGTTGGAAGTTACAGATATCAAAAGAGATTATCGATTTTTTTTTAATGGAATTTAGGGAGGTGATACATACTCGTTTGCGAATAGTAGGAGAACCGTTGATGGCATAAATAGAAAAAAAAAGTGTTTTCCCATACCTCAAGAGTCAATTGCAGGAAGCTATTGGTTTTCTGTGGTTAGTAGGTGGATCAGAATATAGACGAAAGAACAATTAATGTCAGCCAGATATCTGTGGATTTCCGCGATTGACAGCTTAAACAGCTGGTTGGGAATGAAGCGCTGAACCCAGTTAAGGTCTAAGTCGTGCTGTTCTGTAGTATTTAAGTATTTGATTGAGCTGAAAGTAAATAACTGACTTTTTTGTGTTATTTTCCTGGAAGTTGCAATGGGCTGAACTGTCCAATTCTGTATCACGACGTTTAGGCCACACTGTATGATTGGATGTTGCAGTTCCTCCTCTTGTGAAGAAAAACAAAGATGCCAACGAATTTTATTCGATGGCAGACCAGCCATACATTTGGTACTTCAAATCTCGACTATGCAATCCCGTTAGCATTGTGAAATTGAAAGCACTAACAGATTTGGTGTGCTAAAAAATGGTCAAAATATTGAAAGTTTATTTTGATAAGAGTCCTTACTTTCCTTAAACTCACTGACGACTCTTTTTTTGTGACCAACATCCCGCTCTCGTCCCCTCCATCCCTCCCTATCCCCGCCGCACCCTCCCCCCCCCCCCCCCCGACAACCACGCCCCCCCACCCCCGTCCCTAATTCAATTCACATCCTTCCCTGGAGAACTCTCTTGCACTGTTTTCTTTAAATCCATCATGTTGGTCTAATGATTTAGGTACCAGACATGAACTCATTCCAAATACAGAACTGTTCCCGGGGTATTTATCGTCTCCTGCTAATTGCACTAAAATAAACCCGAACACCAGGCGTGCTTAGGCGCTGCAAAGAAAGATGCCGCGCAGGTTATTGAGCAGTTGACTTCTGGTCGAGGCATGAGCGCCACGCTTATTTTTCATATGTTCGTTGGCGTAAACAAGCAATGTTCAAAGGTCGTTGTCTGGTCAGGGAACATGCAAACGTCTTTACTAAAAGCACAGGTTTGCGGAGAACCATGAGTTCGCAAATTCTAGTGGTGTCAACCGGCGGGGAACATGCAGCTTGGTGTGTTTTGAAGTAGTTGTCACCGGAATCTTGTGATCAGTAATTTGAGAGAAAAAATAAGAATAGTTATTATCTTGCCATTCTCGGTCTTTATAATTCTTCCCTATAGATTCAAAAACGTTTCCTTTTACCATTTCCTTCGTATGTATCTGCGCAACTATAAAAGAACTATCCAACTACACCAGTGGCTAAAGTTGCATTGCCGCATAGTTTGCAATGCAGTTCAACTGTCTGTAGAATGTTTCCAATTCTGGGAAATTACCCCGCCACATATACCCCGCCATACCTCTCAAGTCCGAACTTCCAAAGCATTTTCACTTGTGTCCCAGCAAATCCAAAATAGATTCGACTCGTTCTCCGTAAATGTATCTTTAATGTAATGTTAGATGCGATTGTTTGTCAATTTTGCGTGAAGCAAGTTATACAAAACAATGTTGTACTTAATAATGGCGTTAACAACAATAATAATATTAATAATAATAATAATAATAACAGATTTAATACTTCCAAAATATTTCGACATATTCAGGCGTGAACTGGAGCGAAATTTTCCAAGGTAAAGAATGAATACATATCTGGTTAATATTAAAATAAATACATCGCAGAATTATTATACAGTTGATAGCAAGTAGTTAAAAATGGTAACACAAAAATGGGTCATTTTGCTGGAGGAAATGTACCAGCATCTATGTTTGTTTTTAATCTGTCAACTTTAATTTACATTTCATCACATTTCGCTGTGAAACTAGTAGTTGAGTTAATTTCCAATACATGATAATATAGCCAGCTTGCAACAATTGTTGAAAGAATGCATACCTCACAGGAATGTAACCCGAATGCCGGCATTACAATATATTCTATTCTCACCTTTTCAGTATTGTGCCCTAAAAACTAATCAATGCACTCTGCCTATAAGGCCCAGCCAGCTATGTTTACAATGACACCTTCTAGTTTCCAAAATAAGATGTTTCTTACCGAAAATGTATTTGTCTCAACAACAAATTATTAGGAGGCAAAGCAGTATTTATTCATCATTGCCAGTGTAATAAGTTTACCCTGTTCATTCTTCTCATTAGTCTTGAATTGCAACGTACTCAAAGTGTCATTGGGCAGCCCCATTGACAATCAGCCTGCGTAGAAAGAGAGTATTTTGAGCCTCCCGCTCCTCCTTGTCTATGAGGCGATTCTGCACTCGCCTACTAGCACAGCTCGTATTTTACGTAAGCCAAGGGTACATCTATTGACGGTTGTCCATAGCGATCATTGCAGATCTAAATATCGTGACCCGTTATTAAACCTCTCACGTCCCGCAATGTTTTATTTCAATATAATGTTTCAAGTATCTGTGACGAATCTTTCTACTTTTCTTTGCCACAAAATAATTGCGGGGAAATCTTCTCCAGGGTAATTTATTTCAGCCATTTTTTCCCCTCAGTGTTTAGGAAAGAATTTGCAATGTAATGTCCCAACAAGGACGATACGCATAGTGAAGAGGATCTTTCCCACAGTATAATTTCAATGCAAGGCATTGTAATTTTTCATCTGGAAAAGTTATAAGATGAATAAAGAGTAATATATTCACTCTATAATAATTCAAGAGGCGATGTAGATTGAGAAATTGACCTCAAATTGTAAAAAGAAACATCAACTTAACATTACAAAGAACAACAAATGTGCACAAAAGTGCAACAGTTCTCAGGATATATCTTTGAATAGGGTGTGGAACGTGTCGAAATATCTAATACATTTATGTTCGATGGGCCACCTAAGACTGATACAGGAACATAATTCCTTTCTTCACAGCGAACGGGATAGCAGGTGAAATAAATTGTTCATTCAGTTAAAGTCAGTGTACTCCAAGTGATCATTATCAGCAGGATAATTTTACAAATCTTACATCAGCAGAAAATATAATTCCAAGGCTACAAAAATAAACCCGCGCACTATGTAACTATGTGCATCAAGATAAACTAGTATGAGCTACCTAAACGCACAAAAGCTCAAGACAAGGGAGGCACGACAAAGAACATGTCGGAAGGTCACTTGGACACCGTTGCTGTCTCGTTGGTCGATTTAATTTGAAATGAGGCTTCATGCATCTTCTTTATTAAGGATATCGCAAATGGGCAATGCATTTCTGACATTTCCACGAGGCAATGCTCTCTTGGTGTATCAAGTGATTCATATTTCAAATATTAACAAACATATTGTTAATGTTTCGTTCATTCAAACATTTCCAGAGGCATATAGTGGCAATACAACGGCCAATAATTGCCATCAAATCTCCCTGCATTCGTTGGATTCTAAGGCAAAAACATCCGGTGTTCGAATTATTTTACACATCAGATCATTTTTTTTTCTTTCCACGTATGAAGATTCGAACTTTCTCCGAACTAACATTCCATGTCGGTTGACATGGACATGTCAGATTTTTTTTAAAATCTGCGTTCTGTATCGACAAAGCAGAATATTCGAATAAGCAATCATTATGTTCTCCCTAGCCTATGACAGTTGGTTCACTAAAAGCTAGTTATGAAAATATCGAATCTCGATCACCAATCTCTGTATGGTCAGGCCCTTATGATGAGCGAAAACTTTTTTTTTATTTATCCATGAGTATTTGATGGATTGGCTAGCAATTAATCGTCACCCCGACTTATCCTTACGAGTATGGTGATGAAATGACTCCTTTCAGTCTTGTAGTCTGCAGGTTCAGGTACAACAATGTTGTTCTTTTGAAAAATATGTCACATCTTAACCCAACAGCAGTCATGTTTTTAGATCAGAATGTTGAATGTTTTGCAGGGGGAAAAAAAAATAAGAGTTTGCATTCCCATGTATCTGCTGACCTTGTTATTTTCGATAGTTGTTGCCATCTGTTTGGAAGGATTTGCCTCAGTACCTATGTTGACGTTTTTCTTTGGATATTGTTAAATGGTGATGCTTCAGCTTTTTTTCTCTTTGGTGACAATGAGAGTGAATGCTTGATGTTGGACGGTTAAGCTAGCAAGTAACTTCAAACTTCAGGAACGTAGACTGCAGATTAACAACATTGCATCACTTGAGTGCTGACCCTTGTGTATTCAACGTTTTACCACACTTTTCTGGGCATATGCACTTTTCGCTGATTGGGACCTATCCTTTGATATAAACCGCTGAGTATCTCCCCATTTCCATAAAGTCCTTACAGCATTGCATGCACCCTATTTTCTTGGTGTTCAATTACTTCATTATCATTAATTACTTTCATTATTGTTTCCCCGTGCTTGATATTTCCAGCATGTGTTTCTTTTCCATAGCCCATAGTTTCGTTAGTATCCACATTCTATGTTATAAAAGTTACTCGTTAGCTCGTGGTCAAATGAAGACGAAGGTGTTTCCATCGTTATATTTCTTTAGATGCAAAAGTCGAAGACGCAGTTTCGGGTAAATAAAATGTCCAATGCATTATTTTGACACGTTTCTTTTCGTTTTTCTTTGCAATCTCACGACCATAAAATATTGAAATAATTCAACACAGAAACTGAACATTTCGTTTATCCCAACTATTTTAAACAAAATGAGATTTTATATATATGTATATGCGTGTGTGTGTGTGTGTGTGTGTGTGCGCGCGCGCGCGTGTGTGCCTGTGTGCGTGCATTTGCGTTTGTGTCGTTGTGCAATGATCTGGAGTTTGCAACATCAGAATATTCCAGAATGCACCGATAACGTTATGTTGTACCGATTGAATAATAACACAGAGGTGATGTTTTTAATGTTATGGAAAAGTGTAAGCTTGACTCTATTTCAATATTTATTTCATGAACTGTTCTCGTCAGAAATATCTGAATAGACAAATCAGGTTCTCTCCTTGGCTGTGAGTCTTTGACAGACCACGAGTTTCGACGTTTATCTCTTCATATGCATTAATTTACTAGATTTGTTTATACAGTCATATTGTGTGTGGCTATGCATGATTTCCATTCAAATGTGCTGCTGGCTGAAGGACTTATGGATTTTAGCATCTGAGGGCATCACTGCTGACCTAAAGCTAGAGAGTCCGCATAAGGAAAACAGAATTTCTTCGGAAAGGGAAAATAGTGATCTTTATTTTTTGTTCATTGTTGTTTTAGAAAGCTGAACAATGGCTTGATATTCCGAAGTATACCTGTAACCGAATTCGAATCTGAAAAACTTTTTGGACTTCAGAACGTCTCCCCTGAGATTTATTTGAGCAATTTATAATTCGTTTTGATTGTCGCTCATAAGAAAACAAATATTTCACATTTCACTCATCAGAAAAAACAAAGTAAAATAGGTTGTAAAGATATCGGATCTCTAAAGCTTTTCATAACAGAGTGGTGTTGAGGCAAACATCAACCTGTACTGAAGGAACGTGGTAAATGCTCAGTCTATCATATTTTATTCTGAACCGTTAAGGCATTTAAACAAATTGCAGTCACAATTGTAGGCAGCAGTTTCACGCTGAGGCAACTAACTAGTAGCATGTATTGTTTTGCCACAAACAGAATACTGCCATCAAACCGAACATGCTTTCTGCGCATCGTGTAAACGGGTTACATGATATCTGAGGTTCTATGTCTGAAATGTGAGCAATGTTTTCTATATGTACAGCAGACTTACAAATCCTTTCAAAGCAAAGTTCACGTCTGATGTCGAAAGCAGACAAAGCATTGGTTGGCCGAAACGAGCCCGATTTTACAAAACGGAGAACAAAGAGCACAGCATTAGAACAGATTCTGCGATTGAAAAATTGTTTAGACAATAATCGGGGTCAAAATGCCTGACATGAATTTGAGCAAAGCTTGGTTACGTGTCATGTCTGTTTGCTGATGCATTCTCGATGTCTCTAACAATCAGAGGACACTTGCAGAGTGCAGAGTGCTTTCGCTTCCCATGAATGGTGCAGTTAGACTCTAATCATATGTGTTGTTCTTGCAAATATCTTCATGACTGCAAAATAAAATTATTCCTAATATGCCTTTGCCCAGCGATTGCTGTGTCATGTTTTCTCTCTGCCGAAACTCAAATGATATAAACGGTTTTCAAATGTTGATATCAGGCTTAACCTTAGGTTCCAGGGGGGAAAAAAAAACATGTTTGCCTGAGTTTGCCTAAATATACAATTCATTCCAAAAAGTATTGTTACTAAAATGTGCACAAAAGTGAAACTGATGAAAGACCAACGATCACAATGTGCACGAACAACTACGGTTATGCAAGAGATTCAATGGAAATCGTTTTAACTATTTTTGCTATCTTTAAACTTATTTTAGATCCCAGCAAAATTATTGAAGAAATGGGTAAGCAAAATATGTTTTAAAGTACCTCGTGATCAATTTTCTCACAACAGAAACATGAAAGCATTTATAAGAGAATAACAAGAGACAAGAGCATATAACTATTTGAGAACACTTTTCTCTTTGACTTTTTCAACATGGTGCTCGCAAAGCCTGAACAGAATACGAACTGCAGAAAAGAGAAATTTGGAGGGATTAACCTGAAAGGAGCGCGGCTTTTACGCACGTGTGTCAATGTTCTACATCCAGTCACTGGCCGACTGAATTTGTACAGTAGAATATCTGAATATAAAGTTAAAAGCCAAAATAAACCCTCCCCTATTCTTTCAACCTGAAAGACCAAGACATTGCGATTTATTTTCTGGGTGGTTTCCTCTTATTATGAAATTTCGAGAAATTTTGGGGAAATTATTCGGACCTTCACTGTTTCAGTAGTTCCGTTGAGTAATGTGAACATGTGCAACCTTAACCCATCTTCAGAAATACTGGTGCATCATTAAAATTGATTTGAGTTGGATCTTGTTCACTCAGAATGTGATGAGAAGTTGGAATATACACAAGAACATAAGAAATAGGAGCAGGAGTAGGCCATCTAGCCCTTCGAGCCTGCCCCGCCATTCAAGAAGATCATGGCTGATCTGTTGTGGCTCAGCTCCACCTTCCCGCCCTCTCTTCATAACCCTTAATCCCCTCTCTTATCAAGAACCCATCAACCCGCTTCTTAAAAATATTTAGCGAGGCAGCCTCCACCACTTCAACGGGCAGAGAATTCCAGAGATTCACCACCCTTTGAGTGAAGAAGTTCCTCCTGAACTCCGTTCTAAACCGTCTCCCCTTTAGATTGAGGCTGTGCCCCCTAGTCCTATGTCTTTTTTGAGCGGGAAGAGTCTCTCCACCTCTATCCTATCCATACCATTCATCATCTTATACGTCGCAATCAGATCTCCCCTCATTCTTCTAAACTCTAACGAGTACAAGCTTAGTTTATTCAGCCTCTCCTCATAGCCCAATCCCCTCAACTCCGATATCAGCCTAGTAAACCTCCTCTGCACTCCCTCCAGGGCCAAAATATCCTTGCGCAGGTGCGGCGCCCAAAACTGCACACAGTACTCCAGCTGCGGCCTCACCAATGCCCTATACAGCTGCAGCAAGACCTCCCTACTTTTATATTCAATCCCTCTCGCTATGAAGGCCAGCATCCCATTCGCCTTCCTGGCCACCTGCTGCACCTGCAAGCTGAGTTTTTGCGACTCATGCACAAGGACCCCGAGGTCCCTCTGCACCATCGCCTACTGCAGGTTTTCGCCACGTAAGTAATAGTCCTTCCTACCATTCTTCGTACCAAAGTGGACCACCTCACACTTGCCAACATTAAATTCCATTTGCCATTTCCTGGCCCATTCGTCCAGCCAATCTAGATCCTTCTGCAGACTCTCCACACCCTCCGCACAATTTGCCTTTCCCCCAATCTTGGTGTCATCAGCAAATTTCGACACCCTGCACTCGATTCCCTCCTCCAGATCATCTATATAAGTGGTAAATAGCTGAGGCCCCAGCACCGACCCCTGGGGCACCCCACTAGTCACCAACCGCCAATCCGAATAGCACCCATTGACCCCCACTCTCTGCCTCCTAAGTGACAACCAATCCTCTATCCACGCTAACACCCTACCCCCAACGATCAAGTGTTGCAGTGGAATCCAGAATCACTGGATGATAATTCCCTTAAGGAGTAAGTGATTTAAAATTGGGCATGAGTTTGATGAACTGACATGATAAAATGAAAAGTGGCAAAACTTCCGATATGTGTGGCGAATTGCTAGGTGAACAATTGGTTTATTTTCATGCATTTCTGTGAATTATGCTGTCTGATCCATTACTAGCAAGGGGTGAGTAGTTACTTCTAACACTGAGAATATATGGGCGAACGCAGGGCAAGACAAATTAATTCAGGGTTTTAGAGGAAATTGGTGGAGATGACTTTGTGAAAGACTCTCGTCTTCAGCAGATATTGGGTCAATTTACTTTCAGATGTTCAGAACATAGAAATCAAATCCAATAGATTGTAGGTACAATTCGTAAGCCGACGCACACCGTTGAATGCCTGTGAAATATAGTTTATCTCAGCTCCAGTTTGTTTTGCTTATTCTATTTCGCCAAAGAAGTAGAAGTTATAATCAAAATGCTATAGCTCTGGATTAATGGACATTTAATTGAATGGAACATAAATAGATACCCTAGAATGCAGAAAGAGGCCTATTGGCCCATTGAGTCTGCATCAACCACAATTCCACCCAGGCCCTACCCCATATCTACATACTAATCCCTCTAAACTACACATCTCAGAACACTAAAAGTCTTTTATTTAAGCATAGCCCATCAACTTAACTCACACATCGTTGGACTGTGGAAGGAAACCGGAGCACCAGGAAGAAACCCGCACAGCCATGAGGAGAACGTGCAAATTCCACACAGACAGTGAACCAGACAGGGAATCTAAACCAGTTGCCTGGAGCTCTGAAGCAACAGTGCTGATGCCTGTGCGACCGTGCCGCCCATGGCATGGAAATCCCAGACTTCCCTTTTCCAAACAGACTCATTTAGTTTGTGGGGTCGCAGATGTTTTTCCCCATTTCCCAATAACGAAGAATAGATGTATTGTTTTGCATAAAATTATCTGTTTCTGATATTAATTGAGTTAAATGCAACTGTGTAAGAGACTTCAATATCTCAATCAGGAAAACTCAGATGTAACAGTTTGTCTCATGTCATATTACTTAGAAGAGCAAGGCAACTGCATCACGTTCTTCAGGTCGAAAAAGTCATGCCCCACAGAAATAGCCAAAAAATAAAATTATGATGTTGGTTTATTATTGAACAGATCATTGTCATCTTCATCTATTGACTGTTCCTAATGCTAATGACGTGAACAAAAAAAACACATAAGCTGTCCTTAAGATCCCCGTTGTGGCATAGCTTGTTAAACAGCATTTTCGTCCTTGTAGAACTGTAAGGCCATCAGCCACTAATTTGCGTAGCGTGGTAGTGAGGATTGGGGCGGGGTGGGGGGGGGGGGGGGTGGTGGTGGTATGGGTGGGGGAAGGGAGGGGCATGGGTATTGTAAAGTTGTAGAAAGCATATGCCAGTAGGGATATTAGGGCTCTAATACTCCCTACTGGCATATGGTTTTACAACTTTTTTATTGCTGTTGTCAAACAAATAATTTTATGCAATATTTGTAACAGAAACAGAACATTTTAATGGATACGTTGAGATCGACGTGTTGAAAAATATTTCCATCAGTAACAACAAGAATTGCTTATATCCTCATGATATTAGCTGGAAAGCCAACTGACGCATTCAATTGAGCATTTCATCCGTAACGAAATGTCCGATTTGCTAAGTAGTGAAGGTCATTCCCGTTATCTTGCTCCGTGCGCATTACATAAAAATTGTTCAAACATCAAATTGTGGAGGTTTACAGAAGGGAAACAGGCCCTTCGGCCCAATTTGTTCATGCTGCTCCTTCCTTTAACTTCTATTGTAAGCTAGTGTCAATTGTCCGTATTTGGCCCACATCCGTCTGCACCCATCATGTCCAAGTAACTATCTAACTGTTCTTTTTAAGTGAAAATTGTACCCGCCAACTCTTCTAATTTCGAATTTCGGCAGCTTGTTCCAGACACTCACCACAGTCTATGTGAAAAAAAACACGCCACAATGGATCCTTTTGTATCTCTCCCATCTCACCTTAAACCTATACCACTAATTTTAAACTCCCCTACCTTTTGGAAACTATATTGACTAATTTGCTGATCTGTGTCCCATAATTCTATTGACTGCAATACAATCATCACAAAGCATTCTGCGCCCTAGAGAAAAAGTCCAGCTCTATTCAAACTCTCAAAACTCGATCCATCAAGCCCCGATAGCATCCTAGCAAATCTTTTCCGCAGTCTTTCTAGTTCAGTAATATCAATTCGATATTAGGGTGACCAGAACTGTATATCTTCAGAGTGTCAATCCGGCTCATAATATTGCTGTTTCTTCCAACTGGAAATGCAGTCCAGTGAATATCTCAAATGCATCCACCCGAAAGAAGTTAATTTTAAATCTTGCAGCACGACGAATTATTCTGTCTGGAGTCAAGGCTGAAAAGAAACACTAACTGAATACCTGGCATGGGAAATCGATTCCGACAGTAGACATCAACATTAAGTATTATTAACTACTCATGATTTGGGCCGGGCTCGAGCGAGTATAGTTTCATGATCGGCACATTCAAGGTGTTTAACGACGGAAGTGCATTACATGATGTCAACCTGTCTTCGAACTGCCGATCGTGTATTTTTCTTTGCTCTTCACTGTGCATCAGTAAAGTCAAACACAAATGTTAGCAGACGTGTATTGGAATTAAGTACAAACGAATGTGTTCTAAATATGGAAATTGATCTTGCAGGCATCCTGTAGATAATACATTTCACTCTTGTTTTTGTTTTGATATTTTTGATTCCTTTCTTCTGAGTTTTCTTCGCCTTATCAGCGTCTTCTTCTTCCTCCTCTTCTTCTTCTTCTTCTTCTTCTTCTTCTTCTTCTTCTTCTTCTTCTTCTTCTTCTTCTTCTTCTTCTTCTTCTTCTTCTTCTTCTTCTTCTTCTTCTTCTTCTTCTTCTTCTTCTTCTTCTTCTTCTTCTCCCTTCTATCTTTTTCTTCTTTTGTTAACAATCAAGTTTGTTATTCCTTACCTGATCTGTACTAATTATGTAGTTTGATCCTTCGTTGCAATTGCACGTTGTTATAAGTTTTATTTGATTGAAATAACTATCAGCAATCGTATTAAAGTCGTGAAAAAGAACTGTTTTGAAAAAAAGCGCAACGCTGCATGGATATGACCAATGTTAATAACCTTTATATCTATCCGCAGTGAAATCTCTCATTGAAAATGATGAAGGTAATTCACACTTACGCACAAAATTCATGGCTCTCTATTAAATATAAGGTTAATAACATACTCTTGAACATAATTTAGATTGCGAACCATAGAACACTACATTGAAGAAAGAGGCTATTCGTCCCATCAAGTCTGCACCCAACACAAACAATAGGGCCCACCCAGGCTCTAGCATCATGTCCCTACATATTATATCCATTAATCCCCCTAACCTACTCATCCTTGGACACTATGGAACAATTTCTTAGCAAGGGCAATCAAGCCAAACTACACATCTTTGGACTGTGGGAGGAAACTGGAGTACCCAGAGGAAACCCACGCAGACACGAGGAGAATATGCAAACTCCACCCAGACAGGAACCCGAGCGGGAAATCAAACCCAGGACCCAGGAGCTGTGAAGCAGCAGTGCCAACTACTGTGCCACCGTTCCAACCACAAGTATAGGTGATGAAGGCACAATTTCCATAATTTAGGTCATTAGCAGGTAAGCAAAGTATGAAGTGTTTTTTCAGAACATTACGTATTTTATTGGTGTATGTTATCAGGGCTTACATTTTCCAGGAAAATATAATGCTCGATGAATGCAATTTATTTGCATGTCAGTCATTGCCATTCAGTTAAGTATATGACTGTAATTCGGTAGAAGAATAATGCATTAATTATGATGTGTTCTCAGAAGCATGCCCCTGAACTTTTTTGTCGTTACGTATACTCACAAATGTGCAATTGCTGAACTTATGTGCATGACTAATGATGGAAATTGTGTTGATGAAATATAAACGCAAGAATAAATATGAAATCACTAAAATCAATGAGATAATTTCAGTGTTGGCCCAAAAGGTCAATGATATTCTATTAATCGATATACAAAACTATAAAATGCTGATTCTATTCCACCATTGCATAAATGCTATTTTATGTATTTACGTGAAATGTCAATATAGCAATACCATTTGAAATAGAAATAAGACAACCAAAAATAATAAGATATGCAATTTAGATTTTAGTGAGTTTTGATTGTTCATTAGTTCTATGCAAAATGTGGAAAGCATTATAGAAGCAGCAAGGGAATGATTTGAATTGAACCACTTATTTGTGAGTTCAAATTAGGCGGAAAAACTCCAATATCTGTGTTTGTATCTTAAAAAAAAAACAAGCTGCGAATTAACAGAGCTGCGCAGCACCAATCATGTTTGGCTGCATAAACGGATGTTTATTCAGTCCATTCGGAGAATAATATTTAGCAAATGCATAATGATATTAATTTCAAAACTAATAGGAGGAAGGCAGTTACTTAATATTAATCTCGCGTTTATCGTGTTCCAGCATATATTGACTGGAAGATTTTTGATGACACTTATAGATTCATTCAAAAAATGTTTGGCAGGTACTTGAAAATAAAATGGAGAGTCATGCTTTAAATCATGAATATGTTTGGCAACCCTCTCAAAACAAATTGCAGAACCAGGGTCAACAAATGTATATGTTGCTGTGTCCACACTGATTCGTTGATTAAGTAACAGATAAATTGTATAAAGTATCACATTTAATGAACAGTAAAGTCATTTGGTAAGATTGCGTCAAAGGCCCGACAGTCTCCTCCAAAATCGTGTTTCCACTAAGTTTCGAAAACAGTGTTGTGAAAATATTTTAATTAATGCACTGAGGGAGATATTTTTCCTTGCTGGGAAATTGCAAAACATCGCGTTAGCTGAACATTACGTATTTTTGATGCTATTGCAAATGCACGCAACCGGGTGGTGTTGTACTGGAATGCGAATTGCAATCCCTTTGTTTTCACAGCGACGAACTGTACCAATTGCTTAATTGTTTAAATGGAATACATTTTCACGATCTGATACTTGTACGCATGAAATTTCATTTCAGAAATTGGCAGTCTGAAAGCAGACCTGAAATATGCGGGTAAAATAAATCATTGAGCGAGATGATGTTTTCGTCATGCTTCACACATTATTTAATATATTTCAAGTTGAAGTGACTCAGGTTGTGATGGTGAAAGTCTCCTTTGGAGACTTTCTTTAATGACTAATCTGCCATTTTTTTTATTATTTAAGTGATGATTCATCCTGTTGAGTTTGATAAGAGTATCAATCGCACGAGATGAATTTCAAACGAGGTGTACCTGTCTATTTCAGTAAAACTGAGATACATTTCCCAATGCATTATCTGAACCTACAACAGCCGGGTATAAAAGCTGTATTACCAAAATTTTGGCGGAACATATCAGAGCAATGGTTTGTCTTCAGAAAACATTCTTTTCATTCACTGAATACAATGGATAATCATTATTTCATATTTCAATTCCTGGATTTCCGACCCTCACTTTAACCTCTTTAGTAAATGTCTGCTGCACCCTTCGTAATTGCTATGCCAGTAATCACACTTCACACCAAGCTCAAAGAAAAGTGCAAGCATGGATGCAATGTGTTTTTCGAGCATTGTCCCAAAATAATATGGTCGAATCTTGCCATATACTTCCAATGGATGACCGAGTTTTGAAAAAGAGGAGCACTATGTTGAAAGTTTGATAACAACACGGATGAATGATTGGCATGGGTGAATGTTTCTGATTTATTCTGTCAAACTGTTTCGTTAAGATTCATAGGAAAAGTGCAGGTCGTCTTTGTTCCTCTGGAATAGATGTGGAGTTGTTAGCCTTGAACTGGGATGGTTACAGTAAGAGCTGTCAGGACATTAGTTTAAAGTCCAGTAGATTTGTTTACAATCACAGCATTTGGAGTAACCTCTCCAACTAAAAATGTGTTCCCTGCATTTTTTTTTTATTTGTCCACAAGACTCTGCAATGGACGCCGTGTACCCTCCATTTATTTCCAATTGTAAACAGCAGATACAATTTTAATGCTGGTAAACGTTATTTCCCCCTTGGTGAAAATTTTATCTATGACTGTTAACAGCAAAACGCTGAATATTCATAAAATCATTAACAAAGTCATAATTTCCCCTTTGCCTCTCCCTCTGGCAAAATATCCCCGACATGAAATTGTTTTACTTAAGTTTGTTTACTCATGCCACAACTCGACTTACATTTACACAACAATGACGTTACTGTTAAAGTCCACTGGTCGCCGCACTGTGGCGTCTGTTCGACAACACTGAGGGAGTTTTTAGCATGGCCATTGCAGCTAACAAGCCGGTCTTTCTGTGGGAGCAGACCCGAAAATGTGCAGGAACTTACGCAAACATGGGGAGAATATGCAAACTCTGCACTGGCAGTGATCCAAGTCAGGAATCGAAATTGGGCACATGGCACTGTGAGACTGCGATCTCCTGCCAAAATGTCCCGTGAATTTGCAATAATTTCTGGTTGGTTGTATCTATTAATGTAACGTTTATCCTTTCATTCTAACAAAAAATAAACGTTTACTCTGCTCGGAAATAGCCCTGTGGACGTTGTTTTTTAGTTAACAACAACGTCTAACCTCATTTAATATTTTCTCCCGGACGCAATGAGAAATAGTGATGAATATTTTCAATTGTATTCTAATTTATAATTTAAAGTTTCTGCGTATGTTGCTGTCAGCTGATGTCAGGCCATGGCAAAAGTGCTTAACATTGACACAATGTTTGTAAACGTGTATCTTATATATATTTGTTTTCGTCATAAATCAAACATTGATTGTTAACGTTATTTGTCAGCAAGAAAAGGAAACTGTTCGGAAGTCTGTTGTTTACTCGATTTTTTTTCTAAGATTTCTCCTTGGAAAATGTGAAAATACAGTCCTTTACGAATATAACGACTTCTAGAAACATTTAAAGAACAAAGAACAACCCCACACGGGAAACAGGCCCATCGGCCCAACAAGCCCGCGCCGCCGCATCACCCTACACCTATTCTACCAGCGTGTCTACGAATAGAACCCCTGACTTAGCCAGATTCAGGGGAGAGTAGTGTCAATTTGGTAAAACCAATCAGCCTAAGAGCACATCTTTGTGGGAGGAAACCGGAGCGCCCGAAGGAAACCCACGCATCCACAGGGAGAATGCACAAATCCCACAGACACACGCCCAAATCCATGTACCTGCACAGCTAGCAGTGCTCGTGACCGAGCTGTTGCGGCGCCCGTCGACCGGTCCAGGATCAAGCACACACACCGACACGAAGTACTAGGCCACTCCCGGAACCTCCAAGAGTATTTATGTAAAACTGCCTATTTCCTGCACATGAGGGAGACATGACTAAGGAGTGTGTTTACCTGGCAATGCAGAAGATTCATAGACTACCTTTTGTTTTGTAAATTAAAACTCACTTGCCCAATGCGGCATGATGCAGCGTATATGTGAAAGCGTTAAATATTACTTGACGCCATATTGACGAAAGCACATTTTCAAGGTTAAAGAAAATAAAATGAACCGTGCCGTTGTGTGGGGACCTGTGTTCTTACGGAAACGAAAATTAGCTCAGGCGGCGTTCTGAAATAGCCATTCTCAACGGTATTGAAAACATCATTATTTTCCTTCAGAAGTAGAGTTACGTGCATGGAATGCAGGTAATCAAAGGCATTACATTAACGGAAAATTCGAAACGGAAGTTGTATGTATTATACATAATTACAATTTATGAACAAACAAATTCAATACATTTATACTTTGCGGTTGACGTGCAAGCTTTTATAATTAAGAGGCTCAATGTCTTTTGAAAATTGGAGACAACTCCAAATTCATTCACATTCCTCCAAACGTTACCTCTCCTGACAGCCATGCAACTGCGTTTCTTAGCCTCGTAAACAAGGCAGATGTTCCCTCCCAGGATCTTCTGGGTGGACAATATGAAAGTCTCAGACGACACGATGGCATACATTGCTCCTACTCCCTCTAATTAAAAGTGATAATTTATTTTGAAACGATTATGACTTATTCAGATTCGATGCGATGAGAAAGATGAACCGAGGATTGAAGATGCCATACCAACGCATAAACTGATCCTGATCAGTAAAATCACATTTTCCTTCCCTTAGATTATTGACAATTACGAAAATCTGAACTCTGGCCACGACATATGTACCCGAAGCAAACACATATTGAGACCAAATAGTCTTAATCTCCACACCTTTCTTATTTTTTCTTTCAAAAAGAATTGGAAAACTACGTGAAAGATGATGGTGCATATACAGATACAACCTGAGGTGTATAATATTAGAGTTGGACGTATATAAATTCGTTGGGCTCTCATTCACTACGGTCTGCCAGAGGACTTGTAGGAAACCAACATACCAATGTCTAAATCTACTTCCGATAGACTGATTCGCATACCAAAATATTAACCGTATTTTTTCTATCAAGCCCAGCAATCAAATACACAGGAAACATAAGTGAGAAACAATGGCCATGCCTTATGGAAAAGTTACAGCAATATTCCGTCGACTTCCTTTGAAAGTATCACTCATGATAACTTAGAGACAATATAGTACGAATGATGATCATTCAAAAAGTGAACAAAAATTGAAGCCATGTACCTTTTCGGTTTTTTTTGTCACATATATTACGAATGAAAGAAAAACAAAGAAATCTACAGCACAGGAACAGGGTCTTCTGTCCTTCAAGCCTGCACCGAACTTCCTTCCCGACTGAACCGAAACCTCTTATTCTTCCAGGGGTCATATATTTATATTTTCATCCTGTTTTACAATACAAGGTTAAAGTAAGCTGGTTTATTTGGAATCGTGAATTTTCGGAAATTTCTCTCCTTCATCGGGTGAAATTCGAATTGGTCAACAATACTGGTCTAGCCAGCGAGACCAGCCAGTCAAAATAAATTTAATCCATAAAATTAAATAAATAAAAAATGAATTTTAATCTGTTAGGATATTAGGTAGATCAGAGGGAAACGTAGGTTAAAAATAAAAGACAGACAAGTTGTATTGTTCCTTTGGCTGGCATCTCAATGCCATTCATATGTGGCCCATTGTACACCATCAAATTTCAAAGCTACACGATTCGAGGAAAGCCCATCTGCTGCAGAGACCGTGAGCTCGGAAATAGAATAATTCTATGCCTGATCAACAATCTCTCTAAACAATAAAATATTAGTACCTTTCCACAAAAGGATCCACCCCATCCCATCCCAACCCCGGCTCCAAATCTGACTCCTCATTCCTGATTGATTTTATTCGTGTTTATTTCTCGCTCGAAATAACAATGCAATTCCGAATAAAGAAACGATCAGAAAACGCTAAATTTGATTCACATCACGTACATTTAATGATTCGTGGTCAGGTCAATTTGCTAATTATGTAAGCTGTGATTCCAGGCTGAACAATTCGATACAACTGGGTCTTTTATTTTAAGACAATGATTCCAAAACACTTATGTTTTATTTCAGAACTCCAAGCCCTTCGCGAAAAATTGGGTAAGCAGGATATATCAATTTGCTTGTCAATCGGATTCATACTTTAGTTTCCAATATTTTTTTTTGAAGCAAAGAGAAGTATTCATAATTGAATCCGAAAATTTTGCAAGCAATTTTTCCTGCAAATTGTTAATGATGAGAGGTAACAGTAGTAAACTAAATTCTGCGACATGTCATACATGACCGAAATATATAGCGAATATAATTGCTCAGGTAGATTATCTACCTTTTCTTCGCTTTAGAAAAAAAGTATCTCGCTATCGCCATCATCTGGCAAGCGTAATTATGTTTAGTCATGTTTTGCACCTGTATCACTTATGTGATGTAACAATACAATCTGTTAAGAGTGAAATATACATTCTGTGCGACACCTTTAAGGATATAGTGTGCACAATTACAATAAATTGGATTGTAAAACATCAATGACAAAAGTGCATTTAATGGAAGGAAAGCACTAAGTGAAAAAAAGTTCGAAAAATTATGTTCTGCTTTGTAGCTTCTACGAGATTAATTGTCAAAATTAATTTCATTTATCTTTTAATAGAAATTCATGGCTACATTTGCATTCATCTCTATATTTATATCCATGTATACTTCTGCACGATAAAAGATCAATCGTCGTAATGGCAGGGAAAGCTAAAAAATGATTTAAAACTGCTCGGATGTGGGAACACTGGATCAAAATAAGCATTTTTTTTTTCATTTTGTCTTACGTGATGAATAGAAACCTTGACAAAGTATAGCATCACATGGTTTAAAGATACTTTTTTGAAGCAAAGACTGAAATCTTTTACAAACAGGTTAACTATCAATTTGTCCAGTAGAGAAGCCGGCTCCATGACTAATTTAGGTATAGTGAATGAGAAGGCATAATTTTCATTAATAGTGAGATAGTGGGTCAATACTAAGTGCCATACAATTCTGAACTGGATGACGGGTAATATAACACTTGTGAGTAACATTTTACACGTGTATGGGGTGGCAGTGAGAATTTAATTGTCTGCACATGGATGATTCGGAACTCCTGCAAGCAATGAGGACGTTTTATTTGAAGATGATTTGATAGTGTCACGAACAGCCTTACACTAACACTGCAATAAAGTTACTGTGAAACATTTAGATATTCACTTGCACTATTATCCAAGGCTATTGGTCAACTCGTGGAAAAAGGGGCAGAGTGGTACAGTCGTTCTTGACTAGCGTAGGCGTAATAGAATGGATGGGGTTGTTCTGTGATCTAATTTGCTTCGTAACTGTAATGAAATATTTAAAATTTGCCAAAGGAGGTATGGTGGAATTGAGTCTCGTTGGCTTAAATAATGAGCTGCAAATTCCAGAGCGTGTTCCAGAGCGACTTGGATTTTATGTAAACTCATTGAGAAGTTTTGGTGCCTAAGGTATCACAACTTCTAAGAAAGGAGGGGAAGAAATGCATTAGTTGTTGAATAACAACAAAATATTTATTAAGGAAGTCTTACAGTGCACTTGAGATATGTTCGGTTAGAATGCTGCAACTTTTTTCTCTCGCAGAAACGGAACCCTTTTTTCTAGTGCTGTAACAGTGTTTTGAGTTTGAAAGTATTAGGACAGATAGGGTGGAACAAACAGTTGGACCGGGCTGCATGACCAAAATGTATCGGACATGTTGCCATGGTAAACATGACAAAATACCAGTATAGTTAGTATGGGGTCATGAATTTGCAATTCTTAACTTTGCTTGGAGCGAATATTTTCCTCCACAGACACAAATCAGGGGAAGGATGATGTCTGGAGTGGCGGGAAGTGAAGACAGTCTGATTTGAATATGAAGGCTGTGAAAGGGAGTGGAACATCATCCCAATGCTAAAGAACCGCAAAGTAGCGTGCCTTAATGACTGCAGTCCGGTGGCACTGACATTCATCATTATGAAGTACTTAGAAATGCTCGTCCTGGCACGAATTTATTTTATTCTCCCGGACTGACTGGATCCACTACAGTTCGCCTACTGTTACAATGGGTCTTCAAGAGATGCCATTTCCCTGGCCCTGGAACTGAAATCTGGAACACCTCGATCACGAAGACAACTATGTCAGAATTCTATGTACATATGGTAGCTCAATCTCCATTATTCCCACAAAACTCATTTCCTAACTCCGTGACCAGGGCCTGGGCTCATTCCTCTGTGATTGAATCCGGATTTCCTTAACACACAGACCACAATCAATAAGGATAGTAGCAACACCTCCTCCACGATCATCCTCAGTAACCATGCAGAGGATTGATGTATTGTTAGCCCCATCCTATACTCCTTATACACCTATAATTGTGCAAGTAAGTTCCCCGTCAATTTGACTTGTGTAAGTTTGCCAACGACACCACACTAGTGGTTTGGATCTTAAACAACACGAGGCAGTGTACAGGTATGAAATAGATAATACGGTGATCTGGTGCAGCGACATTAATCCCTCCCTCAATGTCAGCACAACGAATGAGATTGTCATCGTATTCAGGAAAGGCAGAGGAGAACATGTCTCTGCCTACATCAATGGGCATCTTGCAGGAAAGGTCTAAAATTTCAAATGCTTAGGTGTCCAGATCACCAACAATCTTTCTTGGTCCCCTCATGCCGATAATACACTTAAAAAAAAACACCACTACTTCTAATTTCTCAGAAGAATAAATACATTTAGCGTGTCGCTACAACTCCTACTAACTTTTGCAGATGCAACATAGAAAACATTGTCTTAACACTTGAATCACAGCCTGATATGGCTCCTGCTCTCTCCAAGGGCATAAGAAATTTCAAATGCTATGAACTTCGCCCAATCCAGCATGAAAACCAGAATCCCTCTGATTCTGTCTACACTTCCTGCTGTCTCGGCAAAGCAGTCAGAGAAATTGCGCCCCCCCCATCCCTGCATCCTGGATATTCTCGCTCCCACATTCTTCCATCAGCAAATTATACAAAAGTCTGAAGTCACGAACCAAACGACTCAGTAACAGTTCCTTCCGTGCCTTTTGATTGGACCTGCCTTGCATTAAGCTGGTCTTTCTCCGCACCCTCGCTATGACTTTAACACCACATGAGATTCAATGGTATTGGGAGTTACAGGTAGTTCTACGGCCTGGTAGGTATGGATACGATCGGCACAACTTGTGGGCCGAAGAGCCTGTTTGTGCTGTAGTGTTCTATGTTCTATGTTCTAATCCCAGCATTTTTTTTACGTGAAAATAATTCCAACTATACTTATGAGGCTGGAAAACATCGCAGAGAACCTTTCATTTTAAATGGCAACAGATGCATCACCTTCAATACTTTGTAGCGGCACAAAATTTCTGTAGAATACAACGTATACAAAACGTACATGAGTGACACACCAAAGTGTCGGGAATGGGTTCCTAATTCTCGGCCGATGAGGTAGGCATATGGTAGAGCATAACATTCAGCTTGATTCAAACAATTTGAATTGAATGTGGTGTTATAAATCACGTAAAGGGAACACGAGGAATAAAAGAGCAGTCAGCAAAGTTGAACTGCAAAACGTGATTACAGGATGAATCAGCACAGACTCAGTATGAGTCATACAATGATAATCCAGAACTTCCATAATAGGCGCATCCCAATGTGTAATGAAATCAGAGCGGAGGACAAGAGTTATTTGTAACTATTTTTGAAGAATCCATTTAATAGTGAAAACAAAATATTGTAAATCACAGGGCGTAAAAGAATGTAGCGATAACCGAGGAATGACACAAATATTGAGATTTAAGGAGAAGCTAAAGTGCATGAAATGCGATCAACAACGAAATAGATAGTTGGTTAGAGCATATATAGACAAAAAAATTAAAAAGAAGAAAAAACAAAGTTAACATCGGTCCCTCAGGAATTACAGTTTCAGAAATGATTATGGAAAACAAAGCGATGGCAATTGAGTGAAACAGATATTAACATCCGTGTCCCCTACAGAGCATACAAGTAACAGGTCAAAAACAGTTGTAGATCAGGAATTGGAAGGGAGAAAGCAATCTTGCAGTGAGAATTTGCGATAAAACCTGCAGGCAGAGGATTACAAGTTCTGCACAGACTTCAATAATTCTGCAATTTCTGGATGATAAAAAATAAATAATAAAACAAAACTGATGGATTAGATTTAATTTTCCTTAATTACCTAGATTTTGCATAACATCACACGTTTCCAAACGTAACTCCTTATTTCAAAGACATTGGGAAGCATAACGCCGGATTTTACAGGCTGTTAAACGAACATGCAACATAGAAGATGTCAGTAGCGAAGATTATTGATGTAAATTCAGGACAACAGGAATAGCTTGAGGAAATCAGCAGAAGCAACGCCGTATTATTAAAATGAAAGCACTTTGATTCAGATTGTTAGAGACGATTGACAGAATGGAGAGTGCTCTTGATAAAAAGGAAGAGGGGGATACCATTGCACTCCTCCCAGAAGCATTATGATAAGATGTTCATCAGAACTAACTGTGGGAAACGCAAGTTGACTGCATAAGACGCGACATATTTCATGGATTCAGGACCCACCAGCTCACAAAACACATTGAGTTCGTATCAATGTTTATTATTTCGTAAAGTAAGGATATGACGAGTGATGGGCAATTAGGATCAGTTTAGAGGCCAAGGCATTTTACGTGGTATTTCGATGTTTCAATAAAGGATATGAATGTGTGACTGCCAAATCTAGTGACGATACATTGATAGATAGGAATGTAAATTTTGAAACACGCATAACGCGACAACAGAGGGGCATGCCTTCTTGAAATGAATGAACAACGATCTCTGAATTCGAGGAAGACGTGAACAAAGATGAAACTGTCCTTGTGGGCAGGAAGAGTAAAGATAAATTATTCCCTCAATTGTCGGAAATTACAAACTTCTGGCAGTTGCTGGTGTTTTGGTTAATCGCAAATACTTAGTCTACATAGAACATAGAACATTACAGCACAAACAGGCCCTTCGGCCCTGAAGGCTGCCCAACATTTGTTGGGAAAGAAACAGTGTTCATTTTCAGGTCAATAATCTTTCATTAAAACAGAAATTGCCTAACCTGATGAATCTTTATTTTTGTCCCTTTTTTTGCTAGATGTCCTAATCCATTATTGTTTGAGTATTATTATCAACTTATGTGTAAGCATCTAATGACCACAGTATACTGATTAACAGTTTAAAATGTGTGCAAGGATATTTTGGCCCTGGAGGGAGTGCTGAGGAGGTTTACTAGGCTGATACCGGAGTTGAGGGGATTGAGCTATGAGGAGAGGCTGAATAAACTAGGCTTGTACTCGTTAGAGTTTAGAAGAATGAGGGGAGATCTCATTGAGACGTATAAGATGATGAATGGGATGGATAGGATAGAGGTGGAGAGACTCTTCCCGCTCAAAAAGGACAGTAGGACTAGGGGGCACAGCCTCAAGATAAAGGGGAGGCGGTTTAGAACGGAATTGAGGAGGAACTTCTTCACTCAAAGGGTGGTGAATCTCTGGAATTCTCTGCCCGTTGAAGTGGTGGAGGCTGCCTCGCTAAATATTTTTAAGAAGCGGGTTGATGGGTTCTTGATAAGAGAGGGGATTAAGGGTTATGGGGAGAGGGCAGGAAGGTGGAACTGAGCCACGACAGATCGGCCATGATCTTATTGAATGGCGGGGCAGGCTCGAAGGGCTAGATGGCCTACTCCTGCTCCTATTTCTTATGTTCTTATGTTCTTATGTTGCGCCGATCGCATCAACCCCACCAATCTATAGACTTATCTATAACCCCCAATCCCATTAAACCCCATATACTCATCCAGAAGTCTTTTAAAAGACCCCAGCGAGTTCGCCTCCACCACCGACGACGGCAGCCGATTCCATTCACTCACCACCCTCTGAGTGAAAAACTTACCCCTAACATCACCTCTGTACTTCCCTCCCCGCACCTTAAATCTGTGTCCTCTCGTAGCGACCATTTCAACCCGGGGAAATAGCCTCTGAGAGTCCACCCTATCTATTCCTCTCAACATTTTATAAACTTCTATCAGGTCGCCTCTCAACCTTCGCCTCTACATGTGCAGCCAATGATTAGAATACTTAACATATTGTTACCCTAAGGGAATAAGACACGTGACAGATAATGCTTCAAGCAAATCAGTCATTAGTGAGATCGCAATGTCATCATCTCATCGATGGAAAGGTGTATCTGTGTAAGAATCAATAGACAATGTTTACTGGTATAATGCCAGGAAAGAATGTACTGCCTTTTGAAGAAATGTTGGAGAGATTGTATTTGCATGCATCTTAATTTTGCAAATGTGAACATAATTTGATTGAAACATTTAAAATCCTAATGTGCATCATATGGCTGATATGGGCCTGATGCCATGTTTGGAAAAAACGAAACTAGTGATTACTACTGTTAACTAAGATGTAACTGATGTTTTTAATCTATCATAGCGCCATAAATCTATTGAACACTGTTGCACAAGATGCAGTGCAAGTAAAACCTCTGAGTAATTTAAGGCTGAGGTGGCTCAATTACTGATTGACAGGTTGTTGAAAGGTTATCTGGGTAGTCACTAATGTAGGCTATGTTACAAATTAATGACTAGTGGAGGACGCTATTGGAACAGAATCGCGTTTGCCATGTTCGCCATTTCTGCTGTCTAACATGACAAGGCAATAGTTCCATGGAAATCGATCACTGGAAGAATGATCTCCAAGCAATCTAACATCCTATAGTGGAGCTTTATTGCCATTCCATTTGGGCAACGGGGGGTGGGGGGCGGGTAGTAATCCGGGAAATAACTGCCCAACAGAACATACGCAAATCAGGATGGGGACTCCCCATTACTTTCTAAATATGAATGCACCGTAAGTGTTGAAATTAACTGAAATTCCGCGAAATTCACTGTTCATAATAGAACGAAATGGATATAGATTATGGATCTTTCAATTAAGAACATTTAAACCAATTAATTTAGAAATAATAGATTTTACACGTGGATCATATCGACATTGATTGTGAAAAATATGATAACAGAATTTTGCAAAATTGTCCCCTGATTTGCACTGCTGCCTCACCATGCTACAGGCCAGAATACAATTCCAGCCTTGGGTCGCGGTTTGTGTGAACTTTGTACATTCTCCCGCTGTTTGTGCAGGTTTCTTCCAGGAGTCCATGTTTTGTCATTTCCTCCCACAGTCCAAAGATGCGCAGGTTAGGTGGATTGGCCAAACTAAATTCTCTCTTAGAGTCCAAATTTGTGTAGGGCTGGGGAGTCAGTGGGGAAATTGTGTGGGGTAATGGGGATAGTACCTTTGGGCAGGTGCTCTGTTAAAGAGTCAGTTTATTAACAATGATCCGAATGACCTCCTTCTGCTCCGCAGGGATTCAATGAATGGATTGGAACAGTTTATCTTGTGCTCAAAAAAAGCGTGGCGAAACTGAAAATAAAAATACGTTTAAGATAGTCAAAGAACCAAATACATGAACCAATACATGTGGCATCAATTGATTTTCATGTTTTCAAGTAAGGCACCAGCATTCGGATGGAAAGTACAATTAATTCAGCAACAATTAATTTTAGAATGAAATGATAACTAATCAATGAAGAGGAAACAACTAACCAGAATCAGTGATTTAACGCATGATAACATATTGTTTAGTGGGGAACAATCAGGGTAATTTCTGAAACCCAACCTATTCACAAGTTTCAACAATGGCTCCATCTTATCTCTTTCCAAACTTGTTAAACATATCCAATTCGGTGGAAACGTGAGTCATGAGAGTGTGCAAGAACAATTCATGGAGAGTTTTAAAATTTCGGAAAGGGTATAATATCATTATGCATCACATAATGTGAATGTATGCGAAAAATAAACAGATTAGTAATTACATTATGTAATAATTGATAAGGGATTGAGAAGTTGTGACATGCGAAACAAGATGTCTGTAATGGTTTTCAGGTCATTAAAACTTGTGCACCATTGCACCACATTACTACAAACGCAATCCGATATTCAGCTTTCAATTGCAAATCTGATCAGAAGTAATAATGTTCTGTTGCATGTCTACTGAACCGCGTTGAAATGCGTATTTTATCGCCATGCGTAAGTTTACCCTCCTTAATAATGGAAACAAAAAATATGCCTGCAGTAAGAAGAAGGAATAATGAATTGTGCCGTTGACGGTAACTAACATGCAGAATTTTGTGAATGTTGGCATCGGTATTGACTTTTTTCTTCAAATGAGATGTTAACAAGCTGAAGCATGCAACGTTCATGTCGGATTCTGCAGTGCAGCAGTTGAAACGAGATTTCCTTCCTTTTGGACGGACTGAAGGTCCACAGTCTTACTATATAAGGTGCGTCCATGACGACTCAGAGAAACTCATTCCATATCTTGTTCAATCATTGCAATTTTCTCAATAGGAGAGCTCAAGTCACACGTACACTTTTAGATAGCAAGAATATCGTGGAATATTGAAGGAGGTGGAAAAATGATCGATGTGGATGACCAGTCTCAATCTAGGTGAATGGCGGAGTATAATCTTATTAAATCAACCTAATGTTCGAATTCACACTGTCACTTCACAAAAGAAAATAAGCCTTTCAATAATGTGGAAAAAAAGGACTGGTCATTAATAAAGCACCATAGGCAAGAATTGTAGTTTTTTTGTGAGATTGCAATTCCTATGATTTAGTTGCTTTGTTTTAATTTTGAAGCAATAATGTAATCTTTACTGAAAATCAGGACGTTGCCAGGATTTTGGAATGTTTGCATTATTTTATTTCCAATCTTCGTTAATAAATTAACCGAAATAGCAATTAGGAAAACATGCAGTGCTGAGAATGATATATAGGTAAAGTATGAAAGAAAACAATCAAGATTTGGATTCGGCAAGACAGCACTTCGAAGATGTCAAGATAAACTTAGCAGAACAACGGCATTGTTTCTGGTTCTACATCTTTTGGATAAGTAGCTACTCATAAGGATCAGATTTTATTTTTCCTTTGATTTCATTGCCCACAACCAGTTAACAAAATTTGGCCTTTTCCTGATTATTTGCATGCAAATACACAAAAATATCTTTGTTGTAACCAGGGATTCTATACATCCATGCATGTTTTGTTGATTTGTATTTCACTAATGCTCAAATGTCCCGTTAGCGAACAGTTTTTTTGTAATTTCTGATTACTTTCAGATTTCCTTAAACAGATGCCAGATGATGTTGCTGTTATTTCCTTTTTCTTTTTCATCTTCTGTACTTTTGTCTTTGTCTCCCTTCTCCCCCTCCACCTCCTCCTCCTCCTCCTCCTCCTTCTTCTTTTTCTTTGTCTTCTTCTTCTTTGTCTTCTTTTTTCACGATTTCTTTTTGGTACGTCATTTTTTGCAGGCACATCACTGCTGGCAAAGGAAAATGGTAAGCTACAAATATGCTACGTTGAAGCAATAGTGCTAGTTGGATAGGCATGGTGATATCATGGTATGTTTTCAGATGTATGTAATCCATTTTTCTCAACAAGTGAAAGCTCATTTTGACGCTTGGGGAACATTTGCCGCAGCTGAAATATTGATGATCATGTTGAGAATTATGGTGATCTATCGGTAACACTGCTACAAACTCGAAGTGGAAATGCTCAGGAGTTTCCAATTTCTAGGTGTGCAGTTCACCAACAACCTGACTTGATTCTTCCATGCCGATGCTATAGACAACAAAGGCCATGGATAAGGTTATTGAACATGCTCACTACGATACTCGCCAACGTTTATAGGTGCACCAAAAATAAAATCTTTTTCTGAGTCTATCATTGCTCGGTATGGCTCATGCTCTGCCCGAGACGGCAGAAGACTACAATGGGTCGTGAAAGAAGCACGGCTTATCACCAATACTAGCTTACAATCCATTAACTCCTTGGAAATGCAGCCACCAGAATCAATGACCCCGAACCTCCCGGACATACTCTACTCCACTGTCTTCTTTTGAGGAAAACTATAAAAATATATTTCTTTTAAAAAGTCTGAGGTCACAAACCTATCGATCAACAACATTTTCCCTGCTTTCATCGGACGTCCGAATGGACCGACCTTTTATTAAGTTGATCTTTCTCTACACCCTAACTAAGACTGTAACATTACAATCTGCTGCCTTTCCTTTCCTTCGTTATGGACGGCCTGATTTGTCCGTATAGCACACAAGAAACAATACATTTCATTTTATACTAATTTATGTGACAATATATTTTAAATCAATTCAAATCTCAATATTTTATGTGATGATTGTGGAGGACGTGAAAGATGTGTTGTGGATGAAAGCAAACATGGACCTTGAGATGTGTTCTCACTAATCCAAACGTTTTTGCATACAATATTAATGCTAAAAATGTATTAGTCTGTTTATAACGTGTAGATTTTGTGTCTCTCCCTCAATATGCAAAATTTGCCATTTACAACTGTAATGACAAAAATGTGAGACTTTGACAGTGTGCACCCCAACGGATGATCGATTGTGAAATCCTGGAGTATATTCTGCATTTGTTGGATGTTGTATTCGCAACCCAGGATCTTCAAAACTTTGAATTCAATCGCACAGGGAACTGTTCTCAATTATAAATTAAAAGTCTTTACTGCAGTACTGAATGCGTTCTTGTCAAGTTTGTGAATGAGCAAAAGAGATGGGAATGTAAGTGGTGACAATAGAACATAAGAACAGAAGAAATAGGAGCAGGAGTAGGCCATATAGCACTTCGAGCCTGCCCCGCCATTCAATAAGATCATGGCTGATCTGTCGTGGCTCAGTTCCACCTTCCCGCCCTTTCCCCATAAACCTTAATCCCCTCTCTTATCAAGAACCCATCAACCCGCGTCTTAAAAATATTTAGCGAGGCAGCCTCCACCACTTCAACGGGCAGAGAATTCCAGAGATTCGCCACCCTTTGAGTGAAGACGTTCCTCCTCAACTCTGTTCTAAACCGCCTGACCTTTATCTTGAGGCTGTCCTACTGTCCTACTGTCTTGTTTGAGCGGGAAGAGTCTCTCCACCTGTATCCCATTCATCATCTTATACGTCTCAGTGAGATCTCCGCTCATTCTTCTAAACTCTAACGAGTACAAGCCTAGTTTATTCAGCCTCTCCTCATAGCTCAATCCCCTCAACTCCGGTGTAAGCCTAGTAAACCTCCTCTGCACTCCCTCCAGTGCCAACATATCCTTGCGCAGTTGCGGCGCCCAAAACTGCACACAGTACTCCAGCTGCAGTCTCACCAATGCCCTATCCAGCTGCAGCAAAACCTCCCTACTTTTATATTCAATCCCCCTCGCTATGAAGGCCAGCATCCCATTCGCCTTCTTGACCACCTGCTGCACCTGCAAGCCGGGTTTTTGCGACTCATGCACAAGGATCCCGAGGTCCCTCTGCACCGTCGCCTGCTGCAGTTTTTCGCCACGTAAGTAATAGTCCTTCTTACCAAAGTGTGAGGAAAACCTCACACTTGCCACACTTGTAAATTCCATTTGCCATTTCCTGGCCCATTCGCCCAGCCTATCTAGATCCTTCTGCAGACTCTCCACAACCTCCGCACAATTTGCCTTTCCCCCAATCTTGGTGTCATCAGCAAACTTGGACACCCTGCACTCGGTTCCATCCTCCAGATCATCTATATAAATGATAAATAGCTGAGGCCCCAGCACCGACCCCTGGGGCACCCCACTAGTCACCAACCGCCAACCCGAATATCACCCATTGACCCCCACTCTCTGCCTCCTATTTGACAAACAATCCTCTATCCACGCCAAAACACTACCCCCAACTCCATGTCCCCTGACCTTCTGCAATAACCTCTTGTGAGGTACCTTGTCAAACGCCTTCTGAAAATCCAGAAAGACCACATCCACCGGCTCTCCTCTATCCACTGCCCGAGACACATCCTCATAGAACTCCAGTAAATTTGTCAGACACGACTTCCCTTTAATGAAACCGTGTTGCGTCCGCCCTATCAAGCAATTCCCTTCAAGATGCCTCGCAATTTCCTCCTTAATGACGGATTCTAACATTTTACCTACCACAGACGTTAAACTAACAGGCCTATAATTCCCCGCCTTTTGCCTGGCACCCTTCTTAAACAACGGCGTAACATTAGCCGTTTTCCAATCTTCCGGCACTTCCCCGGAATCCAGCGACGTCTGGAAAATAACTACCAAGGCATCCACTATAACCTCCGCCATTGCTTTCAGAACCCTCGGATGCATTCCATAACAGAAACATTCCAAATTTGGAAATAAGCAGATTACTTGAATGCGCAGTAATATGACAGATGGAATAAGGTTCTCGGAAATGCAAGGTTCTGCATGTTTGTCGGGATACAAAGAAGTTCAAGATTGGCTATTTGTACAAAGATTGCCGAAAACTGCAGCACTGAAGGATTTGTATCCTTGCAAATTAAACACAAAAGCTCGTAATAAATTTGAGCAGATAATTTTAAAGGCCAATGGAATGCTTGTTTTTATTTCAAAGAGAATGGTGTAGAAAAATGGCATTTCTAATGTTGCAAAATAAACTGTTTGGAACACCCTTGAAATACTGTGAAAATTTTTATCTCAACTAAGAATACATAATATGCAACGTCAGTACATGCAGTTCAGTGAACGTCCAGCTAAATGAATTCGCTTATAGAAGGATTTTCTTTTGAGGGCCAATTGAATCATCATGGCAGCACAGAGGTTATCTCTGTTGCTGTGCGGACACATGGAGTTGGGCCTGTGTCCGTGGGAGTTTGTGCGTTCTCCCCGTGGTTGCGTGGGTTTCCTCCGGGTGCTCCGGTTTCCTCCCACATCCCAAAAATGTGCTTTTAGGCTGATTGATTGGGTAACAAATTGTCCCTATATTGGACCTCCCTGATCCTCACACAGTAGGCATAGACTAGAGTCATGAATAGGTCACTGACCATGAGACGGCGGCGCGGGCTCGTTGGGCCGAAGGGCCTGTTTCCCGTGCTATTTTGTTCTTTGTTCTTTGAATAGATTTTCGTTGAAGGAATTGGAGGTCATACGCTTGTGAGGCAATCGTCTTGAGCCAACAAGCATTAGCAGGACGCATTACAGCATAAATGATGGAAGGGCAGCTCGCCATTTGAACATGTGAAAGACGAGAACGTATACCTTCAGTGCAAGAACTTTTAATTTTAGACAGAGATGAGGAAAATGTTCTTTTTCTACAGAGTTAAACTGGTGAATTCGTCACCACCGAGCATTGCAGAGGTGAGGGCGTTAAATAGTCTCGATATTTCGAGAACAGTTTTAATGATTAAAAATAGAGAGAGAGAGACTGCGATGAAGTGGAAAAGTTGAGTTAAGCATTATGTTATCAGAACACAGTTCAGCACACTGATCAGGTCATTATGTGAAATGTCACGATGACATTTAATTGCGGAGAAGATTCAAAGGGCCACATCTTCAAATTCCACTGTCTTGCCTCTTGGCTATAGTAAAAAAAAGATCTCGGTTCGTCCATATTTTATGCTATATACACCATACGGGGGAGGCTCATGTAGACATCTGCATCATCTCATTAAAACTGCATGGACAGACATAAGATTTGTAGCAAGCTTTGGAGCATGCCAGCCATGGACTCCTCAATAATTAATGAACATCCAGACTTCTAACCTGATAATCGATAACCGTTTTGCAGGAAGTATCTGATCACGTTAATGTCTAAGACATCTCCGTGAGGATTTCTTGTGTTGACTTCTTGGAACATATTATTCTTCTCCCACAACTTCAAGCATCCTCACTTGTGCTAGATCCGGCTCTGGTCACATATTCACCGACTGAGTTCGATTGGGGCCGTTCTTGCTTGCGTCCAAAATGCTATACAACATAAAATATTGTATTGATAATAAAATCAGAAACCCTCAGCTTCATGTAAGGAGCTCATCCTGCTTGTGTGTGCCTGCAGAAAGGCTGTGATTAGATCAGTGTCTGGCGAAACAGACAGAATACAGCCGAATGAGTGAATGATTGTGTTAATTTGAAGCTAAATAATATATCACGGAGCTGTCACATGCTATTTAACGCCTTGGATTGGAGTGAACAGATTTCAAAGAAAAGACGAGTGGGAAAATGGAAAAGTAATGTGGCCCGTCCATTTGGACCTGTTGGGTTTTAATATAATGTTATGAGACTTCTTACACTGCTAGCCCTCTGGACAGCGAGATCTACTGCCAACGCTGATGATCTCATAAAATCATAGTGGATCTGATAAAGAACTTCAAATTTCAAAATGTAGATGTTGTTTTCCAGAGATTCGAAAGTTGAGAGAAGTTTCAGGAAACAAACGTAAGGAACATGTCAGTGGTATTTTATCGAGCGTACATTTCACAAGTTGATGCGTATGGGTTTGAGTGAAGCGGCGTCATGAGTTTATTTTTCACCAAAATGTAGGTCTTTTGCGATTATGATTTGTTGGTTTAAGAACCGGAAGCGCATCACAATCGTGCCGAATTTAGCAGCTCTTTGCTTGGACTTTGTGAAAATAAGGAATGCCCCTTTCCCATTTCAAAGCTACTGGGGGCTATATTGCAAGAGTGCCACTATATTTAAACAGTGCATCCATTGAAATGCATCCCTGCATTGTGCCAACAATTGTACTTGAGTCATCTTTGGCAACCACGGCCCTTTTCCATGTGGAAGCTAAAATATGACATTACTGTTACAACATGCTCCTTAACTAATATTGTAATATAATTAATTCACGGATCAACTAATTAAAATGTCTGATTGTCATTCATGATGCATTAGCTCGAAAGTATCCGTTCGCCTAACGGCGAACATTATTTTGTGATTAATTTGTGGCAGATCCTCGAACAGCTATAATAAGTCGATTGATCATGAAGAAAAAGGAAGCCTCTAATATTAGCTACAAAGAACAATTCACAACTGCAAAATTCCGCAAAGATTGTCTGAGTTAAAGCATACTTGGGACATAAAAATGACAACTAAATCTTGGCTGGAAATTCTGTTTGCTTTGCTATTGATATAATCTTTAGAATGCAGGCTACGGATTCAGTGGCTCTACAAATAGTTGTCGTCAATATTTCGTCCATTTCCTAACAAATCAGATATTCTCGAAAGTTGCTGGAGGCGCCTCATAGTCAAGCTCTAAAAATGGCACGTTAAAACATTCTCACTCTCCTCCCCTGATAGTCTCGTTGTCAAGGCAATAGCTCCCTGATCCCATTATGTGGCAAAAACTATATTGAAATTGTGGGCAAAATTTCACATACCAAATGGCAGTATGGTTCGTCACTGAATACATATCAATAAAACATTTCACCCAACTTTAATTGTTACATATTCACTCTGATTAATTTCCAAATTTGTTCGTAAAAGATAATATGTTCAAGAAATTCGAAAATATCTTTTTCTTCCCTCAAATATTACATCATTCTGCCTTAACAAGACTACCTAATTAATTGAAAAAAAAAGTATGTGTTGATGGCGACTATAATGAAGAAGAACGAAGTTCTTGCAATACTGGAAAAGCACGGTCGCGGTTGGTGAAGTGGGATTTGGGTTGAAGGCCACATTATGTCAGGAATGTTCGTTATATAGAAGGGGTAACTGGTTTGAATTGTTTCTGCAGAAATATACTACTACATTTCAATCAAAGCAATTCAAAGTTTGCAATTCAATTTTGTTGAGGGACTGAGCAAATTCAGAATGAACATTACTCCGACAGGAGATTAGATTATAACTTGAAAAAAACAAGTCAATATGCATATTTATGAGAAGAAGGGTGAACATTGTTTGCCGTTGAAATACTTGTTCAATCATGGCGCGAGAAATGGCTTCCTTCTGCGTTCTGCCGATTCTGCATTATTTTTTGCATTTTATGTGATAACGGTTTCCAAACGCTGAACATTTCCACGAATGTATGGTGCACTTATACGTTTGAACAACTTATTCGGTGTCCAACCAGGATTGGTAGACTTTTCCAAGATCGCCTTCTGGCATATTTAGTATCTGATTTTTGCATTTTTGCCCAGAAGTTCAATATGTCACGTTGCGTTTGTCTACGCAGGACTAAAGGAAATGAAGAACACTCTCAAAGAAAAGGGTATGCTAAGCTAAGGCGCGGTTCAAGTTATGGCGCAAAATGATATCTTATGCTCAAAGAAGTTGACAATTAAGGATCCACGACTTCACGCCGTTTATAATTGAATTCATCGGTCTAACTATCCGACTGAACTAAGTAAACGGATGATCAAACAAAACAAACCAGTTATTTTCCTGACTGTTGAGATAAAACTATCTTTCTCTTTTAGGAACAGAAAGAAAAACAGCGATCTGAGTTTCATACCGCTATTAGAACATATGGGCGTGCAACGCCTCAACTCTTCATTCCTTCACCTCTTAGCGTCATACTTGCGGAAAGATGCAACAACAAGAGGCAAATTGTACACTCAATGAAGAAAAATTATGCCAATGATCAAGAATGTTATTTATTGAGTAAGACGAGATTTTTTTTTTGGGGTGGGGGGTGGGTGGGGGGACGGTGGCTTTGTGCTCTGTACATTTCTTTTCTCAGAGACTGGTAGGGGGATTGACCTTTTCAAACTCGGGGATGTGAGGATAGAATAAATGGAGGAAACACAGAGCCACTGCTGATAGAAAATGGCAACAAATGACAAATATTATCTGTAAGAGACTGAACAAGTCATGAACATTTGAGGCTTGAGAAGCAACAGTTTTGTTTTAGGAACTTCAAAATGTTTTGCTCGGAAATAAGGCTTCATAAAGCTGTTCAAGAGTAAATCGAATTACTGTTTGAAAAAATTTAAGAGACAGACATAATGACAAAAGGCGATGTTTTGCTACCATTGAAATCTTTTTCAGACTTAGCGGGGAAAAACAATGCCTCCTTCTGTGTTGAGCATTTTGTGTTTTATTTCTGTGATAATATTTTCCAACTGTTAAGCATCGCTATGACGTCATGATTCAGTCATACGTTTCAACAAACGATCCAGTGTCCAATTTGGATTGGAAGTCAGTGCAATGTCGCCTTCTGACACATGCGCATTATGAATGTGACTTGTGTGTTTTGCACAAAATTTCAACCTGTCGCTTTGCGTTTCTCTGCACAGAAATAAAAGAAGTGAACGACGCGCTCAGAGAAAGCAGTCGTCCAAGCCAAGAAGCGCTTCAAGCAACGGCTCAAAATGACATTTTCTATTATACCTATATAGGTTCACAATTAGGAAAATGATACGATATGTGAATTTAACCAATTGAATAAAAAAAACTCATCAGCGTGCACTATCATACTGAAGTAAATTCTTAAACCAATCAAAACCATTTTTCCACGGGCAGATGAGAAAAGCCTTAATTTGTCTTTTCGAAACATAAATGAAAGCAGGGAACTGAGTTTCAAGTAGCTGATACAAAATGTAATGTCACCTCTTCAATTGCGCAATTAATTCAGTTCTGAGCGTCATGCATTCGGAAAGACATGCAGGAAAGAGGCAGAGTGTGCATTGGATTAAATAGGATTATGCCAAAAATCAAGAAAGATAATTTCGAGTTAGATTAGATTTGTGGGGCACTATACAGCTTTTTTTCCTGATGAAGGCGCGGGGCATTGAGTTATTCAAACTCATAGCAAGGGAGGAGAGAATAAAAAGAAGAAACATACAGCCACTGCTGATACAAAACGAGAACGAAAATGTCAGATATTGATTGTGATATACAGAACAACACATATGAAATTGACGTTTGAGAAGCAATCACTTTTGTTTTAGAACTTCAACGTTATCTGTCGCGGAGTCAGGCACGTTAAAACTATCCCAGACGAAGTTGAATTCATATTTGAAAACACAAAGCTGCAGATGACAAAGTACTTTCTATTGTTCAAATGCTTTTCCCAAACTTCGTGCGATGAATGACCCGCTTCTTTGCTCCGCTTATTCCGTTGTACTTGAGTTTCTGTGATAACGTTTTTGAAACGTTAAACATCTCCACGAATATTGGTTTCAGTAAACTTTTGAATAATACCCAAACAAAATTGGAAGGCGGGCCCATGTCACCTTCCGGCGCATTTAGAATGTGAACTGCGTGTTTTACACAAATTTACACAATGTAACATTACTTTTCTCGAAGCAGGACTAAGCGAACAGGAAAACGCTCTCAAAGAAAGTGGTATGTCAAGCCAACCAGCGCTTCAAACAACGGCTCGAAATGATATTTTGTTTTGTGCGCGCAAAAGTTTACAATTAAGAATCCAGTGTGATACGTCAATTCTAACATTTTATAATTTAAATCGTCAGCGTGTCTATTATACTGAACTAAATAAAATGAATTATTGAATCAAACTAAACAGTTTTTTTTTTCTCTAGCGATGAGACTCGCCTACCACCTTCGAAAACCAAAAAAAAAAGAACATGTTGGGAATTCTTAAGAGTCATGGTAGCAAGGGAAGGAACTGAAGTTTCCTTTCCAAATGACGCTTTGCCAATACTCTTTGAGAAAGGATCACCTGAAGTCGAAATGTCAACTCCTTTCTCCCGTTTTAGATGTTGTTGAACCTGCTGAGATCTTCCAGCATTTTCTCCATTGTTTTCAGATTCCAACATCCGCAGTAATTTGCTTTTATTTAAACTTCCTCCTTTCTGAACAGACACACACACACACAAACAGCAAACTGAGCTTCAATTAGCTGATGCAAAATTTCACGTGCACCTGTTCAACTGTACGAATACTTCAGCTGTGAGCGCCATGCTTTCGAAAAATGTGATGACAAGAGGCAGAGCGTTGTATGGATTAAGCAATAATAATGCCAAAGATCAGAAGCAACAGTTTCGAGTCAAATTGTGTTTGTTGGTGCTCTATACATTTTTTTACTTGGTGACTAATCGGCGGTTTGAGTTATTAAAAATTATATGACGTGAGGGTATTCTCAATGGGGGAAATACGCAGCCACTCTTGATGGAAAAGGAGAAAGAAACCGTCAGATATTGAGTGTAATCGATAAGAAAATAAACACATAAGCAATTGAGGTTTGAGGATCAAACTGTTTTTTTTAAATCTAGGAATATTAATGTTTTCTGCCGGGGAATAAGACGAACACTAATCATATGTAAATTGGATTAATATTTGAAACAAAAAAACAGGAATATGCACATTATGGGGAAACGCCAGTATTATCCATTGTTTACATCCTTATTCGAACATGACACGAGATATTGTCTCCTTCTGGGGTGCTGCAATGACTGTTTTATTCTTGATTATGTGTGTTAACAGTTACCAAATGTTAAACATCTGCATTAATATAGGTTTCAGTTATATGTTTGTACAAACTACCCTATGTCCCACCAAGATTGGAAGAGAGGTTTATGTTGCCTCCTGTTTCATAGGTATTTAGAGTGTGATTTGTGAATTTAGAACAAAAGATTGACATGCCACTTTGTTTTTCTGCATGTAGAACTAAAGGAAATGAAGATGCTTCTGAAAGAAAATGGTATGTCAAGCTAAGACACTGTTCAAACTAATGGGCGAGGTTATATTTTATTCTCACACAAGTTTTCAATTAAGGATCCAAAATTATATGTGATTTGACACAGTTTGTAATTTGATTCATCAGCATGCCTGATCATACTGAACTAAATGAATAAATGAATAAACAAAGCAATGCCGTTCCCTCCCCCCCCCCCCCCCGACCACCCCCGATGGCACATGGGAGAACATAGAACATAGAACATTACAGCACAAACAGGCCCTTCGGCCCTCGAGTTGCGCCGATCACATCAACCCCACCAATCTATAGACCTATCTATAACCCCCAATCCCATTAAACCCCATATACTCATCCAGAAGTCTTTTAAAAGACCCCAGCGAGTTCGCCTCCACCACCGATGACGGCAGCCGATTCCATTCACTCACGACCCTAAGAGTGAAAAACTTAGCCCTAACATCACCTCTGTACTTCCCTCCCCGCACCTTAAATCTGTGTCCTCTCGTAGCGACCATTTCAACCCGGGGAAATAGCCTCTGAGAGTCCACCCTATCTATTCCTCTCAACATTTTATAAACTTCTATCAGGTCGCCTCTCAACCTTCGCCTCTCCAGGGAAAAGAGTCCCAGCTCCCTCAACCTATCTTCATAAGGCATGCCTCCCAGTCCAGGCAACATCCTTGTAAATCTCCTCTGCACCCTTTCAATAGCTTCTACGTCTTTCCTATAGTGAGGCGACCAGAACTGCGCACAGTACTCCAAATGAGGCCTGACGAGGGTCCTGTAAAGTTGCAGCATTACCTCCCGACTCCTAAACTCAATCCCTCGATTAATGAAGGCCAGTACACCATACGCCTTCTTGACCACCTCCTCCACCTGCGAGGCCGATTTAAGAGTCCTGTGGACCCGGACCCCGAGATCCTTCTGCTCTTCAACGCTACTAAGACTCCTGCCCTTGATAGTGTACTCGTTCATCCCGTTGGTTCTGCCGAAATGAACGACTACACATTTGTCCGCGTTGAAGTCCATCTGCCACTTCTCCGCCCATTCCTGCATCCTATCTATGTCCTGCTGCAACTTTTGACATCCTTCCAGACCATCCACAACACCGCCGACCTTCGTGTCATCCGCGAACTTGCTAACCCATCCCTCCACTTCCTCATCCAGGTCATTTATGAAAATGACAAACAGCAAGGGTCCCAGAACCGATCCCTGGGGCACCCCACTGGTGACTGACCTCCATTCCGAAAAAGACCCATCCACAACCACTCTCTGCCTTCTGCAGGCAAGCCAGTTCTGGATCCACAAGGCCAAAGGCCCTTGGATCCCATGCCCTCTCACCTTCTCAAGAAGTCTTGCATGGGGGAATTTATCAAAAGCCTTGCTGAAGTCCATGTACACTACCTCCACGGCACTTCCTTCGTCAATGTGTTCAGTCACATTATCGAAGAACTCAACTAGGCTCGTGAGGCACGACCTGCCCTTGACAAATCCATGCTGACTATTCCTGATCATGTCAAACCTCTCCAAATGCTCATAAATCTTGTCCCTCAGAAGCCTCTCCATCAGCTTACCAACCACTGAGGTCAGACTCACCGGGCGGTAATTTCCCGGGCTATCTCTGTTCCCTTCCTCTTTTCAGAACAGAAAGAAAAACAACGAACAGAGTTTCAATTAGCTAATGCAAAATTGTAACTTGCAATTACAGCCTCGTCTGTACGATTACTTCAGTTCCGTGCGTCAGACTTTCTGAAAGATATAATTGGCAGAGGTAAGGTGCACACTGGATTAAGGAAAGCTATGCGGAGTATCAGGGACGACACTTATAGGCTTTAGATTGGATTTGCCTGATTATATATGTGTTTTTGTTTTGTCAAATGTCGGGATTGAGATATGCAAATACATTGGAAGTGAGGAGAGAATAAATGTTGGAAACACAGAGCCACAGTTGATAGAAAATCAGAACAAAGCAACAAAGATTAATCGCAATAGTCAGTAAAATGCATAAGTATTTGACGTTTGAGGAGAAATCATTTTTGTTAGGAACTTCAAAATTATCTGCTGGGGAATACGGCCTATTAAAGCGATTCAAGAGTTTTTTTGAGGGGGGGCGAGGAGAGGGGGAAAACAATCAATAGTATGCAGACTTACGAGCGGAAAACAGGGTATTGTTCATTTTTGAAAAGTTTTTTTCCAATGTGGCGTGGTAGTTGGCTACCTCTGTGCTCCGACCATACTCTTGTCTATCAGAGAATCCATAGAATCCATACAGTACAGAAGGAGAGAATTCGGCCCATCGAGTCCACCAACACAAGGCCACTCCAGTCCCTATTATTGAATTTATATGACGTTTATATCCAAATGAAAACGATTACCATGAATACAAGGTTCAGGAAAGGTTTGAAAAACCTTTTCAGTGCCTATTCAGTGCCCCACCAGGATTGTAGCGCAGGTCCAAAAGCGTCTTTTGGCACATGTGGATGTAAGCTGAGGCTGAATTCACTCTATGTCTGAGCTGCCATATTCAATTCGCCGCAGTCAAACTCGGTTTCCGACTACGCACTTCCTGTCCATTCTGGTCTTCACCAGTCATCTCCGTTCCTCGCCATCGGTTATCTTGCGACTTCCCTGACCAGATCTGACGTTTTGCAACTTAAGATCCGCACTCAATTCGACACCCGTTGATCGAAAAGCTGGAATTTAAAACCGAGAGCAATCAGAATGCACAGGAGGGAGGGAGCTGCCAATTGAGAGGCAGCATCTGTAGTAGTAGTAGTGCAAATAGGATGGAGTGGAAACTGTGAAAAGTACATAAAAGAGCACACAAAAGGCATAAAAGAGAATGACTGGTGGATAAGTTTCCAGATTGGATAACAAAGAACAAAAGAACAAAGAACAAAGTACAATCCAGCACGGGAAACAGGCCCATCTGCACAACGAGCCCGCGCCGCCACATCACCCTACACCTATTCTACCCTGCATATCTACGAATGGAAACCTACTTAGTCAGATTCAGGGAAGCAATAGTGTCAATTTGGTAAAAAATTATTAGCCTGAGAGCACATCTTTGGGGTGTGGGAGAAAACCGGAGCGCCCGGAGGAAACCCACGCAACCACAGGGAGAATGCGCAAACTCCCACAGACACAGGCCCAAATCCATGTGTCTGCACAGCCAGCAGTGCTAGTCACTGAGCTATTGCGGCGCCCGTCTACCGGTCCAGGATCAAGCACATACACCGACATGAAGTACGAGGCCACTCCTGGAACTTCCAAGAGCAGCCCACGCACGACCCGCCGTTTGCATGCCCCTCGTTTGACACGAGGTGGACCTCCACCTGTGGAATAAAGACAAAAATCTTACAGCCTGCCTTTCCGGTGTCTCCCGAGGTTTAACCCTATTTAATAGCCCCTACCATATCCCTCCATTCTCGTTTCACTCATATGCCTATCTAACTGCATCATAAATGAGTCCAATGTTTCTGCCTCCACCACCCTACTCGATAGCGCGTTCCAGACCCCCACAACTCTCTGCATAAAGAACCTTCTTCTCACCTCCAAATTATACCTCTCCCCCTTCACCCTTAAATGATGACCTCTCATGTTCGTACCAATCTAGGGAGCAGTCTCTCACTATTAACTCTATCTATTCCCTTCATTATCTAATATACTTCTATCATTTCCCCTCTCAATCTCCGTCTTTCCAAGGAGAATTGTCCCAGTTTCTTCAACCTCTCCTCGTAACCCAGTCCCCCCATGCCAGGCAATATCCTGGTAAACCTCCTCTGCACCCTTTCCAGAGACTCCACGTCCTTCCGGTAGTAAGGTGACCAGAACTGGACGCAGTACTCCAAATGCGGTCTAACCAACGTTCTGTACAACTGAAGCATTAGACGGCAGCTTTTATACTCTATGCCCCTTCCTATAAAGGCCAACATCCCATAAGCCTTCCTAACAACCGTCTTCCACTTGTGACGCAACCTTCATGGATTTGTGAACCTGCATTCCCAGGTCCCTCTGCATGTCTATACTCCTAATCGGCCTCCCTTTTATCACATAGCTCCTCTCTGCATTATTCCGTCCAAAATGCATCACCTCGCATTTGTCAGGATTAAATGCCATCTGCCACCTATCAGCCCACTGCACCAACCTATCTATATCCTGTTGTATCACCTGACAGTCCAGTTCCGTACCCGCCAACTTTGCCATCTTGGTGTCATCAGCAAACTTGCTGATCACCCCACCTACGCCCTCTTCCAAGTCATTTATGTCGACTACAAAGAGGAGAAATCCCAGTACTGAGCCCTGCGGCACACCACTGGTCACTGGCCTCCAGCCCGACAAGGTCCCCTCCACAGCTACCCTCTGTCTCCTATTTCCCAGCCAGTTCTCAATCCACCTAGCTACCTGGCCTCGTATCCCATGCCACTTAACCTTTTCTACCAGCCTACCATGAAGGACTTTGTCAAACGCCTTACTGAAATCCATATCGATGACATCAACGGTTCTCCCATCGTCAACCGTTTTTGTCACCTCCTCAAAGAATTCCACCAGATTCGTAAGGCAAGACCTCCCTCTAACAAAGCCATGTTGCGTATCCCTAATCAGATCACAATGCTCCAAATGCTCATACATCCTACCCCTAAGTATTTTTTCCATTAACTTCCCTACCACCGACGTCAAACTCACCGGTCTATAATTTCCAGGGTTATCCCTACTACCTTTTTTGAACAACGGGACCACATTTGCTACCCACCAGTCTTCTAGGACCTCACCTGTGTCCAAAGAAGAGACAACGATTTGTGCCAGAGGCCCAGCAATTTCATCTTTCGCCTCCCTAAGCAGCCTGGGATAAATACCATCAGGCCCCGGAGCTTTATCCGTACTTATGCTACCTAAAAGCCATATCACTTCCTCTCTCGTAATAACTATATCCTGCAAATGAATCTCCACTCCCTCCAAGAGACCACACGATTCCGAACCCCTCTCCTTTGTGAATACCGACGCAAAATATTCATTCAGGAGCTCCCCCATTCCCTCCGACTCAATACACAACTCTCCACTCTTGTCCCTAAGAGGACCAATTTTCCCTCTAACTACTCTCTTGCCTCTAATATAGGAATAAAATGCCTTTGATTTTCCTTAATCCTACCAGCCAAAGCCATCTCATGCCCTCTCTTCGCCCTTCTAATTCCCCTTTTTTAGCTCCCTCCTACTCTCGCTATATTCCTCCAGCGCAATCTCCGTACCCATTTGTGTTGACCTAACATACGCCTCCCTCTTCTTCCTGACCAAGTCTTCAATATCCCCCGTAATCCACGGCTGTCTAATCCTACCTTTCCCATCCTTTCGCTTGACCGGAACATACCTCCCCTGCAACCATTTCATTATGTCCCTAAAAGCCTCCCACTTGCTAACCGTGGACTTGCCAGCTAACAGTCCCTCCCAATCAGTTTGCTGCAGCTCCCTCCTAATCCTGCCATAGCTCGCCTTTCCCCAGTTCAGCACACTCCCATTCGGACGGCACTCGTCCCTTTCCATTTTTATCCTAAAGTAGACGGACTTGTGGTCACTGTTCGCCACATGTTCGCCTACGTCTACCTCACCCACCTGCCCCGGCTCGTTTACCAACACTAGATCCAGTGTAGCCCCTCCCCTAGTCGGGCTAGTTACATACTGTTCTAGCGACCCTTCCATAACACATTTCACAAACTCCTCTCCCTCCGTACCCCCAGCTCTAGCCCCCTCCAATTCACTCCAGGAAAATTAAAATCACCCACGACAACCACTCTATTCTTCCTGCACCTGTCCAAAATGCCCCTGCAAGTGCCTTCCTCCACTGACTTTGGGCTGTTGGGTGGCCTATTGTACACCCCTAGCAATTTGATCTCTCCCTTTTTATTCCTCAGCTCCACCCACACTGACTCAATCCCTATCTCTTCCATACAGTCCTCCCTCTGAACTACTGTGATGTTTTACCTGACTAACAGTGCCACCCCTCCACCTCACTTCAACCCTCCTCTGTCACACCTAAAATACTTGTACCCAGGAACATTCAGCTGCCAGTCCTGCCCTTCCCGTAACCACGTCTCCGTTACAACCACCACATCTAACTGCCTCACAAACATCAAGGCCCTAAGCTCATCTGTTTTCCCTACCACACTCCTAGCATTCAAACAGACACAGTTCAACCCACAAGTGTCCCTCGGAACCATCTTCTCCCTTATAATTTTCCTTTCACCCGACTCTCTCCCAGCCACCTCCCCACCCCCCCCCCTATTAGTTTAAATCATTCCTGAACACCCCAGCTAACCTCCCCGCTCAGACACTAGTCCCCCTCCCGTTCAAATCCTCCCCATCCCTCCTGTACAATTGCCTTTCTCTCCTACACATCTCCCAGTGATCCACAAAAGTAAACCCCTCTACCCTACACCAGTCCCTGAATGATGGGGTGATGGGGAGAGTTGAAGAGCAGGGAATTGCGAAGTGAGCAGGAAGCGGAGAGAGAATTATCTGCTGTGTCACGATCTGTCATTTTTTAATTATTAGGATCCTTGTTCGGAGTGAAAGTAATAGGGTAATTGTTATGGGGGACTTTACCTTTACTCATGTTGATTGGAATTGCTATAGCTCTGGCTCGTTAGAGGGGTCAGTTTTTGTTCAAAGTGTGCAAGAAGGTTTTTTGACTCAGTATGTAGATAGGCCGACTAGAGGTGAGGCTATATTGGATTTGGTGCTGGGTAATGAGCCAGACCAGGTGCTAGACTTGGAAGTTGGTGTGCATTTTGGGGATAGTGACCACAATTCGATTACGTTCACCTTAGTGATGGAAAGGGATAGGCATGAATCTCGGGTCAGTAGTTTCAGCTGAGGCTATTAGGAGAGAATTAGGAAGCATTGGTTGGACTAGGAGATTACAGGTACTGGGAACATACGAGATGTGGAGATTTTTCAAGGAGCAGCTATTGCGGGTCTGTGATAGGTATATCCCTGTCAGGCAAGGAGGATTCGGCAGGCCCAGGGAACCGTGGTGCACTAAAAAAGTTGAGTTATTGGTTAGGAAGAAAAAGGAGGCTTATGTTCAGATGAGGCTTAAGGTATCAGGTAGTGCATTAGAAAGTTTTAGATTGGCTAGGAGGGAGTTGAAGAGGGAGATAAGAAGGGCTAAAAGAGGACATGAGATGACTTTGGCTGATAGGTTAAGGAGAACCCTAAGGCGATTTACAGGTATGTCAAGAACAGAAGGTTGGTTTGGGCAAGATTAGGGCCAGTTACAGACAGTAGAGGGAAGTTGTGCGTGTAACCGGAGGAGATTGGAGAGGCGTTGAACCAATATTTCTCTTCGGTGTTTACGCAAGGGGACATGAATGTAGCTGAGGAGGACACTGGGGTGCAGGGGTGTAAAATAGATAGTATTGCAGTTGATACGGGGGATGTGCTGGATATTTTAGAGGGTTTGAAAATAGATAAGTCCCCTGGTCCGGATGGGATTTACCCTAGGATTCTTTGGGAAGCAAGAGAGGTGATTGCGATGCCTCTGGCTCTGATCTTCAGGTCGTCGTTGGTCACTGGTATAGTACCGGAAGATTGGAGGACAGCAAATGTTGTCCCATTGTTTAAGAAGGGGAGAAGGGACTTCCCTGGGAATTATAGACCGGTGAGTCTTACTTCTGTGGTGGGTAAGGTTTTGGAAAGGATTATTAGAGACAGGATTTATAGTTATTTGGAGAGTAATGAGTTGATTAGAGACAGTCAGCATGGTTTAGTAGCGGGTAGGTCGTGCCTAACTAACCTTATCGAGTTCTTTGAGAAAGTGACCAAAGAGGTGGATAGGGGTAAGGCAGTTGATGTGGTGTATATGGATTTTAGCAAGGCGTTTGATAATGTTCACCATGGTAGGCTTCTGCAGAAAATGCAGATGTATGGGATTGGGGGTGATCTAGGTAATTGGATCAGGAATTGGCTAGCAGATAGGAGACAGGGGGTGGTGGTTGATGGTAAATATTCGTCATGGAGTTCGGTTACGACTGGTGTGCCTCAGGGATCAGTTTTGGGGCCACTGCTGTTTGTAATTTTTATTAATGATCTGGATGAGGGTATAGTTGGGTGGATTAGTAAATTTGCTGATGACACCAAAGTTGGAGGTGTGGTAGATTGTGAGGAATGGTGTCATAGTTTGCAGGGTGACTTAGAAAGGTTGCAGAGCTGGGCTGTGAGGTGGCGGATGGAGTTTAATGTGGAGAAGTGTGAGGTAATTCATTTCGGTAGGAATAACAGATGTGTTGAGTATAGGGCTAACGGGAGGACTTTAAATAGTGTGGAGGAGCAGAGGGATCTAGGTGTATGTGTACATAGATCCCTGAAAGTTGGGAATCAGGTAGACAAGGTTGTTAAGAAGGCATACGGTGTCTTGGCGTTTATTGGTAGGGGGATTGAATTTAGGAGTCGCAGCGTCATGATGCAACTGTACACAACTCTGGTGCGGCCACACTTGGAGTTTTGTGTGCAGTTCTGGTCCCCACATTACAGGAAGGATGTAGAGGCTTTGGAGAGGGTGCAGAGGAGGTTTACCAGGATGTTGCCTGGTATGGAGGGGAGATCCTATGAGGAGAGTCTGAGAGATTTGGGGTTGTTTTCGCTGGAAAGAATGCTGCTAAGACGGGATCTCATTGAAACATATAAAATGATTAGAGGTTTAGACAGGGTAGATAGTGATAGCCTTTTTCCTAGGATGGAGAAAGCTAGCACGAGGGGGCACGACTTTAAATTAAGGGGGTTAGTTATAGGACTGATGTCAGGGGTAGGTTCTTTACCCAAAGGGTGGTGAGGGACTGGAATGCCCTGCCAGCTGCAGTTGTAAATGCACCTAGTTTGGGGGCGTTTAAGAGATCTGTGGATAGGTTTATGGATGAAAAGGGATTGGTTTTGGCTAGTGGGTCATTGTTTTGTAACTGGTCGGCGCAACATCGTGGGCCGAAGGGCCTGTTCTGCGCTGTAATGTTCTATGTTCTATTATTGATTCGTGTGGAATGGGCAACGCTAGTTTGCCAACCTTAATTTCTGTCCAGAAGGTGCTGGTAACCTGCCTTCTTGAGTCGCTGCAATCCAGGTTCTGTGGGCTGACTCGCAATGTCTTTATGGAGGGAATTTCATGTGTTTGATCCAGCGGTTGCAATAGAATGGTGATCTGTTTCCAACTCAGGATGTTGAGTGGCTTGCAGGAAACTTGCAGATTGTGGTGTTCTCATTCATCTGCCCCTCCCCCCACCCCCACCCCACCACCCAATCCCCTTCTATATTGAAGTGCATAGGATTTTGATGATTGTTTTGTGATCTTTGGCGAAATGCTGAGTTTCATTTTGTAGCTCGTACAAACTGGAACTACTAATCGTCGGAGGTGGAGGGATTAAATATTTCTAGATCTGATACCAACCGAGCGGACTGCTTTGTCCTGGCTGAGTGTTGTTGGATCTGTACTTATGCAGCCAATTGAGGATTATGACGTCGCATTCCTGAATTGTGCCTTGCAGATGATCGGTGGTCTTTGGGAAGTCAGAAGTTGAGTTAGTCGGCACAGTACTCCTGACAGCTGATCTGCTCTTGTAACCACTGGATTTATATGGTGTGTCCAGTTGAGTTCCCGGTCGATGATAACCCCAGGGATGTTGATAGTGAGGAATTCAAAGATGGTTACACCATAGAAAAAGCAAGGGGCTGCGTTTTGAGTAACTCTTATTGGTGATTGTCACTGTCTGATATTTGCGTAGCGTCAATGTTTCTTGTTCCTTGTTAGCCCAAGTTTGGATTTCATCCAGATCTTGTTGCATTTGAACATGCTTCAGTATCTTTGGAGTCGCGAATCGTGCTGAGCATGATACAATCATCGGCAAACACCCCCACTTCAGACATTATAACAGAGTTAAGGTCATTGATGAAGCAACTGAAGATTGCTGTGAGGAACTCCTGCAGGAACGCCCTGGAGCCGATATGACTGATGCTCCGCCACTACAACCATTTGCACCAAATATGATTCCAACCAGCAGAGTGTTTGCCCCCGACACCCTTTGACCACAGATTTGCTAGGGCGTACAGACACCACATCCGGTCGAATGAGGTCTTGATGTCGTCGGTTGCCACTGTCACATTGCCTCTGGTATTCAACTCTTTTGATCATGTTTGAAGAAAGGCCGCAATGAGATCAGGGGCTAACTGAACATGGCGAAACCCAAACAGGGCGTCACTGAGCAGATTATTGCTGAGCAGGTGCTGCTTGATAGTACTATTGATTACGCCACCATCACGTTGCTAACGATCACGGGTAGATGGATTGGACAATAATTCGCAGGGTTGGATTCACCTTTTTTTTTGTTTCTTTGTGCAAATGACTTATGTGTGCAATTTTCCATAAGTTTCTGTAGACAATTAAATTATTTGAAAAGCTTGTTGTGGTATAGAGTATTGCAGTGGGCAAACTCATAAACCTGCACAAACATTATGAATAGCGTTGCCAACCTCTGTAGCATAAGCTTATAATTATTTAATGAACGGAATTAATGATTCTGTGGAACGGATTTCATTATTGAAAATAAATCTACTTTTGCACGCATCAATCAGGATATGCATTAGAAATGGTAAAAGATCAGTCATTGAAGAGACGTGAATTTCAGACAATTGCCTTTGGGTTGTATTTTTTTTTTGGCACGCCTTCCAATTGTGACTATTTATCATCCAAAGTATTGTTGCATAATTTGCATAGTGGGAAATAGATGGAAAAACAAATTAATTGTAAATCCTCACACTTGTTCATCTGTCATTTACTGGGGACGTCATTTATTTGCCCCGAAGTGGTATTATGATCAAGTATGACCAGTCGGTCTTAGATAAAACGATTCTCCATTCTAGGGAGAGATACCAGTTTACTTATATACCGTATACTTATACGTGTAACAGGACACATCGTTTTTTGTCTGTGAAGTCCCCCATTTTATTTGTCATGACATTTTATATCGATTTCATGACCCGTAACTTTTTTTTTGCGCGCACGATTTGTGTCACATGCAACTATCAGGCAGCCAACCCGAATATGTGAATTGTGTTGATTTATTTACAGAGGATCGGTTGTCCCAATGTTTGAAAGGTTCGTTTCTCAACAATATATGCTCAGTTTTCTAATGAACACAACTTTCTGGGATTAAGGGTTATGGGGAGAGGTCTGGAAGCTGGAGCTGAGCCACGACAGATCAGCCATGATCTTATTGAATGGCGGGGCAGGCTCGAAGGGCCAGATGGCCTACTCCTGCTCCTATTTCTTATGTTCTTATGTTATTTGATTCATTACATGATTCATTCTGGCAGTTGAACATCACTGTCAATTTGTTTCATTTGATAAGCAAAAACAATTAATAGATGAGACTGTGAACAAATTGTAGGATTATAGAATTGACACAGGTTTTGTGGAATGATTTGAAAAGATTTGTGAGGATATTCCGTCTGACACGTTATACTTTATCAGTTTGATGGCTTAAGTCTTTCTACACTATTGAGCCGTGGCTGGGAAAACACGGAAGCTGAAGTCAAATGCAGTCGAGACCGATCAGTGCACGAACAGAATGATTTAGGCACGAACAGGGAACATCCTGCTGAACTGAAGGAGTGCAAATGCGAATGGTGACATGTTGACAAAGTGAAACCTTTAAACACGAAAAAAAAGTATGGATTTATAAGACCATGGCATTGTATCTTTTGCCGTCATGGTCAAGCATATATTGGAATCGTTATTTGTGCAAATATGAGAAGAGAAAGGATGTGATTTCCAGTGAAGAATTCAGGTGGTTGGACAAATCTGAGCTTTGTTGCCAATATTAACCAGCAGAACGTGGGCCTCAATGGATAAACTTTGCTGGTGGTAACATATGAGCGTACTTTCCCTCTTCATTCCGACAGTCCTCTTTTTTTTCCTTAAATCTTCAGAACTCGATGATAAGTGCAAATCTGATCGTAGATATTTGTAATTCTGGCCACACTCAAGTTCCATGTGAAGCTCTTCGCATAATCCTTCAACTAACGCAATCGGCATGTCCTCGTTTTTCTCACCAACATGTGTCCAAGACACCTGAGATATTCAGCATTCTATCAAACAATCCCTGCGTCTTAAATGCAGAAGTCTTGGCATGTTTTTTATTCATCTTTTCTAAATGAGACCGTAGAGATCAATTCGACATAGCTACTGGCATTTTTCGGTCATTCACCATTCATATTTTTAGGATACACGGCTGCTCAAATTCAGAGGCATATTTAAAAAATGTCAAAAAAAAGAACGGTGTGTTCTACAAAAATATGTGAGAAACACACATATCTCCATCTTGATTAAGGATTCTTAATTAAATGGCTCTGGAAATAACCCACAGGCTTTTGTCCCTTGATATTTTAACTCGTGTCCGCATATTTAATCGTTTGCGTGTCTGTGTCCACAAATCACGATAACTTATACTTCTACATTACGAACATTCTCATGCCAGCGTGGTTTCGTTTAACACAGTAAAAGATATGTCTTCCTTCACAAGGATCCATGTTGCAAAATACGAGGCCAATGCCGCTCACATTCTGTAGATATTCACTTAAATTAATTCAGAATATTCCGTCTTAATTATAAAACCCACGTTGATATAATCTCTTACTGCCGTTTTGTTTTTCTTCTTATTTTTGTCTCAACTCTCGAAGTTACACACTTTTAATCAGTACTAATTATGGGAAAGGACTAGACCTGTGGAAGCAAACTTGCCAACAAAATAAAATGTCAATAAGCAATGATGGTCCTTATTGTGTTTTCTATTCTGATTCTAGCTTCCTGGGCATCCCATGTATACTCTGCTGATTGTGCTTTCCGTCCAAATTCCTACAACGCTGCTGCATGCATCACAGCGAATTGCCAGTTCTATGCATATACAATTTTTGTGTGATATGACAAAGGGTAAAATGGTGCCACATATTTTTGTGCCGCTGGCCTCCTAATTCCACCTTACACCAGATTCGCCGAGCTCCTTGCATTGTATATGTCACTTGAATATTCAGCGAGAGGAAAGACTCAAAGTCAAACTTCCACTTAATTCTGCAATTGTCTAATGTCAGTTATACAGAGATCAGTTTCTACGAAGAGAATGAATATTACACATTTTACTGTCTCATAATAAATTACAACAATTTCAAACAACCGTTTGAGCATATGGTATTTGGGTTCACAGATAAATTAAGCCAGGCATTCTATACATTTTAGTAAAGAACAACTAACAATGAATGGTACAGCACAGGAACAGGTCCTTCATCCCTCCAAATCTGTACCGATCTTGATGCCCGGATTAAACAAAATAACAAAAAAGAATCTGACCCTCTTTGGCCTGCATCCCTCTACTCCCTTCCCACTCAGCTCCCTCTTAAATGCTGCGAATGTGCCTGATTTCAACAACTCTTCTGGCAGCGCGTTCCAGTTAGATATACTTTCTACTTGATAAACTTCCCCGGACATCTCCCTCAAATTTTCCTCATCTCAAATGTATTGCTATATAGTTTAAAATTTAACTTTATGTGCCGTGTTTCTTTTTTTACCCTCTCACCATCATCGGTCGCTCTTCATGTTTCTTTGCAAGAGCATTTACTATGTGAAAATCATTTCACACCAGCGAAACGCATTTCACCAAATGGAAGTAATGTGCGCCACGCTTAGTACGTCCCCCACAGTAAATAAATCTGAACTCATTCATTATCTGATGTCTCCTGAGCTACATCCGGTCCTTCAAGTCCTCAACCAAAATTTACGCTACAGTCAATGTAAGTTTGTAAAATACCAGAGCTTTTTTTTTTGCCTGAATATCCGATATGAACGATTCCGTGGTGCACAAGATGTTGGGAACGCGGTTCGTAACGCGCGTTTGGGAGGGGATGGGAGCGCGAGGGTGTGTGTGTGTGTGGGGGGGGGGGGGGGGTGGACCTTGCAGGGGGGTGGAATTATGTATATATTCTGACGATTGTTTGCAATAACTTCAGATTTTAGCATTCATTGGCTACTGCTGTTCAATACGTTATGAGTCTTTTGGTATTTCCCGCACAAGTTGTCTTTCAAATACTCTCAAAATGGCTAGAATTAACTCCCAGAACCTGTATCCCACTCTTTCCAAATGCCCGAGGATTGCATTTTAGCACCTAATTACCTTTCTTTTGGGGGGGTGGGGGGAGTAAAAGTTCCCATGTTAACCAGCGTGTCTCCCTGACAATGAGGGACAATTGAATTCGGCCGAACCAACTAACCCGCACATCTTTGGGCGCCTGTTATAATGCTTCAAATGCGAAATGTCCGAAAGTACTCTCCAACACACCGTGCAGCCTCGCAACTAATGACTCTCTCGAAACTACCTGCTGCCTAGGAAAAAAAAACCCGCATAATCAAATACCAATCCCCCTCCTGACATACTCTATTCCACGTTATTCCGAAAAAAAAACAAACGTTTGAGAAGTTGGAACAAACAGCTGAAGAACATCGCTTGCCAGCTGTGATCAGGCTTTTGAATGGACCTTGCTGGTATTAAGTTGACATTTAACTACACCATAGCTCAGACTACATTGCACTATAACATGCTAATTCTATTTCCTTCTCTATGTACGGCAAGCACTGCCTCTACACCCCTCACTGAAAAAAAAATGCATTTCCCTTCTTACTAATAATAAAAATTGAAAATCAATATCAGTTTGATTCGAATTTAGTTACCTCTTATAACAAAATCAAATTGAAATAAACGTCATAAAGTACTGTTTGAATTAATGCTGGTAATGTAAAAAAAACTTTCAAGGTCATGCCTTTATTTATAAATATAATTCTAATTATTTAATTGGGCGAACTGTTGGGTGAAATGACAACCAGGTACCTATCTAATTGGCGCATGTATTATTTTAATGCCAGATGTCTGCATGCTAATATCAATTGGAGGAATCATTTAATAGCACTCTTAGACTCACCTTCAAAACAAATATAGTTCGCCTTTGTGGAACTGCTCAGCCGAAGCTCCTACTTACGCCCCAAAGCAAAAGCCAAACAAGTGATGGCACTGTTCTTGTTGATGGCATGACGAAAGCCAAATCAAGTTCTCTCTAAGGCGTGCATTGTACTGAATCAAACGTTCGTTCACGTCATGGTAAGTGAAACCACTTTAAAGAATCACCCATTGCAGCAGTACGCCGTTCATTTAAAATGCCAATAATATGCTTGCTAGTACCTGCAGACATTTCAAAGTTGAGAAGTGATCTGAAATATCAAGGCAAGTAAATTATATATTTGCATATTTTTGGAATGTAGTGTATTCACTTCCCTGGGTTTTTTCGGCAACATTCTAAAAGAAATGATTTTGATTTTCAACTTTTGCTTATTATTGTCACATGTATAAGTATGCAGCGATTTTTTTTTCATCGCCCGGTAAACGGACAGAGTATGCCATACATAGAGAAGGAAAGAAGAATGCGGTGGATAAAGTGTAATGTAATCTTAGCTAGCTGGAGATAAATATCAACTTAATACGAGCAAGGTCCATTCAAAAGTATGAGCGTAATGGGGAAGAAGCTGTTCTTCAGTCGTTTGCTGCATGTGCTGAGACTTTTGTGTATTTTTTTTCTGGAATAACGGGAGGATAGAACATGTCAGGAGAGGGTAATGTCTTTGTTTATGCTGGTTGCTTTTCCGAGGCAGCGGGCAATGTCGAGACAGTCATTGGGTGGTAGACTGTATTGCGTGGTGGAGAGTAGTTTCGCACATTTCACAATTGAAGCATTATAACAGGCGTCCAAAGATGTGCGGGTTAGATGTGTCGGCCGTCTGAAATTGTCCTTATTGTCAGGGGGACTGGCTAGGGTAAATACATGGAATTATGGGGATAGGGCTAGGGTGGGATTGGGATCTCTGCAGATACGATGGGCCGAACAATCTCCTTCTACATTGTAGGATTAGGCGATGCCATAACAAAAGCTGTGAAGTGGAACGATCGGGAGACATTGCTATGATTTTCCTAGGTTCAGAACACGAGAAAGAACTTTCGTGCCAATATATTCAGGAATGACATCGGGAAGCTATGCATTGAAAATCGTGCAGTGCAGTTTTATAACTGCCTGTGCCAATGAGCAGAAAATGACAATATTCTAACATAGACTTGCCTTTTCCATGATAATAAAGTCCCAGAGAATATTGCAGCAACTTAATGCTAAAATACTGGTTCAGGATAATCAAGTTGACAAATTTCTTTCAATGGGCTGTTCCATTTTCTTTAGTAACGTGTTCATTAACAGGGCAGCTGTTTGATTCTGTAACATACATGTTCAAATAAAAGCTTTTCGACATGCCTGTTTTTTTTTTCTCAGTGTTAAGCATGAATGCAGAAGTGTTGTTGTCTTGGAAACAAGTGCACTTTACATTGGTAACAGTAAATCCCCCCCTGTTCGTCAGCTTGTTTTATCCCGATACTAATTATTATCTCAGATATGTAATGTCAGCGTTCATGCAATGGTGAATAAAACAGTTTTTTCGCCTCATGAGCTTTTACAAAATAATCTGCTAATCACAAATTAATGTTCTCTTTAGTTACGAATGATGTTTTGGGGAATGGAAGTTTCAAGGGGTGCATGGCAGACACAGTTACTGAATGCGTTTCCGTGTATAGTGTCCATTAACTATATAATTCCTAATGTCGAGAGTATGCTTTGTCGATTCACAGACCCCCAGAAAATTGGTGGTTTGGTTATTAAAAAATAATGAAATACTTAGGTTACAGGATAATAAAAAGGAATTGGTTAGTGGGCAGAATATTGACAAATGAACATTAGCATTGATACGTGTGAGGCGAAGCATTCTGGGAAGACTTTCTGCGCATTGCAGTGACCATAATGAACGGTCAAATGCCAGGAACTACAGGGAGAGGACGAGTATGACCTTGCAGAACAGGCAAAAGATCTCGGAAGGCAGCAGGGTAAGTTCAAAACATGGTTACGATTACGTTTGGGACACTGGGATTTCTTCGCCGAATCATAGCATAGAAGAGCAGGGGAAATATGAAAGAGCAGTGTGAAGTGCTGAATTGACCACTACTAGAGAATTGTGTACAACCCTGGCCCCTACACTGTCGGGAGACTATGACTTCACATGAAGCTTTGCAGAGGAAGTTCCCCAGGACGTTGCCTGCACTGAATGTTTCAACTGGGAAAAAATAGTTGGCCAAGATGGCGTTATTTTGCCTGCCTCACAGCAGAGTAATATGAAAGCAGATCCACTGGAATTTCTCACAATCGTAAGGGACATTGGTATGTCAGGAGGGAAAATAAAACACCACGCAGAAGCGACGTCAATCATCAAAGAATGGGGCACAAATTTAAGACAAATAGATCATTTAGGTTGGATTCCAGTCATCTTTTTTTTCAACCCGAGCATAGTATAATTCTGCAACACAGTGACTAAATGTCTCTTTGAGACCGGAAATCATATAACATTAAAAAAGCGTTTAGATGAGCACTTGATGTATGGTCAACTTCAACGCAATCGATCAAGGGCTGCAGAGTGTGGTTAGGATCGCAAGGTGTTTGATGGGCAGAAAAGATAGAATCCACTGAAGGATCTGTTTCTGTGGCATAACATTGAATGTCTCACAAGCAGAATACTCTGTCAAGTTAAAGCACAAGGGATTACAGACAATATATTGTGATGGAAAACAAACTGTTTAACAGATTGAAAACAAAGAGTTGGCATGAATTGGTCATTTTCTCATTGTCAGTCAGTGACAGGTGGGGATCTGCAAGGTTTTGTGCCACTTCCCCATCTGCTCACATTTTATATTAATGTTATGGAAGAACGAATTGGATGTGCCATCTTCAAATTTGCAGATCATAAAATGTCGAGCAGGAGGGTGAGCTGAAAGGAAGATACAGAGTTGCTAGAACATGGTTTGGATGATTTGACTGTGTGAACATCGGCATGACAGTTGCAGCATAATGTGGCATAATTGTGAGATTATTCACGTCAGTAACATTGATATGAAAAGAGATCATTACTCGAATGTTTGTTAATTTGGAGAGGTGGATACTCGGCGAAGAACTGGAGTCCTCATTCATCAGTCACTGAAAATAAGAGCTTTGATGAGACCACATTTGGAGCACAGTGTGCAGTTTTGCTGTTCTTATCTGAGGAAGGATGCCCTTGAATAAGGGATAAATCTTTCAGAGACATTTCTTCATCTAGAGAGTGCTGGATGTATGCAATTCACGACAACAGAATGTAGTTGACGCCAGAGCGTTCTCTGAACTCAAGATATAATTATTTGGGCTAAAAGGATCAAGGAATATGTGAGAATGAGGATGTTGAATTTGATGATTAGCCAAGATCAAAATCTATGACAAACAGGCTTGAAAGTGTGAGTGTCCTAGTCCTGTTTCAACATCTTTTTGTCGTATCGAGTGGGAATCAGGAGGCCATATACAATTTGCAGAGGCAGAATTTGGACCGTACTTGAAGTATTGTATTAAGATCAGCACATACTACTTCAGGTAGGGTGCAAGTACACTTGACACAGCACAGGGGCGATAAAGAGTAATGTGCCTAATGATAAAAAAGCTGGTGTTAGGATGGTAGTTAGAGAAATGAGATATTTTGTACGTGACTGAATAAAAATGCTTGGGGGGTCAAGATCAGGCGAAGTATATGGAGATAAATGTTGAGAAGCCATTACAATTAACCGGACAATCAAGAACTAGGTGGTAGAGCTACAAATAAAGTAATCAAAAAATGGAACTACTTTGAGGACGTTATTTCCGATCTTCCAAATAATGGTGTGTACCAGGCGCTAACCTCCTCAATTGGCATTTAGCTACGTTCGACTAAAGTATTCATCATGATTCAGAATTCTCCCTGAGAATAGTCGATATACAATGAGGTGACACAATAGGAAAAAAGTTCTTTCAGGTAGCGGTTGCAGTCCAGATAGACTACATTGCCATCTTAACCACCTTTAAAATCCTCTGATTCGTTTGATATGTGATTCTCTCATTTTGCCACTATTTACCTGTAGAGCTCTATCGCACTTCACTATTTGCTGATCGGTGTTCAGGAAGGCTACTTTTTGTTTTGTCCCTCTATTTGTTTCGTTCATTTAAAGTATTACTCAATGATTGCTCATCACCAGCCCCATTGAAAAGATGGAGCTGAATTTAATTATCCATCCACTACGGCTCACCTCCTCACCTCTTGTAAATGCACCCACATTGTATGTCAGAGGGGGGATTTCACGATTTTCGCATAACGAATGCAAAGAACAGCATTGCGTTCCCCGGTGGAAATGGCGAGTGGAGACCATTTTGATGACCAGCAGAACTATCGTGCCAAGATTTGCAAAATGCATTCCGTTGCCCTCGACATGGCAGCAAACGTGCTGTTGGAAGATGCTGACGAAGGAGCCATGTTGATTTCCGGGGGAACGTCCATTGGTCAGAAACAATTTTACAATTGTTTGTCGCAGGGAGCATGGATACAATACTTGTGAAAGAGGGACAAAAAAAGTGGGCTGCTTGGTCCATGATGGTTCCGAGCTTCGTCAGTCTCCTTGAAGATTCAATCATCCAGACAGCTGGGTAGAATACTATCACACTCCCGACATGTGCCTCGTAAATGTTGGACCGGATGAAGGAGTCAAAAGCTGAGGTACCCCCGCAGTGTTCCTATCCTCTTGCTAATTTCACCACAATGTCTAGAATGTGAACCCAGTGTAGTTACATATCAAAGGACACCCCCGAGTAGTTGTTGTTGCGGGATTCAACAATGGTAATCCAATGAATTCCAAAGGAGCGTATTTCGGATTTTACTTCCGACGAGGTTTTCATTAATTGATGCTTTTATATTCGGGGAATGTATGTAAAAAAAATGCATGGAGATTTCGTTATGCAGCAATTAGTGAGCCTGGGAGAGATGACTTGCAGGATGACCTGCCGACGAGGGAGCGAGCTATCTTGGATCTGGTGCTATGTAATGAGGCAGGTAGAATTAGGGGCCTTGCGGTGAAGAATCCTCTTGGGCAGAGTGATCATTGTATGGTGGAGTTTCTGGTGCAGATGGAGGAGGAGAAAGTGGGTTCCCAGACACGCGTTCTTTGTTTGAATAGAGGGGAGTACGGTAGGATGAGAGAAGAATTGGCGAATGTGGGCTGGGGGAGCGCATTGGAGGGAGGGTCTGTTGAGGAGCAGTGGAGGATCTTTAAGGAGATCTTTCTTGGTGCTCAGCGGAAATTTATTCCGATGGTCAAAAAGGACCATAGGAAGAGAGGGAATAAGCCGTGGACAACGAAGGAGGTGAAGGAAAGTGTTAAATTAGAAGCGGAGGAATTTAGAGTAGTTAAGAGTAGTGTCCGAGAAGAGGATTGGGAGAGGTTTAAATGTCAACAGAGATTGACAAAGAAGTTGATAAAGGAGGGTAGGAGAAACTATGAAGCTGGGCTAGCACTTAATATAAAGAAGGATAGCAAGAGTTTTTATAAATATATAAAAAGGAAGAGGCTGGCTAGGGTGAACGTTGGTCCTTTAGAGGATGAGGAAGGGGACCTAGTGGTAGGGGATGGGGATATGGCTAAGGTATTGAATAACATTTTTGTTTCTGTCTTCACGGAGGAGGACGTGAATAATTTGCCGGGTTCTAGCGATGGAAATGTGGTAGGACTGGAGGGTCTTAATGACATTACTGTTTCTAGAGAAGCGGTGCTCGACAGACTGGAGGGGCTGATTGTGGACAAGTCCCAAGGACCGGATGGAATACATCCGAGGGTTCTGAAAGAAATGGCGGAGGTTATAGTGGATGCCTTGGTGGTTATTTTCCAGACGTCGCTGGATTCCGGGGAAGTGCCGGAAGATTGGAAAACGGCTAATGTTACGCCGTTGTTTAAGAAGGGTGCTCGGTAAAAGGCAGGGAATTATAGGCCGGTTAGTTTAACATCTGTGGTAGGTAAAATGTTAGAATCCGTCATTAAGGAGGAAATTGCGAGGCATCTTGAAGGGAATTGCTTCATAGAGCAGACGCAGCACGGTTTCATTAAAGGGAAGTCGTGTCAGACAAATTTACTGGAGTTCTACGAGGATGTGTCCAGGGCAGTGGATAGAGGAGAGCTGGTGGATCTGGTCTTTCTCGATTTTCAGAAGGCGTTTGGCAAAGTACCTCACAAGAGGTTATTGCAGAAGGTCGAGGGACATGAAGTTGGGGGTAGAGTCTTAGCATGGATAGAGGATTGGTTGTCAAATAGGAGGCAGAGAGTGGGGGTCAACGGGTGCTATTCGGATTGGCAGATGGTGACTAGTGGGGTGCCCCAGGGGTCGGTGCTGGGGACTCAGCTGTTTACCATTTATATAGATGATCTGGAGGAGGGAACCGAGTGTAGGGTGTCGAAGTTTGCTGATGACACCAAGATTGGGGGAACGGCAAATTGTGGAGGGTGTGGAGAGTCTGCAGAAGGATCTAGATAGGCTGGGCGAATGGGCCAGGAAATGACAAATGGAATTTAATGTTGGCAAGTGTGAGGTCGTCCGCTTTGGTAGGAATAATGGTAGGAAGGACTATTACTTCCGTGGCGAAAAACTGCAGCAGGCGACGGTGCAGAGGGACCTTGGGGTCCTTGTGCATGAGTCGCAAAAACCCAGCTTGCAGGTGCAGCAGGTGGTCAGGAAAGCGAATGGGATGCTGGCTTTCATAGCGAGGGGGATTGAATATAAAAGTAGGCAGGTCTTGCTGCAGCTGTATAGGGCATTGGTGAGGCCGCAGCTGGAGTACTGTGTGCAGTTTTGGGCGCCGCACCTGCGCAAAGCTATTTTGGCCTTGGAGGGAGTGCAGAGGAGGTTTACTAGGCTGGTACCGGAGTTGAGGGAGTTGAGCTATGAGGCTGAATAAACTAGGCTTGTACTCGTTAGAGCTTAGAAGAATGAGGGGAGATCTCATTGAGACGTATAAGATGATGAATGGGATGGATAGGTTAGATGTGGAGAGACTCTTCCCGCTCAAAAAAGACAGTAGGACTAGGGGGCACAGCCTCAAAATAAAGGGGGGGGGCGGTTTAGAACGGAGTTGAGGAGGAACTTCTTCACTCAAAGGGTGGTGAATCTCTGGAATTCTCTGCCCGTTGAAGTGGTGGAGGCTGCCTCGCTAAATATTTTTCAGGCGCGGGTTGATGGGTTTTTGATAAGAGAGGGGATTAAGGGTTATGGGGATTGGGCGGGAAAGTGGAACTGAGCCACGACAGATCAGCCATGATCTTATTGAATGGCGGGGCAGGCTCGAAGGGCTAGATGGCCTGCTCCTGCTCCTATTTCTTATGTTCTTATGTTCTTATGATTCAAGGTGCATAATTGATAGCTCGAATGTACTGTAGGAACTATTAGATTCCATGATTGTGTAGCTGAACCACACTTTGCACGCTTCCCTCAGACCAATATATTCACCGGCTATTGCAGAATTGGAACGTTGGCTGCTGCAACAACTGATGAATCGTGAACCTTGCTTAACATAAACAAGTCATCGCCATCTGGCCTCAATATAAATGGAAAACCATTGATTATGCAGCTGAAGGTGGCTGGACTACTGCACTTCTCTTTTTATTCATTTGCCAACGTTCAGAAACTGACACAATTCACCTCTAGTCAAAACAATAACAAACATTTCTGCAAGGGAGATCTTACTTCAGATGTGTTTCATGATTCCCTTTGACGAAAGCTGAGCTAGGGCTCGAAGTTTCCATGTCGTTTAAACTTTCGCTTATGGTCTTGTGTAATTATTCTCACCTCATCTCTGGATTTTTTTTAACCTTCAATCTATTGTTTTCCTGAGTCCGGAGCAGTATTTCACTTGTGGGCCCCAAATATTATGTCACTGAACATCATGGCTAAGCAAGCGGCGCTGGATGGTCTTTCTGATGCCTCCCATCACTTCGCCGCTGATGCAAATTAAACTGAAAGGACAGTATTTGTTTCGATTCTCGAATTCGAGTTTCTTGAGTGCAGCACATAACTGTAGAACGTTAATTTGACGGCTAGATGTCAGCCTTTTTTTGCTATATTGGAACAACATAACTAAGGAGTCGGGAAATTTGTGACCACATGCCCTCTGTCCTGTTTTAGGTATATTGTCAGAACACACAGTCATTAATCATTTAGACGTGTACTGATATCATGTGCAGCGAATCAAATTACTGGTGGATTAAAATCGTGGTGCTCTAGAAAAGGCATGGTTTCATAATCCACACGTCACCTTTGCCTTCTGCACGCTTCACTGAATCAATCTTGATACTTTGGATTGATGCTAACAACAACGTTGTCATTGCATTCGGCAAGAGGTTACCGAGTTCAGTTGAGTACCACACTGCTGCACAGCAAAATTGACAAAACTTCCTGAGTACCCGGTCTTCAGTTGCTAGACCTTTTTTGTACTGGATCCATGTTATCGTACTGTCAGTGCTACATTACAGTGCTACATAATGGTACGCACAATGTGAAGATTGGCCTCCTCAAGAAAACTGCGTACTCATCACTCCTGCCAATACTGTAACAACAGATTTATCTGTGGCAGGCAGGTTATTGAAGAGTATGTAACTCAATAATATTCTTACCCTCATCACCTGCTGCAGACACTATCTATTAATTATGTTATTTGGAACACGTCCCACCACGTCTGTTCAAGAATTGCTATGCAACACTTGGTGTTGGTCAATGGATACGCAATTTTGAGTAATTGTGTCTTCACTCACCTCCACGAAGTAGTAATCAGCATGGATTATTGCAGATTCATCACCCGAGAGCACATGCTACTCAGCAGAAAGTTGTCTTGCCTAAAAGTGATCTGCTCTTGTCAGGTTTGACAAGGTTCAGAGTTCACATTGATGACGACAAAGGCAGCACCCAAACGGCTGCATAAAATACTTCTTGGCCTGCAGTGAAATGCAGGTCACAAGAGGTGAGAAGGGAAGTTTTCCTTTCCTGAAAGTAATTACAGATGCAAAACCGGATAGAAACAGCTATGGGATAATTTGACAATAAGCAACTGTCAATCATACCCTCGCTTATTTAGGGTCAAGAAGCAGTCGTCGTCGCTTTGTGTTAACTCTGGTTGTATTCAGTATCTGATGCAATTCCTTATGTGGTACTGAAATGTTTGCAGTTTATTGCGCTTTCTGTCCTTCATCAGTCGCGGCGTTGTTGTCATGAACTCCGCAATAATCTGAATTGTCTTTCGTACCAAATCGTTCACATCCACAAACGTGTTTTCAGAGGGACGTGAAAACTGAGAATGCCCTACAATGCCGCGAGTTATGAAATACCCGAAGTGGACTAATTCAAGAATACCACATTGCATACTGATGTCGTTGACGAATTCATAATATTAGCCTGGAGTTATGTACATAATAACAAAAAAAGAATAATGTGAACGTCATGGGAGGAGTCTGCCAGAACCTGTTATTTCTAATTGGCACTTCAGTCAGCCACTTCCCATGTGCTTCTTTCAAGTTCTGAATCGCTGTTAAAAACAGTAACTTCAAGCACTTTATTTTCAATCATTTCATTACAAAAGATATATTAATTGAATGTTAAAAAAGATCTTCATGTAACAGCTCATGTTAATTTGTTTAAATATTGAAAGTTATTCTTAAATAACAAATTGAAGAATGAATAAAATACAATTGCAACTGACCATATTGGTCTGAGTGTCTATGGCAGTGTAATATTCCAGGCCTCCTAATGAAAACAACATTCTTGCTCGTATACTGCGTTACGTATTAATATTGTAAGCTAAATCAATTCTTGTTGCATGCGTAACTTATCCTTCGAATCTGACTCATAGTTTGTGTGCATTTATTTTCAATAGTCAACAGTCCGTTCGAGCATTTTTGTTTGTTTTTGCTCAACGATTAAATTTATGATGTTGTCGCCGTGTTTCGAAATGTCCTCCCCAAGTGCAATCGAATATTGCGCGTGAAATCCTCAATAATCGCAATCAAACACCTGCATCTTATCTGTAACACCAGTCTTTTTTTTTTAGAACCAAGTCATGCAGAGAGCCACGTTTTCCAAATGTGTTTTATGTGCCTGTTCTTCTGGTGCTGAAGATCTGTCTGAATTTTTATTGTCTAAGATGTCGTGCAGTATAACATTTATTTGATTGTACTCGTACAATCAGCAACGCTTATTTGCGGTGTTCTGTTTTTTTTTTCTGAGGAGCTCAATATACTTCATCTTCAAGGGATCACAATCAATTCGCAAAATATTCCAGGTTTAACCTGGAGAGAATACATATTTTGTTCATAATACTGAACTGATGGCCTCACATCACGCGGTTGATACAATGTCAACTAATATTGCAACTACTCTTGCCAACAATATAGCACATCTGCCACTGAGTGTGGTGAACAGTATATCGGGTCTCATTGGCTTTAAAAAGTGAGAGGAAAAACGTGTATACCTTTTTTTTTAATTTTCAGAAACTCATAATTTGAAAGATTGTCTAGTTGATAAAAGTAATGACAATCACGAGGCGGATTGTTTTCCTTGTTATGTATACAGTTTGTCTTAATGCAAGTGCGCATGCATCAATCACATACATTTACTTTAAACGGAGTTATATGGTTTATAAGGCGATTGTTTGGTTTATATATTAGTGCCACAAGTAGGCTTACATAAATATTGCAATAAAGGTATTGTGGAAATCCCCAAGCCGCCGCATTTTTCTGCCTGTTCGAGTACACTGAGCGAGAATTTTGTATAGCCAATGCATCGAAGGACCACATCTTTTGGAATTTGGGAGGAAACCGGAAAACTTGAAAAAAGCAACGTCGACATGCGGAGAAATCCAGACTCTGCACAGACAGTGGCCGAAAACAGAACCAAACCGTTGTCCCTAGCACTGTGTAACAGCAATCCTAACCACAATGCCACCGTGCCTCTTTATTAATGTAACTTTTGGAAACGATGACTGAATCTGAATCATTGGCTCACAGATATGTTCAACTGCTCGATTATTGTCAGCTTCACTTGATTATTTGACTTTTTTGACATGATTGCTTGACGTCAGTGTCTGCCATCTTAAATATATAGGTAATGTAATTACTGAAAAAGTATGGTGGTTACCTTCGTTAAATGCGCGTTGTATTATTACTTGTAGTAGGGTAAATGTTACTTGGCCGCACCGTTTTCAAAATTGTTGCCTCTGATCTGCCCATTGTATATTGGTGGAAACGAATCGTACGCAATTCTTTGGAGAAAGACTTCTTACGAACATTTATAAGTAGGAATAACATAGAACATTACAGCGCAGAACAGGCCCTTCTGCCCACGATGTTGCGCCGACCAGTTACAAAACAATGACCCACTAGCCTAAAACAATCCCTTTTCGTCCATAAACCTATCCACAGATCTCTTAAACGCCCCCAAACTAGGTGCATTTACAACTGCAGCTGGCAGGGCATTCCAGTCCCTCACCACCCTCTGGGTAAAGAACCTACCCCTGACATCAGTCCTATAACTACCCCCCCCCCCCCCCTTAATTTAAAGTCGTGCCCCCTCGTGCTAGCTTTCTCCATCCTAGGAAAAATGCTATCACTATCTACCCTGTCTAAACCTCTAATCATCTTATATGTTTCAATGAGATCCCCTCTTAGCCGCCTTCTTTCCAGCGAAAACAACCCCAAATCTCTCAGTCTCTCCTCATAGGATCTCCCCTCCATACCAGGCAACATCCTGGTAAACCTCCTCTGCACCCTCTCCAAAGCCTCTACATCCTTCCTGTAATGTGGGGACCAGAACTGCACACAAAACTCCAAGTGTGGCCGCAGCAGAGTTGTGTACAGTTGCATCATGACGCTGCGACTCCTAAATTCAATCCCCCTACCAATAATATTAGACCATTTAACTTTGAGCATTGTATTGTACCAGTATTCAGTAGTGCCTGAAAGTTTCATTCAAGTAACTTGAATTTCAGAGGCATTATCCGTTTCCCTTAACTCGGTGAGCGCCCAGAAGAATATTAATTAGAACATCGAGTATTCTGAAAGCTGGATCCAGAAGGAAAATAGAAGTTGGATCATATAAATTGCTCAGAATTGTTTCAGTAAACAATTTCCAAAAAAATGATCGTATGTGGTTTAGCTACAATTTTCCCTCTATGAGCTGGACAAATTCATGTAGAAACACAACTTCTCAGTATGTACACTGGCAAGCGCTTTGGAATGGTATGTTTTGATTATAGTATGGAACATTCAATGGAAACTGCTGCACATCTGGGCCAAATTTGCAAACCCGACAATAGGGTGATATTCGATCGATTACATGCTGCAAAAATTATTAGTTATGTTGTGCCGAGGTCCATGTTTGCATTTACACTGTGATGAGCATTCAATAAAAAGTCTGACAACATACCAGGTTTTAGTGCAACCGATTTATTTGATAATATTCTCACAAGCAAGCAAGCTTTCGAGGGGGCTGCCTCTTCGTCAGGTGAATGGAGAATGGAGAGGACTCTCCATTCACCTGACGAAGAGGCAGCCCCCTCGAAAGCTTGCTTGCTTGTGAGAATATTATCAAATAAATCGGTTGCACTAAAACCTGGTGTTGTCAGACTTTTTACTGTTTTCACGCCAGTCCAACGCCGGCATACCCACATCATGAGCATTCAACGCCAACATCAAATTGGGCACTCACAACATGTCTTTAAAAAACATTAAGCTTGTTTTTTTTTCCTGCACTCGAATAATCAAGCAGCAAATGTCAACGTGTTACTTAGATTCTAATTTTGCTTCTTATGCCTCATGCTATATGCGTACTTCCTTTCCTTCTAGCGGTGTAATGATGTCCCTCTGAATGGTATGATTGCAAGTTTCATGTTTGTCAAAGTGATGTTGGAATTCTCTATTCGTACAAACAATTTGCACAACCCAAAACTTCCTTAAAATATTCTCCAGCACGAACAATTTGACGCGTTCGCTGAATATTTACATTTCTCTTTCGTTTCATTTGGTTTGATTTCCAATCGTCAGATCTATTTGAGTGCAGTTAAACAAAACACACAGTTGTGGCACTTGTGCGTAATTCAAACAAAACAAAGTTCCTCCTAATACATAGAGGAAAATGAAAGAATAGGGTGCAATATGTAGTTTTACATTTAAAGCTAGGGTATAGAGACAAACATTTAAGATACGTCCTTTCAAAAGTCTGATTGCTGCAGGGATGAGTTTGACTTTGATTCGGTTTCTGCATGGCCTCAGAGTTGCCATGATATCACTGATTAGCAAGTACCTGTCTGTGATCAAAATATTTCGTCTGTCTCTTTACCTCGATAAATAATGTGTTTGATAAAAAAACCGTGACTCTCCAATCGATCATTGTCATTTTCTAATAGACGCCCACGGCTAAATTAAAATCATATTTATATTAATGTTATCTTTTTTTTATTATTATTCTAATGAATTCAGTTGTGAACAACAATCACAATCTACGAGTAGTTCATTAGTTTATGCATTATTGAATGGTGTTTCTTGACATAGATACTTGGTGTAATTATTACTTTTCCTTCATTTCGCATTTTGAGTATTGTGTCAAACTACACAATATTGACCATTAAAAAAATAATACGGCTTTACTTTGGTGACACCATGTTGAATTTATCTGGTCATATTACATTGTTTCAGAGTGTATTGCAATTAATATTACACTTCCATTTTATTAAATCGGTTATTGTTTAACTTATTAACAATCGTTTAACATAAAATTCCACGCTGCATCTCACGAGTTTTATCGAACTGGCCCAAATGTTCAAAAGGTGTCCATCACAGAATGTTAAAAACACGCATTGGAAATGTTAACTGATCACTTTTGCCACCAAAAAAAACGATGAAAAACAAAAATAAACAATGAGATCTTAGAGTGCAAGTTTGATCAGATCTTATGCCGGCATGTATGGATTTGTTCTGAAACATGAATTTTCCACTTATGTCACTTAGAACTGCGATACAATTGCAAAGTGCAATGTCCACATGCCATACTAACACGAACACCAAATTACTCGTTGTTTGGCTAACATTTTCCGTGCATGTTGTATTTCCTTAATCTGGGAAAAAAATATAAAATTGTGATCAAAGTCTCTGTGATTTCAACATTATTTCCGAACTTGTTCAAAACTCCGCTACTACAGGCCCACAGCTTATTAAGGCACGGTAGCAATTATGCATGTATTTAAACGTATGCTGAACGAGAAAAAAAATGTGTTACACTGATCCAGATTTTAACAACTCTTGACGGTAGTTTATGGGGTTCGAAAACAGGTCTTAGGCACGAACATACTTTAATGTTTTAGTACTTTAATTTTTTTTTAGTCCATTTGTCCAAACAACCATAGACTGCTCCCCCTCACAAACTACCCATGATGACATTTATCTTCTTCCTTTGAATAGGAGTATGCTGCTGTCAACAATGATATTGAATTCAAATTTAATTATTCCCTATCATTCTTCCCGATTAGATCCCTGTCTCATTTATACAATGCGGTGTCAAAGCAGTACGTTTATCGATTACATAACACATTGTTCCAAGAAAAGTTCACACATGCCTTCTACAATCTAATTCTCAGGCTACTGTTGCCAAAATGATTGTTTCTTCCGTCGGAGTCTTTATGTTTTCTGTCTCACTGTGTGTTTTCCATTGCATTATATTGCAGTTCATCAGAACAATATATAGAAACATCCCATCATGTATCTTGCACAAACGTTGGGTGCCTGGCTATTATTATTTTGATCAGACAGAAATAGATGTCAAATAAAAAAAAACTCATAAAATCATGTCATGTACATTATGTAATAATCCTATAACATACAAAGATTCAAGAATAATAGTTGAATAATAAATCAAATGGATGTTGAGGGTTTGTTTTGCCTGGAACAGATTTAGAACATAGAACATAGAGCACAGAACAGTGCAGCACAATACAGGCTTTTCGACCCTCAATGGTGTGCCGATATATGCCCGAACCCAAGATAAAACTATCTCACTACCCATCAATGTGCTGTGCTTCGTGTACCTATGGAATAACCTTTTGGAAGCTCCTAAAGTGAACGATTCCACTACCACAGCAGGAAGTGCATTCTACACACCAAGCACTCTCTGAGTAAAGAGTTTACCTGGGACATCCCTCCTTTATCTCCTATCATGAACCTTATCGTTATGCCCGCTAGCGAGTTACATTTACCCGAGGAGCTAGTCTCTGAACGTCGATTCTACCTATCCTCCTCAAAATCTCATAAACTTCTATTGAATCGTAAGATGTGAGCAAACTTATATCAGCCAAGGTCACCATGTCATAAGCAAAGATTGCATCCAATGGAAGTTCATAGAACATCACTGGAAATTAAATGTTTGTGACCTGCAAAATCGGCGAAACATAAAAAACAATATTCAAGTGGGTAATTAGGCAGAGGGTGACATTGTATATTGGAATTTCTGCTTGATATGTTTCCAGTCAGAAGGCACGAACCTACACTTTGTGATACATTCAGCATGGGGACATAATTGTTTTCTGGGAAACATCGATTAACACAATCCTTTTCCTCTGATCGTGATCTAATTCTGGAAAATTTAATTTTGGAAAATGGAAGTTTTCTAATTTGGAAAATGTAAGTTTTGCTCTATGATCTCAGCAAGAACGAATTGGAGTAGGCACGTCAAACTAGCCAAGCTTCCACATCGTGCAACGGAATATGCCTAATCACAAGCCAACCTTAGCAGTTTTTTCTTTCTCTCCATAAACATTAACTGAATTATCAGTAAATGTTGTCTCTCTCCAAGATCCTGCAAAGCTTTTGCAGCTAATTTAAAGAGAAAGAACATGCGAATAATGCCAAACAAATTTTGAATGCAAATATTTGCCTACTCACGAAGTTTCAGTCTATTTTACCATCGGATTTAAAGGTCATTTCACATTCGGTCAAGTGTGGTAACCTGATAAACTATTTACAAAGCACAATTCCACCGAAAGTTTCCCATGTTCGTCTTCTTACATGTTCTCCAATTTTACGTAATTCTAATAAATTTTGCTAAAGCCTGCGCTGCAATAGACTCAACAAACTCTGGAGAAAGAAATGTGTTGAGGGGAGATTAGAAATCTTCCCAGTCAATAAACTCGTTTTGGTATTAAAAGTATGGTTGATGGGGCGGGGGAACATCATCTTACAACTTTGTTCACTGTTCTGCCTGATATTAATTAGCCTGAACCCGAAAAAAAAGAGATTTCCATTGGGCAGGAATAAAATCAGTGAGGGGGCAGTAATGTCTCCTTTTAAATGAGATCACATGATTAATCGTACTTTCCCGATGTATAGAAAGTAAGGCAGCATTTCACACAATCAAACATGATGGAATTGTACAATACTGAAGGTGAGCATTTTTTCATTCTGTCCTTTGTCATACTCTCAGAAGACCATTCAAATATTTTAACTTCCTGATTGTTTGCTTCTTTGTTCACCCTAGCACATTGTACATCTGATTTATCCCGGAATGTGTATTCAATTTCCTTTCGGTATTTAATTTTCAACTGTCTACAGCACCACTGCAGGTAGTCACCTGATAGTAAATCATTAGCATCGGATCAATTCCACATTCCATAACCATCCAGTCTTCTTTTATCGAGATAGAGGTTCACTTGGCTGACGGCACATGCACTGGCATTGCAGGTTAGAGGCAAAACCAATATATTTTGTTTGTTTATTCCAGCGTACAGGTCACGTAGTTTTGCGAGGTGAAAACTGAACAAAATTGATGTAGGTTTTCCATGCGGGTGCTTTGATTTCCAACGTCCCATTATTATGTTTTGCATTCGCATTTGTTCAGAAATTTGCAATTTTGTCAACATAAAAGATGCGGACATAGTCATGAATGTCAACTGTTTGATGTGCTTATTTTTCTTGCAGATAGCAAATTAATTGACGGTAAAATGGTCATTTTCTATGTTTCTTCCAACGCTACAAGAGTGCATTGTTTCGATGGTTTGGCTCTTCTGACATTCAGGTCGCTCCATAGAAGATTTGAGAGCTTCCAAAAAAAGGAGTAGATTTGTATACCATAACCTTCCTTCTTAGTTTCAATTTAATCTATCATAAATTCCCTACGCTAAGTATATGCTTGCCACATTTAATGTAATGACTTTACAATATTATCATCTGGTTGTTGTCTCCCACATGATAAGAAATGACGATAGTCCTTTGCTCTGGTTGAACAAGTGCTCAATAATGAGGATTTCGTCAAGATGGTATCAAGTAGAATTTATAAATTAAAGTTGTCCTTCCTTGGTGCTCTGTTTGCTATTTTCTTTTGCATTCTGATTTGATTTTGATAGAATTTGACTTGCTATTGTCACATGTATTAGTATGCAGTGAAAAAATATTTTTCTTACATATATACAGACAAAGCGTACCGTTCTGAGAGAAGGAAAGGAGAGTGCAGAATGTATTGTTAGAATATTAGCTAGGGTGATGAGAAAGGTCAACTTAATGCGAGGCAAATTCTTTCAAATGTCTGATGGCCGGAGGGAAGAAGCACTTCTTTTGTGTGTGGCTTGATATGTGACATTGGGCTTTTCATTTTTTTTTCCCTGACCAAAGAAGCTGGAAGCAGTATGTCCGGGGTGGGTGGGGTCATTAATTATTCCGGCTGATTTTCCGAGACGGCGGGAAGGGCAGAAAGAGAAGATAAGTTGGAAGCCATTTTGCGTGATGGACCGGGCTTCATTCGCGAGCCTTTGTAGTTTCGTGCGGTCTTGGGTGAAGCAGGAGCCATTCTAATTGGTGACAGAAGTATCATGCATTTGTAAAAGTTGGTGAGTGACATCATCATTTCAATCCATGCAGTTATGAAACAAAAGTAATTTGCAGCGGGTATAAATTGAGTGAGAATTATAACTAACAGGAAATATCCGCATGTTCTCTATTAAAATCACACATTTTATCTTGGGTTCATAATGCAAAACTAGTTTAGTTAGTTTTGACTGCACAACTGTCAAAAAAGCATAGTTTTTTTTAAAAACTTGACATAAGAATGTCGATGCAGCTACGTTTTCACTACGTTTGTGAGTATCTTCTGCACCACTTCAATAAAATAAACTAATTGAATTATTATTGTGTCAAAATACCTTTGCACTTGAATAAATATTTAGCAATCATTTAAATTGCAATTCCTTCTCTACCAATTGATCGCAAATATTGCTATAGGATGAAATGAATCCCCTAACTCATTTCGGTACAACTAGTAAATAGTCTTGTTGATATAATCTGGGGGAATTTGTCAAGTAGACCATTGCATCGAAAACAAACATCAGTTTGCGCAAAATTATGCAAATAGTTAATTAGACAGGAAACAATAAGCTTGAATGTTGAGCGCGCTTTCACCCATGAAAATAAAGATATAAAGGCAAAATAATATGCAGAAGCAATGCCAGCGGTAAAAACAAACGTGTAAATTTTCAAAAGCGAGTCCTGGCATTGAGATATAGGGAGCTACATTTTGAGCTAGCACAGATAATTACACACATTGAATGTCCAGAATAGCAAACAGAAGATGAAAAGAAATGTTGAATTTTTTTAAAGATTTTTTTTTCGTGTGAATGAATCTATTTAGTTAAAAAAGGAATATAATACATGATCCTAATTCCTCCGATGTCCAGTGATCTGTGGGTTAGGTTGAATCGCCATTACAAAGTGTTCTTAAGTGTCAGTGGTAAATATGTGGGATTACAGGGAGAAGATCTGCGTGTGTTTGTTGCCAATTAACGTACCATATGCCGAATTGCCACTTTCTGAACTGTAGGCATTCTATTCTATTCTATTGTAATCCAATCTATTATTTTCTGTCCTAGACAGATTATAAAATTATCTCGATCACGCTGATGCAGGAATGGGACAAATTGTAACACGCTTTGTCTTTAATTGTGCCCAGTCAATAGTTGATTGCAGAAAAATAATAAGATATTTCCACAGTTGTGATGAAAGTTGAAGCTGGCTCTTTCACTCTGCTACTTTGTAGTAATATGAAGAGTTCATTCCACACAACATTGACTCCAATAATTATTTCGCTGTTTCCTTTCAAACAGCAGGAACTACGACATCATCCAAGGCAATGTTTCTAATCGTCAGAGCTCACATAACAATCAACTAGAAATCTACATTTTGTAAGCAGATGGTCAAATAATTTCCAATTACGGCAGCCGATCTGGTGAAGGTACATCTGCTATATTGGGTGCATGATTAGGATAGACCTAAGATTTCAATCCTCTATTATTGCTGAAAAAACACGAATTTGCATTTCCATCCAGAATGTTGCATGCAAGTGATCTCACTTCAACTTTCATTCTAACATAATTTTGATCCTGGTTTCGGAAGATTTTCTATCAGGTTTTAGGTTGTATGTGTGATTGTGCCAATTTATTTGAATGCGACGGAGCTGGAATTTTGCAACCAATTTTCCTCAGTGACATTCCATTGGCATTTGGAAAAGCTGAAGTACCTTAATTGGTACAGTATTTCCAGACTGTGCATTTTACGTAAAACCAACGCTTGTGTGGCAGGACAAGTTCATTTTCCGGTCAATTGCAACCCAAACCAATTGACCCTGGGAGATTCAACGATGTAAAACATGCTGCTCTTCGATTGCAGTTCATTATGTTTGTTGAGACTACTGTGCAACAAACATTGCTTGTCATTGCTCCACTCATTCCTGGATGTTGCGCAGCTCATGGATCATGTCAAATTAAGGTTTACATCTGCAGAACAGATCTTGATAAAGCAATTGAATATATAAGTATTTTGGATATTAACCTGAGAATAATTAGTTTGATTTTTTTTAAAAATCCTTTCCAGAAATAGGGACGATCTTCCTGCCAGAATGTCTCGACGCAAGCAGAAAGAGGATCCGACGACCTTATTTCATATTGGTTTCAACTCGTCCTGGTATGGTACAGGATTCATTTTTTGCTCAGGTGCCGTGTTGTGACCTAGATGCAAACAAAGTTTCTTGCTCGGCGTGCCAGTGTCAATTCACATAAAAGTTCTGCTGGTTGCTGTAGTATTGGGACAAGTCTATTGGACGCGAGGAAGCGAGGAATGAACATAATTTGAAACAGCATTGTGATCCTTATATGTAGCATAAAACACGCCCGACTTTCGTTTCAGAACTTAGAACAGATCTTGAATACGCAGGTAAAAAAAAATGCATTAGAATATTATGTGAATATGAAATTTGCCGTGTTCCCTGTATTGCAGTCTAAGAATACAATTTGCCTTCAATGATTCGGGCAGGGGATAATTAAAATCGGTGTATATAGTTCGATATATTGTACACTTCCATTTGAGGTAGTAATGCTATTGGCATTTCGCATCAGAAAATTCAGAAATTAAGCACTTCAACAAAATTGGCTGAATGCCCAACATTGCAACAATAAATCAAGTGTGTACATGTTCATGTCGTTAAGTTAGAAATAATAATAGCAGCCGCCAATATATGACGCAACACCTAATAAGGGAATATTAATTCTGAATCGACAGATACCCATTAAATTAAACATGAAATTAATGTTGATGCTTAACTTCATTCACCATAGTCCACAATGACAATAAATGTTGATTTTACCTGAGGACAACTGCTGGTCTCACTCTGCACGATAAATCAGCCGTCCAGCTAACTGAGTGTGTACCATTTTTCAAGTGTTGTTGTCGTTGTTTTGAATATTATCGTATAAACACTAGAGGTTTATGACTAAAGGCATTATGTTTTCATGTTTTACATTTTCATATGCATGGTTTTCTGAATGCATATTGTTGAGCCACCGGATCTCCTGCAATTTGCTTAAACATTATGGGTCTATTTCACTGATAGACCGTACATTCCCTCACCAATGTTGCAATAGCACACCAGAAACCCCAAGATGTTTTATGAAGCTAGAGGCGACGACATTTTTTTTTCAATTTTGGCATAAATGTGAGTGAAGGATGTTATTAGTCATGTGTAGTTCCACTGACAAATTAGATATATGTCACCAAACGGATATTGCTCATAACACGGTTAAGTATAAAATTAGCAAGATAAAACAGTTTTACTCTCAACAGTGGAACTTTCCCTGAAGAAGAAAACAAACATCTCTTAATTTCCAATGTTCCACAATGCAGTTCCAATGAAGCAGCATGGGCCATATAAACTGAAACTCCATCTTTAATCTATTTAATTTTGTCAGATATCTGATTTTATGCCTATTGGCCCCGCAAAGGCATTGCTAATATTATTCCTTGCAGTCGTCTAAGCTACTTATGCACATTCAAATGTACCCCACGAAAGAAAATGTTATAGGAAATTAACATAGTATTGTTCAATGCTGTTGAGTTGACACAACTTTGTAACTCTACAAACATGTTTTTACAGCCTCCTTCTTTGACTTAGTTATCTGGTGAGGTAATTTGTGCGATCAAGCGCTGGTTTAAGAAGAAAAAATATTAGATTTCTTGCGAAGATGATATTTTTGTTCTCAGCTCTGTTTACAATGCGAAATTACAATGTGAGACCAATAAATTAACCTTACATTTAATCTGAAACTGAAATGGGTTTGATTAAGAAGACCGCATCATGTCCTAATGGGAAGACCAAGGCTTACAGAGGGAATAAGTGTGACACTTCTGTTTTGTAAGCTGTCGCATTTGTTCACTCTCTCTTTCTGTCTGGAGATTGATTGCCAGGAAATAGGTACTGATTTCCGGAGATGCTCTGGAACTTGGAGGACTATTAGCCCGCACGTAAGTTTGCTGTCTGCTATCAGAATTTGAAGATTTGTTCCTTCTGGGATGAATGCTGCTTACGTTGTAGCAAAACGTGGTATCTGGCAGTTAAAAATTATATATTAACTTATCAAAGGATTTCACTTGATTAAAGTTCTAATGATTTCTGGTATATTTAAACATTAAAGGACCAATCAGAAATTACAGAGGTCATGGTTCACTTCATGAGATATATTGGATTTGATGATCTTTACGGTAATATTTGCTCCGCCAAATACATAACAAGTCTACTCTCGTGTTTCATCAGCGTTTGTGACAAACTCACAATCCAAAGTGCGGATCCTCCCATATGGCTAATTGACAATGTTTCTGGTAGCATGGCACTGTACGTTCTAAAAGCTGCCATTCGAGTTTTGTTATTTACTATTATTTTATTTTTACTCTGGGTTTCAAAATGTATTGCATTATTTTTCAAAACATATTGTACTCGTTCCACTTCATGATGTGTAGAATTATCCATCGGTGAACTCGGTCTGAGAAGGCAATTATTCAAGCCTTTCCTCATTTGCAGTTCTGTATATTAAATGAAGCCACAATTGCAACTGTGATACACGTCGAAAATATTTCCATAACCGTTCCGAAGCACGAAAAAAATAGTTTCACAAATATTTGAGCAGCAAATGTTGAGTCCAAGAAAGAGACAAAAAAAGTGGTCAAAATTAAAAAAAAAACATTGAATTAAAAAAAATCTGATAACGCTACTATAGTCGAATGAGAAGTGATCCATTAAAAATTTCATTTTTGTTACGTTTTCAATTAGTTAATAAATCGAAACATCCCCAATGTACCAAAAGGCGCGGATGAGGAAGGAAAGAAAACCATACGTTAGCTTTTTCATTTATTAATGTACATGTGAAATGTCATTGTAAGTATATTGGAAATGAAACTAGTGAAAACAGCAATTGCATACCGTTATGTCAATTGCAAATATAAGGTCAGTTTTGATAGATTTTGAACTTTTGTTGAAATTGTGACTTTCCTGACGAAGAGATTGATTTAAAAAAAGTAATAAAACATCATGTCCTGCCTCGACCCTGCCTCTCATTGCAATTAGATCACGGCTGATTTAAGAAGCTATACCAAGTTTGCCCCACATAGCTACAGAGACTTTTCCTGCTAATATCGTGATGACTTCAATGAGATCACACATTATCCTCTTAACGTCGAGGGGAAACAAAGAACAAAGAGAACAAAGAACAATACAGCACGGGAAACAGGCCCTTCGGCCCAACGAGTCCGCGCCGCCGTCCCATGGTCAGTGACCTATTCATGATTTTAGTCTATGCCTAATGTGTGAGGATCAGGGAGGTCCAATATAGGGACAATTTGTTACCCAATCAATCAGCCTAAAAGCACATTTTTGGGATGTGGGAGGAAACCGGAGCACCCGGAGGAAACCCACGCAACCATGGGGAGAACGCGCAAACTCCCACGGACACAGGCCCAAATCCATGTGTCCGCACAGCAACAGAGATAGCCTCTGAGCTGTCATGATCCCCTCTTGATGGTCCAGTTTACGCACACCAACGACATGAAGCAGTAGGCAACTCCCGAAGCAACATCCAAGAGCAGCCCACCACAACCTGCCGCCCGCATGCCCCTTGCTGGACTTAAATGCCTGTGGATAAAAAATTCATTATTAAAAAGATTCTATATCCCTGAGCCTAAAACTGAACCCAAGCCTATGTTTAGTAAGGCCTGCTATATCCCCCTGTATGTAGACCGCTCATGTGGCTGTCCAAGTGACTCTTGAACAACCCTAGCGTGCCTGCTTCCACCACCTTTCTCGGCAGTGCATTCCACATCCCCACTACCCTTTAATATTAGTCTCCGGAAAAACTGCCCTCTAATATTAGTCTTATATCTAGCCGCCCTCACCCTAAGCCCGTGACCCCTCGTTCTATCCATTTCTAATAGCGGAAAAAGCTTACCACCATTTACTCTATCTATCCGCTTCATAATCTTATAAACCTCTATTAGATCCCCCCTCAGCCGACGTCTCTCAAGGGAAAGAAAGCCTGCTTCGTTGAATATGTCCTTTTAAGCATAAAGACCAGATAGGATTATTGTAAACAGTTTTTTGGAAGTACGTATAAAAACATCCACAGGCATGTTTCTCCCCTCTGCGGTCTCCTCTCTCCACTGCCTTTATCACACCATCAGAAAATTCAGTCATACTTCGTAGGCATTACCTACCGATCAGGAATCAATGGTACTTATCTCGGATGGATTTTATTTTTACAAGGTTTCTGGACCCGACTCTTGAGTATCGAATTCAATAATTTTCCACAGGGTATGTGCTATAAGCCTAGGAGTCAGATATAAAGCAATAGTGTTTTGCTGCACAAAATAAAGTAATGCAAAACCACAGTCCTCTGAAGGGTAGAGGCATTTCCCAACAATTAAACAAAAAATAACTCATTCAGGGGATTATTTTATCTAGATTTGGGTATATGAGCTCTACCACTGCTTTCATTACCAATCTCCAAAGAGCTCCTGCTGAACGATTCCTCCAGGGACGCCAATCAGTTTTTCCACTTGCATTCCTGTGGTACTCACCCCCATTATCCTCCACGTCAGACTCCCGTGACGTGTTTCCTAACCCGCCATTCAATAAGATCATGGCTGATCTGAAGTGGGTCAGTTCAACTTTCCTGCTTTCTCCCCATAACTCTTAATTCTCCTGTTTTTCAGAAATCTATCCATCCGTGATTTAAGTATATTCAGGGAGGTAGCCTCCACCACTTCAACGGGCAGAGAATTCCAGAGGTTCTCCACCTTTTGGGTAAAGAAGTTCTTCCTCAACTCTGATCTAAACTGCCCCCTCCTCCCCCTCTTGAGGCTGTTCCTCTAGACCTGTTATCTTTTCTAAGCGGAAATAATCTCTCTACCTCTACCGCATCTTCCCCTTCATTATCTTATAGGTCTCTATAAGATTCCAACCTCAGCCTTCCAAACTCCAACGAGCACAGACCCAGTCTATTTAGTCTCTCTTCATATGCTCACCCCCTCATCTCCAGTATCAGCCTAGTGAACCTTCTCTGCACTCGTTCCAAGGCCAATATATGCTTCCACAAATGCGGCGACCAAAACTGCACACAGTATTCCAAGCTCTGGCCTCACCAGTACCCTGTGCAGTTGCAGCAAGACCTCCCTATTTTTATATTCTATCCCCCTCGCTATAAAGGCCAACATTCCATTCGCCTTCTTGATCACCTGCTGCATCTGCAGACTGGGTTTTTGCGACTTGTGCACAACTAGGAAATCATATTTTCTCTCTCTTTCCTGAACCTGGCTTCTGAAACTTTTCTAACGTGTCCTGTCAATGTTGGTGGTTGTCGTGGACAGTAACTCCTATGAATATGATATCATCAAAGTGAACAGTCCCGCTGCGTATTCCCTGCAACATGTATTTCATTATACTTTGGAATATGGCGCACGCCAATGACACCTCAAATGTCAAATGGGTATACTTGTACAATGTGTGTGCGTTTCAATTGGCGCATGCAGTCTTGCTGATACTCTTCTGTTTTGCATGAGTCACATGCAGATTTGTGAAGATCTGCCGCAGATACGTTCGCCTTCTTCTTCTCTAATCGCGGCATTGATTGTTTGTCCAAATGAAATGCTCTGATCAGAGCCATTTTACAATCACTAAATGTGAATTGTGTTGTCTGGCTTTGACACTTGAATCACTCGTGATGCCTACTTTGCAAAAGTGGATAGTTTGAATGACATCCAGCTCTTTCAGTCGGTTTATTACTTCTACGCCTTTGCTCCGCGGGTTTAAGTGAGTGGGCTTGCATTAAATAACTCAGTTCTGTATCCGTGTCTAGGTTTATTTTTCTTTTTTGTTTTGTCTTGATGCTGTCTGGAAAAGCTATAGGCACTTTCTTACGACTTCAGGGGAATTACCAATGCCAGTTTTGAAAAAAAAAAGTCCACCAGTTCAAGCTTTCTTTTAACCAGTCTCTTCACAATGTTCCATGTGCAACCGCAAATGAAAGCTGAACTTTTTTTTGCCATATGTAACTGGGGTTAGAAATACCTCAGTTATGTGTAGTGGGATTCTACTCTATAATTTGCGAATCTTGCCTCAGTGTCGTTCGACTTGAATAAAGAGATATCTAATCGTAATATTGTTAATTTTTGCTCACCTCCAATTGATACTGCTGCACACGTGTCTAGCTCCTTGACGAATGGCTGTCTATTCTCTTGGCGCTGTATCTGTTTCGCGGCCACATTTGGTGTGACAAAATTTAATCACACTAAATCCTTTGCTTCAGCCTAACGTATATAAGTCCAGTTTTGTGGTTTGTTTGGAATTCAATGTAGGTGATGAATGTTCTACCTTTGTTTGCCAACATTGCTGACCACCCCCTACAATGTGGGCCTCCCTCTCCTCCAGTGTCAGGATTATCTGGTTTCTTTGATTACTCAATTTTCCTCGCACAAGAGTAAGGTCACGAGTATGGCCAAATGCAGAACAGGGCCTGTGGCATGAGGCTCACCCCACTGATGTTAACAAAGTGCCTTTCCAGCAAATCTGTTCCTTCTCCATATTTTAAGAAATGGTCAGTTCTAAGCTTTAAAAAAAAGTCTATGGTTGGCACTATAAAAACGTTTCAGTGAATTGCTACATTATTTATGATACATACTGAATGGTCCCTCAACATTTCAGGTTTTGCTGGGCCATATGCACAATGCTCGCCAGCATTCTTAGTCGTGTCAGGGATTTCATCAGCTGTTTATATGCAAATCGAGTAATTGTATTGAACTTTAGTTTTCAGAAGATAATGGCCGTTTAAAGGTCAAAATGATTTGCAAAAATAATTTACAAATTCACTGAAACTACTGGAATGCGGTATTGCTGGATACTTCAGAGATTTACTAATACTAAGTCTCATAATACACCTCCCTGTTCCTGGGAGTTAGAAAAGCGCTTTTCCGTGTATCTCCTACTATTTTGTTAGCCTGAAGAAAATATCTAATCTAATTTTCTCAGCTTATTGTGTCAAAACTTGCATCATATGGCTCCCATTTTCCCATCAAAATTGCACGACATATGCTTAGCAGAATGTGATGAGGAGAATTGTTGAAACATACGTTTTACACAGTCAGAGGTAGCGTAACAAGAAGTCCGTGTGAAGAAAAAGTGTTTCAATGTATAACCTAAAACAATGCAAATCTACAGGCCTATGCTGAAAACAAACTGGTCCCAGCCAGGACAATACAGCAACAGATCCAAGCCGGGGTTTGCTTTATAAGTAGCTCTGTAAAGGAACTCAAACTGTTGAGTTCACTACCAGTCTGCAGCAAGGTCGTATTCAAGAAGTGCTACATCAAGGCCAGTCAGTTATTTGCCTTACAAGTCACTGGGGCCATCACAGCATGCTAACTGGTATATAATTCCCTGGTTTTCTTCTTTCACCGTTCATTAAAAAAAGTGAAATCTTATAACCCATCTTTAAATAAGTGGGACAACTCCTCAATCTAGGAAAATTTGACAGTTTATAGTTATTGCATCTCTCGTGCCACACATGCCTCCTCCCAACACCACCACCCCGCCAAGCCCACTACCCCATCAACCCCCCACCCACACACACATGCACACAAATCCTTATATACTATCGGATGGAAATCACATGTCGTGGGGATTATTCACTCCTGTATTGGACTTATGTTCTCTTTATTGTTTACATCATTTTTGGTACATCCTCTTTCCTATCTACTGTTATTTTCCTCTGGACATCGCTCAATCTTTTATTGTCTTCCATTGCAAAAATCTACACTATTTATTAAACTCGTTTGTCATTCTTGTGGTGAATTACAATAATGACATTGTCTGTCTTTATTAGGTCAACGTATCGCCTGACTAACCAATTACCCATTATGACACTGTTAATTTATTCTTACTCATTGTGATATCCCTTGGAGGTTTCTATTCATAATCACTTTTACTTGCTTGCATGTGGTGTGCACGGTCCTTTATTGGACTTTGTATCTTTTCCATTGGGTAGCATCATTACTGAATTTTGCATTGCTGTTCCTCCATTGTAAAATGTTTAGTGATTTATCAATTTTGTTTTTTCAATATATGTTCATTTCCTGTGAAGTTGTACGTTTCACCACTCCTTTACGCGGTCTAAATTGGTTCCTTATTATGTTACATATTCATTTAAAATCCTCCAATGTTCCTCACTTCCATCACCAATTACCACATTTTCTGATTTTACTGCAGACATCCTCAGTCCCAGCTCTTGTTTTGTCCTTACCTACAAAAACAATTTAAGTAACTAATTTTAGCTTTTTGTTTTCTAACACAACATTGAACTCTATCGAGTTATAGTCGCAATGTGATGAATGTTCATAACTAAATCCAACATATTAAACATTGTTGAACCCAACTATGTTTGTTCCATTATTGCTTCCAGACTGCAATGTTGTAAGAAAATATCCGGACACATTCCATAATTTTCATTACCTTTTTGAGATGTGACTGTGCGCCTCTTAAAATCTGTCAACGTTAAGAGCCCGTGTTAATGATCCTCAGCCTTTGCTAAATTGAGACATGATTTCTGTACTTATAAAATCTGGTCCTTCAGAGCTGATTCTGGGAGTCTATTCACAACACCTAATCAAGTTCTGGATATTTTACTGATCCTCAATTCCACCCATGAGGGCTCCACTGGTTCTCATGGGCTCATTGTATCCTTCCTCACCTTTGAGTTGATGTATTTTCCAAACGTCGCTGGATTCCGGGGAAGTGCCGGAATATTGGAAAACGGCTAATTTTACGCCTTTGTTTAAGAAGGGTGGCAGGCAAAATGAAAGGAATTATTGGCCGGTTAGTTTAACGTCTGTTGTAGGTAAAATGTAAGAATCCGTGATCAAGGAGAAAATAGGGAGGCATCTTGAGGAGAATTGCTTGACAGAGCAGACGCAGCACGGTTTTGTTAAGGGGAAGTCGTGTCTGACGAATTTATTGGAGTTCTGTGAGGATGTGTCTAGGGCGGTGGATAGAGGAGAGCCGGTGGATGTGGTGTTTCTTGATTTTCAGAAGGCGTTTGGTAAGGTGCCGCACAAGAGGTTATTACAGAAGGTAAGGGGGCATGGAGTTGCGGGTAGGGTGTTAGCGTGGATTGGGAATTGGCTGTCAAATAGGAGGTAGAGAGTGGGGGGCAATGGGTGCTATTCGGATTGGCGGTTGATTTCTAGTGGAGGGCCCCGGGGGTCGGTGCTGGGGCCTCAGCTATTTACCATTTATATAGATGATCTGGAGGAGGGAACAGAGTGTATGGTGTCGAAATTTGCTGATGACACCAAGATTTGTAGCACAGCAAATTGTGCGGAGGGTGTGGAAAGTCTGCAGAAGGATCTAGATAGGCTGTGCGAATGGGAAAGGAACTGGCAAATGGAATTTAATGGTGGCAAGTGTGAAGTTGTCCAATTTCGTCGGAATAATATTAGGAAGGAATATTACGTACATGGCGAAAAACCGCAGCATGCGACGGTGCAGAGGGACCTCGGGGTCCTTGTGCATGAAGCTCAGAAACCTAGCCTGCAGGTGCAGCAGGTGGTCAGGATGGCGAATGGGATGCTGGCCTTCAGAGCGATGGGGATTGAATATAAAAGTAAGGAGGTCTTGCTGCAACTGTACAGGGCACTGGTGACGTCGCAGCTGGAGTACTGTGTGTAGTTTTGGTCGCCGCAATTACGCAAGGTTATTTTGGCCTTGGAGGAAGTGCAGAGGAGGCTGATACTGGAGTTGAGGGAGCTGAACTATCAGGATAGGCTGAATAAACTAGGCTTGTACTCGTTAGAGTTTAGAAGAATGAGGGGAGATCTCATTGAGAAATATAAGATGGTGAATGGAATGGATAGGATAGAGGTGGAGAGGCTCTTCCCGCTCAGAAAGGACAGTAGTACTAAAGGGCACAGCCTCAAGACAAAGGGGGGGGGGGGGGGCGGGTGGTTTAGAACGGAGTTCAGGAGGAACTTCTTCACTCAAAGGGTGGTGAATCTCTGGAATTTTCTGCCCGTTGAAGTGGTGGAGGCTGCCTCGTTAAATATATTTAAGACTCGGGTTGATAGGTTTTTGATAGACAAGGGGATTAAGGGTTATGGGGAGAGGACGGGAATGTGGAACTGAGACACAACAGATCAGCCATGATTTTATTGAATGGCGGGTCAGGCTCGAAGGGCTAGATGGCCTACTCCTGCTCTTACTTCTTATGTTCTTATGTTGTTCCTTAGCAATCAGGCCATTACCAAGCCTCCCCACGATAGTTACCATTCACAACTTAATTCTCGTCACCTGGTATATTTAGTTTCCTGACCCGACCATCCCACAGCTATACCACTATGATGGGGATTATGTCATAATTCCCCCCTTGAATTTCCACCTTCCGTGATTTTAATTTATTATTTAAAATCCGTACATTTGCACATATAGCAATTATTTTGGCCATGCATTATAACTTGTTCCCCAACACTAATGATTTTCAACTTGCCCGCTGCAGTGAGGGGTAAATATCTATCACTTCCCTCACATGGTTTAGTCAATGAAGTAAATGAATTGTTGCTAATATAAGTAACTATCTTATATATACAGAGAAAGAAATTTACGAGAAAAATGAAGGTAAATCTATTGCAAAATATTTCCTCCTTACATTAATATTACATTACATTGATGTCATTATCAATTTCACAAAATTATTTTACGAACAGTCATGTGTTTTCTGGGAGCTTGTAAGTTATTTCATTCGTCTCCAAGAAGTGCTGCATAAATCTTAATTATAATGGTCAATGACGACACTTAGAATGCTGATTTATCTGTATAATTTTAATTATATATTAACGAAATGATATCTAATATAACGTTTATATTTGTTATGAAGCAAAAAAATGCATTATTTCTACGTTTGAAACAGAATTTATAACCCTGCTCAGTGGTAGTAATATAGAACAAAATGTTTTTTTGCCTCATTTTTGAAGAAGGGATCCTGTGCTACATCAATGAATGTGCCTTCTCAAATTCAACCAATAATGCAATTGACAAAACCATCTCTTTTTTTAAAGGCAATGGGGAGACCAAACAATATTCTTCTGTGTCTGTACTTTAGCAAGGCTGTGCAGAAGCGAAACTCGTGTTCTGTTCTCCGTTTCTGCGAAAGCACTGGGGCAGCATCTCAGGTTGATTAGATAACCTCGGTTTGTGGCACATTCCAGAGAGTTGAAGGCCAACATATTAAGTTTAGGTTCCACTGCCACATGAAGGAATTTTGCAAAATCGAACTTGATCTCATTCAGTTAAGGAGCATTTCTTCCATCTTATTTAAACCACAAGCCATAGAAAACTAGCAGCACCAAGGAAAGCGATTTCTGCTGCCTTACTCATGCCAGCACGAGGAATCACAGACCCCTCTCTAACCCCACATTACTACTCAAACCAAATAGTTGTGTAACTTTCAGCACTTAGTGTGCAACTCCTGTTAATTTTGAAGATAAGTTGGATCTTATCCTGCACCACGAACACGTGCAGCAAATTCCAAACATCCATCACTCTTTTTGCGAAGAACATTTCACAGTTACCCCTCTGAACATGTTGGCAATTCTTATGAATCTATATCCAATATTTCGAGGCTTCTCCGCAAAACGAAAGGACGGCATTCTTCCCACTCTATATCTTCCCCTCATAACTTACTTCAAACCTGTAAAAACATACTTCTGCATTTTTTTGTTCCAACAAGCTAATCCCAATCTCACCATATTCAACATGCATCGACACTTGTCCAACACTGGCAACATTATTGCAAAGTTCCTCTGAACTCTCTCCAGAATACATTTCCTTCCTGTAATATAGTGACCAGAACTGCACACAGTGATCCCGCTGCTGACTCGCCCGTGTCATGTAAAACTGCAAAATGTTATACTTATATTTATGTTCTGAGTTTCATCCAATTAATGAACATAATCTATCTGTCTTGTGTCCAGGTTTCTCTACATCAACGTCTGCTCTTAAGGATCTGTATACATGTTCATGATCATTTCACATCTCCTCGTCCGCTTGATACGTTCCCCCTCATTGTGTATTCCCTACAACCTTTGAACACTCAACTGCATTTTGTCTTCTTTCTCTATGTTAATATCGACGTGCCACTTTACCACCAGTGCACCGGTCCATCAATATTGTTTTGTGAAATCTGGACCTCCTCAGCATTATCAACGACTTGGTCATGTTTTACGTTGTCAGCAAATTTTCCACATGTGCTTCTATGTTCATCTTCGTATTGTTAATATAGAACACAAGTAGCAAAAGATAAGAACATAAGAACATAATAAATAGGAGCAGGAGTAGGCCATCTGGCCCTTCGAGCCTGCCCCGCCATTCAATAAGATCATGGCCGATCTGTCCTGTCTCAGTTCCACATTCCCGCCCTCTCCCCATGACCCTTAATCCCCTCGCTTATCAAAAACCAATCAACCCGCGTCTAAAAAATGTTTAGCGAGGCAGCCTCCACCACCTCAACGGGCAGAGAATTCCAGAGATTCACCACCTTTTGAGTGAAGAAGTTCCTCCTCAGCCCCGTTCTAAACCGCACCCCCCCCCCCTTTATTTTGAGGCTGTGCCCCCTAGTCCTTTCTGAGCGGTAAGAGTCTCCCACCTCCATCCTATCCATCCCATTCATCATGTTATATGTCTCAATGAGATCTCCCCTGATTCTTCTAAACTCTAACGAGTACAAGCCTAGTTTATTCAGCCTCTCCTCATAGCTCAACCCCCTCAACTCCGGCATCAGCCTAGTAAACCTCCTCTGCACTCCCTCCAAAGCCAAAATATTATTGCGTAAGTACGGCGCCCAAAACTGCACACTGTACTCCAGCTGCGGCCTCACCAATGCCCTATACAGGCGCAGCAAGACCTCCCTACTTTTATATTCAATCCCCCTCGCTATGAAGGCCAGCATCCCATTCGCCTTCCTGAATCACCTGCTGCACCTGCAGGCTGGGTTTTTGCGACTCATGTACAGGACCCCGAGGTCCTTCTGCACCGTCGCATGCTGCACTTTTTCGCCACGTAAGTAATAGTCTTTCCTACCATTATTCCGACCAAAGTGGACCACCTCGCACTTGCCAACATTAAATGCCATTTGCCATTTCCTGGCCCATTCACCCAACCTATCTAAATCCTTCTGCAGACTCTCCGCGCAATTTGCCATTCCACCAATCTTGGTGTCATCAGCAAATTTCGACACCCTGCACTCGGTTCCCTCCTCCAGATCATCTATATGAATGGTAAATAGCTGAGGCCCCAGCACCGACCCCTGGGGCACTCCACTAGTCACCAACCGCCAATCCGAATAGCACCCATTAACCATCACTCTCTGCCTTAACAAAGTTAACAAAGGATCCACCACCAAATCCTATGAAAAACTATTTGAAACCACTTTTCATCCGCAATGGCATCCATCAACCATTGCTCGTTCTTTCATGTTAAAACGTAAAACTTTGATCAAGTTTACCACTTAATCCTCTATCCTATAGGTTTTTACTTGTTTCACGAATCCTCACCTTGGTCCTTGTCAAACGCTTTGCTAAAATCAATGTATAAAAAATTCACAGCACTACCATCATCAACACTTTTGTGTCACTTCCCCATGCAATTCAATCAATTTTATGAGGCAAGATATCCATTTAATTCATCGCTGCTGATAATCATTGAGAGTTTCATGCTTTTTTTAAGTGACAGTTAACTCTGCCTCAGGATTTATTTCAGCAATTCATCAAGCAGAGACATAAGACTAATTGGCGTCTAATTGCATTGTATTTTAGTTGATCATTCCTCTAAAAAAGAGTTTGCATTTCTCATCTCCCCCAGTAGCTCCCCTGTAGCTAGAGAAGGTTGGAAATAAAATGTCGTCAGACTATCTGCTATCTCCTCCCTGATCTCTTTTTGCAGTCTTGGACACAGTTCATCTGGCCCTGGTGACTTTACAATTTCCAAGGATTCCAAATATTCGAGTACTTCCTCTCTCTTTGTGATTATTACGTCCAACATCTCGCTTTTGAATCATGATCCGAATGAATAACAATATCACAGTTCTCCTAGTTTCGAGCAACATTGATTAAAGCTTGGGAACAAATTGGCATGAGGAAAGAATTGGCAATTGGAGACTTTAGAGTTAATTAAGTAAAGGCAATTCGAATGTGCAAATACAAATTTGGATTAAAGGAAACTTGATATTTCAAAAAAATAAATAATAATTAGTACATATTAGAAACGAATGAATACCAGTGATATCAATAATGGCATTACCTATATTAAATACAAATTGCCAACATAGTGATATGACGAAAGATCTCCTGAAACAAAAAATGCGGATTCATCTGAAAGTGAAACACATGAGGATTCAATGGGAGTTAACAAACGGTTTTCATGAAGTGTTTCTTTCTTTGAATAGATGCATAATAATTTGAAGGGCTGCACCGTTTCCTTCACGATGTGTATAATGACAATTGATTTTCTCTAAAGAAGCAAAACCTGACAACTGACACAGTAGTGGTACAGGAAAACTAACACAGAACAAGCAAAGTGATGCAATGATGATGCTAAGAGAAGTAGAGTATTTATGGAATTAAAGGTATAGTAAAAAAATGTGAAATAACCTAGGGGACTGGGCACTTGCTCTGAAAATATAGTTGCCAATACTTTGAGATTGTAGCAGGTAGTGTCTGCAGAAGCGTTCATAAGTAGAAGTATTAACATACCATCCCGACGTCGCAGAAGGAGTCAATTTCGCCTATCGAGTCTACGTCAACAACAATCCCACCTCGTCTTATCCTCGGAACCCCAGAAATCCCTTTAACCTACGCATTCCAGAAAAACTAAGGAGCAAATTAGCTTGGTCAATGCACCTAAACAGCACATCTTTGGATAAGTTAAATACAACTGTGGTCATCCTCTTCTTCCATAACGCGCTTGTCAACTGGTGTGTCAAGTTATTATTAGTACATTTGTTGAACATTATAAGAGACCTTGTGTGGACATATCAAGGAAAAGTTGAGCAAATCGACCATGCGACTTGTCGAATGGAAATTAACTTGTTCAGAGAATGTCACAGCAGCGAACTGTGGATTGTTGAATATTTCCACAAATAATCTGGGAAGGTTTCTTGGACTGAAAGTCTGCGTCTTTGCTCTGCCATTTAAATCATGGAATTGCTACAGTTTTTTAAAGGACAATATTTACCTAAAATTGTGTAAATTTGCTGGAACCTTAAGTGTCAGAATATGGTGAATGTCTAATTCTAAATGGTTGCCTTGGATAGTTTGCAGCTCCTTGATTGAACATATTGCATATAATTTAAACTAACCTCTTCAGGGACACATGCTCAAATGTTCATTATTCATTCAAGTCATGCTAAATATGTAGAATACGATTGCAATTCGGCATCATTAAATTGAATGTTATGGGATTGTTTATAGTGCTCTCCAGAAATAATTTGTGAAATAGATGGAGAGAATATTCTGCTTATTTGTCCTTTTTACGAAAAATAACTAATACTGATATATTTTGATTTCACGTTTCAGCTTTATCAAAAGCTATAAAAGGGAATGAGGAGCTGGGTGAGTGTCTGCAAGACATAGCATCACAATATGTTAATATTAAGTGATATTTTTCGTTTTGCATTATCACTGTGCATCGGATATGTATAACAATTTGCATTTATTTGGTTATTGGATTCCATGATCCTAAGCACAATTGAAATTTGGCTGCAATGACTGGCACCTACAACATTTTATTCGTGTTTCAATGCCTCAAATCAGTGCAACATTCATTCAGATTACACCAATCACAAAGTCCATTTTGAATACCAATTTTTAATTCGTGGTTAGAAATGTGGAATACAAATGGGAACGAAATGCCTCTCCCCCGTCTGATTTCCCAATTATCGTATGTCTGTGCCAACATGACGAATGTTCATCAAACCCAAATAATACTTCACTTCCTCTCTTTGAAGATATTGCCTACTTAATACAATTCGACGTTCATGATTTTAAGTTAACCACCATCTTTTATAAGAAACTAAATTATAAGTTGGATATTCACGGCGATTTTGAATAAAATTACCGTTAATAGACTCACGAGAGATAATCCATTGTGTTATGTTTCTTCACATAAATGAAGCATGCAACCACAATTTAAATTCCAATATGCAGCAAGCTAATAGTAAACTCAGAGATTAAATTAAATCGAGGGTTGCCACACGAAAATTTGAGCTGTCGATTCAGATCATAGAAACTGCATTGAAATGTAATTGCTTCACTCATAATCTGTATATTGCTTGTTAGAACTCAAATAAAATGTTGAGCATATCTGAGGCTTATAATCATGAAACGAATAAAGCACACTACATAACTACTTAGAGAATTCCATCTGTGAATGTTCATTGACATTGAACTATATAATTAATCTGCCACATTTTGCAGTACGCATTTATCCCTCCCACATTTTTTTCAATGTTGGGCTTTTAGGAGAAGACAGGTGGAGATGGAAAGGGAGTGTTATTGTGCTGATGGTGATGGCTAAAATCAGTACAAACAAATTGTGTTCCTCAGACCGGATGCACAAAATTTGGGACATTTTTTGGTGTAGAAAAAGAATCAACATCCCATTCTTTCAACTCCATTTCGAAAAAAAAACAAGCACTGAGTGAAGCGAATTTGGAAATTTCTCCCTCAAAAAGTTATTGTGATCAAACAATGTGTGTGTGTGTGTGTGGGGGGGGGGGTTAATGCATTTTCCTTCTGCTCCTTTTGCTAGCAAATGCTATTTATTGATTTACGATGGATGTTTTTTTTTTGTCGAGAGATGTCCACATTAAATCTAAGGTAGAAATGTAGATGTTTGAATTTAAACTTCCTCCTCTAATGTGAATAAAGCTGATTTGCAACAGCTGTCGGGTTCCCCACTGTCCAAAAATATCGTTCCCTGGATGCTAAATCAGATACAATGTTGTTCTTGCTGAGGATGTTAATTGATGCATTTACTGTTTACATTAAGGCATTAAATTATACCTGTTTTCATTTGTATAGCAAAAAAGCTGCTTCAGTGCAAGAATGGTAAAATATCGTTTATTCTTGAATCCATAGTACAGCTAACGGAAGGAAGCAAATGGAACATTCATCTTGAATGTTTTGAGCTAACAGATCAAAACAAACCTGAGCGTTCCATTCGCACATTTCCTTTCTTTTGCTATGGAAGAAGGCCATTTGTTTCTCTCGACGTTTAGAACTCCAAAAGGAAAGCGTATAATACTTCGACAGTACGTTGCTATATCACATTCTGCAGCCTAATAAATGCAAGATATTGCAGGCAACGACTCTCAGTTCTGTTCCGAATTCAAAGACATCAGCTTCAAGCTGAATCCCTGAAAATAAAGGATTATGGTTGTTTGACATAATTGTAAATTTCGAGTATGATGACACTTGAACAAAACGAAAATTGCCAATGTGACTAGGCAATTTGGAAGGGAGACAGAACACACAAAAAAAGGGCACATGGCAAATGCTGCTATAGATTCGAGGCAGATATTGACAAGTCTTTGAAACAATATGAGAAAAGGAAAACAAATGCAAACACCAGAAGATGGAAAAGGCTATTAAACGCAAGCACATACACACATTTGAATCTGAAATTATTTATTTGCTATTTTGTGACAAATAATTGATAGATTAGACAATTATGCATTAGATAAACGAGCTACAGTAATTCTAAAGGAGGACTTTGAAATCCCACCTTCGAATAAGTTTTCCCTCGAACATATTTAAGGTGCAGTTCTTAAAATGTTGGATGGATGAACTTCGATTCAGATGGAAGATTAGGGTAAACAGAGGTGCGATTTTTTTTCACTGGTTGAACTTAGCAGAAATACCTAGGCCTCTCCTCTTACGACGAAGGTTTGAACTCCCATGCGCCATGGCGAAATTTCGTTTCCATCAAAAACATGGAATTCAAATGTCATATCTACACATACTGATTTTAGACTGGCCGGGAGCTAGTTTCTATGTCATCCTGACTGGCCAGCTCAGAGGCAAAATTGAGGCGAGGTCTTCCACACAACACTAGTTATGGCTAGATTGTGTAAAAATGTTACAACTTTTGGGGGAGCCGGATTCTGTAACAAAGGGCCTCTAAAAAATTATACTGTAAAAATACTCCTCTCCTTACATGTCAGACACAAGGCAACAGGAACTCTGCCCCAACAGCTCCAATCACTACACCTCAAACTTAGTTGGGTTGAGTCACCCCGGATTTATGTTGAGCTAAACGATCAAAAGTTCTCCGCTTTCTGTCTCTTAACTCTCTTACTAGCAGTATTGACGTCTTTGATACTGATGGGAATGCTTGTTTTAATGGGGTGACGCTTGTGCTGCTAATAAATACAAACATCTTTTTTTGTAATTTCACACTCAATAATGGAAAGAAATGTGTTGATAATTTCAGGGACAATAGGGATGATGGTGTTTATGAAAGCGGCTTAAAAATATGCGTCTTTGTCATGCATGCCACTCACATCAGAAAATGGAAAACCTCATGCAGTACTCAAACCATCACTTAAGATACACTTTTTAAAATGCATGGAATCATCAATGAGGATTTAAATTGTTTGTGTTGGACCAGAGCCTCATGCGTAACGTGGTAATTTGTATTTGTTGAACATGATGGATGTGTCTGCTAGAAATCTGGAGGCCGTTCCATGACGCATGATTCAGCTGAAAACGATTGTAGAGGAATCGCTTCAATCATTTAACAGATAAGGTCTGCCTACGGAAATATAGTAAGAAGTCTCACCACACCAGGTTAAAGTCCAACAGGTTTATTTGATAGAAAAAGCCACTAGCTTCCAGAGTGCTGCCCCTTCGTCAGGTAAGTGGGAGTTCAACCCACAAACTAGGCATGTAATTTACAAAATAATGATAGGCATGCGAGAGTTTACAAGTAATCAAGTTCTAAAAATACAGATAATGTGAGTGGAGAGAGCATGAAGCACAGGTTAATGAGATGTGCATTGTCTCCAGCTAGGACAATTAGTCAGATGTTGCAAGTCCAGGCAAGTCATGGGGTTACAGATGGCGTGACATGTATCCAAGATCCTGGTTGAGGCCGCCCTCATATGTGTGTGGAGCATGGCTATCCGTCTCTGCTCAGTGATTCTGTGCTGTCGTTTGTCGTGAAGGGGATGGATGTCGAGGGCATCCTGAAGCTCAATGTACAATGAGCCCGCAGCTTTTGTCGTGACACTACAAACTTCCTACAGAACACATGGAGCAGTTGAACCAGGGGAACTCCTCGTCACAATGGATGTCACGGCACTCTATACCAGCATTCCCCAAGACACTGGCATTCCTGGAACTGTCTCATTACTCATCGCCGACAACTGTCAGTTTCAGGATGCAATTTTACAATTCATCCGCTTCATCCTGGACCACAATGTGTTCAAATTCAACAACCAGTTCTTTATTCAGACATGCAGAACAGCCATGACGAACAAATTTGCACCTTAATATGCCAACGTCTTCATGCACAGATTCGAACAAGACCTCTTCACCACACAGGGCCGTCAACCGATGCTATATGCTTGCTACATCGATCTTCAGGTAAGTGTTCTCCAAGGTGGTCTTCATGACACACGACAGCGCAGAGTCTCTTTGCAGAGACTGATAACCAAGTTCTGCAGACATGAGGACGGCCTCAACCGGGATCTTGTGTTCATGTCACACTATATGTAACCCCCACGACTTGCCTGGACTTGCAAAATCTCATTAATTGCCCGTTCTGTTGACAATGCATATATCTTTCACCTGTGCTTAACGTTCTCTCGACTGAAGAGATAATCATGATTAAGAGGACGACATCAATTGAACAAGGAAATTGGCATGCCAGCGCCCTGAGACAACTGTTGAATGAGGTTTCAAACTTTAGGGAAAGCTTAACTGGAGCTGGTTATTTGGCTAGATGGCATTTAAAAAATGACACTAGAAGTTAGGAAAAATGAATTTCGTTAGGAATCAAATAGTCATCACTTTGCTTCTGGCAAAAATGTATATATATTCCTATAGGGAAGTGAACTGTTAAAATCAAGGATCAGCGATGTTCTCAAATTTAGAATTTAATTAATTATTTATATATGATAAGAAATGAAAGGAGGAATCCTAGAATGTCTCATGTAAATGTGCACAAATGACATTTTGAAGCGACGAATTCAGAAGACAGATAAGCTGATTGTTGCAACCCAGAGTGAAGAAAACAATTCTGATTATTCTGAATTTAATATTCCTCAAATTAGATTGCACAAATAGGAAGTTGTCAGAAATTGGAGGAAGATACTGAGTTACCTTCGGGAGGAAAAACAGAATAAACTCAGAGTAATTGGAATCTCTTGGATATTTATTTGAGGACAATCAGTTTTGCACGGAAATAATTGTGCATGTGTAATTGAACAAAGTGTTGTTACAACTAAATAATATCCGGAAGAACTGTTAGCAAGGATTCAGAGGTGAATCAGTCTGAGACGCAGCAAACACGAATCTCGATCAAATACTGCAAAAGATATTTGCATTTTTTTATGTTCATTTTCTCGTCAAGAAAGCACAAGTTGTGGCAGATGAATGTAACATACCACTCGCAATGGCAGAAAAGATGAACCAGTCACCTGACAAGGTGTGAATAAAAGAAAATGAGCAGATGTGATGAATATTGTGGAGTAGATGGGGAGGCAGGTGCAAGAAAGTTTGACTGATTTGGGTAATGTTCCTGAGTTCTTGAAATTACCTGAACATGGAATGCAGCACTGACAATTACCACTGGGTATTTTTGAGTGGACAAATAGAGACGAATCAGCAGTAATATGTGATGTCCTAATGAAGATTGAGGAGCAGAATTTTGGAATATCGCACTCAGGAGTATAGGACAACAATGAAAAGTAACAGTGTTGGATGAGAGCACGTCATCATCCAAAATAAACTGCGCGGGACAATGTTTCGAAGTATCTTGTATATATCTGAAAGAGGTGAGAAACAATGCTGTTCCTAGCTTATTGTTGAGTAAGTGACTACGTCTTCTGTAACAACATAACTGCCACAATGATTGTTAAATCAATTGCCACAATAATTTCTGAGATCAAAGAAGAAAATATACTACATTCCGTTGCCAAAATATGTAGAAAGTGAGAGGGCATGGGATACAAGTGGCTTTTGTCCTGTGGATCCAGAACTGTCTTGCCTGCAGAAGGCAGATAGTGGTTGTGGATGGGTCTTTTTCTGCATGGATAGGTTGCAAGACAGGGCGGAGTAGTGGCAGATGGACTTTAATGCGGATAAATGTGTAGTGCTCCATTTTGGCAGGTCCAATGGGATGAAGGAGTGTAATATCAAGGGTAAGACTCTTAGCCGTGTAGAGGATCAGAAGGACCTTGGGGTCCGTGTCCGTAGGACTCTTAAATTGGCCTCACAGGTAGAGGATGTGGTTAAGAAGGCATATGGTGTACAAGCCTTCATTATTCGAGGGATTGCATTTAGGATTCGGGAGATAATGTTGCATTTTTATAAGACACTTGTCAGACCCCACTTAGAGTACTGTATGCAGTTCTGGTCGCCTCACTACAAGAAGGATGCCGAAGCTATTGAAGGGGTGCAGAGGAGATTTACAAGGATGTTGCCTGGATTGGGTGGCATGCATTATGAGTATAGATTGAGGGAGCTAAGTATTTTCTCCCTGGAGAGACAAAGGGTGAGAGGCGACCTGATAGAGGTTTATAAGGTGTTGGGAGGTATAGATAGGGTAGATTCTCGGAGGTTATTTCCCAGGGCTGAAATGGTCTCTACGAGAGGATATAGGTTTATGGTGCTGGCGAGTAGGTACAGAGGAGATTTCAGGGGTACGTTTTTCACTCAGAGGGTGGTGAGTGAGTGGAATTGGCTGCCTCGGGGTGGTGGAGGCGAACTCGTTTGGGTCTTTTAAGAGGCTTCTGGATGAGTACATGGGATTTAATGGGATTGAGGGTTATAGATAGGCCTGGTAGGTAGGCATATAGGCGCAACTTCTAGGCCAAAGGGCCTGTTGGTGCTGTAGTGTTCGATGTTGTAATATTCTAATTTATACCTCCCAACTGCTTCGAAACTATTTAAAAAGTGAAAATATATTTCGAGATCTGTGCTACAATCACAGGACACTTAACTTTAGTTCAGATAGTTGACAATCAATTCTAGGACTTGACCACTTGGCCTAATTTCTTCTCTTTGTCTTGTGGGTTTTCAAAACTTTGTACATGTATTCTGTAAGCATAGGCAAACATGTCTACCGGTTAGGGTGTTAATGAAGAACAATTAAATTACTCCCACTTCCCCTGTTCTAATACCCTCTGTTATTTTTGTGTCATGATCCTCCCAAATCTTTTAGTTCGCCTGAAAATCCAAATTATCACTATTATCAATAATGTTATTACCAGAGCTATGAAGATATCCCGTGCTAGAGCACCAACCAAACACCGGAACATTTTTGTTATTGTAGTATTGCTCACTGTGAGGTGATTTCAGCTCCATCCAGTGTCAAAATCGCGGACTGTACTTTTCATCAATTATGGCACGTGCTTGGCATACGATGATCACGCTAAAAGTCCCCGCCCAACCGACTATTTGCCTTTTTTTTTGTTTGTCATGAGCTTCAATATTACCCTATTCCCTGTTAAAGAACAAAGAACTAAGAACAACCCAGCACGAGAAACAGGCCTTTCGCCCCAACGAGCCCGCGCCGCCGCATCCTCCTACACCTACCCTGCCCTGCGTGTCTGCGAGTGGATGTTGATGGTGTTTAGGAGTGTTCTCCACTGTCAATTTCATCCACTAACCGTGCTAATACTGAGTTCTCAGCTGTTCTTTTGAGTCAAATTAAGACCAATTAAATCCTTCATACATTCCAATACTTATCCTCGCTAAACTTCAAGTTGTTCTACCCTGATAATACATCCTCTGGAAGGCGCATTGCCCTAGGGATCAAAAAATGCAGTAATGTATCTGGTATACAAGCTTGGCCAGCTGGAGTAACCCAGAGGCATTTTGACGCAGAATGCGAACATCTATGTGCATTCCAAAGATCTTTTCAGAATCAGGGAAGTCTCCCTCTCATGGCGGGCACTATGTTAGTTAGGCCTATTGCAGCATTTTTCGTGGCATCGTCAGCCCTGGCATTACCCCTGGTCACTGCCGAGTCATCAGCAGAGAGGGCGGTGCATTTAATAATGATCAGTTGTTTAGGGAGAAGGCTGGCTTGGAGAAGATTGCGAACATTAGGAGAATTTTGGATGAAAGGCCCTGAAGAGGTAAGGAAACATCTTTGGGTCCATAATTGGTCGAGACCGTGGGTAACCCCGAAAGCATAACGGGAGATGGTATAAATGTTTGTGGATTTGTTCGCAGTGAGGGTGCAGGCACGGGTGAGGGCAAATAGTTTGACCTTTTGGGCGGAGATGGAAGGGTCGAATGTGAACACTTCCAGGGTGGTGGTATCGTCCACATCTGAGTATCCAGAAATGCGTCTGCCAGAGGGGGAGAAGTATAAACTGCGGTCAACATACAAAGTAAGGACTGGAGAGGGTAAGGCAGAGTCAGTAAGGTCTGCATGCGGTGAGGTCAAAAAGTGGTTCTGAAGTAAGCAATTATGAGGGCGTTGTGGGAGGGCATCGGGAGGAGTAGTTAGGAAAATGTCAGGATTAACAGTGGAGCAGAAGAAAAACGTTTGGAAAAACAATGGCATGCCAGATATGTCATGAGCTACTTCTTTTTGTTTAATCTTTCCTTTGTTTGGCCTGTCGCTCTAGTCCTTTTATTCGGTCTCACTTATTCGGCCCTTTCCAACCTCTCTTGTTCTGCTCTATCTCTTTAGTCCTTTTCATACTTCTCACATTTCCACTTCAACATTTCCCAAGTTTTTGGGTTTCCCTTCATCATCACATTCACTGATTCATCTCCTACGTGCATTTTCCTCCCAGCTGGAAATTTCCTCCCAGCTGGAAATTCTTCAATTAGTTCATTTCATTCAGCACAAATAGTCATGCCTCCAAATTAACCTAATTCCGACCTTTATCTTTTTTTTCTGCAAACAATTTAATACATACTCCACGAGCACAAGCAGGCTTTAGCAACTCCTACTCTCAATCTAAGACAACAACAACCACTCACATTCGGCAAGCAGCCAGACCACACAAGCACACTGAAGTACAAAAACTACTCAAATTATTTGGTCAACCTTATATTTTCCCTGATCACTTTTCCATCTTGCCAATTAATGTATAATTAGTATTTCCCAACCCATACTAAGTCTCAGAGGACTCGAACCTCAAATTCTTAGTTGGTAAAGCCTCTATCCATCTACTAAACCCATCAACAATTACACCAATCCCGGCCACTGAGGGACTTAAACCTCCCAGATTTCATATGCCAAACCCTGGAGACGCTAACCTCCAGGTACATGTAGGGGGACTCAAGCCCTCCACTTTGATACTGAATAAACCTGGGGACCCTAACGAGCAGGCTGCTCGTGGGAATCTAACAACCTGGTGTCTTAACAAATAAACCTGGGGACTCCAGCCACCTGGTTGCTCGGGGGGATTCTAACCACCAGATGTCTTAACAAATAAATACGGGGACTCTAACCACCAGGGCAAGCAGGGGACTTCAACCATCTGGAGAAGAATTAGTCAGTATTCAAGGACATAAGCTGCCTCTGGGTTCCGTTAGTACAGGGAATTGGAGGACGAGGGATTGACTGGGTATTAGTTCAGTGTGAGAGACCAAGGTTAATTTCACCTTGAGGACCCGTCCCTTTCATATTACCGACACCCAGGCGATCGTTTATTCAGTCTGCCTCGCAGGATATCTGTATATGTTGGTTCCTTGCTCCGAGCGCCAACTGTTAAGTTTGTTTTTCGTGAGACTCGTCCATCTTTGATACAATGGCAAATCACCAAATGCTGTCCGATTCAAAAGTTCTTTATTTTTCTTGCATACGCAAGCTGGCAAACCTTTGCTACGTAACTTCGTGCCGGCTGTCAGGTAGACTAATTCCCTTTCACTCCTCCGTGGATTTGTACACAAAACCTTCACCTGCTCCTTCATACACTTCTGCTACACATTCATACTCCCTGCCTTGCACTGTCAATCCCCTGCAGAGTTTTCTTTTACATCTTTGCTGATTTCTATTTATCTATCTGCTGTCTAGCGATTGGCTTCACATTGTGAATGCCTTTCATCAATTGTAGTCTCTCAGCTTCTAACCGCTGGGCGACTCTGAGAGGAATATAGATAATTATTTTCCCAATTGGGTGAGTGGCTCTGAGATACTTACTGCCCACCAGGCACATGTATTACTCTCACACTTCAAAACATATCTGTAGCTACCGAATCTACTAGGGAAATAGTTCCCCAATCGATCCCCTTGTTATTGGTTTCACACTGTGGCTTGCATTCCATCGTTTTCCTGCCAAAAATATGACACGGTTCATCAAGACTGGTTATTATTAAGGCAGGAGCGTTTACCATAGCTTGTTTAAATGAGAGAAAGCATGTGCTTCCTTCTCTCACTGCTAGCCCTTCCTGCATTAAGCTAATTCTGCAAGGGTTGTGCAAACATCGCATCCAGTTCCTCAAAATTCGGGCAGTAATTAAAAATGCTACAATATTTGTCTTTCACGTTTTACAGTCGAGGCATTTTTATGCAATACATAAGGTTTCTCTTGTCATCTGCAATTTCTTTGTTACTGAATTCTATAACTTAATAACTTCTCCGAAACTGAAGGCAAAACTTGCAAATTGTTTTTGGACCATAACTTATTTTGGCTGATTGTTCCTTATTTCAAATAGTAATATTTTGTTAAGATGACTAGCTGAAAAACAGATTTTTAATGTCACAATTTTCCCAAACTCAGAAAACTATTTTGTGGGCTTTCAAATGTCCATTAATTTCAAACTTGCCTCTTAAACAAATGTTCCTTCATTCATAGCTATCACCGAAACTGTATTTGCCTTTAAAAAAGTCTCTTGTTATCTCAATCAGTTTCCTCTGTATTCATCAATTGAATCCCACCATTAGTTCAGTCCTACTCCGGTGACTATCAGCTGTTTTATAATGTATTTTTTACGAAACTGTTCAATTCCCCATATTTCAGAGCCCGTACGGTGGTGCAGTGCTTCGCGCCTCTGCCTGACAACATCAAGTAGCTGGGTTAAGTTCACACCTTGGGTCAATGCTTGTGTGAAGTCTGCAAATTCTGCTTCTGCGTGGTTTTCCGCTTGAGCTCCAGTTTACTCTCACAGTCCGAAGGAAGTGTTGTTTAGCTCCTTTGGCCATGCTGAATTCTCACGCAGTGTGTCCGAACAGATACCAGACTTTGGTGACTTGGTGATTATCTTAGTAACTTCATGGCAGTGTTAATTTTAATCATCTTTGTGACACTAATAAATATATCATCTTAAATGGGCGGCACGGTAGCACAGTGGTTAGCACTGCTGTTTCACAGCTCCAGGGTCCTGGGTTCGATTCCCGGCTCGGGTCACTGTCTGTGTGGAGTTTGCACATTCTCCTCGTGTCTGCGTGGGTTTTCTCCGGGTGCTCCGGTTTCCTCCCACAGTCCAAAGATGTGCGGGTTAGGTTCATTGGCTATGCTAAAATTGCCCCTTAGTGTCCTGGGATGTGTAGGTTAGAGGGATTAGCAGGTAAATGTGTTGGGATATGGGGATAGGGTCTGGGTGGGATTGTGTTCGGTGCAGACTCGATGGGCCGAAGGGCCTGTTTCTGCACTGTAGGGTTCTATGTCTATGTCTATGTCTAAATAAATTTGTATAGCTCATACATGTTTGTTTACTTATATGTTATTGTATTCCGCTGGCTTAATACCCTCATTTCTGACTATAATTATCTGTCAGTTTAGTGGTGGGAGTGGGCGTTCCTTTTGAGCCCGTTTGGCATCTAATACAGCTTTGAAGCTTCTGGACAGAGTGTTCAGAACTACTTCTCCCTATTTGAACTTTGAACATTCATCTCACACATATCGATTAGAATGTAGTATTACAGCGTAATAAATCACACCATTGTTAAATAACATTAAAACCGATGCTGATGCTAAATGTGGTTCAGGACAGGCAAATATAAACTTGCATTCCCTCACCAATTCTACCCTGTGTATCTTTTTTTCTTTAGATGTTGTTCCCGTCTGCTAGAACTTGCTTTAAGCTAACAATGTCTGCAGTATTGAAAATCTACAAAGATATTCTTGAAAGAATTAAAGCTACCACAAAGCTTAAAGAAAAAAAAGGCCCATCTTGTCTGGAGCACAACCGTTAATTCGCTGCTTCTTTTGAAAGGGGGCCGGAGTTGAAACGTAACGTAATACGTCATCATCGTAATCCTTCACGAACATGAGGAAATCCGTGACGAATTATTTTCTCAGAATCGAATTCTAATAATATATTTTCATTGTCCATTGGATCTTCAAACGTAATAGGAAATTTTAATACAGATTAATCCAAAACTAGAATTAACGTACTCATTTCAAATATCCCTAATAAATTAAGAATTTCGCAATTACTCAAAATCCCTTCCGAGTAAGCTTGAAATTTGCACGTTTTCATTGTTTCCATCCTGTCTATTTAAACCGACTAGACATAAACCCTGGTATGATACAAAATGAAATCAACTATTTCCAAATATTTAATTTTCCTTTCGTCATTGCCAACATAACGCAACATCATTTTTGAAATTGATGCAGCGCGTAAATTTTCTTTCCAAAGTGACAGAACTGCAATCTCTATTAAATTCTTACATTTCTTAAAGTTGATCTTTGCCACTGATCGTTTTCAAGATTAAGGAATGTCATTTTGTTTTGTTGTTTCTGTTTGACGCAAGACTTCATTTGTATCCACGTTTGATTTTAACACTGCATCAATTTCACTGCTGTAAAATCACAACTGGTGAAAGTAATATTGAAATATTGAAGCAGGTATTCACACAATTAGTTTCTAAAAACACATTCATGACAATATACTTAATCATTGGTAAGATTACATTACTATCGCACGCAACACCACAACATAATAATGTTGCAGGCTATTGTGTATCACTCCGTTTTTTGCAGAATTTGGAATCACTGATTGTTTCTGTCTTGCTCGTTCTCTCTCTGTCTCTGTCTGTCTGTCTGTCTGTCTCTCTCTGTCATATTTCTGTTTTCATTTTCGATACCCCAGAGCTCTCTTGGAATCATTCAATCAGACCCTGCAGTTCTCCGCTGAATACAATCTCTCATCGGTGGTGCTGGTTATCTTCAAGAGAGAAAGGGATTCGACATAGACTTGTGCCCTAATATTTCGAAATTAAATTTACGCGCTACATAAATAACAGGCATTTTGCTTTGCTAAACAGAATAAACACTTTTTGAGCAAAACCAAACTAACTGCTGTTCAGTTTGTCCCCTGAACAAAGTCCCAACTAATCCAATGCCATCGACAACGCTGACCTACAGACACGAGGCTCGCTAAATGCAGCATATGCGCCACAAAAAAAAAGAATTGCTAGGGCAATGCTTGACCGGCACGCTAACCACAGATATTCACTCCATCCACCAACAATGCACAGTGGCAGGCGTATGGAATCTACAAGATGCAGTGCAACGCCTCACGAAGGCTCCCTCGACAGCACCTTCCAAACTCAGCACTTTACACCTAGAATAACCTTTTATTCTCCCCCCCTCACTGCAGACTTCTTATTGCGCGTTCCTTCCTAGTAACTCAGAATTTCTCAACTCCTCCGCCCCACAAAGGTTTCTTAAAGATGAATTATACCGCACAGACCAGTTGGCATCCAATCACTCAAGCCCCCACCCCAATTGGTTCCTGACTACTATGTTAACTGAGCACGACTCTATGTCTCTGCTATGCTGAAACATAACTGCATTGCACCCCTGTCCTTTTGAGTTAGTAGCATTCAACAATTTTTTTCTAAAGTGTGATTCAGTGTCTTGATTTACAAAGTAACATTGGCTTGGCTTGTCGAAATAACGCTGTGCCCCACCTACCACTTCCCTACCCCCTCACTCTCCCTCTCCCAGCTTGCTTTAAGCACTGTTCCTTTAGTCCAATAAAATGATTTTGCAAACCCTAACATTAATTCAGAAATGTCAATTTACGGCTCTGAAAGCTTGATGCAGTAATCCTTTTAACTAACGTGTGTGGAAAAGTTTTGCCATACATCCTCTTTTTGGAGATACGTTCCCCTGTCAGACTCCAGTGAGTCTATTCAGTCGTTCCTTGCCGAAAAACTGTTGTAGTGTTTGCGATGTAGCGTTGCATCCCCAAAACTTCGGACAATACACGACTCAAGAAAACCAGTGTCTCAGTTAAAGATGTGCTATCCTTGCACCAATAGTCGAAGAGAAAAATTATGGATGATTCCTAGGAGATATCTGCCACAGGGCAGACAAATAACCCCAATATGTTCGGACGTATATTGTTGAAGACAGAGGAATTATGCACTTTTTTGTCAGATACATGCGCATTTCATTAGTTTGCAATCAATCATCATCAACGTATAAATCGACTATAATATATATCATATACTCCAGATATTTGCGTCTACCATCTGGAATAATGGTATCCCATATGTTTATCAATTCTGGACATACATTCCCATTTTGGCTTAAACAATATTCTGTATGCCTCACTCACCAGAAGCCACTCTGTTCAGAATTGGCATTCCCTCAAATTTCCCTTCAGGTCCTGTTCAAGTCAGATTAATACATCGGCCCGAGTTGAAGCATCCATCCATCTTATCTGGACAGTGATTAGCGTTGTTCTCAGTATCCCATCGATTGAAATTCTGCTGATAAAACATACATAATTTCAAAGTTCCATCATTCCCTTAGAACGTGGTACTGCTCGGATGCACATTACCATCAAACTTTCCGAAGTCTGCCTTTGGCAAAAACAATAAAATGCATTTATGTAGCAATTTGATAATTCCACAGAATCATCATTTATATTTCCACATCATCAACTGTCTTTTTTTTTTCCACTGAACTCCATCTCTATGCAGAGTGTTCCTTGTTAGCTTAAGTCTAATTATTTTTATTTTTATTAAATTGTTTTATCTTGATGCTGTTGAATCTGTCATTGTCTGAAAGACTAATGGTGCAACATCTTCACGAGTCTGATTAGATTTTCATCCCAAACACTAAAAAAGGTACACAGTAATTGTTTTGGAGGGCATCAGAATGTGATTCTTCAGAGAAAATAAGTAAAATCCTAAGGCTGTTATAATACAATGAATACATCACAAATAAGCCTCGTAGTATAGATTAGGGAAAATCTTAGTGTCGTTCATGACAAACATATTTTCTGTTTGAGTAAATCCACTGCATTCCAGATATTTAAAATGAAATGTGCAAGTAATTTTTGAGCTGGAAAGTTAATTTTTGATACTTTTGGGGCCATGTGTCAAGACATTACTTCGAAGTGTGTACATATGCGTGCGCGTGTATGTGTTAGAAGAAATAATAGTGGAAAAAGCACACGCACCAAAGAAATGGCATAGGCTAGATGGACGACCGGCCTGCTCCTGTGTTCATTTCTGTCGTTTCTGATTGGTACATTTTGTGTAATATAAAATGCATAGAGCATATATTTACCTATTATTACTTAGGTTCATTGGTACGACGGCTTGATGAGCACTCACAAACCAATAAATCGTATTCCTTTACAGAACACCAACTGAAATTAAATGCTCAAGGTAATTTATTTTGAAATCAGCTACATTCGAAAACATCATAGTTCCACATGACTAATTATATTCAACAGCTCTTTAACAGAAGTAGATGCTGTTGTTAAGTCGAGTTGCTTTGCAAGAAATGATCCCATCATATAATCATAGACCAAATTAATAATTAAATCTACTGTTTCAGTTTTAATTGCAATTTAAACTGATTTGACCAAACGAGCCATATTGAGATGGAATGACATTGCCAGATATGCTATCCTATAGCTGACACAGTAAATTGCGTAGGATTTACTATCAAGTTTCCAATGTTTTTAGGTTCGCATTTTGTGCAAACAATTATGAAATGATGGAATGACTACCAAAAGGGTGAAACGAAAGTGACGATGAGAGTCATATGAGTTGTGATAATATACTGTTGATCTAACACATGTGTTCATTTCATGTTTTTTCCGAAGGGATTGTTTTATTCCTCAGCTCTAATTCTGCCGGCTAATGTCAGCAGCCAGCAGCACAACTGCTAAGACAGCAGAAGAGTGATGGTTCCCAATTACTGGAGTATTTGTTTTAATCCGAGCCAATATATTTTGCTTCTTGTTGGGGTTTCAGAGTAGTTTGTAATTAGATGTGCATAAAAAGAACAACATATGCATGTTTGGAGCTACTGTTGTGGAGAGAAAAAAAAGCATGAATCAATTTAATGAGCACGATAAATATTACCCCTCTCTCTTTCCTGCAAATGATACTTCGGACCTGCCAGAGAAGATGCATCATTCTTCAAATATCAACAAAACGCACGCAGTGTTTTCACCTTCCCTCTTGCTTTAGAATTGTGTTGTGCGTGAAGACAGTTATTTTATTGTGGGCTGCTGTTTAAGTAAAAAAAACAGGTCGTCTCCGTGTTTCTGTTCGGAGCGGTTTAAAAATCTGCAGCGCTGGACATCTCCGTAAACCTGTACGCCTTGATTCTGAAAAGGATGTATTTCAGTGGGGACATTGATTGAATCGAAAAAAAAATACATGATATGTAAAGTTAGGAATAAGGCACTCTTAAGTATGCAAATTCCTTAAAGTAATGCAACGATTGTTTCCTTGTATTTTAAATGTGTTACATGATAGCGTTCGTTTTAGTTAAATAATCCGATCGGGTTAATGGAACGAGAGCAGGGGCGAAATATTTTATGATCACACTTATGTCAATTTCTAAGTAGATGCTGTCAAGGCTAGCTTTATATTGCAACTTGAATTTTCTAATTTTGCCCCTAATAACATCGTTTCTATACCTCAACAAATGTCTAAATCTTTCCAAAATTTAAATGAATAAACAAAACGGACCCTGTTTCTTCAGTGCTGATAGAACGAGCAAAGGCGCATAATCGACGTGTACATTTTCGGCCTCTCTTTAACTGCCTAATAGAATTTATAATTTTAAAGATTTGCTTCTTAACTTCGATGATTAAATAAGGGTACAATTTCCAGAAAGTAAGAGCAAAATATGTAGCTGCTGATTGTTTTTTTTTTCAGAGGAAAACATCGTGTTGGACAAATAAATTTGCAATTTATCATCTATCCATTTAAATTAGTTCTGCACAGTGTGCTATTTCTTGACCAGTGCAGATGAGAAAGTGCAATCCCACGCTTTGTCAGTGATATTTAATTTGTCTACATTCGTCACAATCACGATTCAGCAACAGCGCAACCCTTCATGTTGTAACTGATCCGCATCTCTTATAGGGAAAAGAAAAAAATAAACATGTTGTCAATTGCTGACAATTAGTACACTACATATCAGATAAATCAGTTTGTTCGAATGTGCCCACATTCGAATGTGCCCAACTCTTCGTCTCGATTATTTCTCCATAATATGTTATGTTCCGTTTAGAATATGAGCTACAAAAAGCATAATCAGAAATACAATGCCTCAATAGTTTTCAATATTTTTGCACCATTATTTTTCAACGCAGCAACACGAATTTCTCAAGATTGTTCGAATCCCACCTAACTCTGTATTTGCTAATTGACTTTAGTATGGCAAGTTTGAACATTATTACGGCGTTTGCGTATTAATTGAAAGACAGTGCCACATCAGTTGCTTGAAATAAATTATTGTATTCGGTTTGGAGACAATACATCTTATTCACATCGCCTTCCGCGGACTGCAGAACACTTCTCGTAACTAATTAGACCACAGATGAAATGTTCCAGCAACCTAGAAATACCTCGAGGGAGATTAAAAAAAAAACTGTTGTGGCCCCCTAACAAATCACAAGGTCTGCAACATAACTGCATGTCCACTGCCTGTTGACATCTCATAACAGTCCACAATGCTTCCCATCCAGGTGAAAAGATATGTGCAGATTTCAATCATCCATTTAACAATTTCCACTATTACAAATAAAACCACAATTGTCTGTGTCGTTGGCACTTATTTCCACTTACTTGAAATTTTCTGGGCCATGCAATATCACAATAAATCATGTTTGTATCTTGGCAGGTATAGGAACACGGCCAAAACTGCATAGAATGTTACAGTAGACCGATCAGGTGTCCCGGATTATTTTCTTCCTACACTGTCCTGTTATGCCACAAAGAAACGAGCGTTCCCTGGACTGGATGAGTTACATTGCAGACTATTGTGGGAAGCAAAAAAACGATTTATAGCGTCTCTGACGCATTAAAAAAATAAATCGTCTCTAGCCACTGGCGACGTGCCAGAAGACTGGAGGACGGCAAATTAGTTCCACTTTCCGTTAGTGAGTGGTGATGAATCAGACAATTAAAGACCATTGCGTCTCATGACCAACAGGTTCGGAAAATTATAGGAGAAAATTAACAAGGGCAGAATTGACACCCACTTAATTTGATTGATTCAACATTTCATATGTAATCGGATAGATTGCAAATGACTGTTTTGTGCACGCTATCCAGACATTACATACAGTGCATAGCATATATAGGGTTAAGGAAAAAAGAGAGTTTGCTAATTATTGAGTTAAATTCATAGCTAAGGTATGGAGACAGATCATGGCCGGCACATTTAAAGGTCCAGAGAAGACACTACTCTTGAAACGCTCGGTACGTCATCTCGGATTTTTCTATAGCTTTCCTAACGGAAGAAGATGGATTAGAATATCGAAAGGGTATGTGGGGCCTTGATTATGTTGGCTCATACTACGAGGCAGCCAGAAGTGCAAACGGAGTGGATGGATTGAAGGCTCATTGGTGTGACTGAATGGGAAGCTCACAACCCTTCTGTAATTTCTTGCTCCATTTATCAGAGCGCAGGCCATAGGAACTGATGCTTTCCACGGGTCACCTGAAAAAAAAAGTGCGAGAGGTATCGAACATGTCACCAGGGATATTAGTAACCCGCCCGCCACGGGAATAAGAGCGGGCGAGGGCAGAGCGTGGGAAGGTTCGAAACCATAATGTTCCGCACGCAGAACTGGAGCAAGATCGTAAAATCTCGGCTGTCGAATTTTCTAATTTTCCTGAGAAAGTGGGGTTTGTTAAGAAAATCATCAGCGTGGAGGGAAACTGACAGGTTGCAGATGACCTGGTCACCTGGAACCCTGATGCTCGAGATTATTTTCACTCCATCAGTGTAGGTGTAGACACGATCATGTCCTCGAGTACGCTGCCTGATGTCGACGATGTCTTTCGGCAACCAGACACAAGCACTGTTCACGCAACTCTATATATACATTTACCATGTTAATCCCCTTGACGTCGGGTCAATTTTGCATGACCAGTCAAACTAACTTGCATGTCTTTTGACTATTGGAAGAAACCTCAAAATGCGCACGAAACTCACACAACCGAGTCCACACCGACAGTGACTCAAGTTCGGCATTGAACCTAGGATCCTGGCCCTATGCGACATCGGTGTTTTCCACTGTGCCAACATGCCACTCCTTCTTCAGACTTCCTATTTTTGTTTCGTTTCTCATCATTGTCTGTCGTCCAGCTAGTTCGCTAGTGTCTATAAAAAGTTGAAAATGAAGTTGGAGCAGAATTTGGACGCATTCTTAAGTGTGCAAGAAGCAGAACAAGGGGTTGAGGATATATTCTTACAGGACACCTGTGTTGAGGATAATCGTAGAGGTGCTGTCGTTCCCTTTCCTTGCTGCTTGCCATGAGCGAGTTAGGTTGTCAGGCATCCAAGCGGAATGCTGGACAGCGGCGATGAGTTTTGTTGGGATAACAATATTGATGACGAGGGATAGTCAATAATTTGGAGTCTGACTTCAGTGTCCTTGTTATCCATGTGTTCAGGATTAAGTGTAGGACGAGGAAGACGTTGTCTGCTGTGAAACTGTTACGGTGAAAGGCGAACCGTGGTGGACCAAGGCAATCTGGAAACGCATGGGCTAATATGATACACTCAGCATGACGTTTTCAGACGGAGGACATGCCGAACAAATGCAGTAGATTTTTGTTTTCAAAAGTGTGATCAGTTGTGTTGTGTCTGCTGCACGGTCCGTTTTTAACACTTACATGATGGTAATGAAGTGGGAGTCGACTTCATTATGTACAGTATTATTTACTCACAAACGATTGGTATTAATCACCCGAACAATCAATATAAATTACTCACAAAATACTAAATTTAATGTTCAGTACTAGAACATGACAACTTTTACGTGACTGATAATTACCCAGGCAGTTAATGGACGTGCCTGTTGGTCACCGTAGTCTTCGGTGTAGTCTTGGTCTGATCTGATACTCCGGCTCTGGTCTTTCTTCTGTCGCTACTATGGTTGCTCTCTTCGTCGCGATAGTTGCCGGTGATGGTCACCACTGTTGTAGATTGTGAAAGAGGCAGAACAAAAGAAAGTAACCCCTCCAACATGCATCACCGTTCACCTCTCAATGATTTCACATCCATTTAGATGCCTCTTGATTGGTCCTGATCGATTCACCGTGATCGATAGAGTCCAATCTATCCAATCTTATATCTCGGTGTGTATTCAAAGGCCATTTGTAATTTTTTCTGGAGGTCATGATGTGGAAATGCCGGTGTTGGACTGGGGGAAAACACAGTAAGATGTCTCACAACATCAGGTTAAAGTCCAACAGGTTTATTTGGAAGCAAATGCCACTAGCCTCCCGAGCGCTGGTCCTTCGTCAGTTAAGTGAGGAGTTCTGATCACAAGCAGGGCATATAAACGGACACAGACAGTTTATGGAATACTGATTGGAATGCGAGTCCTTACAGCTAATCAATTCTTAAAGGTGGTGACAATGCGAGCGGAACTGGTCTCCTGGAAAGAACGTCCCGAGGCATGGTGTATCGAGGAGACCATGCAGACGCTACGATAATGAATAAATGAACACCGCTCGACAATCACAGGCAAGATTGCTCTTTTCCTGTTGGCGAACACTTCAGCGGTCATGGACATTCGGCCTCTAATCTTCGGGTTAGTGTTTCCAAGACGGCCTTCACGACATAGACAGCGTAGATAGGCAAATTCCGCTCACAAGAGGACGGCCTCAAACGGGATCTTGTGTTCATGTCACACTATTTGTAACCCCCGTGACTTCCCTGGGCTTGCAACATCTCACTTACTGTCCTGTCTGGAGACAATACACATATCTTTAACTTCTGCTTAATGTTATCTCCACTCACATTGTCTGCGCCTTTAAGACTTGATTACTGTAAAGGCTCGCATTCCAATCAGCATTCTGTAAACTGAGTGTATATCTCCATGTGTCCTCTTTGTGATCAGAACTCCCCACTCACCTGATGAAGGAGCAGCGCTCCAAAACCTAATGGCGTTTGCTACCAAATAAACCTGTATGACTTTAACTTGATGATGTAAGACTTCTTACATTGTTCTGGAGGCACAGAGATCAAATTATTCTCTCCTAAGATGAAGCAAGGAGAACAGGTCTCTGGTGAGCAAATATATCTGGCAAATGTGTCATTCTCTTTGATAATACCTGTTTCACGTGCATGCAGTACACTGGAGCTGAAGCATATTTCTTTATACCAATTAAGACAGCAGCCTGTCTATTCCTGCACTTGGCCAATTATTCCAGCGCGCTTTGTAAATTGTGATCCACGATCCTCCCACGATTGGCAACATTTGTGTGATAAACGAGATTCAGTTCATGAAGTTTATCAGTATTTTCGCAAAGTTGTCGGCATGGTCCACCATGGAAACTAACTGAGGAGGTTAAACGCATGAAATTTATGGAAACTTGGAGAGATGCAACTGAAACTGTTTTTGTAATAGGAATCAAAGAGCAAGAGTAGAAAGCTGTTTGAGTGAGTCAAAACCAGTGCCCAGTGTGGTGGCCACAATATCAGCACTGGTGTGCTTATTGTTTTTAATCGGCATAAAATATTTAGATTAACATATAGTGTTAATGTTACACAAGCTTGTAGATAACATTAAGATTGGCAAGATGTTTATTTTTAAATAAGTTCGTTGTACGTCCCTGGAAGATATATGTGGGTTGATCGGATGGACACAACAGTAGCAGATGATATTTTACCATGGCCAATGTGAGTTGATGCATTTTGGAATAAAGAGACATGATTGCTTATTCATTGGGCATGGGCGTTGCTGGCTGGCCAACATTTATTGTTCATCTTGTGCTGCCCTTGGAGGGCAGTTGAGAGTCAACCACTAGAGTAACATGTAGGCCAGACCAGGTAAGGGCAGCAGATATCCTTCACGCATGGGCATTGGTGAACCAGATTATCTTCCTCCTCCCTCCCACCCACCACCTCCCCCACCCCCCCCCGAACCCCTCGACCCCCCCCCCCCCCGGCCGACAATGGACGGCGGTTCCATGGTCGTCAGTAGATTCTTAATTCCAGGTACTTTTATTTAATTAAAATTCCACTACCTGCTGTCGCGGGATTCGAATCCAGTTCCCCAGAATATTAAATGAGTTTTGTTTTTGTATTAATAGTCGAGTGATGACACGACTTGGCCATCTCTTCCTGGCGAAGACGTGGGAGTATTTAAAGAATAATCGCAAAGTGGGTAACTCAGAGGAACAGATGGATATTGGGGTGATTATTCACAGTTCCATGAAGGTGGCAGCAGAAAAAATCTGTTAAGAAGGCTTAGGGAAACTTATTCTCATCAGTTCTAGCATAACGTGTAAGCATGCAGAGTAAACCTTGGAGTTAAACTGAACGTTGTCTCGACACAACTGGAATATTGTGCGCCGTCCTGCTCAGCTGGCCAAAGGAATGATGTCATAAGAACATAAGAACATAAGAACATAAGAAATAGGAGCAGGAGTAGGCCATCTGGCCCTTCGAGCCTGCCCCGCCATTCAATAAGATCATGGCTGATCTGTCGTGACTCAGCTCCACCTTCCCGCCCTCTCCCCATAACCCTTAATCCCTTCTCTTATCAAAAACCCATCAACCCGTTTCTTAAAAATATTTAGCGAGGCAGCCTCCACCACTTCAACGGGCAGAGAATTCCAGAGATTCACCACCCTTTGAGTGAAGAAGTTCCTCCTCAACTCTGTACTACAAAGGGTACAGAAGCAGCTCTCCAGGGTGGTGCCTGGGATGAAGCAGTTGAGATTAGAAAGAGACTGGATAGACATGGATTGTGTTTTTTTTTAGATCAGCAAAGGTAAAGGGGTGATATGATTGCAATATATAAAATTGTGAGGACTGTGACGAGAATGCTGTTCCATGTATAGGCGATAAGGCACGAAGGATCACAGTTTCAGAGGACCAGGCGATTCAGAGCAGATGGTGTTTGGAATGCATTGTCTGGGAAATTAGCGGAGGCTACAAAATTTGCAGAAATAAATAAATATTTGGATAAGCAAACAAAATATAACATTCATATATATGGGTAAAGTGCAGAACATAGTTTACCTTTTCATTGCTATTACTTATTGCCGATGCAGACTCAATGAGTTGCCGGAATTCTCTGCCCCTCATGAATCCATGGTTATTGCACTATTGCTTCACTATTTTGAGAACGAACATCTCAACTAAACTAGTGCACATGAGTTTGCTGTTCATCCAATTTTAAGGTTGCGTACACATGCAGCCCCACAACCATTTGATAATATACGCTCATCAGTATCTTATATTTTATTTTCTGTCCAGTTTTTAATTCATTAAATCCTAAAGCAGGATCATTGTATCTCCAGTTTGATCTGAATAGAAATATTGCGCCAACTTGACTTACTCACAATAGCCACAGCAATCTATATTTATGTTATTCTTGTTAGCAATCAGAATGAGAATATTTTTATCTTCAATGTTCTAATGAGAAGCAATTTATTCATAGCCAAAACCTAGATTTGTAGTTCAAAGATAACCAGAAGTAATAACAACCTTAGCATAATTTTACCTACAACGCCCTGCAACTTTGTAACGCATTGATTAAAACAAATTGCTGTAATCACTGAACATTCCAGACACAATCGCTGAGAACCCATTTTACGTTCTTCCTTTCCATAGTGGAATGTAATTTCAAACCGATCAAAACATTATAGATATATTATCCATAGACTTTAATGTACAAGCAGCAAACACATCTCTTGTCGAACCAACTATCATAGGAATTACAAACAAACTCAATTGTTCGTGACAGAAACGTATTTATTGATGGACCGAATGTTAACTCACATTGAATATGCAATGTGTACTGCAGGCTATGCAATATATTCATTTTTTTGCAGTTTTCCCCTTCCACAAAAATGAGTTTCTCATTTTTGCTATGATTGATAAGATTGTTGATTGCATACGTGTAAACTATGATGACCACAGACAGTTGTCAATCGCAGTTGGATTAATGGTGAATTGATTGCTGCCAGTCCTGATAATTGGAAAATTGTTTAGGTCACACTTGACAATAATGCTACTGATTGCAATGTCCATGCTATTGGTTGTAATTATGATGATTGTGCTGCTGGAAAGGAAATCTCTGAGAAAATAATGCACGACGGCCAATACAATATTTCCGTCATGTGATACACGAGAACCATTTTCTCCACTTGATTATGAAATCCAATAGTTTAATCTGTAAGATATCTGTGGGGCTCAAATTATTATTCTTCCTGAAAATAGATTTTCGAAAATGTTTCTGATAGACAAATGAATTAAGGGTTATGGGGAGACAGCGGGAAAGTGGAAATGGACCACTTCAGATCAGCCATGATCTTATCGAAAGGCGGGCAGGCTCGAAGGGCTAGGTGGCCGACTCCTGCTCCTATGTCTTAGGTTCTTATGTTCTTAAAATGACGATTCACTGAAAACTACAGGTAAGTATGCAAAGGTCCCTTGTCACGACAGAACAACTTCTGTTGTTATATGAATTGAAAAACACAGTTAACTTTCCAGTAATCAAAGCTATGCGCTATTGTATTCAGCAGAACTTAGTGGACAGTTAAGAACTCGATTTTTATCTTGTATGATTTGGCTGTGCGCCTATGCTGATATTAGTTTCAGAAACGCAGTGGATTACATAACTTACCTCCAATGGTTTAGCTTGCCAGAACATTGGTACTTTCAAAGTCAATTTGTTTCCATGTCTTTTTTTTATTTAACTGCTAATCAATGTCACAATTTTGAAATTCAGCTATTTGTTATCGATGATTACCTGCGTCCCAGTTTACGAGTTCTGTAGTCCAGTTCAGATTCGAACGTTAAAGTACATATTGTGTCTGCATGCGTATTAATACAAATTAGCAAACTAGTTAAGGCCCGTAAAAGTGAAATGAGTAAAAAGTAATACCTTGAATTAAAACTATTCAAAAATTTTTTTGGGTGATTCAAGAAATTCGCAATCCAACTCGTGGGGTGCAGAATATTCGCAGAAAGCCTTGAGCACAATAGAGGCCCCGGTCGCATAGGCGCATAGTTTAATACCGCTCAATGACAATTCCATTTTCATGATTAAACATTTAGAGTTTTATTAATGAGAAAACAAATAACTCACCTGAACATTGTCAAATAAGGCCCTGCGTTGAATTTTTAATTGCCACCTCTGTCAGCGCCAGCAGCAATGTAAGAAATAGCTCTTCCGAATTTTCGTCTACCTTCCCACGCACGGTTTGTGCAAGTAGCTGCAGATAGGATTTAAAGCATTTGATGAATACTCACTTCGTCTCCTTAGTTACTTATTGCACAGAGTTGCTGCGTGAAAGACCTTGCATTCCAAGCGTTCAATGCTCACCCGCGAAGATATTTCTGCGCAGCAAATTTGAGAAAAGGAATAAGAAGTTTTAATAATAATTACTAACATCCAGCAATATGTACCGAGACTGATATATTACAATTTATATTCCGAACACATTACAATTACAACAGTTTATGTAGCAAATGGTTTTGCATTAGATACAATTGTAATCATAGTTTACAATATCTGACCTCTCACATTGATATCTAAAAATCATACAAGTAACAATTGCTCTCATGAAGTTATTTCTTTGTTCTTTGGAATGAATGATAAGAGTTTTTGCAGACATCAGTGATCGAGGAATATTAACTTGGCGCTTTCTTTTAAAAAATAACACAATCTAACATCATCTTCTATGTTAGTATCTCGTTTGATTTGCAAATGTTTGAAATCATTTTCGTCTGGATGCCATGTCAAATGCAACATTGTATCGCAAACCAATAGGTTTACTCTATCTTCTTCCAAATTATAGTTTTCGCTACCTGACGCATCAAAAGGGCATGCCTTAAAAGGGAATACACAAAAAGGAAATTAAGAACAACTGGAATTTAGTCGACCTTTGGAATCTGTTTCTGCATTCATATCTAATTGTTGGTCATCAAACCGTGTAAACTCTTCTTGCCTTTGGAACTCTTTTGTTTTGTTCCGTTAATATGCAGGTTGAAAGCATCCAATGTTTTGGCTTAATAGTTTCCTGAGGTTTCTTTCTAGTCGTGCCCTTAAACGTTTATCTGATATGCTTAAAGAGCTCAATCTGACCTTACAATCCAACTTAATCTGGAAGTTCATTTTTGCAAGTAGACTGTCCAGCTCTGTCAGAATATCTTAGATTTATAGATTTGAATCAGAACCCTATGTCTTCGACTCCCCCCCCCCCTCACCCACCCGCCCCCTTCTCCTCCCCCCCCCCCCACCCCCCGCCCAACACACACACACATTTACGCGCACAGATTCACACGAACTCCAGCTAATATGATGTCAACCGTCTGAATCTTTCCTCACAATTCAGCCAAGACATCCCAATAATAAGTATGGTCAACCATCACGCTCTTTTATCGTAAGAAAGACGTGTTTCCTTCGGTGCAAAGGAAGGAAATATGCGAATATTATAAGTGTTGTCTCAACAAGGCTTTCTATTATTGCAGTAAGATATCGCGAGAACTGGACTAAAATCCTCTCACTATGACGGTCAAAATACCACTTGTTTTCTGATCCACGGGCACAATATGCACGCATACTTTCAGTGATGGTTGTACAAGAATCCCACAAGTCTTTTTGCACTTATGCTCAATCTATAACCGTTCACATTATGACCAACTGCCATATATTTACTATAAGAGTGGATAACCTCAAAATCATCCAAATTTATTTACAATGCAAATGTCCTCTTGCTCAACTTAACCAAATCACAATGAAGCATTTTTGCAATTTCCACGCAGTTTGTCTTCCACTTAGAGATCTCACAATTAGTTATCACTTCAAGAAATCATTATTAAGTATTATGGATATTTGTGGTCCCAGTACTTATTTTTCGTTACCCCAATAACTACTATTCACCAGTTGGAAATCATTCTCATTAGGTTTTTGGTTAATACATTCCAGATTTGATGAGGGCATGTTAAGGAGCAAAAACTCCAGATAATAGGGATACATATTATACTAAATGTTCGAGTAAGTCGGGTGGATGTTGCTGTGACTAGGGGGCATAAGTATAAGATTCATGATGGGAGATATAAGACGGATGTCGAAGGTAGATTCTTCACCCAGAGAGTGGTTGAGGTGTGGAATGGACTGCCCGCTGTGATAGGGGTGTCAGAAACTTTGGGAAGTTTCAAGCGGTTATTGGATAAACACACGGAACAGACTAGAATGATAGGGAGTGGGACAGCTTGATTTTGGATTTGGACCTAGCTCGGCACAATATTGAAGACCGAAGCGCCTGTACTGTGCTGTAATGTTCTGTGTGCTGTTATATGTCTCAATGTTTTGTCTGTTTCAGCTGCAATCACAGCCTCTTACCATCGGATTTTTGTTTTATATCTGCAGTTGTATCCCATGAGGTGTTGAATAATGTGTGTGTTCTCATGCATGAAATTTAAGAGCTTCAGTAAATGATCAGGAAAACACAGAAAGTTGTAATCAATTATAAACTAAATTGATCACAAAAGTTTTTACCTTCAAGTTCGTAGGTTATTTTATTTTAAACACATGTGGAGTATTAAATTGACTGTTCGCCTCCATTTGTATGGACAAATAACATGAATTAAAGGATGGTCAGATAATGTTTCATATGTGGAAAAGATAAAGTGTATGATTGGGGGGGGGGGGGGGGGGGGGAGATGTCAAGTACGTCCTGGCTTGCCCATGAGACAATTAAATTGTAACAGACGATTCTTTCGGTTTTGTTATGATCTCGGGGTTATTAACGGGTGGTTGTGCAGAACATTTTTCTTAATTCCCGAGAATACACCGCTAAAGGTCACTTTATAGTCAACGTGCATTTAACACTGAGACGAGATATGTTTTTTCCTCAAAATGTGGTGAGTCTCTGGAAATCAATTCCTCAAATGTCAATGGACGCAGAGTATTTGATTATTAATTTTGTAAGGCAGAGCGAACTAGGTTATAAGATAACAAATAAATAAACTGTTATCGGACATGGAGAGGTAGAAGCAGATGAGAGTTGATTTTATTAAAGACCTGAACAGATGCGAGTGGATGATTGGCTTAGTTCTGCTTCGAATTCGCATGTTCATGAAAAGGTTTGAATGCGATCAGTTACAATATTGTAACAAATTGTTAAGCAGAGAAGCGCTACACAGCTAGTGTGTAATTAATCACAATTTATCTCAAACAACAACGAACTGGCAGCGGAAATGTCACGTTAAAAACATGATTTGCTTTTCCTTCTGTTCAGAGAGCTGTCGCGAGGTATATCTAGCGTGGTGTTAAAACGGCAGAATTTGGCACCAAAAACCGAACACGCCGTTAGCGTAAAACTTCACCATGGTAAGAGTTGTCAATAATCATAATCACATTGTGTAAACGGGCAATTGACTATATTAATGTATATTTCGAACTGAGCGATGTCAAACCATATTAATATGAACAAGGGCGCAAAATGTTGATTCGCAATAATTATTCCAAAAGCTATGAAAACAAACACAGTTCGTTTTTCAGAGAATTCAGGAACATAACAACTCCCTTCAATTCTAGAGGCATAAAATGGAGCATGTATAATGTATTTAAGCAAAATACTGCATATGTGTCGGGTTATACACACATAATGCGTATGCTATTCTGATGACAATGCAGAATGTACTATTAATGACTGGTTCATCGTTTTCAAATTACAACATCGCAGCTGAGAAATTGAATATGTTGACTAAGAGGATCCCGCTGGAAATTAAATGTCCTTAAAAAAAACAGAACGGACTAAACAAATAGCCTGTGCCTGGACTTTACACGTCAGTAATTAAGCTAATCCGGGGCAAAGGGGCAAACTTTAATCAATGAGGATGCCAACCATTACAACAGGTTGCCATCTGTAGATGCAATCAAGGTACAGTGTTCCTTGAAAAGTAGAAACACATTATTCCAGTTGTGTGAGATGAAATATTTTTGAAAGAAGTTTATGGATGTAAAAATGAGAAAATAGTGTTATTGACCATTTGGCTGTCGACCTATTCATATGTTCAACATATTCATTATTATTTGGCACGAGATGTCATGTAGATACAGAGAGAATAACGTTTTTAACTGTTGTTTTGAACTTCTTGGTACGAACAATTCATTTACATTCACATTACATTGCGTACAAACTCTGTTGCAGAAACAAAATTGAAATCAAACGAACAAGGTAATTACTTTTGACATCAGTTAACTTTGAATACATTCTATGTGCACATAGAAGCTATTGTGCCGTTGTAGCATGTTTTCCTCAGGCGAGGTGTTTTACGACAATACGTCCCACCACATAATCGGAGATCAACACCTAGGTTAAATTGCACTAGTGATATTGAGATGGAAAATTATTTTCCGAGATGCTGTCCAACAGATTACACAGTAAAACGCACAGAAACACCCATCTCAGGAAGTATAAAAGAAATAATTACAGGAAATTGATTCATATGTACAAATGAAAGGGCGAAATTCATGTTTTTGGTTAATCAACCAAAAAATGCCTGCTCTTCAAAATCCAGTCCATCCGACCAGTCAATTAATTTGTGTTTAACTTTGCGTTCTGTGTAAGAAGGCTTGCCAAATGCGGAGCTGGCAATCAAAAGTTTTATCTAAAACTGATGGTCAAAGCTTTATCTATTGAAGGGCTACTGTGCCTTCAAGAAATTCGTTTGGGTCATGTTTCCTACGAATTGTATATCTTATTATTCAATATTGATTACAGTGTCAATTGCCTGCCGTCTAGAGCACAAGTGTGGATTCTACGGAAGAGAAATTGGGCCTAAATACTGAAATGCTTATTTTTGTTATTTTTAGGTTTGTCACCTGAGGTTTCAGAGAAGGCTTTAATTGAGTTGTTTGTCAGGAAACAAAGCAATCATGTAAGCGTCTGTAGATGAACTTGCAGGGAGAAAACACAAAGATACATTATTTTTATTGGATCAGTGTTACAATTGTTCCTGGAAATTGCAGTCAGGGACTATGATGTCACTATCAAAGGGTCTTTAAAAGGCAAGGATTTTTGTCTCACCCTCTCGTACCAAGGTTTCCTACAGTTTGAGAAGAGGTCCACTGCAGACTGCTGACTGAGAGTCAAAAGGCAGGTCTCGCTCTATTTTTCTGTCCAAAAGGATTAAACTTTTTAAGTTTATTCATTCGTATCACAAGAAGGCTTGCATTAACACTGCAATGAAGATCCTATGAAAATCAAACAGTCGCCACACTCCGGTGACTACTCTGGTAGAACGAGGGAACAATTAACATGAGCAATGCATCTAGACAGCGCATCATTCCGACTGTGAAAAGAAACCAAACAGCCGGAGGAATGCCGCGCAGGCATGAAGAGAACATGCAGGCTCTACACACACTGTGACCAAAGCCCGATGTCGAATTCTGGCGCTGTGAGTCTCCGTAGTAATCTGTTGTGTGAGACTTTGTCGAAAGCCTTCTGAAAATCTAAATAAACCACATCCACTAGATCAACTCAACCAGTTGCATGATCAAAGAATTTCAATCGAATCGTCAAACAAAATTTCCCTTTTGTAAATCCATGCTGAATTTGACTCATTATGCCACAGTGTTCCAAATACCTACTTACAAAGTCCATGATAATCCAACTTTCCCAATACTGACGTTAGGCTCACTGGTCTATAGTTCACTGTTTTCTCTCTCCCTCAGTTTTTGAATACCGGGCTGACCTTAGATATCTTCCAATCAGTAGGAACTATCTCAGAGTCCGAAGATTTTGGAAAATAACCGTCATTGGATAGAATTGGGACAGTTATCCGTTAATATAGATGCATTGTCACGTTTAAGCGTATTAAAATAGCATGGGATCTGTTCATTCGTTTTAAAATAGTGTAACTGTGTTTCTAGAAGCTGTTTGTTACAGTAAAAATTTCCAAACGGATCAATAGATCCACTAGAGCAGGTACGGAAACATGATGCTTACATTGATGCTAAAAGTAAAATGGCTTTCACCAAGGCTAACATCATAATACGATGTTATTATCATCGTAATATGATAACATCGAGCCTGTTCGCTAATTATTTTTGCAGACAACGACAGATGTCAATATTCCTCAAAATGTTCAAAAAGGAGGACAAAAGAAGAGCCTTGTTCCTTCAGCATTCGTTCAAATATTAAGGACAATTAATCGAGCAGAAACGTTTCAGCCTTTGTTTAACTCTCCGTTAGACATTGCACTTCAAAATGTTCGCTTGTTAATTTATATCGCCTCATAAGCATCTGCTTTCCAAGAACCAGTCACAAAACATATATTCCCTTTAAGTATGTACATGATGATTCCTACGTGTTTCTATATTGTCATCAACCACGATTTAGTAATCATATAATCGACGGTGGCACAAATGATAATGGAACAAAAATTGAACCTCCCGTCTTTTTTATGGCAATTTTTATACCAAAGGTGCTATGCAAAAAGTTGTTCTAATGTGCCCAAATTCTGTCTGAGATTTTCCGTTTTCTTTTTAATCCTATGCAATCTGTGCTGAATATCTTTCACGAAAATAGTGAACAAAGCGATACCACACCACGTTTCAAACACTTTGGCAGTTACATTATCTCTTCATTTTCACTCGTAACAAGCACACTGTAGTCTGTATGTGGAGATGGATAACGCAAATTGTTGCAAACTATTTTATCAAAGTTGGCACAGATGCAATGCTTTATATAATCAGGAGGTATTCTCGTTCACACAGCACATCATAATTCAAATTCATGGAACAATGGGAATTCCAATAATTTCGGATCTGCACTGGTGTGGTCATTGTGAGTTCTGTCGATCATTATTGAAACTCCACAAATGGAAGAGCTTACACACCATTAAAGTTCAGCCAATGCAAGACCATAATCTGGTCTCATGCAACTCCATGTCATAATGGAAATTTACGATTTCAGTTTAAAATGAGGTGTATAAGTGATTTGTTTTGGCATTCTAGAACACGCAAACTGCAAAGAATCTTTAGAAATGTTAAGTAAGTAATTCGTACATACAATGCAGTTAATTTGAGAAAATATAGCAATAACTTGTCTCGGAATATCTGACCTACATTGTATTTAAATGAAACATGGACATCTTCGTATGTTTACGTTAACTTCCATCTTGTTTTCTGCATGCTCCTCATAGAAATGACATGCTGCTTAGTGGGAAATAAATGAAAACAAATATACAGTGCCAAGGAAGTTCAGTGACCTGTACTGACAGAACATTTTCTATTTGTATCTTTCGAGGTTTCTGCCACACCAATTGAAACGCAGTGTGCAGTTAAATCTGTTCTTCGCCATTGTAATGAAAGAGTGCCATGAATGTATGTCTCTGGGAAATAAGTCTGAATTCCTAATTGTGAGAACATTTATCCAGCCGGTGCATTTATCTTTCAATGTAGCTCACATTGAGGGGGAAATTGAAACGTAATGGGGAGAAAAAAACAAGGGCTGGGAGGAAGGTGGAAGAGGAGAATACGTCAGCTGCGAGACATGGGAAATATGAAAATGATAATCGGCATTTAAAAAAAATCATAACGAAACACGTGCAATGTAACAATTTGTATAATTAATTTTGGTTCCAAAAGGCAATGGCAAATTCGACAACTTACAGAGCTCAACGATTTCTGAGTTATGAAATCCATCTTTCAAGTTTCAGCAGACATACCAGCTGAACCAAAATTGTAGATGTTATTTAACGCATGTGGAGGCGATGGAATTTGTATCAGCTCAAAAATGTATTTCATTGGCGAAAATAAAAGTACAAAGAATTTCGCTAGTCCAGTCGGTCACGTCAACATTAGAATGACAGAAAAATGTAATTCTTTGTTCAGGACAAGAAGTTTCCTCTTTCTCTACCTGGAAAGATTTATTTCAGAGATGGCAATACTTAAAAGCACCAGTATTCTGTGAACTTACTATCTATTTAAATTCACGTGTCCGACCTATGTTGTTTTATTGTCACTGGATATTTGTGTCCAACATTTGCAATGATGTGAAGCCACAACCTGCGCTGCCATTCTTTGACGAATTTTTTGGAATTCTATGAGTGTGTGACTAGTGCGGTAGACAGAGGGGAATCGTGGAAGTAGTATTTCTCGATTTTCAAAAGGCTTTTGATAAGGGCCCGCACAAAAGGTTGCTTCAAAAGGTTAGGGGGCATGGAGTTGGAGGTAAGCTGTTAGCTTGGATAGAGGATTGGTTGTCTAATCAGAGGCAGGGAGTTGCTATCAATGGGTGCTATTCTGATGGGTGGTTGGTAACTAGAGGAGTGCCACAGGGATCGGTGCTGGGGCCTCAGCTATTTGCCATTTACATAGATGATCAGGAGGAGGGAGCTGAGTGTAGGGTGACTAAATTTGCTGATGACACAAAGATAAGTGGAAAAGCAAATTGTGCGGAGGGTGTACAAAGTCAGTAGAGGGATCTGGATAGGCTGAACGAGTGGGCGAGGACCTGGCAGATGGAGTACAATGTTAGCAAGTGTGAGGTTATCCACTTTGGCAGGAATAATAGTAGGAGGGATTACTATTTATAGGGCAAAAATCTGCAGCATGCTACGGTGCAGAGCGACCTGGGGGTCCTTGTGCATGAGTTGCAAAAACCCGGTCTGCAGGTGCAGCAGGTGATCAACAAGGCGAATAGGATGCTGGCCTTTTTAGCGAGGGGATAGAATATAAAAGCAGGTAGGTCTTGCTGCAACCATATAAGGCATTGGTGATGCCGCAGCTGGAGTACTGTGCGCAGTTTTAGTCTCCGCACTTGCGCAAGGATATTTTGGCCTTGGAGGGAGTGCAGAGGAGGTTCACTAGGCTGATACCGGAGATGAGGGGGTTGCACTATGACGAGAGACTAAATAGACTGGGTCTGTACTCGTTGGAGTCTAGAAAGTTGAGGGAGGATCTTATAGAGACGTATAAGATAATGAAAGGGATGGATAGGGTAGAAGTGGAGAGATTCTTCTCGCTCAGAAAGGACAACAACACTAGAGGGCACAGCCTCAAGATAAGGTGTGTGGGAGGGGGGGGGGGGTGCAGTTTAGAACGGAGTTGAGGAGGAACTTCTTCACTCAAAGGATGGTGAATATCTGGAATTCTCTGCCCGTTGAAGTGGTGGAGGCTATCTCGCTAAATATATTTAAGACACGGGTAGACAGGTTTTTGGTAGGCAAGGGAATTAAGGGTTATGGGGAGAAAGCGGGAAAGTGGAACTGAGCCACTTCAGATCAGCCATGATCTTATTGAATAGCGGGGCAGGCTCGAAGGGCTAGATGGCCAACGCCTACTCCTACTTCTTATGTTCTTATGTTATGTTCTTATTGTCACTGATTGTTTCGCCTGCCAGTGGATTGTTTACACTCTCCCGTTCGTGTATTATTTCTTGCCTGTAAATATATCTCGTACATTTGCAAAACATACAGCAAAAACCTCAATTCTCCACTTCGGAATCTATAACACTATTTTTGTCAACTTGAATTATTTTAAATTGTCACAGAAGAGGCGCTGAATTTAAGAGCTAAAGGTAAAAAAATATTTTCTATTTCTTCTTAGCAACATGAAAACTGAATTGAATTTATGTTTCCACAGTTGGTTCATGTCCTATTCATATCAATGCTAGTTATATTCTGGCATATGTATAGCAATGACAAGAATCTTTATTATCTGCGTTTCCACTGTAGCATTCTAACTCCTCCATAAAAGTTGAATGCGGAAGTATAGTCGATTAACATACGTTATCACATGGAAACACCAAATTTTGAGGGAGGAGTGGAGGGATGTTGTAGAACAGGAGGTTCCATTGCACTTCAGACCATTTCAGAGGCGCTGACATCTCAGATAAAATGTGATGCTTTTCCATGAGGAACATAGAGTTAACAGATCAAAGCCATTGAACAGTTTCAACATACCGATCGATTATTCCGTCCCTGTAATTTGCGCTGTCAAAACCGCCCAGCTATTCGCAGTCCACATTTTGTTCTTTTTACCTAATTGTTCAATAGATTTCTGAAGGTCCTGAATTCTGATTCCAACATAAGCTTAGACAAGACATTCTAGAACGTCAACACTTGTGCTGCAAAAGTTTCTTACACTCACGAAGTCGCAAATTGTTCTGAAAATCACCTTGCACCTGAAAGATTCTACTATTGATCCGAACGTCGATAGAAAGCTTACCCTATTTTCTTTGTTCTGCTTTCATAGCATTGAATAACTTTGCATGTTTCCTTCATAATTTTACCATCTCAAAATGATCCAATTAATACATTTTTCACTTTGCTGGAACTGTATTTTTGAATTGTTTCTAAACCAGCCAATCGTTCTGTATGCTTCATACAACGAATTAGCCAGATTTGGGTGTTATATTCAAGTTGCGATCGCAAATGTTTTCAACATAGATTTTAAAATTGCTGTTTAAAATCTACTTTTAATGGTCATGTTTTAAAATATTACGTACTTTTTTTCTAAACCTGCCATGCCAGCTTCAATATTGAGTGCATCTTCTTTCCACGACCTACCCCTGTTCCTTAGAATTTTAGAATGTTTTGCCGGAGAATACAATACGTCGCTCCTAACACATTCATCAACCATGATGTTATCTCGTTGAAGACCTCAAATAACTTAATTGAACAAAATCGTCCCACTAGAAATGTGTTTCTTGTGCCTAAGCATTCACCAAATATTTGCGTGGGGACCATGACATTGCACTGAGTTAGGATTTCAGACAGTTTATTTTTTCACCAATATGATTTATGTTACTGGTCTGCAATTACAGAAAACAGCATCTGACAACTTTGAATGAAGCGTGTGACAAAGTAGAATTAGACGTTTCTGTACAAAACATCGCCCCGTTCCAGATTTGTTTTTAATGCATTGTTTGTCCATTTATTTCGTCAAACATTTGGTAGCCTTCACTGAAAACCTATGTATTTTGGGTTTGTTTTCAATCAAGTTCTCAGTACCCAGTGTTTTAAATCTTTCTTTGTTATCACTATTAGCAATTCTATCTCTTTGCCTCAGTTTTGTCTGACACTTCCGATGTTTATATGATTTTCTGTACCCCAAATTAGCCATCTATTTAGCAAATTGATGTATATTTCATACATAAAACTTGCATCGTGTACCTCCCTTTTTTGTTACCCCGTTGTAACTTTGCGCAATTACGCTCTATTTAGTACTTTGTTTTAAATTCTAATCTGTATTTTATTTATTCAGACTTGAATTCAGCTGAATTGGTATCATCATGTTTGTCTGATACTAATTTCAGATTCAGCTCAGTTACCATCCTTATGCTCACACAGGGAAATTATTTCTTGTCCCTCTCAGTCCATCACTTCTGAGAACGTACGTTGATTTTTGGAAATCCATCATATTTTCAGTAGGAATTTTTGCCTGACACGCTTTATTTCCGAATTACTTGTTACCATTCTTGTTTCCTGCACTGGAAAATCACCATTTTTTGGAACATCCCTTGATAATGTGAGGGTGAGACAAATTCATGAACATTTACAGTACATCATGTGCTGCTAGGCATTCACAGAATAGCATAAAATTTAGTCGTCATCATAATGTGCTAACAGGCCTCAACATCGTTGCTGTTGTATTTGAATTTGCAGTGAGTAGTATCCCCATCAATGTTTTTTTTATATTTCCCGTCATGTAAGCTGTGAGACGGCCTTTGAAACTTGCTCTGTCAGTAGACATGAGGAGGCTTATTAGTCCATTAGGTCGATCCTATGCACTGACATTCTGATAGTGACAGAGGAATCTAATCCTAAAAGTGGTAGATAAAGTATCTGTAAGTAGGTTTATTTGCATTTAACCGTGCAAATGAATCATCATTTTAGCTGTACTCGTCCAGGGAAGAAAAGGGCACCCCATTACACTTTGGCCTGTGCATTATAGCTGCTTATTGATACTGATAGCTGTCGAGAGAATTCTGTCCAACAACCAGTCTCAGTCATAATTAACTAGCAACATTATTTCTTTTTCTTCCTGTTACTATTCTGGTCATTGTAATCCCTCGAAATTGATCATGAGGAATCTTTGAAAGATGTTGTAGTTAATCCTTGCAAGCCAGTGTATTGATTGCCTCATTCCATGCTCTTTCATTGTCTGTCAGATAGGTGTTTTGACTGTCATTAAAACGGTTAACTCAAGACTGAATATTGCATAAACGGGATAGAATGGGAGGTGGGCATGTCGTAGATGCACTGCCAGAGAGCTGGTAGCGATTCAATGGAGTGAATGGGCTTATCTGAAATGCAGAAGTTGTATTGATCGATTCTATTCGCACAAATATCATCCAAATACCTTTGAAGACGTGTAACAAAACAGATGGACGAACACAGTCAGCAAATATAGCCCACATAGACAACTACATGAAGTTTTCAGATTCCTTCAAGACAGCATGCTCGCGTAAGAGCAAATGACATTTGTTGCCAGTTGCAGAAAGTGTGAAGTTCTACTGCTCACGTATTACCACTTTAAATATTATTAAATGTGAAATATTGTTATGAATTAGAATTATGGATTGGAACACTGCTAAAAAAAGCATGCATTGGCAAAGGCAACGAATTGCGAAATATCTTTCTTAGAATATCTAAATTTATATCATAGGTTAACAAAGATTCAATTATATCGAATAGGAATGAACATATATCGGGTTTTGTGCAGAACATATTTCGATTATTTTAATTATGAAATAAAGGTTCCAATGAGCAATGTCACACTTGCTTCGACGTATGAGGAAACGAGTGATCAGGCGAAGTTTGGTTAACGTCCACCAGTAGGGGGTGCGGTTGGATGTGCGGTGGTACGGTGATGATTGAGAGTTGAATAAACTGGCAAGTTCACTAAGTTGAACCAGGTACCTTTACGAATTTATTGAGTTGGTAGAGACATATTATTTCTTATCGTGGTGAGGTTCAGAACTAATAATAACCAATAAATACGAACGCAGAAGCGATGGAATAATCGATGTCCATGTGGCGTAGTGTTTCACCATCAAAGGATGTAGCTGAAACGAATCACATTTAGGCTGGTCTAATACGCAAATAGATCGGGGATTACAGTATAGTTACATAGATCTGCACCTGGACTTATGTTAATGAAGTAATACTTGAACAATTTTCAACAAAATATTAACGGCCTCCTGATCGGTTGGGTGACGTGATTTTTTGTTTGCATTGAACATCCATTAATCTTCATGTAATAATTTGTATTTCATTCGCTTTCCATATGATTGTGCTTGTCAAGGAAACAACCAACATTATTTTGTCGCCCGAATAGTCATTGAGGAAGTCTTGGGAGGACGCATTGTTAAATTAGTCCAATCCATGTGGGATCCGTGCTCCTAGATTGTTGTTTCTGATCATTGTAAACAAACTGTGTTCAAAGACGTTCTGACAGTGTAACAGCGATGACAGTCTAAATTGTTCTAAATAGTTTTGGGGTGTTCGAAGTTCATAGTGTGTGTGTGTTTTTTTTTCAGAGTTATCCGGCTGCAAGAAATATTTAAGTGATTTAGGTGACAAATTGTTTTCCGATTCGAAAATTAAATGCATAAGCTAAACCCTGCAGATATACTCTAAATAAAACCAATAGTTCATTCTGAATTTGAATTCGCTCCAAGTTCAGTTGGCAGGGATAATTCGCCTGTAGCTGTAATTCTGGGCACGTTTTATGTAATTAAATGTCTTATTAACAGTAGGTTATTAAAATCGTCAAACTGTATATCTTGTGAAGGTTATTTTCACAAGAACCGTACTCAGTCAGCATACACGCCAGAGAGATGTGTTACCACAGGGAAATAGGACAGTAGTGAAACGATCCATGAATTCTGTTCTGTGTCAATGTCATGGAGTCACCCAGTCATACAGCTTTACAGAATGGAAACGAAGCATTCGGTCCAATTTGTCCATGGTGCCTCATTATCAAAACCTGAACTAATCACAATTTCCCGAGTTTTGCCCGTGTCCCTCTCTAACTCATCTTACCCATGTAACTGTCTAAAAGTTTTTAAATGATAAAATTATACCCGTCTCTACTACTACCTCTGGCAGGTTTTTGCAAACATCTACCACCCTTTGAACGAAAACAAAGTCAATCTGGGCCCTGATGTATCTCTCACTCTCATCTTAAACCTATGCTCTGTAGCATTAGGCACCCCTACATTTGGGTAACTCTATTGATGATCTAGCTCATCTATGGCCCTCATTATTTTATAATTCTCTGTACGATCACTGCAAAACCTCCTACGTTCCAGAGAAAATGCCCCAATCTATCCAACATCTCCTACTAATCTAAATCATCAAGTCCCAGTAGCATCCTATTGTTTTTTCTGCATTCTTAATAATATCCTTCTGTTTACAATAGGGTGACGAGAATTGTACACAGTACTCCAAGGTGGCCATACCAATGCCTTGAACAACTTCAGCAAGATGCCCCAACTCCTGTATTCAATGTTCTGACCAATGAAACCAAGCATGCCGAGTGTCTTCTTCGCCACTCTGTCCACCTGTGAATCCACTTTTAAGGAAACATGAAGCTGTGGTCCTGAATCTCTTGTTCTGTAACCGTCCCAAATGTCGTGTCATTAACTCAGTAAGTCCTGTCCTGGTTCGATTTTCGAAAATGCACCTTCTTGCATTCATCTAGATTAAACTCCATCTGCCATTTGTCACCTGGCCCAATTGATCAAGATGCCGTTTCAATCCTAGCTAATGTCCTTCACTGTCCATTATGCCACCAATCTCAATGTCATCTCAAAACTTACTATCCATGCCTACTAAATTTTCATCCAAATCATTAATATGAATGAAGAAATAACAGTGAACCCAACACCAGACCTTGAGGCACACCACTGTTCACAGGCTTCCAGTTTGAAAATCAACTCACTCAAACCACCCTCTGTCTTCTGACATCAAGCCAATTTTGTATCCATTTCATGGGTAAATACAACCCATGCATACTCAAATCAATTTGAAGACTAAATAACTCCATTGTTCCGCCACCAATCCAGGAATAACGTATCGAGCTAAAAGGAAATATAGCTGGGGAAATGCTTTTCCAATTGCTTCACGGAAATTGAAATAAAACTTTAGAAGATTAGCGCACCCGAACGCACTGAAAAGAAATTTACCCCCTGCAGGATGCAATATTTGTTGTATTTGCAACACATTTGCATCCCGCTCACTGTTTGATATGTTCCAAATTCTTCAGCACAATTGCATTGTTTAATTTGGAGGCACATTAAGGTAGGGCCCGCGTGACATGCAAATGATCAAAAATTCCATGACATTAAAGTCTTACACTCTTAAGCTGTTTCATTTTACAACTTCTGCTGTAACATGCAATGTAATATGAAACGTCATACAGTGGACACAGAAATGAATTGTTATCCTTGCACACATATAACTGTGATGAGGAAAATAAAATGAATGGCTTCATAAATAACATTGACTAATTTGTATTATTCCTCAAACAATACTCACCAACACTACTATCCCAGGGTTACTGCGACAGACTTTCTGAGAATTGTTTTTTTTTCTCACAAATTCAATGTTTTTCACATAGTTATCAGTTCAGCATTTAACGCCGAGTGAGCCCTGCGTTTTATTTATTTATTTATTTATTTTGCGCAAGCACAATGCCAGATAGTTGTTGCCTAATTATGGATTACTGGAAATATTTGGGAGTGCATTAAGAAATTATTCTATTTATTTCCAGAAACACGCACGGGTGAAGAAATTGGTGGTTCGTAACTTAACAGTGGTAACTGTTTATCCCTCTTACTTTGGATGTGTTGGTGCAAATATTGCAATTTGTTATCAATCCGTCAAGGCCCTTCATACGTCAGTGAGATTGTATTCACAACATTTTATATTAGTCTTCTAAGAGTCCATAAATAAAGACATCGTTACCATGATACAAAATCAATCCATCCATCCATTCATCCATCCATCCAACCATCCATCCCAAATGTTACAATTTGTTGTCAATCCGTAAAGGCCCTTGGTATATCAATGAGTTTGTATTCACACGTTATGTTAATCTCTTAAGAGGTCCATAAATAAAGACATATGATAGTCGTTATTAAAGTAGTTACCATGATGCAAAATCCATCCATACATCCACCCATCTATCCATCCATCCATTAACCCACCCATCCATCCATCCATCCAATCATCCATCCCAAATATTATAATTTGTTGTCAATCCATCCAACCATCCATTCATCCATCCAATCATCCATCCCAAATGTTGCAATCTGTTGTCAGTCCATTAAGCCCTTGATACATCAGTGAGTTTGTATTCACATCATTTTATATGAATCTTCGAAGAGATCCATAAATAAGAACGTATGATAGTCGTTATTGAAGCAGTTACCATGAGGCAAAATCCATCCATCTATCCATGCATACAACCAACCATCCATCTCTCATATTTTCCATTTCTCCATCTGTCTGTGTGTTCATGATTATATCTATCTATCTATCTATCTATCTATCTATCTATCTATCTATCTATCTATCTATCTATCTATCTATCTATCTATCTATCTATCTATCTATCTATCTATCTATCTATCTATCTATCTATCTATCTATCTGTTTAGCAATTATTTTAGCCTACGTTTCCTTAATTTCAATTAATGCGGGTTATTTCTGGTTGTCTGTGAAATTATTGAACATTATGTGAAGTGTGTCACACATCTTTGAAATAGTTGAAAAATAACTGTTGATGGCAGCATGCATGTCTCAAGTGTCTGCATGACTTTGAGGTGAATGATGAAAATATATATTTTTTCACCCTTGGAGTACGAGAGCTACTATATTGATGGAAGTTTTGCAAAACCTGTGCAAGATCCTAAATTAATCCTTTATCAGATGACATAATGATGACTTTCATCTCTCTCGGCATTGCAGATCCCATCATCTTCCAAAGAGGCTTAAACGAACTGAGTAAGATATGCTTCCTTCGCTATTCATTTCCTATACCTGTTTCTTCTAAGCAATTTTCAAAAAGTCTAAATGTATTTCTGGCGGCAGAAGAAAATAAACAGATATTGTGGTTGTTTGTAAACCGAAACCTGCATTCAGTTATGTTAGATTTGCGAGTCCTATACTGAGCGCAAAGCATCATTCACACTACATGCATGTCAAATTGGAAAACTTCGTGCCTTCGTCAAAGCAAAACAAAACACACTCCACTTCATGGAGATTTTGGTGTTCGACTGAGGTGGGCACAGAAAAAGGTCCCATACGCGTCGTTAACACCCAACACGTTTATTTGGCAATGCAAGATTTCAGAAGGCTGCTTCTTCATTTGCAGGCTGTTCCTTCATTATTCAACTGTTGCAGGAGCAGCGTACCAAGAGCTCGAGGTGCTAAATATACCTGGTGGGCATTAGTCTGTTGTTGTGAGACTTCATAGCGTGCCCATCCTCCACTTCAACATGCTACAGCGAAATCAGTGATGAAGTCTGGATCAGAAAGGAAAGCTAGGCGGTGCAAGTGAAATGAGTACAGTTGACCCCGAACTTTTTAACAAATGCATTGCCAATATTTATACGTATATGAATCAAATATGGGTCTCGAATGGACAAGTGTTGAATTTAAACAACATAAGTTAATCGAAGATAGTTCAACACAAATAAATAATAACAATAATATTGAGCAGGTCGATGTGTTTGGTAGAAAATATGTAAATTTATTCGGCTTACCTTCACCTTGAACTGCATTTCTCTCCACAGGATCGAAACTGAAAATGAAAGACATAGGTAATTCTAACGGAAATCCAACATTTCTGACAGATTCCCATCGATAACGCTGGATCTCTGAAACCCATTCCAAGGTGCGAGAGATGGACATGCAATTCAACATTTCACCACCGTGATTGTCTTGAAGACCGGTAACATACTCTGCCCAACCGGTAAGATACTCTGTTTTGGCTATTTGTAAAATTCGCGAGTGATGTTGTACAATCCCGCCGGAGGTTAATGGACTTTTCCATTTTCCACAACTCGCCTACGCCAATTCCGTGGTGAGAGAGAATGCAGATTTTCTGTAAGTTTGATAAACTACACAAACTAAATGCATGAGTTGCAAAAACCCAGCCTGCAGGTGCAGCAGGTGATCAGGAAGGCGAATGGGATGCTGGCCTTCATAGCGAGAGGGATTGAATATAAAAGTAGGGAGGTCTTGGTGCAGTTGCATAGGGCATTGGTGAGGCCGCAACTGGAGTACTGTGTGCAGTGTTGAGCGCCGCACCTGCGCAAAGATATTTTGGCCTTGGAGGGAGTGCAGAGGAGATTTACTAGGCTGATACCGGAGTTGAGGGGGTTGAGCTATGAGGAGAGGCTGAAAAAACTAGGTTTGTACTTGTTAGAGTTTAGAAGAATGAGGGGAGATCTCATTGAGACGTATAAGATGATGAATGCGATGGATAGGATAGAGGTGGAGAGACTCTTCCCACTCAAAAAAGACAGTAGGACTAAGGGGCACAGCCTCAAGATAAAGGGGGGCTGTTTAGAACGGAGTTGAGGAGGAACTTCTTCACTCAAAGGGTGGTGAATCTCTGGAATTCTCTGCCCGTTGAAGTGGTGGAGCTGCCTCGCTAAATATTTTTAAGACGCGGGTTGATGGATTTTTGATAAGAGAGGGGATTAAGGGTTATGGGGAAAAGCGGGAAAGTGGAACTGAGCAGCGACAGATCAGCCATGATCTTATTGAATGGCGGAGCAGGCTCGAAGGGCTAGATGGCCTACTCCTGCTCCTATTTCTTATGTTGTTATGTTCTTATGTTCAATGCCTTTTCTGATATAATCTGTGTATGAAACATGCTGTGCCAAATAGGTAAGTTTGGCTGGAATTTCCAGATGCAGAAAACATGAATGCTTCCAAAAACAGAAATCAAAGAACATTTTGTGCGTAAAAATTCTTTAGTGCTTAGTAGGTTAGGATAATTTTGAGGTAGCAGGTATATGGCTTGTGCAACACGACCTCTTAGAGAGTTCGTGCAGACTTCTTGGTCAAATCGTCTCCTTCTGCCAGTAAGGATACTATGAAATGTGATATTAAGCCCCCTCGAGTCCCTAATGCTGTCATGATAAATTAAAGGTAAATTTGTATACATGAGTATTAACAAAGAACAAAGAACAACACAGCACGGGAAACAGGCCCTTCGGCCCAACGAGCCCGCGCCGCCGTCCCATTGTCTCAGTGATTCCCATTGTCTTCATGATTTTAGTCTATTCTTCCAATGGATAAAATAAATCACGGAGTTCCCAAGCAGAGTGTTTTCCATACGTTATAGAACTGAATGGAATTTGAAAAGTGTTCCGTGATGCAGATAGGAAAGTTGGTCCATCCATTGAAGACAGGAACCAAAGTATCTGTATAATTGAAACACTTGCTGCATAACATTTCTCTTCAAATTAGTTGATCGGCAGAGAACTGTCAACATTCGCAGAAGTTATCAATTACAAGGCATGTGCACTGTTAAATTGGTGGCAATACCGAAAGGTTTACACATCGTTGACAGTTTGGTCAGTCATCACTCAATCGTTTTTGAGATCTTCTACTGGAGTTGGAATTTATCCGAACCAATGTGTTTGCTGAACATAGTTTGGTTTTAGTGACATCACGAATTAGAGGGCTATTGAAGTAGTTTCACATTTTCGTGTAGAGTTGAAGATTCAGAAAATGGGAACAGTCCATAAGGAGTCAAAACAACAACAATGTCACACTTTCGCCAAACTTGGCCATGCAACGAGTGAATGCCCGAACAAGAATAGTTAATGCAAGAACTGTGGGAAAATGGGTCGCATTTTAAAAGTGTCATTGGATAGACGAGTATTCCCTGAGACGTGTGCTACGGAGAACAGATATACAAGTCGCATGATGGTCAAGTTAGAGTTGAATGGATAAAGAGAGTTGCAGCTTCTCCATTTATACTGTGGCACTTTAACTTTTCGATTTGTTGCATCATGACTGAAGAAGGTAAAGTGCAAGTGGAGTTTCGTCAACAGTTTGGTGGATGTCAAGACGACCTACAACATTTTATGGATAAACAGAAAAATGTCTCTGAAAATATACATTTTTCAACAAAGGAAGCTAAAGTCAAACTCAAGACAAACCCGAATAGTTGAAAAAAAAAATGTCGAACGAAAAGAGCTGTACAATATGCAGATACGACAAGACCACGTCATAAGCTTGAAAATAACTCATTGGAATTTTTAACACAGGCACGTCAGAGGTATTTCAATGATTGATGGAATAACCATGCCACATCTGCCATGAATAAATAGGGTTTCGTTAGTATTTGTTGTGATCTTTAATGAACACTCATTCCACAGCTGAGTGCAGACGAACGTCTATTTGTTTAAAATAATTGAAGATGCTTTCGCTGGGTTAGCAGATGGGCGACATTCAGCAAATATGCTATTTTGCAGGCAAATCTTCAGATGAATGCAGTAGATGCATCTCAACAGTGCTGTATCCGGTTTCTCACATAGATATTTCGTTTTAAAATATTCCCTTTTGGAATAAGATCCGAATAAGCCATTTTCAAAAGAGCGATGAGTACGATTTTAAGCGGTCTCTGTGGTTGCCATTCTGATAACTAATTCCATTGATAAGGTTAGAAACAACCAAAGAACAATTCAATCCCATGGTTTGCCCATCAAGAAAGAAAAGCATAGGTCATTCTCATAATTTGGAAATGTCTTTGATAGAAATTGTCTGCATAAATCGCAGAAAATATGAGATTTTTTAGAACTATTATGTCCGAAAAATGGAATTTATGTTGTTTCTGTGCTTATTAAAGAACAAAGAGCAACACAGCACGGGAAACAAGCCCTTCGGACTAATGAGCCCGCGCCGCCATCTTAAAGCATTTTCCTACACCTACCTCGACCTCTGTGCATGCGTATGGTACCCCCATTGGAAACCAGATTCAGGGGAGAATAAGTTAGGGACAATTTGTTACACCAATCAGCCTAAGAGCACATTTTTGGGGTGTGGCAGGAAACCGGAGCACCCAGAGGAAACCCACGCAACCACAGAGAGAATGCGTAAATTCCCACAGGCAATGGCCCAAATCCATGTATCTGCACAGCTAGCAGTGATTGTCATTGAGCTGTTGTGGTGCCCATCTGCTGGTCCAGTTTTAAGCACACACAAGGACGCGAAGTACTAGGCCACTCTCGAAACATGCAAGAGCAGCCCACGCGCGAACCAACGTGTGCACGCCCCTCGTTAGACAACAAGGTGGACCGACACACCTGCGGAGTAAAAGAGACAAAACATCAACACATGTATCGGTAGATTCCCAGTAACCTCCGGAGGCTCTGATCCTTTTTAAAACCGTCTCCTTTAACCCTCCACCCCTGTTTCACTCGCGTGCCTATCTAAGTAAACCTTAAACAAGTCCAACGTGCCTGCCTCCTCCACCTTACTTGCTAGTTCATTCCATACCCCCACGACCCTCTCTGTGAAAAACCTCCCTCTAGTATCCAAATTATACTTCTCCCCCCTCACCCTTAGCTCATGACCCCTCGTAATATTTGTCTCCAATCTAGGAAAAAGCCTGCCACTTTTTACTCTATCTATACCCTTATTGTTTTGTTTTGGAAAATATATTCCAAACTTGGCTTTGATATTAAAACCGCTGCATAATCTACTTTGTGAGAATGATTTTTGTGATTGGATGACATTATATGAAAGTGTATGAGATGATTTAAGAGATAATTTGAAGCATTCTGAATTACCAGTGTTTGTATTCGAAATGTACCATTTTTGAGTGATTTCAAAATTACACTTTATAGATTAGGATTTGTTCTTGCACATACCATGCCTTCGGATGGTTAAAGTCAATAGCAGTTGCTTCGTCTGTGCTGACGAACCCACATTTGCACAGCCAGTAATTGTTTATGATTGAACGCTTATTTAGCAGTGTCACAAGTCTGCTTACATTAACACAGTAATGACGTTCCTCTGAAAAATATCCGAATCGTCAAACGTTGGTGACTGCCTGGGTAATCTGAGGGAGAATTTAGCATGGCCAATGCAAGTAATCAGTTTGCCCTTCGGACTGTCAGAGGAAGTAAGAGTACGTGGAGGAAATCCATCCAGACAAAGGAGTAACATGCAGACCCCACAGACAGTGACCCACATGGTAATCGAATCCGTGTTCCTGCTGCTGTGAGACAGCAGTGCTAAGCATTTGCCGCCATACCGCCAGTACATTCAGGCCCCGGCCCCACCTAAACCTTTGATTGTATTTTTTTTTCAAGTAGAAGTCAAATGAGCTATCCATTGCGCAACACAATGAACATGATTTTGGCGCACAAATAGCTTCATGGTCATTTTCTATGGTCATCGATTTTCCCTATTGACTGACGATGACAATTAATTCTTATTTTTGAGCTGTATAAAGTTATGTCGTCCATACTTGCTCGCCAATTCCGAAGCAGACAACTTCTCATATCTGCACACTCTGATGTGATAATGTTTAGTCGATCAGTGTGCGGTGCCAATCACATTTAATTAAGCGATTACAGCAGATGCCGCCAGCTAGTTTCGCTGATCTTGTTTATTTTTAGCTGACAAATTGCTTGTCTGTGACAGGTTGTGAAATTCAGCGAACATACCAGCGATGGTTCCATGGTGGGTGATGTAATGAACATGCCACTGAGAGGAAATACTGCTGAAAGGCAAGCTAATTTGTTAACATAGATGTTATTAAACCTGGTTGAACATCCGTGTCTATTCTGGATAATTCCGGAGATGAGTTCTCCTCGTCTGAGTTGAAAAGTTAGTGACCAACGTGGGAATTCCAGGTACAGTGAGGACGAAGCAAGGATCACGTAACCATTGTTGTTTGTGGGCAGATCTGGAGGCTCAGAATGATGCAAATTTTGAACATATCGATTCTGTGCACAGGTAGGAAACACGTCGCTGCTATTTCAATTGCATTCTTTAAGTCGCCTAAAATGCCATTGCAATGGCTGTCTATAGATCCTAGTTGTCAACTTGAGGATTAATCGTAAGGCTGTTAGTCGTAAAGGCTGTATCCTCAAACTGGCCAGGATCTGATAGTCTGTAATATATTTCAGTCAATCGAAGCATTGGAAAACTTGATGCACGTTGGAAAACTTGGTGTGCCAGAGCAGATTGTTAGACATAACGGCTCAACGTTTTTTGTTCCTTTCGCGAGAATATCCTGGTTGTGTCAACTAAATGCTCCTCAGCAGGAAACAAAAAACGATAAAACTTAACCTTTTAATGATCAATCAATGGATAGACTGAATATCTGAGAAAATCGTCAAAGAATAGAGAAATAATCAAGAGAGCAAAAGTCCATTATCAAGTTGTGTGAATAACTGTCGAACATTTTTTTAGAAACACTATTCATGCAATTGCCAAAAGTTCACCTGCTTATTACCGCTACAGAGGTAGCTGAAAATGTGTTTTATTCATTATTATATCCCAAAATTTCTCGAAGTGTAGACCATTGATGACAATCTGAATTTGTTTGATAAGACGTTAGGGCAGAACGACACTCATAACATCAAGAATGATGAGTGTAAGCACATAATATGTGACTACTGATGACTGAGCAAAGGCAATGCTGGTGGAAGAAAACGTCAAATTTCCAGCATGGAGAAAACCGAATAGTAATTAGATTGGCGACGTCATCTGACAGATCGGTGTCATCGTGAAAGGATTGATTCCTTTCATTGTGCGTCAAATTATTCATTCCTGGATGCTTTGAATACTTCTACAGATGGGCTAATTATCCTAAGTTGCCTAATGATTGCACCCTGCTTTAGGGCCATGGCACCAAGAGAAGACATGCCTCCCGTAATTCTAAATCAAACTCTTGGATGAAGGGAAGCCAAACTCGAGAATGTTGCGAGCAACCAAGGAGACAGATGTATTCTCCTGATTGACTACCATATTTGCTGTCTATAATGACCAATGATTTACGTGTTGAGCTCAGAACATTATTTGCCCTATCAGGAACAATATTGTTTTGGTGCCATGACCATAGAAGTAAAGGTTTAAGCCTCTATTTATTTTCGCGGCTGAATGATTGCATTCAGATATCATCACACGACACAGCAGCAATGCCACGACGTTGTTGCACAAGCAGCAGGTTAGTTTCATTTCATAATCTCTTTACAACGTGTACCTAAACTAAGTCCAATTTTATCACCTTCCATCTATGTGATCAAACCACGCCATGTTTCTGTTTAAAACGTAAAATGTCTTTCATAGTTTGGATATTGAAGTGAACAGCAGATATTGGCTATTTTGTTGCATTAGCGTTAAGGTCATCTCGTTCATTATTAACATTGAAGTGAAATATTGTCTATGTCTGGATAAACTCCGAGGCATCTACAATTACAACATTGTGGCCTAACAGCGTTTGTTCCTTTTATTCCTATGTTCCTGATTTTCCACCTTAAGACAATTCCGAATTTGTCTAAGTGAGAGATTTGAAAATATGTTTTCCCTCAATTTAGATCTAGCAACAAACCAGGAAACTATAGATGACTTAGGTAGGTTTAATTATCGTTACCGTCAAAACCGTTCATGACTGTTAACATGGTTGATTCAAAATCTATTCTTTTTCTCTCTCTGCAATGTTTACTAAAGAAGTTAAAGTATTATTTCTGGGCGTACAGCAAATATATTGGCGTTGCTTGGCCAAAATATTGAATCGCAAAACTTCTGGCGATTTATTGGAAATGAAAATCAAGATGGTGTCACACATGGCAGCCAACGTCTCACCAGAAACTCAGCGCTCTTTGAGAAATTGTGTCTGCATATTAGTACATTGCAGTTAATTATGTGAGTTTAACTGTCATGAACATTGAAAACCCAAATGGCAATTGAAACAGAACAAGAGCAGACTTGACTGTATCTGTTCAACTCAGTGCTAATAATATCGTTCACTAATGGCATGTAATGAATCCAGCTGATCTGCGAGGTGAACCCAGAATAAATTCGTCTGGGGCACGACCATCACTATTCGTCTCGTAGACTGAGGCTATGTTTGATGGCCGCACACCTATGAGAACCAAGTAAAATCATTGGATGGTCGTGGCTATGGCCGTGCATTGCCCATTGGGCAGTGGTTGCCTAGCAGTGCCGAAATGGAATGTTATGCGCCTCCACCTGTAAACCTAATAGAGCCGCTTGCGCACCGTGTGTATGCCAAGTGCAGGGCTAAGGCTGCGTAGGTTGAGTGGTGTTTGTTGTTAAGTGCGGGCATGGCTAAGACAGAGGACAATGCGATGATATAGTGAGGGCGCCTGGTGGAATACTGCCTTGGGTCATGCAAAGGACAATGCTAGGGTGTTGTCGTGGGTGATTATGCAAGCAGACGTGACGACATGTGAAAGCAAAGGTGCAGGGTGTGCCCTGTAAGGAGGTGGTAGAGCAGGAAGTAGGTCTGACTTGATGGCTGGAGGAGGGTCGGGGGCAGTTGGCGTGCGTGGAGGCGATGGAATGGGAGGTGAGGAGTAGATGCACTGAAATGGCAGGCAGTGTTGGCTGTGTTGTGCCTTTGCCTCGCCCCAACTGCACACACCTTCCAACTGTCAAAAAATGGCAGTGTTTGGGAAGATTGGGCTGGCGTGTTCGAACAAAAAACCTCTGTGAAGCGTAATGATTTCCAAACGTTTATGACAGCTAGATAGTCCAATCATAACTGCGGCAGTTTAAATACATTCAAGTACAACTCTAATAACATTCAAAAAACGTAATAGTATTAAGGAGCATGGAGCTTCCTTGACTACCAAATCATTCACCACCTATATTTTGTACATCGCCAAATCCTCACAACTGCAACAATTCCTCTCCAGCAAGACGGCATTAAATTGACAGCAATATTCAGAGTCATAACCTATAATTAAGTATAGATCCAGGATCCACCTCTCAAGGGCACTAACAATGTACGCACAATTCGTGAAACAATACTTTTCAAGATGACGGCTCATCCTTTCCCCAGCAACCCCGTGAAATAACGTTTTTTTTTAATAAAAAAACAAGCAATCGAGTAACATCAGTGCTGACATCGGATTCTAACATAGACGAAGTTATGAAATCGATAAGACGAAAACTCTAATGTTGAAAATCTAATGTTTAAAGTTGCATCAGTAAGTTTTACATCTAGCGTCAATCTCTTACCCTTCACCACCCCCCTCGCCTGACGCCGCCACCACGAAATTCAGTTCGTTAACGTGTGCTGTTTGAATGAATGTTAATACAGATTTGCTTTGTTTTTCGCTGAAACTCCATTCTTTCAACAACAAGCCTCCACAACCTTCGACTCCAGCCTCAATCCCTCACAACCCGCAAGTAAATGGCAATTCCATTTGACCTATGTGTTCCCTAGAGCTTGTTCTTCCTTCAATAAGTATTTTTCTGTTTGAACTATGTGTTTTCTCTGACGGTTCCCAGAACTCGTATTCATTGCTGTATGACAGTGGGAAATTATTCAGGCTTTTGACTGCTTGCCAGCTCTCTGTTAAATTTAAAGAGGTTATTTGTTAATGAGACCTGCGGACGCATTTTGCACCTTGTACAAATCTTTATTGAAGATTCCCGCAGGAAGTGTCCACTTTGAAAACAAATGGCGAGGCTGGTCCTGAATTGCGCAACATTCCGATGTTGTGAATGATCAAGCTATGAGGACGCGTAGAGATTGGGGCACTGTCATGGTTATATATAGGAAGCAAGAATGTTGCACGATACAATAATTTGGTCTACATATGGTAAATAGAGGGAAGAAATTAGCGTGAATCTTTCCACTTAGCGTCCACCATTTTTTTTCCGACTGATAAGAAAGCAAGTTCGGTTTCTGTCCTTAAGCTAACGTGTTATTCGCGTCTGAGTGCATGCAACACATCAATGTTTCGCCTGCAAAGTATTTCGAGGTCAGCATTATGCAGTAACCAATAATGAATCGTTAGCCCATAAATGTTTGTTGCAACATGCTCATGCTCTGTACAACATACAATAGCACTCGAAACCTGGATTCATAAATTTGAGTGTGGTTTATTCAAGTTATAGGCAGGCTAGAAATAAAGTAGTTCGCTCAGCATTTTTGAAGAATCGTGTGCATGCTGGACCGGAAAATCACAACTATTGCCGTATTCTGAAAACTGCACCTAAGTACAACAACACAACTGAACAGTCTGAGATGACTTCGCAGATAGTTTCATGTATGGCAGCTTTGCACTCTCAAAGTTCCTCATTTGTTCCTGAACAGAGGATAAATTGAAATCGAAGAACGCAGGTAAGCATGTTTGTGTGTCACAGACTTTATCCAATAAACTTGCCTCCAAAATATAAATGTTTTCTTGACAGAAATGTGATTCGAGGAGGAAATGTCATGAGAACTGAGGCAGATTTAATAAAGTAACCTGTTCTCCACTGGCAAAAAAAAAACGAGCACACGGCGTGCGCTGACAAAATAATATCGGTAAAAGGCGGGGAAACGAAATTTATTTATGGTTCTGCTCAACTAGTTGCCACGTTTCCAAGGCGGCGAACTGAAATGTGTCGGCGTTACTTCAAAACAATTTGCAATAAATTAATTAAACCGTCTTCGTCGGTGAAAACAAACACGACTGATGTGGTGTAAAATAGTGAGACAATCAAGCAGTGAAATAAATAAGTCTTCTTTGTGGATTTCCAAAATGATGTTCGTCATCAAGAATGCTACAATGCAATTACACATGATGGAAATGTTGTCATTACTACTTTCAGTTCTTGAACAAAGGTTAAATAAGTCAGTTTCACAGACGATCTCAAAAAAAAATCAGGCATAAAATTTTAGCATACTACATGATATTTTAAAGTCTTCTGCAGGCGACTCTCTTGCCAGAGATTTACCGCCTCGTCTGCCGAAGGCTTGTACGTTTCCGGCCGAGGCCAATGGAGAATTCCGTTCTTCGAGCTTCGCCCGCCCCAATCTGGGGCAGGAGAGGTGGTAAAATTCCTGCGACTGTGTACAGACAACGATAAGTTCTGACATTCTAATGCAGTGATATGAGCAAACATTGGAAGCCATGTCGAGAGAACAACAAAAAAAAAAGTCCACAATATTTAAAACATAAGCATTAAATCTGGAAATAGTCAGTTCTGTAGGCAAAATGAAATGGCCAAAAAAAATCCAGCTGCATGATTGGTCATCAGATGATGAATGCTCAGATAGGTGAAGTATTAACTCGTTTTTGTCTAGTGAACTACTGTTTGTGCATTTCACTCCTGCTCCTCGTTCTTATGTTCTTGTATTCTTATTAGCAAGCATGCATACACACAAACTTTCTCTCTATCGCCATCGCACACATGCTGACAGATATTTTTGATGATTTACCGCTTTGAACATCTTTGTTCCAGACGTAGCTAAATATACAGAATTGTTGAAGGTGTTAGGTAAGATTTATTCAATCCCAATCTGATTTCATTCTATAACAATACATTCAGAAAAAAAACACGGAAAATAAAATAGTACCTTATCCATGCACCACTTTTTTTATTATCACGGAAGAAAAGCTGCCAGCCATTTACACTCAGCCTATTTACGTTGACTGGAATTTGATTTCCATTCACCTTTACAGAAGATAAAGTGAAAGTGAAAACCAATGGTAAGTTGTCTAATATTGATTGAACAAAAATACTGTTCGATAGACCTTGTTACCAAAGGATATTCTCTCGCAATATTACAATGGTTCTGAGTTTAGCCTCATACGGGGTTCATGCTTCTGATGCACTGCAACAAAACAGGTTTCACATGGAGAAGTGTAATTTCGAGAATTACATATATTGGATTGATTTATTCCATCAACATCAACAACAATCACATTATCTGCGCATATACCAATCGTGTCCGAGGAACATCACAATTGAGAACTGTTTCTTTCATTGTTTGAAGTATATAATTCTGAGTTGTAGTCATTAACTTTAAAGCACCTTTAGATTTAATGACAAGATGCATATATACAGTATATTGAGATGGACCTAAGTTAAGCTATGCCTTAACCAAGGAACATTCCCAACTTCCCTTTCCCTGGTTAGTGCATGAATCTCCACTTACCCGCTCGCTCACCACAACACTTAATTAAATTACTGTTCAATAACTTAACTATCTTTGCCTTAAAAACATTCAATGAGGTAGCCTCAACTGTGTCACTGGGCGGGGAATTCCACAGCTTCACCAACCTTTGTCTCAAGAAGTTCCTCCTCAATTCAGTCCTGCATCAGCTCCCCCTTATTTCGAGACCATGCCTCCTCGTTCTAGATTCAACCGGCAGTGGAAGCAACTTGCCTGTTTCTATCGTATCTATTCCCTTCCGATGTTCTTTCAATGCATCTGACAGTGGACGATGAATTAGTTTTGCAGACGCGAGAACACCATTGATACTTTAACATCAGTTGCGGAAAAGAAAATCAGCTGTTTACATTTTCCACAAAATGTTCCACAAATTTGACGTAATTGTGCCTTCTCCCTCAAAGATAAAAGATGAACAAAAACTGATACTTCATGAAAATATACAGCTCATTAGAGCATAGTAAACAATTACGGTTTGTAGGCAAGGCATAGGAAATTTGTACAAATGATTTTTGTTGTTTTTCCGTTAACACCCTTCCCACGCCTATACGACAAAAAGCATCAGTGCAATGCATCAATTGTTTGTTGATTGGTGTGGAATTCTAATCCCCTAACAATGCAATTTTGTAGAAAGATTCAAAATTTTAATATAAACTTCAACAAATATGTATTCTGATTTTTTTTAGTTTGAAGTAATTTGTAATTTTCATATTCCATGAAGTTGTTTCTTGATGATTCCAAATTCATTTTTCAAATGAATATATCGTTATTTACCCTAAGTTAGTTGCAAAGAAAGGAGGAGAAATGTTTTTGTTTGAATCCGTGATAACACTTCTAATGAAATATGCAGCAAACGATATCATTATATTTTATTTATATTCCACGTTTCGATTGAATAAGTGCATGGAAGAGATGAGCAGAAGCTAGATAAATGCCGAAGTGAAAAGTAGATAGTAGACGGCATAATGAACTTCAAAAACGTAAGAAACTAATGTGTGGATTTCAAAACAAAAAAATCCGTCATGTTTCCTGGAGTTACATGTTTCTGTTAAGTGAATGTGATGTAGTTCAACGATTTTTGGATGCACGTTTGACGAAACTTGCGTAAGATTTCATGACTGATTAAATTTAACTATTTAACTTAGATTATTAGAGAATGCTGTCAATTGTTTGGCCCCTATCGTGATTTCTCTGCAACAGGGCAGCAAATAGAAATGTTATAGCAGGAAGTGGAGATTTATTGCAATAATTGCTGAACTCCAATTCTTCTAAATTTCAGATTTAACAAAATGTCAAGATACTTTGGAAGATCTAGGTTGGGAAAATATTAGATCTCTTTTTTTAAGAAAATAATGTTCCATAATTAGTTTCCAACGCCATCCAACTGCTTCATCTAACGTTGAATGATCCGTATAACAAAGCTGCTTTCAAAACTATATTTCCTGAAGCCATACACGTGTTTACTAAGTAAGTTATTGGTATAGAAATGCAACAGCCCTCCTATAGTTGCATCCCCGAAACACCATCAAAGTGAACGACATATTGGGCACTTGTGTTTATTTTTTCACTGTCAAGCACGATCGCATCTCGTTCGTGTACAGACTACGTCCATCTTTGTTTTTCATGCCCTTTACTTCATTTCTGTGGCTGCATTGCTTCGATTCATCGCGAGTTGTTTTACACAATGTTCACATGGAAAACTGTCAGCTAATAAAGGATTTAGCAAAATCTGTGCAAATGAGTATGCCCACAATTTATTTAATATCATTGTTTGTATACTATCTATATAATCAGCAAATAAGATTTGACCATGTGTATTTTCATTCGAAGTATGTGGATGGTAATTTGCCCTGTTTTCATCCTTAAAATACGCTTCCAACAGAGGAAAAGCTGAAAAGAAAAGGGAAAGGTATTTTCACAATTGACTCATCATTACTAAGAACAAGCAGGGGTAGAGATGCATACTGTGTCTCTTGAGACGCATAGAAGGCTGTGGATTATATCAAGAAATACATAGCGCAGGATGGGCGCTTTGTGCTACAACAAAACGATTCAATTGTTCGTTCGCTATAGGACTATTCGGCCCGATTCCAGTGGTTCACTGGTATCTTCAAATTATTTTTAAGGGTGCAGGCATAAATGAAGCAACCATGAGATCCGAATGGCAGGTGTTTAATCAGAATTGCAAAACCAATATCCAGAATTATACAGCAGCACAAATTGAACTGAAATTAATGATTCGTTGGCAGTTGTATACGGCATAGATTGTTTGACTAGAATACAAAATTAATGTTGCTTCAGATAGCACGTACAACATTCATTCACAAATAATGCTGAACTAAAGAGTCGCGATAGGAGATGCTAGTTATTCCGGAGACTGATGTGTGCTGTCATTCTTCACGTCACGTCTATCCTCTCATTTTGTCGCGGTTTAACGAGAGGTGACAAAGATTTAGAAGGAATTTTAAATAATAGCATTTTACAGGTTGACTTTGAGGACAACTTCACTTCACTGCCACGGAAATTCCACCGGGATAATTTTTTTCACGCTGCAACATGGTGTTGTGTATCGCCACGTTAATGTAAATTTTCCATTATTTGTCATACTTTGCATAAATGACCGTGACAGGTAGAATAGATATACAGTGGCCATTGAGACATCTGGCGGTACATCTATATGTTTCTATGGCAATAGGTTTTATGTTCCTCCATGTTCTCCCAAAACCGTTGAATGCAATATGTTCTTTGAAGGCTGCAGCTTCCCATGTGAGCGAGCAATAAACTATTGCATGGCAAAGACGGAAATATTAAATTTTGTCTGTTACAGAAGAGAAAAGGCTGTTTGAATACGCAAACGAATTAGGTGAGTAAAACACTTTCGGTATGATTGACAACAGTTCAGTTGCGAGCCATAACTTGTCAATTACATGTGATTGAAAATAAATGAATAAATGGGGCGGCATTGTAGCACTGTGTGTTGAATGCAGGATAAAAGACCGCCGCGAGTTCTTCTCAAATGATTATATATCGGCAGCAATATTCGAAACCGCAAACCCTCTATCGAGAAGGACAATGTAAATAGGTGCATTCGAATATCACCACCTGGAGTTTCCACTCGAAGCCACAACCCTGGCTTCCTTAGAAATATATCAGCGTCGGTTCGGAAACACTGAATCAAATTAGATGAAAGCACTGAACAGTTACAAAAGTGTTTGCAAAAGAGATGATCAGTGAACAATAATGAAGGTTCTTTCTCTCCATCTTTTCGAGGCAAATTAGGAACGGAAAATGAAGACAGTTCCTGAATTTGACAGCCAACACAGATAATATTAATCGTTTATGTAACGTGAGCGATGTTCTGTGGCTCAGCATTTATTGCAAGAAACATGATTTCCAAATAGCTGAATTGTCTGCCACTCACGTATTCCTCCCTCAGGGCATAGTAATGAATCATGTTGACTCTTACGACAAATGGTTTAATGGCCAGCATTAGAACTTGAATTCCAAGTGTGTTAATAATGTAAGTTTCACGATTTGACTTGGTGTAATTCGTATCTGAATCAAGTCTATATTGTTGTTTCTCTGGGTTACTCGTCCACTGAAAATAGCGCACCAATCAAACATCATTTTTTAACCCACCAGTTCCATTGAACTTGTTGTCTAAGAACTTATTAAGATTTACGAGCTATTCGCATCGGTTAGTGTTTCCGTTGTTTAGGTGTTCATGCTGATGGGAAGTTCGGCTGTTGCAGAAGGCGAAACTTTGAGTTCTCGGCGGTCTAGTTTTGACTCAATGGGGAAACATATTGGTATGGATATGTACTCATGATCCTGACACTGAACGACTGCGCGCCGAATCCCGCCACCAACAAAATGCCGTGGATTTGGCTTTTCAGTCTAAAGTAATGTTTTTTTATTCGTCACAAGTAGGCTTGCATTCACACGACAGTGAAGGTATTGTGAAAATACCCCGGTCGACACCATCCGACGCAGAGTTGGGGTATACTGGGAGAGGATTCAGCTTGTCCAATACACCTAACTTGCACATCTTTGGACTGTGGGAGGAAACTGAAGCACCGGGAGGAAACCCATGCAGACAAATTGAGAACCTGCAGACTCCACACAGACAGTGACCCAGTTTGGGAATCAAACCCAGATCCTTGGTGCCGTGCTGACGATTGTCCCCTGGCGCTTTCCAGAATAGATTATACGATTTTTTTTTGATTGGTGGAAATATCCACTTGGAATCAGATGTTCGGCCTCTAAGTATCCGGAAAAGACATCAGCTTAGTTTCCAATAAGAAATAAAATGTGGTAACAATTTAGCGTGCGCTTGTAAAAATTGACACACAGGGCCAAACATTTTTCGTTTCCCCTGTATGGTGATATTTAGTGTAGCGCTCTGAAGTGCAAACGTCACCGAAAAATTGTTCATAAGAACATAAGAAATAGCAGCAGGAGTAGGCCAACTAGCCCTTCGAGCCTGCTCCGCCATTCAATAAAATCATGGCTGATCTGTCGTGGCTCAGTTCCACATTCCCGCCCTCTCCCCATGAAACTTAATCCCGTCTCTTGTCAAAAACCCATCATCCCGCGTCTTAAAAATTTTTGCGAGGTAGCCTCCACCACTTCAACGGGCAGAGAATTCCAGAGATTCACCACCCTTTGAGTGAAGAAGTTCCTCCTCAACTCTGTTCTAAACTGCCCCCCCCCCCTTTATCTTGAGGCTGCGCCCCCTAGTCCTACTATCCTTTCTGAGCGGGAAGAGTCTCTCCACCTCAATCTTATCCATCCCATTCATCATCTTATACGTCTCAATGAGATCTCCCCTCATTCTTCTAAACTCTAACGAGTACAAGCCTAATCTATTCAGCCTCTCCTTATAGCTCAACCCCTTCAACTCCGGCATCAGCCTAGTAAGCCTCCTCTGCACTCCCTCCAAGGCCAAAATATCCTTGCGTAAGTACGGTGCCCAAAACTGCACACAGTACTTCAGCCTCGGCCTCACCAATGCCCTATACAGCCGCAGCAAGACCTCCCTACTTTTATATTCAATTCCCCTCGCGATGAAGGCCAGCATCCCATTCGCCTTCCTGACCACCTGCTGCACCTGCAAGATGGGTCTTTGCGACTCATGCACAAGGACCCCGAGGCCCCTCTGCACCGTGGCCTGCTGCAGTTTTTCTCCACGTAAGTAATAGTCCTTCCTACCATTATTCATACCAAAGTGGACCAGCTCGCACTTGCCAAAATTAAATTCCATTTGTCATTTCCTGGCCCATTCGCCCAGGCTATCTAGATCCTTCTGTAGACTCTCCCCACCCTCCGCACAATTTGCCTTTCAACCAATTTTGGTGTCATCAGCAAATTTCGACCCCCTGCACTCGGTTCCCTCCTCCAGATCATCTATATAAACGGTAAATAGCTGAAGACCCAGCACCGACCCCTGGGGCACTCCACTAGTTACTATCCGCCAATCCGAATAGCAACCATTGACCCCCACTCTCTGCCTCCTATTTGACAACCAGTCCTCTATCCACGCTAACACCCTACCACCAACTCCATGTCCCTCGACCTTCTGCAATAACCTCTTGTGAGGTACGTTGTCAAACGTCATCCGAAAATCAAGAAAGACCACATCCACTGGCTCTCCTCTATCCACCGCCTTAGACACATCCTCCTAGAACTCCAGTAAATTTGTCAGACACGACTTCCCTTTAACGAAACCGTGCTGCGTCTGCTCTATCAAGCAGTTCCCCTCAAGATGCCTCGCTATTTCCTCCTTGATGACGGATTCTAACATTTTACCTACAAAGGCTGGTAGAAAAGGTGCATGGGATACGAGGCCAGGTAGCTAGGTGGTTTGAGAACTGGCTGGGAAATAGGAGACAGAGGGTAGCTGTGGAGGGGACCTTGTCGGGCTGGAGGCCAGTGACCAGTGGTGTGCCGCAGGGCTCAGTACTGGGACCTCTTCTCTTTGTAGTCTACATAAATGACTTGGAAGAGGGCGTAGGTGGTGTGATTAGCAAGTTTGCTGATGACACCAAGATGGCAGGGTTGACGGGTACGGAACTGGATTGTCAGGTGATACAACAGGATATAGATAGGTTGGTGCAGTGGGCAGATAGGTGGCAGATGGCATTTAATCCTGACAAATGCGAGGTGATGCATTTTGGACGGAATAATGCAGAGAAGATCTATGTGATTAAAGGGAGGCCGATTAGGAGTATAGACATTCGGAGGGACCTGGGAATGCAGGTTCACAAATCCATGAAGGTTGCGTCACAAGTGGAGAAGGTTGTTAGGAAGGCTTATGGGATGTTGGCCTTTATAGGAAAGGGGCATAGAGTATAAAAGCTGCCGTCTAATGCTTCAGTTGTACAGAACGTTGGTTAGACCGCATTTGGAGTACTGCGTCCAGTTCTGGTCACCTTACTACCGGAAGGATGTGGAGTCTCTGGAAAGGGTGCAGAGGAGGTTTACCAGGATGTTGCCTGGCATGGGGGGACTGGGTTACGAGGAGAGGTCGAAGAAACTGGGACTATTTTCCTTGGAAAAACGGAGATTGAGAGGGGACATGATAGATGTATATAAGATAATGAAGGGATTGGAAAGAGTTAATAGTGAGAGACTGCTCCCTAGACAGAGTACGAACACGAGAGGTCATCATTTAAGGGTGAGGGGGGAGAGGTATAATTTGGAGGTGAGAAGAAGGTTCTTTACGCAGAGAGTTGTGGGGGTCTGGAACGCGCTACCGAGTATGGTGGTGGAGGCAGGAACGTTGGACTCGTTTAAGATGCAGTTAGATAGGCACATGAGTGAAACGAGAATGGAGGGATATGGTAGGGGCTATTAAATAGGGTTAAACCTCAGGAGACATCGGAAAGGCAGGCTGTAAGATTAATATTTTTGTCTTTATTCCACAGGTGGAGGTCCACCTCGTGTCAAACGAGGGGCATTCACGCGGCGGGTCGTGCGTGGGCTGCTCTTGGAAGTTCCAGGAGTGGCCTAGTACTTCATGTCGGTGTGTGTGCTTGATCCTGGACTGGTAGATGGGCGCCGCAACAGCTCATTGACAAGCACTGCTGGCTATGCAGGCACATGGATTTGGACCTGTGTCTGTGGGAGTTTGCGCATTCTCCCTGTGGTTGCGTGGGTTTCCTCCGGGAGCTCCGGTTTCCTCCCACACCCCAAGGATGTGCTCTCAGGCTAATCAGTTTTTACCAAATTGACACTATCTTCCCTGAATCTGACTGAGTAGGGTTCTATTCATAGATATGCAGGGTAGAATAGGTGTAGGGTGATGTGGCGGCGCGGGCTCGTTGGGCCGATGGGCCTGTTTCCCGTGCTGGGTTGTTCTTTGTTCTTTGTTAACAGACGTTAAACTAACAGACCTATAATTCCCCGCCTTTTGCCTGGCGCCCTTCTTAAACAACGGCATAACATTAACCGGTTTCCAATCTTCCGGCACTTCCCAAGAATCCAGCGACGTCTGGAAAATAACCACCAACATGAGCAAGATGCATATTTGTCTCACAAAGACTATCCTACAGGTTTTGATTAACAGTTCGTTGGAATATATTTGAAAAGTGTATTTCTGCATTTTCTAGCAACCAATTGTGGATATCCGGAGGGATTACATGGAGAAAGAGGAACACAAACATGAATTTTGCATGCAGCACCCGCACTTCAATGAATCTCCCCAAAAACATGCCATTAACATATCCAATAAATTCCACAGACTCCAATGTGTTTACTTCCAGCCACTCAGAACTAACATGCCCCAGAGACCCTCCAAATCTGGACCTGCAAAAGCCCTTGCTGTACAATCAAAACCGTCTGTCAACCTCCGTCGTACACATAACCTACTGCTGAGTCTTCACCCAAATGCGAGTTTCGAAAATTGACCCTCACAGATCCAAATGTCCCAACAGCTAATCTTCACATACCTAGTCACTTCAAACCACCAATCCTCCGAAACGCCTCTAAATGCCCAGGCACATTGAATATCCGAACAGATTTACAGGGAAATGGAGGAGCACGCACTTTATATGTGGCACCCTCTATTCAACGAGTCTCCGCAACAACCTGCCATTAACATATCTGCCCTGTAAATTGTTGTATGTTGTAATTGACTTGCCTAGTTAAGTGTCACCAATCAATGCGATGGATCTGAACGTCGATGCCTGTTCTGGTGACGATGCGCGTTGCTTGGTTCTCATCTGGCGAATGTGGAGTCAGTCAGAATACGGCGAAATTTACTGAAAACATTTGGGAATGCAGTGGCAAGTTTATACTGAAATACAATCTCCAACACGTAACATGACGTTGCGTTAAACGTCGCATGGAACTCAGCGATTACACAATAATTGCTGAAAACTGTGTTCTATTAATACTTGTATGGAATACCAATGTACTGTTATCAGTCTAGCTCGCAGTTTGGCACGTTGGACTTGTTAGCAGCCTCATATTTTTCGCACCTGCTTCTTTCATTTGTATGTCGAATGCGTTACCAGGATGCTACCTGCCGCCGACCACAGAGCGGGCGAGGATCCGACATCCACTGTTTCCAATGACTTCGGTCGGGAATTTCTCGTCCTTTTCGAGTGAGTAGATGCACGCATTGAGCTAGCTGAACGAAACAGAAGCCCCTTGGACATTCATTCTTTGTGGGATTCCGCATGACATTTGCTAAACAAATGGAAATCGGCCAGATATTGTTTTGTTTTCAATTCCAGCAACAAGTTGGGATTCAGGTATAATCGACTGCATCCACCATCGCACCACATCTCCGAATCAAATTGCACATGTCAAACGTCCCATGTTCTAATAACTTTGATAACTGTATTTTAATGAAGGCATGAGGGACAAATCCATATCGTATTTCTTATTTCAGGAATACAGGAGTTCCACATGCATGCGCGATTTTGCTCGGAGAACATGTTGCCTACAATTTGTAGGCGGAACCATATATTGCTAGAACTATTGCTTATTATTTGGTTGCAATTGCGAATGACGTAGTGTTCTGTAGAAATCCGGAACGCAAATATTATTTTCAACAGAAGGAAAATTGAAAGCAAAAGGTCAAGGTAACTGGCTTATACGTTCACTATTTAGAGGGAAGACAAATTTCGTTATTATGCTTCCTGATGTTCCTTTTCTTTTCATTCATGCAAAACGCTTCTCACTCTAACTACTGAAGGACTTATTCTTCTTGGAAGAATACATTTTCCGATCGTAAGATTAATTTATGGTAACACTACAATGCAACACGACAACGCTAAGGAACTAATTAATTAAAGCGATAGTTGTTTTGGTAGCCATAAATCTCATCCGTGGACAATGCATTGAAATGGAAGGTGAAATACTTGTTACATCTGTTCATTCTGTGGTTGGCGTGTATTGTGTTTTCTTTGTGTGGAAAGCCAAATATGAACCGATTAATACTCCTTGCAAATGCATTCGCTGTTCCCGACAAGATGAAAAGAACTGTCAGTCAAAATCAATTATCATTTAAAATCAAGGAAGAATATTAGGGAGTGCAGAATTAACGTTAAAATGTCCTCTATTCATAAATCCTAGCAAGGAAAAAAAAAACAAATCATAGTTTCAAATGGATATTGCGAACATATGTACTGGAAGTAGGCAACTCGCTCTTCCTGCGTCACATTCCACAACAAAACAGCCCGTCGTGGTTCAGTGATCCAATGTGACATTCAACACTTTACCTCGCACATACTTTGATTTATTTAATTTCAACATTCAGTTTTATAAAATATTCAGCCAAGATGCAGCGAAAGGATTGGTTGAGGTGGAATACTATCTTTTGAAGAAGATTTCGTTTCGGAACATTAATCAAAAAGTAATTTGCTGCATTGAGGAGTGCAGATATGCCCGATGTCCTCGAGGTTCTGCCCATATAGGAGGAACTTAAAAGAAAATGGGCATACACGTATCTCCGATGTTCTATATCTATGCCTACAAACAGTCAGGGAGAAGATGGACAACACAAAAATTTAGACATATCTCAGAGAAGAATTAAACTTGTGAAAGAAGAATAGAATCAATTGCAATTTGTCCACATTAATTCGGCTAGGCTGAAAGACGTATGTGTGATGATCAGTGAAGAAGTGCATCTCGACTTCACCTGAAGATGGGTGTCGTGATATATATAGCAGGGATGTGGGCTCGGCTACAATTAAACAGATTTACATGTACATTGAGCAGATGCTGGCATTTTAAGAGGCTTAGCATAAAATAATCCCAAGATACGAATTTTATGTAACATCGGTTCCTGTTTCAGTCACGGGGCGATATTGTTGAAACTCCATCGTTAATTCAAAAATCCAACCTCGTCTCAGTAGAGGTGCCAGATGGATGGAGAACTGCTTGCATTTAACCGTTATACTTGAATAGAAGTAGGGGCAATCCACATGATTACGAGGTTTGCATCAGAGGAAGGGAAATCATTGGTAAACAAATAATCATCAAGACCTAATTCATTTACAGTTGCCGCGGCAAGAATTCTTCAAAGATGGTTGACATTGTCCTTTTCATGGGGAGACAATGTGTAACAAATTTGACGGAATTTTCCAATAAGTGGTTGGTCTATGGATGAAGACAATGGAATTGAAGTAGTCTACAGGTAATTCAGTAACCCTCTTGGCAAAGCATTACGTGGGGAGTGAATCGAAGGTAATAGCCCTGAGAATCAAAGACAATTTGCCAAATTTGCTTAAAAACTCGCTTAGTGACAGGAAACGGAGCGTAATTAAGGAACTTAGTTTTGTGACTGGATGTCTTTGTCCAGTGTTTACTATCGGGATCACTGATGGTTCTCTTTCTTTCCCATGTATACCTTGGTGATCCAGACCTAAGTTTGAGAAAATGGCCAGTAAGTTGGCATATGACGCAAGCATTCGTGCTGAGCAAAATAGTGAAGATACTGGAGTTTTACTGGAAATTTACTGGAGTTCTATGAGGATGTGTCTAGGGCAGTGGATGGAGGAGAGCCGGTGGATGTGGTCTTTCTGGATTTTCAGAAGGCGTTTGACAAGGTACCTCACAAGAGGTTATTGCAGAAGGTCAGGGGACATGGAGTTGGGGGTAGGGTGTTAGCGTGGATAGAGGATTGGTTGTCAAATAGGAGGCAGAGGGTGGGGGTCAATGGATGCTATTCGGATTGGCGGTTGGTGACTAGTGGGGTGCCCCAGGGGTCGGTGCTGGGGCCTCAGCTATTTACCATTTATATAGATGATCTGGAGGAGGGAACCGAGTGCAGGGTGTCGAAATTTGCTGATGACACCAAGATTGGGGGAAAGGCAAATTGTGCGGAGGGTGTGGAGAGTCTGCAGAAGGATCTAGATAGGCTGGGCGAATGGGCCAGGAAATGGCAAATGGAATTTAATGTTGGCAAGTGTGAGGTGGTCCACTTTGGTAGGAGGAATGGTAGGAAGGACTATTACTTACGGGGCGAAAAACTGCAGCAGGCGACGGTGCAGAGGGACCTCGGGGTCCTTGTGCATGAGTCGCAAAAACCCAGCTTGCAGGTGCAGCAGGTGGTCAGGAAGGCGAATGGGATGCTGGCCTTCATAGCGAAGGGGATTGAATATAAAAGTAGGGAGGTCTTGCTGCAGCTGTATAGGGCATTGGTGAGGCCGCAGCTGGAGTACTGTGTGCAGTTTTGGGCGTCGCACCTGCGCAAGGATGTTTTGGCCCTGGAGGGAGTGCAGAGGACGTTTACTCGGCTGATACCGGAGTTGAGGGGATTGAGCTATGAGGAGAGGCTGAATAAACTAGGCTTGTACTCGTTAGAGTTTAGAAGAATGAGGGGAGATCTCATTGAGACGTATAAGATGATGAATGGGATGGATAGGATAGAGGTGGAGAGACTGTTCCCGCTCAAAAAAGACAGTAGGACTAGGGGGCACAGCCTCAAGATAAAAGGGGGGCGGTTTAGAACAGAGTTGAGGAGGAACTTCTTCACTCAAAGGGTGGTGAATCTCTGGAATTCTCTGCCCGTTGAAGTGGTGGAGGCTGCCTCGCTAAATATTTTTAAGAAACGGGTTGATGGGTTTTTGATAAGAGAAGGGATTAAGGGTTATGGGGAGAGGGCGGGAAGGTGGAGCTGAGTCACGACAGATCAGCCATGATCTTATTGAATGGCGGGGCAGGCTCGAAGGGCCAGATGGCCTACTCCTGCTCCTATTTCTTATGTTCTTATGTTCTTAAACGCCTTAGATTGTAAAATGATGTCGTTGCGCTGAACAGATGATAGAGCAGTGGCAAAAGGAGTACATCACTGAGTATTTGGAGGCGCGAAATTTTTGGAAGAACGCTCGGAAGTTAAGCGGACTTAACAGTCCGCAGTGTTCATGTTCAAATATTCGCTAAGGTGCGGTTAAATGTAGATCAGTTGGCATATGGTCAGTTGCCTTTTGGAGCCAATGCACTGAATATAACTGCTGGGTTGTTAAGATTGAGCTGTACGATACGCTAGTTAGGCTAAAGCTCACGAAAGGATTGGATGCAGTTTCGGTAGGCATGTAGAAAGATAGATGCAATTTCATAGAAAGGGTGATTCACCTGATGAAGGGGCAGCACTCCGGAAGCTCGTGCTACCATATAAACCTAATGTTATGTGACTTCTTACTGTTTTCAAATAAAAATGGTACTTGGGCGAGGGATCGGGTTAAGGTGTGCCGAATTATGAGGAGTATAGGTAGGACAGATATGTACTGTAAAAATGGTTGACGGTAGAATGGGGCAATAGACAAGGGAGGGCACAAAAGTTTAAAGTAAAAGATACGAGATTTAGAACGCATTTTGAGAAATTCGTTTTAGCGTGGGGGGTCATAGGAATCTGGAACTCGTTGACTAAATTCGTGACGGCAACACTCCCAGCATTTAATAAATATTTAGTTGAGCAGTGGAAATGTCACGGCAGACAAGTCGGCAGATACAGTTCTGGTAATGAATTGCAACTGATAAGTTCTGATCGCCAGCTTTGAGACGATGGGTCCAAAACGCTCATTCTGTGCTGCAGAATTACTCTCTGAGTGTCTCCATAAATGTGATAACACTTTTTGCTAGTATTTCCCTTAGAACACAAATTTTACAAGATAGATATTGTTAATAACAGAAGCTCGTGGTCTAGTGAGTGTAATAACTGGAAAAAAAAAGTTAAGAAGAATTTCGCAGCTGCTCTTACTTACCAAACTGATTTGAAAAATAAAAAAAAGCTATTTATTAACACTTAATCTGTAAAAAGAAAACAGCAGCAGTCTAGCTATAAGAGGGAAATAATTATGACATTACATTTTGTGATATTTTATTATTCATGAAAGTGTTGTAGGTGTGTCTATGACGCATCAACTGCAGTGAATATGAAGAAGGTGCACCACTCAAGGGAAACTTGATTGGCACAACCAATCCTAGCCCACCCCCACCGCCCCCTCTCCCCTATTGCCGACCATCTACTAGAAAATGAATAAATACTTATGTATGGTGGCAAAAAATCGAGGGGCGCAAATTAACCAATAATTTTTCGAAAAGAAAAATGAAAACAGTGTGGATATTTTAATTCAGCATTATAGAGATAACTAACAGGAGCTTTGTCACCATTGTCGCAAATAAGGCAGGCTAGGTAGTGATTTTATGGACGATATTTTTTGCTTCATTATTTCACACGATATAGGAGCGAATGTTCGCATTTGTCCCATCCAGTCCGCTGTGCCATTTGATCATGGCTGATATGCTTCTAATCCCCATGTTTCTGCATTCTCCCTACATCCCTTCAGCCCATTCCAATTAAAAATCTGCCTAACTCTACCGTAAATTTACTCACTGATACAGTCTCCATCGCCCTTTGGGGTTGAAAATTCCACAGATTCACAACCCTTTGGGATAAGAAATTTCTCCTCAACTTTGTTTTAACTTTGCTGCATCGTTTATAATACTATGGCCACTTGTCCTAGAATACCCCACCATTGGAAACATGCGCACGGCATCTACGTTATCTATTTTATCTATGTCTGTTAGAAGCTTGTATACCTCAATTTGCTCGCTGTTCTTGATTCTGAATTCCAAAACGTATAGCCCTAAATTGTTAAACCTCCCTTCATATAACAACTGAAAATTACAGCTTAGAAACAGGCCTTTTTGTCCTTCTTGTCTGTGCCGAACCGTGTTTTGCCTAGTCCCACTGACCTGAACTTGAACCATATCCCTCCAGACACCTCTTATCCATGAACCCGTCAAAGTTTTTCTTCAATGTTAAAAGTGACCCCGCATCTACGTCTTTATCCGGCAGCTCATTCCACATTCCCACCACTCTCTGCGTGAAGAAGCACCCCTCCCCCCAAATATTCCCCTTAAACTTTCCTCAGTTCACCCTTAACCCATGCCCTCTGTTTTTATCTCCCCTAGCCTCAGTGGAAAAAGCCTGCTTGCATTCATTCTATCCATACTTATTAAAAATCTTATACACCTCTATCAAATCTCCTCTCATTCATCTACGCTCCAGAGAATGTTTTCTAACATATTCAATCTCTCTCTGTAACTCAGCTTCTCAAGTCCCGGCAACATCCTTCTGAAACCTCTCTGCGCTCTTTCAACCTTATTTACATCCTTCCTGTAACTAGGTGACCAGAAGTGTGCACAATACTCTAAATTCGGCCTCCCCAACGTCGTATATAACCTTACCATAACACTCCAACTTTTACGCTCGGTACTCCGATTTATGAAGGCCAATGTACCCAAAGCACTCTTTACGAACCTATCCACCTGTGACGTCACTTTTAGGCAATTCTGTACCTGTATTCTCAGATCCCTCAGTTCAACTGCACTCTTCAGAGTCCTACCATTGACACAGTATGTTCTACTTTGGTTTGTCCTTCCAAAATGCAATACCTCACACTTGTGATATGGTATGCCTTAGTTTTGTCTTTATATTTTCCTGGACCTCCTTGTTTAGTCATGGATTTTTTTTTCACTTTCCTCCCCAATGTTCATCCTCACTGTGATATATTTGTGTTGTGAGCACTTGAGTTTCTCCTTAAACGAGTGCCATTGCTCCTCCACTGTTCTAACATTTATCATTCCTACCCATACTATTCAAGTGAAATCTAACGTCATGGCTATGTAATTTCATTTATTTAATTCCAAACGCAAGACAAAAAATACACTTTCTCACCCGAAACTGAGTTTTAATTGTTATCACACTATAAACACTACTCCCTGGACAATGTATAACTCTGATATCATCAATTAATCCGATTTCACTCTACAATACAAAATCCAGATTCGCCTACTCCTTGGTTATTTCCACAATATAGGTCCAAGAAATATTCTCTAATACATTGAATGAACTCTGCTTCCAAACTATCCTTGACAAATGGATTTTCCAATTTATTTGTGTATTAATATCACAATTGATTGTTGTTGTAACTTTTTTTGCAATCCCCTTTATGTTTTGCTTTATGTTGTGCCCCACTACAGAACTACAGCACTAGGGATCTATAGTTTACTCCAAATGATCTCATATTTATTTTGCAATTTCTTATTTCTCTGCAGACTGATTCCAAAACTTGATCCCTTGTCATTTCTGTAAAAAGCACTGACCTCTTTCCTCACCAGCAAAACTATACCATCTAATTTTATTTTCTGTCTATCTTTCCGAAATGCTGAGCATCCTTGTATAATCAATTCCCACACCTGGTCTCCTTCTAAACATGTCTCAGTAATTGGCACCAAATCATATCTCTCTGTTTCCCTGTGCGCTGTAAACTAATTAATTTTGATCTGAATGATTCGTGCTTTCGATAAAACAATTTGAAATGTGTTCTAATAGCAAACTTTCCCTGTTATTTTCTAATTCCTTGTGAATAAACACATTCACCCGTTTTGTCCCTCACTTTTATTGTCTGGTAACCGTCCGACACAACGCTATCCTGCATTTTTACCTCCTACTCCAATTTGTGTTTTCTACTGTCCACTTCATGGTGGCATGGTGGCCAACTGGGGCGGCGCAGTGGCACAGCGGTTACCGTTGTTGCCTCACAGCGACAGGGACCCGAATTCAATTCCAATTTCGGGTCACTGTCTGTGTGGAGTTTGCAAGTTCTTCCCGTGTCTCCTCCGAGCGTTCTATTTTTTTTCCTCCCAATTTCAAAGATTTACGGGTTAATTTGATTGGCGTTGTTAAATTGACCATAGTGTCAGGAGTGTTACCAGGGTACATATGTGGGGTTATGGAAATGGGTCTGGCTGGTATTGTTGTCGTTGCAGACTCGGTGGGACAAATGGCCTACTTCTGCACTATTGGATTATTTGATTCTGTGTAACTGAACCCTTTCTCCCATTCAGTTTAAAGCCCAATCTGCAGCTCTACATATGCAATTCGATGGGAAACTGCTTGCAGCATGGTTCATAGAAAACCACCACATCAGACGGGTCCATTCTTCAACAGTCTGGTACGATATCCCATGAATTCAAACCCATGATTTTTTTTCCCCCTCACAGCAGTCTTTAAGCCACGTTTTTACTTGTTTAATCTTATTTACCCTGTGTCATTTATTTCGTGGCTCAGGCAGTAATCCAGAGACTATTACTCTTTAAGTTATTTTTTTTTTAAAAATTAGTTCCTAGCTGTTCATAGTCCCTCATCGGAACGTCTGTCATTGTTTTATCTATGTCGTTGGTAACTACATGGAACACGACAACTGGATTTTCAGTCTCCCACTCAACGTTCTTCTGCAACCCAGATGAGATATCCGGAACACAAGCACGAACTAGGCAACAGAACATTCGGGACTCTTTATTCTGGTCACAAACAACAGTGTCTATGTCCCTCAATATACTATGCCCAATTCAAATTATATGGGATTTCTCTCTCCCAATTGAATAGCTCCCTGGACCACGGTGCTGCAGTCAGTTGACTCATGATCCCTGCAGTTCCCATTCCATCCACAAAGGGAGCAAAAATGTCGAAAAAGGCTGAGGTTCCTACAAATCTATGACCTGGATCCCTCTACCTAGCTCAGTGGGAATCAGCCCTCCTGTCCCTGGCCACTGGCAAAAATGTAGTTAATCTGAGGGTCGTGATTACCTCCTTAAATATAGCGTTCAGGTTACTTTCCCCTTCCATGATGTGTCACAGTTTCCAAATCTCCTAATCCACCTTATCAAATCTGAGCCGGAGTTCCTCGAACAATCAACATTGAATAGATATGTGGTCACTGGGAACAACAACTGGGTCCACCAGGTACCACATCATGCAGGAACAATTCATCATCTGTAGCTCCATCCCTATTTTTTTTATTGTTTTACATATCTGCTATTAGCACAATGTGAAAGTAATTTATAACCAGTCATTTAACTTCGGTGCATACATTCAGATATCCGTTCATCCCATAAACGTACACAGCAACTTGCACGGAAAATATGAAGATACGTCGATTGTTCGGTCATCTGAGCCTGCTCAGCCACTTAAAATGCTCACGATGTTCATCCAATTGGACACATTAACCACTCAATGCCCATTGATACTGCGGGATCCAAGATTTATTTCCAATTCATATTTAAAGTCATTCAGCGTTTAGGCATCATTTAGTTTCTCCGGTAGTGAATTTCACAAATTCATCATCTATTTGGCTGAAGGAACTTTCTCTTGGTTATGGGGAGAGGGCGGGAAGGTGGAGCTGAGTCACGACAGATCAGCCATGATCTTATTGAATGGCGGGGCAGGCTCGAAGGGCCAGATGGCCTACTCCTGCTCCTATTTCTTATGTTCTTATGTTCTTATGTTCTCATTCCTAAAAGATTTACTCCTTATCTTGACCTATCTTCCCTAATTATGGACTATCTTGGCATAAGGAAAACTATTTCTGAATCTTTCCAGTCGAATCCTGATACGTTTACGTTTCTTTTGGATCCGCTGACATTCTTGTAAATCTCAATGAATATCTTCCGAACCGACTTAATTTGTCCCCATATGATAGCCTGGTATAAGTGTGCTGCACTCACTTTACGTTCGAACATAGAACATAGAACATTACAGCGCAGAACAGGCCCTCCGGCCCACGATGTTGCGCCGACCAGTTACAAAACAATGACCCACTAGCCTAAACCAACCCCTTTTCGTCCATAAACCTATCCACAGATCTCTTAAACGCCCCCAAACTAGGTGCATTTACAACTGCAGCTGGCAGGGCATCCCAGTCCCTCACCACACTCTGGGTAAAGAACCTACCCCTGACATCAGTATAACTACCCCCCCCCCCTTAATTTAAAGTCGTGCCCCCTTGTGCTAGCTTTCTCCATCCTAGAAAAAAGGCTATCACTATCTACCCTGTCTAAACCTCTAATCATCTTATATGTTTCAATGAGATCCCCTCTTAGCCGCCTTCTTTCCAGCAAAAATAACCCCAAATCTCTCAGTCTCTCCTCATAGGAACTCCCCTCCATACCAGGCAACATCCTGGTAAACCTCCTCTGCACCCTCTCCAAAGCCTCTACATCCTTCCTGTAATGTGGGGACCAGAACTGCACACAAAACTCCAGGTGTGGCCGCACCAGAGTTGTGTACAGTTGCATCATGACGCTGCGACTCCTAAATTCAATCCCCCTACCAATAAACGCCAAGACACCGTATGCCTTCTTATCAACCTTATCTACTTGATTCCCAACTTTCAGGGATCTATGTACACATACACCTAGATCCCTCTGCTCCTCCACACTATTCAAAGTCCTCCCGTTAGCCCTATACTCAACACATCTGTTATTCCTACCGAAATGAATTACCTCACACTTCTCCACATTAAACTCCATCCGCCACCTCACAGCCCAGCTCTGCAATCTTTCTAAGTCACCCTGCAAACTATGACACCCTTCCTCACAATCTACCACACCTCCGACTTTAGTGTCATCAGCAAACTTACTAATCCACCCAACTATACCCTCATCCAGATCATTAATAAAAATTACAAACAGCAGTGGCCCCAAAACAGATCCCTGAGGCACACCACTCGTAACCGAACTCCATGACGAACATTTACCTTCAACCACCACCCTCTGTCTCCTATCTGCTAGCCAATTCCTGATCCAATTACCTAGATCACCCCCAATCCCATACATCTGCATTTTCTGCAGAAGCCTACCATGGTGAACCTTATCAAACGTCTTGCTAAAATCCATATACACCACATCAACTGCCTTACCCCTATCCACCTCTTTGGTCACCTTCTCAAATAACTCAATAAGGTTAGTAAGGCATGACTTACCCGCTACAAAACCATGCGGACTTTCTCTAATCAACTCATTACTCTCCAGATAACTATAAATCCTGTCTCTAATAATCCTTTCCAAAACCTTACCCACCACAGAAGTAAGACTCACCGGTCTATAATTCCCAGGGAAGTCCCTTCTCCCCTTCTTAAACAATGGGACAACATTTGCTGTCCTCCAATCTTCCGGTACTATACCAGAGACCAACGACGACCTGAAGATCAGAGCCAGAGGCATCGCAATCACCCCTCTAGCCTCCCAAAGAATCCTAGGGTAAATCCCATCCGGACCAGGGGACTTATCTATTTTCAAACCCTCTAAAATATCCAGCACATCCCCCGTATCAACTGCAATACTATCTATTTTACACCCCTGCACCCCAGTGTCCTCCTCAGCTACATTCATGTCCCCTTGCGTGAACACCGAAGAGAAATATTGGTTCAACGCCTCTCCAATCTCCTCCGGTTCCACACACAACTTCCCTCTACTGACTGTAACTGGCCCTAATCTTGCCCTATCCAACCTTCTGTTCTTGACATACCTGTAAAACGCCTTAGGGTTCTCCGTAATCCTATCAGCCAAAGTCATCTCATGTCCTCTTTTAGCCCTTTTTAACTCCCTCTTCAACTCCCTCCTAGCCAATCTAAAACTTTCTAATGCGCTGCCTGAGCCCTCAAGCCTCATCCGAACATAAGCCTCCTTTTTCTTCCTAACCAACGAATCAACTTTTTTAGTGCACCACGGTTCCCTGGGTCTACCAAATCCTCCTTACCTGATAGGGATATACCTATCACAGACCCGCAATAGCTGCTCCTTGAAAAATCTCCACATCTCGGATGTTCCCAGTCCCTGTAATCTCCTAGTCCAACCAATGCTTCCTAATTCTCTCCTAATAGCCTCATAATTACCCTTCCCCCAGCTGAAACTACTGACCCGAGGTTCATGTCTATCCCTTTCCATCACTAAGGTGAACGTAATCGAATTGTGGTCACTATCCCCAAAATGCACACCAACTTCCAAGTCTAGCACCTGGTCTGGCTCATTACCCAGCACCAAATCCAATATAGCCTCACCTCTAGTCGGCCTATCTACATACTGAGTCAAAAAACCTTCCTGCACACTTTGAACAAAAACTGACCCCTCTAACGAGCTAGAGCTATAGCAATTCCAATCAACATGAGTAAAGTTAAAGTCCCCCATAACAATTACCCTATTACTTTCACTCCTAACAAAAATCGTCTCCGCAATCCTTTCCTCAACCTCTCTAGAACTTCTTGGAGGTCTATAAAAGACTCCCAACAGGGTGACCTCTCCTCTCCTATTTCTAATCTCCGCCCATATTACCTCAAGAGACAAGTCCTCAGCAAGTATGTCAAGAACATACTTGCACAGATACGTGCACGAAACTGCACGCAGTACTGGAGGTTTGCCTTACAAATACCGTATATAATTGCTCTAAAAAGATCCGTATTTCTATGCTTACCTTCTCTACCCATCAATGTCAAGTCATTAAGTCACTTATTTACTGGTTGATTTACTTGTGCGCGTATTTTAAACGACTGGTGAACGAGAACATGTAGGTCTCGTTGAGTATTCAATCTCACAGTCCTCATTAATACAAATATCAATCTTTCTTTTTGCTACGGATGTTGAGAACCTCAAATGCATCCGCATTATATTGCGTCTGCCATGCATCTGCCCGCAAGATCAGTCCCTCCAACATTACTGTAACATGCCTGCATCATCTGATAGTTCAGCATCTGTATAATTATCAAATCTGGAGATAATGTATGAAGTTCACTCATGCCAGTAATCAATTTATGGTCACTGGCCGATTGTCATATATTTATTTCCAAGAATATAAAAGAATAGAATATAAGTTAAAAACAAATATTTAATAGGTTTTCTAACTATACTTTTGCTTGCCAGAGCTGATGAAATTTCAGGACGATTTAGAAGACTCAGGTGAGCGAAAAAAATCTGTTCCGTAAGATCCCTCTGCATTTATCTTCGAACACGGCGAGATTGTTTTCGTTATTTTCCGCCGACAAACTTCTCTCTCTTTTTGAGTAACCGTGATGCAGTCCATAGACTGCTGAGGCTTGAAGAAGGTGCAATAAAATATCACCCATCGTTACTTTCTGTTCATTGCCCAATCCAGAATTTCCAAAATCTACTTATTTGGCCAGTAAATATATGAATTTGTCCATGAATTTGAGCTGATGAGGGATATCCGTTTAGACAGCAGGGCAATGTGCACTGGAACATGATGAGCATCTGTCCATCAGAACCCGGAATTTAACGTCCCATGCAAGACACAAACAATGGAATGAGAGGTGGTGCATAATGGGCAACCTTGAAATATGCAGTTGCCTCGCTGAACCAATGCTGAAAACCATGAACTGTTGTTTCGTTGTTAGAGCTAGAATATGTAAAGGGTTCCCAGTTGCACGAGTATTATTCAGTTCTTCGTGCGGTTTAGTTAAGACGTTAAGAAACATTGAGGATAATTAGCTGCCTGGCGGCGATAATTTTTTGTGACAGATTCCAATGTGGAATCTGGTAGCAAGTTGCCAAGAATAGCATGCTATTAAAGCTTTTTGTTTTGGCCTTTTTGGGCTGCCTGTCTGGGGGACCGCCTCTACGCAAAGACATTTACGGAATACACACCCCGAAAAAATGTCCTTGCGATGCTAACAGCCACATTTGAAATGAAGAATTAAAACCGTGCAGGGCGGAATGCTACCATCTGATCGCACTACCGTTAACTGGGATCATTGTCGCACTTGGCTCCTTCAATGTTAAAACAAACTGAATAATTCTCCAGATTTGAAAGGCCAACGCCAACCATTGTTTTTATTTAATATAAAGGTGAAAATTGTTGCCGATGGTATTCTTAGTTACCCATGCAACCCGTTCATGAAGTGAAAGCGGGCAGCAACACACACAACACTGATGGTTTGATTGCTTGTGTGTGTATGTGTGTGTGTGTGTGTGTGCGTGTGTGTGTGTGTGTGTGTGTGTATGTGTGTGTGTGTCTGTCTGTCGATATGTGCGAGGGAATGGGGTTTTCTACTGGCGGCAGGAGGTGTGCTACTTTTCTGCGTGCTCGGGCGGAGTGACGGGAGGGGATGTGCGACGGTGGTGCAAACTTCTTTCCCTTTACACTTTGAGACATTCAATCTTCTCCAAATTGAAATTCCAAGTTCTTGAATCGTATCATGAACTGTCGGCGTTTCCGGCAATCCAAGTGCAACTGAACAGTGGCTTTCGTAATACTAATATTGCAAAAATACATTTTGCAATAATTCATACCTTGCGATCACTAGCCGTCATTTCACATGTTGTAAATTGGTAAAACATTAGATTTCCAATGTCTAACTGAAGTGTGGTGAGAGTTCTGCGCAATTAAAATAAATTGATTTTTATTATGGCTAAATATTGATGGACATGTTATAAGCAGTTTGGCACATAATAATCATAAACTGACTGTATAGCTATCGTTCTTGTAGTATATTTGATCCAGTGCAAATTTGTGAAAATGATGTACATATTGTTGCACGTGCGGTATATCTTATTATCCTGTTTCATGATGTGTTGGTATATTTAACATTCTGTCTTGAATCTGAACAATTGTCTCTTGAGCAGAGGACAAACTGAAGGAAAAAGAGAAAGGTACATGGTGTTTAGCATTCAGTAATTCGAATTTTTGATGTCGAAAGCTGTTTAGTCCATTTTTTTTCCGTGTGCACATTGCAAGGTATATGAGCTGCCTTTGCAAACATTACAGCCAATATATTGAAAATCAAACTGCAGTTAGCATACTAGGGTAACACGTTGGTAAACGTATTTGTGCCACATCACTTCACCTGTGCTATGAGATTTTAAGAACACACAGTTATGACCTTCATTGAGTGCACAGGAGAGGAAGGCAAATATGCAGGATAACCTGTCAAAATGATCTGCATATGACTAAGCCGGCAAATGATCGGTATCAGAATTCTATTGTAAATTAATGGCATTGATTTCTACTGGCTGCCACGAAACTTGTATTTACAGTTTCGACGTTATAATTCATACTATTGCCTCTATGGTTTGAATAAGAAGCACAGCCCAAACCTTTACTCTATGCATATTGAGTATCTCAACGAGGTCACATCGTAGTCAGTTGGCACCAAATAACTCGACCGTTTTAAGAGGCGGCTGCGGTATGACAAACGTTGGAGGCCAGTGTTGGTATTTCGGCATTAATAACGCAAGAATTCTAATTGAATTTCACAATCCAGAGCTCTTTTTTGGGCATTCATTAAAACGAATCCTGAGGATTTCCCTGAACAAAACACGTTTTATGGCTCTAGCCTCCGTACAATCAAAGGATTTTGTGAGGTTAGAGATTGGTGCATTGGAACTTTGCTCTTTGTCCTAATGTGGATATGGTTGGGTAGCATGATGGCACAGTGGTTAGCACCGCTGCCTCACAGTTGCAGATATCCGGCTCGATTCCCGGCCTGTGTCACTGTCTGTTCAGTTTCTGCACAATCTCGTTGTGACTGCTTGAGTTTCCTCCTTGTGCTATTATTCCCTCCCACTGTCCAAAAAAGTGCAGGTTAGGTCCATTGGCCTTGTTAATTTTCCAGGTATTGTCCCGGACGTCTCGTTCAGAGGGTTTAGTGGGGTAAGTATTTGGGGTTCGGAGAAAAAGACCTAGCTGGGATTGTTGTCGGTGTTGACACGATGGGCCCTATGGCTTCCTCCTATACTTTAGGTTTCTATGGCTTCTATGGATACATTACAACTGTCCACACTTTCAGAACATATACTTAATCCAATGTTCTGATTCTTCATTTCGACAAAATCTAAAATGTTTATATTTTCTGATCATATGGCCAAGTTATGTGATGATGACAATTTATAGCGTTACAATTAAAACGGCGATTAATCCCCAGTTTTTAACATCACATGCCATTACATTTAACTTCATAGTGTTAAGGGTAAAATGAAACTCATTGTGGAAGTAGCCTAAGGATCTACTGGTGGAGGTGCAATGCTGAAAGGTCAGCGTCAGAGTTCAACATCTCTGCGTTGTCCTTTTGTCATTTCACCTCCCCGACCCCCCCCCCACCCCGCTCACCACCCACCCACCTCTCCCCCCCCCCCCCCCCCCCCCCCCCCCCCCCAGGATTTCAGATAACATGTTCTAAGGTAGTATATAGGAATATAATTGATAAACCACAGAAACATCACAATAAAGATGTGAAAACTTTTCCACACAATTCCACACCGACTCTCAGGCAGAGCATCTGAATCAAGTGCACCATCACCACATACCACCAAGTGTTTACACTACCAATCCCCTTCCCCCTCCCAACTATTCGGTCGTTGAGGGGAGAAATGGCATGGCCAATCCACCAAAGCTGCACATCTTGGGATGTTGAGAGGAAACCACAGCACCCAAAGGAAACTTACTTGGACATGGGGAAAACGTACAAACTTTGCGCACACTGTCACACAAGGGTGGGATTAATCCCTATCCCTGGCTGTGAGACAGTAGTGTTATCCATTATGCCGCCATACCCTCATTTATGATCTGTATTATATGTCAAAGCAACAAAAAATGTGCATTGCGTAATCGAATTTCATCCAATATTTTGTGGGGGGGGGGGGGGGGTCAATGAGGTGCACCTTTTCAATTCGTCCCGCTTATTTTAAAATTCGATTTCAACAGCAGATTTTCAGAAAGTAAATTATGCTTGCTTCCTGTATTATAAAATCGAATCAAATCATGTATTCATTTATTATTATGGAGCATATGATCGGGTGGACAAAATGTTGATGACACAATATGTGAAGAATTTCAAAAGCTTGTTGTCATAACGCTGAATTTGAACTATAAGTAATCTATATTAATTTGATGAGAACAATGATGAATTCAATCGAAGTTGGCCCACTTTGAAATATATCATTTTTCAAAAGCAAAGAAGTCCATTTGGTAAGCGATCAATTGTCAGAACCTGAGAAATGTAAACGATAGTCATGGCCGTTCCATCACCGGAAGCTTACCGCCATGCCCACACTGGAATTGGAGGGGGCCATCCGCCGGCAACGAAAACGCCACTTGAACTGCGGCAAGAATTTCCGGTCTGGCTCCATAAAGGCCGTGCCTTTGCACATGGTGTGAACGTGGAAAGTTAGATAATGAATACCCGAGATCACAAGAAGATTTACCCCTTCTCCACGTAAGGGCATGAAAATACCAAACGAACGTAATGCTCGAAGTAGGCCAAACCACAGTCACAGTGCAGATGGAGTGTTCCGTGGATTCCTGTTCATCACAAAATGAGGAAGATGAAGGCATGAGGACAAACTTTTTTTTTCCTGTTCAAATTCAGAAGTCGCAAATGACAAATTGGTCAGGACCGTTGCAAGTCTAAGGGTGACACGGTGGCAAAGTGTTTTGCAGTGTTATCTCACAGTGCCCGAAATATGGGTCTCAATCCCGGCTTTGAACATTGTCTGTGCGCTCCCTCCGCGTTTTCCCACGTGTCTGCGTGTGTTCCGTCCATCTGCTTTGGTTTTCTATCACACTCTGAAATACATGCTGGTTCGTTGAATTGGTCATGCTAAATTATCTCCCAGTGTAGCCGAACAGGCGTCAGAGTGCAGCCACTAGATGATTATCACTAGAACTTTATTTAAGTATTATTATGGCAGTCATAATTAAACTTTGGAATTATTAAATTGTGTATAATTGTTTGGGGTCATGAGAGAGTGGGAGCATTCACTCCATTCCATTGGGTAGTAGATTCTGTAACCAACTCTCATATTTATGTTATGACGTGCGGTGCGGAGAAACTCCGACATGTTTTGCCGTCAAAAGTAATAAGAATCAAATCTGAAGTTCAGAAGAACTCAGCGAAAACAATACATTACAGGGCTCTTGTAAATGTGCATGCTCTGTCACAGTCTCCGTCACAAATGCTGGAAAGTGCCGTTGAGTAGGATGGATATGGTTGATGTCAAGTTCAAGTTTTGACAAATGTCTTCCTCCCGTGCTCTTCAATCGTTCATTCCAATTATATGCAAGAAACTGATTCTCGTACGAATATGATTAATCACGAGTTTAAAAAATGTATAATGAATTCCGACAACGAACATGCAATATAAATATGGTGTCTGTATGAAAGGACAATATAGAATACTACATGCTGGAGAATAGGAGGTTTAACCAGAAAAATTCATGAATGTTCAAGATGATGGAGTTATGGGTTTTTTGTAAATCACGGACACTTTTGTCAAACTAATTAACTCAATGAAATCATGCGTCCCAGCACAGGAATAGTCTTCATAAATATATCTCCATTTGTGTCCCGACTTAAAGTTTATTTCTTGTTCCTCGCAACTGCAGCCTCCCTCCTCATTTCCCACTTAAGCTACGTTGCTTGCAGTCAAAGCTTGCGTTAGGAGCGCCCCCTTGAAATAGCTCGATGAATGTAACAACGGAAACATGCAAATACATATCCACATGAGTATTTGTTTACATTATCCATGTTTATTTTCATACCACAAGTCTCTGTTTCTAATTTGTGGCAGGACTGATTGACATTTGTGACTTTTTTTCGTTTTTTGCAAATCAATAAAGTTGCGAATGAATGCCGAATTTGAAGAGCTTGAAACATTCGTTTGTCGTCTGCATTTCCAAGCGGGGAATGCATGGAATTTCAATGCACCAAAAATTTGACATGATTTGATTTTCCTGCATTGTAGAGATAGGCGTTTATCAAAAAGCTTTGACTGAGGCAGGTGAGTGAAAACTGTTCCAATCATGCTGCATGCAGTTTGCAACGAGTGAATGTTTCCTGCCAGTTGAGAAAAGTTCGGTTGTGAAAATTACGCATTAATTTAGATATTGTGGCTAGATTCTGAAGCTTTGCATGTGTTGCGAAAATGCGTGGCACAATTTATAACAACTTGTTCTCGTACATGAGTTTGCAACCAATGCAGCAACAATGCAAACGCAATTGCCTCATCTCTACAACGGAGACCTAGCAATTACTCCAAAATTTGTGCAAATGGCATTTCGACCATTGTCGAATTGTACGTGCTGATTGTATAACGCGGAGTAAATGTCGGCCATGGAAACAGTGCCGCTCCCTTTGTGGCATTTTTCGAACGCAATTGGATCTCATTTTGCAACATTACAACGCAGGTTGCGTCTTCCTTTCGGTTGCCTCTCAAAAGCATGTACGACTTTATGCAACACTTATTAGTGCCGCATTTTGTGCAATAGACCCTGGCATTGCACTTAAGCAAATGTTGCTATGACCCGGATGCCAGAATTCCGAGCAATTAAAACATGAATACATCTGAAGCTGCAATTATTAATACATATTTAACTGTTTCTCGTTAAGCTTTAACTGAGTGATTGTATATCTGGTCTTAACTTCGATTATATAATCCTCACATGTATGCAGCCAAAGTCAGTTGTGTTAGACTTAAGTGAATAACTCTCAGATCAATGTTCAGAAAAGGAGACCAGTCCGATTTCAACATTATTATGGGCAACAATCGCTTGTCATCAGTTAATCATTATGCGTAATTGAAACTAATGTGTTTCTATATGTTTTACATGCAGTCAAATGTACATTAGATTGGCTATACTGTAAGAAAACAGAATTATTAAATGGAACTATTTTGACTTCTCCAATATTTCTGTTTTTACCTCATGGTAGAGAAAAATCTCAAAGAAAAAAATAAAGGTATCTGTCGTTAAAATATGCTGCTTAAATGTGCAAATTATACCCAGCAACAATTAACATAATTTATTGACAATTGAAAAGTAATCCTGACATGTGGAGTGCAATAAGGGCATTTGATCCGTATTTGCAGAAACAAACGAATATTCTTGGTCCTCATTTGTAAAGACTGAAACAAAGTATGCATTCATGTCATCAGATATTTTTGTATTAATCATTGTATTAAACATTTTCCTGTTACTGACTGTAAAGGAGCTACAGATCAAGTAGTCCAAAACTGAAATTTCAAATAAATCATCCGTCGGACATGTTTTTTTTATGGAACGAATAACTTCATTTGTAAGAATTACATTAGAATGTTTCTATGTTCATATTGTTTATTCTTCAACAAGAAATATTCAAAACTTTGAGCAAGTACATTGAAGGAATAGACGGAATGACAAAATGTTTTGATAGTCATGTGTCTGAAATCTAATTTAGATAGTGACATAAGATGAATCAGACGAGTACTATGAAAACATTCAGAGGGCTCATTGGTGGACTGTAAGAATTATTATTACTCCCTGGAGCAAAACGAAAAAGGAAAGGGAGATCAAACCATGCATTACACGGAAAAGAGCGGTGGTATTAGATCAAAGGAAAAATACAAGGCTAATGACCAAGGGGAAATTAAACAAAACCTGATGGTTGGAACAAATTAGTGCGTAGCTGAAGTGGATTAACAGATTAATTAAGAAGGGAATAAATGTATGACTGTAAGGTTAAGGGAAATAACAAAATAATTGTTAAGTTTTATATAGGCAAACACAGACAAAATAATGGATAAGACAGATGCATTACGCGGATGCATAATGCATAAGCCTTCACTGTCAGAAACATTTCTGATGGCATTAATGCATACATTGTTCCAGTCATTACAAATGGGAACCGACATAACGTATGGGACATGCTGGGAACACAGGATTGATTCAGGGGGACGAGCTGAGTTAATATAGCATTAGTGTGGAAATTTAGCTCCACGAATAGCGAGCATCGAGGCCGAGGAATCCCCAGGTCCTGGATAACTACACCACCACGATATAAGAAAATAACAATTTATTGATAGCAGATGCATTGACGTTCACTTTCCAAGATGTTAGGTCTCCAGAACTCTTCAGAGGGATTTGGGATAGTTAACGAAAAACTCCCCGATAATTAAAAAGGGAGGCAGATCAAAAAATAAAATGGAATCGTAGATCGGTCAGCAAGACATTCGAAGTGAGGAAAATTTTGGAGTATATTATCAAGAATGTTCCTGTGTGCCCTCGTATGCAGCCAATGAATGTAAGCACGCAAGTCATAGAATCATACAATCATAGAAACCCTACAGTGCGGAAAGAGGCCACTTGGTACATCGAGCCTGCACCAACCACAATCCTGCCCAGACCCTACCCCCATACCTCAACAAATTTAACCACAAATTCCTCTAACCTCCGCATCTCAGGACACTAAGGGGCAATTTAGCATGGCCAATCAACCTAACCCGCATATCTTTGGAGATCGAGCAGAGTATAGAAATCAATTGGTATGTTGGCCATTAAATTAAGAGTTTCGAGTACCAGAGCAGCATGTCGTTTTCGAATTATACAGAACATTCGTGACGTCCTATTTGGAACATTTTCTGCACATTTGTTTTTCTTATCTGAAGAAAGATGTTATTCGTTTCGAGGGAGTGCACTGAAGATGTCCTAAGCTGATGTTTGGATGGCAGTACCAATGCAAAATTAGTCAATTACTTGGATGCGATTGCATTCGATTTAGTTGGAATTCATCAGTGGGATCTCACAGAAACCTGTGTAATTGTAATTGGGCTGGACAGGTAATTCAGGAACGGTATCTACAATTGGCGGAGACCCAGACTCCATACCATTACTTTAAATGACAGCGGTGAGGAGAAATGCCTTCAACCAAAGTTTAGTAAACCAGGAGCACCCATTGGCACAAAAATAGCTGAGATGACTTTTTTTTCATGAAGTTGTTTCAAATAGTTTCTGTGACATACATGTTCAACGGCTAATGGGGAAACATGTTATCAGGCAATTAAGTTAAATGTTCACATTGAATGACAAAGCACTCTCGATGGGCCGAATGTCTACCCTGGTTCATATGTCTTATGTGTCCATGCATGTTTCAATTAAATGTAAAATAATTGTTATCTGTATTACAGATGTTGCGAAATTTCAACATGATTTTGACAATTTAGGTCAGAAATCTGTGCTCTGTCATTTGCAAAAACATTTGTACAAGACGTTTAATTATTTTCGCCAGCACGATGGCAAAAAAAAACAATACTCCCTTTCGGTTCCAAGGCTGTCGGTTTGAATTGAGTCTTGGGTGGGTGCCTGTCTCGAGTTTGCACTCTCCCATTGTCCGATTTCTTTGGGAATTAACATTTCTTGCTATTATTCCCCCCCCCCCCCCACACACACACACAAAATGCGTCAATCAGATGAATGCACGAGATTACGGGAAGAGGGGTGGGGGGAGGGGGGCGGCTGTGGAGGGGTGATACGCTCTTTCGGAACGTTTGCGCAGACTCGATTACCCAGATGTTCTCTTCGGCATTTGTGTGGATTTTACGTTTCTGTCCTCATGGATACATCAATCAAGGACATTTCTCAAATCCATGAAATCATTGACATATTTGCGTTTCAAATTTGCAACCTCAAAAAATAGCTGGAACATAACTTATCCAACATGTGTCTAAGCCAGCTATTAAATAAATGTGCTATTTTAAACTAATTTGAAAACAATTGAAAAATATTGTGTGCGGTGTTTGCTTATATTGTCTTCAATAAGAATGGCATTCAAGGAAAGGTTTTTGCAAGATGCACCAGCATTATCACACCAATTTGCTGCCACCGCACATTATAAATTACCCCTAATATACACCAGTGTTATCGGACAACATTTTTTTATGAAATTGGGTGCACAACATGGAAGCAGACTAAAGTTGCACTCAGAGCCTCCCCACAAAAGTTCACAAGGGAACAGACACAGACTAACAGGCAAGGACATGCTTTTAGAATGCAAATGAGGGCACAAAAAGGAACCGGACAGGATGACACCTACAGGAAGTAAATTAAAAAGTACACCTCCATCCAACCAAATCAGCATCTCTGATCTAATCAAGCAACCCTCTTTGGAGACACCTAAATATTAGCATAACTGAGAAAGCATCCCTGGCCCCACAAACTAGTCAAACACCGATTGTTCAAACCCCGGAGATTCTAGACCTTTAACAAACCCATCAGACAGAAACGATTAACACACATTTAAACACATTTTTACAATACTTGAAGACATCAAAACAGCATGGACAGTGTCGAATACTGTAAACAAAACGTTAGCATTTGTACAATGTATCAAGTTCAGGTATAACTGTAACCCATTGCGGCGGGTCTTTAGAGTGGTTTCGGGACATTTCGGTTTGTATGTCCTGACTGCACCTCCGTCGACGTTAAAATGAAGCTGTACCGCTATTGAACCTGACCCTGAGTCCGTTGTGGTCGTGTTCGCCCACTCGCGCTAACACCAGAAAGTTTAAGTGTGTTTGCGTAATCTGACACTTTAGCGCAAGTCGAGCTGTAATTTTAAAATAATATGTAATTATTTCTCAACAAATTACTTTAATTGGGAAATGCCATAATATCTTTCTCAATCAATGGTTTATCATTTATTCTTACCCAGTTGCCAAATACAACGCAAAAGAGAAAGGTAAACGAATTTAAATGCAATTACATGACAACTGCATTTGCCTTTATGCAAAACAATTAAAACAAAACTGAAACCATGGTTAATATGTTTGAACTGATGGTATTTACGGGGATTTTGATTTCCACGAAGAAAACAGAAATCGAGCATGCCAGTGCAATAATACATTATGGAGCCAAATTGTGTGCTGGCGTTCCTCGGCAAGTCTTTGGCAACGGGTTTTTCGATGCTATACTGGTCATGTGTTGGGCCTTGTGTCAGAAAAGAAAACAGAAATAACAGGAATATTCAGAATATTTAGTCTCCCTACATGAGACGCGGATTAAATGCAGGTCAGAGAGAAGCCAGGTTAGCCAACTTCTGCAACATAAGCCGATGCTGAGATATTTTGTTATTTTCACTGTGACTGGAAATTCGAGATCAATTGTATGTAGCATGTTCCATAAACGATTCCGAAGTTGTAGGCGTCCTGGTCCCGAATTCTCTGCATTCTCGATAATTGAATTTATACAAATCTGTGATTAATAGGTATGTTTGGAACAGTAAAAGGAAAACAAACCATATGTTGATCAAGTGAGAAAGGTTCGGATATAAATCTATCCGATTGAGGAGAACGTTCGACGGACTGTTGTGTCAACTTTCTTTTTTCTACTTATTATAGGACAAAGCTATTAAATGACATATTCTTAATTCTGAATGTAGGAATTTTGCTGATTAAAAGTTACGTTCTATTGAACATTTACGAAATACTGGACCAAAAATACCACCACAAAATTTAACGCACATGCTGCAGATTTCCAAAATAAACCGATCTGCAAATGCACGCTATCTAACATTAAATCAAAATTGAAATGTAAATATTGCTTCTGCAGCCAGGGCGTTGAGAGTGGTTAGACTGCGAAGGTTTCATCTATAAAAGAAAGATACAAACAGAACTGACATATTTTTAAAAAAGAAAGAATATTGCACGCGGACAATGTACAAAAGAAAACTCAGCACATGAACAAGCTCTTCAGCTTGTTCATTCCAAGACTGCAACGACCATGCTGCCCAACTGAATTAAAACCCTTTACTTCTTATGTTCTTTCCCTTGTAAGGTCCATATCCCACGATTTCCATCTTATTCGTCTACACCCCTTAGGATTCACTAGCATATTCACTTGCACATCCACCCTCGGCAACGACTTCCAAGCATCCACCACTCTCTATGTAATAAAGATCTGCCTCGTACATCTCCTTTAAACTTTGTCCCTAGCAACTTAAACCTATGCCCCCTAGTGAGTGACGATTCCACCCTAGGAAAAAGCTTTTGACTATGCACTCTGTGCATGTCCCGTATAATCTTACAGACTACTATCAGGTAACCCCTCAACCTCCGTCGCTCCAACGAGAACAAATCAAGTTTGCCCAACCACTCCTCATAGCTAATGCCTCCATGCCAGACAATGTCCTGGTAAATATTTTCTGCACCCTCTCCAAAGCCTCTACATTCTTCTGGCAGTGTGGCAACCAGAATTGAACACTATAGTGCAAGTGCGGCCTAATGTAAAATAGATAGAGCGAGTGGAAAGAGCCTGGGTGACGGACAAGCTGCAATGATTAAAACAAATGCAGGAAGTTTTGCATTATGGACATTACTTTCTTTATTTTGACCCATAGAAACAAATAAAGGATAATGAATGTATAATTTACGCTCCACCCTTCAGCTAACACTTTTTTTTGTTGAACGCAATGCTCAGGAAACTTATAGACGGCGTTTAATTTTGAGCTCACATTTGCTGAAAATTTTACTTGCAATTTAAATTTAATTATTTTCCCTTGGGAATAGTAAGTCACTGGCTGGGCCAAAACGTGTTTCGCCTCTCTAATTGTCCTTGGAAAAACTTATTGCGCGCGTCATCCTTGAGGTGCCGTAGGCTAATTGATGTAAGAATACCTACAGTGCAAATTGGACAGGAGTAGCAAGGCGACTTTGACTAACGACAACGAGGGCACTTGAGATAATTTCAAATTCGGATGGTGTATGTCTTCGAGTGGGACTGATATCTCGTGGAATCAAACTATATCAATTGCCATTGCCGTTATCTGTCATACTGGGTTCCGATTAATCCTGTCGAAGGACACTTTATAAGGTCCAGCCGTGCATTTTGTCGATGGTATACATTGATAAATGTATATTATTGATGCAGAGGGGGTATGTGGTCAATATATTCCGGGTAGCGTCAAAGACATTCGCTGGTTCTTTTTTCCTTGATGTTGTTAAGATTTCCTATGTTGTAACTGACCACCGCATGTCTATGTTTTGAGGATTTGTCGATCATCCCGAAGGTGAAAGTGCAGAGAAATGCAGCATGCCCGCATCAAAAAAAATGCACACTTCATCACATCCTATGCTATGTCAACATCAATTGCTTGCGGATTTCCACATAGGTTTGTAACGACGCCAATACTATAAAATAAGTCACATAAGCTGCTGATTTGGAAAAGGAAGTTGCTGTTCCAATGCAGACTCTCAACTAACTGTGTGTTTAATTTAACTGCAAATAATGTATACTTAATTGCACCAGAAGTCATGTTACCAAAGATCAACAGTACTAGTCAGGCTACATCTGGAACAGTGTTTTGCTTTCTAAGCAACGTGAGAGGAATCGGAAGATATTTAGTTGTTGCAGGACTCCAAGCCTTCTGCCGACTTATGTGTATAGCAGTCCAGTTGTGCTTCTGGTCAAAAAAAAAGGCCAAGTACGTGTACAGGGGAAGGACAGTTTGATTAGAGATGGCAATGTGATTGAATGACAGGAGACGATTGTTAGACCCCATTATTAGAGATGGTCATTTCTACACACTTTTTCGTATGCTGTCTTCCATTGTCGGCCCAAGTCTCTATATTGTCCATGTTATGTTGCATTTGGACATGTGTGGCTTCAGTAACTGAGGAGTCACAAATTATGCAGAACATTGTTAAGTCTTCAGGAACACTCCATTTTTGACGTTTTACTCTAGGGATACCAGTTAGGAAGTAGCTGGTGATGATTTGGGCCTACAAAATCTTTTCGCACAAAAATGTCTAACCATTCAACTTATTCGGTTTCAGAACTATTGGCGTGTACAAGTCTTTTGGAGGATGCTGGTGAATAATAATATTTTCACGATTTTGCAGTTAGAAAAGCTGAGCTGTCGTAGAATTATAATGCATATATGAACGTATTCGTTCCATCAAAATGTATAGATCCTCGGACAAGAATTTAATTCTACCAGCACGGCTTTATACATGACCTATGATCCCCCCTCCCCCCCCCATTCATGTCCATACACAATTTATTGAGAAGGAAACACGTCATTTTGTTTTCATCAATCATTCGTGAAGAAAGTTACTGCACAGGTTAAAAAAAAACATTTTCATCTACCGTTGGCACGTCCGCCAAATGCTTTTTTGTTGCCTGACCATTTCAGAATGCAAAAGCTGCTGCTTCCGTCACAGGCCTAAGTCGAGCTATTTGAGTGCTCCTATTTTTTACACCGTTCCAACCGCTCAGATTATTTTCGTTGCGTATGGCATATGATAATTCAAAAAAATCCCTGAACGTATTCTTTCAGAGTCTACATATCCGAAAAAGAATGTTTGCACGTTTGCTGTGAGGAAAGTGTTTCCCAGTCCTGGCAATAAACGTGCAGCTCCTTTAAAACCCACACATTGCAGAAATGAATGCCTTACATGTTTTACACGCAGCTCTGAATTTTCCAGAACTAAAAATAATTTAGCCGACCTCCGCCTGCAATCTATCAACTATACCTTCCCTGCATCAACTGTGAACTTCATTCGCATATTTTCACTACGGAAGTGACTGCCTCACCCCTCTGTTTATTGTTAATTTCAGTGAGCAATGCTTACATTTCATGCTGCTCCTAAGCCGCAATCTTCGACCCATTGTTTACTGACCGATGCATATTGACACGCAAGTAAGGCCCATTTATGGGTATCAAACTCCCTGTCTTTGTTTTCAACGAAACTTTTTTTTTTCCCTATGCCTTACCTCCCAAACGTCCTTCAGCCCACAGGCAAACGAAAACATTAGTTCTTCAATTTAACTGTCTTGACAGTAAGCGCTGAAATATATTCTGTTGGTGGCATTTCAGCCGCATAGACCGTAAAACATGGAGCTAATTTCCCAGAACAATTCTTCCTCTTTCGCGGCCCTTTCTATTGCCAGAAGTTTCCTGAAGCAATATGTGATTAGCTTATGGTGTTAAAAGGGGGCGGCAGGAACAAGATGGGCCGAAGGGGCTGCTTCCATGCTGTAAATCTCTGTGACTCTATGAGTCTAATAGATTAAGCTTCTGACCTTCAGCAGATTATTTTTCGATGTGTGTGTGTGTGTGTGCGTGTGTGAGTGTGTGTGTGTGTGTGTGTGTGTATGTGTGTGCGTGCAGAATACCATTCCCATGTGAAGCTTTGGTCTTAACGTCTAAATGTATTATACATACGAATATTAAAGCGCTGGATTTTCCGCGGCCTATGATTCTCATCCAGTCAATGTGACTTGATCAGCAACAAAACTAATATACAAATCTGTTGCTCTATGTTTGACGTTTTGTGAAGCAACATAAATTACACAATCCTTCATGGCAAAGGCAATAATAACATGCATAAAGCCTTGTAAATGGAAGCATTTGAATGACTATTTAGTAATGGATCCCATAGATAAAAAAATACAACATGTACAGTGATCTCATAAAAAATTGATTTGTTCTGTTTCTTTATTCACACAATTACAGAAAGAAAAGTAAAGTCAGTGCAGAAAGGTGATGCTGCCCTATTACAAAACAACTGAACCGAAGTCTAGCTTCATCTTCTTCAGTGACTTTAGTTACTATGTTATTACTTTAACAATTACCTTATTGTGAATGCTAGGAATTACATCAAGAGAAACATCCAAAGATCGGGCTTGACCTCTTGGAGCGAGAGATGATGCTTGTTCTTTTGAAATAAGCAAAAACGAGATAACCGGAAACGCCAACATTTCAACAAAAACTACCCCAGCAGTTTTTATATAATAGAGCAAATTCAAGCTATTACCGTGCATTCTCTGTGAAGGTTTTTTTTAACATGAACTCCTGATCATTTTTTTTTTCACAGAAAATGAAAAATATCAAGAAAAGTACCGTAAGTAATGGAGCATCACAGAGTTCAAGACATTACACAATCATTCTTTACATCAGAAATTCCTTCAAGATTTACCACTTCTACGTGTTAAGGCGTTGACAACATATGTGAAAACCAGAAGTGTGATGACAGTGACGGTCTATAATCGACATTTATTAAGGTTACGGTCAACATGAAAATGGAAATCTGTGTGGGGGGAGGAGGAGGAGGGGGCGAAGTGTGGGTAGATTTGGGGATCTCTACTTGGTTGAAAGGTAACTATAACGAGAGAAACTGTTCATTGTTCCTGGAGGCCAGTTGTCTTTTACAAATGCAGCCCACCTTCAGGCTAGATATACTTAAGGAAGGATGTTCTGGCCTTGGGAAAAATCCAAAGGAAGTTCACAAGAATGATACCTGGAATTAATGATTCGTCATATGAGGAGCGGTTGAGGTCACTGGGCCTGTGCTCTCGAGAGTTTAGGAAGATGGCGGGGTGGCGGTGCCTTATTGAAACTTGCAGGATACTGCGAGGACTGGATAGAGTGGACGTGGAGAAGATGTATCCGTTTGTAGGCAAAAATAGAATCACTGGACACAACCTGAGACCAAAGAGACGATCATTTTAAACAGAGATAAGGGGGAATTTCTTCAATCAGAGAATGGTGAATCTATGGAAATGCTTGCCACAGGAAGGTTGTGGAGGCCAGGCATTGAAAGTCTTTAAGTAGGAGACAGATAGGTTTATGATTAATAAGGCGAAGAGTGATTATGGGGAAAAGCAGGAGAATGGGGATGGGAAAAATATCAGGCATGATTGAATGGCGGAACAGGCTCTTTGGGCCGAGTGGCCTCGTTCTGCTCTTATGTCTTATGGTCTTATGATCTTAATATTGGGCTGAAAAAAGCGTCACAAATTGCATCACTAACTTTCCGTTCAACATAACGTAAAAAGTAGGTCTTCATTGTTCTCATTGTTTCATTTGAACCTGTTAACAATTCCTTGGAAAATTGTGCTGCTTGCACTTTCATGCAACAAAACATGCATGCATACTAAGTTTGTCCTCCACATGGGATTTTGTCGTTCGAACTAAAACGCTGACAAGATGTGATGATTTCCAATAAGAGAACACTTAACCACAATCCAGGAGACTCAAGTTTACTTTGTCGTTGAATCTCACATCAGTTTAAGTAGGATGATTACCACACGTATCATTTTACTGACCGAACGTTTCTAAGTAATCCGGAAACGAAAGCTGACCAGAAACTCTAAAATGTTTAACGGGCTAACTCTACCACTCTCCCAATCATATCGGGGAACAAAATGTATGGTTGAAGTCATAGCTACGATTCAATTGTTTCAAGTTACGAGATTCAGAGAAACTGTGAGAATGCATTGACAGCTCTACTTCATCGGGACAACTTAAAAATTGTATTTGCAACGTTAAATAAAATTAAATTAAACACCAAATACAACAGATATAGTACATAAAATGGAAACCATCTAAGGAATTCATAACACACCTGGCTAATCAAATACCAAGGGAACTGCCAAGGATACTAGTTCAGCCATCCAGAGTAACAAATATATCAAATATATGTCAACAGCATTCATGAAAATTTCCAATCAAAATCATATGGTATGTTTCCCCCACCCCCCCACCCCCCCCCCCCACCCCACCCCGCCACCTTCCACGGCGTATGAATGACGGTTGCAGAAAAAAACATATATTTTCTCATCAAGAATTACTCTTCACTTGAGAGGCTTGCTAGGCCATTTCAGAAGGCAGTAACGAGTTAACCACGTTGCGATTGCCCTTAGTCAGTAGAGCAGGCCAGGTGCCTGTTTTCCTGGTCTAGGGTAAATAAGTAAAATATGTTTGTTTAAAACAATCGATCATGGTTAGCAGTGGAGAGAATAGCATTTCAATTCACTCTAATTCACTTGACGTTATACCGCACCAGCTGACCCGCCAAGTCTGATTTCACATCCACGGACCAGTCGACTGTTCTATCTAGGTTTCTACTCCAGTGTTTTTATCACCATTGTCCCCGCCGCATATTGAAAGTATACAATTATTAAGGAGAAAAGCGGAGTTGAATGCCCAAACTTAAAGCCTGTTTGTACGCGAACCTTGCGGCTGGCAATGATGCGTCGGGATATGTTCCAGGAAAAGGCAAAAGTCCTGCTGAAATTCTATTTGACGGTATAACTCTCAGGGTCGTCTGCAGGTATTGCCATTACGGGATCTGGAGGCATAATTTGAGTTATATATCTGTGGCCTGATGCTCCGTCCACTGGCAGATCAAAGCCACTGTCACACATGCGATCAGTTTCAGAAGCAAAACTGCATTCGATTATGTACTGTCATGAGAAAAATAAAGTTAACTAAACTGTAGCTGCTTTCAAAAAGACACAACTTCCACTGCAGCATGAAGAATCAACCGTCCAGCTCAGGCTGCCACACGGGCATCATATAAGACAATATCGTTGAAGACACAACACGTTTTTCTTAACAATGAGAACTAATTTAAGACAAATTACCTAGTTTTAAAGTATTAAGTGAGTGCAAGGTTGGATATTACTAAATGGGGAAAATAAAGGATGTGATAAATTGATGAGTGCAGAATGAAGGGATGGATAGTATGATTTGGCAGGTAAGATAAGAACGCAGGTGTGTGGTGTGAGTGAGATAAAACGGAAGGGTTATAAGGTTTGCTAGTATTGTCCAAACCTCTGTGTTTTCACCGAATAAAGAGACAAATTCGACTTTATATATTTAAACACGAGGTATTTTATTCTGTAGCTATGGAAACAACAGGAGATTCTTGCAATCGGTAAACGAAATAGTCACGATCTGTTTTTTTTATGGTTGGTTTCCACTTCCAATTTAAATCTGGCCGGGATTTAGTTGTCACATGGAATTCAATACATTATTCTCTTCTTCCGGATGTTGATTCTAGTTGTGTCATTGGTGACCGGGTTCTTCATACTGACTTTCTGAACAAGCTCGTTTTGTTACCAGATGCAAAACACCAACATTCACTTGGTAACCAGCCGATGAATTCATCGGAATCGCAATTGCATCGTTCGATTAGACAATCAACAACAATCAGAAAAGTATCATCCCTCACTCCAGACCTCATCATCCCAAGTCCAATTAAGTGCATATAGCACAGATAAGGAGAACTGGCTCCCAGCCAGTACCTGACAAGTCAGCTTGGTGTGGTTTGACAGGTTTTGTCACTAATGGAAGGGTTTGGACAGTCGGTTGTCAGAACATTTTGATTGGCAATAATTCTCAATAATACAACAGTTGATCTTCATGGCCCGTTTTGCTCCTGTTGCAAGGTCTCACAGTCAGTAACAAAACGGTGTCCCTCCTTCGACTGCGCAATGTTTGATGTAGGTCGTTTATTCCCAAACGTTACAATGCTGGATGATGAAAAGTTTGAAGTTGATTCATTCGTGTCACAAGTACAGTTACGTTCACATTGCATTGAACTTCCTGTAAAAAACCCCTGTCGCCAATCTTCAACGTCTGCTCGGGTAGACTCCGGGACAATTTAACACGGCCAAATTACCTAACCAGCACGTCTTTCGGACTGTGGGGGGAAACAGGGTCACTCGGAGGAAACCCATGCAGAGATGGGGAGAACGTATAAACTCCGCACATGCAACGATCCAAGCCGAGAACCGTAACCAAGTTCTCTGGCGCTTTTGATATCCACTGTCAAAAACAAGTGCCTGGCAGTCTCATTCAGAGAGTTTTAAAATATGTTGCAATTCGTCGCTGCACAAAGATATTGGTTCGCTAGGCAGTGGGTCTTTCATCTCTTCTTTAGGTAAAAGTGACGCGGATAACCTGATGGAATCACGCGACGTAACTAGACGCATTTCTTGCTCGCTGTTTTGGATTTACGTAGATCAATACGTCGGAGCCACGACTCAGGATGAGCTGAGCGAAAAACTTTCAAGTGATATGTATAGAAAAAAAAAGAACTACTCAGGCAATGACGAATGCCAAATAATTATATACTTCGCCAGTAACTAGCAAATTTCAATAACTTATGGGGAAAACTGGGTCCGAATAATTATAACGTCCCGTGTTGTATTGCGTTTACACCAATCTCTATTTTCTTGCAGAAAATGAACTCAATCAAAAAGCTGCTGGTAAAATGTATATTTATCTACACATACATTTTTCGCATTGGTTGAGAACTCTCTGGTCCAGTCCTTCGTGATTGCACCAAAAGTGTTTTAATCAAGTGTGTGCGCTGACGTAGATGTAGCCGCCTGAACGGAATGACAAGATGATGGTTCCTTCTTCATAAGAACATAAGAAATAGGAGCAGGAGTAGGCCATCTAGCCCTTCGAGCTTCCCCCGCCATTGAATAAGATCATTGCTAAACTGAAGTGGATCAGTTCCCCTTTCCCTCTTTCTCCCCATAACCCTTAATTCCCTTGTCTATCAGAAATCTATCTAACCGTGACTTAAATATATTCAACAAGGCAACCTCCACCACTTCAATGTGCAGAGAATTCCAGAGATTCAACACTCTTTGAGTGAAGAAGTTCCTCCTCAACTGCGATCTAAACTGCGCCCCACTCCCCCCTTCCCTCTTATTTTGAGGATGTGCCCTCTATTTCTGTTTTCCTTTCTAAACCGGAAGAATCTCTCTACCTCAACTCTATCTAGCCCCTTCATTATCTTGTAAGTCTCCATAAGATCCCCACTCATCCTTCTAAACTCTAACGAGCACAGCCAAGTATATTCAATCTCTATTCATAAGCTAACCACCTCATCTCCGGTATCAGCCTGGTGAACCTTTTCTGTAATCCATCCAAGGACAATATATCCTTTCGCAAATACGGGGACAAGAATTGCTCACAGTACTCCGGTTGCGGCCTCGCCAGTGCTCTGCACTTCTGCAGCAAGACCTCCCTGTTTTTATATTCTATATCCCTCGCTATAAAGGCTAACATTCTATTCGCCTTCTTGATCACCTGCTGCACCTGCAGACTGAGATTTTGCAATTCGTGCACAAGGGCCTCCAGGTCCCTCTGCACTGTAGCATGCTGCAGCTTTTTCAATCTTTAAAGAATAATGCCTCCTACTATTCTTTCTACCAAAATGGATAATCTTACATGTGCTAATGTTATACTCCATCTGCCAGGTCACTCACTATCGAGATCTCTGTGCAGACTTTCTGTGCCCTCCACACAATTCGCTTTTTCACTCATCTTTGTGTCATCAGCAAATATTGTTACGTACACACAGCCCCCTCCTCAAGATGGTCTATGTAAATGGCAAACAGTTGAGGCCCCAGCACCGATCCCTGTGGCACTCCACTAGTCACCAACTGCCAACCAGAAAAGCACCCCATTGATTCCAACACTCTGCTTCCTGTTAGATAACCAATCCTCAATCCAGGCTCACACTTTATCCCCAACTCCGTGTACCCGAACCTTCTGCAGCAACCTTTTGTGAGACACCTTATCGAACGGCTTCTGGAAATCTAAAAACAGCACATCCCCTGTCGTGTGTGATCCTTTGGCGTCTGCACCCCTGCTCAGCAGCGCAGGCGGGGTGTGTGAGCTTCTCCGGGCTGCCCCACCGTGTTCCACGGGCGTCCCTGCGTGCCTGTTGCTGGGACCGTCCTCCTCATGCCTGGTGCCCGGCCTCATGCGGGCTACGACGGTGGCTTTGCCCCCTCCTTGCGAACATTACGTCCGCAGTCCAACGCTGCTGCGGGTTCGGGTGCGTCGCAGTCGCATTTTCATAGAAATCCAATAAATTCGTTAAACACGACTTTCCCTTCACAAATCCATGCTGTGTCTACTTGACCAAACCGTTCTTTTCTAGGTGTCTTGCTATTTCTTCTTTGATGATGGATACTAGCATTTTCCCAACCATGGACTTTAACCTAACTGGCCTATAATTCCCTGCCTTTTGTCTGCTATCTTTTTTTTAAACAGCGGCGTAACATTTGCAATTTTCCAATCCTCCTGCAACTTGGGTGCCGGACGTGATTCAGGTGGAGTATTACTGCAAGTAAATTTCGGAGCCATGACAAGGGATGAGACATGACTTGTCTTCCCACAGCAGCAACCTGTGTGCAATCTGCTTTCGGCCTGCCATAGTTAGCAGTTAAGGGGGGATACACCACGGTCAAATATTTGTCATCTCACATGAAAACAATTCACAGCACGCATCATTTTTCATCTCTTATTACTGGTATTTACCACACTCTACTACAATTAATAGCAATGTGATTTGTTCAATTTTTATTCCGATTACAGCTAGTCATGCAACATCAGTAAAACGGAATTTCCAGAATATAATTTACAACAAGCCACCGGAGCATGTGGCAAGCAAAATATTTGCTTTATTTCCAACACGACAAGAATAATTAAACGTCGCCTTGTGGCCGAAATGCTTTAGAGTTTTTAAATCCTCGAATTGGTTGAATGATTACTGACTTTTACCGTCAAATTTAAGTTGGAAGTATCGAAATTGTTGGTACTGAGCAGCACTGTGGTTTCAAATCACGATGTGGCTCAAGGGGAATCAAAATGAAATGGGATGGAAGAAACGTATTTTTCTGTATGTTTTGTTTCAGAAATAGAACAACTGAATAATAAATTGAATGAATTAGGTAAGCAAGATATCCAATGCTGTTCTACCCCCATTTGCTTTTACGATGCCCCGAGTAACAGATTTAAAAAACATTCGTAATCGTCAGTGACCCAATTTAGATGAACTTGGCGTTGTTAAATCTGGCATTGAACCTTAATTACTGCAATAAATTTGAAATACATTTTCCACTTGATATGATTATTGGAGTGGGGATTTTTGAGATGTATAAAATGGTCAGGGATATGAAATGATTCGGTTTGACGGTTTATTTGAGAGAATGTGGAGCTAGCGTCACTGTTGAAAATTAACAACGTGTCCATTTAAGACAGTAGCTCAATTTGCAATGAGTCTTTGCATCTCTCTCCCTGAAAAACAAAAACCGTCGAAGCACAGTATTTGGCTACTTTGAATGCAGAAATTGACTTTTTTTGGAATATGGACTTGAATTTCCGATTAGCGCAGACTTATTACAGAAAAACGAAGCAGGCTCCAGGGGCCGAGTAGAAAATGCATATTTGCACGCACCTTTTTATGTGCATTTAAACAAAATAGACACCACTAAAATTCAGCGCACTGATTTGTCTGCAGTAAGTTTGATCTTCCGTATTTTCAAATGTTCCCTAAAGTAGCACTGTAAGTTGCGAATTGGTTTTATAAGGTGTAATAAGCCGTTGAAACGCAAGTGCACATCCCCTCTCCCTTACAAAAAATACATGCCACCTCGAAAACTAAGAGATATGGAATAATGTGGACGCATTTAAATCTGCTACATTTCATATTCAAGCTCGTGTTGCAATCAAACGGACAGTTGTATTGAACTTATCCATGGAAGGAAGAGTAATTGTATTGTCTCTTAGGAATAATGCATTTTTCGCCAATGACATCTATGTCTGAAGAAACACCTCTCAGGATAAGTTGCGACTGCAGTGTTGTAAACCAACAACCATCAAAGAGAATTGCTTTGGTAAATTTAAATCGTGATCAATGCAGCGGACTGATACTATGGAAACAAATGATTTACATGTTCTTTGAAAAGTATCATTTTTTGTCATTGGCAGTCAAAATAATGAAGGGTAAGTCAGTGTCTGCTGCGACAACTAATATTCTGATCTGTAGAAAACATACTGACATTGTCATTGATCTTCTCGTTAATATCACGTTAAATTTGTAATTCTTGCCATAGAAATCGATTGCGTTTATGTACTGCGGTCACGGCATTTAAACCTGAATCCACGAGGAAACTCTGTTCGTCAAACTGTTATTTTAATCGCAAAACTCATTCATCATAGAAGTTACAGTGAGCTTTAAACTACTCAAAATATAAACGGTGGAATGGTTTCAATAAAACTATTCGTTCCTTTATCACTTTCCAAATACATTTCCAAAACACACATTTTTCTTGAAAATTTTGATTCTCTGCCCTAATCCCTCAGAATGTTTAATTGGCTAATCGGTGCTGTGAGCAGCCTTAGGAGGATGTATTATGTTAATATTTGTGCACAATTGCAAACACTGTTTCACTTTACACCAAAGACGCACAGCAGTACTGTATAATCCACAGACTGCTGGTTGGAAGACCAAGATGCGCTTATACTGTTACTCGAAATTTCTCTCAGTTTAGTCTAAGGTACGACCTCACATAACACCGAAAGGGAAAATATGCATGAAAGGAATATGCACGAAATAAGCAACATTCTAATCGCGATATCTCCAAAATTGGTTTCGTGATTTTCGTTTAGAGAGTGGGAATTGCTGGTAAGCCAGCATTTCCCCTTGATTCCTCATTAACGTTGAGAACGTCCTGGTGAACAAATATCAGAAGTCGTGCATTTTACGTCTGCAAGTGAATACGCGGTGCTGATAGAGAAATATATCTGGGTTTCTGACCTAATCACCGTGCAACAGTAGCAAGCCATTAATAATGAGTGGTTTGAATTACAACATGATCCCGACGGCACTATATTTACGAGCGGCTGGTCTTTTCACAAAGAGGGAGACGCACCAGTGGGTCAATCTGAACGTTTGCAATGCAATACAGAAATACATCTTCCATTTAGAACGCAGTCCTTAGACGTCGTTTACCCATCAGTAATGCTCGGATCTTCTGCTAAGCACTTATGCATCGACTAATGAGGTGGACCTCCAATGCACATGTCTGTTGTCCACCTTCACTCAATGCGTAAATCGCCCTTGTTTCAAAGGTGACGTTTTGCACATTGCTGGATTTCGTTAACAGGGTTGTACAGGCTTTCATCACAGTCCAACGCTGATGAAACATTCGAATTTTGAGCAGATAGTTGTGATATCAGTAAGACGCCTTGCCCGGAATACTATGATACAGTGATTCTGAGACTGGATCTTTCAGGCAAGTGGAATATATTCAATGCTACTCCTGACCGATATTCGGCATATTATGGGCAGGCTCTTAGATGTCAGAACGTACAATACTTGCAAGTGAGATCACAAATCAATACGACTGACTGGAGATGCACGCTTCCGAATTGTAATTTGGAACTTACCTCGAATTCGCACGATGATTTTACTCATTTGAGCATCAGGGCAAATGCAAGAATGCAACCTTTCAAAGGAGTAGCGTTGGACGCTGCTTGACTGCAAGTTTCATGGCTCTTGGTAAGCAGACTCTGATGGACTGAGGTGTTGAAATGAATAGCATCCGAGAAAAAAAAATCCTCCTCGAATTTCGTCAATATGATTACCTCACCATCCCCCCCCCCCCCACCGCCCCCCCCCCCCCCCCCACCCCCACACACACACACATACACCACCTACACTCTCTGACAAACTCGGAGAGAAACTTGTGGTTATTTATATTTAAGTGTGCAATACCGGCTTCTTAATGAAATTCATATCAGGGCACAGGCTGTTCAAGTGCATGTTCTCCAATCGTGGCGTTGCATTCTGAGTTCCTTCAGGTGGCTTTATATATTGTTTGAGAACAATCAGGCGATTAGCAAAGAGATAAGTTGAATCGTACTATACGACAAGTGTTGCAGCATATGTCCGAGGAATGTTTAATACCACCAATGTTTAAATTATAAATTACAGCAAAGATACCTATGGTCGGCAGAAGGCCTTCGTGGCTTGTCCGCAGCGTTCTTGTTATTCATCTTAGTACCATATGCCAGATGGGTGAAATATGGAACGAAACTATCATCAGAATGACTAGCTAGATGGATTTTCTGAGCACTGATGCAGCATTTATTTTCCAGCCCAAACATGCTGAACGAAATGACGACCACATCCTGAATTTTTGTTTTGTGACGGTTGCCCGCATCGACATTAGCATACTTTTAGATTCTGCAGAGTCATTCACTGATGGATTTTTTTTTAACTGCATTTTAGTTCTAAGCGAGTGCCCAAAATCGCTGAAGGACTTAGGTAAGGCAGATTTTCCGTATGCCTACCTACTCTTTGTAGCGCATTGCATTATTCGTTTCATTTTATTTTGTTAATTGTATTCAAAGCTGTTTCAATTAATTTGTAACTGCAACAACGTCCAGTGTTAAGGTATGTCAGGCTGCCCGCGAAGCTAAAGCTGGCACTATCGCTTTCTCAAAGCGCCAGTGCCCAGTTTCGAATACCGGCTTGGATCACTGTCTGCACGGTTTTTACAGGGTCGCTCCGTGTTGGTCAACTATGTGTGCTCTCCTTTCCTGCCACAGTCCGAAAGATGCGCTTCTCAAGTTCATTGGCCATGCTAAATTTTCCCTCTCTCTATCTAATCAGGCGTCCAACTGTGGTAACTGGGGGATTGTCAGCGTAACTTAATTATCCTATACTATTTTGGGACATGAACAAGTGAAATAAACCTTCAGATAAAGAGTCATAATGTGATGGAAATAGAAGGGAATGCATTCATGATTGTATAACAATTAATTGACTACGCTCATTTTTTCATGACAACTTTGACGTCCATCGGATACCGTGGGCAGCAGATTTTTCTAATGGCAAAAGGGCAGAGTTCTCATTTATGATGTTTGTTGTAGGGAAGGCATTCCGTTCCGCCAGTGACTTCAGTATAATACTTTGGTGTGGAATTTTATGGCCAAATTGTCCTGAAGCATACATTTTACAGCAATATTGAAGACAAATTTTCGGGCCTTTATTTGCCAGACGTTATGTATGTCAACCTAACTGTCATTTGTGAATGTATGTTACACGGTTTACTTTCGTTGATACATCCTTTAAGAAATTGGTTGCGCTCAAGTTATGCAACCAACTTGAACAAAAAGAACGTGAAGAAATTCGTAACATGCCTTCTCTTCGAGCTACTCTTAATAACTTTGCATTTGATGGTTTCCCGATTCACAACAGAAGCAAAACAGAAGTCAAAAGAAAATGGTTAACACTTCCTGAAAATAAACTTATACTTTTGTCCTTGCTAGAATCGTTAATTTTCGTCACTGTGCAATGATTCTTAACAAATTAGTGGTATAAATCATGACTGCAATTAGGAGAGGTTCTACGAGATGGAGTTATTCAATAAAGCTAGAAGGGAGGTTTTATTCGACTTTGAAAATTCGAGAATGATTGATATGAAGATAAGATATTCGTCTACAAATACAATGATCGTTCCATACAAAATGTCTCGACGTGGCTTATTGGCAATTCGGTCTCCGAGACAATAGTGAATATTTTGTTTTGGGGGAGCAAATGTGATTTTGAGATGTTAAGATTCAAATGACGGGTTGAAGCAAAATCGGGATGGGAAGCTGTTTTTGTGTGTTCAGCAGTGCTGCTGTTAATTTGTGTCATATGTTCAGATGTTTGCCTCCCATTCGCTTCATTACATTATTGAGATTACAGTGGCATTTATTGCAAGAAATGCCCAAATTGGATCATGACAATTTTAACCATTCCTTGTTTTGAAGAGAAAAGGGAAAAAAACCGCAAAGGACATAATGTATGGACAGCAGGATGATGCTATTTTAGATGCGATCCAAGTTAGTCTGAAGGTTATTATTCACACGTAAAAAATGCATTGATATTCTAGGAAAATAGACATGAAAGATAATTTCGGCACAGCTTTTTTCTGCACAGTGTGAATGGTGTGGAAAATTGGATTTGGAACCAAAAACAGTTTGTGAGTTCCAAATAAAATGCGTGTACTGAATTCCAAAACCAACATGAATGCAATCAAGCAACAGACACGAGATACGAATAAGTTTTTTTTCCGTCACCCGGCATATCAGAGTTCAACTCCATAATAAGAACATAAGAACATAAGAAATAGGAGCAGGAGTAGGCCATCTGGCCCTTCGAGCCTGCCCCGCCATTCAATAAGATCATGGCTGATCTGTCGTGACTCAGCTCCACCTTCCCGCCCTCTCCCCATAACCCTTAATCCCTTCTTTTATCAAAAACCCATCAACCCGTTTCTTAAAAATATTTAGCGAGGCAGCCTCCACCACTTCAACGGGCAGAGAATTCCAGAGATTCACCACCCTTTGAGTGAAGAAGTTCCTCCTCAACTCTATTCTAAACCGCCCCCCCCTTTATCTTGAGGCTGTGCCCCCTAGTCCTACTGTCTTTTTTGAGCGGGAACAGTCTCTCCACCTCTATCCTATCCATCCCATTCATCATCTTATACGTCTCAATGAGATCTCCCCTCATTCTTCTAAACTCTAACGAGTACAAGCCTAGTTTGTTCAGCCTCTCCTCATAGCTCAATCCCCTCAACTCCGGTATCAGCCGAGTAAACCTCCTCTGCACTCCCTCCAGGGCCAAAACAACCTTGCGCAGGTGCGGCGCCCAAAACTGCACACAGTACTCCAGCTGCGGCCTCACCAATGCCCTATACAGCTGCAGCAAGACCTCTCTACTTTTATATTCAATCCCCTTCGCTATGAAGGCCAGCATCCCATTTTCCTTCCTGACCACCTGCTGCACCTGCAAGCTGGGTTTTTGCGACTCATGCACAAGGACCCCGAGGTCCCTCTGCACCGTCGCCTGCTGCAGTTTTTCGCCCCGTAAGTAATAGTCCTTCCTACCATTCCTCCTACCAAAGTGGACCACCTCACACTTGCCAACATTAAATTCCATTTGCCATTTCCTGGCCCATTCGCCCAGCCTATCTAGATCCTTCTGCAGACTCTCCACACCCTCCGCACAATTTGCCTTTCACCCAATCTTGGTGTCATCAGCAAATTTCGACACCCTGCACTCGGTTCCCTCCTCCAGATCATCGATATGAATGGTAAATAGCTGAGGCCCCAGCACCGACCCCTGGGGCACCCCACTAGTCACCAACCGCCAATCCGAATAGCATCTATTGACCCCCACTCTCTGCCTCCTATTTGACAACCAATCCTCTATCCACGCTAACACCCTACCCCCAACTCCATGTCCCCTGACCTTCTGCAATAACCTCTTGTGAGGTACCTTGTCAAACGCCTTCTGAAAATCCAGAAAGACCACATCCACCGGCTCTCCTCCATCGACTGCCCTAGACACATCCTCATAGAACTCCAGTAAATTTGTCAGACACGACTTCCGTTTAATGAAACCGTGTTGCGTCCGCCCTATCAAGCAATCCCCCTCAAGATGCCTCGCTATTTCCTCCTTAATGACGGTTTCTAACATTTTACCTACCACAGACGTTAAACTAACCGGCCTATAATTCCCCGCCTTTTGCCTGGCACCCTTCTTAAACAACGGCGTAACATTAGCCGTTTTCCAATCTTCCGGCACTTCCCCGGAATCCAGCGACGTCTGGAAAATAACCACCAAGGCATCCACTATCACCTCCGCCATTTCTTTCAGAACCCTCGGATGCATTCCATCCGGTCCTGGGGACTTGTCCACAATCAGCCCCTCCAGTCTGTCGAGCACCACCTCTCTAGTAACAGTAATGTCATTAAGACCCTCCATTCCTACCACCTTTCCATTGCTAACACCCGGCAAATTATTCACGTCCTCCTCCGTGAAGACAGAAACAAAGAAGTTATTCAAGACCTTAGCCATATCCCTATCCCCTACCACTAGCTCCCCTTTCTCATCCTCTAAAGGACCAACGTTTACCCTAGCCAGCCTCTTCCTTTTTATATATTTATAAAAACTCTTGCTATCTTTTTTTATATTAAGTGCTAGCCCAGCCTCATAGCTTCTCCTACCCTCCTTTATCAATTTCTTTGTCAATCTTTGTTGACATTTAAACCTTTCCCAATCCTCTTCTCGCCCACTGCTCTTAGCTACTCTAAACTCCTCCGCTTTTAATTTAACACTTTCCTTCACCTCCTTCGTTATCCACGGCTTATTACCTCTCCTCCTACTGTCCTTTTTAACCATCGGAATAAATTTCTGCTGAGCACCAAGAAAGATCTCCTTAAAGATCCTCCACTGCTCCTCAGCAGACCTACCTTCCAACGCGTTCCCCCAGTCCACATTCGCCAATTCTTCTCTCATCCTACCATACTCCCCTCTATTCAAACAAAGGACGCGTGTCTGGGAACCCACTTTCTCCTTCTCCATCTGCACCAGAAACTCCACCATACAATGATCACTCTCTCCAAGAGGATCCTTCACCGCAAGATCCCTAATTCTACCCGCCTCATTACATAGCACCAGATCCAAGATAGCTCGCTCCCTCGTCGGCTCCAACACACACTGTTCAAGGAAATTATCCCGGCAGCATTCCAAGAACTCCTCCTCGAGCCCACCTCGTCCAACATGGGTCGACCAATCAATATGCAGATTGAAATCTCCCATAACTACTGCCGTCCCATTCCTGCACGCTGCACTTATTTGCGCGTTAACAGCCCGCCCCACCTCCAGATCATTATTCGGGGGCCTATAGACTACACCCACTAGCGTCTTCCTCCCTTTTCTGTTCCTAATCTCCACCCACAACGATTCCACTTTCTGCTCCTTGGCTCCGATATCATCCCTTGCTACCACCTTGATACTATCCTTAATCAGCAGAGCTACGCCACCCCCTCTTTCCTCCTGCCTATCCTTCCTAAACACTTGATAACCCTGTACTTTCATCTCCCAGTCCCTGTCACCTTGCAGCCACGTCTCTGTAATGGCCACCAGATCGTATCCATTTGTGTCGATCTGCGCCATCAGCTCATCCACTTTATTCCGAATGCTTCGTGCATTCAGATAAAGCGCTTTCATCCCAGCCTTCACCTGGACCCTACTTGCCGTAACGCCTGGGACATCCTTTGCCTCTTCCCTTATCTGTACCCTATCCTTAACTTTAGACCTCATAGCGTCACCTACCCTCGCACCCTCCCCCCCCCCCCTAATTAGTTTAAAGCCTTGTCTACAGTCCTCTTTACTCGATTCGCCAGCACTCTGGTCCCAGCATGATTCAGACCAACCCCATCCTGCCCGAACAGGTCCCACCTACCCCAATACTGGTGCCCATGCCCCATAAATTCGAACCCATTCCTCCCACACCAATCCCTGAGCCACCCATTTACTTCCTTTATCCTATCAACCCTACACCCGTCTGCCCTCGGTTCAGGCAGTAGCCCAGAGATAACCACCTTGTCGGTTCTACTTTTTAATTCCATTCCCAGCTTCTCATACTCCCTTCCCAAATCCTCAGTCCGCATTTTGCCTACGTCGCCGGCACCCACATGTACTACAACGACTGGGTTCTCACCCTCCCGCTCCAGATTCCTCTGCAGCCCAGCTGCGACATCCTGTACCCGAGCACCAGGCAGACAACACACCCTTCTGTGCACTTTGTCATTGTGACAAAGGACAGTGTCAATACCCTTCACCCCACTATCCCCAATCACTACTACGTTCCTTTTCCCCTTCTCTTTGCCTATGTCCTGCTGCATCACTGTACCGTGTGCAGTTTGCTCACCAACCTCTCTTGCCTCGTCCTCTTCCAGACTGGAAGCAAGAACCTCAAACCTGTTATGCAGGTTAAGAGGCTGAGGCCTCCTCTCCTCACCCCCCTTCCTCCTCCCAGCAGCCCCCTTTTGTCCCTGACCCTTAGATTTAGCCAGTCTAGGGGCACCCTCTCTCCCCCTGATGAGCCTCAGTGTCTGTAGCTCAGAGGCCAGCTCATCCACCTTGAGCTGGAGCTCCTCCAGCAACCTGCACTTACTGCAGACATGGTCACTGGGAAGGACCCTGGGGTCCACCAGTTCCCACATCATACAGAAACCACACATCACATGCCCCTCCATTATTCACTGTAATTTTTTATGTGAAAATTTTTTTTCCTTGTTTCTTGCTGTAGTAGTATTGGAAAAAAAAAACTTTTTTTTTATTTCCTTGTTTTTTTTCAAACGAACTCACCTGTCCTTTTTTCCCTCCAGCCCTTTTTGATATTAAGCCCTATTAGCTCACTCTGCTTCCCTCTCACTCCACTGCCCGCTCAGACGCTGCCCGCTTTCTACACCAGGCCTCCTTTTAAACCTGGCGCTGATTAGAAGCAGGCTCGTCCACAACTCGTTCTAAACTAGCAGTAAAGACAATAAAATAAATGCTTTAAACAGTTCTACAAAGAACAAAGTGCTTTAAACTTATTTTAAACAGGTTTTTAACAGGTAAATTCTTAGCTCTCTCTCTCTCTGCTCAGCAAACAGTGAAAGGCTTCACCGTGTGGCCCTGATAATTAATTTAAATTAAAGCAGCTTCGTCCACAACTCGGTTCTAAACTAGCAGTAAAGACAATAAAATAAATGCTTTAAACAGTTCTACAAAGAACAAAGTGCTTTAAACTTATTTTAAACAGGTTTTTAACAGGTAAATTCTTAGCTCTCTCTCTCTCTGTTCAGCAAACAGTGAAAGGCGTCACCGTGTGGCCCTGATAATTAATTTAAATTAAAGCAGCTTCGTCCACAACTCGGTTCTAAACTAGCAGTAAAGACAATAAAATAAATGCTTTAAACAGTTCTACAAAGAACAAAGTGCTTTAAACTTATTTTAAACAGGTTTTTAACAGGTAAATTCTTAGCTCTCTCTCTCTCTGCTCAGCAAACAGTGAAAGGCTCCATTCAGTTATATAATGTTCCATTTATTAAATTTTGTGTTATTGCTCAAAGAACAGATTTTTTAAAAATCATAACATTTATAATGCTTTGCCAGAAAGCAGTCAGCGACAGGAAACCGTGGAAGGTTAGATTTGTTCAGACGACCAGTAACTCTGTGAAGCAGTTAGGTTTTACATATTGTCTTAAAGGAAGAAATCAAAATGGAAAAATGTAAAGTGTAGCCGTACACGTATAGAGAGTTTAGAACATAACAAGATAAGAAATAGGAGCAGGAGTAGGCCATCTAGCCCTTCGAGCCTGCCCCGCCATTCAATAAAATCATGGCTGATATGTCGTGGCTCAGCCCGCCCTCTCCCCATAACTCTTAATCCCCTCTCTTATCAAAAATCCATCAACCCGCGTCTTAAAAATATTTAGCGAGTCAGCCTCCCCCACTTCAACGGGCAGAGAATTCCAAAGATTCACCACCCTTTGAGTGAAGAAGTTCCTCCTCAATTCCGTTCTAAACCGCCCCCCCCCCCTTATCTTGAGGCTGTACCCCCTAGTCCTACTGTCTTTTTTGAGCGGAAAGACTATCTCCACCTCTATCCTATTCATCCCATTCATCATCTTATACGTCTCAATGAGATCTCCCCTCATTCTTCTAAACTCTAACGAGTGCAAGCCTAGTTTATTCAGCCTCTCCTCATAGCTCAACCCCCTCAAACTCCGGTATCAGCCTAGTAAACCTCCTCTGCACTCCTTCCAAGGCCAAAATATCTTTGCGCAGGTGCGGCGCCCAAAACTGCACACAGTACTCCAGCTGCGACCTCACCAATGCCCTATACAGCTGCAGCAAGACCTCCCTACTTTTATATTCAATCCCCCTCGCTATGAAGGCCAGCATCCCATTTTCCTTCCTGATCACCTGCTGCACCTGCAAGCTGGGTTTTTGCGACTCATGCACAAGGACACCGAGGTCTCTCTGCACCGTCGCCTGCTGCAGTTTTTCGCCCCGTAAATAATAGTCCTTCCTACCATTATTCCTACCAAAGTTTACCATCTCACACTTGCCAACATTAAATTCCATTTGCCATTTCCTGGCCTATTCGCCCAGCCTATCTAGATCCTTCTGCAGACCCTCCACACCCTCCGCACAATTTGCCGTTCCCCCAATCTTGGTGTCATCAGCAAATGTCGACACCCTACACTCGGTTCCCTCCTCCAGATCATCTATATAAATGGTAAAAAGCTGAGGCACCACCACCGACCCCTGCGGCACTCCACTCGTCATCATCCATCAATCCGAATAGCACCCATTGATCCCCACTCTCTGCCTCCTATTTGACAACCAATCTTCTATCCACAATAACACCCGACCCCCAACTCCATGTCCCTCGACCTTCTGCAATAACTTCTTGTGAGGTACTTTGTCAAACGCCTTCTGAAAATCCAGAAAGACCACATCCACCGGCTCTCCTCTATCCACTGCCTCAGACACATCCTCACTCAAGTAGATTTATCAGACACGACTTCCCTTTAATGAAACCGTGGTGCGTTTGCTCTATCAAGCAATTCCCTTCAAGATGCCTCGCAATTTCCTACTTAATGACGGATTCTAACATTTTATCTACCACAGACGTTAAACTAACCGGCCTATAATTCCCCGCCTTTTGCCTGGCACCCTTCTTAAACAACGGCGTAACATTAGCCGTTTTCCAATCTTCCGGCACTTCCCCGGAATCCAGCGACGTCTGGAAAATAACCACCAAGGCATCCACTATCACCTCCGCCATTTCTTTCAGAACCCTCGGATGCATTCCATCCGGTCCTGGGGACTTGTCCAGAATCAGCCCCTCCAGTCTGTCGAGCACTGCCTCTCTAGTAACAGTAATGTCATTGAGACCCTTCAGTCCTACCACCTTCCCATCGCGAACACCCGGCAAATTATTCACGTCCTCCTCCGTGAAGGCAGACACAAAAAAGTTATTCAATACCTTAGCCATATCCCCATCCCCTACCACGAGGTCCCCTTTCTCATCCTCTAAAGAACCAACGGTCACCCTAGTCAGCCTCTTCCTTTTTATATATTTATAAAAACTCTTGTTATCCTTTTTTATATTAATTTAACGCTTTCCTTCACCTCCTTCGTTATCCACGGCTTATTCCCTCTCCTCCTACGGTCCTTTTTGACCATCGGAATAAATTTCCGCTGAGCACCAAGAAAGATCTCCTTAAAGGTCCTCCACTGCTCCTCAGCAGACCCTCCCTCCAATGCGCTCCCCCAGTCAACTACGGTGGGGGAAATATAAATGACAATGCAAATTATGCCGTAGCTCGATAGTAAAAATGTTTGGGATGGTTGGGTACAAAAAGGTTACGAAAATAGTCAGTGGAAACGCTAGGGAACAATTTTGCAAACAACGTGGGAGTTTTAAAATCAATATGTTGCATCAATGGAGCCAATACATACCAGCGTGTACAAGGGAGATTTCCAATATATGTGTTTCTAAGTGGGATCTCACGTGTAAGCTGACGACCATTTGCTCACGCTTTTGGGGAAAAGAGAGGCTGCGGAAAGTGTGACGCATCGCAGTAAATTGCGTCCCTATCACTTGAGAAGATAATCAATGGCAGCAGATTTAATGCAGAGAGGAGAATTACACAAGAATTGAATTTTTACACTATTGGCTACATTGGGGTAATTAGAAATATTGGGTGACATATTGTTTATTTTGAGAAACAGCAAGGGAAAGTGATAACTTCCGAATGAAATGATGTTCTCGGAGTGAGCTTGAACATCTGTTGATGCGAAATTAGAACTATAAAAAGAGTTCAGGAATAGGGAAAAAAAAACATATAATGGAAAACGGATCGTTGGAACAGAGGTAGGGCGATAAGATTGCCCTACTCACCGTGGAAAAGTAATAATTTAACAGCTCAACTAATTAAATAGTGCCTCTATGAATTCTGCACTTATGCAATAGGAGCAGTAGAACGTAATTTATTTCTTTCAATCTATGTCTCCACTAAATCAGTTCTTCACTGATCTGTTTGTTTTTTGCTCTACCTTTCAGATGCAAGTGGGACAACCTTTGATTCCTTAGCCCCATGGCAATGTTTTTTTTGTAATTTCAGCCTTTAAAAGATACTTTAATATCCCATGTGTCCATTCACGAGCAGGTTGTTCCGAAGACCTAAACCCTCTGACAGAAAAGGATGTTTTTCTCTGTTTTAAACTTGTTTATTTTAACGTGGCATTTTGGCCCTTCAACACAAAAATCATATTAAGCTCTCATTATAAGGTCACGATTGCCTAACCTATACATGGCGTGAAGGATGGTTACAAAATAGAAACTACATGTGCCAAATTAATCCCGTTCCCGAACAACCGTCTGGCTCTACATATGCAAGAAGTGTTTCTGAATCCTCCGTTGTTGTCAGTGAAAAAACAATCAAATGTTGTTCCAATACTGTGCTCTCTGGAGACTTGCAAGTGTTAATTTTCTTAACATTAGGTTCTCCTGAACATGTTAATACATTCAGCTCTTCGAATTTGATGACCTGTAAGAGAAGTACAGTATGCAATCAATGACTGGATTAATACTCAAGTGTAAATTTTATGTCTGGTTAAAAATTCATTTGTTGCACACTGAACATGTCCGTGGAGAAACATGCGCCTTCGACGAAAAACAAGTGCGCGAGTAACGAAATGCATTTGAGGCGCTTCCAATCAATGATGAGTATCACTTAAACTTCAGTAATTCAATGCTAAAGTAACAAACGTAACATGCTCATGAAAATGAAAATTCCAAAACATCAAAAGACAAGAGGTTTTTTTTTGAAAAAACATATCGATATGACTAGTTGAAACCAGTCGTAGGATTACTGGAGAGTTTAAAATGCAAGTTTCCGAGCGGGATGGGATGGCGATCAGTTCCCGTGTCCTTTAATGTATTTAAACGAAATGCACAATCTTCTATGTGGTATTAATGCAAACAGAGCGAACCATGTAACATACTTAAACATTAGTAATTAATGCTACAAGTAAGCTTTCATCTTTACTGCAATTATTTAACTATTAAAAAATCCTAGTCGCTAACTTCGACATCTTGTTGGATACATTAAGGGATAATTTACCATGGCAATGCAGTTAACAAGTACGTGTTTCGGGCTGTGGGAAGAAACCAGTGTTTCCGGCCGAAAACCATGCAGACACCGGGAGAATGTGCACAATGCACAATGACAGTTATCAAAACCGGGAATCAAATCCGCCTCCGTGGCGTTGTGATGTACTGTGCCACAGTGTCGCCAGATGGCCAGAAATGAGTGTTTATGAATGCCCTTTCCAAGAAGCCATTTGCCAGCAACCATCTCAGCAATGACTGGACTCACAGTGCACCATTTTGTAATCCTAAATCTGACAATGTTGGCACACAATATACATTGCAATCATGTATTCAATTAACAACAAAACTAACTTTGAAAATTTCTCCCCCTCAACTAAAAGAGTCAGGTAAATATCTTTATCAGATCCGCTTTAGCTCAGTCTGTAACACGTTTAATGCGAGTCTTAATTTTTGGGTGTCAAGTGTCGCTCAAACCTAAACCAATATATTGAAGCTGGCACTGCAATTGCCAAAGTTGGGAGAGTGCAGGCGTTGCGCAGATGTTATCATTACAATGAAATAATAATCTAAGGTTATATAGGGCCAAATTTAAGAATTAGGGCAGCAGCGTGTGCGACATAAAAACGAAAGACCAGCGCTTCATTTCGAAATTAGGTTTTGCTTTGAACTGTAGTTTGCTGGCGCAAGCTATGTGCAAACAGGACATTAGTCAGTTCATTATACCACAAAAAGTTCACTACTGGATGTAAATTATATTGAAAAGCTCTGATTCGCGAAATATATTTAAAATTATAAAACCCTTTCACCGGCAAGTTTGTGATTGTTAAGGGAAAGTTCCGTCGGGCTGTGGGCCAGCAAAATTGTAAGTAACAAAAAAAATGGGAAAATGCATTGGCAATTATTGACCACATGTTTTGCGGTGATTTTCAGAAATAAAAACCCTCAAGGTTAAAGTTCATGAATATGGTAAGCAAATTATAACGGGCCACACTCTTCTATACCAAAGCACAATGTAATTAAGCTGTGATAAGATAACATTTCATTGATTTGTAAGTAACAGTTGTCAGATTTCAACATGCATATCTTAAACAATTTTGATTACGAACAGGAAACGCCAACAGATGCCAGTGTTATAGGGAAAACCGCGTACCTGTAAGGAGGGTAGGCTAGTGGTCAGCTGGGATTCCCTCAACAAGGACAATCATCCATTTGTGTAACGTTCAGCGATGGATTAGTCAAATTTCTATCAGATGAGCTCTTTAGGAAATTGCATCACATTCGCTTTCATTGGGATCAGGTTTTTTTTTTCATCTGTTGTGTATCATACAGAATCGTCGCGGTTGACTATCGCTGAATGAACTGAGAATGGCGTTCTCTCTGGAAGTTCGGAACCAACTACTGAACTCCGAACTGAATGTTGTTGGCTCCGTGGGGTCTCTCCACTTAAGTTAAGACCTCGGGTAGTATTCATCTTATGTGTGTGGTTACAGACAGAAAACATACATTTGTCTCCGTTCTAACTTGGATAAACTTACAAACATGAAGTCCAGTTACTTATAATCATATATGTTGCTATTTACAGGATGTAGGCGGCGCTAGGTTACCGATCATTTGACAGTCATGGAAAGGTGCTGCTGATCTATGTTCTCGAATTGCTAAAAACCTATTTCATGTAGAAATCAATATATAAGATCGTTTTTTTTCACGTGGTTTTAACCTAGTGATAGTGAAACAACGGGGCTATGCTCCAAACCAGAATGGGGACTGATTTCAAGGTAGGTTCTAGTTGGTGGTGTCGCCATTTGGCTTCCCTGTTTGAAGTTCCAGATGTTAAGTATTGAGATGGTGCTGCCTAATAAATATTGTTATATTACTAGTGCCCTCCTTCCAGGTGTAACACGTTTTGCCATTGTGCTTGGAAGAGGCCCCGTTAAATAATTAGATTAATAAATGAAATCAAATAGTGAAGAAACAAGGTAATGAAATCAAATAGTGAAGAAACAAGGTAAGAACAAACTCAGATGTCAGTTGGGTTGCTTCTATGCGAGTTATGATAATATGAAATCATTTTTGTTACATTTTATGCTAGTGACTTTAGTAGTTATTTTTTGTTATTTGTTCGTGCCACAATACGGTTTACATTAACACTGAAATGAAGTTAACGTGAGATTCTCCGAGCCACCTACGCGGATTTACAGAAGAAGAAGTAGGCTTGACCAATGCACCTAACCAACAAGTCTTTGTGGTGGTAGGAAACGAGGGTATCAGCAGATTAGCATCAATACACGGGGAGAATATACAGACTCCGCATAGGCAGTGCCCCATCCGCGAGTCAAATATGGGGTTTGGCATTGTGAGGGACCTATTAGCACATTGCTAACCATTGTGCCTCCGTGCTACCCTAAGGTGAGTGAAGATTGTCTCATTTGTTTCTATGGCGACTTTACATAAGAACATAAGAAATAGGAGCAGGAGTAGGCCATCTGGCCCTTCGAGCCTGCCCCGCCATTCAATAAGATCATGGCTGATCTGTCGTGACTCAGCTCCACCTTCCCGCCCTCTCCCCATAACCCTTAATCCCTTCTCTTATCAAAAACCCATCAACCCGTTTCTTAAAAATATTTAGCGAGGCAGCCTCCACCACTTCAACGGGCAGAGAATTCCAGAGATTCACCACCCTTTGAGTGAAGAAGTTCCTCCTCAACTCTGTTCTAAACCGCCCCCCCTTTATCTTGAGGCTGTGCCCCCTAGTCCTACTGTCTTTTTTGAGCGGGAACAGTCTCTCCACCTCTATCCTATCCATCCCATTCATCATCTTATACGTCTCAATGAGATCTCCCCTCATTCTTCTAAACTCTAACGAGTACAAGCCTAGTTTATTCAGCCTCTCCTCATAGCTCAATCCCCTCAACTCCGGTATCAGCCGAGTAAACCTCCTCTGCACTCCCTCCAGGGCCAAAACATCCTTGCGCAGGTGCGGCGCCCAAAACTGCACACAGTACTCCAGCTGCGGCCTCACCAATGCCCTATACAGCTGCAGCAAGACCTCCCTACTTTTATATTCAATCCCCTTCGCTATGAAGGCCAGCATCCCATTCGCCTTCCTGACCACCTGCTGCACCTGCAAGCTGGGTTTACCATTAATTCAAACAATTACTTGTAAATTAAGTTTGTTTGTTAAGTCGTTGTGACAATTCATTACATATAGCACCACTCTGTCGATGTTGAAGTGTTTGTCATTGACCCGTGAAACACTTCCACATGGTATGGTTGTGAACATAAGTTGTGACAGTGCGTTGCCCTGCTTAAGTTCGTACTGAAATTATGTAACAAAGGTGATTGTAACGTATCGGGATGCATAATCATAAAATCAGATTTGATATCGCAAAAGGTTGGAAAAATGATGTTTTCTTTCAAACATACCTGCTCTTTAATGAATTCAGAATCGCTGGCTCACCTGTTATTCCTCCGCAGAAGAGAAACTGAGAGCTAAAGAGAAAGGTAGTGGACTTTACAGCGTTGTGGTAAAAAAAAACAAATACGTTTTATTGGTAATTTTTTTATTAGCTGGTGAAAATTGACAGAAATTATTGCATATGTAAACGATTAAACGAATGATTCCAGATGGCGCAAGTCGACGATTTAGATAGGGAGAAAATGTGTTCCTTTTTCGGGGGTTGAATTGCTGCACCAAAGTTCGAGCCTTCTTTTTAAGATTAACACAATTGAGTGTTCATGATTTCAATATAGAAATCAAGAACTTCGTATTGATACGCGGATTATAGAACTATCGACAAACTTTAATTGAATACGGCAAATAATCTAATGGAAGCACGAGGGGAAGATTATACTTGGAATAGTATGAAATGATGTAGGGTGAAAGGAAGACACTTAGAAACTTAAATCTCCGTGGTAAACGGTGTGCAGAATAACTTGTTATTGATCTAAATTTTGCGTATATTATCTGTAGGAATTGTATAATCGGTAAACTCAAATGTGCCACTGAGTAAACACTTAGTTGCTTAATGATATCCTAAATTGAAATAGAATACAGAATAATGCATGATGAATAAGGGGCAATGATCGATTATCATTTATTTTACGATTGCCTCCAATGACAATCATCCATCTTTAAGTAACGTTTCCGGAAGGACATCAATTTTCGCAAAAATTATAAAAAAACAAACAGGATGTTGGCAAGTTTAGAATTTAGGACACTGAATGCTATTGTCCACGTAAAAAAGAAACAGTGAAAACCGACATCTGGACTTACAGCACCACTTTATATAATATCGATTAGCGCATCAGGCTATCATTATGAAGTGTTATTTAAGTGTGCTGAAAATAAAATAATTTAGAACAAATTATTAAAAGCATGATCAAAATGTTCGTACCTTCCAAGGTGAAACTGCAATGATTCAGAAGTTGAGTAAATAGCTGAACTGTTGAGAAGCAGAAGTTAATGTGTTTTGTAACAAAGGGACATAAAGTTTTTCATGGATATCACAGAGGGAAGGAGGACTGGGGGCATCGTGAAATTTGTGAAGTAAGTTTCCATTTCAAATTGAAGGCATCTTGTCTCGAATCCGCTACACGTTTGTGGGAGATAAATGAAGGAGTGAAATAAATTTGATGCTTGCTTAAAGTTGCATGACGTTGACAAAACATCAACACGAATTAGAACAGGGGGCTTTGTAATGTATTTTGTTATGTATCAAACATCACTGAGACATAAAGTCGAGAATCAAGTCCTTGGTAGTTACGATTGCACGTACACAATTATATTATGTATACAATGAGGATGGTGCGAGTGGGGCATAGACGTACCTCATCGACATAAAATAAAGCTATAGCAAATGTTTCGGCGAAGGCAAATGTAGAATGTATACCAATCATAATCATGGGACATTGACAACACTTCGGGACAATTAATTCACTTTGTGTTAGAGAGTTGAGTGGTGGGGGTGGTGGGGGTGGGGAGGGTGGGGGGTGGTGGGGGCGCGGGTGGCGACGGCGAGAGATAATTGCTAACGAACTATGCACATTGCATAAGGAAGCATTATAAAAAGTACGCATCATCTAAACCATTTTGATCGTAAGGTGATTGAAGAGTTTGGTAGCAGGAACAATTCCTATAAACTGTGCAAGAATCCTTTATCCCCACGTATCTTAACAAAAAAAATGTTTCATTCTGGGGGGTAGCGAACCTGAAAGGTAAGTGAAAAAAAAAGCGGTGAAAATGCTAGCATTAATAACTGTAAGGTATTATGCATAAGACGATGACACAACTATTTCGAATTTTAGGGGTCACAAGTTTAAAAGGCTGAGATAAAGAATAATTCTGAGGAGAACAGTTAGAAACCAGAAGAAAAACTTAAATTATGCAACAGATTGCGAAACAACAATTTAGAACAATGACTATTGAAATATATTCTGCTGAAAGATGAGAAACAGTAAACACCAGCAAGACATTCGTGAGGCGTGGAGACAAAGACGTGCAATCGATAATTGTGAAAACAGGCACAATTAAGTACATAGATAGAGCTTGTGTGCATTTAAGGAGTTATGTAACATCTCAGGCTAAATGCCTGACATCGAAAAAGATTCAAATAACAACATTAAATAAAATTATCCGGTGGAAAACTAAAAAAAACAAATAACAAAATAAAGTGCACACACTTCAACAAAACCAGAGCCTTTATTGCTATCAGTGAGACAAAAACATTTAAAAACATGACTACATGTAACAAGATACAACCTTTTTGAACGCCTGAAAACGTGGAATTAGGTGCGAAAGTAGGCTATTTAGGCACTGACTCCTATGCGTCCTTTCAACGAGATCATGGGTGATCGATTGTGCCAGGAACTCTACATTCTCACTTAACCAGACATATTATTAAACAATTGCCACCGGCATTGAATGATAACATGAGTAATGGGACATATAAGTTCGTAAAGAACTGCATAATTAATTCAATTGACTGAGCAAACTAGCAGGCATGCGTTTAATTAAGAAATACTCATTGGGAGAAATATGAGTGGAACAACTATTCATATTTCATACATAGTTATTAAAAACAACAATCCTGGAATGCTGAGGGATCATGGACATAAATTCATATTCAAATAAGGGAACAAACTTTTTATCTTAAAATTGCGGACTGTGTAGTTAATAATAGAATTCCTAATCCGAAAGGGAACAAAGCGTGTACAATATTAGACAGCGCACATAAACACACATCCACAAACACACACACACGCACATAAACAGACAGACAGACACACACACACACAAACGCACCCGCCCCCCACACACAAGCACTATATTCTTGACCATTGAGGGTGGTGGATGGGGGGGGGGGGGGGGGGGGTGGCATCGTTTTGAAGGAAGTAGCAGATCACGATGATGCAGTGAATATAACGTCCCTGGATTCACCACAAGGTCTTCGGTAAGTTTTCCCAAAATACTGCAGCGAGTGAAGGTTCATAAAGTTGAGTGAAGTGACAGATAATGGAATCAAATGTTCAGCTGATTTCAAGGCAGAAACTGAAGAGTATTGGTTATCATGTAATTGTTCAAAGAAGCAGAGACTGGATGTGATTTTCACTGACAGCGATTGCTGGAAAAAAATGTTATTCACTATTTTATTCATCAATTTGAAAAGCACAAATCCTAAAACTGTGAATTCCAGCCAAATGGCAGTTCGACAATTATAAATGCATTGCAACAAATTTCATGAATATATTATCAAAATGGCGATTAATTGTACCTTAACTCGAATTAAATTGGTCCTTGGGCAAAATTTTAAGGAAGAAAGCATGCTGGTTTTTTTTGGAGTAAAAGTATGACACCAATCAATTAACAGTGGGACCCAGATCAACAAATGCAGAAATCACAAAAAAAAAGTTGTGACAAAGCTTTTGAAACTCGTAAGAAGAAATCGCAATGCAGCATTTTTTGGGTGGTACAATTTAAGGTAACAGTGTTATGCAAACCCGTGACATTAAATCGGACAGAACCTTAGCAGCGTTGAAGTTGGCATCTAAATGAGAAGGAAACAAAGACTTGTACCACGTAATTTGATGAGGGAAGAGAACAAAACGTTCAGTGGAGATTTAACACAATTATTGTCACGCTGGTTCGAATGTGATTTTATCCTGATTAGAACGATTTAGTCACTATTTTCTTTTCTATGTAAGACTTACTGCAGACAAAGAACAAAGAACAATCCAGCACGGGAAACAGGCCCTTCGGCCCAACGAGCCCGCGCCGCCACATCACCCTACACCTATTCTACCCTGCATATCTATGAATGGAATCCTACTCAGTCAGATTCAGGGAAGAAATAGTGTCAATTTGGTAAAAACCGATTAGCCTGAGAGCACATTTTTGGGGTGTGGGAGGAAACCGGAGCGCCCGGAGGAAACCCACGCAACCACAGGGAGAATGCGTAAACTCCCACAGACACAGGCCCAAATCCATGTGCCTGCACAGCCAGCAGTGCTCAATGAGCTGTTGCGGCGCCCATCTACCGGTCCAGGATCAAGCACGCACACCGACATGAAGTCCTAGGCCACTCCTGGAACTTCCAAGAGCAGCCCAGGCACGACCCGCCGTGTGAATGCCCCGCGTTTGACACGAGGTGGACCTCCACCTGTGGAATAAAGTCAAAAATATTAATCTTACAGTCTGCCTTTCCGGTGTCTCCCGAGGTTTAACCCTATTTAATATCCCCTACCATATCCCTCCATTCTCGTTTCACTCATGTACCTATCTAACTGCATCTTAAACGAGTCCAACGTTCCTGCCTCCACCACCCTACTCGGTAGCGCGTTCCAGACCCCCCCAACTCTTTGCGTAAAGAACCTTCTACTCACCTCCAAATTATACCTCTCCCCCCTCACCCTTAAATGATGACCTCTCGTGTTCGTATCCAGTCTAGGGAGCAGTCTCTCACTATTAATTCTATCCATTCCCTTCATTATCTTATATACTTCTATCATGTCCCCTCTCAATCTCCGCCTTTCCAAGGAGAATAGTCCCAGTTTCTTCAACCTCTCCTCGTAACCCAGTCCCCCCATGCCAGGCAACATCCTGGTAAACCTCCTCTGCACCCTTTCCAGAGACTCCACGTCCTTTCGGTAGTAAGGTGACCAGAACTGGACGCAGTACTCCAAATGCGGTCTAACCAATGTTCTGTACAACTGAAGCATTAGACAGCAGCTTTTATACTCTATGCCCCTTCCAATAAAGGCCAACATCCCATAAGCCTTCCTAACAACCTTCTCCACTTGTGATGCAACCTTCATGGATTCGTGAACCTGCACTCCCAGGTCCCTCTGTATGGCTATACTCCTAATCGGCCTCCCTTTAATCACATAGCTCCTCTCTGCATTACTCCGTCCAAAATGCATCACCTCGCATTTGTCAGGATTAAATGCCATCTGCCACCTATCTGCCCACTGCACCAACCTATCTATATCCTGTTGTATCACCTGACAATCCAGTTCCGTACCCGCCAACCCTGCCATCTTGGTGTCATCAGCAAACTTGCTAATCACACCACCTACGTCCTCTTCCAAGTCTTTATGTAGACTACAAAAAGGAGAGGTCCCAGTACTGAGCCCTGTGGCACACCACTGGTCACTGGCCTCCAGCCCGACAAGGTCCCCTCCACAGCTACCCTCTGTCTCCTATTTCCCAGCCAGTTCTCAATCCACTTAGCTACCTTGCCTCGTATCCCATGCGCCTTAACCTTTTCTACCAGCATCCCGTGAGGGACTTTGTCAAACGCCTTACTGAAATCCATATAGATGACATCAACGGTTTTCCCATCGTCAACCGTTTTTGTCACCTCCTCAAAGAATTCCACCAGATTCGTAAGGCAAGACCTCCCTCTAACAAAGCCATGTTGCGTATCCCTAATCAGATCGCAACGCTCCAAATGCTCATACATCCTACCCTTAAGTATTTTGTCCATTAACTTCCCTACCACCGACGTCAAACTCACCGGTCTATAATTCCCTGGGTTATCCCTACTACCTTTTTTTAACAACGGGACCACATTTGCTACCCTCCTGTCTTCTGGGACTTCACCTTTGTCCAAAGAAGAGACAAAGATTTGCGCCAGAGGCCCAGCAATTTCATCTTTCGCCTCCCTAATCAGCCTGGGATAAATACCATCAGGCCCCGGAGCTTTATCTGTCCTTACGCTACCTAAAAGCCCTAGCACTTCCTCTCTCGTAAAAACTATATCCTGCAAATAAACCTCCACTCCCTCCAAGAGACCACACGATTCCGAACCCCTCTCCTTTGTGAATACCGACGCAAAGTATTCATTCAGGAGCTCCCCCATCCCCTCCGACTCAATACACAACTCACCACTCTTGTCCCTAAGAGGACCAATTTTCCTTCTAACTACTCTATTGCCTCTGATATAGGAATAAAATGCCTTTGGATTTTCCTTAATACTACCAGCCAAAGCCATCTCATGCCCTCTCTTCGCCCTTCTAATTCCCTTTTTTAGCTCCCTCCTACTCTCGCTGTATTCTTCCAGCGCACTCTCCACACCCATTTGTTTTGACCTAACATACGCCTCCCTCTTCTTCCTGACCAAGTCTTCAATATCCTCCGTCATCCACGACTGTCTAATCCTTCCTTTCCCATCCTTTCGCTTAACCGGAACATACCTCCCCTGCAACCATTTCATTTTGTCCCTAAATGCCTCGCACTTGCCAACCGTGGACTTGCCAGTTAACAGTCCCTCCCAATCAGTTGCTGAAGCTCCCTCCTAATCCTGCCATAGCTCGCCTTTCCCCAGTTCAGCACACTCCCATTTGGACGGCACTCGTCCCTTTCCATTTTTATCCTAAAGTAGACGGACTTGTGGTCACTGTTCGCCACATGTTCGCCTACCTCTACCTCACCCACCTGCCCCGGTTTGTTTCCCAACACTAGATCCAGTATAGCCCCTCCCCTAGTCGGGCTAGTTACATACTGTTCTAGCGACCCTTCCATAACACAGTTTACAAACTCCTCTCCCTCCGTACCTCCAGCTCTAGGCCCCCTCCAATTCACTCCAGGAAAATTAAAATCACCCACTACAACCACTCTGTTCTTCCTGCACCTGTCCAAAATGCCCCTGCAAATGCCTTCCTCCACTGACTTTGGGCTGTTGGGTGGCCTATAGTACACCCCTAGCAATGTGATCTCTCCCTTTTTATTCCTCAACTCCACCCACACTGACTCAATCCCTATCTCTTCCATATCATAAGAACATAAGAACATAAGAAATAGGAGCAGGAGTAGGCCATCTGGCCCTTCGAGCCTGCCCCGCCATTCAATAAGATCATGGCTGATCTGTCGTGACTCAGCTCCACCTTCCCGCCCTCTCCCCATAACCCTTAATCCCTTCTCTTATCAAAAACCCATCAACCCGTTTCTTAAAAATATTTAGCGAGGCAGCCTCCACCACTTCAACGGGCAGAGAATTCCAGAGATTCACCACCCTTTGAGTGAAGAAGTTCCTCCTCAACTCTGTTCTAAACCGCCCCCCCTTTATCTTGAGGCTGTGCCCCCTAGTCCTACTGTCTTTTTTGAGCGGGAACAGTCTCTCCACCTCTATCCTATCCATCCCATTCATCATCTTATACGTCTCAATGATATCTCCCCTCATTCTTCTAAACTCTAACGAGTACAAGCCTAGTTTATTCAGCCTCTCCTCATAGCTCAATCCCCTCAACTCCGGTATCAGCCGAGTAAACCTCCTCTGCACTCCCTCCAGGGCCAAAACATCCTTGCGCAGGTGCGGCGCCCAAAACTGCACACAGTACTCCAGCTGCGGCCTCACCAATGCCCTATACAGCTGCAGCAAGACCTCCCTACTTTTATATTCAATCCCCTTCGCTATGAAGGCCAGATCCCATTCGCCTTCCTGACCACCTGCTGCACCTGCAAGCTGGGTTTTTGCGACTCATGCACAAGGACCCCGAGGTCCCTCTGCACCGTCGCCTGCTGCAGTTTTTCGCCCCGTAAGTAATAGTCCTTCCTACCATTCCTCCTACCAAAGTGGACCACCTCACACTTGCCAACATTACATTCCATTTGCCATTTCCTGGCCCATTCGCCCAGCCTATCTAGATCCTTCTGCAGACTCTCCACACCCTCCGCACAATTTGCCTTTCCCCCAATCTTGGTGTCATCAGCAAATTTCGACACCCTGCACTCGGTTCCCTCCTCCAGATCATCTATATAAATGGTAAATAGCTGAGGCCCCAGCACCGACCCCTGGGGCACCCCACTAGTCACCAACCGCCAATCCGAATAGCATCCATTGACCCCCACTCTCTGCCTCCTATTTGACAACCAATCCTCTATCCACGCTAACACCCTACCCCCAACTCCATGTCCCCTGACCTTCTGCAATAACCTCTTATGAGGTACCTTGTCAAACGCCTTCTGAAAATCCAGAAAGACCACATCCACCGGCTCTCCTCGTCCTCCCTCTGCACTACTGTGATGTTTTCCTTGACTAACAGTGCCACCCCTCCACCTCTCTTCAACTTCTCTGTCACACCTAAAACACTTGTACCCAGGAACATTCAGCTGCCAGTCCTGCCCCTCCCGTAACCACGTCTCCGTTACAGCCACCATATCTAACTGCCTCACAAACATCAAGGCCCTAAGCTCATCCGTTTTCCCTACCACACTCCTAGCATTGAAACAGACACAGTTCAACCCACAAGTGTCCCTCAGAACCACCTTCTCCCTGATACTTTTCCTTTCACTCGACTCTCTCCCAGTCACCTCCCCACCCCCCTTCCATATTAGTTTAAACCCTTCGTAAACACCCCAGCTAACCTCCCCATGGTTATACGTATTTTCTTCTGAATGGTGCCCACTTAATGAAGTAATATGATGACAAAAAGTACAGGCGCAGCTACGTTGAAAAAATCATTTATTCCTGCAGGAAGATTTAGTGATTGATTATTGCTGTGACATTTGCATAAAAGCAATTGGATGGATATGCAACTGCGCCGTCACCAACGTGACTGACGGACGAAATATTCATCCTTGTTGAAGGATGTGAGATGGTCCTATTAACTTAGAAAGTTTGTTCCTTAAAAAATACAGAATAACAGTGTTTCTCTCATTTGCCTTTCTTAACTGAGAAACTAGCTCATGGATTCTCTTTTTTTTTAAGATTGTGATGACCTGCGAAAAAAGTATGGTACGTAGAAGAATCACAGTATCATAGCAGGTCTTTGGTTTAACAGCCACCAACAGACTAACAGAAAAATGAGAATGGCAAAAATGCTGCAGAAACACAGTTACTTTTTTTAATGCAGAGATAGAGTAGCCGCATGTCAGATATCACAGCGGTCGCACGTTGTACACGTCATAATTCAACTGAACTTAATCAAATTTGTTTTACCATGTAGTGATATTAGGATAATTTCTCTCTATAAAAAGAAAACACTCAAGTTAATATTCCCTGTTTGTTGGCTGTCATTGGACGAGAAAGAGGAATATTTCAACCGACGAGGAAGGACGATTGGGGAAGGAAAATCATTAGACACCCAAGCACATATATGTTCAAAGTTCACCTGAATGAACAAGGATTCTGTTTGCAAGATGCTGGATCAATATTATGTATCATAATATATTAGTCATCATTCCACCTCCCTCCCCGCAACCCTGCGCACAAATCCCCACTCCATCCAGGATGTTATCCCCTCGCGTGCTCCCAAATCTAGTTGAATGTGCATAACACATTCCGCCACTTGAACGAAAGAGAAACGTGATGATAGATTGAAAGAGGTTTATTAATTAGTGTAGGAAATTTAAATAAGAAAGTATCCCGGGACAGTGGTGTTCATAAAGCCGCGCCTAATTAATTAATAATGTAAAAAAAAAGAAACTGCCCATGCAACTGTTGAATGCTTACAACATGGAACAAAGGACCATTAATATGATATTTCTGAATCATAAGAAGATCTCTGTGGCAGTTGCAAATTCTACATGATTCCTTGAACATATGTTGTCAATCTCCACCCCATTTCGCTCATCCTTGCACTGAGTGATGAATTCAGATTGAACATTGTTTTTTCCACATAGTTATTCAGGGATTTCGGTCATCTTGTTTGTTTCATCGTGCTATGTTGTTTTTCAAGTTAACTTATATTCACTGTGTTTGAAAAATCTCAGCCATGGTATATGCTACCCGATACAGATATCGCGTGTATCGAAATCATGCCTAGAGTTCAACTATGTTTGTAAACTTTGCAGAAACTGATCATGATGCGGATGTTGAGGGTAAAGTGTACATTTTATGTCCAATAATCCAACTCAAAATTGTAGAATGTGATGTGGCTAATCGTTGCCACACTGATAAAAATATTTGAATTATGGTTCAGTAGAAGCAATTGCCCTAAAACCAATTTGTTAGTGGGGCAATGAGGGAACCTCGTATATTTCAGAGATATGAGCACCAAGTCGATGTTGCCATTTGCATTGAGCTTATCGAGACTATTGCTCACAGTCCAAGATAAAGTCTTATAGAAACGCATTAAACTGTGATCCATTATCTATATTTCCGTGGTGCGATTAGAGTTCAATACTTGTGAAAAAAAGAAATACCACGTCTTCTTAAGCAATTCAAGGAATTACTTCAAGCCTTCCTTTAAAATATAAGATTGGTATGATATTTTCCTGTTTTCGCTCGTATCTCAATGCTAATTTGTTCTTGCATTCCCTGCACAAAAAATGTGAACAATTATCCAACAAGGCGATCTTGCGTCACCTTTGCTTATGTTAGAAGCCATGATTAATGTCATTCCAGCTGAAATTGGACGACTCCTGCCTCCGTGTTACCACGGCGCATTAGGTTCGGCCTTTGAGTCTCACCGGAGAGCATGATTAGCAAGGAAGATGAGTTTATCAGAGGGCTGAAAGGCGAACCTACTAAATTCGTACAACACAAAACAACTGCCGGCGTCAATGCAGAAGGACGTTCAGGTTAGCCATCCATAACGTGATATGACACTTTCAAGCTGTAAGCCCCTGCAAGAGAATTGCGACCTGTTCTAAGAATGTTTTGAGACGGGAAGACATAAAAGTCTGTATTAAACTCAAACAAGAACGACATGTTAAACATTTAGAATTAATCCAAAATGTAATTGTGACGTAGATGAGGACAGCTTCTGGATAATATATTGCTTCCTGGTTGATTAAGTAACTTCCATTAGAATGTCCTTCACAGAATTAGACAAGAAAAATGAATTATTGAGTGAGTATTGCCTTACCGCAGCAAGAAAATATTGTAATTTGCTGAAGTATATTTCAAGTTTTCGTTTTCCCAGACCACACGAATAGTTGTGCGCAGGTTCACTGAAATTATTCTCCATTCATCCAGCAATTTCATGTCACTGACATTGAGAGAGGGGCGATGAGTGATGCCAATGATTTTGAGAGCCAGCTGAAGTGTCATTAGCTATTTATGAAGTCAAGCATTTGCGGCTTATAGTGTAAGTTCGCCTGTGAGTGTGGTGGAGGAATATTGCGTATTTTACAATTATATATATAGAATACTCGGCATTTTAGTTTCATCTGGTAGCGGATGAGACAAGTACTTACTCTCCCTGTCTTTATAACATTTTAAAATCCGCTTTTAGATATTAATCTTGATCGCTGAAATCCGCCTTGGCAGTGACGTGAAGTAAAATCTGTCATCTCGCCAGCATTCCAGCATCATCACCTTATGCCAGAATTGCATCAGAAGGTCGTTTACAACACCATGCAAATTTTGATTTGATTAATCGATTGATTGATTGATTTATTTGGTTTATTATTGACAAATGTATTAGTACCCTGTGAAAAAGCATTGTTTCTTAGGCGCGATAGGACAAAACATTTAATTCATAGAGGTGGAAACGAGAATGTGCAACATGTAGTGTTGCTGTCACAGCTAGGGCGTAGAGAAAAATCAATTTAACGTCCTGGTAGGTCCATTGAAATGTTTGATGATAGGACTGATAAAACTGTTCTTGAGGCGGCCTGTACATTCTTGAGGTGACCTCAGAATGTTGCATCTTATCTTTCTTTCCCCCGACGGAAGGAAGAGGACGAAATAATGTCCGGGATGCGTGGGCTCCTTATGTAAACTGGCTGCTTTGACGAGGCAGGGGGAAGGAAAAATAGAGCCTCCCAGACATTACGCGGTTTGATTAGTATCGTCCTGCCTTACCCGGATCAATGTTAAAGTGCTGGGACTGCATTCCTAATAAAGCTTTCGATGTTTCCACAAAACATTCCAGACACCATTCCGAAATCAAATTGTCAAGGGTAATTCGGAATGATAATTCTATTTTAGCCATCGACGAACAGTTGCACTTTAATAGCGAAATTAGATAATTGCAAAACATTTCGAACTTTGTGCTATATGCATGAGTCATAGCGTCACCGAGTTATTGCGACGTGGAAGGATACAGTTATGAACTGATACAGAAAATTTTAAACTTGAACACCTCGTCATCATATCATACTCGAACAAGATCATAACTTATTCACAAACGTATCGAAATATGCATTAAGCTTGTAGCTGTCTATTGCATCATATAACCACATCCTTTCCTCGAAAAGCATTAACAAAACTTCAATTTTACAATTTATCTTGATTCGTTTTAGACTAAATAATATCTGTTCTAAATTTTCTAATAACGTCTGAATCACATGCTTTGCTGCTCCAGTTGGTGTGCAACTGGAACTTTATCAGTCCAGCACAAAATGCAAGGTTTCTTTTTCAGAAGGAAAAAATGTTTTTTTTTGTCTGGAAAAGAGCAGCAAATGATCGTTGTAACCCATGTAAGTATCAACGGAAGTAATGAGAATATAAAGAACCGCAGACTAGTGATCCTAACATCAACATTAGGTTTATGCTGTTAATTACGTGATAGCAACACACTTTTGAAAATTGACAGGAAGAAACCAATTCAACTTGGAGTTAGGAATCTGAACATGTGATTTTTCAAGCTTGCTGGACCTTTTTTTTGATACGTGTATAATAGATAGGGTAATGCAATGAATATAGCGTATTTGGATTTGCAGGGAACTTGTCATAAAGAGCCACATACGACAGAACTTTGCAAATTGAATGTACAAGGATTTTTCGAAATGTTTTGCAATTAATTTCAATTGGTTAGCAGACCAGGGGAGAGCATCCTTGTGTCAATGACTTCACAGGGTCAGTGACACACGTGAGATTAAAATGAGAGCATTTATCAGTGGCATATGGTGACGAGCTGTGTTCCACAAGAATCAACGTTTGTAGTTGCATCTATTCAAAACTTCAATGAATGATCTGCATTTGGAAAGCAAAAGTAATTGTTCCAAATTTGCTGATGAAGTTAGATCCGGTGGGTGAATGAATGGAGAAGAGGATGTATGGAGCTCAATGGCTAGTTGGTAAATTTGGCGGAGTGGGAAAATATATAGTGGAGGTAGTGCAGCAGGAATAAATGCGAAATTATACCACTGGGACAAAGAAATGGACTGCAGCATATGCGCGAATCGTAACACAACAGAAATGTTAACTTTAAAAAGGAACTGGCTCACTACTTATACCAGTCAGCGAAAAAAATACACAGGTGCATCAAATAGTTAGGAGGGCAAATAGTAATCTGGTCATTAATGCGAAAGTACTTCAGGAAAATAGCAAAGGTACCTTACTACAGTTTCAATGGTTTTTGAGGAGACAACATTTGGAGTATTTTTTTGTAGTTGTTTTCTTCTTATCTAAGAAAACATCTATCTGTCATTAATGGAGACTACAGAAGTTCACCAGACTGATCCTGGGATGACAGATTGGAAGTAGGAAGAGAGATTTGGCCTGGATTCATTGGAAATTAAATTCAGCACGGTGGCTCAGAGTTTCGTATTACTGCGCCATAGCGCCAGGGACCGTCTTCGATTCCCAGCTTGTGTTACGGCCCCTGTGGTGTTTGCAAGTATTCCCCTTGCCTGCACGAGTTTCCTCTGGTTGCTTCGGTTTCTGACTATGCAAAATGTGTGACTCATGTTAATTAGCCATGGCAAATTGGCCTTAGTATCCGGCAGACCCGCTAGGCTAAATGCATGGGATTATGGGAATAGGATGTAGATGGGAATGCGATGGGTGCAGACACGGTGGGCGAAATGGCCATCGTCTGTCTTGTACGATTTTATGACCCTATACTAACGAGTGGACAAGATCAAACCAATAATGTTTTGAGAAAGCTGGAGAGAATTTGAGAAGGGATGCTGTTTTATGTCGCTGGAGGATCTCGGACAATTAATCACAGGCACAGGTTATGGGATGGGTCTTATTGGAACAAGATCAGGAGATTTTTTTCCCCTCTTTCAGATGGCGGTGGACCTGTGAAATTTCCTAACACAGAAGGTCCAACTCGAGTGAATGAAAACATTCAAGATAGAAATAGGCAGATGTCAAACTTCTGAAGAGATGTTTGGATATGGGCAATGCCCAAGAGTATGGGGTTGAGTTCGACGCTCAGCAATAATAATATTGAATGGTGCAGCAGGATAGAAGGGCCGGAAGGCATCATCCTGTTCCAACTTCTGTGTTTCTAATTTCACGAATGCATTAACTGTGTTTGTGATATGATCTGTAAATCGTGGATTCTGGTGCATGCAGATAGTCAATTTGTAGCATGTCATCGTAGTTACCTTCTCCACTTCCATTGCCACCTTGTGAACATTCTCTAGCCTAACTTCCCTATGCTGATATATGAATTCTTCTGTCATATGAATTCAGAATCCATGACTGTTGCAGTCTCCCGATTTGCATGTCCAATGCAGAGTTTGTGTTAGCTTTGTTTTAAACATTTTATAAGTTCGTTCTTTCTCTTGCACTTCTTCTTCGTAACTTCATCATACCCTCTTACTTTTGCCCTTTTCACATTTAGTTATTTCACCTGCCACGCATTCCTAGCTGTTCAGTGGATATTTTACGCCATTTTTTAACGGATGAGTCATTTTCTTGGCACGCCTGTCTTTCCATAATTTTAGAGTCCGTAGTATCCCTATGACATCCCTGCCCAAGAGGGACTCTAGCTTTATTTATTTATTGTTTCTTTCAGAATTGACTGCAAATAAGACAGATAGCCATTGATTCATATTCTGCTATATATTGTGCATGTTTACGGTATGTTTTATACTGTTGATCTAATTCGCAGAAGAAACTTTGAAGGGTAAGGATTATCCAGTTCTTTTATATTGCATTCGAAAATCAGGAGCCATATGAGAGACTCGTAAATGTTTCTGTTTAGAGAAAATTATTACTCTTTGCATGCAGCATATCGGAACATTAGCAGACAACGATGTCAAAAAATAATAATATAAAGGACATTTTTGATTTGTCGTGTGAGGTACAGTGAATAATTTAATATGTATTGCTCAATTGTGACTCATTTTCTCGTCGGAAGCACGACAGTTGAGCACATTTTTATCTTGGACTACAGATCTCAACGGTTTATGCACAATTCTTTGTTCTAGGGTTTGCTCCACATGTTACCTTTGTTATTACTTCAAAAATATTCATCTATCCTCTCGCCGAATAGTTTGCAGCACTGCTGAATTTAATTAATTCCATATCCCCAACGCCTCAGAAGCATCGTCAGCTGTATTTCCCAAGATAACGTCTTACATATCTATTTCTTTCTCTGATTTTGGCAACCCGCCTCTGGTTAGAGACTTAATTGGCACAACGAATCCAAAGTTGATGTATTAGGACATTTCTAACCTTTAGGGTACTTCGGTTTGATAGACTATCACTGTGAGGTTCTAAGACTTACCCACTGCTTCATGCGTCCTATATCTTCATTATCTTGGCGTATCATTATAAGCATGCTGAAAGCCTACTTTTTGAATGAGGTTCTGAACTGTCCTTCAACTAAACATGGTTCTGTTTGGTTTGACGTATGCATGTCGTGTAAAGTTCACAGCCACCTTTTAAGTGCTGATACATTTCACGCGCATATCCTCTCCTCTCTTCCCCCCCCCCCCCCACCCCGCCCGCCCCACAACCACCCAGCTTTTGATCTCCAAACCGTATGTTATAGGATCATGCGGATAGAAACATAATTCAAATTGTGGCCTGCTAGATCAAGAGTCTTATTGCTGAATAATTATCATTCGCCTCCGTGCGTCATCTTGACACAATTAATATAATTTCAATTGTTTCTCAACATAAGTAACAATTCGCCAACACAATGATGGAAGTCGGTATTACACAGGTCCTTGTCAAAAAGGACCTGATATCATGATGGTTTAATGTTTTGAGTCAGCGGTGCAGTCTCATTTTGCCAATCCCTTTGTAATGTGCAACACTCTGCCAACACGGCTTCCAGCAGTTCTAGAAAGTTTATCGGAGTTGTCGACAGGTCCGTTCGTTCCAATAGCTCCATTATAAAATTGTGTGATTAAGCACATTGGCCGGTGAGTCAGAGCTACCTGTTTTTCCTGACGCCCCCATATGTTCGTACAGAACAACGGTCGTGCTGTACCGGTGAATTTATTTTTAGAGTGACGCGGCCAATGTTGGATATTCTAATACACAGATGTCAGAGTTAGTTCCTTTATTCAGAGAGTAGTAAAGGCGTAGAATGTCCTGCCTGCAATAGTAGTGGGCACGCCAAATTTAACGGCATTTAAATGACCATTGGATAAATATATGGATGATATAGTTAGGTTTGATGGGCTTTAGATTGGTTTCACAGGTAGGCGCAATATCGAGGGCCGAAGGGCCTGTAGTGCGCTGTAATGTTCTGTGATCTAATTGTTAAACTTGTTTTGTTATAGTTGTGCTGCAATTTGACATTTAAAATTGTCAGATCAGATTGAAGCACCATTTTCTTTTTCTGGTGTGGAAATTTGATCAGATTAGTTTTGACAACAGGCCTGTTTTCCTTGTATATATTGTTGAGCTTAATGCATATTGCGACATTCAATAATGGCAAGCCGTTCTAGAGTTTTAGATTTAAATATTGTCCTTTTTTTCTCCGTATTGACATTACTGTAAACTAAATTATATTCATATACTCTGTACAGTTCAGATTGAGGTCTTTCAGCTTCAGCTTCAAGTTTTGCCTATTATTTAATAAATTGAATTGAATAATCAATTATATTGTTCAACTCATAGAATGAGTGCACTCGGTACCTGGTGTGGCAATGACACGTCGGAACAGGATTCTAGTCAGGCCCAACCACATTCTTTAACTGGGTAACAATTTTTTTTTCATATCCTAATCCACCTAAAATACATATTTTTCAACGCTAAAGGTTATTTTACTATGGAAAATCTGTGCTGAAACCAACAAAAAATGGACATCATTGGACTGAAAAGAAGACATGCAGACACGGGACAGCACTTGCAACAGTTGATAGCACCACTGCCTCACAGAAAGAGGGATCCGGGTTCAATTCATTGCATAGGTCACTGTGTGCATGGAGTTTGCACGATCTTCCCGTGTCTGCCAGAGTTTCTCCAGATATTGTGGTGTCCTTCCACAGTCTGAAATACGTGCTGCTTCGGTGCACTGAACATGCTAAAATTATCCCTCTATCTACCAGAACAGGCGCAGGAATGTGCCGAGTGGAGGATTTTCATAGTAACTTCAATGCAGTCTTCATGTAAGCAAACTTGTGGCAATAATAAATAAAACTAATGAACTAACTCCACGCAGACAATTACTCAATACTGAAATAAAAACTGGTTTCTTCTAACACTGTTGCCCCAGTTTGTTGCACCAGCTCACCTAATGGCACTTGAATATCTGTTCGGAGCTTATTAGAGAATGACGTTTAGACTCTTAACCTTTCTCCCTGTCTCCAATGCATTTAAAATTATATTTAAATAACTAATGTTGCGCTAGTAAAACTGTGTTTTTTTTTCCCAGTTGTGAAGCCGAGATACATGCAGCTCTAAACACAAAAAGAAACACTGAAATCTCCTCCATAACTCGTACCTCTAACGTTCAATCCAGTCACTCTACTACCGGCCAATAGGCATCATTGTCCAATAAACGCCAATGGGATTTATGCCTTGTCATAAATTCGATTTGCATTCTTCTTGAAACAATACATTTCAATTATGTTTCACTCCGCCTCAAATGTTTCAAATAAAACGTAGCTAGTCAATTCAAACATTCGTCTGGGCTGAAGCTGTTCACTAAAAACAACTGATTAGAAATCGCTGCTTCCCTCTGCCCATTTACATCACTTATTTTCTGTAATGTTTGTTCTAGGAATTCATGTGGCCTTATGTTGTTTATTGAAGTTCCAGCATAACTTACCATTCCGTTTATACCACGGATGAATAACCACTCTGCTTGAATGAAATATTTTTAAAGACAAACAAACTATAAATAAAAGCAATATTTATATCAATGAAAGTGAAACGCCATTAAAAATAAATCTTCAAACGGCTGTTTTGATGGATCATCAAGACGAATGTTCACCTCTTTTAGTGTCACCGAATATAACACTTTTTATTACAAATGAAAGCGCGTGATCAAACATTCTAAATAGCAGAAAGGCAAATAATTACACTTCTAATATGCAATTGTCCAAATTGCAGAACTACGCAGATGCGATGAATCACAGAAGGGCATCGGTAAGATATGGTTTTCTTTTTTTTACTCTATTCTAATGTCTCTCTGAACAGCTTCCCTTCTGACTGCAACCGACAATCACGCACAAAGCGTTTGCTAAATTTGCATCATAACGGCGGTGGTAACATGTGACTGTGATCTCGCTGCTGAACATTTTGACCAGCGCATCTCGTTCTTCGATGTGAGATGTTGACATTTCAGAAGATAAAATATCAGCATGTGAATATGTATTCTGACATGAATTCTTATAAGCAAAGTGCAATTCGATCGTGTTTGCAAAATATATACATTTCTTAGATATTAGGACCTGACAGGCGTTTTTGAAAGCAGCACTTGTATGTTCCAGTGCATTTTACTAACTGCCTTGTATTTTCGTGGGATAAACGCATTCAGCAGTTTCACATGCACCTTGTTTATCTTCAACTTCATTATAGAGGCGAAATTGCAGTCAAAGGAAAAAGGTAATTGGATAATCCATGCATTGCAGTCAGATTTTAAGTGAGTCATACCTACTGCATTACGGTTTCTTTGCCTTTTGGTTGACTTTTTAAAAAATTAACATTATGACCAGTGTTAATGTTAGAAAAGAAGTGTTTGTTGTGATATCAATTGAGGACCTAACAACCGATTTGTTTTACTGAGACACTGGAGACGGTTCAGAGGAGGACTAAAATAATTACAGATCTCTTTGGCCTGGAAAGTTCGCACTCCCCTGATTGTAAAGTGTCTATCTAACTCTGCTAATTAGGCCATATTGGTAGATGTTGTTTTTCCAAAAAAATAACAGTCGTAAATTGTCAGGATCCTGTAAGAGTGGCGGAAATGCATGCCATCTCCCTACTACATGAAGTCCCACTTATATTTTTTTCCCCAATGGCAGTTGATTGCAGACGTGCCACGACAGGTGATGTCCCCAGCGCATGCATAATTGAAGGTCCCTTATTGCTCGTATTAAATGCAATGTGTTTTTTGCTTACTGTCCTAACTTCCAGCGAAGCATTGCCTGTCTAAGCTTTGCTCATTCGAGAAAATACTCCTTCATTTTAGTAGACTGGCATCTTTTCTCTGAGCAGTTCTTGATAAATATCTTACTTTTTTTTAATAGGTCAATATTGCGCAGAGTAATCCCGATGTGATCCTACAAATGTGCTACCAAAATAAGCCAGAAGATTTTGAATACAATTCTCTTCAAAATGAACCAGAACATGTTTTCTTTGTAATTTTCTGATGTGCATTGACACTTGAAATTTGTGAAGAAAATCATAGAGATGAAATTGTGCCCATCGTCGAATAATTTTAAATTGAGGGTTTATGAATACAAATTCAAGAATGTCATAAAAAAAAACAAAACCTTGTTTTTTTTTCACACCCCTTTCACCAGAAGGTCAGGAAGTACATAGCTCGTGACACAGTCGAAACTGAAGGAAAGGGAAGATTAGCATTCACAACATTCAAAGGCGTAGACTAAAATCATGAATAGGTCACTGAGACAATGGGACGGCGGCGCGGGCTCGCTAGGCCGAAGGGCCTGTTTCCCGTGCTCTGTTGTTCTTTGTTCTTTGAGAATATATTAACATTTTATTGCTCCCATCGTCTGAGTTAATCTCGGTCAAGTGCATATCCGGGCTTCATACTGATTAGTTTGAATCCATTATATCGAATAGAGTTCTATTTGCTAAGCATGTTGCATTTTTATTCTGTTTCCAGCACACGGTGTAGTGAATACTTTGAAAATTGAGACCTGATTTACATTTGATTCATCTTCTCTGCTTGTTGACTGAAATTGAAAAATATCTAGGCTGTTCGTACAATGAGCTTCAACTTCAATGTAATTCAATTGAAATTCAAGTATAATTGAGTTACTGTAATTTTATATATTGGAAAACCTGCCGTGGCATTCGCTTCATATTGTGCAGAAAAAGAACACCAATAATCAGCATTTCCAATGCTCGAATTCTCCAGTGAAGGGACAATGTGCTGTTCATGTCCAGGTGACTTGTTGAAGCGTTTGAGTTACAGAGAATGTCAGAGTACATAGCTAACATAACTTGGCGATTGAAGCAATCAAGGTCCTCGGGAGCCATAATCATTACAAATCTAGCTTCAAATCGGTCGATCATAAGAAACGATCAGCAACTTCTTGCATTTGTTGTATGCAACGTAGATCTAATGCGAGGAATGGGATGATTTGTGCAAAACTGACTGATTTGCTGCTCTCGCACTCATTTCGGATGACTGAAAACAATATGAAAGCATATGTTGGTTCGAGCTGTGGTGCTATCACTTTTTCTCGTCTGCACTGCAGAGCTGAACGACTGTAAAGACGTATTGAAAGATTTAGGTAGGCAAATAAGTCTCGCTTCCTCTTTGCTTCTGCACCTTTCGTACAATTGTACAATGATCTATCAAATACTGCACAAACATTGTATCATCATTTCGTTGTTTGCACAATCATAACATTTTGATTTGATCACAAGAGTGTTTCATCAAAAAACTGTATGCTCCACAATGTGAAGTATGGTTTTTAACTTCGTTAATTACCGAAGATGGTCCATTTGGAAAAGAAAACTCGAAATGTCAACGCATGTCATAGGCCATTTATAAAGAAATAAGTTGCCTCAGGTTACATTGCATTTAAAATATTGTCAAAAGTTTGCAATTTCGGAACTGTGTCTAGTTTATGCCAGAGTAATTGAAATTGGGTGTTGCACAATCGACCCTAGTCCATAACAAATGTGAATGATTATGTTAAGCATACAGAAGAAATGGAATACAGCTTCATCGATCTCCAATATTGTGTTCTTCCAAATGGACATACATTTGGACTGTAAAATGAAACGAAAAATTGGAAAATGTTATTATTTTCCAACGAAAGTGTTTTAAATCAAAGTACATCAACAACGTTTCATACACTATTGCCATTTTGCTGAAAGAAGAGTCTCGTTGTTCAAACTTTTAATTTTGCACTGATCTGGTGCTATGTAATGAGGCGGGTAGAATTAGGGACCTTGTGGTGAAGGATCCTCTTGGAGAGAGTGATCATTGTATGGTGGAGTTTCTGGTGCAGATGGAGAAGGAGAAAGTGGGTTCCCGGACACTCGTCCCCTGTTTGAATAGAGGGGAGTACGGTAGGATGAGAGAAGAATTGGCGAATGTGGGCTGAGGGAGTGCATTGGAGGGAGGGTCTGCTGAGGAGCAGTGGAGGATCTTTAAGGAGATCTTTCTTGGTGCTCAGCAGACATTTATTCCGATGGTCAAAAAGGACTGTAGGAGGAGAGTGACCCGGCTCGGGTCACTGCCTGTGTGGAGTTTGCACATTCTCCTCGTGTCTGCGTGGGTTTTCTCCGGGTGCTCCGGTTTCCTCCCACAGTCCAAAGATGTGCGGGTTAGGTTCATTGGCTATGCTAAAATTGCCCCTTAGTGTCCTGGGATGTGTAGGTTAGAGGGATTAGCAGGTAAATGTGTAGGGATATGGGGATAGGGTCTGGGTGGGATTGTGTTTGGTGCAGACTCGATGGGCCGAAGGGCCTGTTTCTGCACTGTAGGGTTCTATGGGTTCTATGCTGGTAATAAGCCGTGGATAACGAGGAGGTAAAGGAAAGTGTTAAATTAAAAGCGGAGGAATTTAGAGTAGCTAAGAGTAGTGGGCGAGAAGAGGATTGGGAGAGGTTTAAATGTCAACAAAGATTGACAAAGAAGTTGATAAAGGAGGGTAGGAGAAACTATGAAGCTGGGCTAGCGCTTAATATAAAAAAAGGATAGCAAGAGTTTTTTTATAAATATATAAAAAGGAAGAGGCTGGCTCGGGTGAACGTTGGTCCTTTAGAGGATGAGAACGGGGACCTAGTGGTAGGGGATGGGGATATGGCTAAGGTATTGAATAACTTTTTTGTTTCTGTCTTCACGGAGGAGGACGTGAATAATTTGCCAGGTGTTAGCGATGGAAAGGTGGTAGGACTGGAGGGTCTCAATGACATTACTGTTACTAGAGAGACGGTGCTCGACAGACTGGAGGGGCTGATTGTGGACAAGTCCCCAGGACCGGATGGAATGCATCCGAGGGTTCTGAAAGAAATGGCGGAGGTTATAGTGGATGCCTTGGTGGTTATTTTCCAGACATCGCTGGATGCCGGGGAAGTGCCGGAAGATTGGAAAACGGCTAATGTTACGCCGTTGTTTAAGAAGGGTGCCAGGCAAAAGGCAGCGAATTATAGGCCGGTTGGTTTAACGTCTGTGGTACGTAAAATGTTAGAATCCGTCATTAAGGAGGAAATTGCGAGGCATCTTGAAGGGAATTGCTTCATCGAGCAGACGCAGCACGGTTTCATTAAAGGGAAGTCGTGTCTGACAAATTTACTGGAGTTCTATGAGGATGTGTCCAGGGTGCTGGATAGAGGAGAGCCGGTGGATGTGGTCTTTCTGGATTTTCAGAAGGCGTTTGACAAAGTACCTCATAAGAGGTTATTGCAGAAGGTCAGAGGACTTGGAGTTGGGGGTAGGGTGTTAGCGTGGATAGAGGATTGGTTGTCAAATAGGAGGCAGAGAGTGGGGGTCAACGGGTGCTATTCGGATTGGCGGATGGTGACTAGTGGAGTGCCCCAGGGGTCGGTGCTGGGGCCTCAGCTTTTTACCATTTATATACATGATCTGAAGGAGGGAACCGAGTGTAGGGTGTCGAAATTTGCTGATGACACCAAGATTGGGGGAACGGCAAATTGTGCGGAGGGTGTGGAGAGTCTGCAGAAGGATCTAGATAGGCTGGGCGAATGGGCCAGGAAATGGCAAATGGAATTTAATGTTGGCAAGTGTGAGGTGGTTCACTTTGGTAGGAATAATGGTAGGAAGGACTATTACTTACGTGGCGAAAAACTGCAGCAGGCGACGGTGCAGAGGGACCTCGGGGTCCTTGTGCATGAGTCGCAAAAACCCAGCTTGCAGGTGCAGCAGGTGGTCAGGAAGACGAAGGAGATGCTGGCCTTCATAGCGAAGGGGATTGAATATAAAAGTAGGGAGGTCTTGCTGCAGCTGTATAGGGCATTGGTGAGGCCGCAGCTGGAGTACTGTGTGCAGTTTTGAGCGCCGCACCTGCGCAAAGATATTTTGGCCTTGGAGGGAGTGCAAAGGAGGTTTACTAGGCTGATACCGGAGTTGAGGGGGTTGAGCTATGGGGAGAGGCTGAATGAACAAGGCTTGTACTCGTTGGAGTTTAGAAGAATGAGGGGAGATCTCATTGAGACGGATACGATGATGAATGGGATGGATAGGATAGAGGTGGAGAGACGCTTCCCGCTCAAAAAAGACAGTAGGACTAGAGGGCACAGCCTCAAGATAAAGGGTGGGGGGGGGCGTTTTAGAAGGGATTTGAGGAGGAACTTCTTAACTTAAAGGGTGGTGAATCTCTGGAATTCTCTACCCGTTGAAGTGGTGGAGGCTACCTCGCTAAATATTTTCAAGAAGCGGGTTGATGGGTTTTTGATAAGAGAGGGGATTAAGGGTTGTGGGGAAAGGGCGGGAAAGTTGAACTGAGCCACGACAGATCAGCCATGATCTTATTGAATGGTGGGGCAGGCTCGAAGGGCCAAATGGTCTACTCCTGCTCCTATTTCTTGTGTTCTTATGTTCTTATCTCAATTCAGCAGAGTACCGATTTACAAATGGAGCTAATAATTTTGCTTGAAAATAGTTTATTGATGTGTCTGATATTTGAGTGACAGATGAGCTGCCATGGAAAGATATGCACCTGCCAAAGACTGTTAACGGTCCAACTTTGCTTCAATGCAAACGAATAACACCCGTTCACATTAGTCAGCTCCATGCTCTGGTGATGGCTGTCCTTTTTTTCTATTTGAGAAAATTGGAACTCTTGTCTAAATATGCTCTTATCTCAATGTAGACAAAAACAATTCATTGCCCTTTGTTTCCACTGGAGCTCTGGCTTTTGTATAAGGAAGGACGATATTGAGACATTGTATGTTTTGCCGATTTGTCCTGGTCAATGCCAAATTGAAACTTTCACCGCATCTCACTTTTGCCTCTAATATTCAAGTTCACACCACTGTCAATACACGTACGCTGCTTTGCGTTTGCCATTTTTTGTTAGTCATGTTATCCAAAACTGTTTTATAAATAAAGTTATATGCACGATGATAAACGCACTATATTTATTGATGATGTCTCATCCACCATTGATTTGATCAACAGAAAGAGTAAAGAAAGGTAAGTGGATGTCTTTCATGACAACTGCAAATACGCAAGAACAAAAAAAAACTGAAATGAAGACTTGATGGCAATACATTTTAAACTGAAGTTGAGATACCATATAAGTAGTAGTTTTACTCGTGCAGGCAGTTGGCAGGCAATTGTTCGAGTTTGGTTCAACTCCAATTCAAAAAATTGCCAAATTTCTCCAAGGGACAACTTAGGATTGTAACCTTATAATACACCCTTCACGGATGAGGACAAAACAGGCGTCTTCAGTGCAACACCAACACTTACGATGAAGGTACCTTTTCTGCATTCCTGCTGAATTACAGGTGCAGTGTGTCGATTCTAGGCTGTGTCAAATCTCTCCTACCGTACGTTCTAAAGGGCAAACTGTGACAGCTGAAATAAGAAAGACAACAAAACAATGAGCAATCCATGAAATATATGTTACTGAATTCAATTGCATTGTGTTCAAAGTAGAATCTCTAAGTCATCAAACAAAATGCAGCAACTCAAACCTGTGGTGAATTACAATTTTCGAGGATGCAACTACGGATTTGTCATTCATGATGGAATCCACACTATTTTGCTTGTACCGATAGATCATAATTTTTTTTTTTGGGGGGGGGAATAATGTCCAGCTTTCATTAAAATGGTGAAGTTATACGTTCTGATTGATAACAATACAGAGTAATAATCGGTTTATTCTTATCGGGACGTGTCATTTTAGCTCTACAGCGATGTTAAGTATTTCCGTTATTTTCGCTGGATAATTGTGTACCGACCCTCCTGCCTCGTCCACATTCAAAGATTGCAATTTTCAATTTCTGATTGGTACACAATTATTCGTCAGTACCAGGAACTTCTTCAACAAACATTCCAAAATGTCACTTTTTTTAGTCTGTAGTTCCAACGTACCTTTCAGAGTTTAGAGTTACAAACTGGCAGTACAACGCTTTCTCTGAGGTAGAGTTAAATTCTCATGACATTAGAGCTTCAATTTAAATGTGTGTTTTTCCTTATTTTAACAACACTCAACCAATATCACAACGTATGCTCCCTGGACGGAAAGAAGACAAGGTAATTTTCCAAACATTTTCAGCCATCACAATAGTAATTGTGAGGAAACTAAACTCCGCTTTTCTTTTATTATTAGGCAGTTATGGGATTGATCCAAACAAAGTAACAAAAACAACGCCTTTTGTGCTTGAGACCATAATCGATCAATGCTCAACAATTTTTGCCAACAATGCGAGGGTCTGGGTCATTTTGGAAAATGTTAAACATTTGTCCCAGAGTATCGTTGAGAAACATAAGTGTCAGAGCTGGTGCAGTCATAACCATCCGTGCTGCACTACAGTCTCTGCAGCATGAAGGTGGAAACACGGATGAGGTAAAGGATTGTTTAATTATTCCAAACTCATTATTGGGTCGCAGACCTTTATATTTTAATTACCACTGCATGGTCCCGGAGAAGGCCACATTTTGCCTTCACTTTGAGAATAAAAGTTGTACTATTTTGCTAGACTGCCACAGTACAAAAATCCATGTAATTGCAATTGGCAAGCCATGCGGAAACTGGGCTCACATGTTTGCGAATAATGAATGTTATGATTGCATTGAATAAGTGTCATAACCTGATTTTCACTGCTTAAGCAGCAACAGCGTTTCACTTTGTAAACGTATTGGAGTGAACAAATGTTCCATCTTGTGTTTCTTTTTAAGGCAGATTGTTTCTTCTTCAATGACTGAATCATAGAAGTGAATCAGAGAGCGCTGGTTCTAATCTCCCGATGAGTGGAAAGGGCCTTCGGATGTCTATTGCCAAAAGTATCCTCAGGATCTATTTTTTTTTTCTTTCTACAAGATCATAAGAACATACGAAATAGGAGCAGGAGTAGGCCATCTAGCCCTTTGAGCCTGCCCTGCCATTCAATAAGATCATGGCTGATCTGAAGTGGGTCAGATCCACTTTCCCGCTTCTCCACATAACCCTTAATTCCCTTGTCTATCAGAAATCTATCTACCCGTGACTTAAGTAAATTCAACGAGGTAGCCTCCACCAGTTCAATAGGCAGAGAATTCCAGAGATTTACCGCCCTTTGAGTGAAAAAGTTCCCCCTCAACCCCGTTCTAAACTGTATCCCCCTCCCTATTTTGAAGTTGTGCCCTCTAGTTCTGTTTTCCTTTCTAAGCGGAAAGAATCTCTCTACGGCTATTCTATCTAGCCCCTTCATCATCTTGTAAGTCTCTACAAGATCCCCCCTCAGCCTTCTAAACTCCAACGAGTACAGGCCCAGTCTATTTAATCTTTCCTCATAAACTGATCCTCTCATTTCCAGTATCAGCCTGGTGAACCTTTTATGTACTCCCTCCAAGGCCAATATATCCTTATGCAAATACGTGGACCAAACCTGCACACAATGCTCCAGTTGCGGCCTCACCAATGCCTTGTACAGTTGCAGCAAGACCTCTCTGTTTTTATATTCTATACCTCTTGCGATAAAGGCCAAAATTCCATTCGCCATTCTTGATCACCTGCTGCACTTGCACACTGAGTTATTGCGATTCGTGCACGAGGACCCCCAGGTCCCTCTGTTCAGAAGCATGCTGCAGTTTTTTCAACCTTTAAATAATATTCCTTCCTACTATGATTACTAGCAAAGTGGATAACATCACATTTGCTAACGTTATACTACATCTGCCAGGTCCGGGTCCACTCACTCAGCATATCCAGATCTCTCTGAAGACTTTCGACGTCCTCCATGCAATTCGCTTTTCCACTTATCTTCGTGTCATCAGCAAATTTTGTTACCCCACATCCAGCCCCCTCCTCCACATCGTCTATGTTTTTGGTAAATAGTTGAGGCCCCATCACCGATCCCTGCTGCACTCCACTAGTCACCAACTGCCAGCCAAAAAAAACCATTGATTCCAACTCTCTGCTTCCTGTTACATAAACAATCTTCAATTCACGCTAACACTTTACCCCCAACTGCTTGTACCCTAACCTTTTGCAACAACCTTTTGTGAGGCACCTTATGAACGCCTTCTGAAAATCTAAAAATACCACATACATCGGTTCTCCTTTGTCTACTGCGCTAGTCACATCTTCATACAATTCCAGTAAATTCGTTAAACACGACTTCCCCTTCACTAATCCGTGCACGAATCCATCTTTGTTTGTTTTGAATTCTACTGGATACATAAATAACATATTTAAAATTCCATCACTATTTATGCATTCCATCCCATGTAACAGTCAAGGCAAACATTTTGGATACCCTTTTCAATGCAGTAATCTTTCATCTTCACAGAAGTATAACAACAGTAGGATACACTGCTCTCAAAATGGTCTCGCCTGTGTCCGACACAGCTGCCGTAACATTCCAATATCTTATTTCCAGTTCCCCTTGCTAAAAGCATCAATACTCCGTTCACCAGACAGACTTTATTTAATGGTCCAACACTATATTCAACTCCTCATTTCAAACGTGTATTCTTTGCAAGAACGCTTACTACGTGATCTTATATTAATTGCTACATTTGCCTCACACGCAAACCATTCTTTCTTCTTACTTTAGTAATTTGTTTCCCTTTCCTGAACTTTGACAAACTTAGGACGTACTCCTAATATTTGCATAGTGCCTTGGTACAGTGTGCAGTTCTGGTCGCCTCACTACAGGAAGGATGTGGAAGGAATTGAAAGGATGCAGAGGAGATTTACAAGGATGTTGCCTGGATTGAGAGGCATGTCTTATGATGATAGGTTGAGGGAAGTGGGTCTCTGCTCCCTGGAGAGGCGAAGGTTGAGAGGCGACCTAATAGAGGTTTATAAAATGTTGAGAGGAATAGATAGGGTGGATTATCGGAGACTGTTTCCTAGGGCTGAAATGGTCGCTACGAGAGGAAACAAGTTTAAGGTGCTGGGAAGCAAGTACAGAGGGGATGTTAAGGGTAAGTTTTTCACTCAGAGGGTGGTGAGTGAATGGAATCGGCTGCCGCCGGTGGCGTTACAGGCGAACTCGCTGGAGTATTTTAAAATACTTCTGGGTGAGTACGTGGGATTTAATGGGACTGTGAGTTACAGATACTTCTATGGCCTGGTAACTATCGACGCAACTTGTGGGCCGAAGGGCCTTATTGTGCTGTAGTGTTCTATGCTCAATTTCTATGTAACTTTGACACATGATGGAGCTCTCTCCTTTAGCCCTGTATGATGTATCCTTCTTATAGAGTCTTTGCCCGGAACTTTACGGACACGCCAACCAGGATTCGGGCGTGGGGGACGGGGGGAGGGCTAGGAGAATGGCACGCTTCATTGGTGCGGGCGGCATCGCACGACCGTCGGGCGGGATCGTACGAATCTCCGGAGGACACGTCTATAGAATTCTGCCCTCTGATTCACACTGAAATGGAGATTTACATAGTTATTAAATATTTTCTTAAAACTACATAATCGCTTCATACAGTCTAGCTGTTAGAACCTTTTTTTTCAAATTCACAATCCCGAATCAGGTTTCAAAAATATCCTTGATGTAACATGTTCCTCCTTCAAACTTAATTTAAAGTGCTGCCATTTTGTCATCGCTCTCAGCGGCAGAGTCCTTCATCAGAAGTTTATTGATTATGTCTGTTCCATTTCTTATATCATGTCAACAGTAGTGTCATTCCGGCTGGCCGCCGGAAATGCCGTCCTTGAAATTATCCTCAATGCATTCTTTATGGCCTGTCCAGTCAATGTTTAGCAATTTGGTTCGCCCAAGTTACGCGCAGATTGCATTCCTCCACGGTGGATATGGCTACTTTCTTATATGTCACTTTTATTTCTTACTGAATACAATGATGTAACAAGTGACCATTTTCAGCTGCGCTGAAAACGAATCCTATAAGTGGTGTCTACCTTTAGCACTTTTAATCGCTCCAGAGTTCAGCCTGTTGAAGGTTGGAGGTATGTCGATCTTTCACTGCTCGCCTTTATATGTACTTAACTCGCGCAGCTACCCGGTATCATAATTAAATTGCCTATCGTTTCGAAATGTAAAAATGAACGATTTAATGACACATTTATCTTCCTATTGTTTGACAAAAGCATGTTTGCCCCCTGGTTCTTGCTAAATGGTATTTCACTGCAGAGATGGGATTTGTTATTGCATGGGTGAGTATGTCTATGTAAATTAGTTGGCGGGACACAAAACAGACGGCTTTAATTAGCTTATGTGTACTCCTCAGTCAATAGCGAGTGGGACAGTGATGCCCCCAAAACATTGATGACAAATGCAAAATGTCTATCTACTTTAAACATCAAGAAAGTGAGAGTAGGCGTCTGTGGTTATGCTATTAAATTCCATTCATTCAGCAAGGAGCTGCTCACAGGAACATGATTTGAATTGGTCTGGTGTGGTTGGTTACTAACTTATAATATATCTTGGATGAAAATGGGAAATCAAAGTTCAACTCGAGATGCATTTTCTCAGTGACTGCAGTCCCCGTATATTTATGAAAAGCGGAAACAGTTACATGTCCGAATCACAATCACTGTACAAGGAGCTGACTATAGTCCTTATTGATAAATATTCTTGTCTCAGTACAGTAATTCTACATTCACGACCTTTTGTTGTTTCTTGCTCTCTTGGGCAGAGCAGGAGCCATATCAAGCTGAGGTGCAACCAGAAAAAAAAATGTTTTCTATGGAACATCTGTAAACGATGGTCAGAATCTTAGCTTACATGGCAAATGTGCTTAGTCTTCCGAAAAAAGTTGAGACTTTGGTGGGCATTCTGAACTCTTTTGTCGGCATGAAGGTCCAGGATAGATTTCTGGTGAACTCGACGGCTTAAAACGTGAAGATCTCGACCATTACTACGTGGACCCCACTGGTGTAGAGAGGGGCAAATTGTCCACAATGCTTCCTCAAGTCGATGAGAATCTCCTCCGTTTTGTTCACACTGAGGAAGAGATTATTGTCGTCGCATCAGTTCACCAGATTCACCATATTATTCCTGTGCTACGTTTTATCATTGCCTGTGATCCGAATCGCTACAGTGGTGTCATCTGCAAACTTGAGAATCGATTTGGAAAGGAATGTGGGCGCACAGTCAAAGATTCAACGGAGTAATGTAGGGGGCTTAGGTTAAAGCGTTGCGGGATCCAAATCTTCATGATGATGGTGGAGGAGGTGCTGCTGCCTATCCTGAATGATGGTGGTCTGTGAGTGAGGAAGCTCAGTTCAGAAGTTCCTAAGGATTGTGGCGTCGACCCATGTTACTTCAGATGTTTCGTGAAAAATAAAATCTGACCGAAAAACTACACAAGTTGTGATGTGGTTCAACATCAGAATGTTCAATATCACTCACTGATGAAACGCTGAAACATTCGCAGGGAATATGCAGCAAGACCTGGTCATCATGCAGGGTTTGGCTCTTGGACGAGATACAGTCTCCTGGAAACCTGAATATACCAATTTCATTTTGACGTTTGATATATAATCGTAGAATTTTTCGAAGTTTGGAAAGTTACAGTGACGATGGAGGCCACTGAGCCTATCGAGCTTGCATGGACAACAGTTATCCCTGCAATCCTACAAATTTACTCCGCCATTCCCCTTAAGCAACACGTTTGGGGCATTAAGCGGGAATTTATCATGGACAGTCAATCTTTGGGCAGTGAGAGGAAGAACCTGAAGGAGCACCCAAATGGATCCGTCACAGAAATGGGGAATCTGCAATCTCATACAGTCACGCAAGGCCGGAAGTTAAGTCGGACACGAAGCTAGTCCCTGGTGCTATGGAGAAGAAATGTAACAACCGTGACACTGGGCCGCTCATCATCAAACGTTGAATTCCCCCACGTAAAAATCTTTCGATTTGTCAACAAGAACCAAACAGCCGTTGAAACAGTTTGGCTACAAGAGCAGTTAAGAAGTTTCAAAGACTGCAGTGGAAAATTGAATATATATTCCGAACTTATCAAGCCATCTCCTCCACCCAGAAAACTCAAGTCAGTAATACGGTGAATAAACTCCACTTCCCTGAATGAGAAGGTTTGAAACAAAACAGCAACCAAGCATGGCAAAAAAAAACTCAGGATCAAACTTTCTATTTACTTCTCAACCCCTCCATGACACATGTTATAGCTTTTCTCAGCAGTGACTCACAACATATTACAACTTCAGTTTGCAGTAAAACAACTCATTGAGAATGTTTCAGTTGCACTACGCAAATCTGTGAAAAAATCAACCGGAAGGATATGAACAGTTTATTTATAGGAACGCCGTAATGTGCAATCGTTCTGTCAAGCTTCACAACAATTTCAATACTGCAGTGTGAAACTTCTGGACCTTCGACCCTCCCGAAAGCAGTGTACTTTGCATCCATTCATGGGCTGTCACTGCTCGAAAAAAAACAGCATGCCACAGCATGCTCAAATGCAAATACGGATGAGCAAGAAAGGATGGACGAGTAATACATGCTCACATTCCATCTGTGAATACATAATGAGACTTGATAACTCTTTGTTTTACCATTTAGTCCCGTATTTCGAGTTGTGACATCAGGTCCGTCCCAACAATGTTGCGATGAGTGCAGATAAAAATGTGAAGCTTATTAGAAATAAGCAGAAACATCCTGGCCTGCCTGTTAAATATCTCGGATTTTAAACTATTATTTTACTTTTTCGTGTAATCTCCGCGGGAATATCTGCCTGCACACAAATCAGATGCATTACTCTCCAACTCAGTGAAAAATGTATTGCCACAAGAGGGGATTCAAAGCTTTTTTTTAAATCGTAATTATGAAGTTCTGAAGTTTTAAGGTTTTATATAGCTTTAAATGTGTGTCGTGATAACGAGAATCTGTTTTACTTTTCTTGCAGAACTAAGAGATTGTCTGAAATCTCGAAACGATACGGGTAAGGAAAACTATCTTTCCCAGGTTATTCTTTTTCGTTTGAATTCTTAATAATTCCTCCAAACAAATTACTGACTGCTAGAATTCGTGAATCTAACCCAAAAGTATTTCCTTATTTTTTCAACCTGAAGACAGCTTCTCTAATGTTCCACACATGAATTTAGTAAACAGATTGGCAGCACATAATTTGGTGGGAATATGCAGGCGTGGACAAGTTAAGGTACTAAATTGGGGGAAGACTAATTGCAACAATATTCGGCAGGAAACGAAGAATGTAGATTAGGGGTAGATGTTTGAGGACAAATCAACATCTGGCATGCGGCACTCTTTGATATGAGTTGATAGGAATTCAGGACCGGCACATTCTTGTCGGGATGAACAGTAATCATAACAAGTTTTGGAAACCTTGGATAATGAGAGATGTTGTGAGCATAGTCAAGAGAAAAAAAAATGAAACATTTGTCAAAGATAGGAGGCTGAGAACACTCGACGCACATTTGGAATGCAAGGAAAGTAGAAAGAAATTTAAGCAAAAAGTATAGCGGCTAAACTGGGTCATGAAAAAAACCATTGGCCAGAAGGATTAAAGAAAACCCCAAGGTTTTTTATACACATATAAAGAGCAAAAGGATAGCCAAAGAAAGGGTACGCCCACACAAGGACATGCAAGGGAATCTATGCTTGGGGCCAGTGGAAATGGGCGACTTCTTTTTAACCAAAGCGAATGATTTGATGGATGATTAGTCTGGGAAAGGTTATGCAGATAATTTCAGACACGCTGCGATCAAAAAAGAGGAGGTATTAGGGTGCTTGAGAAGCATCAAGGTAGACAGGTACCCAGGGCCTCTTAGGATATACCACAAAATACTGAGAAAAGCAAGGGAGGAAATTGCTGGGGCCTTGAGAAAAATCTTTGTATCCTCAATGGCTATAGGAGAGGTGCAAGAAGGCCGGAGAATAACCAATGTTGTTCCTTTGTTTAGGAAGCGTAGCAAGAATAATCCAGGTTATTAAAAGCCAGTGAGCCTTACATGAGTGGTAGGGAAACTATTCGAGAGGGTTCTTCGAGACAGGATTTATTCCCACTTGGAATTAAATGGATATATTGGTGAAAGGCAACATGGTTTTGTAAAGGGTAGGTCATCTCTCACAAACTTGATTTTTTTTTTCTCTCGAGAAAGTGACAAAGATGGTTGATGAGGGCTGGGCAGTAGATGTTGTCTACGTGGACTTCAGTAAGGACGTTGACAAAGTCCCTCATGGTAGACTGGTGTGGAAGGTGATGTTGCATAGAATAAGAGGTTTCCTGACAAGGTGGATAAAGAAAAACTGATGCAGTCAAAGAAGACAGAAGGTAACAGTGGAAGGGTGCATTTCTGAATGGAAGGCTATGAGAAGTGGTGTTCCTCAGGGATCAGTGATGGGACGTTATATATATATAGTATTATAAATGATTTGGAGGAAAATGCAACTGGGTTGATTGGTAAGTTTGTGGATGGCACAAAGTTTCATAGATGTATGTATAGGGATCAGGACCATCAAAGGACATGGAAGGATACAAATCGGTTGGAATCTTGAGTGGAGAGATGGAGTTAATTCAGACAAATGTGAGGTAATGCTTTTAGGGGTGTCTAATGTATGTAGGAAATATACAGTAAATGTCAGAGCCCTTGAGAATTTTGACAGGCAAAGGTATCTGAGTGTACAGCTACAGAGGTCACTGAAAGTGGCAACTCAGGTGGAGAAGGTAGTCAAGAATGCATACAGCATGCTTGCTTTCAGCAGCTGGGGCATGGACTTGAAAAATTGGCAATTCATGCTGCAGTTTTATAGAACTTTATAAATTTATAGAGTTCTATAAAATAATGGAGGTCATTGATCAGCCTGATAATCCGTATCTATACCAAAAGGTAGGGGAGTTTAAAACTAGAGGGCATAAGTGAGAGGGGAGAGATACAAAAATGTCCAGACAGTCAATTGTTTCACACAGAGTAGCAGAATGGGCTGAGCGTCTGGAACAAGCTGCCAGAGGTAGTAGTGGACATAGAACATAGAACATTCGGGGACTGCAATGCACGGCATTGCGGGGGAGGGGCGGAACAGGGTTTGGAATGTGGTTTGAAATGTGTATACTTTAATGCGAGGAGTATTCGCAATAACGTGGATGAACTTGCAGCGTCGACCAGTACCTGGGACTTCGATGTTGTGGCCATTTCAGAGACTTGGATAGAGCAGGGTCAGGAATGGATGTTGCAGGTCCCGGGGTACAAATGCTTTAATCGGAGTAGACAAGGAGGTAGAAGGGGGGGTGGGGTAGCATTATTGGTCAAGGACTGTATCTCAGTGTCAGAGAGGAACTTTGATGAGGACTTGTCTGTTGAGGTAGTATGGGCGGAGATTAGAAATAGGAGAGGAGAGGTCACCCTGTTGGGAGTCTTTTATAGACCTCCAAAAAGTTCTAGAGAGGTTGAGGAAAGGATTGCGGAGACGATCCTTGTTAGGAGTGAAAGTAATAGGGTAATTGTTATGGGGGACTTTAACTTTACTCATGTAGATTGGAATTGCTACAGCTCTGGCTCGTTAGAGGGGTCAGTTTTTGTTCAAACTGTGCAAGAAGGTTTTATGACTCAGTATGTAGATAGGCCGACGAAAGGTGAGGCTATATTGGATTTGGCGCTCGGTAATGAGCCAGACCAGGTGCTAGACTTGGAAGTTGGTGTACAGTTTGGGGATAGTGACCACAATTCGATTACGTTCACCTTAGTGATGGAAAGGGATAGGCATGAACCTCGGGTCAGTAGTTTCAGCTGGGGGAAGTGTAATTATGAGGCTATTAGGAGAGAATTAGGAAGCATTGGTTGGACTAGGAGATTACAGGGACTGGGAACATCCGAGATGTGGAGATTTTTCAAGGAGCAGCTATTGCGGGTCTGTGATAAGTATATCCCTGTCAGGCAAGGAGGATTTGGTAGGCCCAGGGAACCATGGTGCACCAAAAAAGTTGATTCGTTGGTTAGGAAGAAAAAGGAGGCTTATGTTCGGATGAGGCTTGAGGGCTCAGGTAGTGCATTAGAAAGTTTTAGATTGGCTAGGAGGGAGTTGAAGAGGGAGTTAAGAAGGGCTAAAAGAGGACATGAGATGATTTTGGCTGATAGGATTAAGGAGAACCCTAAGGCGTTTTACAGGTATGTCAAGAACAGAAGGTTGGTTAGGACAAGATTAGGGCCAGTTACAGACAGTAGAGGGAAGTTGTATGTGGAACTGGAGGAGATTGGAGAGGCGTTGAACCAATATTTCTCTTCGGTGTTCACGCAAGGGGACAGGAATGTAGCTGAGGAGGACACTGGGGTGCAGGGGTGTGAAATAGATAATATTGCAGTTGATACGGGGGATGTGCTGGATATTTTAGAGGGATTGAAAATAGATAAGTCCCCTGGTCCAGATGGGATTTACCCTAGGATTCTTTGGGAGGCAAGAGGGGTGATTGCGGAGCCTCTGGCTCTGATCTTCAGGTCGTCGTTAGTCTCTGGTATAGTACCAGAAGATTGGAGGACAGCAAATGTTGTCCCATTGTTTAAGAAGGGGAGAAGGGACTTCCCTGGGAATTATAGACCGGTGAGTCTTACTTCTGTGGTGGGTAAGGTTTTGGAAAGGATTATTAGAGACAGGATTTATAGTTATTTGGAAAGTAATGAATTGATTAGAGACAGTCAGCATGGTTTTGTAGCGGGTAGGTCATGCCTTACTAACCTTATCGAGTTATTTGAGAAAGTGACCAAAGAGGTGGATAGGGGTAAGGCAGTTGATGTGGTGTATATGGATTTTAGCAAGGCGTTTGATAAGGTTCACCATGGTAGGCTTCTGCAGAAAATGCAGATGTATGGGATTGGGGGTGATCTAGGTAATTGGATCAGGAATTGGCAAGCAGATAGGAGACAGAGAGTGGTGGTTGATGGGAAATATTCGTCATGGAGTTCGGTTACAAGTGGTGTGCCTCAGGGATCTGTTTTGGGGCCACTGCTGTTTGTAATTTTTATTAATGATCTGGATGAGGGTATAGTTGGGTGGATTAGTAAGTTTGCTGATGACACCAAAGTCGGAGGTGTGGTAGATTGTGAGGAAGGGTGTCATAGTTTGCAGGATGACTTAGAAAGGTTGCAGAGCTGGGCTGAGAGGTGGCGGATGGAGTTTAATGTGGAGAAGTGTGAGGTAATTCATTTCGGTAGGAATAACAGATGTGTTGAGTATAGGGCTAACGGGAGGACTTTGAATAGTGTGGAGGAGCAGAGGGATCTAGGTGTATGTGTACATAGATCCCTGAAAGTTGGGAATCAAGTAGATAAGGTTGATAAGAAGGCATACGGAGTCTTGGCGTTTATTGGTAGGGGGATTCAATTTCGGAGTCGCAGCGTCATGATGCAACTGTACACATCTCTGGTGCGGCCGCACTTGGAGTTTTGTGTGCAGTTCTGGTCCCCACATTACAGGAAGGATGTAGAGGCTTTGGAGAGGGTGCAGAGGAGGTTTACCAGGATGTTGCCTGGTATGGAGGGGAGATCCTATGAGGAGAGATTGAGAGATTTGGGGTTGTTTTCGCTGGAAAGAAGGCGGCTAAGAGGGGATCTCATTGAACCATATAAGATGATTAGAGGTTTAGACAGGGTAGATAGTGATAGCCTTTTTCCTAGGATGGAGAAAGCTAGCACGAGGGGGCACGATTTTAAATTAAGGGGGGGTAGTTAAACGACAGATGTCAGGGGTAGGTTCTTTACCCAGAGGGTGGTGAGGGACTGGAATGCCCTGCCAGCTGCAGTTGTAAATGCACCTAGTTTGGGGGCGTTTAAGAGATCTGTGGATAGGTTTATGGATGAAAAGGGATTGGTTTAGGCTAGTGGGTCATTGTTTTGCAACTGGTCGGCGCAACATCGTGGGCCGAAGGGCCTGTTCTGCGCTGTAATGTTCTATGTTCTATGTTCTATAGAACATTACAGCACAAACAGGTCCTTCGGCCCTCGAGTTGCGCCGATCACATCAACCCCACCAATCTATAGACCTATCTATAACCCCCAATCCCATTAAACCCCATAAACTCATCCAGAACTCTTTTAAAAGACCCCAGCGAGTTCGCCTCCACCACCGATGACGGCAGCCGATTCCATTCACTCACCACCCTCTGAGTGAAAAACTTACCCCTAACATCACCTCTGTACTTCCCTCCCCGCACCTTAAATCTGTGTCCTCTCGTAGCGACCATTTCAACCCGGGGAAATAGCCTCTGAGAGTCCACCCTATCTATTCCTCTCAACATTTTATAAACTTCTATCAGGTCACCTCTCAACCTTCGCCTCTCCAGGGAAAAGAGTCCCAGCTCCCTCAACCTATCTTCATAAGGCATGCCTCCCAGTCCAGGCAACATCCTTGTAAATCTGCACCCTTTCAATAGCTTCTACGTCTTTCCTATAGTGAGGCGACCAGAACTGCGCACAGTACTCCAAATGAGGCCTGACGAGGGTCCTGTAAATTTGCAACATTACCTCCCGACTCCTAAATTCAATCCCTCGATTAATGAAGGCCAGTACACCATACGCCTTCTTGACCACCTCCTCAACCTGCGAGGCCGATTTAAGAGTCCTGTGGACCCGGACCCCGAGATCCTTCTGCTCTTCAACGCTACTAAGACTCCTGCCCTTGATAGTGTACTCGTTCATCCCGTTGGTTCTGCCGAAATGGACGACTACACATTTATCCGCGTTGAAGTCCATCTGCCACTTCTCCGCCCATTCCTGCATCCTATCTATGTCCTGCTGCAACTTTTGACATCCTTCCAGACCATCCACAACACCGCCGACCTTCGTGTCATCAGCGAACTTGCTAACCCATCCCTCCACTTCCTCATCCAGGTCATTTATGAAAATGACAAACAGCAAGGGTCCCAGAACAGATCCTGGGGCACCCCACTGGTGACTGACCTCCATTCCGAAAAAGACCCATCCACAACCACTCTCTGCCTTCTGCAGGCAAGCCAGTTCTGGATCCACAAGGCCAAAGGTCCTTGGATCCCATGCCCTCTCACCTTCTCAAGAAGTCTTGCATGGGGGACCTTATCAAAAGCCTTGCTGAAGTCCATGTACACTACGTCCATGGCACTTCCTTCGTCAATGTGTTGAGTCACATTATCGAAGAACTCAACTAGGCTCGTAAGGCACGACCTGCCCTTGACTATTCCTGATCATGCTGACTATTCCTGATCATGTCAAACCTCTCCAAATGCTCGTAAATCTTGTCCCTCAGAAGCCTCTCCATCAGCTTACCAACCACTGAGGTCAGACTCACCGGGCGGTAATTTCCCGGGCTATCTCTGTTCCCTTTCTTGAAAATAGGGACTACATCCGCAATCCTCCAGTCTTCCGGAACCTCTCCCGTCTCCATTGACGACGCAAAGATCATCACCAGGGGCTCTGCAATCACTTCCCTGGCCTCCCACAGAATCCTGGGATACATCTCATCTGGTCCCGGCGACTTATCTATTTTGATAGAATTCAAAAGTTCTAACACATCCTCCTCCTTAATGTCCACGTACTCAATCTTTTCCATCTGCTGCAAGTCCATAGCAAGATCTCCTAAATCAGCTTCCACTGTGAATACTGAGGCAAAGTACTCATTAAGCACCTCCGCCATTTCTTCTGGTTCCACACAGACCTTTCCCCCTTCACCTTTTATAGGTCCTATCCTTTCCCTTCTCACCTTTTTACCTTTCACATATTTATAGGAGGCCTTGGGATTTTCCTTAATCTTACCCGCCAAGGTCTTCTCATGACCCCTTCTGGCTCTCCTAATTTCCCTTTTAACCTCCTTTCTACAGTCCTTATATTCTTCAAGATCCTTAACCTCTCCTAGTTCCCTGAACCTTTTGTACACCTTCCTTTTCTTCCTGACTAGGTTCAACACAGCCTTCGTGCACCACGGTTCCCGCGACCTACCAAAACCCCCATTGTCTCATCAGAACATTGTCATGTAGAACGCCAGACAAACATTCCTTGAATATCCGCCACCTTCCTTCCGTACTTTTCCCTAAGAACGCCTCCTTCCAGTTTATTTGTCCAAGTAACTTCCTGACTTCTTTGTATCTCCCCTTACACCAGACAAACACCTTCCTAGCCTGCCTGATCCTATCTCGTTCCAATGCAATTGTGAAGGAGATAGAATTATGGTCACCATTCCCAAGATGCTCTCCTACCGAGAGATTCATCACCTGCCCTGGTTCATTCACCAGTACCAGGTCAAGTACAGCCTCTCCCCTCGTAGGCTTGTCCACATACTGTGTCAGGAAACCTTCCTGAACACACCTACCAAACTCCTCTCCAGCCAAACCCCTTACTCTAGGGATATTCCAGTCGATGTTTGGGAAATTGAAGTCTCGCATCACGACAACTCTGTTTTTAATACATTTCTCCAGAATCTGGTTCCCTATCTGCACTTCAACTTCCCTGTCACTATTGGGCGGCCTATAGAATACACCCAGCAAAGTTTTCGACCCTTTGCTGTTCGTAACTTCCACCCACAGAGACTCTGTAGAAAGTCCCTCCACGGCATCCTCTGTCTCTGCAGCCATGACACTGTCCCTGATTAACAGTGCCACTCCACCACCTCTTCTGCCAGCCTCCCTGTCCTTCCTGAAACATCTGAAACCTGGCACCTGAAGTCCCCAGTCCTGTCCCTGAGACATACAAGTCTCCGTAATGGCCACCACATCACATTCCCAAGCAGCTATCCACGCCCTAAGCTCATCTACCTTATTTACTATACTCCTTGCATTAAAATATACACACTTCAGCCCCTCAGTCTGGGCATTTCCCTTCTCCACCCCCTGTCTAACCTCCCTCCCATATTTCCTGCGGTCCTCCCCTACCTTTAAAGTATTAAAGTACATGCATTTCAAACCCTGCTCCGCCCCACCCCCACTACGCCGTGCCTTGCATTCCCCATCTATGCCCCCCTCACTTTCACCCCCTCTACTCAAGATCCCACCCCCCCTCCAAATCAGTTTAACCCTCCCCGCATAGCCTTTGCAAATTTAGTGGAGGCGGGTACATTTTTTTTCTCTTTAAAAAAAACATTTAGACAATTACCTGAGGAATATGGGCGAAAAGCGGGCAAATTGGATTTGCTTGGAGACTTCTAAAAAAGGCGGCATTGACAAGTTGGGCTGAAAGGCATGTTTCATATTGTTTCTCTAACCTTATTCTGGCTGCATTTGGAATGTAGTGTTCAATTCTGGCCATCACACTACCAGAAAGACGTGAAAACTATGGAGGCGGTAGAGAAAATATTTACCAAGATGTTACCTGGTATGGAGAGTATTAGCTATGAAGAGAGATTGGAAAAATTTGGGTTGTTCTCACTGGACCGGCATAGATTGAGTGGCATGGACAGAGCGAAGTCAGAAGCTTTTTTTTCCCAGGGTGAAAGTGTCAATGAGTAGAGACCATAGGTTTGAGGTGCGAGGGGCAAGGTTCAAAGAGATGTATGAGGCAGATTTTTTTACACAGTGGGTGCTGTATGCCTGGAACTCGCTGCAGGGGTGACAATGACAGTGGATACAGTAGTGACTTTTAAAGGGAGTCTTGACAAATGCATGAATAGGATGGGGATAGAGGTGTACAGTACCCAGAAGAGTAGGGGGGTTGATGTTAATCGGACAGCATGGCCAATGCATGCCTGGAGGGCCGAAGGGCCTGTTCCTGTGCTGTAACTTTGTTTATTCTTTTTTCGTTGTTCATGTGTAGACAGATCATTCCAAATTAAGTATATTTTCTCCTAAATTATACGTGAAGAACAGCATCAGAACTATTCAACGACTCACAACAGTTATGGTGATGTTCACGTGTTTTCAATCATATTTCTTTCTGCTGAATGTGTTATAATGTTAATCTTCCCAGCTTTCCAAAATTCCGATTAATTCATCGCACATCTGATTTACCTTCTGCACCTTAACAGAAAACAAATTCGATCTGAAGGAGAAAGGTATCAGTTGTTCAATTGAAATGTGCCTTTTTAATTCAATAGATTACCATATGTTCTGTCTCTTGATTTGTTAAAACAAGCACATGCAGTCTGTTGTGGTAAAGGACCACTCGAAGCCAGACATGAAGTTTCAACATGCAGTGTATTGAACAAAGCTTTGTGAGAAGCACTTGGCACTCCGCATTTCTCATATTCACTTTCTTGATCTGGAGTTGTGGCTAGCCTTTTTTTTTAAAAGAGAAAACAAATACAGACATGAGAAGTTATTACCTCATTAGTCTTGGTTAGTTACACACATTAGCCAATTATCCCCCACCCCCAGCAACAACTGACTTCCGATCACGTTCCTTTAAAAAGAGCCACGAATACAACTTATTGTTTTGATTCCGCTTTTTCTTAAGCTAAGCTGATCATGTGGACCCCAAAGTCCGTTTTTTTTTGCCTGTTCTGTAGTTTTTTTTTTAATACACTAACGTGATGTTATTTGTTAACTTCAAGATAAGTGCTGCATGCAGTTAGTTCTGCACGTATTAACTCTCAAGGATCACAGTCAAATTTTTACTCCAACAGTCTCCCATTTTGGTCATGATTATGCAATAATAATCAGACTGACCAACAATAGCGAAGTTCCTGTATCGCCGGTCCGACAATTAATGCACAGCCGTTTGAGTATTTGTCTTCTGTGATGTTCTGTGTGTATGCCTGACACATAACTCACAGGTTAGATATACATTTACGGTAATCTTCCATCCCGTCCTCTCTTCATCGTTGCCACCTTTGGATGCTCCCATTAGATGTTCTCCTTCGGTGACCACACTGGCTCCTGGCACAATCCGAGCCATCATGACTCCGAAAGTATTGGACATGCTTTTTCTCCCACATTTCGTCCCGTTCTGATGCATTATTTATTCTGTAGTTTTCCTTTGTGGATAAGGGGACGGGGAATAAGGGGATCCTGCCTTTTGTAAGGGTAGGAATACGTAAACGTACCCAACATTTCCTCAGATTTGACTGCAATGCATACAGATAAGACATGTACTGAAAGTTATTAGAGTGCAAATGTTCATTTTCCAGACTTCTTTTCCTTTGGTTTGGTCCTAGCAGAGGGGTATCCGAAAGGCTGAGGATACTCTCTCTGTAGCTTGTTCTTTCTGAGTATCTCTCACTAATTGACACATCCCTTTTAGTTGGGTGCTTAGTTCCAAAAGATACTGCTAATTTTGTTTTTTTTTTCGTGGCCCTACCTGTTACGATGTGTTCTGGTAATTGCATCGACTTTCCAGTCATTATTTCATGAGGAGTAAGCCGGTTGTCGAGTTTGTTGTGGCTCTTAACTTCGTTAATACATTAAATAATATTTCTGTCCACGTTTTTCCTGACGTTTTCATGCCCTTGGCCAGGCCATTCTTAAGGGTTTGCTTTATACGTTCTAGCATTCTTGAACTCTGTGGGTAGTTAGGGATGTGGAATATTTGTTCTATTTTTGTGCTTCTCACTTACTTTGTTTTCCTCTTCCAAGATATCTTTGTGTAGTCCTAAATATTTATTTTGTCTTCTGTATGGCCCGGTACTTCTATTGGCAACTCGCCAACTGCCTCCTGTTCTAATGCTAGTTGCACTGCTCTGTCTCTGTCTGACTCCCTTTGCATTTTAAGTAGTCAGGGTTATCCCTTTCTGCTTCCTACTGAGTTGCTTCAATTTTTATTACTGCCCCTGCTTGGTGATTTTGCTGCCCTTTAGTAATGTCTCAAACATATGTTGGTGTTTAATCGGAGTTCCTTCCGTAGTTACAAATCCCCTTCTACCCAACGTTATCACTTAATCATATACTATTCCGAATGCATACCTACTATCGGTATAGTGCCTTTGGATGTGCCAATCCGTTCCACCACCTACGCAAATAAACCACCAACAATTGTTTCTGACTTTACTGTCTCCAATCTGTCATTTATCACTGCCCATCTCGTCCGTAATGATTCTTCCACGTATTTACATGAACCATCTACAAAAAGAGTTTCTTCAGCTGTTGCTAAAGGTACGTCCATTATCTTACTTTCTTCTGTATCCACATCTATGTCTCCACAGTTATGTGGTCCTCCTGTATCCAAAATTCCTTCTGTCATGATATCTCCTGTACATTTTATTTTATGGTTGATTTCCTGGGAGGAAGGAGGATGGCTTCCCACTGAGTGCTTCTCATATTTGAGACGGACCTTAACTTTCCTGTATTTAGCATTTCCACCGGGTTGTTTTTGGATTAAATGATTATGTTTCCTGTCATTACTATCAATTTGTTACCCTTTTCTGCCCAGGCAGCATGATCTAAGGCAGCCGTGCACCTTGACGGTCTGGTTAAAATTGTCCCTTCTGTTGTTGATTTGTAGCCTATGGGTCTCCATTAATTGCCTAAATCGTGCATTACTACTGCACAGTAGAACTTCTCTTCATTGTTACAGTGTATGTGGTAATCTTTATTGGAATCTGGTAATCCCAGTCCAGGGGTTGATATCAGTTCTGCCTTTAATTTACTATAGGCTATTTCTTACTCAGGTCCCCACTCTATGGAGTTTAAAGCTGTCTTTCCCCTTTTAACTACCTCTGTATAGGCTCTGCCAATTTTGTGAATTCCACGATACAACTTTAGCTATAATTGAACAGTCCCAGCACTTTGCTGACTCCTCTTATGGTGACTGGCCGTGGCATTTATTGCACGAACTTCTTTCAGTCTGTTGGCATTTCTTAAGTACTTGTGATATTAAGTGTCCGAAATACAGGACTTACACTTTCTCGACTTGTGCCTTTTTTAGGGCTCACCTTTAACCTTGCGGTATTCAGTTCATTCAGCACCAGCTATAGTCCTGATGCCCTGACTTGAAATCTGAGGCTATTAATATATCATCTACGTATTGTAGAATTGGGCGATCCTTTGGTAGTTCCAAACTTTTAACTATGTCACACATTACTCGAAGGAAGATGGCACGGCAATTGTAGATTCCCTGTGGGTGGTAGTCGACTCCAAGTTTACTGTTTGTCTTCCACTGTAAATAGGATTTTTTTTTTCTTGGGATTCAGGATCCAACGTGAGGGAACAGATTCCGTTGGCTATATAAAATATGGTAAATATGTTATGCTCCACTGCCAATCCAGTCAGAATTGTCGAGGGGCTTTTTTCAATGGGGTGCAATTTGAGCATGACTTTATTGAGGGCAGTGTAATTTATTGTGAGTCTATAGCTTCTGTCAGTTTTACTCACTCTCCAGGTAGGGGAGTTAGTGGTACTCACAGGTTCCCTCAGGATTGCTTTCTCCATGAACCCTTTAATTATTTCTACCACAGCTGTCATTGCTTCTGGTTTTATTGGGCACTGCCAGTGGGCCTTACACTCTGGTCCGGACATCTTTACCTGGTCAGTTTTGGTTAGGCCAGTCTCTAATTTTGTTTCGGCCCATACTACAGGGACGGAGGCACAGATGGTTCCACATCCCTTTGTTTCTAGTTGTCAATCCCTGGTGGTGGCTGTGGCCTCAAAATGAATTGTGAGCCGTCCCATTCTGGCTATCCAGCCGTCCTGTTTTGGCTCCCTTCATGCAGCCAGTCAAAATGTCATGCTCTTTCATTAAATCATTTCCCATTATTGTACCCTCGTTACTTTATGCACACAGAATCTCATGCATATATTATTTCTACTAACATGGTTTCACTCTGGTAAGCGGGTATTTTGTTTCCTCCTATCTCTGTTGGATAAATCATCCTACTTGTATGAGTAAGGAAAAGACGGTGGCAGATATGGATGTCCCTGTGTCCACCAGCATCTTTCATTGCCTGCCCCCTACCAGTACAGACACATAGATCTGTCCCTCCTTCTCACCCTTATCAATGGGGATGCAGACCATCAGTTGTGCTGAACTCGGAGGTTCCTTAGTTCCTCGAATTCTGTTGTGAACACGGATCGGGGCTGGAGTCACCCATGTTTGTACCAACATATCCCTTCTGTGTCTATTTTTATTACAACAATTAAAATGTCTCCCACGATTTCCAAATTTATTCATTTTTTTTCTAATTCCCTTACCCTAGATTGTAATTCCTTAATTTTAACCTTGTCTTTGTTCCACTTTTCTGTGGAAACGGCTACTTGTCGATTTAGTTCAGCTAATTGATGTACTAATAATACCGCTGCCTTTTTGTTTTGTCTTTCTTTTCCCCATCTACCCATTTTCTCTGTTTTCCTAAGATCTGAGAAACATCCCAAACATCCTTTTGCATCTTCTTATTCAATGAGTGTCTGTCTGCCATATATCTATCAAGAAGGGAACCTGCAGGTCCCCACTTAGTTTCCTTACCTGCCATCTTGCAGGATTCTTTGCCCCTTCATTTGGGTTTCTGTTTATACTCACGGCCACAACTATCTTCTCAGCAAGGTGTTTCCCCAACTGGAGTTATACTCACGGTCATGATTACCTTCTCAGCAATGTATTTCCTCCACCGGAGTCCAGCTCTGGGTCAGGGTGATCAGTTCCTGATCGTACCGTTTTACAACTTAACTGAAAGATTACCAAAATTACACAACTTTATGCAAACAGTTAGTAAACTCTGCATTTGTTTACCACTTCAGAATTCAATGCCAGATGACCTCTATTGCTTGTGTTTCACGACCCTAAGTGCCTTGATGCCTCTACACTCACTTCAGGGTCCTGACCTTCACATGGGGGACTACCTCTCTTAACAACATTCTAAGGTTGCACGGTTAAGATAGGCACTATCATTTCCTTAGTTGATCAATACAAACAATCAATTCCTGTTTCTATCTGATAATCCTATAAATTCCCCTAATTTTCATCGTTTTTAACTGCATTGTTGGCTCAGTCTGACTCCCAAAGGTCATTAATCTCTACTCCAGTTCGCCGATTGAGGCCAACTGATCAACTCACCAGCAGCGATATCCTGCCGTCTATGCCGATCTGTTCTGGGAAATCAACAATCAAAGTCAAACTCAAAGAATCAACACGCAATTTACTGAATAAATATTTGGGAGAAGCGCTTGGCACACCACAGACCTCGCAGTCACCATCTCGATTTGGAGTTGCAGCTAGCTTTTTTATATACATCTTCAAAGAGTCGACAAGTACAGGCATTACCAGTCATTACTTCTTTAGCCTTGGTTAGTTACACATATTAGCCAAGTATGCACCCCCAGCAACAGTTGACCTCCAAACACCGTCCTTCGGAAACAACCATTAACAAAACTTAGTGTTTTGGTTTTGTTTTTTTCTTAAGGTAAGCTGACCATCAGGACCTCAAAATCTGTTTTTTCTTCAGTCTGTTCTGTAGTTGTTTATGTATATTTGCACTAACAGGATGTTCTTTGTTAACCACAAGATAAGAACTGTGTGCAGTTAGTTCTGCACGTATTCACTCTCAAATGTCACCGTTCCAATTTTTACTTCAACACAGCCCAGTAAAAAAAACACAGTGCAAACATTACTCGAGAACACATCATATCATTTGTTTGGTGAGTCATTGTTTCGCAAATTCACAGGAAAGTTGTTCACTGATGCAGAAAAATGACAATAGAACCCGTTGAATTTCCATACCGGCTGAGGTACTCCATGAAGAATCTGTCTTCTCAATCTAGCCTCTCACCTGAGGAATGATTATCCTCGGAGTAAATCGCCAGAAGCTAGTTTTCCCCTTTGGAATAACGTCTCTCGTCATTTTAGAATAGGCTAACAATATTGGTATGTTTTGTTGTCTGTTAAGGTACAAACACATGTTTCAATTCATGTGTGGCACCAAACAAGGAGGGGAGTGCAAACATGTTTTTGGATATATTCGTAGACAAACTCAAAGGAAATTAGACATTACTTTTGCATTAGAATGCAAAGAGTTAATAATTCTAGATTTATGAGTAGCATTGTAAAAATCAAAGGAAGATGTCAATACTGAAATGAAATGTTATTCTAAGTGAATAATCTATTCAGTACTGGAGAAAGAATATAGTCATGATGGGTAATAGTTACAAAATGCTATGGAAATACAAGTTTCTCAAGACTGACCTGTTCATTTTCCAGAATTGAAATCATGCCAAGTAGCTTTAAAGGATTCAGGTGGAGGAACATTTCTATTTCTATTTAACAATAAATGTTTATCTCCTTATCCCTTGCTGGGACTCAAAGTCAATAGCCGGTTAACAACCTTACTATATGTTTGTGCTAAGTCACTTCTGCAGTAGTGGAAAGTTAAAATGGATATCAATGAATCATCAACTGGAATCAGACAACTTTCATTTAATTCTGTCTGTGCCAGCTCCCTGAACGAGTCCTATAATTACTTTTCCATCCTTTTGCCTTCCTTTGTGGTGTTGTCCTGCTTTCACAGCGGGAATTAATGATAAATAGCCTCCTTTCCTCACTTCATTTAATCCGTCGCCTTAATTGTGTGCCCTAGTTCACTGGCCTCTTGGAAGAGTTTGGTGCCTATCCTTATTTACATGTGCAAGACTCATCACAATTTGATTTTTTTTTTCAATATTTCACCGTTCCAATTCCCTGACGACGGAGAACAATACCTGCCCCCTTCGTCCCAATTCAACATTTATGCCCCTAGTCGTTGGCAGTTTTGTTTCAATCATACCCCACAGCTTATTCTTCTCTAACTGACTAGCGTATAATATCGTTGCAAAACACCGCACGGACAAAATGGAAGATGGCCTGACGAAGAGAAACGCAGCCTGAAAATTGAGATCACTTTTCTGTCCACACACACTGACAGACCTTGTGTAAAGTTCCCTGTTGGGTTAAAGGTTCCGGAAAACATAGTTTTGCATGAATGACAACCGAAGATTGCACTGAATGTTGTAATCCACAAATATGAACAGACTAGAAATTAATTTTGTACAGCAGTACAATTTTAAGGAAGAAAATGTCAAATCCTATAGGTCGGAAGGTACATTTTATTAATTTTGCGTGAATTATGTCGAGTGTAGCAATTACCTACTTTATTCGCTCCTCCAGATTATTGATATGTTAGTAGCAAGTTACCTTCGGCTTTATCAAGACTTGGCTCATACGACTACAGCATTAGTAACGGCACGCCACAGCAGTTGCAGAAATCTGCTGCGTGATGTTTGCAATGCTGTTTTCTTCGTGAAGTCAGTAATACAAAGACGCATAAGCTTCTATATGAACCTAGATCATTAGGAACTCAGGTTAACAATGCTCAAAATGTAGCACCACAGCAAGTTCTATACCGGCCAACGTAGCAAATCATTCAGTCGTTTAAACTTAACATATAAGATCGAAAAGAGGCAAATAGTCTGCCGACAGAAATAGTCGTTTGCTTTCCTGTAAGTATACCTGGTTTGCTGCTGTTACAACACGTGAACATTCAAGTATTGGTGCCTTCTTTATTTGTAACTTTGAGTATTATAGTACTGCTTCCGTTGTCTTACACTCGACAAATTGCTACTACTCTATGAATCATAATCTCGGTGGGGGAGGGGCAAATCAGGGAATTTATTTCCCTGTCTCTCGCCTCCAAACGAAAGCCGGCTAGTTGGATCACGCAGTTCCCAGTTCGGATGAAATTTCTGTACAGTACAAGGAAGACCCACTTTTCGGCGTATGGTTGAAATATGGAGGCGCACTCAAATGTTCAGGGGGTGGGGGGTGGCGGGGGTGGTAGTTTCCACTATGTTGCAGAAGCATTGATTTGGAGCACTGCAATGAGCAGTGAATAAAAATAATACATTAAAATTTTATGTGAAGAGATTGGTCAGTATAATGGCCTTACAACTGAGGTATGTAGTCGAACTGAATGTTTCCATCCGCACACAAAAATGAACGTTCACCTGTCTAAGACCGATCATGCAATGATGACAATTCAAAGCCACAAGCTAATATGCGGAAATGAAACACAATTGTAATTAGACACTTGCAACTTTAAAATAAAGTTCATTTGTTTCACACAAGTGAGCTTATATCAAAACTGTAATGAAGTTGCTGTAAAAATCCCCTTAGTAGCCATACTCTGGCACGCGTCCCGATAAACTGAGGGAGACTTTAGCATGGCCAATGAAGCTAACCAGCACTTATTTTGAGTCTGGTAGGAAATCGGAACACAGAAAGGAAACACAGGCCTACAGAGTGATATGCGCAAATTCCATGCAGACAGCCACTCAAGCTAAGAATCAGACCCAGGTCCCTCGCGCAGCGAAGCAGCATACGAACCACTGGGCCGCCTTAATGCTTGTTGACAATGTTGTTTACGTTTTAATCGATTTCAGAATTAAGTGAGTATTAACTTAGAAGTCATTGGATTATGCCTTTGCATTTGTCATGAACAGACGATAATATTGCCGAAAACAAAAAAGGTAATTCGTTTAACAATCTGTTGCCTATATACCAAAATTGGTAAAACACCGATATGCCTGTTCACATATGAAAAGAGGATACAGTAAGAAGTCTCAGAACACCAGGTTGAAGTCCAACAGGTTTATTTGGTAGCAAACAACACCAGCTTTTGGAGCGCTGCTCCTTCGTCAGGTAAATGGGAATTCCCCACTCACCTGACGAAGAAGCAGTGCGCCAAAAGCTAGTAGCGTTTGCTACCAAATAGACCAGTAGGACTTTAACCTGGAGTTGTGAGACTTCTTATTGTGTTTACCTGTGTCCAACGCCGGCATCTCCTCATCATGAGAAACAGATAAACAGACCGACGGAACAGAACACCCATATATCGGCAAATGGATGGCCAAACAAAAGGCAGAGAGACAGACAGATGGACAGACAATAATAGAGGGATGATAGAAGAACCATACTTTCATACAGATAGTTAAGACGATAGAGATACAGATAGACACACCAACAGAGAGATAGATAGGGAGACAGACAGATAGATAGATAGGTAGATAGATAGATAGATAGATAGATAGATAGATAGATAGATAGATAGATAGATAGATAGATAGATAGATAGATAGATAGATAGATAGATAGATAGATAGATAGATAGATAGATAGATAGATAGATAGATAGATAGATAGATAGATAGATAGATAGATAGATAGATAGATAGATAGATAGATGGATGGTTTGATAGATGGGTAGACTGGTGGTCAGGTGGACAGATAGATGAATGAATGGATTATTGGAAGAACACATACACACACACACACACACACAGAAAGAAAGAAGGAATGAAAGAAAGAAAAAAGAAAGAAAGAAAAAGAAAGAAAGAAAGAGAGATTGTAGAAAGGTCATCATTTTTGCTTGCATTTGATCTTTGAACGCCTGTTAATTTGAGCATGGGGCTGATTTTATGAACCGTGTTGGGGATGTCTTTCTCACATCCGAAATAGTATCTGCACAATTTATAGCAAAACGAGACCCACAGTTTTTGCTCAGGTGTAATGCGAAGGGGGAAAAAAAACAGTGCAATGCAACAGTGTTTAAAATGTATAAATGCTCATTTATATTACGAATGTCCGTTACAGAGATAACCGTTGTCCTTAATTGGTCTGATCCACGTATGACAGCAGAACCACATCGATGTTTTTGATTCTTAAGTTCTTTCTGAAATTGCTTGGCAAAAGGCTCAGGTCAAGGCCAGTTCGAAGTGAATAAAACGTGATAGTCCTGACAACGATATGCTGCAAATAATGTAACTGAACAGTAGGTTAGGTACATCCGAGCAAGTCCGAAAGGTAAAGCCACATGGGTGTTATCATTTCTTTACATGCATGACAAACTTTATTGGATATATTTCTGTAACAGCTGCAATTTGTATGATGCATTTCAGGGAAACTAAGCTATGTATTCGAGTATATGTCCGAAAAGTAGAGAAAATGGGCAAGAATGATATTCTTCATAAAAGCGACCACAAATAATATTATTGTATCAGAACTGGAGATGAACATATCACTCACAACGTGCAGCGGAATATTGCTAAATATCACAATATAATCATTAGCTCCAGAAAACAAAAGTTTCAGAACATTTCTAGTTACTAGAGACAGTTGATTCGTTATCACTGGGAGACTGTAAATGGAAGCTTTTAAAATAATTATCAAGGAAAAACCTACTGAAAGTTGGAAATGAAACAGTTAAATAACGAGAGGCAACAAATATTTATAACAAATAGGTCGAATTTCGTTTTTGGTGTTATTGTTATTTTGTTTTTGCAGTGATAGAGAGTGTGGACGATGCAAATACATTGTGTAGTGTCAATATCTGATTTGATTTGATTCATTATGTTTACATGTATTAGCATGCAATGCAAAGTATTGCTTCTAGAGCGCATTACAAACAAAGAATATCGTTCGTAGAGATGGAAAAGAGGAAGTGCGTAATGTTGCTTTACAGCCATTGCTAAGGTGTAGAGAATGATCAACTTCATGCGAGGTACGCCCATTCATCGGTATAATGGAAGAAGTTGTTCTTGAAAAGCTTTAGTACGTGACCACAGATTTTGCATCTTTTCCCGGAGAAGAAGGTGGAAGAAAGAATGTCCAAGGTTCCTGGGGTCCATGATTTTCTGGTTGTTTTTCTCGAAGCAGCGGGAATTTCAGACAGAGGCAATGGATGTGAGACTGAATTGCGCAATCAATTGGGCGACATTCACGACCTTTTGTAGTTCCTTGCAGTCTTGGGCAGAGCAAAGGCAATGGCAAGCTGCGACACAACCAGAAGAAAAGCTTTCTAGGATGCATCTGTAGAAATTGATCAGATTCGTCGCTGGCATGCCAAATATCCTCAGACTTTTGAAAATGTGTAGGAGTTTTGGGGCTTTTTTAAAACTATATTATCGACACCTCGGGGGAGGTGGGGGAGACCAGGTTGACCTGAACAACTAAAAAAATGAAGTTGTTGAACATTTTTACGTCGTCCACTTTGATGCAGATCGGGGCATGTTCTTCACATCCCTTCCTGAAGTCGTTGACAGTCTTTTGTTGTTGTTGTTGTTGACATTGAGGGAGAGATTGTTGGCGTCGCATCAGTTCACCAATTCATCTCATTCCTCCATCCTATCTAGACATTGTTTGAGATCCGACCCACTGTGGTGGTGTCATCAGCAAATCTGAAAATCAAGTTGGTCGGGATTTTGGCAGTGGCCGTTCTATAAGGAAAATAGTAGGGGGTTGAAAACATAACCTTGCAGTTCACTGGTGTTGAGGTTGATTGTGGAGTTGTTGTTCACCATACTTTTTTGATTGCGGTCTGTGGGTTAGAGCGTTCAGCATAGAACCCTACAGTGCAGTTCAGGATCCAATCCCACCGAGAGGATCTGAGGACCAGGCCACTGAGTTTGGAGACGAGTTGCAATGGTGTTGAAAGCTGAGCTCTAGTTAATAAATCAGAGTCTGATACAGATGGGTTTGTTATCTAGGTGTTCTACGGCTGAGTCCAGGGCCAGGGTGAAAGCATCTGCAGTGGACCCGTTGCACAGTAGGCGAACTGCAATGGATCCAGTCAGTCCGGAAGGCTAGAAGTGATTCGTCCATGACTAACCTTTCGAAACACTTCATAATGATGGATTCAGAGCCACCGGACACTAATCATTAAGGTATGCTGCTTAGCTTGTCTTTGGCACGGGGCTGATAGTCGAATTCTTGAAGCAGATAGAGACCTCCGATTGTTGCAAGTAGAGGTTGAAAATGTCAGTGAATACCTGCGACAACTGATCCGTTCAGGATCCAAGTGTTCGGCCAGATACCCCACCTGGGCCAATTGTTTTTCTGAGTTGACCTTTAAGAAAGCTGTATTGACAGTTGCAATGACAACCTCAAATATATGTCCATTCGAGGCTTCCAGGATGGTGCACATGCTCTCGCTGTCACTAATGTGGATATGAAAAACCAATATGTATTTGCATAATTTTTTGACTAATTCTACATGCAAGATGGGGTTAAAAAAATGTTCATGGAAACGGGGAGCTTTTGAATTGAATATTAAGGTATCTTTCGAAAAGTCTATTCTGAATGAAGTTTTTCTGTTTTGTTCACAGTGATGGAGGATAGACAGGCATCTTTCCCATTGTTCAATGCTGGGACTATTGTCTTTTTTCTCGTTTGCAAAAGTTAATTCTGTAACTTTGGATGTTGAAGTGCAGAATACGTTTGTACAGTGATATGAATCTTTAACAGACAGTAGAACATAAACATAATAAAAACAAACTACCGACTGCTGATTGAAAAGCAGAATGGACAGCCTCATGATGCAAAGAACTATATATACGGAATTGGGAGTTGAAAGATGTTAGCAGAATGGGCAAGGAACGGAAACAGATTAAATGCAGTTGAAAACTGAAACCAGAGACAAAAGGACCACGGAGTAATGCGGGTATGGAATATCTATAATCCTGTGCATCAATGATGTATTAAGTCGAGTTGACACACTGCTTTCGCTTCTCGTCGGCACCCGTGAGTATAGAGCGGAGCATTCTTCAGAGGCTGCAAAAATTCATCAAAATAACTACTGTGATGAAGCATTCTATCTTGGAATATTTTGTTTTCGTTGCAGCTAAGGAGAATTGGGGAAAACAGTATCAATAACTGCAACATTTTGACGGTGTTCAGAAAATGACAAGTTATTCATTGTATCTGATTGTACATGAATAAAGAAACAATTATGGTTATTAACATGGAAAGGTGTGAGGAATCCGAGTAAGTTTTTTTTTTAACTTAAGATTCCTACTGACCAAAGAGTGCGGTCGATATTGACATAATAAAATAACTCAAAGTGAAATTGGATTGAAATTGAAGGAAATGTTGTTGCCGCATTATGAAGATAGAGCAGCCGAAAGACAGAACGTGAATTGGTCTGAGGGGGGAAGGCAAGAGATAGTTTTCTTATGCATAATAATAACGCTATGCATCCGCAATTTCTCCATCGTTTAGACCAAACCTTTATTACGCAAGAACATATTCTGGGCACACTCCAGGGAAAAGAATTGATAGCTTTTATATATAATTGATATATACATATATATATATAAAATATTCTAATGTGTGTACATGTATATGTATTTATATACATATGCATATATACACATTAGAACAAAATTCACACTCATCTCATCGACTTGATCGACGTCAGTTTAGGTGTCAATAAAACTGGAGGTTTAGATACTGGACAGATTAGTTTAAACTTTCCACAATTACCTCGATTCTCAAGAAGTGCGATACGTATGCCAACTGGTGAATGTAGTCCTGAATGTAAAAAACAAAGCTGAAAACTGCAAGCAAGTAACTTAACATTTCTTGTAATAAAGTGATTGAAGTGTGCCAATAAGGATAACATAGCGGGCAAATAAGAGTATGCAAATTGTTGCCGTCATAAATATAACAGTTTCCTCAAAGCAATTCACATGTGACTAATTCATTGGAGTTATTGGACGAAGTAATAATCAGCCTTGATATAATTGTACCCATGGTAGACCTGTACTTGGTTTTCCAGACGAGATTTGACACTGGGTCGTATTACTCTCGACTATGCAAAGTATGAATTTGTGGTGCAATAGCTGACCTATTAACATACATGTCGGATTGGGTAGCTAACAAGAAATAATGAGTGAGCTAATTTGACCATTTTAGACGGACACAATGTGAGGAGTTAAATGGCATTGTGTACTGCAATGGTGCAATAGCATTTACAAATTAGATTGTGGTGTTGGTGATTTCTGCAGTTCTCAACTCACGACTTCAGTAATGAAGCTTGTTGCCAACTAGACTGGAATGGTTCGTGTATTTTTCCGGAAGTGGCTTAAATGTGTTCTTTGTATTATCTCTGGGACTTTTTTTTAACAATTCTGCATTGCTCGTGCAAAAGGTCATGTGTTTTAAGCATTTTTTTTACTGAGTTTAATCTCACCATTCTGAGAGATTTGAGGCTCTAGTTAATTCGGTAAGTTTAGTAGGGGCATCAGGCAAAAAAAAAGTTCAAGTCTCTGTTTGTCTTCCAGTTCTATATGGAAATACTGATCAGTATCACAACGCACAATTTTACTTTCGAGAAGGGAATTCTAGGCTTCAGGAAGACTCAGTTCCAATCAAGTGAGATTTTACTCTGTGTTGTAACCCAGTAAAAAAGGTTGTGTCTATTAAGTTTTTGGTTTGTTGAAACAGCTTGATTATTCAATTAATCGTGAATGTTCTTTAGGTCTTTTTTTAAAGGTATTATTAAATTTATTTCTATAGATGTAACTGCATTCTTAAATAAAGTGTTTGATAAAAGCTCTCCAGCAACTTGTTGGATCATATCTGATCATACCGTGGTCATCCTAGCCGAATTCAAGATGAAAATCTTACGATTCGGACAGTCTCTGTAAAGTACTATGCAAATTTCTAACCTGACCCATAACACTATTAAGGCATGGAGGGACATAACTAAATTGGCTGAACGTGCAAAGATTGGTAAGAATTTAAAACAAAGAGAAAAAATATGATGATTACAAAATTGCAGATAGGTTCAATGAGTAGACATGAATGGCAGATGGAGTGAGATGAGGAAAAATGTAAACTTGTACACATTTCAAAGAAGAATAAAACAGAAATTATATCCCAGAAATATGGAGCATCCGATTGAACTCGTTTTTAAAGAGGAACTTGGGTATTCTGATACATGAATCACACGGATACCGAGTGGATGGTTCTCCATGTGAAAATTACTGGGACTGGGCTAGTAGAGTGGGGAATGTGGATTTGAAAACAAAAAAAAAGAGTTTTTTTTTCTCTCAGAGAGCCTTGAATCTTTGTCGTTTTTGACTCCCAAACAATTCCATTGGAACACGCAATAGTTGAAAACACTTGTTTTAAGTAAAAGTTTCATATCTTGTTGGTTCAGCGGGAAGGCAGATCTTATTATTGATAGGCAGAATTTACAGCTCAAACCATCATCATATCCTTCATTATCCTGTGATATTGCAGAGCAGTTTGAGAGGCTGAAGAGTCTACACAACTCCAAAATTGTGTTTGTACACTAAAAATGGCTTAGCTTTGTGTTATCATCGACAAAACTATTATCCAAGTTGAGATGTGGTAACACATATTTTGCATTCCTCTAAGTTTTTTGCTGGTCTATGTAACCCATCCGCATTCCCACGTATGTAACTTTGCGAATACTTTGGTAGACAACATAATATATCCAGTTTAGAAAAGGAACATATATTTACCATAAAACTGCAACATTATGAATAGTCTAAAAGCTGATTCACATTCTGCCCACTCGAAACAAAAACAGACCATCTTGCTAATTTACAAAAAAAAAACTATTAAAACGTAATTTTTCTTAAGAATTTGAAGAACTGGAGCAGAAAAACAGTAAGTACAAGCTGAAAATATATTTTGATAACATAAACTTCATAACTTAGTTCGAAATTCTTTCGTCTGGTTTCTCTTGACCAAAGCTGAATGAAAACAACAATGTTGGCAAAAACTTTGCCCTAACAGAACGCTTGTGTTACGAAAGATTTAGGGGATGAAGGATTTTCACAATAACTTCATTGCAGTGCGAATAGAAGCCCACTCCGGACTAACAGATAACCTTCAAAACTTTACTTTAATAGGGCAGAGATTTGACTTTCGTTGGTCCTGATATGTTATTATTTTATTGTTTTTCACATGTTCCTGAAAGGTTCGGGTTCTGAAAAGGAAATGATGCTCAACTTTCTTTGCCCCAGTTAGATTATTTCGAACCGTCCTTCACAAGTCCTCAATCCTAATATCCTCCGTAAGGCATATCTCCAATAGGGAGCACAGACCACGTCAGTATTATGTTCATTTGAACTTTGAACGTTTGAATAACTGGTGTTTTTGTAAACCGGAGGTAACTCACCATTAGCTATTTTATCCAAATCAAGTCTCAATGTACAGAAGTGAAATAAATTGCAACTTTTAGTAAACAATGTTGTCTGATCATTGAAACGCAACTTGTGTGACAATGGAAGGCGAGAACACAATTTAATGGTGTGATATACTATCGGAAAAAAGATGAGTTACATTATTTACTATTGAGCTGATGTTGGAAGACCTATATGTTGGTTTAAATTCAAATTAAACGTTTGGAATTGGTGTATGATGGAATCCAATCAAAGGGAACATGCAAAACCATAGTCATTAATAAGTCAGTAAGGAATTTATCGGATATGCAGGAAGCATCCTCATGCATAGACTAGAATAGAATCCTATTTATGGAATACCTGCAGTAAAGAAAGAGGCCACTCTGTCCATCGAGTCTACACTGACCACATGCCCACCCAGGCCCACTAATTTCAATCCCACCCAATGCAGAAATAATTTCGGTAAAAAAATATATATAACTTTTCCAAAATTTGGAGAGACTATACGGGCGAGACCAAACAGATGCCATTCATAAATGTTTGAACAAAACAGAGAGAAAAAAAAATGGCCTGAGATTAACCTCGTGAAGAACTGAGTATCTGCATCAAGAATTGGATTGAATGTTGGGTTTCTGTGCTGTAAATGAAATATATTTACAGAAAACAATTTTCGCATATTACCCAACATGAATCATTTGATAAGACATGCATGTGCTCTCTAACATGCTGCTAATAAAAGTTTACCCTCTGGAACGACTTCGCCAATCAGCTGGCTTGGAGATGAACTTGTTGTCTAAGCTTGTGTTAGTGCAAGTTGAATTGTTCTTTTCCTGGAACGTGCAAGCAAGTGGCCAAATGGAATACTTTTGGCCAACATGGTGACAGAGCTGATAGTAATGCGACAACACAACAGCAGAAGAATGGGTTCAACTTTGGCCGTGGATGCCTCTCTATGTGGGGTTTGCGCGTCCTCCAAAGTTTGACACGGGTTTTATCAAGGGGCTCCTGTTTCCTCTCATCTCCAACAATATGCAGCTTAGATGAATTGCGCATGCTAATGTGCTGTCTTAATGTCACACGATATTACGTGGAATACCGTGGAACATACTGGAGGTATAGAAGGTAAAGCGAGAGGAGTAGCCTCACTAAGATGTTGAATCGGTGCAGAAATGATCATTCGAATAGCCTTCATCTGCTTTGTAGGTACTCTCTGATTCTTTGAGACATTGGCATGCCTAATATTGTTATCAGAGTCGGCCTGATTCTTTTCGTCTTATTTCTCCCTTGCAGAATCAGAGTTAGATCTCAAAATGTCAGGTAAATTATCTGAACGAGGTGTTTTTTTTTCCCTCAGTTGTACAATAAATTAATTTTAAAATATCAATAATAGTAATTCCTTAAGAATCTTAAATTTTCTTCATACTGCAATGGACCATCTCGACATGAGACATCAGCATATTTGGTTAGGTTGCCTTGCAATGTCTTATTGAAGTAATTAAAATAGCAATGTTCCAAGAACTGCACGCTCGGGTTTCACAATACTCGAAGTATATGTTAAACAATAGCCGGGTTTCTACTCACACATATGCATTAAACATCATAGCTGACAAAGTTTGCTGGAAATCAGACATTTACCCCAGCAAAATATGTATGTGTTTACTAAAAAAGCGCTATTTTTATATGTTTTGTGGGATTTGGTCTGTGCATAAGGTTGTCACGCTACCTGAACGGCATCTCAAACAGTGCCGAGATCAAACACACTGTTCAGCGTATTAGATGCGAAATTTCTGACATAAATAATGGTTATTTTGGCTGAGAGTATGCAAAGAATAGCCGACACAGTATCTGAGGGGGCGTCTTGAAAACCGCAAGGATGCATCAAATAATAAGTGCTGACAAGAGACGATAGTGTATTATGAACAGTCTGTTTTGGCGTTGATTGCAGAAATAAGATACCTCATGAAAAAAATGGAAGAATCAGGTGAGAAAATCATGTAAAATTAGAGCAGAATATTATTCTATATATCGAAAAAGAATGTTTTATCTTCTGTTCAAGGACAGCAACACAGGAATGGCAACATTGAAAGAATCACTGCAATTGATAATACAGGGGTGAGGTGTGCTGATTATTTGGCAAACCGACGGTATGTAACAAGAAATACAAAAGCATTGTCATGTGCAAAGAAAGAAAAGGTAGCTATTATTTCACCAAGTCCCGATGCGATGACATTACACATCCGAGGATATTTTGAATCATCAATAGTCATGGGTGAGGTGTCTGAAGATTGGAGTGTGGCAAATGCAGTGTCATTGTTTAAAAAGAGCTGCATGCAAAAGCCTGGGAACTACAAGCCACTTAACCTCACATCTCTGGCGGGTAAATTTTTGGAAGGTATTTTGAGAGATAGGATCTACAGGCATTTAGAGGTACAAAGAATGATTATGAACAGCTAGTATTGCTTCGTGAATGGGAAATGGTGCCTCACAAATTGGATTGACTTATCAGGAGAGGCTGAATAGCCTGGGACATTTTTTTTCCATGGAGTTTCGGAAGCTGAGGGGTGACCATATAGAGTTCTACAAAATAGAGAGGGGTATAGACAAGGTAGGTGGTCAATATTTTTCGCCCCCAGGATAGGGAGTCTAAAACTAGACCGTATAGTTTAAGGTGAGAAGGGAGAGATACAAAAGGGGCCAGAGGTTTTTATTTTCACACGGAGGGTGACGAGTGTCTGGAACAAGCTGACAGAGATAGCAATAGAGGGGTATTCAATTTTATCTTTAAAAAAAACATTTAGGTATTTATATGGGGACGATGGGTATAGACGGATATGGGCCAACTGCGAGCAATTGGGATTAGCTTAGGGGTTAAAAAAAATAAGGGTGGCGTGGATAAGTTGGGCCGGATGGCCCGTTTCCATGCTATAAACCTCTATGACTCTATGATTCCCTTTATTTTTTTTATTTACAGAAAATGAAAACAGGGTTCAGAATGAATTGCACACCTATCAGAGCTCCATTATTGACGCGAAATGTTTTGTTAGTATCGCTATTCGTGCATTCAGGATATCTACGAACCCATTCTCCAACAGAGGAATGTTATGCATTATTTTTCATGTAGTTTTGGAGTTCCCATCTTTTGCTTGGCTGTGCATCGTCATTGCATATTACAGACAAACTTGCTAAAAACATGCCACTCCAAGATCCAGAATCGGAAACAAAAGCAAATACAAAAAAGATAGAAAATCTCAGCAGGTCCAAAAGCAACTGTGAATAGAGAATAGAGCTATCGTTTCGAAATATGATAACCGTTCATCAGAACTATGCTGCTGACCCGAACAACACGCACTGGTGAGGATGTCCTACACATTTGGCTTCGCAACAGCACTGAAATTTGTTCATAACGTGGCTGAACTATTTGTCAAGTAAAACCTATTTTCAAAGGAGGGTACCTTACTTCTATTGGAAAGAAATACAGCTGCGTAGCCAATGCCTAATATCAGATTGAAACACATACCCTATCCCAAAACACAATATTTTAATGAAAATGCATGCCTTAGTAAGGGTTGTATCCACGGATTTCCCTATAACTTGCACTGTCGTAAGAATGTCACACCACAGTCATGAACTGCTCTGGCTGAAACAGACTCTAAATTGCAAACTCATGCATATTGCGAATATATATATCAAATGGCTCGTGATCCAGGAACCTGTAAGTGCGAAGATCGATTTCTTAAAAAATAGCATGTTCATTTCGTGGCTGGCATGGATCAGCCTAATGTGTTAGACATTCTCGACCTGCCTTCTGGGAAAATCTCCTCTTGTTTCTCCACATTAACCATCACGAGTCCCCTTCGGTATAATCTGTGTCAGAGTTTCAAGCGCTGTAAGATTTGCCTGATGAATGGCATTTAGATACGATCACTTTCATTTGACACAGATATCGTAGAAATTACTACTATTTTGGAAGACAGTGGATGAGCTGTTGAAGTTATCTCTTGCATTTACCAAAACACAAAAGCCGCCAGTTCAGCTTTTCAACATTTCCAAGCCTATCGCAAATTACTCTGCACTCGCAACGTAATTCATTAAGTCTGAAGACGTTCAGGGTGCAATTTTAAAGCTGTGGGTGTGCATTCAGTGCTCCAGCAATTTTTCACAATGAAAAAAAATGATCTGCCATCCACTCAAAAAAAAAATGTACTGCCTTGCAAAGTCTCAACAATGTTGATGGATTTCAATCATATTATCATAGCATCTCTGGCGTGCAGACGGAGTCCATTTCGCCCATCCGACATCCATAAGCAACAAACCCACTCAGCACGTATCCTATTAAATCAATGTTTTTTAGCCGTTTAGACCACCTGATAGTAAGGAACAATTTAGCAATGCCAATCCAATTAACCCGTACATCTTTGGATTATGGGCGGAAATCGGCGCACCCAGAGAAAACAAACACAGATATGGGGAGACCGTGAAAACACCACACAGACAGTGACCCATACCCGGAATTGAAATCTGGTCTCTGGTACTGTGAGAAAGCAATACCAGCCACGGTACCACTGTGAAAGTGCAATGGAACTTGCACAGAATGTGGTCCCAAATTTTTGCTGATGGACCTGAGCAGCAGTTGTCACATATTGCTCATAATATTCTGAGAAGGGACAAACTCCCGCTTGTGCATTGACTTTCCGAAATAGTCATAATATTACTTGTGATTCTGAGATTGTGACAGTGCATTTTGAACAAACATTAGAAGGCCAACGACAACGCTGAGTCGAAATATTAGATTCATATTCGAGCTCGTAGCGTGGCTCATTTATCTTTGACATACCTCAAATATATTGAAATGCAGCATGCCTTGTCTACAAAGAGAACGAATAATACTGCAACTGCACCATTACTTGATTAACGGGTGGTTCACAAGGCTATAGTTCCCAACTCCACACCTCCGTCGTTAATGAACCTCCGGTTCACCCATGACAACGTCTCGACCAAAAAGACGATTTTCAGCATATTACCCTCGCAGTATAAGGTTTAAAATTTATTGAAATTCATGCAATCAATCAGTCAATTGTGAGATCAAGACGGCAACCTAGTACTTGGTTCCTGGATACTCAACTTCGAAAAACACAAACAAGTAAATTTAAAGAAGCATGTTTAAATGCACGGTCCAAATTAGGCAACGTAAAATTTGAAAACACAGCGATGGAGGTTAGCATCGTCTCTGGTAAAGCATGCACATGATTGTGGTATGTTCACACATTTAGGGGAATGTCGGCTGTTGGTGGTATCCAAACTCGGCACGTTCAGCATATTTATATGGTTGTTTTAAAGTATTTTTGCGCTATATTTATTAGGCCACCATTTCAATTCAATCCCTAATTGTTATTTAGGAGCTACCTGTGAGCGCACTCTGCGACGACTGCAATCAATGGGTCCATTATTATTAGCGGGACATATGCAAGTTTTCCAATTTGGGGCTATTCATGTTTTGATATTCTGTGTTATTGATAACACTACTATGTGGGCAGACCAATCCGCGTGCGACACAGTGCCAGTTCACTTATAGGTGAATTGAAATGAATGTGTCTCCATTGAACACTTCCTGAGTAGGTGAAGTTGTGCAGAAAGAGCTTAAGTTTTGAGCTATGTATGCCAACCTAGAGAAGTAAGAAGTCTCACAACACCAGGTTCAAGTCCAACGGGTTTAACTGATAGCAAACGCCACTCGCGTTCGGAGCTCTACCCCTTCATCAGGTCAGTGGGAAGTTTTGATCACAAAAAGGGCATATAAAAACCCACACTCAGTTTACAGAATACTGATTAGAATGCGAGTCGTTACAGGTCATGAAGTCTTAAAAGTGCAGACAATATGAGTGGAGATAGTATTAAGCATAGGTTAAAGAGATGAATATTGTCTCCAGCCGCGACAGTAGCTGAGATATCGCAAGTTCAGGCAAGTCATCGGTGTTAGAAATAGTGTGACATTAACCCAAGATCCCTGTTGATGCCATCCTCGTGTGCATGGAATTTGGTTATCAGTCTACTTAGCGACTCTGCGCTGTCGTGTGTCATGAAGGCAGTCTTAGAGAAAGCATACCCGAAGATCAGAGGCCGAATATCTCTGACCGCTGAACTGTTCGCCAACGGAAGAGAACAGTCTTGCCGGGTGAGGGTCGAGCGGTGTTCATTCATCGGTTATGGTAGTGTCTGCATTGTCTCCCTTTTGTGTCATGCCTCGGGACATCCTTTCCTGCAGCATGTCGGGTAGACAGCGTTGGCCGATTTGCAAGGGTATGAACCGTGTGCCTGGTGGATGGTGTTCTCACGTGAGATGGTGGTATCCGTGTCGATGATCTGGCATGTCTTGCAGAGGTTGCTATGAAAAAGATGTGTGGTGTCGTGGTCACTGTTCTCCTGATGCTGGGAAGTTTGCTGCGGACAATTGTCCCTTTGTAGTTGTGCTGTTGTTTGAAGGCAATAAGTGGGGGTTTGGGTTTGGCCTTGGCGAGATGTTCGTCTTCAAAAATGGCTTGTTGAAGACTCCGGAGAAGATGTCGTAGTGCCACAATTAAAATGAAAGTCTATGAACTTGAAACTGTCAATGCACAAGAAAGGGAGTATGATTTGAATGATCATTAATGGATAAAGAAATTGTGACATCAAGACAGGGAGGGTTGTGTGATTGAATGGTATGGTTCAGTAAGCAGTAGACAGTGGTTACGCAACGGCGACATTCGGAGAGACAAGATAGAGGTGAATGATCATCAGTTGTTGAGTTTGATAACATTGAAACCGACACGTCTGCCCGTCTTGCCTGCGCCTGAAATAAAACAGGCGTTTATTTTGCTTTTGTTTTTTGGACTTTGTCAGTAGAATTGTATAATATGCCATTTAAAGACGTTATCTAGATGTGTATTCAATATTGCCAGAACTCCCGCTGACACTCTGTTTTCATGCAGTAGGTTGCAGTCTCCCGCCACGCCCTACATAACAGCATTTTCCATGTATCCACTCTAAATCTGTTGCCGGTTAATTTACTTCCATAATTTGTATCTGTTGATCCCTCAGCTAACAGGAAACTCTTCCTACCATACACTTACATGTATTACTAAGGATATTTTACACCACGGTTAAGGTCTACCCAAAGCCTCCTCTGTTCTAAGGAGAATAACTACCAGTTAAAACGCCTGTCGTAATGTAGGAGATGCTCTTAGTGAAGCAACATCTTGGCAAGTTGAACTGGTTCCCTTCCTAACGCGAATGCATTATTTTTGTATACAATGCGTTGCGCTGAACGGCACACAGTACTTTTGTGGTGGCCTAAATGTTGTATAGCGCCATCATAACTTCCATGCTCAGACAGTCTGTGCCTCAGCAATTGAAATGCAATGTCACATATGACTCCTTAACCACCACATATAACAATTTTGCTGCTGTCAGATGTGAATGGTACAGTTCTCAATTTGGGTTCAAAGCCTGAGCGTCTAATGGAATTAACGAGTTGTGGGAGCTGGTTGAATTGACATTATTCGTGGATTGTTTTCTTTAGAGTGGCCTTAGATATATGTTGATATTCAACTGTGGACAGATATACTATTACAAGCAAAGCGCTAGTTTGCTGGAGCAGTTGCACAGTGGTCCAGATGAATGCAACTGAAACATTTTTCTTTCACGCCAGGCAGTATCGTCATTGCATTGAAAGAATCCAGCTGCAATTAAGGCTTCTGTCAAAAAAATAGTGTATCAGGACGTCAGTGTTAATTATTGTATCCGCCCGTAAGGGAAGAAACTCTGCTGCATCCCGTTGTTAAGCCTACAGACGGAATGATAATGGTTATGTCATTACTTAAGGACCCAGGGAAACGGCATTGCAAACCAGTCAGCTGCATTGCTCTGTCAAAATCAGAAAGGATAAATGAATTCGGAGGGACAACCAAGCACAAAATACATAACGAAAACGCCAAAGGCACAGCATGTCATGCCAACTCTTGAAATTACTCCTGAGAAATAACCTGTTTTTTTTTACATAATCATTTGTGTTGTCCTATCAAGTAGACAATCAGTAGCATGATTTGCTTACACTTATTTAACTAGACATTGCAAAGGTTTGACGGAACACGTCCCAAACTTTTGACATTTCACTTTCATTCAACTGCACATCAACGGCTGGATACTTGCCACTCCGTTCACTTTCTACTTTGAATATGCTTCCCAAAGTATGCATATGAAATTCTGTCAATATGTCACTTTATCTGGTTATGTGAAATATTGATTAAGGTGATAGCATATTTTAATAAAAGTCTTTTATTTCGTCGACAGTGCATTCACTATCAGTGTCTGAAGTCAGATTGGTGTAAGGAAATGTTGGTGCATGTAATCTATTTCGATAACATTGTCAATGTGCAGAAATCTACCCAGGGAACAAATAATGTTTCTCCACAGCAAATATTGCAGGTGTATCATACAATTCCATTGATGTCAAATTCGACTTGACACCCGGGCTAATCAACAGCAAACATGACTATTCGACCAGGAAACACGCTCACGCAACAGCAGACGGTTTGTTTCAAAATATTTAGAGCTCCTCCTTCAGGCCACCAGTTCCACACGCCAATCGCAAAGAGCTTGAAATAGTTTTGCCTTGCGGAAAATGCCCTAGATATCATCAACGCCATCACTCGGTGTCTCACTTCCATCCTAGATGAGAGCACAGCATAATCCCTGATGTTGCTCGTCCATCATCGTTGATGAGGACCTCGACACCATTAGCCATTTTGAGGCTGGATGCGATGTGTCCGAAGATGACTGATCAGGCCAATTCTGGCACAGAATTACCTGGCACATATTGAACTGACTTGTGTAGGCACTGTAGTTGTTGCGCTGTGGCTCTGGACTTCCGCAACTCGCGCTTCAGTTGTGCTTCAGCAATGCACCTTGTTTCAAAGCTTGACAGCCCTTGTGGATGAGGCAGCACCAGGTTGGACGGTTTTGTGCCAGCGGTTCCCTGTTCGTGTCTATGTCAAGCGACTTCAGAGAGGCCTTGAGTGTGTCTTTGTAACGTTTCTTCTGCCCTCCATACGAACGTCTTCCAGCAGAGATTTCCGCAAAATGAAGCTGTTTGGGTATGGGCTCGTCTGGCATACGGATGACATGAGCTGCCCACCGGATCTGTGTTTTCATCAGCAGTGTGTGGACTGGTGGTAGGCTTGCTCTACAGAGAACTTCAGTGTCTGGTACTTTGTCTTGCCATCTGTTGCGTAATGTTCTGCGAAGAAAAGTCATGCATAAATGACTGGGCTGTCTTGCATGCCTTCGATCACAGTCCACGTTTCACAGGCATACAGAAGGGTAGTGAGTACCACGGCGCTGTAAGACCTTCAGTTTTGTTGTTGAGCTGATTCCTCGATGTTCTCATACATTTGAGTGCATTCTACCACTGAACTTGCCTTTACTATTCTGCAGTTAACTTCTGCAACATTAGTCACTGCAGGGAGAGGCTGCTGTCAAAGTAATTGAACCGTTCCACTGCCTGTAGTTTCTGCCCTTTGATCGTGATTTTGGGTGCTGTGTACGATGAATGAGGAGCAGGCTGGTGCATGATTTCTGTGTGTTTAATGCTGATGGTGAGTCCAATGTTGTCACAAGCCGTGGAATATTTGTCCATACTGATTTGCATCTCTGTCTCTGAGCCAGTAAACAGGGCGCAGTCATCGCCAAAGAAGAAATCTGTCAAAACAGTCTCCTTCACTTTGGAGTCTCCTCAGGTTGAAAAGCTTTCCATCCACTCTGTACTTGATGCTGATTACACTGTTATGGAAGGCATCATTCAACATGGCAGTAAACATCATGCTGAACAGTGTGGGTGCGAGCACACCGCCCTGTTTCTTGCCATTGGTGATTGGGAATGCCTCAGAAGTTTCTCCGCCATCCATTACTTTGGCCATCGTGTCATCTTGGAACTGGCGTACCATCTGAATGAATTTGGTTGGGAGGTGGGGGGAAGTGAAGCAGCCAAACTTTGACATGATCTTCCACAGGCCGTGTTGGCTAACAGTATCCAAGGCTTTCAAGGAGTCAACAAAAGCTGTGTAGAGCTCGCAGTTCTGCTCCTGACACTTCTCCGGAAGTTGGCGTGCAGCAAAAATCATGTCAGTAATCCCGCGGCCTTTGTGGAAGCCACACTATGACTCTGGAAGCAGGCAAATCACCACACTAGTAATCAGAGAATTTAGCAGGACTCTTGTGAGGTTTTTTTTTCCTGTAATGGAAAGCAGCGAGATTATTTGGTGGTTGTCGCATACTTGCCGATTGTCCTTCCTCTTCTCGAGGTGTACTGTTAAGGCATTTTTAAGTTCCTGAGGAATGTATCCTTGCTTCCAAAAGGACTGGAACAACTCCGTGAGCTTTTCGATAAGTACAGAACCAGCAGCTTTGTAGATCTCTGCGGGTATGGCATTTACCCCTGGAGCCTCGCCACTGGATAGCTGGCTGACAGCTTTTGTGACTTAGGCTACTACCAGTAGGTCATCCATGGCGCTTTTGATATCGGCCTGGGGAATCCTGACTATTGCTCCATTGATAATACATGATACATGAGGATGGCTTCTGCAGGATCTGAGCCCTCTCTGTAATAAGAGTTGTACCATCTGTACTCAGGAGGGGAGAACTCCCGAGAGATTGAGGTTCGTAAATAGTGTTGAGGTCTTCACTGTTTCACGTTGTTTCTGTAAGTGTATCCCTGTATTTTATCTGCCTTGGCTCTGAACCAGGCTTCCTGCATTTTACAGTTTATTCTGGACTGTCCTTCGAGCACTGGTAAAAGCATTTTTCTTGGAAGTTGGTGTTGGATCATTCTGACAGACCCAATGAAGACAAGTAGAGCCTATGTCTCCTCATCATTTTCATCGAACAATTCATGCTGCTGCGGGTAGAGGATCCGAGCATCATCAGTGCAGATGAGTGGACAGCATCTCTGAACCGTTTCCAAACATCCTCAGTGCTGCCTGCGAGGTGAAGCTCAGCAAGCTTGAGCCTTCAGCCAGTGCTGACGTTAAGCTGGGGTTCTTTAGCTTGGCCACATTGATTATTTTCATAACCTTGCTTCCTTGCGGTTGCCTCTTGGGTCTGATGCGGAGCTCATTTTGGAGACAACGAGTCTGTGATCTGTCCAGCATTCAGCATTACACATGGCCTTGGTCACTCTGACATCTTGACAATGCCTTTTCTCCTGACAATGGCATAGTCGATAAGATGCCAATGCTTAGAGTGGGGGTACATCCAGGAAGCCTTGATGCGGGGAAGCAGATGTAAGACTGCGTTGGCGATGAGGAGATCGTGTGCTGCACACGTTCTCATTAAGAGTAGCCGTTACTCTTACACTTGCCCACTCCATGCCTCCCAATGACGCCCTGCTAGATTGCAGAGTGACACCCCACTCTTGCATTGAAATCGCCAAGCAAGTTCAGCTTGTTGGTACTGCTCACTGTTGATAGTACTGGTGTCCAATTCTTCGCAGAACTTATCTTTCACTTCACCCGGGTTGTTCATTGTGAGGCATAGGCTCTAACGATGGTGGCTTAACTTCTGTTCCGTAGCGGAAGTTGTAATATCATTAGCCGGCCGTTTACACCCTTGGGTAGACTATCAAGTTTCCAAACAAGGTGACTCCTGACGGTGAACTCCAGCATCACGACGCTCATCGCTGCCGCGATCGCTCCAGAAAATAAGCGTATCCACTCCAGTTTTATTCAACTGACCTAAGCTTGCAAGACGAGTTTCACTCACGGCTGCAATGTCAATGTTACACCTTGCAAGCTCTCTGGCAAATAAGGCTGCTCTTCTCTCTGGTCTGATTGATGAAGGGTTGTCCAAAAGCGTGTGCACGTTCCAAGTGCCAATGGTGAACGGTGTCACCTTGTGTTTTATTTTGTTTGTTCGGAAGCAAGATGGGATCACCGCCAGCCGTAGTAAACTGGTCAGGGTGTAGTGAAGCAGCCACTCTTTAGGGCATATTTTCTAGCCCCTCCCTCATTCTACGGAAGTGAGCAGTGCATTCCTGAAGAGTCAGTCGCCCAGGTAGACGCCGATTCTCAATACTGCTTCCGTCGCAGAAAACAACCATTAGACCTGACGTGTCTGTGTTCAGATCCATGACTACAGCTCCCAGTGTATCCACAGCTGTTGCTTCGTCGCTCGTCCATCGTCACAAGACTTCAAAGGTTGAACAGAATGATGATGATGAAGAAAATGATGGGGGTGTCGAGACTAGCAATTGATTTGGAGTAAAGTAAGGAAAAGCTGTGCAGAGTCAGCCTTACTCTCTCTCCCCAAATCCCACCTGCATCCAGTGGCAAGACAAGAGTCAAGAGGCTGGAGATGTGACTAGGCACAGTGGATGAATAGGACGTTTTCTGTATCTTGTCCTGCCCTTCGCGTTCCACTATGCTTGCAGAGACTGTCTCCTTCATTGTTGGACCTTCTATTGATATCGTCTACACAATCCACCGGAGACTGTCTTCCCACGCTGGGATAAATAACTCCCTATTTCACTGAGGGTTGAGTCCCACCGGTTACCCTCACCTGGTTTAGCCGACTTGTCAAAGCCGTTGCCTGGGGTGTGGCCGCTGTCGCATGCAATCAGCCACGGGGAGCCTCAGGCAAGTCCTGAGTGCAAGGTGGGGACAAAGAGTGGACAAACTGTCAGCTGGCTGTAGTGTTCTATGTTCTATTGAGAGTTATAGATAGGCCTGGTAGCTATGGAAATGATCAGCACAACCTATGGGCCGAAGGGCCTGGTTCTGTTCCAGTGTTCTATGCTCTATGTTCTATTAAACCACACCGAAAAGGACGCGACATGACCACCAGAGGTACCACCCCTCCTGGACATCCCATACACCCTATAATCCCTGATAAGATGAACTCGAATGATTGTAATTAGCATCTGCCACATCTCGCTGCGTGCCGCAACCCTTGTACTAAATGAAAAAAAAAATGCTTCAGATCAAGAACATCAAATTTTCTCGACATGCGATCAGAATCAACAAAATCTACTTCAAACTGCAACTTTGTGTTGGATACTTCCACCACTCCAGCATTGCCATTACATCCAGAGGTCAACATTAGTTCAATGGGGGTTGAAAGGGTGCATGTTAGGAGTAATAACAGGCATATTTAAAGACGGATTTTCACTCTTTTGAAGGGACGACTCAAGATTTTTCGCTTTCCAAACATCGGATAATATTTGCAACGAATGCATCTAACTGAAAGCACAAACACGGATTACGGTGTTTTACTCTATTATCCTGTGATATCTTGCCACGAAGGCTGATGGGACAGTCCAAAAACAAATGACAGGTGAAAGAGGCACATATATTACTCACATCATTGATGAAGGTATGAAGCATAATGTGCACAACCGAATAGAGAGCTGTTTGTTATGATTTGCAGCACGAAATCTACACGGAAGATCAACCTCGGCTTTTGTGAAGGTCCATGGCATCACAGATATGGGATTTCAAGCGGTCAGATATACTGCAACTGATAGCAAGGAAACGACCGAATGCACTGGATATTTCAATAACCACCGAATGACTATAGACTGGGTATATTATTGGAGGCATAATTTCCAGAATGAGTTGCATTTCGGATCCTCCTCCATTAACACGGAAACATCGAATTTTCACCATAATGTGCAAAATTACTGATGTATGCTGAACGAACGGCAGCATCAACTGGCAAATGACTATTCCATTAAGCGAATCGCATGAGCCATTTTTGTTTTCTCGAACTTGTTTTCATAAAAGTGCCTTGAGGTGGTTCGTACATAATAATGAATAAACGTTGCGTCCACCTCTGACCTCATTACAGTCAGAAATGGACACAGAAGCTTGAGGCATAATTTAAATAGAGATTAACTGTTCTTCACATTAATGGTAAGTTTTAACGATTTTATTTCCAATGACCCATAGCAGAACGAAAGCGAATGTTTGGCTATAAATGCGACTAGTTGGACTCTCACCATGCTCAAATGAAGTTGATTGTCGAGAACCGCTTCACAGTTCTGCCTTTGCTGAATACTTCACGCTATATCATCTCCAGTTGCTTCATCAAGGACCTTCCATTTCTTATAAATTCACTAATACGGATGATTTCCAAACTTTCGTTCATTAAGTGCTCTTCATCTTCGTGCTTAGCTTGTTCTGAGGATGTGAATACATTGACACTGTGCATTTCCAATTGTCCTTGAACTGTAGTTTTTTTTTTAATCGGAGTGCATTTAAAGTCAGGCACATTTCATTATGTCTGTATCTTTATTCTGGATCATGTAAAAGCAATATATTTTGATCCCCAAATAAACGGTATCAGATGGGTTTCCTATGGCGATTTTTTGTGGTTTCATGATCACCAGTAGACATTTAATGCCAGTATATTTTAACTTCAAAATCACCATCTGCTTTGGAGGGAATTGAATTCTCTTCGCTATGTCCATTATCCTGGATCTCTTGATTACCAATTCAGAAAAAAAAATCACCGCCATCTGCGATGAACCATGGACATTTCCGATTTTTCATGTAAGCGTTAATTCAGGATATACAAGTATCCATATCTGTGAGGTGCACGGCAGCAGAGAAAGGAAATAAAGTTCAATAACTTGCATTCCCACAGCTCCAAATACTCCCAAATGTATCGAGAGAATCATCGACTGTTTTGGCACTACTTCCAGAATCAACGCACAGAGCAGCAGTGTCTACCATCTGTAAGATTATTGTGAAAGATCTCCAGATTTATTTGAAAACACGCCAATTGTGCAAATTTACCAATCAGGACGCAGTTCCGGCGGAGGAATAAGAGTGTCCCCTCGATACCAAACGCCATGCTGACTTGGACTAGATCCAATTTTCTTCATTGTTTTTTGGATCTATATCATGATTTTTTTTTGTCAAGAGCATGGCAGGTGTTACCTGCAAAATACCCTGCAACATTTACGGAAGCACGTTTGCCATATCTGCTCACGGTGGATAACGAGTGCTTGTTCCATAGAAGCGACGCTTAAGTGCTGAGAACGAGTAGTAGTTGATTGAAATACATTTTTTTTCACCGTAGTAATGTTCGAATATTTCACCGCCTTGACAATGCATGGCGAACGGTGGGTGCGTCAAAGTCGGAGATTAATATGTATTTTTGGAGAGGGCATTATAAAGGAAATTGAGTAATCTTTGGAATGCAGAGCAAATTGCGGACATTCCTGGATGACACATTTCTACTAACTTCCGCAAACCAGCGCGTAGGTTACGCTTTTAAAAAAATCCTGTCTGTTTAATTGGAAGTTTTTCCTGGTGTTGATAGCCAATTCTCCAGTTGAAACAAAGATCTCGATTTCGGTGTAACATTTGTGGGGACATTTTGAATATACACGTGCGAACTTTATACTATGTGCTCCCACAACAATCAAAGGGGATATCACTTACTGATTCAGGGTAAATATTGCGTGAGTTGTATTGTTACTAAATACATGTAATACGGATACGAAGGGATCAATGATATCCATGTGCTCTGTAAAATAGAAAATCTATACCCAGGATCCTAGGTTATTGCTAGTGGCATCCAAGTGGCAATTTGTCTTGCGTATTTCGAAAGCACTTTTGCCTGAAATTCACTTTGACTTGTGGCTTCTAACGTCAGAGTACATTTAAGGATATATTTGATTCACTTTCTCTGCAGTTGTAAGCAGCTTTCTTTTCTAAAAAAATGTTTGTTGCCGATCATTGGATTTTATTTTATTGCTGCTTAAAATGGTTTGAATGGAGATTGTTGAAACATCTTACTTTGGGCCTCATACATTTCCTGGGAGTCATAGAGGTTTGCAACATGGAAACAGGCCCTTCGGCACAACTTGTAAATGGTGCTCTTTAAAAAATAAACCGAAGCTAATCTCAGATGCCCGTATTTGGCCCATAGCCCCTTTGACGCATCATATTCATGTAACTATCTAAGTGTTTTTAAAAAAATTGTATCCGCCTCTACTACTACCTCTGCCAGCGTGTTCCAACACTCACCACCCTGTGTGTGAAAAAGTTGCCCTTCTGGACCCTTTTGTATCTCTCCCCTCTCACCTTAAACCTATGCCCTCGAGTTTTAGATCCCAGTACCTTTGGGAAAAGATATTGACTATCTAGCTGATCTGTGTCCCTCATTATTTTATAGATCTCTATAAAATCACCTCCCAGCCTCCTACGCTCTAGTGGAAAAAAAATCCAGTCTATCCAGCCTCTCCTTATAACTCAAACCATCAAGTCCCGGTAGCAGCCTAGTAAATCTTTGCTCACTCTGTCTAGTTTAATAATATCCTTTCTATAATAGGGTGACCAGAATTGCACACAATCTTCAAAGAATGGCCTTACCTGCGTCTTGTACAACTTCAACACGGAATTCCAACTCCTGTATTCAGGATAAGATATAAGATAGGTTTGTGCTCTTATCACATGATCCAAGCACTCTTTCAAAGTCTGTTTTATAATTCACATTTCATTACAGAACGTCTGAAGGAAAGTAAGTGAATGCTTGTTATATTCACTCCACTTGTAAATCGAGAGGAAGAAGCAACAGCTGAAGACAAATGGAATGGAAATACACCTTGAAAATGTTGACTGCCCTATTAAATGTTAAATTAAAGTTTCATGCTACTGCAAGATTCTCAAAGTGCTAGCCTCTCTCCGAGTTTATAACTTCATGGCCGGGGAGTGTGAGTGTGCGTGTGTGTGTGTGGGGGGGGGGGGGGGGGGCAGGGCTGGTTGCGGGGTGGTTTGAGGCGTTGACTTCGGTAGGCACGCCAGCATTTGCTATTCATTCCAATGTTTTCGCATTGCTGAGGGCAGATTTCAGTTTTTTGTTTTCTAGATACGTATAGCGCTAACGATGAATTGTTAATTCCCCTCGAAGACATGAAATCATCATTTTTTGTTGATAAACATCCGATGTTTTAAGCATTGATGGTTCTTTCACAAGAAACTAATCCTGCAGTCAAGATCTCATTAAGCTTAATTAAGCCAGGTGCCGAAATTTCACTCAAACCGATATTCCCCCAGCGTTTGCCTGATTAATTAAGGGACTCGGTGATGTCATCATTTATTGATTTGAAGAGCCTCAGACTCAGTTAAGTGATTTCTACATCTATTTTTTTCTACAGTGAAAGTTTAGCTGTACAAACATATGAGACCGAATGCCAAGTCGTCCATTTTTATTCGATTTTGTAACATACCACAACATCGATAGAATCCTTGCATTGCAGATAGAGGTCATTCAGCCCTTCGAGTCTGCAGCGATCGCAGTCACACCCAGGCCCTATTCCCGTGATCTCACGTATTTACCCGGCTGGACCACTGTCACGAAGATCAACTTAGCATGACCAATCAACGTAACTCGCACATCTTTGAACTGTGGCAAGAATCCCAAGCACCCGGAGAAACCCACGGAGACAATGGAAAAATGTGTAAACTCCAAACAGACAGTAACCATCGACCGGAATTGAACCCGGATGTCTGGCTCTCTGAAACAGTATTATTAACCATTATGCCATAGTGCAGCCTGAATCCCTTTGCTGCAAAAACTTAAAATAAAGTTTGCACTAAGAATACCCACATTTGTCAATAATTATGAAGGGATTTCGACAGCCCAAACGCACGGAAAATTAATATCTTAACTATTTGTTCACTGTGCAATCCTGTTGTTAAAACGCAGAACGCAAATATTATTCTGCGTAATATCATGCACCCCGTATGGAATCGCATTGTACTATGTAACAGATATACCCACGACTGGCCTAAGACCGCAGGTTTTTGTCCTGAGGAATATTCTGTCAAAATAAAATGACCTTGGAAGAACACGGCATCTCAAAACATCAAGTGGTGGATTATGATCGCCTTTTCTGTAAAATAACAACACGAGTGTTGTCTGGTACTATCAGGATGCTGCCATGCATCCTCACATCCAACAAAGTTATTCCGTTTTGATATAAATTCCAATGCCAGTTAAAAGTTGCACTTCCAAATGCTGTTGCTGCTTACATCGAACAACTTGTCTGCTCAATAGCTTGAAGTCAGCTGAATACTGAACGCACAACTCGTACCCTTGCTAATAAAACTGAGAATACAGTCTCCAAAGTCTCATGTCATTATGAAAGTGGCTATCAACTGGTGAACAATCAGGACTGTGCTGAATACTACACTGACAAGAATGTTGGTATCATTAGTCTACTCGTGTGTATCCAGCCCACTTTGGTATCTTTGCGTGATCGATACATATACACAATCAGAGATTAAGCCCAAATAGATTTAACCAAAATTCTACAACATAATATTTGAAGATAATACTATTAGAATTCACGTTCAGAGTGGGTTTTTGTAGCTGTATGTTTATAGAAAGTGTGAATGTTCCTTCTTTTGGTTTGCAACATTATTGTATCTCTGCTCGTGTGTGCAACATGAAGATTATGGCGAAATGTTACTATTTCCATAGATATAATTCTGTTTCATTTACTCAGCTAATATTAGACCCACGTTCATTTTATACATGACCTTTATTTTGCAGAAAGACTGACATGAAGCATTTCATTACTTTTCGTTGTCTGCAACATCAATTTCATTGCCTTAATTGCATATGTGTTTTTTTCTATAAAAGTCGTATAATGTTTGCTAATTAGCATTCGTATTCATAATTGACTGTTGCGTTTCTGAAACTTCTCATTATTAAAGTTTTATTACCACTGATGCCAAAATTAATATGTATTTCGGATATAAAACACTACACTTTTTTGACATTAGAGGTGCATTACAAATCACAAAAAGAACATTCATTTTAAGTACTGCTATGTGCGTTAACGATTGTAGGCTAAATTCTGGCAGAAAATGGGACATGCCATTTTGCAAACACATCTGAGGCTCTTTGTACGCCAATTTCTATTTTACCATTTACATTCGACCCGGTTACTAACTTCCATTCTCTGCCAATCGAAAAGAATTGTTTGAAGCAGCAAAGTGCTATTTAATATCATAGAAATTGAATACTGTTTGTGGATGAAAAATCGTTTCAAGCTTCTCAAACAGTTCTTGTTCTTTTGGATTAGCTTATGACACCCAATCATTGTCTGCGTAACCTTAAACGGCAGAGTGAACAAATTCAGACAATTGTGAAAAAGAAAATGCTTATTCTCACAGGTGCAAAAGTAAAGAATGGGTTCGCCTCTCATAGGACTGTGAACTGTGTTGCGCTGAGATTCCCTGCTATTTCCCTTTTATTCCTTCTATCATGTGCCTATGAAGGAACATAGGGAAGTAATAAGTAATGCAGGAAGCCTTATCTATTCCTGGCAAATAAGATAGTGCTCATATTCTGAGGTCACTGAGATGGCTTGAGCAGGGGTACCTGTAATTACACTGCAATACTTTTTTTTAAGGCCCGGGGAAGCCTGTTCCAAATTCATCGTGGCAACTGACAGAATTTTTCTGGAATAAAAAGAAACGGGCTGAGTAGTAAGCACTCCGACACGTCAAAGTTATGTCACAGCCCGTGTTGGAAGTATGCCCTTTTACAAATGAAATCTGCCATTCGCACTTGGACCGGTTGCACGTGAGCACAGGCCCATAATATGTCTTTGTCTCGTCCTGCCTTGTGGCATTGCATTGAAAGCCATTCAAGTTAAGAGTACCAGAATAGCCAGAAAAACAAAACGATTCCAGATACCGCCACACTCCATGAAGAAACAGAAATATATATATATATATATACTGTGGAGGAGATTGAGGTACTTTACTTTTCTGCAATTAGATGAAACTGACTTTCACGATAGGATGACATACCAACTCGACTTTATTGTGTGTTAATCGATTCATCCAAAAATACTTTACTGTTAGCTAATTTACAGTAAACAAGGGGGGGGGAGTAACAAGGCAATCACCCCACGTGATTGTGTATAGCATTGGTTGAAGATTCTGTGCAGTGAAGAAGTCTTGTTCGAACCTGTGCATGAAGATGTTGGCATATTGAGGTGCAAATTTGGTACCCATGGCTGTTCCATATGTCTGGATGAAAAACTGGTTGTTGAAGGTGAAGACATTGTGGTCCAGGATAAAGTGGATGAGTTGTAAAATTGCATCTGGCAGTTGTCAGCACTGAGTACTGAGGCAGTCGCAGCAATACCATCGTTGTGGGGGATGTTGGTGTAGAGCGCCGAGACATCCATTGTGACGAGGACTGTCCCTGGTTCAACTGCTCCGTGTGTGCTGAGTTTCAGTGGGAAGTCTGTAGTGTCGCGACAAAAGCTGGGGGTTCTTTGTACAATGGGTTTCAGGATGCCCTCGACGTAGCCGGAGAGGTTTTCATACAGACTTCCATTGCCCGATACGATGGGACGGCCAGGTGTGTTTGCCTTGTGCATCTCTGGGAGGCAGTAGAGATCTCCAATGCGGGGAGTACGTGGAATGAGAGCACGGAGGGTGCTCAAAGGTCTTGATCAGATTGTTGAGTTGACGAGTGTGTTCTTTGATCGGATCTGTGTGTAATTGTCTGTAGTGTTCCTCAGTGTTTAGTTGTCGGTACACTTCTTTACAGTAACCCGTTCTGTTCAGCATGACGATGGACCCTCCTTTGTCTGCTGGTTTGATGACAATGTTGCGGTTTGTCTTGAGAGCGTGGATGGCGTTGCGTTGTGCTTGGGTGATGTTCGGGGCTGTCTTGTGAGTGCGGCTGATGAATCTGGTGTTAACGCACCTCTTGATTGTTTGTTTATACAAGTCCAGTCGAGGGCAGCGGCCTTCCGGAGGAGTCCAATTGGATTCCTTCCTCTTAGGCTGTTGCACTGCGGATCTCTCTGTCGGCTGTTCTGGTTCATCGACTGTCTCATTGCGTTCGCTGCTGGCCTCTTGGGGTTTGTGGAAAAACTCCCGCAGCCTCATTCGCCTGATGAATTCCTCTGTGTCTGCTGCGAGACTGATGGGGTCCATTTTGGTCGTGGGGCAGAAATTGAGCCCTCGGCTGAGAACTTCGATTTCATCTGGTTGAAGTGTGTAGACGACAAGTTTACAATAGACCTCCCTGCGGTAGTGTTGTTTTCTACTGTGGTGCCCGGGGAGGCTTGGTTGTTGCTGGCGGCGATGCCAAGTTTCTCAAGTTTTCTGTTCTTGTTGTGCATGTAGGTGGTGTAGTTTCTTTGTCTCTTCAGCTTGGCAGAGTGTCGCAGTTGGTCTGCATCCTGAGCACAAGTTGAGAAAATGTATTCCATTTTAGTTTCCAGGGTGCGGCGTTTGCTGTAAAGCTGGTGTATGAGGTGGTTGAGAAGTGTGAGAGAGGTGCGACGGCAAAGTCTCTCAGCGTAGTCTGTGTTATAGGTTGCCCTGAGTGGGTTCGTGATCTGTAGTCCTTTTGGTATCTTGTCTGCTTTCTTGCATCTCTGTAAAAACTTGATGTCTGTGTCGATATGCGCAATCATCTTGGAGATCCTCTCCACTTGGATCCGGCAGTTTGCGGTGTCGATAATAGTCATGATGTGGGTACGTCTATGCCATTAAGGACGGTTACCTCAGCACCTCACTGTACCGCAAGCCCACAGACAATCTCACAATGCTCCACTTCTCCAGTTTCCACCCTAAACATGTTAAAGAAGCCATTCCCTATGGACAAGCCCTCCGTATACACAGGATTTACTCAGATGAGGAGGATCGTGACAGACACCTCCAGATCCTGAAAGTTGCCCTCATAGAACAGGATATGATGCTCGACTCAGAGATCGGCAGTTCCGATGCGCCACAGCGAAAAACCGCGCCGATCTCCTCAGCAGGCAAACACGGGACACAGTGGACAGAGTACCCTTCGTCGTCCAGTACTTCCCCGGAGCGGAGAAGCTACGACATCTTCTCCGGAGTCTTCAACATATCATTGATGAAGACGAACATCTCGCCAGCGCTATCCCCACACCCCCACTTCTTGCTTTCAGACAACCAGACAACCTCAAACACACCACTGTTCGCAGCAAACTACCCAGCCTTCAGGAGAACAGTGACCACAATACCACAGAATCCTGCCACAGCAACCTTTGTAAGACATGCCGGGTTATCGACATGGATACCATCATCACACGTGAGAATACCATCCACCAGGTACATGGTAAATACTCTTGCAACTCGGCCAACATTGTCTACCTGATACGTTGCAAGAAAGGATGCCCCGAAGCATGGTACATTGGGGAGACATGCAGACGCTACGACAACGGACGAATGAACATCGCTCGACAATCACCAGGCAAGACTGTTCCCTTCCTGTTGCCGAACACTTCAGTGGTCACGGGCATTCAGCCTCTGACCTTCGGGTAAGCATTCTCCAAGGCGGCCTTCACGACACACGACAGCGCAAAGTCGCTGAACAGAGACTGATAGCCAAGTCCCGTACACATGAGGACAGTCTCAACAGGGATCGTGGGTTCATGTCGCACTATCTGTAACCCCCGTGACTTGCCTGGCTTTGCAAAACCTCACTTACTGTACTGTCGGGAGACAAGACACATCTCTTTAACCTGTGATCAGTGCTCCTTCCACTCACATTGTCAGCCACTTCAGGTCTTGAACAGCAGGTTAGGTGTAAGGATTCGCATTCTAATCAGTAATCTCTATACTGTCTGTGCTTTATATGCTCTGTCTGAGGCCAGAACTCTCCATTCACCTGACGAAGGGACTAACCCCGAAAGCTTGTGAGTCTATTATCAAATAAATCGGTTGGACTTAAACCTGGTGTTGTCAGACTTTTTACTGTGTTTACGCCAGTCCAACGCCCGCATACCCACATCACAGTTATGGTCCTGCCATTGCCAGATATCGACATAACGTTGCACGATGCTCTGCCTTCCCATTCTGCTTTTTGTGTGAGGCTGTTGATGGTGTTATTTGTACAGTTTTGAAATTGCCACCGTAAGTGTCTGCTCTGAACTTTCACGGAACGATAGCAGCAAAAAACTCGTCTCAGAACGGAAATGGGGAATTCAGAAATGTGCAGAAGAGAATGGAAAGCACAACACAATCGCGTTCTAATTAATCAGGTTATTTTATGTTATTATTATTTTATATTGCAGGATCCAACGATTGCGAGGAAAACCTACAAGATTTAGGTGCAAAATACTTTTTAAGCCTGTACAGAATATTTTACTCTGAGGTTATTACACACAAAAGAATGTTAACATACAAAGAACATTTGAAATCTTCGGTTCAAATTTCAATTTCTCTTGATATAAGTTGGAATGTATCCGAACATAATTTCGCTCATTTGAATATTAACCATTGTGCTTCAACTGTACTGGCAGTGGAGGCAAGGAATTTGAGGATGGACACGTCTATTAGGTCTAACCTTTCAACTGCTGAAATGATGGGGCCGTTTAATGCTGCACTTAGTTCAAAACGTGCCATTAAAAAAAATAAACAAAAATTGTTATCTCCAGGCGGCAATTCAGCAATATTCAAACTATTAACTCTTTGCAGTATCATCCTGACACTGGGCGCTAAGCATCGTCATGGCTTAAATATCGGCCAGAATGTAGAATTGACCTATTTTAAACAAACACAGGAAATTAAATGAGAATGTGATACAGAGATGCAAGAACATAACTTAGATACACTTAACGAAAATTTAGTTCTCTCCTTACCGCTTTTGGCAGCCCTCTACAACAACAAATCATCCAGTTATAATTATCGAATCCTTCAGATCAATAAATCAGAAGCTTATTTTTTTCTAGTCAGTTGAATATCCAATGAGCTTGTGAAGGTATCAACTTCATATGGCTTTGTTGCATTCGCAGAGGTTGCAGTACAGAATCTCATAATCACAGCTTTTTGTCCCAGCCAGTCTAAATCGCCAAAAAAAACACCTGACCTATCTACCAAATCCGATGTACCAGCCATTGCCACAGAGGATTGAATGTTCTGACCTGTCAAGTGTTAATTCAAAGATCTTTCAAAGGATTAGAGACAACACGGCTCCTTGGCAGCTCATTCCAAATCATCACCACGCCTTGCTTAGCAATGATTTTCCTCATATTATGGCGAGATCCTGTCTCATATTTTGTTATTGCGTCACTTCATGAAAGGCCCTTTAAATAAAGGAACAGCTGCTCCCTATTCAGACTGTCGACGACTTTTATAATCTCACACACCTCGGTAAGATCCACCTTTTTTTTTTCCTAGTCCAACGAAAACAATCCAAGATTTTTCAACCTCGCTTCATAACTTGAATGCCCCATTATAAGCAGCATCTTTTCGAATCTCCTCTGCCCTTCTTCTTTTGCGATCACATTCTTCCTGAATGGGGCGATGGGACCTGCACACCATACTCCAAATATAGCTTCAATGTATTTCATTACAACTCCAAAACGGTCTCCTTCTTTCTGTGGTGTACGCCTCGACTAAAGAAGCGAATTGTCACATGTACCTTTTTCACCAAACTAACATTGCCTCCGCCTTCAAAGATTTATGGACAAACACACCAAGGTCATTTGTTGTTGAGAATTTCCGAACATCATGGCACGCATTCAATACTTCCACGCCAAATTACTCCATCCAAGGTGTAAAAGGGCACATTTTTCAGGGTTAAATGCTGCTTGCCTCTTATCAGTCCGTTTTACAAACCCGCCAATATATACAAAGAACAAAATCAGCCCGAGAAAGAGGCCCTTCGGCCCAACGAGTCCCGGCCGCCATCTCGACACCACCAGTCCCCCTCTCCACCCACGACCCCTGTCTAATGTTTTATGGCCATCCACATTGAGGGAATCTGATTTGGGGACAATTTATTCCTGCCAATCAGCCTAACAGCACACCTTTGGGGTCTGGGAGGAAACCAGAGCACCCGGAGAAAACCCACGCAAGCACGGGGAGAATGCGCAAACTCCCACACACACCGGCCCAAATCCATGTGTCTGCACAGCAATCAGCGATAGTCACTGAGCTGTCGTCTTGCCCAGTATCTTATCCAGTTTAGGCACACACTAGCGACAGGAAGCACTCGGCCAATCTCGAACAACCAAGAGCAGCCCCATTACGACCCATCGCGTGTATACCCCTCGTTGGACACGAGGCGGACTGACTTAAAACCTGTGAATGAAAAGAGAAAAAACATTATTATCGTACCATATCCATTTACATTACCAGGGACGCCCCAATGGTTATCCCCTTAAAATAAGAAGCATATCGTCATGGTTAACCACCTGGCTGTTCGTCATTCATAAACTTACAAATTCACGCTCCACCATCTGAATAGTCATATAAATTCTTTATATGCATGATCTATAACCAAGAGGGTTGCACAGACGACTCTCATATACCACTCATGCAGCCTTACTTCATGACTCTGTCTTCCACAACGAAGCAAACTTCTAATGCAGACCCTCCACGTCCCTCAGGGCATCCACTCATTTGCCTTATTTATAACTGTTTCATGTGGGAGCTTGTCAACGATAATGCTTAAATTCATACCTAATACGTCCACTGCACTACACTCGACTATACAACTGGTCAAATGCTCAAAAAAATCAATGTTTTTGCAGTTTCAATCTGTCTCTTAATCAAAACCAAATTGACTAGCCCTGGCATCTCCATGTGAAGATAAATTGTCTCCTTCAAAATTGTCTCCAATAGTTTTCGTATAAATTGTGTATCTTTTTTTTCTGTAGCTCTCTGCTCTTTCTGCGCAGTCGCAGCCCATCTTAATAGCAAAGAAAGATTAGCTTTTCTCAAGTTCCTCTGGCACCTCTCCCATGGAAGGGAAGGAGGTTTCCATTTTGTTCAAAGATCCTGCAATCTCGCCCCTTGTCTCCTATGACAGACTAGGACACAATGCTTCGGGCTTGTATTGTCTATCTTCATTTCAATTAGGTTGGCTGTGAAGGAATGTGAAGTATTGATTCAACATTCGATTAACGCACTGCAAATACACCATTAGATTGCCCCATTTGTCCCAAATGGGTCCTAAATATCCCAGATAATTTTCTGTCCATTGATAAACTTAAATAATATCTTATGTCCCCATCTTTACTAAACAAAGTTTTCCCGTGTTCTGCCTTTGTTCTGCTTTTTTGTGTGTGTGTTTTTATAGATCTACCTTGAACCTTTGGTACTGCTCTAATGCTTTCTTTGATCTGCTCGCCCAGCACAAACTAAAAGCCTATTTTACTCCGGAATGTTCCTAGTCATACGTGGTTTCTGGGCTTCAAACTCGCTATACATGTGAGAGGAACCTTTTCGACCTGCAGCCTCCCAATTTCATTATCAACAAACACACTGTTCTTTCTCAGATGTTTCCACGACAGTTTTTCGTAGTCTACCTTGGCCGAATCATGCAACAACATCATTTCTCCTCGTCTCCAAAACCTTTAAACTTGCAACTTGGCCATTGTAATATCGATAAATAGCTTCAATTATATATTGTTCTGGTCGCTATCACTACATGCTCACCCACCGTTACCGTAACCACCTGTCGAGCTTCATTCCCCAGAATCAAGTCTAAAACTGCACCTTTCTTTGTTTTCATTCCTCCACATTTGAACAAAAACAAATACTGTTGTTCACATTTTAAGAAATCCAACATATTGAAGTTCATAACAGTATGCATATGATAATTAATTTTGGAAAAGTTGATATGATGTGCCAAGAAGTCCCCTACTTTTATTTTGTTTACACACATCACCGATTAATGCACATATTTTCTCCCCAAATTCCGCTGATTGTTTGGGGACTGCCATTTTTATGCCTGATCATTACCAACAACACTTCAGTCGGTGCAACGTCCAAGTTATTGTCTCTCCTCAGCGCAGTTGACAGACGCCGTAATGAATAATTCAACACTTTATCTTTTTTTTCCACATTTCGCTTTTTGATTATAAAGCCTGGAATGTTGAGCTACCAGTCAGGCTTACCGTTCAGTTCTGTTTCTGTAACGGCTCATATATCAGAATTTCACGTGATGAGTAGACCGTTTACTCAGTCATTCTGCGTGCAATATCCGTTATACAGTAGATGTTCAGCATTATTTTATTCCTTTGCAACATAATGTAGCTACAGTCTCCCTTTCTTGATTGTTTTCCTTCATCGTGAAGCGCCCATGTTCTGCGAAGACTCTGTTCTCTTCTTCTACTCAGTCAGGTTAAGTTCCTCTCAACAGCACTAGTCAGTCTGTTTGAAAGAATGTTCATCCCGCTGTGATCCAAATAAAACATTTCAAGCTTCTGCATCATCTCGGAGACTGCCCCCAAGATCAGTAATATAAATCGCTCCACCTTGCACCAAATCTTAAGCTATAGATTCATCTACACTATGTTCGAATTCATTTGCTCGCTAACACGCAGCACTGGGAAGTACCCAGTGATTATAAAGCGTGAATTCCGGCTCTTTACTCTGTTGTCTAACTCGCAAATTACTGGTCCAAAACCTCCTTCTGCGTATCTCATTGGTACCAACATGGACCACGACCTCTGTTAGTTTTATTTATTAACGTCACAAGTATGCTTACATTATCACTGCAAAACTGTCAGGGGGCCCTCTAGGCATTCAGTTGCATGCTGGCCCCTGTCTGCAGGGATGCTACACAGGATCCTGGAGTCACATTGACGGTCACAGTACTGTCTGTACACAAAACTGAATCTCCGATTCCAAGCCGGGCCAGAGTGGACACGTAAGCTACATACTTGTTTGTCAAGGCCAACCAGATGGTGACGTATTCACCTCATTCCTCAAGTCAATTTGCTGCGATGGGACCACTTCTCTAAACGGACTGTCCACGACTATCTGAGACTCGCAGATACTTCACGGATTTTCCAGCCGCCCGTCAACCTCTGAAACGAGAGCTTGCAGGAGCTCTATCTGGGCATAATCCACGCACAGATGCTGTCCCCAAGCATTGGAACATTGCCCAACACCAGATCAAATTGGATATTTGATATCAACTCTCATTTAAATTTAAATCTTTATCCTTAGAATGTTTTTTTTAATGTATGACTTCTTTATTGCTGGATCCTTGGTATTGCAGCATTATGATGATTTTGCTTATTTCAACAGAAGAAAAAACGAATTGTCATCTCAGCCGTTTTATCTTTCCAACAATCAGATGATTTCCACCCCCCCCCCCCCCCCCCTCCCCCTCCCCGTAATGCCCATTTGATCTCTGAAATCAGCTTCATTGGGAAAGACAGAGACACAATGCAAATGTTACCAGACTGGAAACATTGAAGCTTAGACCAATGATCAGAGTACACGGCTTCAACCACTCCATGTCTGCAGGCAATTCAACCCATTTCACGAAACTTGGTGCGAATGAATGAAATCAGTCTCAATAATCATGACTGTGCAGATATCGCTGAATGTCATAAAAACACACCGAGTGTGCGAACACCTTAAGGGAAGTGTTAGCGTGAGTGGGCGAAACGACCACTACTGACTCAGGGTGTAGTTCAATAACGGCACAGCTTTATTTTCCTTTACGTCGACGGAGGTGCAGTCAGAACATACAATCGGAGTGTCCCAAAAGCGCTCTAAAGGTCCGCCGCAATGAGTTATAGTTATACCTGAACTTCGGTGTAGTATGAGATTCAAATGCTAACACTTTATTTACAGTATTCGACTTTAGCCATCCTGTCTCGATGGTTTCGAGTGTAAGAACAATTGTTTTAAGTGTGTGTTAATCGTTTTTGCCTGATTGGTTATTAATGGTCTAGAATCTCTGGGGTTTGAACAATGGGTGTGTGATTGATCTCAAAGAGTTTGAGGGGCCAGGGGCGTTTCCTTCGTTACGCTAATTTTTAGATGTCTCCATAGGTTGTTTGACTGGTTTAACAGTGGTGGGGTGGGGATGTGTTTATCTTTTATTTAGTTTCTGTAGGTGCCATCCTGTCCAGCTTCCCTTGTGTGCTAACCCTTATTTGCATTCTAAAAGCATGCTCTTGCCTACTAAACTGTGTCTGTTACTTTGTGATTTTTACTGGAGAGGCTCTGAGTGTAATTTTACCCTGCTTCCATATTGTGTGCCCAATTTCATAAAATTTGTTGTCCAATAACAGAAGTAAGTAATACCCCCTTAATTTGTTTGGCCTCCATATGATTCCAGACACAGAGCAATGTGGTTAACTATTGACATCATACGCAAATAGCCAATCAAACAAATGTAATGACAATTATGCTGAACAACACGTCAGAATGAGGGCCACCTGCCCATGGATGACTCGAGTAAACAAAACATCCAAGTACAACAAATGCAACGATTCAATTCTAGCCTGGTCACTTAAACTCCTTATACTTTCAACCGTTCACCTTGCATTGTCAGTAATACCTAAGGCTTCAAGACATAGATTAATACTTCCATCTTGATTAATTTTAATGTTTTGTTAGCAGAAGATTAGTTCGAACATTAAATACTTCTATTGCCCAACCTGCATTGTTTTATATTTTGGGATTTATTAGAAAAGAAGATGAAAGACAAAGAAACAGGTTGATGTTTTAATTCGATGTCTGCGTAATGGAACACAAGTAATTATTCAATTAATCTGACTTTTTTTTGTTTCTAAAATTTTAGTTTCACTAAAGTTCACTAAAGATTTGATAAACATCCCAGTTAATTTTGGGATCCAAGGGCAGCACGTACGTGTTCCCAAGGTTCAAAGTAAGCAAATGTTTTTGCTGCCATGAAGACAAAACAAAAAAAAAAGTTACAAATGCATGATAATCAGCGGAGAACCAACACTAAGTGTCCTACGGCTGTTGTCAAGATTATATTAGAGTTTCCATTAAAGTTGGATCAACACGTGAGAACCAGAAGTTAGATTAGATTTGAAATTGTTGTCAGCTAAACCGATATTCAGTGAAAATTATTGCTTTGCATGCTGTCCATACAAACTATGGTACATATAAATGTTTCAGAATAATTAGGATCAACACATCTTATTGAATTGATGGACTGCCTGTTTCTTGAAAACAGAAGGCTCAGGCTTGTAATCGGTTTAAAATGATGCCTTCTCACATACGAGGCAGAAATCAATACGTGAGGTTGAAGTTAGTAAAACGTCTAGAAGAAATGAATTTAACATAGCCAAGTCATCTTTTGGAAAATTTGAAACTGAGCATTATTGAAGGGGAAATTCATCTTGTTGAAGCGTTGTTTCTGCTATTCATTTGTTCAGTGCTCATGAATAACGAACAATAAATGCGTCCCTCTGCTGTGCAACACTTCAACCCACAGAACCATCCATTGTCCAATCAAAGTCAGGCTGGCTGCTTGTATTGAAATAAATCTTACCAGTTAACTATCATTTGTCCATTAATTGGCACATTCCTGTGGTAAAAACATACTGTTCGCTCTCTGCTTGATAAGCTATAAGGACCTGTGGAGTAATATTGCAAACCGTCCGAATGGGAGGAAACGGTGGGTGGTGGGGAGGGGGGTGAGGTGGTGTAGTTCATGGCATGTATCTTTTGACAGCAATGGCATAGTCACATTATTCGTTTAGAAATGAACTGAGGAGACAGCTTTTCTCACTGAAACACGGAAACGTAGAAAATAGAGGCTGGAAAAATTATTGTGACCTGTTCTTCGAGACTGCTCCTCCATTCTTTGCTGATCATCAAACTCCATATCCTGAAGCTACCCGCCCAAAATGTCCCCAATCACTTTAGCCCAAAGACCGATACCTATTTTTTTTGAGATATTGCACAGACAGTTGGTCTCAACTGTGTTTTGGATGAGTTAATTCCATAGATTCGTCCTTCGCCAAATGCAGGAATTTCGACTCACCTTTGTCCTGAAAGGTTCATCCCATATGTTCGAAGGAAGAGCCCTAGTTCTCGACTCCCTCACCATCAGGAATGTTCTTTCTAACTCCATCTTGTCTAACTTGTTAAAAATTTATAAGATTCTAGGGAATAAGAATGAGAATTCTATGGGATTAGGATTATCCCCTAATTGATTGAGTCTCCTCTCATGCGACTGATGTCCATCACAGGAATCGGTTGAGTGATGCAGGAGGTCATCGGAGCCTTGTTGTGTATGCACGTACTCAATTTCTACCAGTTCAAATAATAATCTGACTTCATATTATTGCCACTGAATTGGACAAGATCACATTCATCAAATGTATACTGTACTTGTCATGCATATGTCCATTCCGTCTTCCTGTCCAAATCTCAATGGGGTATTTATGCATCCTCTTCACAGATCACCGACTTAATCAAAATAATGTCGTCTGAAAATTCGGAGATACTACATTTAGTTCCCTCTTCCAAATCATTAATATATAATGTGAACAGTTGGTGATCTCTGTGGTGCAATACATGGGTTTTTGATAAGAGAAGGGATTAAGGGTTATGGGGAGAGGGCGGGAAGGTGGAGCTGAGCCACGACAGATCAGCCATGATCTTATTGAATGGCGGGGCAGGCTCGAAGGGCCAGATGGCCTACTCCTGCTCCTATTTCTTATGTTCTTATGTTCTTATGTTCTTATGAACCTTACAATTGAAAAATAAAATGCATTTGTGCAAGCTGTTTGCATCTTGCCTGTAACTCAGATTCCTATCCATTTGAAGGCGCAACCAGTAATCCTATGCACATTAACATCACATAGTGTTCTGCAATGTCAGACATTGTTGAAAGCCTTCCAAATGTCTAATTAAACCACATTCACCGATTGTCCTTTGCCAACACTACTGCTTTAATTCTCAAAAAAATCCAACTGATTCTTCAAGCATTTCCATTTCGTAGATTCAGGCTAACCTTGACTATCCCGCTGCTTTCCACTTGCTGAGCTGCGAAATACTTAACAATAAATTGCAGCCGTTTCCCGAGTTCTATCGTCATGCCACTGATCTATGCATAGAACATAGAATATTGGAACATAGAACATAGAATGCTGCAGTGCAGAAAGACGCCCTTTGGCCCATCGAGTCTGCACCGAACACAATCCCACCCAGGCCCTAACCACATGCCCCTACATATTCTACCCACTAATCCCTCCAACCTACGCATCCCTGCTCGCGAAGGGGCAATTTCTTAGTATGACCAATCAACCCAACCCGCACATTTTCGGACTGTGGGAGGAAACCGGAGCACTCGGAGGAAACCCAAGCAGACACGAGGATAATGTGCAAACTCCACACAGTTTTAACAGAAATCCATTCCATAGAACATATAACATAGCATCCTACAGTGCAGAAAGAGGCCCATCGGCCCATCGAGCCTGCACCGAACTCCGAACTATAATCCCCTATCTTTTTTTCTACTTCTACCTTGAATTACGGATTGTATTAGCTACATTCCAATCTGCACAACCAGTCGAGAATACAAATATTGCTTGATAATTACCACCAAACAGTCTTCTATTTCGAGGGTTTCTTCCTTATATACTCTGACATGAAGATTCACAGGCGCCGGAAATGCATCCAGTTTCAATGCTATCAATAACTGCAGAATATTTTTTCCACTAATGCTCATTTCCTTCGGCACATCACGAAAACTTTTTTTTATTTCTCTCTCAGAACGTCACGCACATTGTTAATGCCTTATTTTGTCAAGATAGAAGTAAAGATTCAAATTTCCTCACTTATTTATTGTTCCGCAAACACAGCTATCTCTTTTCTGACTTTAAGGGGCCGACATTCGTTTTTTTTTTGTGCGTCTTTGTTCCCCGTGCATACCAATATGAATGTTTAAGTTAATTCTTATGCTCCACTCTAGCTTACATTTATGCACTCGTTGACCATTCTCAACCGATCAATTGGCCCTCCTTTGCTGAACATTAAACTATTGCCAGTCCTTCACTCAATTGTTTCAACCGTCTTACCAATTTGTTGTTCTTTATTCTTTGAATTATTGCTATCACTACTTTCCATTATCTGCCATGGATTGGCCACTGTTTCCCGACAACTATTGTGACAAACAAAAATAATCTACATCCTTGGACCCGAGTCTTGTATCTTTAATGCATGCCCTTGCCGGTGCACTGCCCTTCCTTTCAGTCATGTGTGTCATTCCAACATATCCAATTCGTGCCTCATACCATCTTAGTTGAATTCATTGTGATTCAGAAATCCGGTATGAAGACCAAGAATCACTCCTCGACAATGAATTCTATCATCTTATGTTTACTCTGACTCAAGTTTTCTCTTACATCAAAATTTCCAACTGATAAATTTTCATTGCACAATACACATAAAGGTGCAAAATGTGCAAATCGATCAAACAGATTTAATTGAAAGGAAAAACTAAGCTGCATTTGGCAATAAAGTGCACAAACCTAAGGAGAAATTGAAATCAGTTGCATTCATGTAACGTCATGAACTATGAGGAGAGCAAGAGACCCATATATACTACAAATATCAATGATGAGAGTAGGCTTGAGAGGCCGACTCGGTTGCTCATACTCCTATCACGCCTGTTTATATGTCATTCTGCATGGGCCAAATGGTCTCATCTATTACCATTTTGCAAAAGAAGTGGAGAATCATAGCTGGACTTCTATTTATTTTTTGCGAATGGAAATATACTGTGAACAGCCAGGATTTGTATAATGACCAATCCCGGTCAACTAACAAATGGTTGTTTTTTTTTAATGAACGCGTTGTATTCGGAGACAAAACATATTCTGTTTCTATAATAATGCTAACGGTTATTATCTTTATACTTTTTTTACAGAACTGATTAAAATTCAAAATAATTTAAAAGACTTAGGTGGGAATGTGATAACTATTCTCAACTTTTTACTTGTTTGCTCTTGAGAATAAAGGCGAACGTAAAAGTTCCCGTATTATGTAAAAAAATGTTCCGGTATATTTTCCGTGTCTGCTACTCAGGAGGCGATAGCGTCAGCATTGTTCTACGTCTCATAGTTACATGTCATCTTTCTGTATTTCAATGTAAATGTGGGTACCAAAATCAATACTTACCAAACTAGCGATGCCCAGATGGCGAAGAAAATATTTTATAAATGTTTTAAGCCAAATTACATACTTGGGCGTGTCATTCAGCAAGCAAGGATCACACTAATACGTAATTGTTGAAAAAGAAACACCACGTTGCAACTTCAATTTCAAATAAATTAATTAATGTGCAAACCTGAAATGTTGTCATTGCTTGTATTTTTGTTTTATTGTTGTTGGCACAAGTTACAATTTATGATCTGTTTAACTTGAAACTTCAATCTTGAAACTTATGTTACATTGTTTACCGAGGTTTGAACGTGCATAAATGATCTATAGGCTATGGGAAATGTTTTAGACTGATGGGATTCGCACAGGTTGGTGAAGTACAGATAGAAACTGATCTACATGGGGCTTAGATTCTAATCCCACAGTAACAGGAAATTATACCCAAATTCAAAAATCGTCTGGGATACAATGTTAGCCCAAGTAATCGTGGCTGTCAAAATATTTACGATTGCCATTAAGTCCTACCTTACTTACTATTTCCCTAATGAGAACGAAAATCTAGACCCTACTTAGTTGGTCTGATCGACGCTTGTGTGCGGATCGACAGCAACTTGATTTGTTCTTTGCTGCCTTTCAACTGCGGGAGAAAACTGACCAGTTCACAGGCAAGAGGCATGCGCAAGAAATTATGACCTTTCCAGAGAGGGTCACTTCGCCTGAAATAATAAAGCTATTTATAGAAATGGGACAGTTGTACTTCGGCGCAGCATTTTGATTTCTTAAGAATTACTAATAAATCCCATGCAAAAGCTTTTCAACCCATTGATAATGCAATGCCATTTTTTTTCCACAAAGAGCCAATTCAAATCTCACAGCGTCACATACCACTAATTTGGGTAAAATGACGATCCAAGCTCTTTCAATTAGTGAACATGACCGGTTTGTTGGTGGGGCAAAATCAGAAAATTTTAAATCACTCTTCTCATACCCCATTATGAAACCAGAGAGACCATTGGCAGCATGATTTGTAAGTGATGCTCAGAGTAAAAACGATACAAAGGGAGCGTCAAGAATTGGGCAGCACAGAGCAAAACATTTATTCGATCGTATGAAAGTGAATTTAAATGGTAGTGTCTTATTATCCTACGTCCTGACAATTTTAAAAGCAATGGCCACAGAAAACATTCCCTTTCACTTTTTTAATTACTTAATTTCCTATTTAACAGAAGAACAAATGGAAGTAAAAGTAAAAGGTGATTGAATTAGCATTTTCCTTCCTCTAACAGCAAAATGATTAATTTTGTCGTTCTGTTGTTCTTTTTTTGCAACCTGATTTTGTCACTATTCGCCGGAAATCCTCCCATCCAAACCTCAATGCCATAGACTTAGTGTGTGGTTACTTGAACTTGTGGGAATAAAGACAATGCTCTCAATAAGACATTCAAAATGGTAACGATCGACAGCGGCCCGTGTTACTAGGCTGGTAGCGCAACGGTTTAAATAAATTATCAATGGCATAGATATAAATTTGGTGCCAGCATCAATTGTATTTTAATTGCACCTTCGAAAATGCTCGCTTGTCGTTGGAGAGAGAGGAAAAAACAATTTGTTCCAGTAGGTAAGTCAATGATTCATCCATCACTCTGGCAGTTTTGTTAGGTTAAATCCAAAGAAACGCGCTGACCAATTAACCTTCTTTTCAAATCAAATGTTTATGCATCTCTATGTATTTGACAAAGTTAATATGCATTATGATAAATGTACACACTCCGTCAATGCGCAACAGACACACTCGTGTTTTACCAAACAAAGATCAAATCGTTTAAAGATACTCCTTATGCAATGTAGCCAAAGAGCCATGGTGGACGTAATGTAGCAAGCAATGATGTGGTGGACAAACAAAACCGTTTTTATTCTGTATCTCTTTTTACATTTTTACATATACGTTTAAATTTTGACGAAGGACTGGACTCGAAACGTCAGTTCTTTTCACTCCATACAAACGCTATCAGTTCTGCTGAGAATTTCCAGCATTTTCTCTCTTGGTTTTACATTTCTAAAGCTACCCAGTTGAGCTGAGAACGAATAAATGTCGTGCAATTGTATCCTCAGTCGCTGTGAACTATTGTTTCATCATAGCTCTATTTCTCTGAACAATGACGGAACAAGGGTAAGTTTGATCCATTTACTCGAGGTGGAATGCACTGGTGGCGATTCACAGCAAGTTAAGGAGATTGAGGGGTTTGACTTTGGAAAATAAGTTGCACAATATCGACATACACTTCCTAGAGTTTAGAAAAATGAGAGGGGATCTATTGGAGGTGTAGACGATAATAAGTGAGAGTGACTGTCTGCATCTGGGGTGGATGTTTCATTTGCTGAGCAGTCCATAAAAATAGCTTGGAAATTTAGGATAACTGATGGCGGATATAAAACAGTGATGAGCAGAGATTAAATTTCTACAAGAGTTTTAACTCTACGGACATCACCACCGCAGAGGTGAATACCCGGCGGATCGTTTTTTTTTCTAAGGCTTTGAAGGACTATCGTTAACGAGCAGGTCAGTGGAGTTCATGTGGCTCTAAAATCACCGATGATCACCTTAAATGACAAGGCAGCTTCAGTGGGGTAAAGCATCTATTTCACCTCCGAGATCGTATGGTTTGTATGATCGTCAGTCTGTTAACATTAGGCGTTGGACACATTTTGATTTTGGAAATTTGTTAAAATATTTCCCTAGATACTGCTGGTACAGCCTGGTATGATGATTTACAAAGGCAACATATTTCCGGGACAGTGTTTCTTTTCAGGATTGTAAAAAATAATGTTGAGCCAACATCATTATTAAGGTAATATCTAAGAGTTGCGCTTCAAAATTCGGCCGATATTTACAGGACCATTCCGAACCGAAATGTCATTTGGCACTGTTGCTTCAGTCATTGGCCTGCATGCCATGAAAATTGATACACTGTGTCAAGCATTGATCATTGCTGGAGTTTTAGCAATCCTGACAGGATATTGTTCTTAATTAGACGGTCCGTCTGTCACAGTAAATATATATAAAACATGTTTACGTATATCTGAAATTGGGGCAAGTCCATGTTATCCCTTCAAGTTAACAACCCGATGCAAATATCCCAGGCACTCCATTCCACTCGCACTAATTAACAGTCTGTTCACTGATTTGCATGCTGGTTTCTGTCAGAACAAACAACGTAACACTTTTGTTCCAAAGGTAGACAAAAAATATTGAATAGATAAGTCGTAGTGATGTGTGGCCAGTGTTAGAGCTATGAACGTCAAAGTAATTGAAAAACATGGTAAGCTCAGCTGGGCATTCTTCAGTGTTTGGACTTACAAGCATCACAATAGAATTCCCGTCTTTGTGGGAAGGCCGAAGTGCATCGCTAAAGGAAATTCTCAAAATCGTTTTCCAGCGTGAGGCATATTCACATGTTTTATCAACTACAATGTTTTATCAAAACCATCACGTTAGCATATGCTTGAAAAGCGGAGATGTTTGATTAAGGCTACAAAACGCAAACGATGCTGAACATTCTGGTATCCATATACAAAGCAAATGGGCAGCATGGCGAATTCGCGCAGTTTTGGCAATTGTCATCTGAACACTACGCCTGCCATTGTAAACACCAGGCAATTCCGATCCTGAACAAGAGAGAATGTAATGTAGGAGTGCGGTTTCATTCGTATTCGTATCCATCACATAAAACCTATTATTGTCCATGTTGGCCAGCATATTAACGGATTCAACCATCTAAATATTAATTCCATAAGAAAGTTTTCCGACCTTTTCGGTAGTAAATTGTCGATAACCTACAATGAGTGCTACTGTGGTGTGATTGATTGATCCGCAACATGATTGCAGGTTCAACAGCAGTCAAAAAGTTTGAGTGCACCAGAATAATCATATCTATTGATCTGCGCCACATTCAGCGCTATCAAAATGCTAGCCTGTTCTGTAGGTGTGCAGACGGAATGCATTTCGCAGAAATAACGCATTCCACATGTTTGCCAATGTCGCGAGTTCCGTTTCGAAGGTAAATACGGCAAATAGACATACTGTACGGAACATTTCTCCTTGCTGTCATACAGTTCCTTTTGAAAAAATGTCCTTCCATGTTGCTGAGACAAATTCATGGAAATGCCATCCTGCAAACGTTTGTTGCCGCTACAGTATTCGAATTTAATCTCCATAAAACCTGCTCATCTTCATGTTCTAGAGGGGAATTGTGTACGGGTAAATAATCTAGATAATACCAGAATACAGCGAACACTTGACATGCAAAAAGGCACAGAAGATGTTGGATCAACTCAAAAGGTATCGCCACATCTAATAGAAGAAATGCGTTAGTAGAACGATAATAATAGGATCCGAAATAATATTGTTTCTTTCCGCTGATGTCGCGCAGGTTTATTCCAACATTTTCTGTTTCGCTGCAATAAATTCTGAATTTGTTTTTTTATAGTTCTTTCAAAACAATTGTGAAGTAGAACTTTATGCATTATCTCCGAAGGAACTCTGAACATATTTTCTCACATTTCCGAATAAATTCAACTTTCTGTTCATAAAAACAGCATTAAGTGCATTTGTTCATGTTGCAAATGTTTTGTATAAAACCACAATTCAAGGCACTTGCAACACTGCGATCCCTCGAGCGGCTGTTGCAACAAAAATGCTTCCGTAACGGTGTCTGGTGGGCATCAGTGATTCGCTGTCTGAAGAATCTTTTGCAAAGCTACTGGGGAAATCGGGTAAAATTAAGAATTCCAAATCAATAGGTTCAATAAAATGTCTGTATTCCCTGCTTCTTTTGTTTAGAATTTGACGACCTACAGCAAAGGTTCCGTAAGTACTGGATAATCCTGCCTCAACCCGAAGGTGTTTTTTTTAATTGAAATGAATTCCATGTTTTCTCGAATGAACGATCTGGTTAAATTGCACCAACCATGGCCTTCAGGAAATGTCCGATTAATATACGTGAAGAAGAATATAGTTTACAAGGAAGTCTGAACAGGTTGACTATCGTTATTGGAGCAGCGTGAACGTTGAAGGGTGACCTAACAGGGGTTATCTGAATTTGTGCAATTATTCCTTGAAGTAAGACAGGACGAGGGACTTTTTTTCTAAGATAGCTTAAATGTTTCAATCACTAATGAACTTATTGGAATTTTAAAATAGTTATTCCCATACATGATAATGAAAGTGACCAAATTAGTACGTTCCTGGGAATCAATTGATTCCTATGGACCTTCCAAAATATTTTCTGTACACTTGTTTTTACTTTTGAGCTTCTGGGGATTCCCTTGAATGTTTGCATAAGATGTGCACGCTATTGATGTTTTTCTCTTTTAATCCGCAGGTGCTTCGGTCTGCCTTGTTGTCCAACAAGAGGCTTACGCGCGGTGGGTCGTGCGAGGGCTGCTCTTGGATGTTTCGAGAGTAGCCTAGTGCTTCACGTCGTTAGTGTACACTTAAACTGCACCAGTTGATGGGCAACACGATAGCTCAGTTACTATCACTGTTTGCTGTGCAGATATATGGATTTGGGCCAATGGCTGTGGGAGTTTGCGCATTCTCCCCGCGCTTGCGTGGGTTTTCTCCGGTGCTCCGGTTTCCTCCCACACCCCAAAGATGTGCTCTTAGGCTGATTGGTGTAACAAATTGTCCCTAATTTAATCTCCCCTCAATCTGTTTTCCAGTGTGCAGTCCCATAAGCGTAGACAAAGGTCATGGGTGGAAGAGGGAACTCACAATGTTAAAATGGCGGCGCGGCCTCGTTGGACCGAAGGGCCTGTTTCCCGGGTTGTGTTGTTCTTTAGGGTGTGGAGAGTCTGCAGAAGGATCTAAATAGGCTGGGCGAATGGGCCAGGAACTGGCAAATGGAATTTAATGTTGGCAAGTGTGAGGTGGTCCACTTTGGTAGGAAGAATGGTAGGAAGGACTAATACTTACGGGGCGAAAAACTGCAGCAGGCGGCGGTGCAGTGGGACCTCGGGGTCCTTGTGCATGAGTCGCAAAAACCCAGCTTGCAGGTGCAGCAGGTGGTCAGGAAGGCGAATGGGATGCTGGCCTTCATAGCGAGGGGGATTGAAAATAAAAGTAGGGAGGTCTTGCTGCAGCTGTATCGGGCATTGGTGAGGCCGCAGCTGGAGTAGTGTGTGCAGTTTTGGGCGCCGCACCTGCGCAAAGATATTTTGGCCTTGGAGGGAGTGCAGAGGAGGTTTACTAGGCTGATACCGGAGTTGAGGGGGTTGAGCTATGAGGAGAAGCTGAATAAACAGGGCTTGTACTCGTTAGAGTTTAGAAGAATGAGGGGAGATCTCATTGAGACGTATAAGATAATGAATGGGATGGATAGGATAGAGGTGGAGAGACTCTTCGCGCTCAAAAAAGACAGTAGAACTAGGGGGCACAGCCTCAAGAAAAAGGGGGGGTTGCGGTTTAGAACAGAGTTGAGGAGGAACTTCTTCACTCAAACGGTGATGAATCTCTGGAATTCTCTGCCCGTTGAAGTGGTGGAGGCTGCCTCGCTAAATATTTTTAAGACGCGGGTTGATGGGTTTTTGATAAGAGAGGGGATTAAGCGTTATTGGGAGAGGGCGGGAAGGTGGAACTGAGCAGCGACAGATCAGCCATGATCTTATTGAATGGCGGGGCAGGCTCGAAGGGCTAGATGGCCTTCTCCTGCTCCTATTTCTTATGTTCTTATGTTCTTATTATGTTCTTTGATTTAAAAAAAAATCAGTTGAGGAATGGCAGGTAAACTTCACGTTAAATTCGCACTACTGTGGATGAACAATGTATAAAAATAATGGTAATAGGTTACGTTATGGCAACAAAAGTTGGAGGTCCAAGACCTAATTTCAACACGCTTCCTCCTGTTGTGAAAGGTTAATTAACTGTGTTACTGCACTGAAATTAGCAAACCATTCCGAAATTAAATGAGATCTGCTTTAATAGGATGACAGCTTCCCTCGACTAGACATTCAGCAGAATTTCCCATTGCCCAAATGAAAAGCAAAATAAACTTAGAAACACAGAAGAGTACAGCACAGTTCAGGCCCTTCGGCCCTCACTGTTGTGCTAACGTGTGTCCGAAACCAAGATCCCCATAATTCTGTTGTGCCCCGTGTGCCTATCCAATAACTGAAAGTTCCTATAGTTTCCAACTCCACTATCACAGCAGGCAGTCAATTCCACACCCCAACCACTCACTGAATAAAGAACATACCTCGGACATTCCTTCTATATCTCCCATCATGAACCTCATAGTTATGCTCCCGAGTAATAGCTACATCCCCCGGGGAAATGGTCTCTGAACGTCCATTCTATCTATCCACCTCATCATCTTATAAACCTCTATTAAGTCACCACTCATCCTCCTCCAATCTAAAGAGAAAAGCCCTACCTCCCTCAATCTTTCCTCATAAGATCTAAGCCCAAACTGGGCAGCATCCTGGTAAAACTCCTTTGCACTCTTTCCGATGCTTCCACGTCTTTCTTATAGTGAGCTGACCAGAACTGCACACAATATTCATAATGTGATCAAACCAAGGTCCTGTATAGTTGCAGCACAATTCCATAGCTCTTAAACTCTAACCGCCTGTTAATAGTCACTAACACACTATAGGCCTTCTTCATGGCTATATCCCCTTGAGTGCAACCTTCAGAGATCTGTGGATATGAATCCCAAGATGTCTCTAGTCCCCCACATTCATCAGAACCCTGCCGTTGAACTTTTAAGCCACATTCTAATTTGTCCTACCAAAACGAATCACCTCGCACTTATTAGGGTTAAACTCCATCTTCCATTTTCGGCCCAGCTCTACATCCTACCAATGTCTCTTTGCAGCCTACACCAGCCCTCCAACACATCCACTTGTTCACCAATCTTAGTGTCATCAACTGACCAAAATTTGCTGACCCACCCTTCAGCCTCCTCCTCCGATGCATTGATAAAAATCACAAATAGCAGAGAACCCAGCACTGATTCCTGTGGTACACCACTGGTAACTGCTCTCCAATCTGAACATTTTCCATCCACCACCACCCTCTGTCTTCTATGAGACAGCCAGTTACTTATCCAATCGGCCAACTTTCCCTTTATCCCACACCTCCTTACTTTCTTCATGAGCCGACAATGGGGAAACTTGTCAAACACCTTACTAAAATCCATGTATACATCATCAACTGTTCTATCTTCATCCACACAATTAGTTATCTCCTCAAAGAATTCAATCAAATTTGTGAGGCCGTAATTACCCTTTCTGAATCCATTTTGACAATTTCGAATTAAGCTGTATCGTTCCAAATGATCATAAATCCTATCCCTCAGAACCCTGTCCATTAACTTACCGATCACAGAAGTAAGCCTGACCTGCCTATAATTGTCTGACAATACCAGGTTTTAGTCCAACCGATTTATTTGATAGTAAACTCACTAGCTTTCGAGGGGTTTCCCTCTTCTTCAGGGCTAGGACTTGAACAGCAGGTTAGGTGTAAAGATTTGCATTCTCATCAGTAATCTGTAAACTGTCGGTGCTTTATATGCTCTGTCTGAGGCCAGAACTCCCCATTCACCTGAAGAAGAGGGAAACCCCTCGAAAGCTAGTGAGTTTACTATCAAATAAATCCGTTGGACTAAAACCTGGTGTTGTCAGACTTTTTACAACCTATAATTACCAGAGTCATTCCTATTCCCCTTCTTGAACAGAGGAACAACATTCGCCACTCTCCAGTGTTTTAGCAATATCCCCGTGAATAATAAGGACCCAAGATCAAAGCCAAAGTCTCTGCAATCTCTTCCTTTGTTTTCCAAATATTCCTAGGATCTATCTCAACTTGCCCAGGGGATTTATCGACCCTCAGTTTTTGTTTTCAAAGTAGCTAATACATATTCCCTCAGAACATCTACTCCATCCAGCCTAACAGCCTACATCACACTCTCATCCTCAAAAACATGGCACCTCTCCTTGGTGAACACTGAAGAAAAGTATTGATTCATCGCATTTCCTATCTCTTTTGACTCCATGCACAAGTTTCCACTACTATCCTTGACCAACACTAATCTCACCCTGGTCAGTCTTTTATTTCTCACATAAGAGTAAAAAGCCTTGGGTTTCCTTGATCCAGCTCACCAAGGACATTTCGTGTCCCCTACTAGCTCTCCTGGGCCCTTTTTATAGCTCTTTTCTTGCTATCTTGTAACCCTCAAGCGGCCCAACTGAGCCTTGTTTTCTCATCCTTACATGTGCTTCATTTTTCATTTTTACAAGATATTCAATTTCTGTTACAGGATATTCAATCACTTTACAAGACATTAAAGCCCCATTCAACCTCAAAGGAGATGAGACGATTCTCTCACTCGGTCATTTCCTCTCTGATGAGTGAGATCGTTCCCTCAGTCGGCAATTTCCTGCCTGCCTGACAGGGACATACTTATCAAGGGCACGCAGTATTTGTTTCTTGACCAAGTTCCATTTGTCATTGGTGCCTTTCCTTGACAGTTTCTGTTCCCACCTTATGCTCCCTAATACTTGCCTAGTCGCATCATAATTATACCCCCCCCCCCCCACAACTACCCCCCCCCCTCCCCCCAATTATAAACCTTGTCCTGCCGTACGGCCCTATCCCTCTCCATTGCAATACTGGCAGACTCTGAATTGTGGTCACCATCTCCAAAGTGCTCTCCCACAAACGAAACTAACACTTGACCTGGTTCATTACCCAGTACCAAGTCCAATGTGGCCCCACCTCTTGTCGGCCTATCCACATATTGTGTCAAGAAACTTTCCTGCACACACTGTAAAAGAACTGCTCCATCCAAACTATTCGACCTATAAAAGTCACCCATGACAACTACCCTGACAGCTCCACAACTATGCAGAATCTGCTTTGTAATTTCTTCCTCCGCATCTCTATCACTATTTGGGGCCCTACACAAAATCCCTAACGAAGTGAGCGCTCCTTTCCTATTTCTAACTTCAGCCCATATTCCTCAGAATACAGATTCCGCTTTTGAACTGCCTTTCTGCAGCCGGTAATCTATCCTTGATTAACAATGCTACTCCTCCACCTCTTTTACCACCTTCCCCACTCTTACTCAAACATCTATACCCCGGAATTTCCAACAACCAATCCTGTCCTTGTTCTTACCACGTTTCCGTAATGGCCACAACATCGTAGTCCCACGTACTAATTCACGTTCCAAGTTCACCTACTTTTTTCTGGATGCTCCTTGCATTGAAGTAGACACACTTCAACCACCTTTCCGTCTGCCGGTACACTCCTGCGACCTTGATACCCTCCTCAGTACCTCACTACATTCAACACTGGCTTCTGGTCTATAGCTCATTTTCCCATCCCGCTGACAAACTGTTTTAAACCCTCTCCTTGAGCAGTAGCAAATTTCCCTCCTCGGATATTGGTACCCCTCTTCTTCAAATGCAAACGGTCCTGTTCTTATTCGCTTACAGAAGCTGTTTTGCAACAAAAGGATTCAGGTAAAGTTAAGAATAACTCTACACACTTATTGACATAATGAGAAAAATAAACTGTGAGATATTTGCCAAGTGATGAATTAATATACGGAAAAGACTGGGTATCGATGTTTCCTCACTGGCTAGCAGTCTCCTTCTGGTAACATATTTATATGGATTCTCGTTTTAATCCATCAACTTTGGAAACAAATCCCAGGCTTAAGCATTGACACCACAGGACCGAAAATATGCTTCACCAATACGTCCAGTATTGTTAATTATCCGGATCCCTCACGTGGCTTTCATACACTCCATCACCCCATCCCCGCATTATTATTGGACTGCTGACGGATAGACCACCCCGCTACCCCGTGCAATTTCGAATCCGTTAAACAGAGAAATTAAACACTCTATGTCTAGATTAAAATATGTTGATGCGTACGTAAAACAGCAGAGTAAATATTAGCATCACCTGACAGTTATAATTGGGTGAGCGTCCATAATCCACTTTCAACGGGTTTTAATATCCTGGGTTCGGAGCAGTTGCAGAAGACGAGAATATGAAGTGTCAGCTGATCTCCTGGAATAACGATGCAGCTGCATCTCGTCTGGCAAAATGTTGTGTTTTTCAAAGTATTGATACACGGATGCAGATGCTGAACTTTCAGCAAGACCATGCAATGTGATCAAGACGGGTCTTCCCCTTCAGCTCAATTTCCTTGCACAATCGCCAAGTATCTTGATGATTTTGTTTAATATGTAAAACAAATATCGATCGCAGCCTTGAATATAATCAGCGGCATATCCTCCAAAACATCTGGAAAAGTGAATTGCAACCATTCTCAGCCATCAGAATGAATGCATTACTCATCACCTGCCTCTTCAATGGCCGAAACCATGTCCGAAACTTGTATAACGTTGTTCTATCCTCCGTAAATTGCCGAGAAGTTTTCATTTGCAAAAATGCGGGAATGTGATTTATAAAGCATATGTTATATGTTTTGAAGAAATAACGGATCTCCAAAGAAAATGCGAACAATTAGGTGAGCAAAGCATATAAAATAGTAAACGAATATACTTCAAGTTCAATTTATGTGCAATTCGTATTAAATTGATTGAACATCAATTAGCCTGACTGCAAATTTTGATCCTTCACTATTACATGGGGGTTTGATGTGCTAACGTTTCAGTCGGACAAGCATAGCGTTAAAGTGTGAAGTGGGTAGGTCATCAAGTTTGTAACCTTCATTTCAGCATGGCTGTTTATAATTTTGGAAAAGCGTGAAAGTGCGTGCATGAGTTTTGGTATGGGCTAGGAACTATACGTTTGTGATCAGTTCCAGTGACATGTTATACAGGTGGTATTGCGTAAGCATGAGTTCGGATATTGGAGAGTTTGTACGAGACAGAGAGCTAACTTCATCCTATTGATTATTGACATCAACAATGGTTTGGATTTTTTTTTCTCCTGAGAATGCATGCCACTCAGACCACGTAATGGCCCGTTTTGGTGCAGTGCACATTGGTGAATCTGCATAGTTTGTGATATCATACAGAGTTCTGGAAAAGTAGTTTTGGGGACGGATTTATTGTGAAAAGCGTTTGGATGATGCTATTTGGTGGGGACGTGTGAGTTATAAAATATCAGTACAGGGGTAGGGAGTGCTACGGTGTGAACTGCATTATGTGGTAATTCCAATTGTGCTAAGGAAGGACAGTTTTTCCACCTGCAATGACCTACGGGCACGCGTTGCATTACTCGTGGAAAAGCAAAAAGTTGATATTTGATTGACACAACGATCGGAAAGGGGGCAATGTGTATTGGACCATAGCAAGTTTAGTGCGCCACTTAACGGTGCGTTGTGTCTCTGCACCGCCATCCAGTCGAATTAATCTTTTCCAAGATTTAGTACATAGCCCGGGATGTTAGAGGACACAGAGATGCACATACAGACAACTTCTATCGGTTTTGAGAAGTTTTACCTCTCCTATCATTTAATGTAGAAAACAAAATCAAACAGCGATCTACTCAAGGCGGAAGAAAGATTAAAAACATTTTTTCCTGTTCCCCCACTACCATTATGTCAAGCACTACCATTCCTGGTCAATCAGTGAACATTAAAACATGTTCAATGGGATATTTTCATCCATTGTTTAAAGACAACACATCATTGGTACCTCTGAAACAAGTCTCCACTGTGGCCTGTTTTGAACCATTGGAAACTACATGTACCTTTCGATTCCATCCTTGTAACAACAATTTCAATTGTTCAATGTCGATCCTTGCCTCATTTTCTTACCATTTATTAATCTAAAACTAAAAAAAACTCTTGCAATTTTATTTGATAACACTGGTTCCCTCGCCCTAAATATTTCACCCTCGCCCCTGTTATTTATTTTATTCGTTCTCAATTTGTATATATAGGTTTCTCAATAAGCTGGCTTCTCACTAATCACCACGGCAGTGAATGTTTTTATTTATTTTGCTTTCATGTTGTCCCTGATGTTCCTCATCAGCTACGGAGAACTCGTCCACCCATCAATATGTTTTGTCTGTTGGGATGATGTTTTGTTGTGTCTATTGAGTTACTCCTAGAAATTTCTGCCATTGCCGATCCGCGATTATTCATGCGATGTTCCTCTCCCAATTAACTCTGGCCAGTTCCCCCGCCCCCAACAACCACCCCCCCCCCCCCCACCCCCCCCGCCACCCCCCACCCACATGCCTCAGAAAATACATTTATCAACTTTGATTTGGTAATGAGGCAAACTAGAGAAGGGAGTTGAAGTTAAAGGATCTTTTAGGATGTAGTAAGCATAATATAATATAATTCATTTTGTATTTTGCGAGGGTAAGCTGGAATTAAATAGAAATGTTCCGATCTTATCCCGAGTCAGCATTTGCAATACCGTGAACACACTTTTACTCCAGAGCCTCTGTAAAATACATCAATTTCAATACTGCGTAGAGCTTATCTTGCTGGACTGTTTGTTCAAATTCTGACTTGCTCTTTCATGTTACATATAGGCTGCAAATTTAATTAGGGCGGAGTTCCAAAAATGGTATCTGTTTTACGTTGGCTGGATACTGTTGACGTAATCAGTTTGCGGTTCACTCTGCCCTGTGGGGAAACTGGAATCGATTCCGAAACGTAGTTTTCTTCTCCTTGTCACCAAATCCAGAATTGTCTTTTCCCTAGTGGGCTATATTTCAAGTTGCTCCATAAAAGCCATTGCGTAGATTGGCATCCACTACGAATGTGATTTTCGCAGTGCACCGGCATATTGAAGACCGAATCACATACGCATGATGCGCGTTTTTGTAAAGAGATATATTATTGTGGGACATTTGCAAGACTCTGTTGAGCTCTGCATCGTTTCATATCAATCATTAGATATATTATTGCTGGACTGCGCATTGGAATGAGCAGATTATCGATTTCAAAATCAAATGACTGGGGCACCGTTTCCCAGCAATGCTATTTTTATTCTGGCCCACTCGATGGTCTTTGCAACATCCTAAAGAAGAGGTTATGCCCATGATTTTCATGTAGAAGGGTGAGTAATGGTTCATTCCATCCCCGTTTCAATTAATACATGGCATGTTGCGAATGCTAGCAAAGGGTGCCTCAGCCTTTGCCGTTTTGCTCATCCGTCCGATTCACATTTTACAAGCACAATCAAGAGGAAAACATACATTTGCCATTATCTCAATTGCTGGCTGATTAAAACTTGCCTGAAATCTGCAAGGTATATTTCAAGACTATAGTTCCTGTAGTTTTCAACGTATTGATAGAAGTGCATAACACGCCCACTCAAGTCATATCCTAATTCCAAGGCACGGAGTTTTAGGTGGTTGGAATCATAATAACTTAGCTTCGTTCATATGCAATATTTTCCTCATTTAATCTGTGTGTGTGCATATATATATGTATGTATAACATGCGCGCGTGTGTGTATATAAGAACATAAGAAATACGAGCAGGAGTAGGCCATCTAGCCCTTCGAGCCTGCCCCGCCATTCAATAAGATCATTGCTGATCTGTCGCTGCTCAGTTCCACTTTCCCGCTTTCTCCCCATAACCCTTAATCCCCTCTCTTATCAAAAACCCATCAACCCGCGTCTTAAAAATATTTAGCGAGGCAGCCTCCACCACTTCAACGGGTAGAGAATTCCAGAGATTCAGCACCGTTTGAGTGAAGAAGTTCCTCCTCAACTCCGTTCTAAACCGTCCCCCTTTTACCTTGAGGCTGTGCCCCCTAGTCCTACGGTCTTTTCTGAGCGGGAAGAGTCTCTCCACATCTATCCTATCCATCCCATTCATCATCTTATACGTCTCAATGAGATCTCCCCTCATTCTTCTAAACTCTAACGAGTACAAGTCCTGTTTATTCAGCCTCTCCTCATAGCTCAACCCCCTCAAATCCGGTATCAGCCTAGTAAACATCCTCTGCACTCCCTCCAAGGCCAAAATATCTTTGCGCAGGTGCGGCGCCAAAAACTGCACACAGTACACCAGCTGCGGCCTCACCAATGCCCTATACAGCTGCAGCAAGAACTCCCTACTTTTATAATCAATCCTCCTCGCTATGAAGGCCAGCATCCCATTTTCCTTCCTGACCACCTGCTGCACCTGCAAGCTGGGTTTTTGCGACTCATGCACAAGAACCCCGAGGTCCCTCTGCACTGTCGCCTGCTGCAGTTTTTCGCCCCGTAGGTAATAGTCCTTCCTACCATTCTTCCTACCAAAGTGGACCACCTCACACTTGCCAACATTAAATTCCATTTGCCATTTCCTGGCCCATTCGCCCAGCCTATCTAGATCCTTCTGCAGACTCTCCACACCCTCCGCACAATTTGCCGTTCCCCCAATCTTGGTGTCATCAGCAAATTTCGACACCCTACACTCGGTTCCCTCCTTCAGATCATCTATATAAATGGTAAAAAGCTGAGGCCCAGCACCGACCCCTGGGGCACTCCACTGGTCACCATCCGCCAATCCGAATAGCACCCGTTGACCCCCACTCTCTGCCTCCTATTTGACAACCATTCCTCTATCCACGCTAACACCCTACCCCCAACTCCATGTCCCTCGACCTTCTGCAATAACCTCTTGTGAGGTACTTTGTCAAACGTCTTCTGAAAATCTAGAAAGACCACATCCACCGGCTCTCCTCTATCCACCGCCCTAGACACATCCTCATAGAACTCCAGTGAATTTGTCAGACACGACTTCCCTTTAATGAAACCGTGCTGCGTCTGCTCTATCAAGCAATTCCCTTCAAGATGCCTCGCAATTTCCTCCTTAATGACAGATTCTAACATTCACAGACGTTGAACTAACCGGCCTATAATTCCCGGCCTTTTGCCTGGCACCCTTCTTAAACAACGGCGTAACATTAGCCGTTTTCCAATCATCCGGCACGTCCCCGGAATCCAGCGACGTCTGGAAAATAACCACCAAGGCATCCACTATCACCTCCGCCATTTCTTTCGGACCCTCGGATGCATTCCATCCGGTCCTGGGGACTTGTCCACAAACAGCCCCTCCAGTCTGTCGAGCACCGCCTCTCTAGAAACAATAATGTCATTAAGACTCTCCAGTCCTACCACCTTTCCATCGCTAACACCCGGCAAATTATTCACGTCCTCCTCCGTGAAGACAGAAACAAAAAAGTTATTCAATACCTTAGCCATATCCTCATCCCCAAACAATAGGTGCCCTTTCTCATCCTCTAAAGGACCAACATTCAGCCTAGCCAGCCTCTTCCTTTTTATATATGTGGACGAAGCTGCTTTAATTTAAATTAATTATCAGGGCCACACGGTGAAGCCTTTCACTGTTTGCTGAGCAGAGAGAGAGAGAGCTAAGAATTTACCTGTTAAAAACCTGTTTAAAATAAGTTTAAAGCACTTTGTTCTTTGTAGAACTGTTTAAAGCATTTATTTTATTGTCTTTACTGCTAGTTTAGAACCGAGTTGTGGACGAAGCTGCTTTAATTTAAATTAATTATCAGGGCCACACGGTGAAGCCTTTCACTGTTTGCTGAGCAGAGAGAGAGAGAGCTAAGAATTTACCTGTTAAAAACCTGTTTAAAATAAGTTTAAAGCACTTTGTTCTTTGTAGAACTGTTTAAAGCATTTATTTTATTGTCTTTACTGCTAGTTTAGAACCGAGTTGTGGACGAAGCTGCTTTAATTTAAACTAATTATCAGGGCCACACGGTGAAGCCTTTCATTGTTTGCTGAGCAGAGAGAGAGAGAGCTAAGAATTTACCTGTTAAAAACCTGTTTAAAATAAGTTTAAAGCACTTTGTTCTTTGTAGAACTGTTTAAAGCATTTATTTTATTGTCTTTACTGCTAGTTTAGAACCGAGTTGTGGACGAAGCTGCTTTAATTTAAATTAATTATCAGGGCCACACGGTGAAGCCTTTCATTGTTTGCTGAGCAGAGAGAGAGAGAGCTAAGAATTTAACTGTTAAAAACCTGTTTAAAATGAGTTTAAAGCACTTTGTTCTTTGTAGAACTGTTTAAAGCATTTATTTTATTGTCTTTACTGCTAGTTTAGAACCGAGTTGTGGACGAAGCTGCTTTAATTTAAATTAATTATCAGGGCCACACGGTGAAGCCTTTCACTGTTTGCTGAGCAGAGAGAGAGAGAGCTAAGAATTTACCTGTTAAAAACCTGTTTAAAATAAGTTTAAAGCACTTTGTTCTTTGTAGAACTGTTTAAAGCATTTATTTTATTGTCTTTACTGCTAGTTTAGAACCGAGTTGTGGACGAGCCTGCTTCTAATCAGCGCCAGGTTTAAAAGGAGGCCTGGTGTAGAAAGCGGGCAGCGTCTGAGCGGGCAGCGGAGTGAGAGGGAAGCAGAGTGAGCTAATAGGGCTTAATATCAAAAAGGGCTTGAGGGAAAAAAGGACAGGTGAGTTCGTTTGAAAAAAAACAAGGAAAAAAAAAATTGTTTTTTCCAATACTACTACAGCAAGAAACAAGGAAAAAAAAATTTCACATAAAAAATTACAGTGAATAATGGAGGGGCATGTGATGTGTGGTTTCTGTATGATGTGGGAACTGGTGGACCCCAGGGTCCTTCCCAGTGACCATGTCTGCAGTAAGTGCAGGTTGCTGGAGGAGCTCCAGCTCAAGGTGGATGAGCTGGCCTCTGAGCTACAGACACTGAGGCTCATCAGGGGGAGACAGGGTGCCCCTAGACTGGCTAAATCTAAGGGTCAGGGACAAAAGGGGGCTGCTGGGAGGAGGAAGGGGGGTGAGGACCGGAGGCCTCAGCCTCTTAACCTGCATAACAGGTTTGAGGTTCTTGCTTCCAGTCTGGAAGAGGACGAGGCAGGTGAGGTTGGTGAGCAAACTGCACACGGTACAGTGATGCGGCAGGACATAGGCAAAGAGAAGGGGAAAAGGAACGTAGTAGTGATTGGGGATAGTGGGGTGAAGGGTATTGACACTGTCCTTTGTCACAATGACAAAGTGCACAGAAGGGTGTGTTGTCTGCCTGGTGCTCGGGTACAGGATGTCGCAGCTGGGCTGCAGAGGAATCTGGAGTGGGAGGGTGAGAACCCAGTCGTTGTAGTGCATGTGGGTGCCGGCGACGTAGGCAAAATGCGGACTGAGGATCTGGGAAGGGAGTATGAGAAGCTGGGAATGGAATTAAAAAGTAGAACCGACAAGGTGGTTATCTCTGGGCTACTGCCTGAACCGAGGGCAGACGGGTGTAGGGTTGATAGGATAAAGGAAGTAAATGGGTGGCTCAGGGGTTGGTGTGGGAGGAATGGGTTCGAATTTATGGGGCATTGGCACCAGTATTGGGGTAGGTGGGATCTGTTCGGGCAGGATGGGGTTGGTCTGAATCATGCTGGGACCAGAGTGCTGGCGAATCGAGTAAAGAGGACTGTAGACAAGGCTTTAAACTAATTAGGGGGGGGAGGGTGCGAGGGTAGGTGACGCTATGAGGACTAAAGTTAAGGATAGGGTACAGGTAAGGGAAGAGGCAAAGGATGTCCCAATTGGTGGCGTTACGGCAAGTAGGGTCCAGGTGAAGGCTGGGATGAAAGCGCTTTATCTGAATGCACGAAGCATTCGGAATAAAGTGGATGAGCTGATGGCGCAGATCGACACAAATGGATACGATCTGGTGGCCATTACAGGGACGTGGCTGCAAGGTGACAGGGACTGGGAGATGAATGTACAGGGTTATCAAGTGTTTAGGAAGGATAGGCAGGAGGAAAGAGGGGGTGGCGTAGCTCTGCTGATTAAGTATAGTAGCAAGGTGGTAGCAAGGGATGATATCGGAGCCAAGGGGCAGAAAGTGGAATCGTTGTGGGTGGAGATTAGGAACAGAAAAGGGAGGAAGACGCTAGTGGGTGTCGTCTATAGGCCCCCGAATAATGATCTGGAGGTGGGGCGGGCTGTTAACGCGCAAATAAGTGCAGCGTGCAGGAATGGGACGGCAGTAGTTATGGGAGATTTCAATCTGCATATTGATTGGTCGACCCATGTTGGACGAGGTGGGCTCGAGGAGGAGTTCTTGGAATGCTGCCGGGATAATTTCCTTGAACAGTGTGTGTTGGAGCCGACGAGGGAGCGAGCTATCTTGGATCTGGCGCTATGTAATGAGGCGGGTAGAATTAGGGATCTTGCAGTGAAGGATCCTCTTGGAGAGAGTGATCATTGTATGGTGGAGTTTCTGGTGCAGATGGAGGAGGAGAAAGTGGGTTCCCAGACACGCGTCCTTTGTTTGAATAGAGGGGATTATGGTAGGATGAGAGAAGAATTGGCGAATGTGGACTGGGGGAACGCGTTGGAAGGTAGGTCTGCTGAGGAGCAGTGGAGGATCTTTAAGGAGATCTTTCTTGGTGCTCAGCAGAAATTTATTCCGATGGTTAAAAAGGACAGTAGGAGGAGAGGTAATAAGCCGTGGATAACGAAGGAGGTGAAGGAAAGTGTTAAATTAAAAGCGGAGGAGTTTAGAGTAGCTAAGAGCAGTGGGCGAGAAGAGGATTGGGAAAGGTTTAAATGTCAACAAAGATTGACAAAGAAATTGATAAAGGAGGGTAGGAGAAGCTATGAGGCTGGGCTAGCACTTAATATAAAAAAGGATAGCAAGAGTTTTTATAAATATATAAAAAGGAAGAGGCTGGCTAGGGTAAACGTTGGTCCTTTAGAGGATGAGAAAGGGGAGCTAGTGGTAGGGGATAGGGATATGGCTAAGGTCTTGAATAACTTCTTTGTTTCTGTCTTCACGGAGAAGGACGTGAATAATTTGCCGGGTGTTAGCGATGGAAAGGTGGTAGGAATGGAGGGTCTTAATGACATTACTGTTACTAGAGAGGTGGTGCTCGACAGACTGGAGGGGCTGATTGTGGACAAGTCCCCAGGACCGGATGGAATGCATCCGAGGGTTCTGAAAGAAATGGCGGAGGTGATAGTGGATGCCTTGGTGGTTATTTTCCAGACGTCGCTGGATTCCGGGGAAGTGCCGGAAGATTGGAAAACGGCTAATGTTACGCCGTTGTTTAAGAAGGGTGCCAGGCAAAAGGCGGGGAATTATAGGCCGGTTATTTTAACGTCTGTGGTAGGTAAAATGTTAGAAACCGTCATTAAGGAGGAAATAGCGAGGCATCTTGAGGGGAATTGCTTGATAGGGCGGACGCAACACGGTTTCATTAAAGAGAAGTCGTGTCTGACAAATTTACTGGAGTTCTATGAGGATGTGTCTAGGGCAGTGGATGGAGGAGAGCCGGTGGATGTGGTCTTTCTGGATTTTCAGAAGGCGTTTGACAAGGTACCTCACAAGAGGTTATTGCAGAAGGTCAGGGGACATGGAGTTGGGGGTAGGGTGTTAGCGTGGATAGAGGATTGGTTGTCAAATAGGAGGCAGAGAGTGGGGGTCAATGGATGCTATTCGGATTGGCGGTTGGTGACTAGTGGGGTGCCCCAGGGGTCGGTACTGGGGCCTCAGCTATTTACCATTTATATAGATGATCTGGAGGAGGGAACCGAGTGCAGGGTGTCGAAATTTGCTGATGACACCAAGATTGGGGGAAAGGCAAATTGTGCGGAGGGTGTGGAGAGTCTGCAGAAGGATCTAGATAGGCTGGGCGAATGGGCCAGGAAATGGCAAATGGAATTTAATGTGGGCAAGTGTGAGGTGGTCAACTTTGGTAGGAGGAATGGTAGGAAGGACTGTTACTTACGGGGCGAAAAACTGCAGCAGGCGACGGTGCAGAGGGACCTCGGGGTCCTTGTGCATGAGTCGCAAAAACCCAGCTTGCAGGTGCAGCAGGTGGTCAGGAAGGCGAATGGGATGCTGGCCTTCATAGCGAAGGGGATTGAATATAAAAGTAGGGAGGTCTTGCTGCAGCTGTATAGGGCATTGGTGAGGCCGCAGCTGGAGTACTGTGTGCAGTTTTGGGCGCCGCACCTGCGCAAGGATGTTTTGGCCCTGGAGGGAGTGCAGAGGAGGTTTACTCGGCTGATACCGGAGTTGAGGGGATTGAGCTATGAGGAGAGGCTGAACAAACTAGGCTTGTACTCGTTAGAGTTTAGAAGAATGAGGGGAGATCTCATTGAGACGTATAAGATGATGAATGGGATGGATAGGATAGAGGTGGAGAGACTGTTCCCGCTCAAAAAAGACAGTAGGACTAGGGGGCACAGCCTCAAGATAAAGGGGGGGCGGTTTAGAACAGAGTTGAGGAGGAACTTCTTCACTCAAAGGGTGGTGAATCTCTGGAATTCTCTGCCCGTTGAAGTGGTGGAGGCTGCCTCGCTAAATATTTTTAAGCAACGGGTTGATGGGTTTTTGATAAGAGAAGGGATTAAGGGTTATGGGGAGAGGGCGGGAAGGTGGAGCTGAGTCACGACAGATCAGCCATGATCTTATTGAATGGCGGGGCAGGCTCGAAGGGCCAGATGGCCTACTCCTGCTCCTATTTCTTATTTTCTTATGTTCTTATAAAAGCTCTTGCTATCCTTTTTTATATTAAGCGCTAGCCCAGCTTCATAGTTTCTCCTACCCTTCTTTATCAACTTCTTTGTCAATCTTTGTTAACATTTAAACCTCTCCCAATCCTCTTCTCGCCCACTACTCTTAGCCACCCTAAATTCCTCCGCTTTTAATTTAACACTTTCCTTCACCTCCTTCGTTATCCACAGCTTATTACCTCTCTTCCCACTATCCTTTTTGACCATCGGAATAAATTTCCGCTGAGCACCAAGAAAGATCTCCTTAAAGATCCTCCACTCCTCCTCAACAGACCCTCCCTCCAACGCGCTCCTCCAGTCCACATTCGCCAATTCTTCTCTCATCCTACCGTACTCCCCTCTATTCAAACAGAGGACGCGTGTCCGGGAACCCACTTTCCCCTCCTCCATCTGCACCAGAAACTCCACCATACAATGATCACTCTCTCCAAGAGGATCCTTCACCACAAGTTCCCTAATTCTACCCGCCTCATTACATAGCACCAGATCCAAGATAGCTCGCTCCCTCGTCGGCTCCAACACATACTGTTCGAGGAAACTATCCCGGCAGCATTCCAAGAACTCTTCCTCGAGCCCCCCGCGTCCAACATTGGTCGACCAATCAATATGCAGATTGAAACACCCCATAACTACGGCCGTCCCATTCCTGCACGCCGCACTTATTTGCGCGTTAACAGCCCGCCCCACCTCCAGATCATTATTCGGGGGCGTATAGACGACACCCACCAGCGTCTTCCTCCCTTTGCTGTTCCTAATCTCCACCCACAACGATTCCACCCTCTGCTCCTTGGCTCCAATATCATCCCTTGCTACCACCGTGATGCTATCCTTAATCAGCAGAGCAACCCCCCCCCCCTCCCCTTTTCCCTCCTGCCTGTCCTTCCTAAACGCTTGATAGCCCTGTACATTCAGCTCCCAGTCCCTGTCGCCCTGCAGCCACGTCTCTGTAATGGCCACCAGATCGTATCCGTTTGTGTCGATCTGCGCCACCAACTCATCCACTTTATTCCGAATACTTCGTGCATTCAGATAAAGTGCTTTCATCCCAGCCTTCACCTGGACCCTATTTGCCGTAACGCGACCAATCATACTCACGTCCCCTACTCCCTCTATTATTGGGACATCCATGTATATGTGTGCGTGTGTGTGATTGTGTGTCTGTGATTATGTGTGTGTGTGTTTCCCACAAATCGTGTTAACTGGTGACTGGCGCTTTGGTCTTCATGTCATGCAGACCACAATACATAAGGACAGAAGTCACGTTCCAAGCATATCGAATTGTAATTAGACATCAGCGGACGTAGTGTGAGCTTTTTAATGGAACCACAATTAAGAATTGTATATGCAACTTGTATATCACGCAACATAATTATAAAATGAAGCTGTCTGAACATTTGAAGGGGCATTGTAAAAGCTATTACAACAAGAAAGTCTGGAAATTGGTTACCCTGAAAAGTGACTCGCTGTTTGGTGTACGTACACAAGGCGGACGTAGTGTCGTGTTTTTCACATACAATTTGGGTGATGGAACCTTATATTGGTTTTTAGAGCCCTGCCTTTTCCAACAGTCAATTTTTGTTTATTCTTTAACAATATCTGACCCAATTCTTCATTGATGGCTGACATTGTCGCTATGTGCAGGGAAGGGTTCCAATTTCAGCATCGCACACAGTAGTTGAGCTGAGATCCCTTGGCTAGAGGGATTCAGAATACCCTGGGATTACAACATTCTTAAGCTGTTAACCCTGAGTGGATTAATTTAGGCTAAGAATCACAAACGGCCTTATACATAAATATATACATTGCAGAGGTGGTGTTTACATATAATCTCAAATAGCCACTGATAGAGAGTTCAGAAGTGCATTTCTGAAAAGTGTGCATTGAAAAAGCAGATATCTTGCCAAATGGTACAGAGTTTTACAACATCGTGAGAAGTAAGGTGAATCACTTTTGTCATGGCAATAATAAAACATGTATAATTGGCCGAGGGTTACAAAATGTACTGATAATGATTGAAATGCACGAATGATATTCAGTCCATTTGAGCGGAATGAATCAGTGGGCATGTTAGTTTACCTTTGGGAATTGTGTAAGTAAATTGCCAATGTGATGTAACTTCAGAGAAATGTTGAAAAGCCACACGTTTGCTGCCCAGTGTAAGTTGAACAATAATTACTGTTTTTTCACCAGAATAGTGTCGCCATGATGCTTTCTATTAGCTAGAGTTCAGCTCAATACTTAGCCTCTCAAAACAAACTTGTTTTCCCAAACCTAAAACTGTTTTTCTCTCTCTCTAACTCTCCAATCAAAGGATGTATAGTTATATGTAAAATACGGGGACGTGGAGTCCGTTTTCGGACAAGCCATGGTATTCACTCATAGTCCGATCACGTTCCAGCGATTAAAGGCCTATTCATCTTCATATAATGAAATGCACTATATTATGATTTTCAAGTAATCTCCTCTTCTCTTTGAAATAGAGAATAGAAGAAACATGCTAAATGTGGCATATAATATTCCTTTAAATTAATTTCTCTTACATGTATTTAACTTATTCACAGAAAAAGAAAACAATGGTAAGGAGTTACATTTCAAATCATCTTGATTGCTGAACGTTAACATATGTTGAGGAATAAAATCATCAGGTGCAAACCATGTGAGCATGAGATTGTATGTTCCACATAATAAGTGTCTCAATTGAAGTGAGCGAACTAGTTTTTTTTTTATCAGAGCTATATTGGTTGTACTCTTTCTTCAGAATGTCATTGACATTTCCATGTTTTCCACCGGTACGTTTCTGTTTACACTTCATTACTGCATTTGCAAAACTAGTTCCCATAAATCGTTGACAATATCCTTTGTATTCCAACAGATGTATCTGTATTTCTAAACTGTATTTTACTTTCCTGGACGCTAATGTTCATAAACAAGCATTCAATCTATCCAATATCTTACATTAGTTTATAAAAACCTGCAAAACCCGAATTCATCCTTCTATTTCATAACCTTTAAGCTGTTTTGAAAAAGTACCCACAAATCACTTCACACACTTGCCTAGTTTAATTAATTGCAATGAAATATGACGGCATTAAATTGAAAAAAAAACACTGCGAGACCGCTCAAACAAAACAAAAAAGGCGAAACCAAAGGGGCGAAATGATGGCGCAGGGCTTGGCATTGCTGCCTGCCAGCGGCAAGAACCTGGTTTCGAATCTCGGCATAGTCACTGTCTGTGGTTTCCTTCGAGTGTTCTGCTTTTCTCTTGTATTCCACACATGTGTGGGCAATGTGGATTGGTTTTGCTAAATTGTCCATTGGTGTCGGGGGGACTACTGTAGTAAGTGCATCCAGTTACGAGGATAGGTTCTGCGGGAGATAGCAGTCGGTGAAGACTCGATGGACGAATGATCTCCTTTTGCATTGTAGTATTCTACGGTATTGTGATTCTAAGCAACCACAGAATAAATATCAGAACTCGCAAAATTCAGGGAATATCTATACAGGCTGAATTACAATTGAACGTCAAGATATGACTTTTGTTTTTACTCGCTATAGTGTTGAAGGATATTTACCACATAATGGAACAGAATATAACCATGTGCTTCTTGAACAATGGCAGCTCTAGATCGAGTTGATTGTCCAACGCCTGCAACAATGCATTGTTCATTTGTTTGCCAGTAAAACGAATCAAGTTAACACTTAATGTTTCATTTTGCTTTATAATGAATGTGTTAATATATTTTAACATGCCGTTTATTTTAGATTGTCTCAGAGGAATGATGTCAATTCACACCTTTTCACAGATCAAACTAGATTAACATTTTTTTTCATTAGTTTATTTTGATAAGGCGCCATGGTGCTCATGGAGCCTGCAAGGCACTACTTATGCATTTTTCTCATCATATTTTAGTACTCGAAGCAAAGGAAAAACTTGACGGTGAGGAAATACATGGTCTGTTTTGAGGTTACCCACAATGTAGTAAAATGTATTTATTCTAATTGAACAAGGGCATTCAGAGTTAAACCACCATTGCTTTGTGACTACGGCATAAAAACGTTGCAAAGCAGTCCAGAGCAATTGCATATTACGAGCACTGCTTTGGTAAAAAATGAACATAAAATCAGTGAGACGTTTCATGACGAAAAAAGAATACTAGATCCGTCATATCAGTTTGCTCGAATATGTATTGTTTTTGATTAATAAATATGACCGTGAAACGAATATCACACCAAAGGTGTCCTTCGAAGTATCTTGCATAGAATGCTGGCCAATTGCCAGTCCATCCGCGGGAAGACTGACGACATGCATTTTGTCCCAGTGATGCAGCTGTTTATTGTTGTGTTCCCACATTTACCTCCAATTATTTCCATGATCCTCCACGAACGCGGTGGGCGCAAATCACGTTTCATTATCGTTCTTGGTTTTCCGAACATAATACTGGTTCTGAAGATGTTGCCTCTCTACTGTTTTGCGATTATTTGCAGATACGTTTACCAGGAAAGCCACGTATTCGGAAGACAGCCCACGATACTGAAACTGTAATCCAGTAACTGTTAATAGCCACCGCGGTCCACACTCAATTGCATAGTACATTCGGAAGGGAGCGAGAATCCGTGCATTATTGGCAAACTTTTGCTGGAGCGTCCAAAATTTCCAGATGTGAACTAAATTTCAGCTATCAGGTTAACACTTCATTAACTGAAGTTACTATCCTATGCCAATCCCCGCGGCCCGACCTCGCCTCCCCAACCCCACCTATCAAGCACGACAGTAGCATTATATACAAAGTATGTGGTTAAGCACACGAATGGGAAAGGACTAGAGGGATATGAGGCAACAGTGAAACATTGGGATTAATTGGGTTGTCACCATGTTTGGCCTAGACTGGTTTGGCTAAATGGCCTGTTTCCGTGCTTGTTGCTGAATGTCTCTCTTACTGAAGCAAACTAACTTGTGAATGATAAGAGGCGACTCATTAGTATTGTTTCATCACAGAGTCATGTCCGTGATTCAAAAGTCTCTTTTCATTGACCGTTATTCCTGTGCATTAATCAATGCTTTAAAGTTGCCCAAGCAGGTGGGAATCTGTGGAACGTATTTTTATAGAGGGCTATTGCGGCCAGGTCATTGAGTTGTTTAAGGCAGAGATAGATAAGTTCTTTGTCAGTAATGGAATAAAAGATTATGGGGTGAAGGGAGGAGAATGGTGATAAAAGTCATACGAGCCTTATTGAATGGCGGTGTATATTTGATGGGCCGAATGGTCTGATTCAGCTCCAATATCTTATGGTCTTAAGGTCTTCTAATTTTCGGTGCACTTGGAGGCGATATCTGCTGCGAAGAAGATAGTTAACATATTCCGCTGGGGGAGGGGCGAGGATGCTTGGGTAAATGAAGGACATTCACTTGCTCCATATGAAGACCTGAAGCCTACCAGAATAAACATTTCTCCAGCACTAATTGTGCTGAGGAATACTTTGCAAAATTGTGAACGTTTCCTTCATCAGGGAGCAAATGATTTGGCGTGTATTATTGATTCATTATTGCCACTTGCATTAGTATAAGTGAGAAGCATTGATTCTTGCACATCATACAGACAAAACACATTCCTAGAAAGGGAAAGGCGACCTTGTGGAATGTGGTTTCTCAGTGATGCCTCGAGTGTATAGAAAAATCAACTTATTACATGGCATGATGCCAGTAGGGAAGTAACTGTACTGAAGTCGGTTGGCGCGTGGCGTCAGATATTTGTATCTTCCAGATGGAAGAAAGTTGGAAGATGGCATATCTTGTATCTGTCGGGTCACTAATTATGCAGGCAGTTTTTCCAAAGCAGCCAGAAGTGTGGACTGCGTGAATGGGTTTGTGGGTGGTTTGCATGATTGACTGTGCTTTGTTCATGAAGTTTGCAGTTTCTTGCGGTCCTGGGCAGAGCAGTAGTTATACGAATCAGTGATTCAAACACAAATAATGATTTGTGCGATGAATCTGTTGTTTAGCATCATAGCAGACATGACATTTTTCCTGAACCTCCTGAGAAACTGGAAAGGTTGGCAAGCTTTCTTAACTTCAGTGTCTGAGTGCTGGGACTAAGGTAGGTTGTTGGTGAACTGGAAACCCAGAAAGACCGATTTCCTCAACCATATTTACTTCTCCTGTTGATGTACAGATGGGCATGTCCTCCACTATGTGATCTGAAGTCGAGGTTATTTCCTTCATTTCATTGACATTAAGGGAGGGAATATTGTTGTTGCATCAGTCCACCAGATTCTCTATCCCTTTCCTATAATCTGCTTCATCATTGTTTGAGATCCTTCTCGATACGGTTTTGTCATCAGCAAGCTTAAAATTGGAATTGGAAGTGAAATTGGCCACAGAGTCACAGGAATATAAGGAGCGTCTGAGGACAGAGCCGTATGCTCCACCGGCGTTAATATTAGTTGTGGAGGATGTTTTGTTATCTGTCCTTGATGATTTTGGTCTATGTATTAAGAAGCCTATGATGTAGTCGCATTCGGACGAGCCAAGCCCAGGCAATGGAGTTTGGTAATAAACTCTGAGTACAATGGTGTTAAAGATGGAGCCGCAGTCAATAAATACGGGTTTGAAATAAGTGTGTTTGTTACACAAGGGTTCCTGCCATGAATGTACAACCAGAGGTGTGATGTTTGTTGTGGACCTGTTGCAGCAATCAGCAAACAATAGTGGAACAAGGCAACCTTGGAAGTCAGAATTGATCTGTGCCATGAGTAACCTTGCAAATCATTTTGTAATGATGGATGTCAGAGCCAATTAGTGATACATATTAAGACACGCTGCCTGGCATTCCGTCGGTGCCGAGATGATGAAGTCAATTGAAGCAGATAGAAATCTCAGATAGGTGTATAGAGTGCTTAAAGATGCCTACTAATATCTTGCCAGCTGATCCCAGATAACCTGTGTGGTTATCCGGGTATCCAATCTAGACTTGATGATATTGGCTGCTATTTATGATGCGATAATATGGTTTAAATTATTACAGTAGTGGGCAAAACAAAATGCTAGAAAACCATTCAGTGTTTTTAATTTTTACAGGTGGTCAATCTATGTAACTAAGTAAATCTCCTTCTCGCTGCAATAGCACTTTCGGATGGTGCATCTTCAGCGTCAGATTTTTGGAAAATCGTTGTTCCGTTTTTGAAGGATAAACATGTATATCTGTCTTTCCAAAATGCAATTGGAACAGGTTATCTGTATGGCTGGAACATTTGAATGCACAAATTAATATGTTGGATTTATCTCATTTTGATGAGGACGAATCTCCTCTCCATTATAATTATTCGTTTTGTTTTTAATTTTAATTGAAAGTTAGTCACTCTACGTTCAACCATTCAGAGAGCTGTGCATTGTGGTATAAGTTGGAGGGATAACATCCATTGAGGAAAAGTGGAAGAGCATGAGAAGGAGGAAACTGAAAAGATGCATGGAAAAAAAGGTGCATAAGTGGGATTTGGGGCAGGGAAGACAGCAGCGTCAAACATTGATGGAGAGAAGGAGCCCAGAACCCTTTCAACAGATGTGCAACCGAAATTATGCCACAACAATGCTCTGCATGGAGAACACAAATGCCTGCAACTCTACAATTCCGTTAGAAGAAAACACGGGAATTGAAATGTGATTGCAACATCTGAATGTAGATGCTCTCAGGGGAGATCTGGCATTGGGAGCCATGCGATGCCAGTATCATTGAACGTGATCATTGTGTGACAGGTTCATTTCAAGCAGTGTGTGGATGTCAAGAGGGATAATGCAGTGTCTTGCATATTACTGCATTTTGGACTTCAAAAATTCAATTTTCGTATGTAACAAAGACTTACGCAAGATTACTAAAATCAAATGGAGGAAGCGTGATGATTTGCAGCAATTTAACTATTTTTTTTCTGCATAGTCCAGGGAGCCAGTGCGAACACACATGTAATAATTAACTTTGCACCATGCGAGCTATGCAACTTCGAGAACATAATGTTCTAGTATTCCACTAATGTGTACCTGGAGCTGAAATGTAACCGGATTTTCACGTAGGCATGTGCCTTGCAATGGATTAACGGTTAGGGTACTTTCGTCATGGAGATCCACTACGGTACTTTATGCGGCATAACTGTTTAATCTCGAACTTCTCATTATATTGCATCAAACATCATATTAGTAGGTGCGCACTGACAGAAGGTTTTGAAAAGACGTCTCGTTTATTAACCCATTCTCCAACCGATGGCAGCAGGGAAGAAGTTGTATTTGAGTAGGTTCGTCTGCTTCGTGTATTCAGAACTTTGCATCTTCTGCACCAACGAAGAAAGTGAAAGAGTTTCTGGGGTGTGTGTGGTCTTGATAATGCTGGCTGTTTTTTGCGAGACAGTAGGAAAAGCAGACAGTATCAATGGATGGGAGGCTGATTTGAGTGATGGATAGGACTTCCTGTGTAGTTTACTGCCGCATTGGACAGAGCGGAGGCCGCACCAAGCCGTAAATAATGTTTTCTATGGTGCGCGTTGGTGAGAGTTATAGCAGACATGCCGAATCTTCTTAGTCTCCTGAGGGAGTAGAGGTATTGGTGAGCTTTCTGAACTATAGCGTTTGCATGGAGGGTCCATTGACTGTTTGTTGGTGATCTGGACACTTAAAAACGTGAAGCTCTCGACCGTATCTATTCATCGTCATTGATATAGAACGCGGCATGCCTGCCACTGCTTATTTAAGTCGATGACTATCTAATTAATTTTCCTAACATTGCGGGCGAGATTATCGTGGTCACACGAGTTCAACAAATTATACTTCTCTTCCCTGTACTATTGTCATTGTTTTAGATCCCACAATAATGATGGCATCAACATATTTGAAAATAGAGTTGGCAAAGAATTTGGCCATACATTCAGAGGTGTATACCCATTTCAGCCAAAACATTGTTCCAACTCTAACTATCTCCTAATCCATTACTTGTCAATCATTAGAGAGAATGCTGGGGTCACTGGTTAGGGTCGTATTCATTACCCATGAACAATTGCCCCTGAGCAAGCAGTGCAGACCGAATATCACCATTGTTGCAGCTCAGTTTGCATACTTTCATCCTGTGGCGGGGTGGGGCAGTGTAAGATCCAGAGCTTGAGGTGATTGACCTAAGAACTGTGAAACAATTTAAATGAAATTAAAATTCAAGATCACATTTGTTTTGGAAGTGAAATTACAGCGGAAATTAATACATAGGAACAGAAGTAGGTCGAACCCTCGAACCTGTTCCGCTATTTAATGGGACATTGGTTAATCAGGCATTCTGCATGCCAACTTCCCTGCTCCCTCCTTGTAACATTTGAATATTTACTGATCGAAAATCCATTCAACTCCCCCCTTAATGTGCATAATTTATCCAGCGCCTAAACTGTACGTGGCAAAAAGTTGCAAACACACATCCATTTAAGAGAAGAAATTCCTGTATCCCCAGTATTAAATTGGCGCCCCTTTATTCTAACAGTATGCCCACTAGTCCCAGACTCAGCATTTCAGGGAAATAGCCTCTCAACATTTACCAGATCAGCCCCTCAAAAATCTTACCTGTTTCGACTACATAACCAATAATTCATCTAAAATCAAATGACGAGAAAACCAAATGTCTCATTTTGTTAATCGGCATTCGGGATCGTGATGGTGAACCTACTCTGATATGTGTCCAATAATATGTTTACTTTAATAAGGGGAACGAAACACTTAGCAGCATTCCAGATATGACCTGACCAGTACCTTGTGCAGTTGTAGCACGTGTCCCATCCTCATTTACTCCAAACCCCTTGAAAGAAGTGCAAACATTGAATTCAGCTTTCAGATGACCTGCTGCACATATGTGATCGTTTTATGTATTCCCTGCACAAGTACCTCCAAGTTTCGTTGCGCTGCCGATTTTTGCGGTATTTCTCCATTTAAATGTTTTGTTCTCCCTTCCAATTTGAACAACTTTATATATTCGTACGTTGCACTCGTTTTGTAAGCGATCTGAGCTCTTTAATAGCATTTCAATATCTCTCTGTAAACGTTGCCCTTTCACTTGCATTTCCATTTGTTATTGTGATCTGCAAATTGGCTGCAGAACATCAGCTTCCTTCCTCCATGTAATTTATATATATTGTGAAGAGCTGCGTGCCCAGCACTGATTCTGATCGAACATCACTGGTTACGGGCTGCCAACATGCAAAGGATACTCTTAACTCCAGTTCTTATTTCCTGCAGGGCCAATTTTCTATCCATGACAGTATATATTTTCCAACACCATTGAATCTTATCTCATGACTTAGCATATTGTGAGATACCTTGTCAAACCACTTCGAGATGTACGCATTTAAAAAAACTGTCTATGAGTGTCACTCCAGCCACTGTGGTGGAAACTTCCTCTAACATCTCCTTTAAGTTAGTCAGACAGGAGGTATATTACACGAAAAGATCTCTTCTATCGAGGTCATTCGTAAAGTAAAAGCACATAGTCCGAATCAAAGGAAAGCGATCTGAATTTCAACCTGTTCCTGAATATGAATATTTATCTGAAAACGTTATTCAAGTTTAATTTACGTCGTTTCGCTACTCCTTTTTCGCAATTTAAAATTATGTAATTTGTATTTGTTTAAATTGTTATTTTCTCTTGCATTTTATCATCAGATGAGGAAACGCGAGAAAAAGACTCAGGTAATGTTTTGTATTAAGTGTGATATATTTCCTGAATGTGAGTATGCACTCCTTTAGTTACTTAAATGCATCTGAGGATTTAGAGAGAGGCATTTTGCGAGTCCTGGCAATAATCAATTGGCTTACTGGTAAAACTTGGAAGGTGGTTACCCTTTCACTGTTATGTGATAGTCCTGCAAAAGGATCCCGCAACTATCGAATCAGGAAAAATATTACGCAGAAAAAATCAGAATCAGAAAAAATATTATATTATTGTATAACAATTTTTGACAAAGGATAACTTGGCTTCCGTAGGGGAAAAAATATACATTTCTAACATTTGACACTCCTAGAGTGTGCCAGCCCTTCTTTAAGGACTGTTAAGTAATTAGTGATGTTGATAGCAGACCGGTGGAATGGGAATGGGAATGAAATCTATGATCTTCCCATTCAGAGGTTAACGAAGCCCAGCACACATCATATACACAAGAACATACGAACATAAGAAATAGGAGTAGGAGTAGGCCACCTAGCCCTCCGAGCCTGCCCCGCCATTCAATAAGATCATGGCTGATCTGCCGTGGCTCAATTCCACATTCCCGCCCTCTCCCCATAACCCTTAATCCCCTCTCTTATCAAAAACCCATCAACCCGCGTCTTAAAATTATTTAGCGAGGTAGCCTCCACCACTTCAACGGGCAGAGAATTCCAGAGATTCACCACCCTATGAGTGAAGGAGTTCCTCCTCAATATGCTGAAGCAAATGTCGTCCCAATGGCGGGGGAATAGACTGGAGAATAGAGAGGTGATATCTCAATGCCTTCACAATTAATCCACATCTTCCAGACGCACACCGAACTGAGGGTAGTCTTCTTCAGGAGTAAAACGCCTAAATAAAGAGACGTGATGTCCTGATGCCGCTGTTCCTGCAATTCATCAAAGGGCAAGTGGAAATTTGCAACTTAACAAAGGATAAAAGGGGGAAAAAAACAGCGTATCATGGAGGGTTTTTCTTCGTTCTAAGTGACGGTGTGGCAGCTCGTCTATTGCAGACAACAAGTGACTGACTGGATGATCCAACATTGTTTGTTTTGAGGGAGGGCCAGGTTTATAGCCACTACTATCGTCTTAACTTGGACATTAATTGCACTTCGACTTAATCTCCCTCCTTTCATCAACTATCACGCCCAGTTTGACTCATTTCTGTATGCCAGCATAAATCCCCGCTGAACGGGAAGTGCAATGGTGGCAGTTTACTCCCGCTGTGAATGGAAGCACCAATGGTACTGAAGCACTGTCTATCTTGACTGGTCAACAGTCTCAGAGAATCAAATAGATGTTTCTGGTATTTCTACCACGTTTGCAGTTTCATTGCAATGAAGCTCTGATTGTGCCCAGTTAGTTGATTTTGAAATACAACTAGCTATGTGAAATACTTGAGAGGGAAACACTATTTCTGTTCTGGACAATGAGCAGACAAGATTTGCGAACACGAAGTTTGCCGAATAAATCCACTTGTTAAGTTCAATGTGCTTGGTACCGCGTCAGCAGATTCTCAAGAGCAATATAATTGAGGCAGAAGCCAGGCTGTGATTCTTTGATTTAAATGCAAGCAAACCATTTTTTTTTTTGTTATTCATCATAGAAATAGCAGCTTTAAATAAGGAACTGCAAGATGCAGGTGAGAATAAAATGACGCAGGAGCATGGGAACAATGTTCGTCATTTAATTACAACCCAAGAGCATAACCTGCCAGTCACTGTAGCAGAGCCTGTTTTGACTCAAATCTTTATGTTTTCCCTTGCAAACTAGATAACTTGCCATTTCAGAATAGTGTGCTAAATGTATGTTAAACATCGAGTCTTGATGCATTTTGCAAATCTAATCTTGAAAGCTTTTTTTTTAACACATTTGTTCGATTACTTCAGTCATCAGCCAGCAAAGTATAGTTTTCATCTCATTGTCAATTTCGATTAAATTTCTGGAAACTTTGATCGAGTCAGCTCTCTTTTTTTTTAATTTCAGGTGATTATAATTTCACTTACTCTAAACGGCATTTTTTTTTTGTTTTTATTATTTTCCTTTCCTGGCTAATTCTGATAGTTCTTCTTAGATCTCTCGTCATGCCTAACATATTTCGAGGCGTACAGAATAATCAGGTTTCCCGTAATAATTACTGATTAAACTGTACGTGACTTCCAGCTTTTTTAATTTCGTTGCAATTTAACTATCAACTTTTTCATTTGCCATGGTGATAATTTTCTGAAAATACTGATAAACAGTAATTATCTATCATTGAATGAACTGTCCTTATTGCTATTCCCATCCTTTGACTTGTTACTAATTTAGAACGTTGTCGATCCGCCTTGCCTCACAGGAGTGTGACCTTAACATCATACATTGAAAACGCATTGGCAATGTTTGCATTTTAAGTTACCGAAATGAATATCAAAATTTCTATCCGATTTTATATTTGCGTTCAGAACGAATATTGTCCCATAATTCCATGTAATAGTGATAAATTCGATCAATGTGACTAAATGGGGGAGTGGATATATGGTAGCTGGATATGGTGCTTCTGGCTTCTTCTGTGCAGACTGAAAAATCTCACACATTCATTTTGCTAATGTTGAACGAGATTCGGTATGTTTGAATTCTGTAACTTTCAAAGAATATTGAAGATATTTACACGTGTGATCGATGGACAGATGCAATTCACTATTAAAACTTGGTCTGTTTTGGCAACTGGGTTGTAGATTTATTGTCCAGGAAAAAAATTGTTGCATGATCGTTTGAAACACATAGTTCCAGACATTCCATTTAGCAACCAAAGTTACTCACAGAAAGAACACTCCAATGGTCCCTCACGTTTTGCATCATGGTCCCTCGACAGCATGTGCCCATCTTCTTTAAATTATTTAGTAGCATTGACACAAGACCCCTTTGCTCAATCGACAACGTAATAGCCACTTTGAGTAAAAACACTAGCGTTTTCCAAATCGAATCGCAGAGAAGGATGTGCATTTATTATTGAGTTTTTATGTTTCGTGCAATTTATTACGAGATCCAACTCGGATCATCTGGCGGTATGAATTTCCTTAGATCTAAACTGACCATTACAGATATATTGACATTGTGCATTGACATCCTGGGCATGGATGCATGATTGCACTGACTGTCTTGGTTGCCTTCTACATTTCTGATCTCTGTGGCCAACAATAGATGTGTTCTAGCCACATTTGTTGTCCTGGATGTTATATAATTAGACAAAACCATTACTGCATTTCTTGTGTTTCTCTTTTACATAATCCCATCAGTTTTCTGACCTCGTAGGATCTGTACTCATATATATGATGCTTGCTCCTATGGGACACCGATTCTATGAATACCAAACACGATGTTCACGTTCATGATCGTCACTTTCAACGAATATAGAAAATATTTACACGTGTGATCGATGGACGGATGCAATTCACTATTAAAACTTTTTCATGTTCATGATGGTCAACCCTGTTCTGAAAGTAAATGCCTTGATTATTTTTATCCCTGCACTTCATAATTCTATCCGCATAAGTACAGAAAATTCACTGGACAAGATAGCGTACGCAGAATATTTCGTTATGATTCTCATGACCTTTTTCATATTTGTCCCCATAATGTGTGGAAGGATATAACAATGTGTTGGTTGTCATAAAATTCAGAGACACACAGCAATCTGAATGTTGGATGAGAAACTGTATTCAATGTTTGGATAATTTCAAACTTAGAAATGTAATCAATGATGTGGGGACATTTTACAAGTTTATATAAAATACTTTTTTTTTGCAATTTTGGTTGAAGAGTGCAATGACGTTTTGTGAGGATGCATCAATCCTCCTCCGCTCCAAAGAGAAAAGCCGCAGCTCCCTCAACCTTTCCTCATAGGACCTATCCTCCAAACCAGGCAGCATCCTGGTAAATCTCCTCTGCACTCTCTCCAATGATTCCACATCCTTCTTATAATGAGGTGTTCAGAACTGAACATAATATTCCAACTGTGGTCTCACCAACGTCTGCTACAGTTGCAGCCTAACCCCACGGCTCTTAAACTCAAACACCCTGTTAATAAACGCTAACACACTATAAGCCTCCTTCATGGCTCTATCGACTTGAGTGGTAACCTTCAGAGATCGGTGGATATGAACCCCGAGGTCTCTCTGCTCCTCCACATTCCTTAGACCTTGTAATCTGCATTCAAGTTTGTCAAACCAAAATGAATCACCTCACACTTATCAGGTTTAAACTCCATCTGCCAAGATTCAGCCCAGCTCTGCATCCTATCAATGTCTCTTTGCAACTTTCAAGAGCCCTCCACCTCATCCACTATGCTACCAATTTTGGTGCCGTCAGCAAATTTACTAACTCACCCGTCAGCCCTTTCTTCCAAGTCATTGATAAAAATCACAAAAAATAGAGGACCCAGCACCTACTCCTGTGGCACATCGCTGGTAACTGGCTCTTCTTCATGAGCCTACCATGGGGAACCTTATCAAACGCCTTACTAAAATCCATGTATACGACATCAACTCTTCTACCTTCATCCTCAAACTTAGTTATCTCCTCAAAGAATTCAGTCAAATTTCTGAGGCAGGACTTACCCCTCACAAAACCATGCTGACTATCCCGGATTAAATTGAATCTTTCCAAATGGTCATAAATCCTATCTCTCAGGACCCTTTCCACTAACTTACCGATCACCCAAGTTATACTAACTGGCCTACAATTACCAGGGTCATTCTTATTTCCTTTCTTAAAAGAGGAACAAAATTTGTCACTCACCAGTCCTCTGGCACTATCCCTGTGGACAATGAGGACCCAAAGATCAAAGCTAAAGGCCCAGCAATCTCATTCTTGTGTCGCTTCAGGTAAGAAATCCCAAAGGGCATACTGCTATGGGTCATTTTGAGTTTCCTCCTGAAATTTTTTTCTATATATATATTACAGATGAGCACATGGAGATGTTTTCAACGTCGGTGTTCTTCCTGTCGATTTCAAGGACTACCAAAACAGGCACTTTGCATGAGATTCGGTGAACTGTCCAATGCCTCTGAAGTAATTACTTTGATCTCAGATTGGTATCTCAACTACTTTTTTAAAAATTATAGACCGCATATTCATAGTTATGCATTTCTCAGTGGCTTGCGACATCTGTTGCCATAATTTGCACAATAATTCACAATAGGGCATGTATTCAATCCTGTGATCCCAGATGGGAGAGAAAATTCTTCAGGCGTTATGATCGAATAATATAATTCCAGTTGTCCTAGGCTGAATGACTGAAGTCTACTTAATTTTTCAACTGGCATATTGCACACGCTACCCATATTCTGTGGATCTATCTATGGGTGTATGTATCTTCTAATAATGGTTCTTTACGTGTGTCGAACACGTGTTGATAGTTTTCTTGCAGTACGTATGGGAAAAACTGAAATAAATCTCTCTAAGTGATAATGTTCTTTAAAGTTCTTAGGCTGTTCATGACGTTAATAAATTGGAGAACGTGTAGTATTCCTGTGCACATCTGCATCCTGGGCCTATCAATACGTCCTGCAACATTAGGATTGATTGGATAAAGCAGGATTTTTTGACTCTGTAGACGAGTACCTCATTATGAAGCTGCTGCGATTTCTCAGCGTAATGTCCGGCCATGCTGCCATTTCAGTTTGAAACGAATCCAAAGGTCATTATCAATGCGGCTGCATACATGAACCATTTTTTTTTTCACTGAATACGTGTGACTATATTTCGTATAATGTAAACAGCACTTGCCAAAGTTTATCCTGAAAAGATAGATTCATTGTCGCTCCTCTGTAGTTTGGGTAATGTCAGGAATTGGAAACGTCTATCATGGGGCGGCACGGTAGCACAGTGGTTAGCACTGCTGCTTCACAGCTCCAGGGTCCTGGGTTCGATTCCCGGCTCGGGTAACTGCCTGTGTGGAGTTTGCACATTCTCCTCGTGTGTGCGTGGGTTTTCTCCGGGTGCACCGGTTTCCTCCCACAGTCCAAAGATGTGCGGGTTAGATTCATTGGCTATGCTAAAATTGCCCCTTAGTGTCCTGGGATGTGTAGGTTAGAGGGATTAGCAGGTAAATGTGTAGGGATATGGGGATAGGTTCTGGGTGGGATTGTGTTCAGTGCAGACTCGATGGGTCGAAGGGCCTGTTTCTGCACTGTAGGGTTCTAGGGTTCTATGCTTCTATTACAGTTTTGCACTGTATGTGGTTAGCTCAACTCTTAGATATCTTGTGGCATAAACATATTTGGATTTCCATCCTTTCCCAGTTGGAACACAATAGAGTAATCCCAATCGTTATGCTGAAGCATATTATGGATCATTGCATTACACTGCATGTCAAATCATTTCTTTCTAACCGTGTTTGTTGTGTACAGGCTGCATCGACAAGGCCAATACAGACCGTCAATGCCGTTTTTCCGCACCATTGGCACTTTCAACTCTAAAAATTAAGCATTAATTATGTCTGGATATGTCATTTGCACATAGCCGACAGACACAGTACATCGTCCGTCTTGATTGATCTATTTGTCATCTATTTGTCATGTAATGAATTAATGTTAAATTCCATAGATGCAAATATCCTTATTCGACCGACGCACCCATGTTTGTTGGGGACAATATTTGCTCACGGACGGTCGTAGCTCATGTCCAGCAGAAATATATTTTTCTTACAGAGAGATTTATCTCGTAGACAACTGGAGTGTGTGTGCCCTACACATTCGCTTAAATCCCAATAAATCAAGGAAAACGCATCGTCTCTACTTCGACGATTCATTTCTTTCAGTCTGTTATGTTTAAAGGAGGCAAAAGCTATTTCTGCTTGACCGAAGCAACATAGTGATTTCCATTCACGATTTCCAGAAAAAAAGTGATTACCTTCTTGTTTGAAGAGATGTACATTAATCATTGGCAACTGGGTCTATCAAGTCACTGGAATCATCGTTGTGCTTGTATTTATGTCGGCTTTCTTTTGCTCTCATTTCCGATATTTCTGGTATGCCGTACGTTTGTTTTGTTACACTGAATCTTGTCGCAAATGAAGAAGAACTTGTCCTGCATCAGCTCGCCCAATGTTCCCTTGGGCCACATCTCGTGTAACTGACTCGGGATGAAATGCAGTGTTGTCCTTAATGAATGAGTTCCAACTTCTCAGATCACTTGCTTTCGTCTGTGAACCCAAAACTGTGCCACTCGTAGGAGCTTCATAATGTGCTTGCATATATCGTTGGTCAACAGAACATTTTATTTGGTTCTGTTGTTTGTAAGAAGTATTTTTTATGACATTCTACTCATTTCCTTTTCGAGGAAGTTATTTTCGAAGACGTTAATTGGGATTGAAGTTATAAGCAGTCCCAGCATTCATTTAGACAGCTATAAATAAAGGATATGGTTCCAAAATAAACCACACTTTTATTTATCACGGTATTTGCTTACGAATTGCTCAGTACATCATTGTGGTTGTTGTGTGGAACTATCAGCTCCAATTCAAAATTTGACACAGAGACACAGACACACACAGAGACACACACACACACTCACACACGTATAAATCGATTGTCCTCAAGGTTATTAACTGTTTCACATGCAACTTTCAATTCTTTGAAGTAGCTTCATTGAGTGTGTTTGATCCCTTGTTTCAAGTATTAATTTTCACATTTTCCGCATTTCTAAAAAATTAATCCATAAAAAATCATTCCATTCCATGTATAGGAATATCAAATTCGATCGAAAATCCTGAACCTCCCAAACAAATCTGGGATTTTTTGGCCATCCTCCATAGATTCCCTATATATTATATGTATGTTCTGATTATATATGGCATTTTAAGCATCACTGCCACACGGCAGGACTCGGCAATGAAAAGTATGTGTTTGCCCATCTTCCTTGTTTTTCGCTGCAGTTGATGTTCCTGTCACACATCAAAACAACAGCTTTATTCTGCTTTGCTCGTGATTGTGTGTTTGTGTGTGTGTTTGTTTTGTATTGAAACTGCAGCTACGAATACTTAAAATGTGCTGCAGAATTATCGCCGAAATAAAGCTAACCACACAGCAGAACTGAGAATAGATGTGTTGCTTCCGATCACCCCAAATTAGCTCTCCCACACATCAAGTACTCAATGTTTTGTAATCGAATAACGCAGTAGGGGTTCTAGCTCCTGATTTTTTTTCTATTGTTTTCAATTATGTCGATCAAAGTAAAGGTGCACTGAAAGAACACCCGTCATGTGTCCCTTTAAAGCAACAGCCCACTTTGTCTCATGCACATTGTTGCACATTGTATACATATTCTCTGAAAATGACATCACCATAGTTGGTATGCGCATCAGTCCGTGTTTGATTACTTCAAATCCGGACTGATGCGCATACAAACTATGGAGATGCATGAAGATCGGGAAGTTGGTATGACCCGATTTGTGCAGGGGCTGTGACAACTGAGAAAGGTGATTCATCAGCCACGGGTTTCGGTAAATAAGGCGCAACATGTGTCGTTGTTCGGGGATTGTATTCTGAATGGATGGTTCGTATGAATAGGTTCCTATGAATAAGGGTTAGAGTGTAGACTACCTTAGTTGGGAGTTCTGTGAGATTGTTGATGAGTCCGGATGTACGATTTGCCAACGTGTAGATGGCAATGTAAGTGGGAATGTATGTACGACCACTGAATGAATTTAGTTCAGAATTCTGAGCGTTTCTCCTTTTCGAAAAGCATTTCTTCTGTGTTGGGCAACAGAACAAAAATCTCTGCCTTTCAAACAAACTTTGAATTGATGCAACATTACTGTTTATCTTGCTCTCCATCAAAACTTTGAATCCATTAATTTCACTTGTGCATTGGCACATCTATGACATCTCTCTTTATGTAATATGGTCAGCTGTTCATTTTTGTTTGTTCCTGCGACTCCGTTCATTTCAGACAATAAAAAATCCCTTTCAACAGCACATACCTTGAGACAAGCTGGAAAAAAAAAGTCAAGCGTTTAAACTTGCACATACCAGAACATTTCACGCGGAGGTCAGTATAAGAGGAAACAACAATCTATACAGCTCGAGAAAAGAAGGTACTGATCGCACGATCAGAAAGTTTGATTGACAGAGGTGTCACCGTCAATTACTGACTGACAGTTACTTGCTGAACAATGTTTGACTCGGTGTGTTGGTGCTCAATTCAGGTTTCCTACAACGCTCGGCATTTTACAGTCTATTACTCTCTATTTCTGGGAAGTCTTGTACCAAAAACAGTCCGCTTAGAAGCAATAGCACATTCTTCTAACTGTGTGTCAATTTTTCATTTCGCCATATATAAAAAGTATACAGATGTACCCTGATAGTTGCAAGACAGAAAATGTTTTCAGCAATTGAGAAAATCTATATTTCTTCCTACGCGGACAGGTACTGTAAAGCATGGAAATGTTGAATCGGTAATTGGATGAATATTTTAAAAAAAGATTGCACTTTCAAAAGAAGGAATAAAATAGTATCAGAGAAAACTTACAGACACAACGGAAATAGGAAGAATTATTCCTTTGTGATGAGATTCGTGTTTTTATTCCCTCATAAATCGACCTGTATTCATTTACTTATTTTAACAGGAGAACTTTTTCGACAGAAGCAGAAAGGTAATGGATCACGATTATGAGTTTTGTAATATGTACACTTAAATAATCCCGATGAAACCACTTCACTGGTTTCATCGGGATTATCATTGGCTATGCGTGCTCACGCTAAGGTTTCCACTTATTTGTTTCTTTTAATAGATGCATATACGTTTGACTGCCTGATATCATCTACATTATAGCTATATTTAAACATGTGTCAAGTCAATGACAGAATTCTATCCTGGAATAGTAATCTAAATTGCAAAAGGAGGTCGATTTATCACGGTTCGAATACATAACGTAGACTAAATCACCCGGTTGTAAACAAAATAAAGTATATGCAGTTAGCTGATTATTAGGCATCATCATTCAGAAAAAAAAAATTGATCCATTTAAAATCCAATGATTTTTTTAATGTGTGTGTTTAGAATGTAGAACGGTATGTTATTAGCAGTAAGGGATGTTTTAAACTTTATTTATTTAATTTACGAGCTTCCGGGTTTCATACGTGTGTTTTTTTTAACGTGGTTTTCTAACTCATGAAGTTAAGAGACGGGTCACAAATATTGTTTTAGTGATTTTGCAAAATAAATAAAGGCACTAAAAAAAAGTTGATGAAAGACAGGAGACCAGGGCCCCAGTACAGACAGGAATAGACAGATGGACTGTTCAATGTGTTTTGTGCGATGAAAAGTAAATGTGGAATTCCTATGCTGTCAGCAAGATACATCCGGGAGATTTGAGCAGACGAAACTCATTTGCCTGCATTTTTTAGCGTGGCTTTCTAACTCATGAAGTTAAAAGACGGGTCACAAATATTGTTTTAGTGATTTTGCAAAATTAAGAAACGGCATAAAAAATTCACTTGCTGAAAGACAGGAGACCAGGGTCCCAGTGCAGACAGGAATAGACAGATGGACAGTTCAGTGAGTTTTGTGAAATGAAGAGTGAATGTAGTATTCCTAAGCTGTCAGCAAGATATATCCAGGTGATTTGAGTAAACAAAGCTCATCTGTCTGCTGTGAATATAATAGACAATTGCCATAACAGACAATTGGGATGGTGTTTATTTGGAAGCATATGGTGAATGCTCAACAATCCACTTGATGAAAATTGGTTTCAAAGGCCAAAGATCTGTAGGTTTGATTTATTTGCTAAGTAAATGTGTGGGGTAACAGGGATAGGGGAAGGTCTGATTCATGTATTCAGTCAGAGAAGGAAGCTGCGATTATATTTTCTGATTCCAACTGCATGAACGCAAGCAAAAGTCTTGGACAAGAGAGAGTTATATATTTTACGGAGGTTTGCATGCGAGATTGAATCATTTCCTCATTTTTTCAAATGTAAGCATTTTCAAACATGTTGCATAGCATTATATCGTTAATGTTTCTCGCTTAATATATTATTTAATATTCGTGCTACAAGTGATTGGGCATGCTTTGTTGAATCTATTCAGCAATTGATATCCAAGGACAGTTAAAAGTTAAACAAAGCTGGGATCTATCAAGCCAGCATATATTCAGGGTTCCGGCTTTGATAGCATTAATACTACCTGGACAATAACACCTTCAAAGTCGCGATGATTTAAAATATGTGCATTTTTTAAACGGTTAATAATTATATGTAATTGTATTCAAAACGGTGCATGAAGTAAACGCATCCTAATAGGCCAACAGACATATAATAATCGGGACATTTTAGAACGCAATAAAATCGCTTTCAGAGTTGAATTTACAGCAACTAAAATTTTCCCGCTTATTTCAAGAAAATAATGTAAAAATGAGATGTCAGAGAACGCTTTGTGCATTTGCCTAAACGTAAGTATCCTTTCCCGCAGTAAAATTGCACTGTTGAAATATTCACTGGGAAAGACAGATTGCGATGCCGAATTTAAGAAAGAAAGGCAATGTAATGCCCCACTACGCACCTCCCCCCCCCCCCCCGCCCCCTCGCGCAAATTGTCACTGCATTCGGTGAACAACCTGATGACATGAGATCTGGTAGAAGGAGATTTCATTTAAGTAATATATTACTGATTAGAGAGGATTAGAGAACCAGTAATGGTTTACTTTGAAAGAATACGCTAGATTCATAATTTAAACGAGTCGTGAATTAATGAGTGGCAATGCAAGCGCTGAAGATGCTGAACTAAATGTCAAACAGCAATGCAAGTTGTTCTGCCACCGTGCTAATTTAATCGCATAATATTTTCTGCACCGATGTATGGTTGTGGAAGGCTCCAACTTTTCTTCCATCAGATGGCTATCCCAGTTTCTCTTTGGTTCTTTTGGTTTTCAATTGGCTTTTGTTCGATAGTTTTCGAATATCAACCCACTGTGCGCGTTCTGAAGGCAAGTTCCCTACCAATTACCACTCATGATGGGGCGCGAAGTACACATTTGGTGACGGGGCGGAGTCATGCCCATCACAATACAAAACCTGTTTGTAACAAAGCACAGAAGAGTTACAGGTTCCCTTTATCAAGGAGGACAATGTCATCTAATATTTCGTAAACGTCATTAGCAGATGCCACAGAAGGTTTCATAGCCATTTGATTTATCCTAACAGAGTTTAAAGCCACAAAGCCCAAACCATAATTCTGGTGGAGACTGAACCGATATCTATCATTAAAGCTGAAATAAACGCTGCCAGAGAAGAAGTTATTAATTCCTTTAGGAGAAGCAGAGGAGGGAGCTTCATCCAATTACCATTATGTGCTTTTATTCTTTTAAAGAAATAGACAACTTGAAATCCCGTCTTGCTGAATGTGGTAAGCATTTTTGGTTCTTATTTCGTTCTTATTAACATTTGAAAAATAAGTTTGAATCGACTGTCGAAATATAAGGTGTTTGATTGTCCATCTGTACGAAATCTCAGAAGCAGGAAATAAATAAAAAAATGCTGAATCTAATGACTCTTCAGTGTTTACAGATTTCGAGGGGATGGCACTTCCAAAAATATGCTTAACACTGTCCGTTTGGTATTCAACAATGAATAAACGACGTACAAATTCGACTTAACGTTTTGAATTGTAAAGTTGTGTACACTTCGACAATGTCATAGAAAGCAATACTGGCAGTTTAGGAAATACATAGTGAATAACAAAGATTAGAAGGAAGTTCAGGCATTCAGCATCAGAGCAGAAATTCTTTGCTGTAATGGGTTCCACATTCCAACATGCTCCAGTTGCACCACCAAGCATATGGTTTTGATTCGGATTCCAAGACCTGCAGTCCATAATCCAGGGAAATTAAGCGAGGAGGACTGGAGGGACAGCTGCACCATCTTTTAGGTGAAATCTTGAAACAAAGTCGTTTATGTTATGTAAAGATGGAGAACAAAATGCCTCAGCAGCATCGTTGGTTTAAAAAAAGGTGTAAGGATGACCAGGCATTAACAATATCATTGGTACAACTTGCTTGTTTGACGGCGACCATTATGTCTCTACTGGCTCTCCCATTTCCAACTTTACATCATAGATTAAACTTCAAATAATTGCGTATGCATCTTGAAACATCGTTAGAGAGGCCTGACACAATGCATGCACGAGATTAATCTGTTTTGTGTAACTCGCGGTCATGGTCATTCTTTCTAATACTCTGTCTATGTCATGGTGTAGTAATATCACGCAGCTCTCATTCAGAGTTCCGTGGCGTTGGGGAAAAGACTTCTAATCATATAGCGGCTGTGAATTGAATTCTACCAATTTAATATGCGAAGCTAGTCTCATTAATAGTAACGATGAATCAATGTTATCTCTATTTATGGTAGAAGCTGGTCGTCCTTAATTAATCTGTGTGACTGCGGGATCGACAACATTGAGTTGGAAAAAACCTCCTGAGATTTTAGTTCATCAGAATTAGGAATAATAATAATAATAGTAGTAATAAAAGATAGACTGGGAAGAACTGAGAATAAAGTTTTGCTGCCAGGCATTTGTCACTACGACTTTCCTTGCCAACTCACTTCTTCTTATATACGCACAGGTTTCTGCAATTATTGTGAATTTAAGTGACTCCCACTCCAAAAACCATGGGTGGAAACGATCCGTTCACATTGTTATAATGGAAATCTGTCCATTTCCATTGAATCTGCACTTATCGAAAACTCTGTTACCGTGCTTTTTCCATTAATTCCCATTGTCACGGTGCCTGAAAATAGCGTTATTCCTTCGACAGAACGTTATTAATGAAAGCTTAATTCTTTTTGAAGCAATATGTCAGGAGTTTACGCACTTCGTTATAAATGAGAAATTCTTCAAGTCGTCTTAGTCAGCTGGAGAACGTTCATGATAGCCAATTTTCTCACGACATTCAAGTTATTCTCTTAGAGTGCTGCACTCCACCCTCAATCAATAATCATTAATTTACAATGAATGTGAAAATGAACGGGAATAAAAAAAAGTTATGTTTTACTTTAGAAATGGAGCCTACTGTATTGTTTTACTTGATAGCAATGACATTATTATTATTCAAAGGGCAAACCGCCATGAAAATAGGACAGGCAACTTAATCAATCAACCTAGTCAAAAATTTAACAAGCTGGCCACTAATATTCATCCTAAATCTTGTCATGTCACTTTCCGAATCCATCCATTAGTTGGAGATATATTACAAAAATAAATTAATCATTAAGAAGATCAAAGATAAATGGTGTTGTCACCTGAGCCCGAAAATTCTAAGGCTGCTATACCCAATGAGAGGATCTACTAATTGTCATCTCATTAATCAACCAGGCAGCACTCATTCGGGCACTGAGTACGATAATAGTTTCCTGCTCCCTGAAAATTATGCCTTTAGAATTCAAATTAAACACAAGTAGGATTAAAGCATGTTCCAACGAGCTTGATGTTCATACCTCCAAATTGAAGGAAATATAGTTATGGGTTCTGAACCACATTACAAGAATTTATTATCCCAAAGTCACACAAACGAAATGATGTTCTGTTCTCATTATTGTGGTGTGAAATTGATTTTATTGGGATACAAAGGGAGGTTGTTTCGTATGTGGTGCGAGCACGTGACTGTTCTTGTTTTTTTTTTCAAACGTACTCAAGTTTTAATTAAAACGTGTATACCATGCATTGTAATGTTTTCAATTATATGGGACTTAATGACCCATAGGAATGCAAATATTTCCATATGGTGAGATAGAAACCAATCATGTTTATTATATTTGGCCATTTACCATAAATAAAACATTTTGTGAATGCACCAAAAAAAATATCACTCTCATTTTGTTTTCATCCTAATTTAAAATGTCGTGGTGCCCAAATGAAAGGTGCAATGCCGGTTAACTCTCTGTGCAATAGAACGCATGTCCAATCAAACAAAAAAAATCTCCTAATATGATTGCGTCCAGTCTTTCTGACAATGTTTTGTTCCACGTAATACAATTGAAATGTTGCGAATTTGTTATGGTTCCTCTAGCATCTTACAGTGCACTGCTCTTCCTGATTTGCACACAAATAACCAAGAAGCAAGTACAACCGTATGATTTTGGGTGCATTTTTGCTTTCAGATGTCATTGTCTGATGTTATATTTCAAGTTGGCGCCTGTTGCCGACGACACACAACCTCCATATTTTGACTGGCATGAGTTATCATCTCTCCATTATGAAATTAAGTTATGTTATTGCCATAATCCCAAACACATGTGAAATAAAGCTTTGAGTTTGGTGCTGGCCTGAAATCTCTAGGCACCTCTCCACACACAAAAAAAAAGTCAGTAAGTGTCTGTACTCCATCCTGACAATCAGTCGAAAAACAAGAATCAACTTGTCCCATGAATAGTCGGGAGGTTTTCAAATATCGTTTGCGCCACGATGAAAGTACAATTATGCAGGTAAGTTTAGCAACTCGGAAAGTCTCAAGAAGGGTTCACGATAAGGGGGAATTTGCTTTCTCCTCAACAGTCGCTCATTTAATTTTAGAAACGAACGTGCCTCTTTTGCTGTAAGCATATATTCTGCCTGTTTATCCAAATTATGTTTCAGCCCCTGTCCAATACTAATTAATTCAAATACTGTCAAATATTCATGACTATCATTATTGACATCCGTGTTCATGAGGCTGAAAAGGCAAATTTTCCAGAAAATAATGAATTGAATAGTGATGATTAGCTGCTACGTGAATTATTATCGATTTTTAGCAAAGTACGTACAGACGAGTTTGCTTTCATGTTATGATTTTTATCTGTCATTATTAAATAATTGCTCAGAAACATTTGCGCTTTGAATTAATCCACCGGATGCATTAGCATTGATATTATTAAGACACTCGTGTTTTTCATATTATCGTTCACGTTTTATATTCAAATATATATAGACGAATATCTCATCGATAAAACAAAAGGTACTGGCAAAAAAGTCGCTATTTTAATCGCAACGATGTCACAGCTCAAATTTCTTTAATCCTTTGCTCTGTCTGCATTTTTTTTGTAGATTTGCATGTCCAGTCGGAATACTTGCCCAAATAATTTGTTGATGTTGTCAGTGTTTGACAGATCTTCGACACCTGCATCGCATGTGCATTTCCGCTTTACAAGTCACACGTTGCTGTCGGAAGACTTCACCAGGCTATCCATAACAGCGTTTCTTGGAAAAGATCTACGCTCTGCTGCACTATAGAGTCATGAATGGGGGTGCACATTGTTTAAAAAAAATCATCCTCATCAGTAATGAATGGAAGCTGAAACAGATACACCTGGATCGCACAACGAAGTGTTTTAGTTCCAACTAAAATACTAACATTGAAAAACCATCTCCGATAAGCCCTGTGTCTGAAGCTACTCAAATCTTTCCATTCCAATTCTGTGAATTTATCATCGTCGACTTGAATCGCTAAAGCAATAACTGTCACTACTCAGTTCACAGGAACGTAAACTCAATAATTCACTCCGCAATTTGCTCAATTGCCACGCCTCTTCTAATCGGCTATTAAGCCAAGCTTTTTCCCACGTCATGTTCCCTCCAAGTTATTCTTCTCTGCACGCATTTATATATAGGTGAAGACAGAGAGGGAGAGAGAGAGAGAGAGAGAGAGAGAATCACACCGATAGAAAGAAGGGAAGACACGACAGATAAACAGATAGGTAGTTGGATAGATAGATAGATAGATAGATAGATAGATAGATAGATAGATAGATAGATAGATAGATAGATAGATAGATAGATAGATAGATAGATAGATAGATAGATAGATAGATAGATAGATAGATAGATATAGACAGAAAGAAAGAAACATAATAAATAAAGAAAGAAAGGAGGAGAAAGATAGATTAATAGAAAACGACAGAGACTGATAGGCAACCAGGCAGACAGACGGACGGATGGGCAGAAGAACGGATGAATAGGTGAATTTATGGATTTTGGATAGATGTTTGGATTGGTGAATGATAGGACTGACGGGCAGGTAGATGAATGACTAGAAAGATGAAATGTTGGAGCACCGGACAGCCAGATGAAATTTTCTGCGCGCAGAAATGTGTGAACGATTGCAACACAATAGCATGGTCAGGTTGATTTCTACCGGTTTTGATCCCTATCTTATATAAATGCATGATGTTTAAGTGGATTGCTGCGCCACAATAATTGTTTTGCAAATTTATTTTGTGCTAGTAATAGAAACGTTGAAAAGTGATATTGTGGAAGCAGGTGAGTTTTTTTTTTACTCCTCTGGACATCCTATTTCTCCAGCATTGAAATATCCTCTCCCTTTCCTGAATTATTGCATTTTCTGAATGCCTTGTACACAGGGATATCTATCAAACATTCTTGTGATTCTTTGAATCAGATCGGTTCATTCCACAGCATTATAATGCTGGAACGCATTATTTGTTGATAATGACACAAAAGTATTGGCAATACATCATGAAGTGGCTCTAATGCAGAGGAACATTGAATTTGACGCATGCACTTTGTCCTTCTGTCGACTCCACTTATGAACTTACTATTTTCCTCAAAAGGGTGCTCTGACTCGTCCAACGTCGTTAGTACTCTTCCATTGCTGTCTACTATTTCCACTTTCTTCACATAACTCCTGAAGTTACATCGGCTTAATGCACACCCCCTCCCTTTCCGCCCAGTTTCATCCTTCCCACAACTCTGTTCAGATGCAACTCAACAAGTCACGCAGTTCTGATCTGCCACAAGGCCATTCGAGATGCCGAGGCATCAAAAGCCATTCCTTCTAAAACTGCTTTCAAGTCGCGCATCTGCCTAGCACCAGTTTCTGCACTCACTTTAAAGTTACAGTGGGATAAATTCAATTATTACTATCTTGCAGCTCCCGTTTTCTAATTTTGTGCCCAGACGTCGAACTTCCGATTGCAGCACCCCATCCGCTTTCCTTCAACACATTGGTTCGCATATCAAACAAACGTTGCCTGACCATCTCCCTCAAACCGGATGTGCTCCATCTCCTGCATGTCACCCTGGTCGCTGGCATCAGGAAGACAAGTTTTCATTGAACAACGTCGATAATGACAGGAAACATGATTTTTTTCAAATAAATAATAATTGTCTTATCTATAAAGTTCTCCCCTCTTCTTACTTCTCTCCTATATAGACAAGCCTCTCGCCTTGCGACAGATCAGAATCTAACTGCACACTTTCAGGAAGCAATCTCCATATCACATTTCCAAACGGAAATCCGATTCATGACTTAAACTATAGTGGACCCATGCCATTCCTTTCCATTCGCCCTGGACCACCTGTTGGTCCCCGATTCCCAGCCTGCAATGAAGCCTTTAGGTTGTGGTACCGTCACTCTCTCAAGATGTCATTTACGTATTTCTCACCATTGTGTGTTTGAGACTCTTATGCAAATTTTAAAAAATACTTAATTTTGGTTTCCTTTCATTTGCCGATTTTCTGCCCGGCATTGAATGCAATAGACCTTGATGAGCCTAATTGTACGTCGTGTGAACATTTCTTCAAGTTTTCATTCAGTTTCAATGAAACAGTGTTGGATCCCCAGAAAATTAGGGATTTGACAAAACAGGTAACAGGAAACTAGGTAGACAAGAGTGTTTCGCTTTAAATGTAATTGATATTTTTGGCTCATTGATAGCTGTGTAGCCTTAAAAGCAAAAATGCGTTCGGAAATTTGTCACGTCTGATATTCCACCATTTGATTACAGTGCTAATTTCATTTGGGGGATGAAATCTTCAATTGATATATCTATTTTCATGAGCTTAGAAATGCCAAGGTCTTTGCAATGCGAATGCAACATATTTACTCTCCCTATTCTTTTTTCCTCTCGTTCTCTCTCGCCTTCGAATAGAGCAATGCAGATTCATGTCAATTTCTATTTGCTTAGCTTTAATGTTGCGCCTCCACAACGCTGCCATTCCATCAGTTACTGTTCGTCCGAAAGCGTGGCTCTTATACCTTGGTGCTCAAGCTCCGGAGAGAAACGTGCAGTCATCCAATTCGTACTCAGACATGCGTGAGAGACTACGAAAGATTCCAGCTCATAGTTCCCAAAGATATTTAGAATTGTAGATGGTGAGATATTTTAGATTGAATCTCTGCAGTACGAAGAGACCTTCGCCATACAAAACGGGCCATTCAAGTAGCATTATTATAGTAAATATTGGTAGGCTGTTTCACACCTAAAGTGTTGTTGTTGGTTGTGACATATAGCACAGTACAGCAATATTTTAGTTGTCACTAACTTCTGGGCTTTTCTGAAGTGATGGCGTTTGCTGCAAATATGGACCAAGGTCATGTCTGTTTATTTATTATTTTCTGCCAGCAATATTGCTCATCCACAAATGTTTATTCCTTTAGAAAACGACTTGCTGCAGAAAGAAGCTGGTAATTATGCAAATCATTTTCATGTGTTTGAATAACTTTTATTCCACTGATTTTTTTTCAGAATTACATTGAGAAAATGTCCACTCCCTATGACAGTATTATAAATATTACTAGCTTATAAATTAGGTAATAACCACGATTGGCTGACATGACAGTTTGGGAATTTCAATTCAGCCATTCAGATAGATCTGGAAAGAAAACGCTGGCAATTGAACCTTCAAACAATGAAGCTTGTGTGTGTGTGTGTGTGTGTGTGTGTGTGTGTGTGTGTGTGTGTGTGTGTGTGTGTGTGTGTACCGATAACAGAATCGTTTTCCCTATAGGGAAGGAAATTAACCAATTTCCAACTTCAGACTAACAAATATTTAAGTATCCATCTGGCAATTAGTTCATGGCTCTCAAAACTACTTCGAGCCTGCCCCGCCATTCAATAAGATCATGGATGATCCGTCATGGCTCAGTTCCACATTCAAAAGTCTCTGAAGTGGGACGTGAACCCATAACCTTCTGACCCAGAAGTGAGAGTGCTATTCACTGAACCACACGCTTTCACCCAAAAAAAAAGCAAACTGAAAGAGTTCTGTACTCTTCCCCAGTAAAACGACAACGACAGGTATCGATATAGTACTGGTAACCAGTAACGACGTACCTCTGTTAGCGAAGTAATCTTTAAGAAAAGAGCTGTTGTTGATGCACTTTTTATTCTGCCTACAGTTCGTTTTACAACAAGAAATCCAAAGACTTTTTTTTCATGGCGAAGTTAAACTGGAGCTCCGATGCTTATTTGTTTAGCATATAATACTAAGTTGCATTTAACATAAGTTGATCTTTATAATTATCTTAAAACTAGTTGATACACATGGTCCCTGCCTATGACGCTTCGCTATTGGGCATACAACATTCTCAAGATTCAAGAATTGCTGGACTGGAAAACATATTCGATATACCTATTTCATGCAAATATATTAAGAAATGCTTCGGCTCTCTGACCATAAATTCCTCCTATCAGAATAGTTGCTAGGACGATCAAACCTCACAACTATCACGAAATTTAGTTTCTTGTTCTTCTTTGTACGTCATTGTAGATACATATGTACATATAAATTTGGATCTGGGGTCCATCATTCGGACGTTTGGATGTTACCTGTTGCTCAACGTGGTTATGGCTGATATTGTATCTCAGAACTGTTTGCCCGCACTCACACTATAACTTATTTCACCCCGAGAAATGTTTCGATTTCCTTCCGTTATCGGACAACAAATTTTATGAAATTGGGCACATAAAATGGAAGCAAACTAAAGCTACGCTCAGAGCCCCTCCACGAAGAATCACGAAGTAACAGACACCGATCAGGAGGCAAGAGCATGCTTTTAGAATGCAAATGAGGGCTAGCACATAAGGGAAGCGGGACAGGATGGCACCTACAGGAATTAAATCCCCACCCCATCAAAATCAACACCTTTAAAACAGTCAAACAACCCATGGAGACACCTAAAACTAGCATAATTAAGGAAACATTCCTGGCCCCTCAAAACCTCTTTTGAGATCAATAACACACCTATGGTTCAAACCCTGGAGATTCTAGACTATTAAATAACCAATCAGACGAAACAATTAACACACACCTAAAACAATTTTCTCAACACTTGGAAACATCGAGACAGAATGGCTAATGTCGAATAATGTAAATAAAGTATTAGCATTTGAATCGCATACTGCACCGAAGTTCTGGTATAACTATAGCCTGCTGCGAGGGACGGGCAGAGCGCTTTCGGGACAGTCGATTGTATGTCCTGACTGTGCTTCTCCGTTGATGTGAAAGAAAATAAAGCTGTGCCGTTATTGAACTTCACCCTGAGTCCGTAGTGGTCGTTTCGCCCACTCGTGTTAACACTTCTAAGCTATACTTAGTGATTGCCTGTGCAGTCATCTTTGGCAGAACATTGTTTTCGCCATCCTTTGAGGGAATACACTTTTCTTGAACTCGGTTCTAAATGGCGTACAACGTTCCCGATCTGTGGCACTTTTTTTTGTTTGTTTGTTTTTGCCCTCAAGACTGCCCCAGCCAGAGAAAGTAACAAAGTCCGTCCAGACCATCTTAATTACAGTACGTTCCATGTAGAAATGAATGTAAATGTTTTGTCCGATTTATTTTCAACCAGTTAATGACACATGTGGACCAGAATTCTTCCGTTGCGCCAGCCAATGGAATTGTCGGAGACGGATCACACAAATGCGCATTGACCTCGGGTGGGAGTCTCCTGCTTTGAGGCGCCCGCGACCGGAGAAATCCTAGTCCTGAATATTTAGAGCAGCCCACTTATTCATCACCCTTCAGTCTTCACTAAACAGGAAGTTTCTGGGACAGCCGTTGCCTCCAGCAATCTACTATTCCCCGAATCAAAGCAAATACACTCCCCCCCACCGTTCCGTTCCATCCTTCCCGAAATTCTGCTGTTTCATTATGAACTTAAGTTCTCATCATGTTTTCATCAAGCCGATCAGTAAATATATAGTAGAACGAAATCGAAACATTTCTCAGCTCTCAGGGCGAAATAAGTTACAGTGCGAGTGCTGACAAACAGTGCCGAGATAGAATATCAGCCATAACCACGTTGAACAGCAGGGCACTCCCGATGACACACAATGGCAGAAGTCGTTCACCTCCTATGTGTTTCTCCCTTCATAATGCGTTTCGGATCAGCCTTATTGAAGTATTACGCGCGTGCGTGCGGGATTGTGTACGTCTTGCATGGGGACTTGGCAATGATAATGTTTCCGTGCATTTTTCCATTATCTTTCAACAATGAGGAGTTCCTTGGTTTGCAATATGCTGGTTCTGAGACTTTGTATGTGGTTGTGCATGTAGTGGGATTGGCGTTAATTTGACGTCCTGAGTCATTTTTTATGGATGAGCAGTGAAAATAATAAATACTTGTACTTTATTTGCATAACAAAAATACGCGAACTAATCAATAACTTGCCTCCATTCTTCGGTGTACACACATTTTTCACCATTCCAAGACTACTCTCCAGCACATCAAATTGAGGGCAGCAGTGTTCCCTGTCCCACGTATTTCTATCCATGCCAAACAATTAATTTAATTCAATTCGATTCAAGTCATGTCAATTCAAGTCAAGTCAAGTCAATTCAATTTAACTTTATTGTCGTTGTAAAATGGACACATACAAGAAAAGTGAGCTTGCAGACTCCATAAATTCAAATAAAACAAACAAGTTCAGAAGTCATTTTAAGATACTTCTCATAGTCAGTATTTGTACACATGCATATTGAACAATGTCCAGTGCCTGGGCCTATGCTAAAGAACGGTGTTCAGCTGGGTAACAGCTCTGGAGAAGGTGTTGTTCCTGAGACCGGCTGTACTGGCACAAAAGCATCTGAAACGTTTCCCAGGTGGCGGGGTGATGGAGGCAGGGTGGGGGAGACGCGGGGTGGGTTTTGGGGGTTGCTGTCTTGGATGGAATGGTTGGGACCTCTGGTGATGCTGAGAGATCTCCCCAGATAACATTTGTAATAAATTTCCCGAATGGTAGGCAGTTGGGTGCCGATAATGTACTGGTGATTATTGACTGCAGAGTTGTCCAGCCATAAAAGCAGCAATTGCGTACCAAACCATAATCCAGTTCAACACGATGTTCTCTATTGTGCAACGGGAGACGTTTGAGAGAAGAGGGATTATGAGAAATCCGCTGTGATGCGGATGGCCTGGAATTTGAAGCTGAAGAACATTTCCGACTTTACCCCATTGATGTAAATGGCGTGTGTGTGTGCTGCCTCTGGACTTCCTGAAGCCCACGGTAAGTTTTTTTTTGTCCTCTTAGATTTTATAGCATTTTGTTTCAAGCATTCCGCATTATTAGATGTTGACCTCCTTCCTCTATTCTTAATCATTGTTGTCAGTTATCAAGTCTACCACGTACCGTCGTCCGTGAACTTAATGATTGTATTGGTGTCACGGACAGGCACACGGTCATAGGTGAAAGGAAGGTGGTTCAGCACGCATCCTTGAGGAGCCCGTGTACGTCGGGTTAGGGTGAGGGAAGTAAGGTTATCTAACGGAACAGACTGGTGCCTGTTGGTTTGGAAATCCAAGATCCAATTAAAGAGGGAGATGTTGACTCCTAGAGAATGGGATTTATGAAATAACTAGTGGCGTTGATGGTATTAAATGCAGAGCTCTAGTCAATGAGCAGCATTCTAACCTAGGTGTCACTGCCTTCCAAATGGGCACATCGGAATGAAGAGTAGCAGAAATAGCGTCTTCTGTTGACCTGTTTGCGCGGTAGTCAAACTGGTGGGGGTCAAGACTGACAGCCATCAGCTTTTAGATAAGTCAGCACCAATCTCTCGAAGCAATTCACTACAATGGGGATGAGTGCAAAAAGAATTGCAGTCATTCAGACCCGTGTCATTCAATTGCTTCGGCACTGGAATAATTGTTGCGCAGTTTAAGCATGCAAGGACCACCGCCCAGGCCAGTGATAGATTGAAGATGCCATTCGCCAACTGATCAGTACACGTCAGGAATGCCGTCGACCTTGCGTGTATTCACTCTGCATAGAGTGCTCTTTATGCCAGGCGTAAACAGTGTGAGCACCAGGTCATCCATTGGTACTAAGGCCTTAGTGCTTGGTTCCTTGTTAACCTTGGCAAAGCGAGCATTGAAGTTGTTGAGCTCATCCTGGGATGTGTAGGTTAGAGGGATTAGCAGGTAAATGTGTGGGGATGTGGGGATAGGGTCTGGGTGGGATTGTGTTCGGTGCAGACTCGATGGGCCGAAGGGCCTGTTTCTGCACTGTAGGGTTCTATAATCTAATCTAAAATCCGGAAGACAGCAATCTTTGGTCAGAGGGCAGGTGTTCTTGCTTCTGTAATCGGTGATGGATTGAGTGCATTGCAACATACGATGGGGGTCTGTATTGAGGGGAAATCGCCCTCAATCTATAGTCCTCTCTATAAATTTACTGAATATTATTCGTGGTCCGATATTGCAGGAACACCTCGCATATTAAAAAATCCCGTCCCTATCTATTGAGTCATGCTGTTTTTTTTTATATAGCTGCAATTTCACATGGCGGTTGATGTCTTCAACTCAACAACATTGTTTTTGAACACCTGATTTTTTTACAAACGGGGATCATTCCTCTAATTGTAAGTTTATGTACTTCTATTAAATGGTAAATAGTAGAAGGCAATTCATTTAAAAATAAATAGTGATTCTTATTTTATTACTTTTGGTAAAATTCAATTTTAAGCAGCATAATTTCCTCACAATGAATTTTGGAAGGCCGATCTCACTACAAAATTTTCGGGAATTTTGACCAGTAGGCAGTTGGAAATGTAGCATGCAAGCAGTGAATGCTGGACTTTCCTTGCGATTTCCTTGCGATACGGGCGGCACGGTAGCACAACGGGCGGCACGGTAGCACAGTGGTTAGCACTGCTGCTTCACAGCTCCAGGGTCCTGGGTTCGATTCCCGGCTCGGGTCACTGCCTGTGTGAAGTTTGCACATTCTCCTCGTGTCTGCGTGGGTTTTCTCCGGGTGCACCGGTTTCCTCCCACAGTCCAAAGATGTGCGGGTTAAGTTCATTGGCTATGCTAAAATTGCCCCTAAGTGTCCTGGGATGTGTAGGTTAGAGGGATTAGCAGGTAAATGTGTAGGGATATGGGGATAGGGTCTGGGTGGGATTGTGTTCGGTGCAGACTCGATGGGCCGAAGGGCCTGTTTCTGCACTGTAGGGTTCTATGTTCTATGTTCATTTTTCCGAAGCAGTTAGTGCATGTAACGTTAGAAGCTAGGGGGCGAAGTGCATAGGCATTTGATCGTGGCGGTACGTCTTGTCAGAGGATTTGCAAAAAGCAAATCTTTAATCATGACTCTGATAAGCAGATGCCATTGATATGCTGACGGGAACGGTAAGGAGAATATTTATCAAGGTCTGTACTGCAGCAACTGAGAATCACATCCAGATGTTGTCACCACACATTAGGAAGAATATACGAATCTTTATGTGCATCCGAGAGATTCTGCTGAATGTTGCCAACGAGGGCTGTAAGTGAAATATCAGCTTGGTGAATCCAAATTTGTGGAGGTTGAAGAAAAATAGTTTATGTGGTGTTTGTAATAAACCAGCAGCGAAGAGGGTTCTTTTTTCTAACAAGTTAACCACTGTAAGAGGGCATGTGCAAGATTTTAGGCAAGAGTCAGACACTTTAAGGCGGAACATTTTTTTTATAACAACGTCTAGTGACTTTGATATAGAACGTGAGTTTAATCTATTGAAGAAGGCTGATCAATTGAAAAGTAAATTCAACTGTCGTATTAGGTAAGCAATGTTTAGCGTAATAGCAATATCTGAGGACAACTGACTTGACAGGATTATTCTATAGGCAGACTAATAAGTCTGAATGGCCACATTTTTGCCCTGATGACTAGATTTCTACATGGCTGCAAATAAGGGTCACACGCAAATGAAAATTATAAGAATTGACGGAGAATTTTTAATGTAATTTCTGGAAAACGGCGTAGAGAGTTATTCAACGATTGTATTAAGGCACGTGAGCCAGATTGGCTAATTTACATGGTTTGCCAATTGCTGGCGCTGCACGTTTACTCGCATATAATGTTTGTTTTCCTGCAGTTTATCCAATGATTAATTGAGAACCCTTTCACCATGTTTTTTATTCAGCGAATCCTAATCAACATAACATTTATGTTTGAGGAAAGCAAACGTTTCCTCATTCTGCCATAGTTCTTTTTTTAGTAAATTTGAGTCCTGGCAGTGTTCATTCATAGTGCATTATGTATGTGTTTAGTTTATCACATCAAACAACTTAATTAAAACACATTCTTTTTTTTGGTAACGATCTCTCGATCGAGAATGATGACATATTCGGTCGCGTTCTTACTTTATGAACGCTCTCTACTCGACCCACCACTGAAGTAAGAGTTTGTCACCCTTTGCCTATTACTTTAACATTGCTATTGGAGAGTAATATAAATAATTCAAATCAGATCATTGTTATTCGTGGGCTTACATCCTTTCCAGATAATGAATCTAATGTGTCCTTCATTTATTCGTTTGGAAATGATTAAGTATAATTCACTATAATATATCCACAAACCGTTATGATGTAAAACACAGGCCAGATTTTGTGATCGCTTGAATGTGAGAAAGTTACGATTCGCTTGAATGTGAGAAAGGCTCAAATAGTAGTATAAGCCTTTCTTTGGTTTACTTGCTCGTAGTTATTTACGATTTAGTTTCGTTTTGTGTGACAGAATTGCAGAAACAAAAGGAAATCTGTCAAGGATATGGTATGTTGAATGAAAATTAGTAACTTTGAAAAATATAAGATTTCCCCTGTTTGTGCCCTAATTGGTTCGTCGTGTGTTATAAATATTACCCTGCAGAGTCAGCTACCCTGCAGCACAACGGACATATTTCCTCAAAGCCACCGGAAAGTCTATCAGTCAACACATGGTAAAACCGAATTACACTGTCAGCAGCCAATATAATCGCAGAAATATAGAAAGAACTTTAAGTCACTGAACATTGCGCAGTGAAGCTCAAGGTTAACTTCCAAAAGACACATAATTACGTTCTTGAGCAATAAAGAATTAATAATTTTAGCCCATTCAACATTATCCTTGCCTCAAAGGAGAAATAAATTAAAAGCAAACACATTAATGCAATGGTCACATTTTTTCCTCTACTATCAGCTTGAAGTCAGGCATCTTCAACATCGAAATAAAAAAAGACATTCCCCTTATCAAAACTAATTTTGCTGTTGAAACCGTCAATACATTACCGACTGGAGCAAAGCAGAGAGGGAGCGATTCGTGTCAGCGGTGCTGAGAGTAAGAGATTGTTTTTTTAAATCTACCTTTTTAACGGAGTTTTTTTCAGTTCAATCAGTAAACCGGAAGTAGGAAACAAGCGGCATTGCACGTGTAAAGTCTCCCACCCTTCCTCCTCCTCTAACCTAATAAAAGACTCGGTTGAGAGCAGGTAAAAATAAAGAGAGGAGTGGGAGAAAGGGTAGTAGCAAGTGGTACGCGAGACTGCGCAAACACAGATGTCAGCCAGTAGTGTGTGGAAGGTTTAAAAATGAGGGCACTCTATCAGCGGGCAGAGGAGTGAGAGGCACCAGAGTAAGACGGCTTCAGCGTGAACAGGCAAAGGCCAGGGTAGGTTCCCCTAAGTTTTTGATACTTCAGAATAGAAAGATGCCAAGCAGGATGTTGGAAAGCTCTTCTTGCAGGGAGTGTTAGGGAACTAGAGCAGGCGCTGGATTTGAAGTTTATAGGTAGTAGCTTCATTGAGGTAGTTACGCCAAAGGCACAGAGCACAGGTAATTAGGTTACCATGAGGTGGAGGACGGGGAAAGGACAGGTAGAAGAGGGATCCCCTGTGGCCATCCACTCCCTCCTCCCCCCCCCCCCCCCCCACCCCCCGCTACTCATTAGGTATATTGCTTTGGATACTGTTGTGGAAGATTCTTTACCTGGGACAAGCTGTGGCAGCCGAATTTCTGGCACTGAGTCTGGTTCTGCAGCGCAGAAGGTGGGTGGGGGGAGGGGGGGGAGGAGAGTTGTAGTGATAAGGGACTCAATAGATAAAGATACAGACAGAAGGTTCAGTTGCCGTGACAGAGATTCTTGGATGGTTTGTTGCCTCCCGGGTGCCAGGGTCAGGGATGTCTCTGATCGTGTGCACAGCATTCTGAAGTGGGAGGGTGATCAACCAGTTGTCATGGTATACATTGGTACCAATGACGTAGGAAGGAAGAGTGTGGAGGTCCTGAAGAGTGAGTATAGAGAGCTTGGTAGGATGCAGGACCCCGAGAGTAGTAATCTTAGGATTTCTACTTGTACCACGTGCCAGTGAGAGTAAGAGCAAGATGCTCAGGCAGATGAACACGTGGCTGAGGAACTGGTGCGCGGAGCACGGTTTCAGATTTCTAGATCATTGGGACCTCTTCTGGGGAAGGAAGGACGCGTACAAGAGAGGTGGGTTACACCTGAACTAGAAGGGGATGAACATACTTGCAGGGAGGTTTGCAAGTGTTATTGGGGAGGGATTAAACTAGATTTGCAGGGGGAGGAACCAGGGTGCCAGAGCAGATAGTGGAACGGGAGCGAAAATGAATGATAGTTCATGCAAAATTACAAATAGAAGGATTATGTGTGGTGGCAATTATCTTCGGAGGTGTGTCTTTACAGTTCCAGGAGTATTGTGCAGAAGTCAGAGTTGAGGGCATCGATTAACACATGGAATTATGACATTATAGCAATTAGTGAAATTTGGTTACGCGGGGAGGGGGGGGGGTGCAGAACTAGCAGCTCAATGTTCCAGAGCTCCAATCTTTCAGAGATAGAGACGGAGGGATGAAGGGTGGGGGTGGCATTGCCAATCAGGGAAAATGTTGCAGCAGTGCTCAGGCAGGACAGATTAGAGGGCTGGTCTACCGATGTGATATAGAACATAGAACATAGAACATTACAGCACAAACAGGCCCTTCGGCCCTCGAGTTGCGCCGATCGCATCAACCCCACCAATCTATAGACCTATCTATAACCCCCAATCCCATTAAACCCCATATACTCATCCAGAAGTCTTTTAAAAGATCCCAGCGAGTTCGCCTCCACCACCGACGACGGCAGCCGATTCCATTCACTCACCACCCTCTGAGTGAAAAACGTACCCCTAACATCACCTCTGTACTTCCCTCCCCGCACCTTAAATCTGTGTCCTCTTGTAGCGACCATTTCAACCCGGGGAAATTCCTCTCAACATTTTATAAACTTCTATCAGGTCGCCTCTCAACCTTCGCCTCTCCAGGGAAAAGAGTCCCAGCTCCCTCAACCTATCTTCATAAGGCATGCCTCCCAGTCCAGGCAACATCCTTGTAAATCTCCTCTGCACCCTTTCAATAGCTTCTACGTCTTTCCTATAGTGAGGCGACCAGAACTGCGCACAGTACTCCAAATGAGGCCTGACGAGGGTCCTGTATAGTTGCAGCATTACCTCCCGACTCCTAAACTCAATCCCTCGATTAATGAAGGCCAGTACACCATACGCCTTCTTGACCACCTCCTCCACCTGCGAGGCCGATTTAAGAGTCCTGTGAACCCGAACCCCGAGATCCTTCTGCCCTTCAACGCTACTAAGACCCCTGCCCTTAATAGTGTACTCGTTCATCCCGTTGGTTCTGCCGAAATGGACGACTACACATTTATATGGGTGGAGCTGAGAAACAAGAAAGATATGACCACATTAATGGGGTTGCACTATCGACCACCCAATAGTCAGCTAGAATTGGAGGAGCGAATCTGCAGAGAGTTAGCAGCCAATTGCTGGAAACATAAGGTTGTGATAGTAGGGGATTTTATTTTTTCCACATATAGATTGGAACTCCCATACTGTTAAAGTTCTGGATGGAGTGGAATTTGTAAAACGTGTTCAGAAAGATTTTCTAAATGAATATGTAGAAGTACCAACTAGAGAGGATGCGATGTTAGATCTCCTATTCCTAAATGAGTTAGGACAAATGACAGAAGTGTGTGTGGGGGGAGGGGGAGGGGACACTTTGTTTCCAGTGATCATAACGCCATTAATTTCAACTTGACCATGGATCAAGATAAATCTGGTCCTCGGGTTGAGGTTCTGAACAGGAAAGAAGGCCAAATTTGAAAAAATTAGAAAGGATTTAAAAAGCGTGGATTGGGATGGACTGTTCTCTGGCAAGGATGTGATTGGTAAGTGGGAGGCCTTCAGTGGAGAAATTTTGAGAGTGCTGAGTTTGTATGTTCCTGTCAGGATTAAAGACAAAGTGAATAAGAATAAGGAACCTTTGTTCTCGAGGGATATTGCACATCTGATTAAGAAGAAGAGAGAGATGTATGGCATGCAGAGGCAACAGGGAACAAATACAATCGTTGAGGTGTATAAAAAGTGCAAGAAACTACTTAACAAGGAAATCAGGAGGGCTAAAAGAAGACATGAGGCTACTTTTGCAGTCAAGGTGAAGGATAATCCAAAGAGCTTCTACACGTACACTAAGAGCAAAAGGATAATAAGGGATAAAATTGGTCCTCTTCAAGATCAGAGTGATCGGTTTTGTATGGAACCAAAAAGAAATGGGGGAGATATTAAATGTTTTTATTGCATTCGTGTTTACGAAGGAAACTGGCATGGAATCTACGGGAATCAGGCAAACAAGTAGGGGGATCATGGAACCTATACAGATTAAAGGAGAGGAGATGCTTGCTGTTTTGAGGCAAATCAAAGTAGATAAATCCCGAGGACCGGTATTCCCTCGGACCTTGAAGGAGACTAGTATTGAAATTGCAGAGGCCTTGGCAGATATATTTAAAATGTCGGTATCCACGGATGACGTGCCAGATGATTGGAGGATAGCTCATGTTCTCTGCTGTTTAAAAACAGGCTCGAAAAATAATCCAGGAAATTATAGGGCGATAAGCTTGCCTTCAGTCGTAGGCAAATTATTGGAAGGAGTAATAAGAGATGGGATCAACAAATATTTGGATAGACAACGACTTATTAGGGGCAGTCATGGCGTTGTGCGTAGTTGGTCATGTTTAACCAATATATTAGCGTTTTTCGAGGAGCTTACCCGGAAAGCTGATGATGGAAAGGCAGCGGATATTGTCAACATGGACTTCAGTAAGGCCTTTGACAAGGCCCTGCATGGGAAGTTAGTTAGGAAGCTTCAGTCGCTAGGTATACATGGAAAGTTAGTAACTTGGATTAGACATTTGCTCAATGGAAGAAGCCAGCCAGTGATAGTGGAGGATTGTTCCTCTGTGTGGAGGCCTGTGACTAGTGGTGTGCCACAGGGATCAGTGCTGGGTCAGTTGTTGTTTGTCATCTCTGTCAATGATTTGGATGATGATGTGATAAACTTGATGAGCATATTTGCTGATAACACAAAGATTGGAGGTGTAGTGGACAGTGAGGGACGTTTTCAAAGCTTGTAGAGTGATATGGACCAGCTAGAAACATGGCAGATGGAGTTTAATGCAGACACGTGTGAGGTATTGCACTTTGGAAGGACCAAGGTAGAACATACAAGGTAAATGGGAGGACACTGAAGAGTGTAGTAGAACAGAGGGATAAGGAATACAGATACATAATTCCCTAAAAGTGGTGTCACAGGTAGATAGGGTCATAAAGAGTGTTTTTGGAACATTGGCCTTTATAAATCAAAATATTGAGTATAAGAGTTGGTATGATATGGTGAGGTTGTATAAGACATTGATGAGGCCGAAGTTAGAGTTTTGTGTGCATTTTGGTCACCTAATTACATGAAGAATAGTAATAAGGTTGAAACAGTGCAGAGAAGGTATTCAAAAATGTTGCCGGGACTTGAGTAACTGAGTTACAGAGAAAGGTTGAGTAGGTTACGATGCTATTCCCTGGAGTGTACAAGAATGAGTGGAGAGGAGTACAAAATTATGATGGGTATAGAGAGAGTGAATTCAAACAGGTGTTTTTTTCTCCACTGAGGATAGGCGACGGAAAAAAAAACTAGAGGACATTGGCTAAGGGTGAAGAGGTAAACGTTTAAAGGGAATATTGGGGGGTGGGGCGGGCTTCTTCAAACAGAGAGTGGTGGGAGTGCGGAATGAGCTGCCAGATGAAGTGGTAAATGCACGCTCACGTTTACCATTTAAGAAAAACGTGGACGGATGCAAGGATGAGAGGGGTGTGGAGGGATATGTTCCAGGTGCAGGTCAGTGGGACTAGGCAGAAAAATGATTCAGCACAGCCAAGAAGGGCCAGAAGGCTTGTTTCTGTGCTGTAATGTTCTAGGGTTCGAGATTTGAGACTATCTTATGTATGTGTTCGGGTCCTACCTAGCACAAACACCCGTCCAACAATTTATTTGTTGACTGAACTAGGCCGCTTCTCCTCAAAACACTTCATCAATTTGGTCACAATCTCACTTTCCAATCGCCTCATAGCCATTCTGATTGTAAATCTCCATTTGCAGTTCTTAGATCTGCTGTTTTAATGCAGACAACGTTGACGGAATGAGTTCCAGTTTCGCCGTTGCTGGCAATACCATAAATTAAATGAGCTTAAATTTCTGGATTAATTCTTCACATTTTCCTGCCTTTCGACCTTGCTGTAATTTCGGAAGCACTTCATTAAGTAGCATTCCCAAATAACTTCTACTGAAAATCCTAATATTTGATTACATTTCCAACAATGTTATTTTGTTCAGCGAAGCACAATATTATGTTACATACAATGTTTATATTATATTTTATAATAGAAGTTGTTTCTGTTACTAAAACCTCTCACTGTTTGATATTGTTTAAAGCGCGAGGAAATACCCATAAAAATGAAGGTAAGAATTTGTTTGGTATTGTCTATGCGATTCTATGGCACATTTTGCTTTCATGTTGGAGTCTGACATTGGGCATGCATCGCGTGCCTCTAAGCACACGCGATACTCAGTAATATCAGTACTTTCACAGTATATTTGTTTATTTCGTAACCATATTTACTTTAAATTACGTTTTGCCTTATACGAAAAATGTCAAGTCCAATGTTATATCCAAAAATGATAGAGGAAGTAATCTTCAGAAGCTTATGTGTACCTTTTGGTTCCCCATTGCGTACAGAGATAGCGATGTTGAAGAATACGCTTCTAGATTGTGGTGAGTGAGTGCGATTAGATTTCTGAAACCTCACGATCGTTAACCTTACTGAAACATCAATAACATCCACGTGAATCGTATTTCCCACATATTAATAATCGACAATTCGTCGAATTTGCTAATACTCGTGGTTGAACGTGCTAACCGGATAATACAAATGAACGTTTATTTGGTTGTTACTATGTTGAATTAAATATCTTATATCCCTGAAGGATAAACAGTTACCTTAGAAAACATCAGAAAGCAACACGGTTCTTATCGATTAACTTTTCTCCTTGGATGATATTCATGTTATTTTTCGTCAGTTAACCAAATCTGCCCTGCGGTTTAATAATGACGATGAATATCATAGCAAAAATATCACTACATCTGATATCAATTAAGACATAGAAAACTCAAGAGTTAAGAGCATGAGGCAATGTATATGAATATAATATTTTAGAATTTCTGATCACTAGTAGCTTATAAAGTTTAACAGTGCCAGTAGCATGCTGACTGACATGCGAACACCAGATTATTTTTATTTTTCTGAACACAGAATTATGTTAACTAAACAGCTTAAGTTTCACTCAAAATTGATAAAATTGAGCTAGGTTCACAAGAGCCTGACGACACATTATAAACTGCAGGATGAAATAGCCCTCGAAGCTAGGCAGCGCATCTGATGTCTGTTCTACTCCTCCTCATATGGTCTTTTATCATAGCGTTTGCAGAACTGACTATTAGTTGTTCAGAATATTTCTTAACTAGCTGGGATTGCGAGGCCACTGCTCAGAAATCGATCATTTGGCCTAGGTAATGCATTTAAGCTCCTGAAAGGTTTGTCTACAGCCATCAGAAATTAATCCCCTAAGTGTACTTGACAGTTTTACTTTTATTTAGCTCATAGCCATCCATCCTGTTATAGCTGCCTGTAAGACAGAAAACACTATTTTTTTGTCGCACTGCAAAATGTAGTGAACAAAATCCATTCGGCAGCGATTCGCCATTTCAAGAAATTAGAGGGTGTTACCATAGCGACAGTCATCCAAATAGTGCAATTTCAATCTAAACGTTGGGTGTCCTGTCAGAAGAATGTATACATGTATGAAAAAAAAGCTTGTTCAGAGCAATAGTTCTCAGATTATTCCTAATCATAATATTCAGCATCGGTTAGTTGATGACTAAAACCTTTCTTTGTGTGTGTTATTTGGGGTGAGAACGTTGCTTGGATCGTTTCCCAAAATACTATAGTCAAGGCATTCGAATTTTGCCATTCAAGTTTGTTTTTGATGTTTTAGGCATGACAGCCAACTACGAAAGAAAGAATCAATGTTTCCTTGTACAGCATTGGTGTAGCGAACTATCTTCCATTCCAATCAGGTGATGTTGAGCACAGCTGTACGAGGTTCCCAATCAGGGAAAAAGCAAACTGGAACTTGACCACCTTGCCCACTAAGGAATCAGGGCCTTGAAACGGAAAGGTCCATTGACGTCAAATAGGAATGACCGATCAGGGCCGAACGACACCATAAAATGACGCCGTGTTCCATTCTCTGACTCGATGACTTGGAAAATGCATACACGATGTGGCCGCACATGTTGATAATTGGCTTGCAGATATTTCCTCTGGCAATTGCAAACATTTGCTGATTTCCGTAATTTAACAATGGAACAATACAACAGCAAAACTCTACAACGCTTAGACCAGCACAACCAAAGACAAGTCCAGTGACAGGCCTGTTATGTCAAAATCTATTAACGTATGCAGCCTCAATGAGGAGAAATCAATTTATCCAGCAAGGGTTTCACATTCCAAATCTGTTAAACTGAACAAGGTTTTTTTCTCTGTAATCCCTTCTTGATTTACTCAGCTGCTGCCGAATTTCGATAAGCTTCATTTCGATCTCCGAACAGTCAATCATTTGCAGTTTAGCAACCTTTCGTAATTCTAAAGATGAACATTCAGAAAAAAAAAGCTTTGTAATTTCCTTTTGTCCATTCGGTAAGAATTCCAACCTGTAAATCTTTGCTGATAATGACAAACTTGTGACATTAATAGTTGTCCTGTCATCCTTCTCAATTCAACAGTATATTTCCTCTGTAACTTACAGAACAAAATCTCGCTCAGAAAGATGAAGGTACGTATATACTTCGTATTGAGATTACTTAACTTTTAATCTATCTAGTTTAACATTTACACCCGACATTCAGTTTCATTGACGTAAGTTAAATCGAATATCTCAGAAGCGGTATGACAGGCGCCAGATGTGGAACGTTCCAGAATCTTGGCTCAAGGTACAGTAATCTGGGATATTCTTAGTGACATAAGATGCTCATTACTACTGCCACTCAATTCAAGTTCAATTGGGCAATCTCTATTCAGAATCCTAAAAAGGAAGATGCCTAGATGTTTATGTGATATATCAATTCAATGATTAATAAGTCTTTCACATTCATGCATAAAATAACTCAGATTGTGTCCTCGCAGATATAATGAAAATGAAAGCCAGTATTAAGCAATGTGGTGAGCTACGTAATTTTAACATGTGCTTAATTTCTTGCTGATAAATCATCTTAATGATTTCTCTCTATCTGCATCTCCCTCGCAGTTGAAATGTCAATTGTCATGATTCTTCATTGCAATTTTGATCTTCCTTAGCGTCACACTGCCTTCGACTGGATATTGCACCCAAACATACCTCTTCAAAGAGTCTTGTCAATTTAACTGCTTCGTTACGAACATGAGCTCCATAATGTTGACATCCAGGACCAAGTATACAGAAGTGCTGACGTATTGCTCGGGAAGGCATCTTCCCTGTCAAGGTAACCATAAAGGATGTTAGGTCGCAAGTTCGGAAAATAATATGAGAGCAATTGTTCTTTCATTTATCAATCAAACATTCCTTAATGATGGATTTTAGGGTCGTTATCTCATTGCTCCATTTGCGCTTAACCCAGAACAAATATGTATGTTCCCTTGTGAGATCCGGGATATCATCTTTAATATGCCGAATTGATTCTCAACTGGTTTGCAATGGCAAACGCCGTTCATCTTGTTTTAATCTAGAGGAATATACTCATTTTTAAGCTGACTGCAGATTGCAGGGAAAAAGAAGAGAAAAAGACTTTAGTGATCAGAACGTTTCGTTGCCAGATGCTGACATTATACTTATATGTACACAGTGCGTTTCTAGATGGCATTCCAAACGATATTTTTGACCAAAGTTTGCTCAGAGTGGTGCCACGAACATCAATACAAAAGCACAAAATTATTTCATATGGGTCAACAGCACCTTTCATGAAGGTTGTTTTTCAATCATGGGATAACTCGTGAACATGTCGTCGGAAATTTTGATTCACGTCCATGATAGAGCATCTGCTTTCAGATTCTAACAGAGATTTGGCACTTTCAGCAGTACAACGATTGAACATCAACTTCCAGATTATTTCAAGGCACTGGATTGAAACTTTCACCTAAAGCATTCTGACTCAGGCGGAGGATGAAGATGTTATTTGATCAAATAAATCCGTCTGGCAGGAAACACATGCTCACTGCTTCGAGAGCCTGGATCGGCCCAACTGGGTCTATGTTAGTTATTTTCATTATACCAAAAAAAGAGGATTTTTTAACAGATAAATTATTGGCCATTAATGTTACATTGGATTCAAATATAGAATGAGCAGCATTTTCGCTGCAAATTGTTATACTTCTAGGCTGATGGCAATTTCAAATGTAATTAGAGGAGTTGTTTATGGAATTAGTATTGTAATTGGAAAGCAAAAAGTTACAGCCAAAGAATAATTGTCATCAATATTAATTTTTCTCCAGTTGTATGCTGCCATGTGGATGACACCTCAATGGTCCTGTTGTTGCACCGTCAATAATTGTTTCATTCTTTTTTTGTTGCAGACGGGAAGATGAAGTCCAAAGAGTCAGGTGACTGCATCCACATATTTTCATGCACGAGCATAAAAAAGCAACGAGATATAAAATGTGGTATCAAATCTGAGAAAGTACATGGCGCAAGTACTTGCATGGCATAAGTAGAAAAATCATGTAAACTGATCGAACAAGGGTCTATACATACATACAAAGTGGGGAGAAAGCCGACAAATTAAAAAAATGTTTTAGTGAAACAATAAAACAAGTCTCCCTAGATATTGTATCGGTGTAAGAGGGGCCAGGAACAAGTGTGTCTGAGATTGAGTGACTGGTAAAGTTAAACATGCAAGCTAAATTGTACGAAATGTCTGCAGTACAAATTGTTCATTCTTCAGTTCCACGAACCAGACAGATCCCGGTTATTCATCCAATTTAATTGCATACTTGCACTCGCGACCTCCATGACAACTAAAGAAACCAGAACGACATTCAGTGAATTGTTTTGATCTCAAATCTAAGTTATGTTTTAGCGGTGCAATCACTGTATGGGTAATCTCTTCACCGGGAACCTTTGTACAAATCCCCCCTCGGAAATTTGAATAAGCAAGAAGTCTGGAATTGCAAGTTCAATGATCATGATAGAAACATTTCTGATAAATCACTTGGATTACGACTGCCATTTAATCTACATCTGACTCCAATCGTACAACAACGTGGTTGATTCTCAAATTTTTTTGTAGCTGAAATTAATGTGCAAGTCATGCAAGTTAAGATAAATAATGGACATTCACGAAATTCTGGCATTTGCAGCGATGTCAATGTTGCGCAACATAATTTACAAAATATAGTGGGACTTGTTTTCTACCTCGCACCTCGTGTCCTGTTATGGTATAACACTAATCAAAAGTTTACCTTCTGACCACGTGCATTTTTTTCTAAATGACAGTGACTATTCAATTGGCCTAATTAACAGTTACCTGTATCACATTAGCTGACACAATGCTTGCTACACTCGTTAGATTCTAAACAGATCGACACCAAAAAATGCGTATTTGTGGCATAATTTGTGAATGCAGCAGATGGAATTGTATTGAATAACAATAGCATTGGTTTAAATCTTCTTAAAATAAGCAAAAACACCAACAACATAACGTTTCTTCAGACAGTTATTTTTTGTTTTAAGTTAGATTCATCGGCAGGGCCATTTTACTTCCTTCATGAGACATGTTCTCAACATTAGTTTAAGATGTGACACTTTTTGCAGAAGGTTCTCAGAGTCATTAGAAATAGAACGCGCCCCTCCCTACTTGCAAAAAAAAAGATACTGGCAATATGAAGACGTGGGTTGAAATGTCACAAGTAACATTTCCTGAATAACGGTCACGCAATTAGCATTTCACACAAGATAGACATTCACCACTATCACGTCCATTTACCATTAGGAACTTTGAATCGCTCAACATGAACGTTCTGTGGAATGTCACTCACGAGAAACGTTCGGTCTGTGCATAAATTACTATGGGTGCGCCAACCACACTTCACTTAATCTACAAATCTGACACATTTAAAAGACACAAGTGTGATGGCATATTCCACAGTTGCCCAGATGTTTGCATTACATAGAAAAAGGGGCGTGTCAGCACCCATAGCTAAGAGCTTTATGGCGCTTCATCTCACCCGTCATTTTGAAAGTTGAATCTCTTTGCCCAAGTTAGTGCGCGAACTTCAAGGAGCTCTGCAGAAATGCACTATAGTTCCTTCGTCATTGCCTTCCAAGCATCTGAATTCTTCGAGTTCGAATAGCAAACAAATCGGACCGACAGAAAAGGACAACCTCTATTCTATTTTGAATGATAATCCTATTTATATATTTCGCAGCAAACTTTAATCACAGATTCGCAATAATCCAGCTTTCTGTCCTATAATTTTCATTTCTCATCTCGAAATATGTTGAACAGTCTACTGAGATTTGTTCACTTAAGTTGGTGTGCTGTCTATTGTGACCGATTCTGCAAAACAAGCCGCACCGTCCACATATGTTACAGTATCTCCCCTTCCTTCGACAGTGGTCGATAAACTAAAAAGTGACTACGAAGATTGTGGTAAGTAGATGTTCACTATTTTTTCTCATCAATATTCAGTTCGGGTTCATTGTCCCTTTCGAATTAAGCAAACTTTAGCGCACACCACCATAGCGACTGGCTCAGTCGTTCATATCAGAACCGCAGCTTGAACTGAGTCTCCTCCTACACAGCTTCAACTCGGCTGTTAGGTGTCACCACGTAAGAACACTAAGTTATCTCAATCTCGATGTTAACTATTTTATCCCTTAAATGCTGAAGGCTAATTTGCACTTCCTACTTCATGTAACTCAAGAACTGCACTTTTGCAAGGGTAGCATTGCAGCATCACCGTGCCACGACTTTGGGTTCGAGCTCTGGTTTTGTTACGGTCTTTGTGGGCTTTGCATGTCCCCCCACCCCCCAACCCCCCGTATCCTCAGGGTGATTCGGGTTCCTCCAGCAGTCTAAATCATGGACTGGTTAGCTGCATTGGCTATGCTCAAATTGTTTCCCTCAGTGTACCCGAACAGACGCTGGGGTGTCGACTGGGGGAATTTCAAAGTAATGTAATTGCAGTGTCCATATAAGCCTATTTGTGACACTAGTAAATAAACCTTCAAATGTAATGTAATTTCACTTCCTTTTATATCAAGAAAAGTATCCTCACATTTTTGGAACGTGCTGTGAAAGTTAAATGCTAGCCTGGAATGCTAAAATAAAAGAAATTGCTCTAGAACTGATAATCATTTTTACTTGGTTTCCATGAATGATCTGCCCATCGATTGATTAAAAACGATAACATGTTTTCGCGTCCATTTTTTTAAAATCAAAAACTATGCAATCAAACCTAATGCTGATCGAGGGCCTTTCAGCGACAAAAAAAAAATGATAGTTAAGCCCGGGTAACATTGTGTTTTTTTTTCTGAACGGTGATGATTTACATTCGCACTTAATCCGTTGTTTTCTTTCTGCGAATTCGTGATCATTGCACAGGCAAGGAGGCCGGTCGGCCTACAACACCTGAAATAGTTCTTTGGAACAAATACCAAATTTCCCACAACTTCACTGTTTCGTCATCATCGTCGTAACTGCCACCGTCAAATGTATAGAGCATTCATGTAAACACAGAAAGACAATTACTTATATACTCGATTCCATACCGCCACTCAAAGAGAGCTGGCTGGTGCACGATCTCACGCAAGACACTTTCCATGGTGCCACGTCTAGTAATTAAAAGGATTATGGGCATGAGTAAGCTAAATGCTACTACGCATTACGCTCGTCTTTTTCTTTATCTTTCAATATGAAAGCTGTTTTGAGAGTATAATTTACTATCTATGCCACCCGCCATATTCTCTTTAGAACTGAAGCTCGCAAACAAACAGAAAGGTAAGGGGAGGGGGCTTACTGGACATTTTATGTCTACGTCTTTATCATACGACTAACTAATTTTCATTCAATTCGAATTTCGTTCTGCAACACATTCCATATTACCTTGCATCCACTTGCTGAGGGTCGGATGTATTACTTTCAGCCGGCAGTATTTAAATTTATTCAATTTTCAATCCCATATCCAGAAAAAAAAGTACAAAGGGCAGAGCAGCATTAAACATTCCCATCTAATGTTTCCTAGACTGGGGCAAATATTATATCAAATATATGAAAATAAATATTTAAAAGGATGATAGATAAGGCCAATGGGTGCGTTTTAGTCAAGCGGGCCAAGCTTCTCAGGATGCTACACTCAATCAACTTTCATTGAATCAGCACCGTGGCATAGTGGTTAACAGTGCCCCCTCACTACACTGGACCCTCGGGGGTCCGCATGTGTAGAGCTTGCATGATCTACCCGTGTTTCCATCGGTTTGTTCCAGGTGTTCAGGTTTCCTCCTACAGTCCATATATGAGCGCGTTAAGCAGATTGGTCGTGTTAAATTTTACTTTTGTGTCCTCGGACATGCTGCTTAAAGCAATTCGCCCTGGTAAATGTGTGGGGTTATGTGTATTGGGCATGGGAGTGCGCCTGTTCTGTCAGAGTAGGTGCAGGCTCGTTGGGCAAAATGGTTTCTATCAACACTTTCGGGACTGTAAGATTCAGTGATCGTCTCAGCATTTTGACGTGTTTATTCCAAGTGTACTAATTAAGTTCATCTTCCCGCAGCAATTGTACATTTGTAAATACTTACACGGATTTTTGTGGTTCGCTAGCAAAACAAATATCTGTTGGCCACTCTAACGCCTCTTGGCTTATTCGACAAATGCAAAGGGCAATTGATGGTTATCGTATCATGGTGGCTTCAGAGTCACATATTGCCCAGACTTAGAAAGGACGGAAGAGTTGCATGCTGAAAAAATGTTCGTAGATTGGACAGTTTGTTTGTTTGCTTTTCCTACCAGCAGATAACTTTGTCATGTCCACCTCTTCATCGATGAACTTTCAATTTTCATTCCATAAATTACTTCAATTTCATTTCAAAAACTATCGTAGTGACATTGTCCACTGAATATGAGAATAAAACTTCACTTCATTGTTACTGGAAACTATCACCTCTCAAAAAACTCCCTTCTAGCTTCAGTATGTTACATTTTCCCACAACACTGTCAATAAAGACGTTTTATGGATCTAACCATCATCTCTTTCATGACAAAATCCATCCCAACTTTATCCTTTCTATCTCAACGTGAGCAAATTCTGAGCCCTGACTCATTTTGCTTATATTTTCCCTAATATATCTAAATCGTTTCAAACAAACACAACATGCAGAACACGGGATATTCAGAGGATAACGGTAAGACTGAGGAAATAGGATTTACTCATATGTGGTAATTTAGTTTCACTAATTGCCTTCATTGCTATAGGCGATCCTGTCTGATATGCCTCTACTTTGTTTCAGTAATCATCAGCTACAGCACCATTCCCTATATTATTAGCTCATGGGACTTCATAAAAAATAACTGAAATGAGTAGAAACATAGTGAAATAGGCCATTTTTCAGAAAGAAAAACATTCACATTGCATAAAGGTAGGTGGAAATACTGTGAGGGTTTTGAAGTGCATTATTGGATTTAAACATTTCTTCTTGGTTTATCATCTAATTGCGGGAAGCTAATAACACCAGCATTACAGAACCTGTGAAATATTGGAGAACTGTGCAAAATTACAAGGTGAGCTACATCACATCATTGATTTCGAAAAATTTATTTGGAAATTTATAGCTGAGGAGCTCGAACAATGCAGACCAGTGATTAGATCAAAGATGGTTGAACTTAATTCCGGATGAATAGGAGCACGGATGGCAGTGCGATAAGTTGGCTAATGCCAGGAGATCTGGAAGCTGGTCATGTTTTATGTCGCTGGACAATTCTGATCTGACCAGCTATTCTGGAAGTCAGATTCTATGCCATATTTGGAATTGTAGCAGACTGCAGTCTGTTGCAATTCGATCAATAATAAATCAATATATAAGGAACGCAGTTGATTTCTAAGGATAGAAACAGGTTGTATTTATATGGTTGCTACAATATTACGAAACGTTACTCACCGCTTCTGAGGAAAGTTGGCGTTCGAAACAAATCGGATATAAGGTGACGGACATGTTCTCTTAAACTCTGTCATCAAACAGGTGATTGCCCTATCGACACGATATGATGCAAGTAATTTCCGGAAGCATAATGTGACGATGGCGGCGTTGGAGTGGGGTAGACACAGTAAAATGTCTCGCAACACCAAGTCAAAGTCCAACAGGTTTATTTGGTACCACGAGCATTCGGAGCGCTGAAAACTCCGAAAGCTCCTGCTACCAAATAAACCTGTGTGACTTCAACCAGTTTTTTCTTTTGCAAGCAGATGGTACACTTTGAATCGCCAGTTGGTGGAGATTAGTTGGATCAAAACGTTCAATGTAGCTCTGACAATGTCATTAAATTCGATTTGATTTGATTTGATTTATTGTCACATGATTAACATACAGTGGAAAGTATTCTTTCTTGCGCATTATCGAGGCAAAGTATACTGTCCTTGGAGAGTGCAGAATGTAGTGTTACAGTCATAGATAGGGTGCAGAAGAAGATCAATTTAATGCAAGGTAAGCCCATTCAAAAGTCTGACAGCAGCAGGGAAGAAGCTGTTCTTGAGTCCGTTGGCACATGACCGCAGATTTCGTATTATATTTCCCCAAGAAAGAAGGTGGAAGAGAGAATGTACAGGGTGTGCGGGGTCCTTAACTAGTTTGGCTGCTTTGCCGAGACTGTGGGAAATGTAGTCAAAGTCAATGGATCGGAGGCCGGTTTCGTGATGGATTGGGCTACAGTCATGATCTTTTGTAGGCAATAAAACAATGAGATTGAATATCAAACATGGGTCATGATCCAATGCATCTTCCAATATTGACTTAGATTTGCTTCCTCACGTTAATATCGTAAAGCAATGATGTAATCCTCACTTATATGATTGAATCAAATTCAAGTCATTGTGACAATTTGCATGAACTCGTGTTTACCTGCTGACTTAATTCTAATGGTCCTCAGGGACTCCATACCAACCTTTCCAATTAACACTTCATCACCTGACTTATGGTATCAGATTTGGTCAGTTCCATGACGTAATATGAACAATCAATGTGTTCCTCTCACTTAAATAAATCTTATTCGATTCAGACATATGTCAAATGAAATTTCAACTTATTCTATTCCGTCATTTGCAGCACTCGATAAACTGAAAGAAAACCTTAATGAAATAGGTGGGTAGAATTAATTGAATTAATGGTGCCGTGTTGACCTATCAAGTTGTCCTGTTCATTTTTACATTCATCCGTATGATCCTAATTGCCGTTTGGAATGAAAAACAAGTGCTGAAGACGGTTGTCTTTTGTAAGAAAAATAAAATTGTTGCGGTAGGAAAAAAATCAGATGCATGCATAGAGACGGAAACGTTTGGTTTATTCCTGTCATTGGAAACGTACATTTATTAGTGTTCTCTGTAGAATAAGGCAAGCGCTTTCGATTCTTTTGGGCCCACAAACTGACCGTTTATCGTTGATATTGAAGCTCGAGGTCAGAGAATGAAGCAGAGCCCTTGACGACCAGATATGTGCAAATTAGGTTTTTGGAGCTGCGTTGTAGATTGGTTGACTTCCCGGTCTCCCCCAACACAAACTCTATCAACAACATTGTTTCTAAGAGAACTAAGGGAGGTCTGTCTCCTGATCGCCTCAATACTCATTCCACAGTAATACCGCAAGATGCAATCATTCATCTCATGTCTGATATGGAAATACAACCATGATGACAAAACATAGAGATCGCGTTGTTTGTCCTAACCTTCCCGAACAGCCTCGTCATCGACGTTCAGAACGTTGGAATTGTTTCCATCTTCTTTCAAGTCCACTTTTTTCCTGAGTGTTCGGCCTCACTCCAGTCTGCAACAGCGCTGAACATATTTCTTGAGTAATCGTTCAGAGGGCATTTAAACTAGGGAAGAAATCATGGTGCCTGAGTACTTCTCGCTTATTTGGTCTCTCCTTCTCATTTATAATCTCTCTGTCGTGCCTGAGTTTACCCAATTCTTTGATCCATGGAGAATGCACCTCAGAGCGCAGAAACAGAACATTTTGACAGCGCCAAACAGAAAAAAAGCCATGTCGTTTGTGCGGGTCAGAATGCATGACTTACCATGTTGTCCGTAATTGTCCGTATTCATTATATCCCAAGCATTATGCTGTAGCTCGTCCTTTCGCAAGTGATCGGGCAACTGCATTTCTCGTTGGTTGTGCTCAGCTGTTTGTTAAGGTATGCCTTAAAAGCTTTGTTCGATTAGATATTGCACCTCGTTGCCATTTTGGTGAATTCAATCATGCATTCCGAATCGCTCACTGTACTGGTTGGTGGGCTTATTTCGGATTGTGAATATACTGTACCTTCTGGCGGCTAGTGGATTTTGAACCTAAAGCGACAACAGAAAACGACCGCTTCTGGGATTAGAGAACTGTCCATTGTTAATGTTCTGGCGGCACTTTTTTTTTTGTGCATCCACTGTTTAAGATAGTGGCAGGCGGTTTTTGGGAAGGGGGAGGGTTCGTGCGGGGTGGAGGTAATAAGGTGGAAATTGTAGTCTGTAGTCCGCCGGCTATCCCTCACATGGCATTGTTGATGTGAATGGTGACATAGTCGAACTGCCGCCAACGTTTGGAGCACCAGGTTTTGAGATGTGATTTTTTTTTTCTTACGTGAATGGTGCCAATGACATTGTTACGGCAAAGTCGGGCTCTCGGTATTTCGGCCAGAGGTCTTTAATAAACGTTTTTGCCAGAATTATCCATTGCCTACCCAAACCTATCCATAGATTCCTGACCTTCTCGACAGAAATGTTGAAATCATGGCGATCAGTCTGCCACCTTGTGAGAACTGCGCTCACCATTTGTCATTGTTAGCAGGCAAACCCTCTTTTAGGTTCTAGCAGAGCTGTTGACAGGCACACACCCTTCTACGCTCGGATCAACATGTAAGTCACTGGCGGCAAAAAAAATATATAGTCCCATAGTCGGCGTTAGAAATGCAGCAACGACCCTAGTTTCATTCTGCCGTTCACTGAAGTGCCGCTACTCCGTGAAATTAAGGTACTCGTCAGCGAGTTTCTTCTTTTGGCATTCTGCTGCAAGTTGATATTTGGCAGAATGTTCCATGTCGATCTTTCAAAAGTGCTAAAGTTGCAGTTAATTATTTTCGCCCTGCTGTAATTGTATGAGAAGTTAAAATAAAGTTGTTTTATCTTAACTTCTTCCTTTAGTTAGCGCTACATTTTTCATTCGTTTGTGTTATTTCGTCCTGTCGTTTTGTTCTGTTAATTTCTCTACTCTCATACTTCCTTTTCTGTGCAACACCAAGCTTGCCTCTAAACGTTGATAAATAACACATCAGCCACGATCCAGGCAAATCACACACGCTGATTGTGAATCCTGATACTGCTCACAATTTATTCCATTCTATTTATGCTTTACTAGGTCTAAATTTAAGCCGCAAAGACAGGGGTAAGCATTCAAATGAAGGGAATTTTGTTTTGAAGGAAACGTGGTGCTTTCAAAAATTGCTACTTCAACGCACCAGAGAGTAAACATTATTTTCTTTTTGAATTACCTCCCTTCCAAAGCACTATTTGGTTTCGTACGGATGTGACAAGTGTTACAAATTTATCGCTACTATCTAAAATAATAGGAAATAAGTCAATGAGTGAACATTTTTAAATCAGCTTTTTTTATGTGTTGAATTAAAAATAAACCTTATTTCTTTCACGCAGTCAGAGCCGGAATGTTCTTCTTTACTGGCATGACCACCTGTCCGATAGAATTCCACTTAGATGCTGTATTCACTGCGGCAAATACGCGATCGCATAATCCGTAGAAGACAACCAGTCGTGTCCAAATATTAACAATTCCCGAACGAGAGTAATGATGTCAGCAATTTTGAGTCTTTGACTGTAGAAATCGTCCCGCTCCCTATGTGCCAAACTGAGAGAGCCAACTATGATCATAAGGCAATCGACATTATCTCAGCAAATAATACATCTGTGTCGAAAACTGTTAATTTAATTTACGTGAGGCACGCTGGGATGATTGTCCAAAAGTTTCTGCAGGTAGCAGGATATTTTGATACAATGTTTACAAAGGCTTTTAAGATGATGTCATGTGTTTGCCAAAGCAGACCATAGAAGATGAGATAATTGACCTGCAACAAAATCAAACCCTAATTCATCCAGTATTTGTCAGTAGTTCTGGACACCACATTGCATGCAAGACATAAATGCAATTTGGAGGGCATAGTGGAGATTTACGAGAATGTTGCAATAATTGGAAAATTGCAAACTACAAAGGGAGGCTTGATAGGCCAAAACAACCCTGTTGAGAAAGATGACTTTGGGACGCATAAATTTATGAGCATCCTCGAGAGATTGGAAGGACTGGACTTATTTTCATATAGCCCAATGATCTTGGAATGTAAGGTGTATCTTCAACGTAATCGATGAAACCATTGGGGGGAAGATTGGGGTAGGGGAACGGATAAGTCACCAGATAGTTATTGTCGTGTGGAAATGCCTTCTTGGAAATGTAATCGAGACTGAAACCCTCAAAACATTGAATAGCTGATTGAGTATTGAATTCAAATATGGAATATTGCAGTTCTAGGAACGCAATGTTGGAAATTGGAATTCGACATGCTCATTGCTTTTTCTGACCAGCAGGGAAAAAAGTCCAAGTAGCCTGTTTCTGTCTCATTAAATTGTCATGATCAAGTTATGTTTAATTGCAATGAAAGTTTAAGTGATTTACGCGAGTGCAACGTCATTACACCCCCACCCCAACCACCTACCCCCCCATCCCGCTCCCTCCCCCCCCCCACCCCCCCCCCCCACCCCCCGCCCCGCGCCACCCCACACGCCCCAACGTCTTTGCCACAGATTGCCTGGTTTACTCTGAATTCGAATCATCCATTCAAGTAATCTCCGAAAAAATGACTTGTTCATCGAACCTTTGAAAGATTGCCATTATTATTCTAAAATAAATCTCAGTAAGTGAAGTCAAGGAAGAGACAGCTGGTATTCAGATAACACATTCCTGTTCTTCGCGTTAAAATACAGAGCTTTTTTAAAAAAAACCACTGGGTATACCTATTTCATTATGCCCTCTGCAGGACGATATAGTCATTCCCACTGCACTGTTCGCAACTTTTTCGAGTTTGTTTCACTGAAGTTTCCATTGAATTCATTGCTGAAACGTTTGATGATCCTTTACTTCAACCATATTTGTGAGAACGAGCTGCAATCATGACCACTCTCTGTGTAAAGGAAAGCACCTTAAACCCTCACTACCTTTTTAGACCATACAGTCATAATAATGGTCTATATTACTGGTAGAATCAAGACATGAGGACAGCATGTATCTCTCTATATTTTTGAACCCTTCAATCTTAAAGCCTCAATCCGTTTTTCATCGAACGTCAATGCTATTAATCAAAAGAAAAACACTATGAAGCTGAAACCCCGGAACTTCAGTAGGTCTGGCAAGAGAAAATAAATGTTTGGAATGTGACATTACGAAGCATCCAAGGAACTAGCAGACGTCATTTTATCAAAATATCTGCAGCTCAACATCCATCTTAACGAATCTGAGTTGAAGATCCTCAAAATGAAAACATTAACCGTTTTTTTTGGCCTGGATAATGTCAGCACCTTTTGTATGCTCCATCTTGGATAAATAATCTTTTTTTTGTCAAATTATTAACTTGCCAGTTTGTTCTTTAAATTATTTATTTGGTTTCACTTTTTTTTAAATCTTATCACAGACTGTAGTACAAGATTAAACTTTTTTGCATGTAGACCTTGACCATGTAGTCTACATTCACAAAACAATCAGGAGTTGCTAATCCCGGCCCCAGTAGCCAATCAATATGCCTGAATGTGTATTGTTTGATCAAAGCACCGAGCTGAGTCCAGGTAAGCAGTGACCATACCAAATTAGGTTTCTGAATTAACTCCTACAGCTGCTATCAGTAAGTAGCTTCAATCAATCTATGTAGTTCACTGGAAGAGAAGACATAATTGCAAACAGAATCCACACTTAAAGCTCAAATGTACACATAGGTGTAATAACACGCCAATTCAAAGTTGTAGGCAGAAACACACACACACACACACACACACACAATGCAAGTTTTAGACATGCCATGTGACTTATCAACGGAAATAAATTATTCAATCGTGTCCATGAATGTTTAGAATTCATCGAAAACGGATGCTTACTATCGTCGTGTCGAACCACATTGCTCACAGGGAATGGGTTGAATATTTCCTGGAACGGATACTGTATTTTTACATACAATGGGACTTCCCAACAGGAAACCTAAACAAAAATATCCAGGTTCATCCCCAGTTCACGTTTCTGCGTTGCAATATGCGGATTGGTTCAAAGACTTTTTTTAACAATTAGCTTTGCTCTTATTTGTATTGCACTAGCTATCAGCTCACAACACAAAATATCACGCTTCTTACTGATGTAATATGCAGAATGCAACGAATTAAGGGAAAGCCTTGAAGCTAAAGGTAAATAAATGCATTATCCATATGTATTCATTAATGTTATTAAGGTCCATTTGCCGACATTCTGCAATTTGTAGTTCAGGTAGAAATACAAGTAAATCTTGTATGTTCACGTGCCAAGAGATGAAGTGCATAGGCAAATTAATTTAACGTGCATAGAAGTGTTGTGAGAGAAAAAAAAACATATTCAACGTCTGTTTGCGGGTGAGAGGATAGGCGGAACAAATTTGTGTCAAATGCCTCCACTCATTCGAACCATGCCACGCAAATGAAAGACTGTTTGGCATGTTGTTGGCGAAATATTTGAGACTCAGGACAATATTACAAGTGTTAATTTTCGTAAAGCTACAGTCCCATAAATTTCAGCTATTGCATCCCCCAACATAATGTCAGCAGTGAAAATAGTCGCTAATGGTAACCAATAATTCAACATCATATGTTCTCCGCGAGGACTGAAACGTTGACCTGAATCGAAGTTGGAAACTTTCAAGCTTTGGCGACTGATTATAATTTGCATAATGTAAGTTGAGGAGAACGACCAGTTCCAAGACAATTTAAACTACGTATTTCATTTTGATATCCAATCACATTACTACCTTTTACTTCCCCGCCATAAACACACTTTGGATTATCACTGAAAATCGACTTATTTGGGCAGCTCTACTTAGGTTGTGCCTGCATGAAAATATCCGAAGACCTTGCGTGAGCAAAGTCACCTCTAGGCTATCAGAAGAATCTATGAACATATAATGAAAGAGCTATCCATTCGGCCCCAATGGGTCCTCTCCGAGTCCCATTCCCCCTCCCACACTGGATAAGATCGTGACTGGTTTGCTATTAATGCTAAATCTCCATCTCCCATACACGCAATGGCATATTGCCCCTTCATTTTCCAACAGTATCTCCAGATCTTCCATAGAAAAAGTATAATGAATGCATCTGCATGACGCCATTTTTGTTTCGGAATAGAGTTTCAAAAATTCAAGGCTCTCATTTCTGTTAAAAGAGATTTGTTCGGTGTGTAGTGGAATGATAGAGCACTCTGCACTCCCCAGGTGGCTGCATATCTGCGACCAGAGGCGGCACAGTGGCACATTGGTTAGCACTGCTGCCTGAGATCGTCAGCGACCCGGTTTCGATTTCGGTTTTTGGTCACTGTATGTGCGGAGTCTTCGCGTTCTTTTCCTGTGTCTTCGGGATTTCTTTCGGGTGCTCCGGTTTCCACCCACAATCCGAAACAAAAAGTGCTGGTTAGGTGAATTCTCCGTGCTAAATCCTCCATCAGTGCACTTGGACAGACACCGGAGTATGTTGCGTCGGGGATTTTCACAGAACCTTCATTGCAGTGTTAATGTTAGCCTACTTATGACAATAATATATTCACTTTCAAAAGGTCTGTGAACAAAGAGAAATTAAGGCCATCAGAAAATAACAGAAAACGTTGGACAAATCTCAACACGGCTTGCGTCATCTCATAAGAGCATGAGAAATAGGAGCAGGAGTAGGCCATAACGCCTTTCGATCCTGCCCCGCCATTCAATAAAATGATGGCAGACCTGAAGTGGATCAGTTCCACTTTCTCCCCATAACCCTTAATTCCCTTGTCTATCAGGAATCTATCTATCCGTGACTTAAATATATTCAACGAGGTAGCCTTCAGCACTTCAATGGGAAGAGAATTCCAGAGATTCGCCACCCTTTGAGTGAAGAAGTTCCTCTTCAACTCCGTTCTAAGGTCCCCCCCCCACCCCGCCCCCTATATTGAGACTGTGCACTCTAGTTCTGTTTTCCTTTCTAAGCGGGAAGACTCTCTTTACCTCGACCCGATCTAGCCCCTTCATTATCTTATATGTCTCAATAAGATCCCCCCCTCAGCCTTCTAAACTCTAACGAGTACAGGCCCAGTCTGTTCAATCTCTCCTCATAAGCTAACCCCCTCATCTCCGGTATCAGCCTCGTAAATCTTCTCTGGAAAGAACAGAGGTGTTATCGTTCCCCTTGTTAGAAATGATTCTTCTTCTGAACTTACTTTTTTTAGAATTCCGTCTCGCAGCATTCCAGGTCACTGCATCATTCTACCCATTCAGCATTTAAGCGTTCAATTATTCCAATGTATTCTCACTCTGGTCGGACTGTTCAGCATCGACAAGATGCACTTCCGAATCTCGGCAAGTTTCATTCGAATTGGAAATTCAAAGGCTTTTCTATCCAAAAGGGCAAGGGGCGAAGCCGCACGATAAAATAATCTTCCTTTAAACCGCACTCTACCGTGAGTTGAGATAATGTCGCCATCCCCTCACTCCCAACATATCACTATGCGGAATTCTATCCATAACAGCGATCTGACTATATCTAAATCATGTCCACTTTGGTAGGAGGAATGGTAGGAAGGACTATTACTTACGGGGCGAAAAACTGCAGCAGGCGACGGTGCAGAAAGACCTCGGGGTACTTGTGCATGAGTCGCAAAAACCCAGCTTGCAGGTGCAGCAGGTGGTCAGGAAGGCGAATGGGATGCTGGCCTTCGTAGCGAGGGGGATGGAATATAGGAGTAGGGAGGTCTTGCTGTGGCTGTATAGGGCATTGGTGAGACCGCAGCTGGAGTACTGTGTGCAGTTTTGGGCGCCGCACCTGCGCAAGGATATTTTGGCCCTGGAGGGAGTGCAGAGGAAGTTTACTCGGCTGATACCGAAGTTCAGGGGATTGAGCTATGAGGAGAGGCTGAATAAACTAGGCTTGTACTCGTTAGAGTTTAGAAGAATGAGGGGAGATCTCATTGAGACATATAAGATGATGAATGGGATGGATAGGATAGAGGTGGAGAGACTCTTCCCGCTCAAAAAAGACAGTAGGACTAGGGGGCACAGCCTCAAGATAAAGGGGGGGCGGTTTAGAACAGAGTTGAGGAGGAACTTCTTCACTCAAAGGGTGGTGAATCTCTGGAATTCTCTGCCCGTTGAAGTGGTGGAGGCTGCCTCGCTAAATATTTTTAAGAAACGGGTTGATGGGTTTTTGATAAGAGAAGGGATTAAGGGTTATGGGGAGAGGGCAGGAAGGTGGAGCTGAGTCACTACAGATCAGCCATGATCTTATTGAATGGCGGGGCAGGCTCGAAGGGCCAGATGGCCTACTCTTGCTCCTATTTCTTATGTTCTTATGTTCTTATGTGTAATCGAACTGTTGAATAGGGCACTTCAGCAGCATTTTCGGTCGGGCAATTCTCGATAGACAATTACTCTAAGATCAAAAATGATGGAAAGAAACTAGTCTTAATGTAATATCTACAATAATTTTCTGAATGATCCACAGTTTGAGCAATGTTCAATTTAGAGGCCAAAATGCTGCAGAAAATTAGTCATTTATACTAACCGAACACAATTCATAAAGATGACACCAGAATAGAGAGCAAAACAGAACATGTGGAGGTAGTATTAATCAAAAAGAAAGCATAATAGGATTTTTGGAAATTGTGGAGCATTTTGATTGTACAAAATTTGTTTTCACAATTGTGGAAGACAGAGCCTGGCAGAAATGATAATTAATCAGTAATGAAACACAAAATGGTTTTCAGGCTTATCTTGTTTACTTAGGAATAATATAGAACGTGGATGTTCTTTCACATGGCTAATTTGCGGCATTAAGTTATCAGAACATGCTGAAGAAACTGAGCCCATGTCAGCAGTTTAGCAGCGAGAAGCAGGGCTGAAGTTTTGAGAATGATATGTCATTGGCAGTGAAGAGAGCGAGGAATGTGTTTCATTTTATGCTGCTCAAAAATGGGTAGATACAGGCCGAGCAAAATAAAGTAGAGAGGAGAGAAAGTGAAAGTACGAAATGCCAGTAAACACAGACAACGTGAGTTTTAGTTAGAACGTTCAAGACACATATCTGCGTTTGCATAAGTGTTAATAACGTATTCAAGCTAACAGCAGTATACAAAGGATATTTGCAGCATAAAGCTGAGAGATGGAGCTGCCAAACATTAGCAATATATATAAATGATAAAACCATCGACTGAGATGAAACAGGCTGCAAGGAATTAAAGGGACACCATATCCACAAAGATGCTGATTCAGTGCTGAATTCTAATATTTAACTTTTAAGTTTCCGCTAATCAATTCTCGTATGGTAAACAATGCGTTGTGCACTTAAAACAGATCAAAAGAATCTTTAACAGAGGGTTATCAAATGTCTGAACAGGCTGCCTGTGATTCGGTCCCCTCCTAAATATTTATTCTGCAACCTTCCCAGTTCAGTTATTCAGTGAACTCGCTCATTAAGGCTCCTGTTGAATCTGTGTCCTTCACCCATTGAGAAAGAACATCCAAACTCATAGCCATTACTTGGTTGCTGAAAAACCTTAATCTCAATTTATTGTAAAATAATCTTTAAGCTGCGCCCACGTGCTATCAACATTTCTGTTGGTCGAAACAATTCCTTCAGATTTAATAACGCAAAGCCGTATTGTTTAGCAATCCAATTATGTTGACTTCAGTATGTGTCACGCACAGATACCTATGAACTTGCCTAGGTGTGAATATTTTCCTTACTGGTCGGTTTCCAGCACCGATATGCTGCATCTTTATTTCCATCTTACCATTCCTCTTAAAATGATAATCCGAAATAGCATCAGTCAGAAACTGAATATAGTATTTATTAAAACATTACCATGGCGATTATATCTTTTCAAGTGCTCACACACAAAAAAATGGACCTTGCGGGCAGATCAAACAGTAAATTAAACACAGGAATCTGAATATACTGACATCAATGATTGTTAACGTTACAAATATGTGTACTTCTGGCTAGATCAAATATTAGCAAAGAAAGAAAAAGGTAACATAACTTAATCATTCTGTGTAATGCATAAACGTTTCATCTTTGACATCGTTTTCAATCATGGATTTTAGAATTCGCTGAAAGACGGTGTTTGGTTCTCAAAAGTCGTGGATTAAGAAACATCCAAATCCCCTCGGACCTGAAATCACATTTATCCCGCATGAAGTAGCTATCCTCCGCTAAAGTGCATTGGCCATTCAAATGCTATTGCAAGAATAGCGTTCATCGGCACGATAAGAAAAAAAAGCTTCCTATGGATAATTTGTATCCATAACCCTAGAATTTCAGCACACCTTTGAACATGCCAAACCAAGCCACAAATCCAACGTTTTTTTTTCGGATTGTTCAGATTGTTTGCTGTTTATAATGGATTCCCTGTAGATTTCTGGTTTTCAGAATTTATATGAGAAACAACATATAGTTCCAATCATATTTCTTCGCCCATATGTTACATCAGTTGACCATCACAACTTCAGTTGTCTTAGATAAATACGTTTACTTTTTTTTGCAATGATTCATCCAGGTTAGGTTGACTGGTTAGGTTAAAATCTAATTAGAATGAAATATTAATATTTTCCTCGTGTCTGCTAGGTCATGAAATGATGAGAGCTAATTTCACATTCCTTTAAGCTTCTTGCTACACTAAGTTTATGTATTTAATCACTTCTAGGCAAAAAATAATATCAGGAAGAATATGGGGAGAGTACAGAAGAGGATAACAGATGTTCATTCGAACGTATCTGGAAGTATAGGACAACAGTGCTTTACAATGCACGTTTCCGAAAAATATAAAATATTTGTTGTGTTTCACTACAGCAACTTATGGGAGCATCGTCAATGCCATCTTCAAATGCGAGGCCCATGCCACCCAAAAGACTACGGCAATATACATATGGAGATGCTGCGCCTTTCAAACTTCTCAGAACGGCAGGCAACACCTTGGCTTAAAATTATAACTTTTCCTTCACTTCGCTTAATCATAATCCTGAATGCTGTTGCTGCAGCATTGTCTGTGTTCCTGGACCACATGGATCGGAACGGTTCAAGAAGACAGCATTACACAAATTTCTGAATGACACTTACTGAGGGACAGTAAATAGCTGCCTACTCAGATGAGCCTGTATCCCATTAAAAAAAAGACAACACTTGTCCGTGCAACTATTGCTTTACAATGCAATTGTTTACTATATATCTATTCTATGTTCGTTTGTTAAATCGTTTTCCGACAATGCCCTGATATTCATTGATTCTTACTCCAGATCGTTCTTTCATGTAGCCCTAATCCATACTATTTCTTATGCCACGCTTCTCTTCCATTCGTTCTCATAATACTGTTTTATATATCCGATTGATTCCTGTGCGTGTTTTGGTTCTGTCAGACAGTGATCAATTGTGAGAAACACGATCCCAACTGCGAACTTATTCAACATTACTTCAATTTTTCATTGCTGAATTTAGTGGGTTATAAAGAAACACCAAACTAATCTTACTCGTTTTCCCAACAGAATTGGAGAAACAGCGGAACAGTAGCCTGAACTGCGGTCAGTGCAATATCTTGAGATCATTGCCAATATTCAAAATTTGTTCATCTGTCACTCGCGCATCACATACCCAGAATTACATTGCTATTTCGTTCCCTGGAGAACGAATATATCTATTATATGCAGCGCAACTTGAAAATTTTAAAAAATGCAGTTAAAATACTCAGGCAACATAACGCTGGATAACTGCAAAGAAATCTAACACCATGTGGGCGTATAGTCAAACAGAGGTGAAAAACACATCTTGATTCTTCAACTGAAGAATGGTAATAATTTCCATCCTTGATGAGGCCCAATATCTGCAATGGAACTTAACATTACGGAAAATGTGTAACTGTTCTCAGTCGCAATAAATTCAGTTAACATAGAGTTACTACACTATGGGAACTCCCAATGTACTCATCACAACGCATGGTTGCAACAAAACATTTTCGGAGGAAAAGCAATTGGAAAGATAACTAAAACCTAAGTAAAAACAGAGCTGTAATGGAACATGCTGGAACATAGAAAATATTATGGAAGGCAGAGAAGCTGAAGTGGTACGATATGAAGGCGATGAAGAGGAAAAATGAGTACGGCAGCAACACACTGGAGTGCACTGATCTGTAATGATCCTTTCATACTTGCAAATTATCCACGTCAACATATTATTGTCGATTGCAAACAATATCATAGAACAGCTTCTGTCCACATCACAAGTGATGAGTACCAACTAGTCAACTGTGCCCAGATCTGTGACCTTAGGCTGGGACTAAATAACCAAATCCTGATCATTACAGATGAGACCTCATATTTAACATATTCCATAAACTCGAAGGACAACCATTACCATCGTCATCGGCGTCATCATCATCATCAACAATACATTTTTCATTTGTGATGTGAGTAATCGTAGAGAGTCATAATATGCCAACACGGGTTATTGAAGTTTGAGTTGGTTAGATGCAATATAGAAAAATATAGACGCTTTGTGAATAGGATGAGATAAATTAGTGTGAGATTTGTTTTTAGTACATAAATAACGGCATAAAGCAGGCAGGACTGTTTGTTCGTCTGGTACAAATTATACCCCTAAAATGCAGTGATTGCTTTCTTAACACAATGACAATAATTTAAGAAAAGCTTTGCATATTGCAGAAGAAAGCTTGAGAGTAAAGCAGAAGGGTAAGAGAGTTTTTTTTTGTTCAGGTGGTCATAGAATCATAGGAGTTTACAGCATGAAAACAGGCCTTTCGGACCAAACTGTCCATACCACACTTTTTATAATAGCAAGTAATCCCAATTGTTTGCATTTGGCCCATTTCTTTCTATACCTGTCTTACACATGTAACTGTCGAAACGATTTGTAAAAGGCAACATTGAAACCACGCTTACTTCTACATCTGGCAGCTTGTTGCAGACGTTCACTAGCCTCTGTGTGGGGAAAAAAAACTGCCCTGCTGGACCCTTTTGTATCTCTCGTCCTTCATCTTAACGTATTCCGTCTAGTTTTAGGCTTTCCTACATTTGGGAAAAAAACTATTCTCTGCCCCTTCATTATTATAAAGACCTCCATGAGACCACACCGGTGCCTCCAGCGCTCCAGCGAAAGAAGTCCCTGTCTATCCAGCCGTTCCTTAAAACTCAAACCAACAATTCTCAGTAGCATGCTGGTCAATCTTTTCTGCACGCGTTCTAGTTTAACAATATCATTTCCATAATAGGGCGGCTAGAACTGCATACAGTATTCCAAGCGTAGCCTTCAAAATATCTTGTACAACTTCAACAAGGCGTTCCAACTATTGTATTCAATGTTCTGACCAATGATAGCAATCATGGTGAATGCTTTCTTCACCATCCTGTCCAGCTATGATTGCAATTTCAAGGAGCTGCGAACCTATACTCTTCAATCCCTTTATTCTATAACTCTCTCCAACGCCCTACCATTCACTGAGTAAGTCTTGCCCTTGTTCTATCTATCAAAGCCCATCATCTCGCATTCACCTAAATAAAACTCCTTGTGGTATTATCGGTCCACTGGCCCCATGGATTAAGATCTTGTTGAATTCCAAGATAACCTCTTCACTGTCTACAGTGCCAGCAATCTTGGTGTGACCTGCAAACTTGCTAACGAATGCTGCCTAGTTTGGAGGTCAGGTCTTATGAGGAAAGGTTGAGGGAGCTGAAGCTTTTCTCTTTAGAGCGGACGAGGATGAGAGGCGACTTAATAGAGGTTTATAAGATGAGGAGGGGGATAGATAGAGTGGATGTGCAGAGACTATTTTCTCGGATGGATGTAGCTGTTACGAGGGAGCATAACTATAAGGTTCATGGTGGAAGATATGAAAGGATGTCTGAGGTAGATTCTTCACTCAGAGAGTGGTTGGGGTGTGGAATGGCTGCCTGCTGTGATAATGGAGTCGGACACTTTCGGAACTTTGAAGCGGTTATTGGATAGGCTCGTGGAGCACACCAGAATGATAGGGAGTGAGGTAGCTTGGTCTTGGGTTTGGGCATAGCTGAGCACAAGTTCGAAGGGCCTGTACGATGCTGTATTGTTCTATGTTTCTATTAAAATATTAACCCAATCATTAGTATTGATAACAAAAAACAAAAAAAAAGCACCCATACTTAAGGCTGGTCACAAGCCTCCAGTTTGAAAAACAACCTTCTACAATTTTTAACACTTTAATTAACATCATCACATGTGACCTGAAGCAGAGGGACAGTGTCCCGAAGCCAGAAGGAGTGCAAGTGGTGTATGGTTCTTATTGAAAAGTTCCTTCCACTGGAGTGGCCAAATAAATGCGTTTCTCCCAGCTTATTTATGATATCGCAAAATTCATTGGATTCTGGAATGGTAATGGTTGACTGGAAACATGCTAATATGACGATCTCATTCAAGAAAGGAGAGAGGTGAGAAGTGGGAAAATGTAGACCAGTCAGCATGACCTCTGTGCTGGGAAAGATGCTGGACTCAGTCGTAAAGGAGGAGGTGACTGAGCATCTGTAAAAGCAAATCTTAATTCACCAGTGACAATATGGATTTGTGAAGGGGGGAAATTGCCTGACAAAACTATTGGAGTTATTTGAGTATGTAACCAGCAAGGTAGATATCTATGATTCTCTAAATGTGATACATGTGGACGTTCAGAAGGCTTTAATAAAGTGCCACGCCAGAGACTGATTCCAACGGTTAGATTCCAAGAGGTTGAAGGTAGAGTAGTTAACTTTGATTGAGGACCGGCAGACTAATAGAAAGGTCGGAATAAATGCGTCTTTCTTCATGTGGCGATCAGAAACTCATGGGGTCGTGCAGGGCTGAGCTCTCGGAACAAAACAATTTGCAACCTCTATGAATGGCCTACAAGCTGGAACAGAGTGCAACTCAGCATAGTTTGCTGACCACACGAAAAAAAATTGGGAAAACAAGTTGTGATGAAGAGATTTAGAAGGTTCAAATGGAGATTCACAGCCTCGAGTAAAAGACCTGAATGTGGCAGATGGAGTTTAATGTGGATAAGTGCGAGGTTTTCCATTTTGGATTGAAAAATAAAATGGCAAATTACTATTTAAATGGGAAAAGGATTAAAAATGAGACGGTGAAGGGGTCTTGTGTCTTTGTGCATGAATCTCAATAAGTGGGCTTGCAGATGCAGATCGTTATAAGGAATGTAAACGGTATCATGGCAGTTACCGCAAAGTGTCCAGATGATTAAAATAGGAAAGTGTGTTTACAATAATGCAAAGCAATGGTGAGATCAAACTTGGGATGTTGTGTTCAGTTTCGGTAACTTTCATTAAGAAAGAATATGGTTTGCACCGGGGGAGCTTCAGAAGATGTTCACTTGATTGATTCCAGGTTGAAGGAGATGCCGTATGCGAAGCGGTTGAGTATCTTGGACTTATAATCGCCAAAGTACAGAAGAATGAGGGGGGATTTGATTGAGATGTATAAAATACTTAACAGGGCTGAGAAAGTCAGTGTTAACCAAATGTTCTCCGAATTAGAACAGTTAATGGGAAGACACCATAGTTGTAGAGTTGTGGGAGGTGATGTTCAAAACAGAGATAAGGAGCAGCTAGGATTGTGAAAATCCTAGAGGATTGTGAAAATATGGAGTTTTGCTCGAGGGTGCAATCGATGCAGATCAGTCAATGGATTCACGAAAGCGGTAGATAAATATTTTATCTCAAGTATGACAAAGGGCTTTGGGGAAAATGCAGTGTTGTGGAGTTAGGATGAGATGGAGATCAGCGAGATTATATATTATGATGGACCGGGCTCGTAGGCTGTGACTTGCATTCTCACTCTCCCAATGCCTATGTTCTTATTCTGGTCGCCCTGTTACTACATTTCTGATAGATTTTAATCGAATTACCACGTTGAATTTATTAACCATTTATGTTTCCATCTTTTTCACCAAAAAAAAGATATTCTGGTGAATATCATTTGCTGGTTAAAAGGATTCAGCCTTTGTTTGTGGAGATCTATATATTTCCTTTTTACCGTTTAAGTTATTCAGTTCAAATGCGCCAGTATCTGCAGAGCAATTTGTCTGCTTCATTAGATTTCCAAGGTTGTAGCATGCCTATTGATCACTTCTATCTCAGCTTAACTTTCGAAAGAATGCAAAACACGTTTTACGGATTGATACAATTTAAGAAAAAAACAGCAGATGAAGGAAAGCAGAAATTATATAAAAATTGTGCTCAGCAGACCTGATAGCTTTCTGAAGAAAGACACAGAACTCACAACGCCAGTCTACAATTACGCTTCAACTGATTAATTGAGTCGGACAACGTCCTGGAACAAGGGATATTGGCGACATCTGATTTGCATCAGCATTTCTTAAATTTTCTTTTTTCACAGTGAGAAAGGAGAATGAAGCGTGTTTAAACGATTAAATCCAAAGATTTAGTATTAGCTGCTTTCTTCCTCCTCACTGTTAGTCCGCTGGGGGCGGAAGCACTCCCTCAGATAAAAACATTGTTTAGAATCCCCTTTTTTTGCGTGTTGCATTTTTGAAGCGTATCATGACTCAATCATGACCCCTGAAATGAAAAGAATCGAATGCACGATAAAACTGTTTGGCAGGCTAGAATGTTCTTTTTTCAATTAAGATAAATTTCCGATCTCCTTAATTCAGGGAATGCATTTTACCAAATAGTAATCATTTCATGTTTGACATCACAAAACACTGAGTGCGGGTGAACTTACATGACTTAACGTTTAGCCTAGGCTTTCATGGACCCTCAATTTTCAACCCAATATAAGTAAACGAACATTAACCAAACGATTTCAATTTGACCTGATGAAGCATGATATGTATCTGATGTTAACTCCACATATTTTGTCACAATGCTCGGGTTATGGTTCCAGATAATCCCTTTCTTTTAATTGTTGCATTTAGAGTGTTATTCCACACTGCCACTAAATGACAATGTTCTTGTAACATTATTGTTTCCCCTGTTAGAGATTCAAAAGCTTAAAGAAGACATCAATGATCAAGGTGAACATTAAATAATTAATCGTTCATTTGAAAATAGGTAAATGCTGCACTAGGCTTGGCCTTAGGGAAAAAAAGCATGTTCGTTTAATGGTACGTGATTTCACTTCAAAGGGATTTTGAACGTTGTATAGGCACATTCCCTTATCATGTCCACGAACATATAACTCACGATGGATATTGAAAGAACTCAGATATAGACAGAGATTTGTACAAATTGGCAGTTATTTGAAAGGCAAATCTAGGTACGTTGTTCTCAATATCTGTTTATCGAAGGCAAATGTCCAGTTTGACGCTGATTATTTGATGAACGGCAAATGGGACTGCAAGTTTTTCGCTGTTCCTTGCTGTGAACAATCAACGGGAATCAGTGATGTTTAATTTGGATTCAGATTATGCAACTACAATCATAAAGCGCTTGCTTATAAAAAAAATTGCGCCATGATTGTCTCTGTAGGCGTTGTACTTGAAATGAGGTGAAGTTTCGTTGCTCCAAATTGCATGTCTTCCACTCAGAAATTAATCATTCGACTAAGGGAATGAGAATAAACTCTACAATGCACACAGCCTTTGTGTTGCGTTCTTCCATATCAGTTATTTAGACAATCCTGCTTTTGTTATCTTTTGCCTGCATAGCGACTCGTCTATGACTTGGACCTTGACATTTACCTCGAGTATCTGGCAGGCAGCAAGCTGTTCATTCTTACACATCTCGGACGAGTTCGTGTAACCTTAATTTCGTGTTGGAAATAATAGCAGCAGTGCTGCCTTTATGATGACTAAATTTGATGTCAGCGTTTCCTGCTTCCACCCTGTCGACAGCATGATGTTTGACATTTGAATAAACTTTGTTCTCACTGGAACGGCAGAGATTGAGGGATTAGGTGATGGAGGTTTACAAGATTATGAGTGGAATGGGCAGAGTGGATAGTCAGAAGCTCTTTTCGAAGGTAGAAAAATCAACTACGATGGGCCATTGGCTTAAGGTGAGAGGGGAATGTGTAAAGGGAGTGTGCGATACAAGTTTTTGCTTGACACAGAGGGTGCTGAACTTCTAGGACGATCTGCCTAGGGCGATGGTGGGTGCAGGTACGACAGAGGTATGGAAGGGGCAGCTAAATGAATACATGAATGGAATGGGAATGGAAGGATATAGATTACGTGCATATGGTTTTTGTTTAGGCAGATATTATGACCGGCGCAGGTTTGGAGAGCTGAAGGGCCTGCTTCTCTATTGTACTTTTCTTTGTTCTTTGTTCCGTTTCATCGAAACTTTGGCTCTAGGTCCGGAAGATAAATGTCACAAACAGTTCCTTCTTTCATAATAGCTACAATTTCGCAGTTCTTGCATCACCTTCGTTAATACCATTTTCAACTTAAAGCCACTGTTTTTTCCTGTCTCGTTTTTTTTTCACTAAAATGGAGAGAGGAATGTGCCATATATTTGTGGTGTGAGAAGGTAATTGAAGACTAGAAATGTGCTTTGTGTTTGCCGCATTTTCTGAGGAAATTAACCGGTCTTTGTACGCGTAGTAACTTGTGGACCTGTGCTTCAAATGGCCGTAATCCAGGAGCCTGAATACAATGAGGGGTGGGGGATGGGGGGGGGGGGGTGGTGAGAGGGCAGCATGATGCTGTGTCAATTGGAATGCACAATAATAAGTCAATTTGAATAAAACAGAAAAGACTTTGAGGAGAACTTTCAGGGGGTATAGTAAAATGAGGTTTTTCACTATAGGAGAGTTTAGATTTTGGGATAATGTTTAAGTATAAGCGGTGAACCAATTATCTCTGAAAGGACAGCAGTTTCTTTATATATTTAGCTCACTGTAGTTTTTGAGGTTTCGGATTTCTGTTCCCAAGCGATCAGTCGCATGAAAAGAACAAACATTATTAAAATTTAAAAAAAGGTGGAGAGATGAATAAATGGAGAGAGAACGAGGTGGATGGACGGACGGAGTGACGGACAGACGGACGGACGGGCCGAGGGACGGAGGGATGGAGGGATGGAGGGATGGACAGACGGACGGACAGCAGGATGGACGGATGGGCAGATGGGTAGATGAATGGATGGATGGATGCATGTATGCATGAATGGTTAGTTGGATGATTCGCAGATGGCAACCCAACATATTGTTCTCTGATAAGAAATAGGTCAAGCTTGTTGATCATTAAATGATTATCTTGGTGCTTTAATCCACTAATATTCCTTGTAGAACAACAAATAGGCAAGAAAGACAGAGGTAATTATACCAACCGTTTATCAGCTAACTTTTTTCACTATTATGTTTCGTTTTCATTTACATGCTGGTGTTGTATTGCGTGCACAGATACTGGTTTGCTGTTTCACATTTCACCTTAACCAATTGTATACATTTTGCAGGCCTTAAAATGATTGTCCTGGAATATATCCACAAACCTACATATTTGTGTAAAAGGCTTTGAACGGCTTTGAACTTTCGAACATGTTTTCTCCTTTGCAATAAGAAATACATCATTATAGAAGTAAATCAATGAACATTTGTCACACAAATGGAAAATCTGTTGATTTATTAGTGGAAAATATTTCGTCAACGAAATATAAGAGCGTCTGCATGGATGAAATAAAGGCCCACTAAGAAACATGTATGTTGATCCAAAGGCAATCCCTCGAAAATTTAGGATAAAACTAGATTTACATGTTTTATGCGAGAAAATAAATGCTGAACTAAAGTAATTGGAAAAATTGAGCATTTTCCAGCTCCTTTAATTCTCGTAATGTGCACTGTTAGTAGATCCTGCATTGACACTAGACAGGACATTCCACATGCTTATAGATTAAGATTGAATATTAAAGTGGCTGCCAAATTGGGAACACATTGTGGTTCATAACGGTAGGGGTGGGCTTCTGTACGGTGTCACCTTGGGTGATGACTGTAACCAGGTAGACACCAGCCTCTATAAAGTTGTGATAGGTAAAAATAAATAATTTGTTCTTTCCTTAGGCTAGTATTCGAGCATCGTTACATCATGTCTTGTAATCGTGGCCATGCGTTAAATATTATTGAACAGATATTCAGGCAGGATGTTCAGCCAGATACGAAATCAAAACCAGCCTCTTTCCGCTACAATGGAGATAATTTTCTGCCGCATTACCATTGGTTGAATCGAGAAAAATATTTTCCATGTGCAGTCGTAAATATTAACGTTTGTCTTTTGTTCACTCACCCACGCCACATCAACACCTACTCCCCAACATAACCACCCGCCATTCCCCCATAGAACTGGAAAAGCTGAGGAAGAAGCTTCAAGATTCTGGTGAGCACGGGGAGCACTTCAGCGTCTTGCGTATTGGTTCATATTTTGATTATTATTTCACGTCTTTGTCACAGCAATACTTTGACGGCTTGTGCCCAAAGAAAAAAGGTGTTTACATTGGACATTGACAATATCGACGCTGCATGCTAAATTATTTTGAGTTTATCCCAGTGCGTTTAGTTACCTCATATCAGTAAAATAACTCAATATCGGGTGTCAAATTTGCCTCCACACTGCCGGCGTTTGAGCAGCAGACGATTTCATATTCCAGCCATCATCACTGAACAAAAAAAAACGAATGGGGAGCTTAAACAAATCAATTTTGAGGACAGATGGAAAAAAAGAGACATGGTTACTATTCCTTAAGTGTAAAATATTCTAGTGACCCAACTGTATTTAATAAGATGGAAGGAAGTATATTTTGCAAAACGCACACTATTGCATTGGTGCACACGGCAGTGGAACCATTTCATTTGGTTTCCTATCCAGAGAAATGAATGCATCATGCAGATTGACATGTTGTTACTGCATAGAAAACGTTAGGTTCGGTTCTTCTTATTGACCTTTCGTGGAAATTAGGCATGATCTTTTCACATACCTTTACGTCCGTCTCTGTCAAACATTGCACCGATCGTAGTTGTGGTTGCTCCATGCGCAATTTCAAAACTCACTCTTCATATGCAAAATCTTTACATATCTTTTCTGAAGATACGTCGATTAAATAATATCAACCATCATTTGTTTGTATAGCTCACTGTAGAACCAGTAAGGAAGCTGCTAACTGGAATAATTTTGTTCAAATATTAAGACATTCCCATTCGCATATCGTCTACCTTGGAATCTGTGTCCATTCATTTGTTTCAGGCACATTGCCTCTTCGTTTTTTACAATCCCAGAATTGAATATGACAACTCCTATTTGGTCTGTAATGTTCTACGTTATTGCACGATTGTTTTGATCTAAACCAGAAGGCCCGAAGCTTAACGTGCACCAAGTTCTATTAAAAGATCTTCCCTCGGTCGCTGTCTTACACTTATTCCCGATAAAGCAACGGATCGATTTTTAAATGGGCATCTGAATACAAACGTGTTCTTACCCCCAAACAATTGTCATCATTCCTTTCAAGCTCACAACTCTCAAGCAAGTTCGTTTACCGGAACTGGGTCCCTCGACACGCACAGCTATTAATTACTGGCCTATGAGAACAATGGCCTGAGTTATATCAGACCTAATCACAGGTATTCTGTACAAATTATCGCGACTGTGTCCCTTTCATTCATCGTTGAAGCATTTTTTTTAGAATGCAAACACTTTTACAAACTGTCTGGGGATCTACATAATTGCAAAAGGACGGTGTCAATTTGATTCTGTTCGTAAAAAAGTAATGTTGTATTTTGTTTAAAAAAAGGCTGCAAAAAAGACTGATGTATCTAAAGTATTATTCATAATCATCTTAGAACGAAAAATGACCTCAGATCAAGAAGGTAAGGAAGCGAATGAATTTCAATTCGACAACATTAATTTTCTGTTTGTGTGCACCGTTCCTTTTCCCTTTCCTCATCAGAAATATTTTCATAACCAAATATTCAATTGCAATTGCTAAAGACTTTTTAAGTGAATCGTTAGTAACCAGGGGGAGGCAGTGTGTCGTTATTTTCCCGCCGCTGGGTAAGAAAAAAAAATAAACTATGCATTCAAGAATATCTTCAGGATTTTAAGGCCAGCAGGTATTTTCACGACGTGATAAAAAAATGTCGGTCCTCAGCCTCCTACGCCTGCCAATATGCCTGATGTAGAAGTGCCGGTATTGGACCGGTGTAAGCACAATAAGACCAGGTTAAAGACCAACAGGCCTATTTAGTAGCACAAGCCACAAGCTTTCAGAACGATGCTCCTTCATCAAGTGAGTGGAAGTTCTGTTCACAAACAAGGCATATAAAGACTTAATTTCCAAAATTATGGTTGCAATGTGAATCTTTACAGGTAATCAACACTGAAAGGTAGAGACAATGTGAATGGAGAAGGGGATAAGCAAAGTTTAAAGAAATGTGTATTGTCTCCAGTCAGAAGAGTTAGTGAGGTTTTGCAAGCCTAGATAGGTCGTGGGGTTACAGATAGTGCGAGCTGAACGCAAGATCCCGATTCAGGCTGTTCTCATGTGTGTGGAACTCCCATCCACTGTGCCTTGCACATCCCGGCGACAGTTGCGAAGCCAAGAGCCCGGACTTCCTGCTGTGTATGACCTACAACGAAATTAATGAACTGCCCTATCCGGGCTTTCAGGGTATCTGAGACCTGCCACATACATTGTGCAAGGAGGCCTGGGAGATCCCAGCTAGTTTGCCACTGGAAGTCTGGAATGACGGAGAGGAATATAAATTGAGACTCCGTCACCTTCACATCCACAGGGAGAGTGCCGCCACTGCACCCCCGAAGTTCCATGTGGAGAGCTCCTCACAAATGTGATGCATTGTGGACTTTGACAGACGCCCCTGGCGATGGCTCATCTGCTCTGAGAGGGCCTTGTAGGAAGCGTAGAGCTTGTGATCCCTTGACCTCGGCATCCTCTATCTTCTGTGCACCCTCCTGGGAGGCTGCTCACCCACCTCCCTGTCCTAACAGCAGCCCTTTGCCCTCCTTCCTGAGGACTGGTGGGTGGCTGCTCTAGTGGTGGTCTCTCCATGCTCGCCACCTCCTATGCCGTTGTCCCCTCCTCCCCCCTCCTCCGCCCCTGTTATCACGAAATGGCCAGCTCAAGATTACTCGAACCCCGAAGCTTTTTTTTTGTATAGTGTCCTTGAGACATCACCTATATTCTGGATGTTCTCCTGTTCAACCAGCATTCTTGAAAACAATTTCACTCTGATTTCATCTTCATTAACGGCGTGCACTAAACTTCGCTCATTTCTTCTCCAGTGTACATTCTTCTCCTGCTTATTTCTAAAACAATCTTTAGAAATGCCTAATGTTAAGTTTACAATATAATTAATTCTTGAGTAAGCAACTTCTTTTTTTCAAAATGATCGTTCTTTTTTATTGTAAAATGTTTTGTTCAACATGTTTGAATTGTTTTCTTAAATGTTTCCTCTTTTTCATTTGCCGCTAAGTTGTTTTTGCATTCTCTATTTATTCATGTCTACATAACCGATTCTGTATCTCTTCAACATTATTGTTTTATACTGATTTGTGTTGTTCTTATACTGAACACAGAATTCATCCAATGATCAGTATGATGATACGATGATGGAAGAATTCACATGATTATTATTTTTAAATATCCCTTTCTTTGCTGAGTGTTAGATATACAAAAGCATTTTGTATTAGTTTGTTTCCTGTAACAGATCTGTCACCTGCCCTGCCGGGAATGGGTAACTCCACACTTGAAGAATCATTCTTACTCGAATAGACTTTTTTTTTCAACCCACATAATCCGAGTCAATATATTACATAGTTTCCATACCTGAGGAAGGAAGATTGTTTAAATTTGCCACAGTCGCAACCATTAAACTTACCAACATTGCAACTTGTTGCATTAACTCTATGTGTTGGATTTAGAACTAAAGAAAAAGGGTGGAATCAAAGGTAAGTCTAACAGATATTTAAAACATTTTTATGAGTTAATCATAAAATACTATCGAAATGAACTGAAACTTACTATAAGTATTCACGCTGTTGTGTCTTAAAATCGCGCATATGTGCAAACTTTCAAGAGATATTTTTTAAATAGGCAATTTCGCGGTTTCAAAACTATGGCAACGTATGAAGCTGGTGAAAGAACAGGGGAACTAAAATGCTTCTGTACTTATTTCAGTGGAAATTTTATCAAATATCAAAGAGAAGGCGATTCCGCCAACAAATGTTGTTCCAGAATTTGAATAGTTAATACTGGCGCATCTAGCTTAAAAATGCCCATGCCCCCACTCCATTGCCATTGGTTTCACTAGCATCCAGACACGCATTGAATTGTGTTCTGAACGTACTCAATGATTTAGATTGCACAACTGTCCATGGCAACGATTTCCATTTTTTTTTTACCATTGTGAATTTCAGAGTGAAGCAATTCCTCCTTATCTCAGTTGAAATGGCCTTTCCCTTATGCTGCGATTATGTCACCAGCTGGGCAGAAAGTTTCACACATATCCCATTTGTCATGTTAGAATGTTTAGGTTTCATTCCGGTTCTCCTTCATTCTTACTCTAGTCAATTTTGAAGTATTTCGATTATGAAATACAAACCGACTTGGTGCATTGACCTGAACAGGCGCTGGGCTGTGGCAACTATGGGATTTTCACAATAACTCCATTGTTGCGTTAATGTAAGCCTTACTTCTGTTTAACAAATACGATACTAAGTTGACTACTACATCAAATTACAAATTGAGAGGAATCAGTTGTGTTCATTAGTATTTCACGGGCATAAACTAAAATAATTTATTGCCTTATATTAAGGTTATTGCAGAGGATAACACAAATAGTCTCTTCTATCTACGATCTGCTCCCCATGACACCATTTCAACGACATCTCAGTTTATCCCCAGAATGTACACCGATGGTGAAGGAGAGCAACTGCCTATCTCGTCCCTGTTCTCTGGAGGCCCTCAACATTAAGGCCCTGACTGTCTTCCAGGTGCCTGGGACATTTCCATGAGACCTTCTTCATCCCGCTGCCCCTGATATGCCCCAGTGTCAGAGAGGGGGATGTCAGGAAGTGTAACCTCACCACAGTTTCCTATTGAAAGCTCTGGCCTGGGCTCCACCACTTTCTCTTCCCTTGGGATTCCTGTGGGCACCTATATAACTGTGTGGGACGGAGCGACAATCCACAATGAGCTCCAGAAGCTCCGGGTCTCCTGGCCCCGCCACTTCTGGAGGGCCACCTGCTTCCTTCCCAGATAGGTTGAGGCCTCTGATATGGCCACGTGAGTCGGGGGCCATTTGTCAATGGCCGCAGCAAGCGACCTCTGAAACTGGGCCACGCCCTGCACCTTCAGCCATGACACTCTGCAACTGGGCCACGTTCACAAGATCTGATCCTATAGCTCTTTCTGTCCCAGTGTTGTCCCTCTGGATCTCCGGTAAGCTCTGGAGCCTCTCAGCCATGGGCCGCAGGACCTAAAGAAATGTGTTCAGCCCCTCAGCTGTCGCCCACTTTATCTCGGCGCGGCTCTCTGAGAATCTTGTGGTCTGTTATGGACATGGTCATCGTTTGCAGCCTGCCACTCATGCTGACGATTCCCTACCCCAGAACTTCCAACACAGAGGCCACCTTTGCACTGTTGGCCTGGGGACCACGACAGACAGAGAGTATCTGCTCCGTCTGAAAGCTTTCCGATTCCTCCCAACAGCCCTGCATCTGTAACATTGTGACCGTCAGCGCCCCCATGCATTCCCTGACTTTGCTGCTGCACCTCCAATAGCTGATGAAACAATGGTCTCAGAGCCCAACATTTCGCCTGAAGCCTGCTGAGTCCTCGCCACTGGCAGGCACCCGAGGGTCAGACGCATGGTATGTTCTTTGCTCCAGCTGATGCACGTTATCAGATCTGTCGTACTCACCAGGAAGTTACTCAGAAGCCTCGCAACTAACTGGACACACCATCATGCCAGTATCTGTGCTGGTGAGATGGAACTGGCGCCAAAACAAAACAGCACCATTAGAAGTCTCTTCTTCCGAGGATGTACCCAACCTCTCTGAATCAGGATGGGCAGGCGCCGTAGCGGGGCCACGGTGCTGGATGGTCCCGTGGAGCCCGGATCTGCCTCTGCAACACAAGACACAAGTTTAAGGGAAGGAGGGGAATCCGGAATGCACAAATATGATTCACATTTCTCCATTGAATATAGAACAAAGCACGAAGAATATTATATTACTTCATCAGGCCCGTCAGGTATCCAAGCCTGCAGCGACCAGGCTGCCCATCTGAATTATAACTCCTTACCCTTCCGCGGACCATATGCCTCCATTTCCATTCCATTCACGGAGCTGCAAAAACACTCCTTAAAAGTGTCTCTGGTTTCTACCTCCGCGACGTCCCTTCACAGTGAGCTCCAGGCGCCCATTGCCCTCTCTATGCAAGTAAACATTCCTCGTACATCTCCTTTAAACAATGCCCGCTCACCCAAAACTGATACCCCCAAGAAAGTGCTTCAAATTAATCGGACGCCCAATCTTCAAAGGAAGTGAGGACCAAAGGTCCAGCTCACAACTCCCTGTCATCGCCCTCTCTCTGCTGTTAAGGGCGGTCTTCTCCTGTGGAGACACAAGGAGCAATGAAACAAAAGATGGCGCGACTCCTGCAAAGTGGCTCTTAGAATGCTAGCCAATTTACTTTTGAGGGAGGGGGCGGTGTAGGAAGGTGGAGTTTGGGGGCCAGTGCTAGGAAGCATACAGGCTAGGGATGGAAGGGTCTGGGGACGATTTGAGGGAAGATGTGAGATGGGGATCACCTTCAATGCTCCTGTTTCCCTCTTTTCGGGGTCAGTGCCATGGCACTAACCAAGGTGCAGACTGCCTCCCAAATCGCCAGCCTCCCTAGGCCTGCGCGTTCCCGGGAGGAAGAGTGTGTCCCAACTTGCCTCTGCGCATCCAGCAGCCTCCACAGGTTAGCCTCAGTAAATTGCAGGGCTGGCCGTTTTTTTTTCTCTCTCTCTACACTGTCTGCCTCCCTGAGCATCCTTGTTTTATTTTAATGGAGCTGCCCCTCGTTAGAGCTGATCAGCTGTAAGTAGTTTGGCAGCACATTTCAGCATTGTAGATGGATTTTGCTTGTAAGCATTGAGGGGAGTGCACGTCAGCACTTGAAGGTGTGTTAGCGGGGGAGAGAGTGATTGGGGACAGGGGAGAGTGAGGGAGGTTTCATACAGCCATCGAATTCGGGAGGAGATGGTGGCTTTGTGCAGAATGGTCCGGGGTGGTGGAAGAGTACACTGTGCATGAGGTTGGTGGGGGAAGAAGGAGGACGGATCTCTACCTGAGATCCGTGGCGGCGGGAGGCAGGGGGGGCGGGGGAAGAGGAGGGGAATCACTCTGGCAAAGGTCTGTGGAAGGAAGGAGAGTCTACTGCCATTCACCCTGAGATCAGAGGGGTGCGGGGGAGACCACAGCTGCTCTGCCTCAGATCAGTGGAGGGGAAGTGAGGTCACCGCCCTCCTGTCTGAAATCAGTAGGGGGAGGGGGGGGGGGCAATGGGGGCCCGCTGCCACTCTGCGTGAGATCAGCGGAGGGAAGTGGAGAAGGGCGTCACGATCAGTCTGTATGTTTGATGTGTGAAGGGATAAGGTCTCAGCAATTTTATGGGAGCAGGACAAATTCTGGAGGGTGGCATTATCCGACCCGGGAGGGGTGTGGCAGGGGAGGAGATGGGAGCATTATATAAAATCTTTTTGCATAGCATTTCGAAGTTCCAATCGCACCTGCAGTGTTTCTGGGGCGCAGAGCCCCGCCCAAAGGTTTGCATAGCGCGATTTGGAATCGCTGATATTTTTGCAGGCAGACTGTGTATGGGGGCGCCTCAGAACGAGCCGAAAGGTCGGATCTGGAGCAAACCCAGTTTCAAGTCCGCCCAGAACTTAGAATGCAAATGGTAAAGGAGGGCCCAATGTGAATTCACAATCCGCTCCCTGTTATTTTGGCATTTCAGTGCATACCACTGTCGATGGTTATCACTGCGACCTGGGTTTCGCTAATGTTGTCGTAATATTGTCCAATTCTGAGGAAAGTGCAACAAAATGCTATATATATATATATATTTCAATCTTCTCATATAAAACCAGGCATGATGTTCTTTTTCCAGAAGTTGCTGTTATTAATCCAAAATGTTTGTCCTTGTTTTATTACAGATGAACAAATGGAGAAGCTGCAACGTGGTAAGAACCATGACATCACAGTCACTGGAGACTGAAGGATCTGTTCCAACTCGTACATCACATGATTAGCCGGCGTTGAGCTGAAGCAACGACACTGGAGAATTGGGATGGATTCAGTCAATATTGTCAGGGGATGGATTGAAGCAGAGTAAAGAGGTAACAAACAGGAATAAAGGTGAATGCTTGAGCTGGAGAAAAATATGTTGCTCCACTTCAGCCAGCAACAGAGCAGAAAATACTATGATTTGCGAACAAAAGAAGAAACAGCATCAACCACATTTCAAAGTGAACTTATCGGCTCACATGTAGACTTACATTAACATTACAATGAAGTTATTGTGGAAACCCCCTCATCGCCAGTCTGCCGCATTTGGTTACATCGAGGAAGAATTTAGCATCGCCAGTGCAACTAACTGGCACCTCACTCAGGTTGTGGGAGGAAACCAAAGCACTCGGAGGAAACCTACAGAGACACCGAAGAAATGTGGGGAGAATGTGCAGACTGTACCCAAACAGTGGCACGGGCTGGGAATCGAACCCTGATCTCTCGCGCTGTGAGGCACCAATGCTAACCAATGTGCCATAACCAATGCTAACCAATGTGATATAAGTTTATAGGCGCAAAGGTAAACTGCAAGCACAGAGTTATGTCTCTGCATGAAGGAAGAGGTAATCGGCATGTGGCGCAAACATAGTTAAGACATGACACTTAAATATCAAACACACAAAAAAATTAGAGCTTCTCAAGAAGGGAAATGGAACTTACGAATTATTAAATGTTAGGGAAGACGTTGTTGTGATTGAAGTATCGCATGTCACTGAAGTGGTGAATACCACTTGACCGATGATGAGAATCAGTAAGGGGTTAATCATAAGACGAGTTTGGATAGGCTGGAAATGCAATAATTTAGAAAGAGCTTCAGGGTCTTCTCCTTTGCTCTGGTGTAAAATTCTGCAGCAACATGGTTTCTATTTGAACGTGTTGCAGAAATTATCAATCCTGTGTTGTCGAGGCATAACGACATTTATGTGAACAAACATTGTGTTTCGAATGACCTTGACATTGTAGTGCACGAGTGCAAACAACGCGTTGACTCAAAACATCGAATATTTACAAGAAAGGTCCAAACATACTTCACTGCTATAACGAAAACGAAAAACAAGCAATTCACCCATCCCATTCATAAAACGTTTGGCTTGCATATCACGGCATTTGCTGTTTTTTTTTGGAAATAAGCACGTGACACCTAGTGTTGCAAAAGATATATGGGAATAATAAGACACCAGTACCACACATTGACACCAGATTTAGACTCGAATTTATCTCTCTAGGAACTTGTCACATTTAAATCACGTGTGGCAAGCACTATTTCCACTGACCTGCTAGTAACTTGGCCGCCACTCTATTTCTCTTCCAGCTTCCCAGCTCATGCAACAGTGCAGTTTTGTTGAAACCAATCACGATCGTAACGTGTTGCATATTCACATTACCCTTTGAGCAAAGATCTTTCTTTTCAATTCCATATTGTTTTGCTTGGGGACAACTATATCCTCGTAACCAACTAACGATACAAGTTTCACAACAGGAGATGCCATCTCCATAGCAACTCTGCCAAAACCAACGATAAATTTAAAACACATTTGTTGATTTTCGGCTCTGCAATTTTTTTAATCTATCATGTGTCCCGCCTAATTATTACATCACCCATGTAACTCTATACGCCAGCACGCTTATTGTTGTATAGCCCAGGTTTAAGTGAAGAACGATTCTGAGATGTAGAGATTCAATGCATTGCCTGGTGGTGTTGAAGAGGCAAATTTCACCCGGCCGTAAGAAAAAGGAATTTTACAGGTAATTGAACAGCGCAATTTCGGCTATGCAGAACTGGTTGGAACTTGGTTCTAATTGCAGGAAACCAAATAGTCTCTGCATCATAACCAATTGTCCCATTTTGCTGCAGCCATTCCATAGAGATTTTAAAGAATACAAAATTCACAGCGTTTTACAGGTTCAAGAATTGAGATCATGTTCCCTGGTTGAAACATCTTAAACTAGGGAGGAGGCGACCACGGTAAGGATTCAATCCTATAGACTTGAGATGAACCGTCATGTGTTGTATCGCACCATTATAAATGGCTGCCCTGTGGCACAGTGATTAGAACTGCTGTTGGATTCAATTCCCGGCTTGAGTTACTGTCTGTGTGGAGTTTGCACATTCTCTCCGTATCTATATGGGTTTCTTCCGGGTGCTTCGATTGCCTCCAACAGCACAAAGACGCGCATGTGAGGTGGATTGGCCATGCTAAATTGCCCATTAGTGTCATCACTAACTCGGGTCAATGCATGGGCTACGGGAATATGACCTTGGTGGGATTGCGTTCGGTGTCGACATAAAGGGCCGAATGGCCTTCTTCTGTATGGCATGAATCTATGATTTTATGTGCGATGATTAGAAATCTGGATTTTCTGAAGCAGGGAGATAAACATGTTCAGTACTTTCAGATCGCTGCTTATGGATTTTAATGGACTGAAAGGAACAAAAAGGTTCTGCAGAAAAAGCCAGAATGTTGAGTTGATTTACACCGTTCTAGCACTATTTTAATCAATTACAAAACCTGACCAAACAGCCATAGTTCCCCCTATTAAACATATGTATATTTATATTCGAATAGATACTCAACTCTGCATTCTCTTTTTTACAGAAACACAAATACTGAAAAAGAAACTTCAAGATTTAGGTGAGAAGTGTATTATTGATCATGAAACCACACTGGTACAAATAATAATTCATGAATGTAAATGATGGATTCATCTATTCAAGGGATTGAGAAAGGAATTATGTCTATCAGAGATGTTACATACGGGTTCTATCAGAATGCAAAGTGGCAAACAGTGTACATTTTTTGCGTATCCGTCTTAGAAATAGTAGATGTGCACATTGATTAAATAAAACAAAAGGCCTGACTGAAAATGTATGAAATCAGTGTATTCGAGAGAAAATTTTGGCTCAAAAAACCAAGAACACCTTCCCCACATTTCAAAACAAAAACCATTCTGATTAATCCTTTACATTTACTGAAGAGAAAATAGAGGCGACTCAATGTTCGTAAAATATACCTCTGATGACGCAGTACTTCTTCAGTGCAGCACTGATGCCTCACTCCTTGTTAATGTTCCGAGGAGCTGGAGTTTCCAAGCAAAACATTCAGAAAAAAAAAAATGAGCCGCAGGGTGGTATTGTAAGCAAATATGCAACAAAACAAATGCGTGACATTCGTGTAAAGGGAACACGTTGATTTCAATGAATACATTAGAATGACCAAAACTGAGAAATTGAGGGACTAGAGGGTGCATCGGAATATAATTAAGAAGAAAAGGATGAATTCTAAGATGAACTAAACAGTGCACAATGCAGAAGATTGGATATCTTACAGGGCACAACTTAAAAGCAATGTTTGAGCGGTTTCAATACAACTGAGAGGCAGAGCGGCAAAATTACAGGCAACATAAAATAAACAATGGCTGTGTGCTTAGCTTTTGCTGAAAAGGTGAAATTGTAGCTTCTCTTGATCAGCGTTGCACTCCAGAAATTGCCAACAGCAACAAAGGAATAAAATTCTTATCCATAAGTAAACCATGTTGATTGGTTGTTATGTTGGCTCAGATGAGTGGAGACGTTGATACAGATAATGAAGCACGGAACAATTGACCTCCCAGTTTTTTTGTTTCAACTTTTAACCAGGCAAGGTATTGGTCTGCAGGAGACACCAGGGAATTCTCTGAGCCTTACCTTGTCTACCCTCCCTGTGACACAATACCGACAGCAATGTGAGTTATTTTAAAATGCCTTTGGAAGCTCAGTTTGGGACAATTAGCGATCTGCTCATCTGTGTTCCCATTGTGCAACTCACCTCCCAATTCCTCTCTTAAATTCACGTTAAATTGATAATCTTGCACCTTCCACTCTTGGGACACATGTTTCGTGATATTTTACTATGTACTGCTTTTATTCCTCTTCAGGTGACGTTTTCTGTTAATTATTGCTACTGAGCTCACCCCTGTCAGAAGAACTGCAAAACACTAACTGACAGAAATTGCGATCCTACATCTAAACTCACTTGTCACTCCAAAATACTTAATCTATTTTGTCTGCTTCCAAGTCTGTTCACACCTTTCAAATAACGCCATTGCTGAACCCAAAGAAAATATGTCGGCAGCCCCCTCCCCGTCCCCCTATCCCCAATGCCGTATTGTTTAGAACATAGAACATTACAGCACAAACAGGCCCTTCGGTCCTCGGGTTGCACCGATCACATCAACCCCACCAATCTATAGACCTATCTATAACCCCCAATTCCATTAAACCCCATATACTCATCCAGAAGTCTTTTAAAAGACCCCAGCGAGTTCGTCTCCACCACCGATGACGGCAGCCGATTCCATTCACTCACCACCCTCTGAGTGAAAAACGTACCCCTAACATCACCTCTGTACTTCCCTCCCCGCACCTTAAATCTGTGTCCTCTCGTAGCGACCATTTCAACCCGGGGAAATAGCCTCTGAGAGTCCACCCTATCTATTCCTCTCAACATTTTATAAACTTCTATCAGGTCGCCTCTCAACCTTCGCCTCTCTAGGGAAAAGAGTCCCAGCTCCCTCAACCTATCTTCATAAGGCATGCCTCCCAGTCCAGGCAACATCCTTGTAAATCTCCTCTGCACCCTTTCAATAGCTTCTACGTCTTTCCTATAGTGAGGCGACCAGAAATGCGCACAGTACTCCAAATGAGGCCTGACAATGGTTCTGTAAAGTTGCAGCATTACCCCCCGACTCCTAAACTCAATCCCTCGATTAATGAAGGCCAGTACACCATACGCCTTCTTGACCACCTCCTCCACCTGCGAGGCCGATTTAAGAGTCCTGTGGACCCGGACCCCGAGATCCTTCTGCTCTTCAACGCTACTAAGACTCCTGCCCTTGATAGTGTACTCGTTCATCCCGTTGGTTCTGCCGAAATGGACGACTACACATTTATCCGCGTTGAAGTCCATCTGCCACTTCTCCGCCCATTCTTGCATCCTATCTATGTCCTGCTGCAACTTTTGACATCCTTCCAGACCATCCACAACACCACCGACCTTCGTGTCATCAGCGAACTTGCTAACCCATCCCTCCACTTCCTCATCCAGGTCATTTATGAAAATGACAAACAGCAAGGGTCCCAGAACAGATCCCTGGGGCACCCCACTGGTGACTGACCTCCATTCCGAAAAAGACTCATCCACAACCACTCTCTGCCTTCTGCAGGCAAGCCAGTTCTGGATCCACAAGGCCAAAGGCCCTTGGATCCCATGCCCTGTCACCTTCTCAAGAAGTCTTGCATGGGGGACCTTATCAAACGCCGTGCTGAAGTCCATGTACACTACGTCCACGGCACTTCCTTCGTCAATGTGTTCAGTCACATTATCGAAGAACTCAACTAGGCTCGTAAGGCACGACCTGCCCTTGACAAATCCATGCTGACTATTCCTGATCATGTCAAACCTCTCCAAATGCTCGTAAATCTTGTCCCTCAGAAGCCTCTCCATCAGCTTACCAACCACTGAGGTCAGACTCACCGGGCGGTAATTTCCCGGGCTATCTCTCTTCCCTTTCTTGAAAATAGGGACTACATCTGGAATCCTCCAATCTTCCAGAACCTCTCCCGTCTCCATTGACGACGCAAAGATCATCGCCAGGGGCTCTGCAATCACTTCCCTCGCCTCCCACAGCATCCTGGGGTACATCCCATCTGGTCCCGGCGACTTATCTATTTTGATAGAATTCAAAAGTTCTAACACATCCTCCTCCTTAATGTCCACGTACTCAATCTTTTCCATCTGCTGCAAGTCCATAGCAAGATCTCCCAGATCAGCTTCCACTGTGAATACTGAGGCAAAGTACTCATTAAGCACCTCCGCCATTTCTTCTGGTTCCACACAGACCTTTCCCCCTTCACCTTTTATAGGTCCTATCCTTTCCTTTCTCATCCTTTTACCTTTCACATATTTATAGAAGGCCTTGGGATTTTCCTTAATCTTACCCGCCAAGGTCTTCTCATGACCCCTTCTGGCTCTCCTAATTTCCCTTTTAACCTCCTTTCTACAGTCCTTATACTCTTCAAGATCCTTAACCTCTCCTAGTTCCCTGAACCTTTTGTACACCTTCCTTTTCCTCCTTTTGCTTCCTTTTCCTCCTGATGTTTTCCTTGATGTTTCTTATCAAAAACATTGGCACACATAATCCGTCCAAAAGCCACTCAAGAGAGAACTTGAAACAGTCATGTCAAGCTAAAAACTACGACTAGGTCATTGTGCGGTCAGTGATCTGTGTGAAGTTGGCTACATTGACGAAACATTGTTGTGAAGAAAGACAATCATTCTTTCCACAACGGAAACAGCGTTAATATACACTCACTCAAATATAAACATTAATGATGCATACATCTGTATGCTGGACTGATTTGTGGAATTGAAACCTTAATAACAATGCACACTGATTATGTCCTATTTGCAAATTTCTTGACGATCGATCAGTTTAGCAAATTACCATGGATACTGAAAAAGAAATATGTTGCTCTATTTTTTCTCCTGGTTCTTCAGCGTTACAAATGTCGGATAGCAACGAAAAGCATTAGAAATTAATTGTCCAGCAGTACTAATCTTCCCTGGTCGATTGTACTGGACTGAGAATCATAGAATCACAGAATCTACACCGCAGAAGGAAACCATTCGGTCCATTAGGTCTGCACTGACAACAAGTCCACCCAGGCCCTTTCCTGATCATCCCATTCATTTACCCTGTATGTCCTGACACTAAGGGACAATTTTGCATGACCAATCAATCTAATCCGCACATATTTGGACTGAGGGAGGAAGCCTGAGCAGCCAGAGGAAACTCGCGCAGACATGGGGAGAAGGTGAAGACTCTGCATAGACAGTGAGCCAAGCCGGGAATCGAATCCAGGTCCCTGGCACTGGGAGGCAGCAGTGCTAACCATTGTGTCGTCATGCCGCCCCAATCATCGAACATAAGTGATTCAAACATTAACTTCGGAAGGTTCCAACAGTTTTATGCTGATCATTGCACCTGACAGAAATGGACGAAACAAAATCACTTATATATCTAAAGTTAATACTCTAATATTGTCACGATTCCATGCACTGTACTGTTCCACCCGGCGAATCACCCACACAGCACCATCGCCCCACCACTCCAAACCAAACCCCAGTCGCCAGCCTAAACAACACACCACAATTCTGCTAGTGGCCAACACATCCCTCTGGAGCAATATTCCGCCACACTTGTTTGTGCCCTTGGTCCAAGCCGGGACTCCTGCACACCAAGCACTCTGTACATGACCCAACAAAGCTTCAGCTTTGTACTCCCACAGGACAACTAACCAAGCCCCGTCCTCCTCCCACTTCAGACTGATCGAAACACACGGCAAAATCCGCCCTCCCTTCCTACTCCACTGGTCCCACGCACTGCTTTCAACAATCTGTCAATAAGTTCCTATATTTCCCCACTTTTCCACGTCAGTTCTGAATCCCCCCTCCCTCATGTGCGATACGTTGTCTTTCTGCAATCAATCCGATACACAGACTCTCCCACCTGATCAACCCCATCTTCCACTGGATCTGAGCCAGACCTCCCTCGTGGACAATTCACGCCCAATAGGCTCAAACACCGCCCACCACACCACCTTCCTGCCAACCATCCTCTTCCATTCTAACACAATTCTGTTCCAAACCTCTTGCAGCAAAATACCCCAGCCGCCCTCAGACTGACTTGCTGTCCTTTGTGTTTTCCCCCAGGTTCGCCACGGATATCGGAACTATTGGTCATTGGAACGCGTCTTCTCCCTTTAATTTGCCATTTTAAACTTCTCCGTCAGAGAAGTCAGTCCTGTAACACTGGGGTTTCCTGCCATTTGTGCATCATATTTGAACTTTGGCGATGCAGCCTGCGACACCAGTCGTTGTTCCTGTTTCACCTAGAATGAATGAGAATTGTTGGGTAAGAGGGGGTTTTGCAACCTCAACGTGCGTTATTTCATTACGAGTGATAATCCGTCTGAAAGTGTCACTGCCAGTAAGTGATTGGCCTCAATGAATCCTATGTTTTCATTTTTATTAACTTAGTTGCACTTGCCAATAAATATATCACTATACTGTTTGTATTTCCAAAGAAATTCGCATGAATGTGTAACAGATTGAAACGCAGCAATCTGCTTCCAGTGCACAAAGAGACATTTTTTTTCCATTGTAACAATGCTGGTTCCGTGTTCCGACAGAAGAAGATCTGAAAAGGAAAGGGAAAGGTGAGTTATTCAAAAACACTTTGTTTCTTTTTTTCAACTACACATCCTATTGTGTGATATTGATTGGGTCTTTATGCGTGACTTTAGCAATACCATGCACTGCCTTATCATTAACAATAACCGCAGTGTACATAAGTCACTTTTCAGATTAATCCAACTTCAAAACACATAGAGGATGCGATAGGTATTTAGAGCCAACAAATGCATTGGTTGTACATACCCACGGCATGTGGGTACCCTGAATGATCCCATATGCTGTGCCTACAGCATACTCGAAGACATGACTCCATACACTTGGTTCAGCATAATGCTCGAATATTGTCTGCAGCTCTATTCACATTTTATCTAATTACCACAAACGTCGGATCGCTGTGCAAAATTCTTATTTCCGTATAACAGTTAAATACGAAGCAATGAGTATGGACAATGCTCGTCTCCATGTAATTTGTTCGATCCAGCAATTTATGTAGTTCTCAGTTCTGGTCACCATGCTCTTTACTGGAATTGCAAAAAGATTACTTGGCACAGTGATAGACTGCATGTTACTTTTGGGGGTAAAGTTATGAGGAACATGGGAAAAGAGAATTTGCATGAATGATACAAAAATCAGACAATTTGTAAGCTACGCAGAAATATTTGGAGTGGGTTACTGTTATAGAGACTAGGTATGATAAGGCACCTGGATGAAAAAATTATGTCGTCGATGGTGAAGGTAAGTTAAAGACGTGAGTCCACAAAATTCTCAGACACGTCGTATTCAGTTCTTGGCACCGCGCAAACAAAAGCCTCAGAAACATGGTCGGTGACATAACATCTAACCTGCGAGGCTCAGTAATTTTAATGTACTGTACAATTTTACACCACACTTTAACCTATGCCTATAACATGTCAAAGTTAATTTCCATAAAACTCAGATAGAAATGCATTGTGAAAGCGCAATAACTAGGATGCGTGTTTTTCATTAAAAAATGTGTAATCCAGACGTAGATTCAAACAGACACACTAACTTTTATTGAAAGGTGCTTTCGGCTCTTCAGATTATCAAACTCAAAGTAAAACAGATGCCTCTGAAATACCATAACGAGGTCAACATCAAATAAGATAATCAGCTCTAAAAGCAACCATGCTAAACACATTTGACAGAACATTCCCACCTTGTCCGTTTCTACAATATTTCTAATTTCTTCATTTTTGATCTAACCACCCTGCTTTTGGAAAAGTAAAATACACCTCCGGTTGTTTTCGATAAATATGTTGTATCTTTGACTCATGGATTTCTAAGAGCTTATCACAACAAAGACAAGGGGAATAACAGCTGCCTGTATGGAGGAGAATAAGAAAAATAATGGAAATGTTTAACATTTCAACAACGCACCAGATCCACCTATTTGGGTACGGAGCACGATTTAAAAGCAAAACTTTTAAGGGGATAGCACAGACAGGGGAACAAATGATGATCTCTACAGCCGGATGCCAACTGCTGTTCGACATCGAGGGACTGAAGAAGTGTTGGAGAATTGATGGGCAATTTTGGAATGGGCCAAACAAGCAGGATTAAGAAAATGTTTCAGCAGAGCGCATTGACTGCATGTTGAATTAATAGGAGAACTTCAAGGTCAATGGTTAATGCATGACGTCCTGCATAAATTCGTACACCGGGCAAACAAGAAAACAATTGCACCTTGACATTGTGAGCAATGTGAACAGAGGGTTTCCTTCAATGGCCACTATCGCCAGTACCCGCGGCAGATTGTGTTTTTCTTCGAGGTACAAATAATGCTGTTGATAAGGTAAGGTATTATTATGAATGCCGGAATCACCTGTCATTAGCATTCGTGTGGTTCTCCAGTCATACCTTAGATAACTATGAGCCGTGGATACAACATATTGATCGACAAAAGAAGAAGGTGTATTTTTACTTTTCACGCGGACGGTGGTTCGATGACGAATGCAGAAATTGATAGTATTAACGAATAATCAACTTGATTCATAAGTTTTGAAATATTTGTAAATAGTTAATTATCCTGCTAAGAAAGAGGTAGATCTGTTTGCGCATTGGCCGTTGCAGAGACTGAATTACACATTTGCGGAGGCTGGAATATTTAACCTCGAGGGACAAAGTATTTTAAATGCATTGGCGAAGCGTAGAAAGCTGTGAAACATGAGCCCTTATGCGAGAGTTTTGAAAATGTTGAAACGCCACGTTCTTCCAAGTGGCCTCATATTCTGTTGTATGATTGAATAATTATTTGATTGAAATATTGTTTTGATCGTTTTTCAGAGAGAGAATTATATTTGAAAAAGTTGAAGGAATTGGGTGAGAAAGCAGCATATTGGTGGACATTTTGAAATGCCCTTGCCAATCTTCATTGTGCATTGCAATTATTCAATGCAATTCAGTTTAATTTTTTTTAAACATTTGACGACAAACAAATACATGATTGAGCGTTGAATATAGGTTCAGGACAAACAAAGATAATGTTCTTTCCATCTTAACGTTTCATATACTTTTAAGTTATTCTCAGATTTTTAGAGGATTGAAAGGCGATTTCATTCCAATATACTAAATTGTCACAGAGAAATACAAGGTAAATTCAGGAGGGTTGATTCCCCTGGATGGAGCGTAGCTGATGCTGGGAGCTTCATATCACAATGAACCATGCTACAAATTTTATTAATAAGGTGCAATCGCCGTAGGAATGAAAGGAGGAAGTATGGCTTCATTCAGAGGTGTGCAGGCCTCCGAGATACTCTACCCCAGAGGGCAGCTGCTGTTTCATTCTTGAATCATAATGAAAGTGCCACAGAATTTTACAGCATGAAAAGTGGTTCTAAATGCTGTTGTCTGCGCTTTGTAGAAAACAGCACATATCTTTCAGTTCCATTTGCAAAACTTAGTCCATAGCTTTAATTGGCAGAATTACAAAGAACAAAGAGCAAAAACAGCCCGGGAAACAGGCCCTACGGCTCAACGAGCCCGCGCCGCCATTTTAACTCTACCAGTCCCCCCTCCACCCATGACCCTTATCTATTACTTTATGGCCATTCACATTGAGGGAAACTAATTTAGGGACAATTTATTACTGCCAATCGGTCTAATAGCACATCTTTGGGGTGTGGGAGGAAACCGGAGCACCCAGAGAAAACCCGCGCAAGCACGGGGAGAATGCGCAAACTCCCACAGACACTGGCCCAAATCCATGTGTCTGCACAGCAATCAGTGATAGTCACTGAGCTGCCGCCTTGCCAAGCATCTGGCCCAGTTTAAGCACACATTAACGATATGAAGCACTAGGCCAATCTCGAACAATCAAGAGCAGCCCACGTACGACCCATCACGTGTATGCCCCTTGTTGGACAACAAGGGGCATACACCTTATAACCTGTGAATGAAAAGAGAAAAAACATTATTATCATACCAAATCCATTTACCTTGCCAGGGACGCCCCACTGCCAATGAACCTTATTTAAAACAATCTCCTGCATCCACCCATCCCCAACCCACTCATGTGCCTGTCTGAGTTACTCTTAAACAACTCTAGCGTGCTTGCCTCCACCACTTTACTTGGCAGAGCATTTCATACCCCCACTACCCTCTGTGTGAAAAACTCCCTCTAATATCTGTGTTATACCTCTCCCCCTCACCTTAAGCCCATGGCCCCTCGTACTGTGTGTCTCTAACATCGGAAATAGCTTACCTCCGTTTACGCTATCTATACCTTCATAATCTTATATACCTCTATTAGATAGCCCCTCAGTCACCGTCTTTCAAGGGAAAACAGCCCCAGTTTGTTCAATCTTTCCTCATAACCCAGTCCTTCCATACCAGCCAACATCCTGGTAAACCTCCTCGGCACTCCCTCCAGAGTCTCCACGTCCTTCCGGTAGTAAGGCGGCCAGAACTAGACGCAGTACTCTAAATGCTTCACATTGCAGCCTCACAGTGTTAGGGACCAGGAGTCAATTACAAACTCATGTGGACGTTGTAAGTTCTGCTGTGTGGCTTACATCATGATGCTTCAATTGCTTCAGGTGTAGCTTAGGTTGAACTACTTCTTCTAAGTGCTCAAAGTTGTATAAACTGTTGGATTAGTTATGTTAACTGTGCTGTGTTATGTGCATAACATAACATGGGCAGGACTTGGAGTGGCCACTCTTTCAGAGAGCCGGTGCAGCATCGGTGTTCCAGATAAGCAATTTCTGTATTGTAAGTATGCTATAGTTCTATTGTATGCTGTAAACTTTGAGCTTGTTATGTATGGACTTCTTAAGTATTGTATGGGCTGATTTCTTCACAAGTATTAAAAAGTGAGTGGCAGATTCCAGTCACCCACTGGACGAAAATGACATGACTCTATTTTAACCCTTTGAAACCTCTGTTGCATATCCAAAAGCTATGTCTCATCAATAATGAACATTCAAAAAGGGGAAATCTCGCTCTATATCTAACTTATGTGTAATCCTCCTGATATTAAACACAACAAACAGAAACTCCTCAGATCTTTCAGTTTTAAGAAAAAGACGAGCCAGCCAAATCATGTGCCTTCTTAGTTGAAACGTTCGATCCCAGACAGCATACTCGTGAATCACTTCCTCTTTCCTTCCAGGAAAATCACATGCGTCCTGTTTTTGGCAACAGCAAATACTCGCCCGACTCCAGCTAAGGCCTAAAACGCGTACCAATTATCTCCATGGTCTTATATTCTCTGCGGCAGCGAATAAAAGCACATATCCCACGTACATCCTGAACTGCATTACTGACTGTTCGGATGCCTCTAGGGATTTTAAATTGTTGATCCGGAAGTCCCTCTTGTACTCCGTGCTTTGACGAATACGATTGTGCATTGTGCATCCACAGTTTTGTTCCCGTCCTTAAATGCACAACCTCACACTTTATGATGATAACTTTATTTTTCCACTGTTCTGTCCACCTAACCAGTCGTTCGAAATCGTCGTGCAATGTAATTATTTCTGCCTTTCTATTAAACACACCTTGAATTATTGTTTCATCTGGGAATTTACTAATCATGCTTCCTACATTAACGTTTAGATTTTAAACGCACAGTAGAAAGACGTGCAATGAAGGAACCACGCCTGTCGGGCACGATTGTGAGCAGGCTTCCACTTACAGAAAAGCAGCATTGCAGTACTTACATCTGACTCCTGTCAGCAAGCAAGTTTTGTAACTAATTTCCCAAATTGCGTTGGGTTCCATGGACTGTTAGCATCCTGATCAATGTCGCAGGCGGAGCTTTCTCAAAAGCCTGACTGAAGTTCGCTTAACTATAACAACTGCACGTCCCCCATCCAAACAATCTAACTAATGTCTCAAAAATTCCACCAAACTTGAGAGACGCAATCTTCTGCACCCTTCCCATCAAAACCATGCTGACATGTTTCGATTAATCCTTGGCTCTCCAAGTGGAGATTAATACGACCACAGTTCATTAGAACAAAATAAGGATTTTCCAGTTCAAACGTGTTCACTGGAAATAACGCATTCACCCAGTGGCATCACAGTTTCAACCCCCACCATCTCCCTCTCCCCTTCCCGGCTCCATAACTCCCACTCCCAACAGTATGCATAGATTCGCTACCTCTCATTCTGACTCGCACACTCACACAGACACAGTGACGCACACACACACACACATACATGTTCCTTAAAAGCTGCAACTTATAATAGCAGCATTGAAGTATTTTCCCTTACATGGGTTCAGGTACATTTAATTAATAGATTTACGTATTTCCTTGCCAAGATCATGTTGAAGACTTTTGTTAAATGCAAACGGTCATCACAGTCCATATTGATGCAAAAGTCACACGTTCTGAGTGTTTTAATTTCTATGCCACGGCCCATTAGTAAGGCATTCTAAGAGTTGTATTATATTTAATAATTACCAATTGAAATATTTGAACAACGATTAAAGGATTCCAATACCGAGTGTCGTAACCCTTTTATTTCAATTATCACAGTCACTGTGACAAAAAAATGCCAACTGTCTTCTTGCGAAGTGAATAATTTATTTGTATTTCATTGGCCTGCTTTTGCCACTTTCAGGCGAAAGCCCAAATAGTAAAACAGGTATGTAAACTGAGTGTCTAACATACTGTCGCTAAGTAAGTTTTGAACATTTCTAGTGTATTTCTGGGCAACACAAATCCAGAAGGCTTCCCTTAAGTGCAGTTGCGAATCATTCAAATGAAGGTTGAAATGAGCAGCAGCGACTGAATATGGCTCTATTGTGTTGCGTTGAATGCTGAATATAAGCCGGCATTTGATAAAATATTTTCTCCAGTAGTTGAAGAAATATTGTTACATGTGGAGTCAGAACGCGAATTTGGGAAGTTAAGAATTCAATTAGTTTGCTCAAGGATGATGTCAGGAAGCATACTTCACAAAAATGGTTCCTAAATTTTGCAGCTAACCAAAAGGTTGATTGATTAATTGCACATGGATTGACAGGTTTGGTTTGTAATTTGAGTTGGCTGTTAAGTAATCAATTCGAGCACTTGAAACGTAGCTGAGCAATGCTGAAAACACCACGGAATGGTAAAGTAGTACAAAGAGTTAGAATTGTGTCCTAGCCTGACGATATGTGTTTTCAAAGGCAATTGCAGGTACATTCCAATGTAAAACTTGACGTCTAACAATGGTTTTGTCGAGGTTTCGTAGAAAACTCACTGCTAAATGACGGCCGTTTAGAAAATTATATTCCATTGACAGAGCCGCATGATTCAATCCATTGCGGACGTACCATAAATCAACTCGAGTCCATACCCAATGTTTTTTAAAGTTGTATCAATAATCCCAAATCTATCCGCTTTTATTCCTTTTAAGTATGGGATCGTCCTGTGACTCAAAATTGTGACTTCTTAGTCGATAAAATGTCATTTTTCTATTGATGCAATTGGGAAAATCATGAAATTTTATCCTCATTCCAGGTGGGATATCCATTGACCTTGAATTGCCTGAAAGCATAGAAGTAGAATACTTCAGAATTATAAAGTAACAGCATGTAGGGTCATGCATTGTCACAGTAAATTTGGATTTCGACGTTGAATTTCTCTGATTCGTTTCCAACAAACAATGGAAAGTCTTCCTACTCTTATAGAGGAACAGTTACGACAAAAAACGATTGGTAAGATTCCACAAAGTATATTTATCATTTCCTCTTATTTTCTAATGAATGCGTTGATGCAAACTGATTTGTTTAATTACCTGAAAGCTTGAATGATACTGGATTTTGTGTAAACGTACAAGCAGCTTAAAGGAACTGAAAGATTTATAGAGTTCAGAACACCAAACTCTACACGGCCTGTAATACAGTTTTCCAAAATCATATTTATCACTTCATACGTTATTACAAATCTCAGGGTTAGATTTTGACCGCTTTTGAATTGAGTGGAAAAAAAGACACAAGCAATATTCATTTGTGGACAGAAATTGCGGGAAATATCACAGTGAAGCATTTAGGTACAGACAATTTCCCTGAAGAGTAAAATGCTCTAGCATCACTTGAAATGCGTTACACAAAACTTGGTACTCCAGAAACACACACAAAAAAAACAACCACACCTAACAATACCTCTGGCTTGAGATGACTCCAGCGCTTCAATTCAGAGCTTGTTTCAATCCAGAGCTTGTTTCGTTGGCCCATCATACACTGTGAATGGAATCACCTACTTGAGTGTATCGAGCATTATTTATTCACAAATTAAAACTGCGGAAACACCCTCACCAACCCCTCTCCTCCAGACGACACAATTATCCATCATGCTAATTCTTATTGATCCATGCGTTTGCAAAATATCACGAAGCAAAATTATTTTTGTTCTTATTTACTACAAGAAAAAGAATAATTGTATTATAACAATGTCCAGTGTGGAAATAATGCACCTTGGAATGTAGTATGAAAGAAAGTTAACGTGGACTGGATGTCAGATCTTGAAGTCACCGCAGATTTCAGAGTAAAGTCGAAGGTATCAATGCTGGAACCACGTAACAACATGAAAAGTAGGGAGACAATGACATTTTGAGTCTCATTGAGATGGCAGTGTGGAGCACTGAGTACAAGCGACCAATGAGTGAAAAGTTCGGACGGGAACTGCGACCTGTCAGAGCTGCAGATGTCATACAAATAAGGAAGGCTGGAACGCAATTAGAAAAGTTGTGTCAATCGATCATTTGATACCACTATTGTAGCATGATGTGCAGTTTTAACAGCACAACTTTAGAGAAAGGCATTCAGATGTTACTTAGGGATTCTTAAGTAATAAATGTCACTGACGTGTTACACCTTCACTTAATTAAGCTCTGAGGGTCCGCATATCAATAGTATGTGCTGTAATCGCATTAGCAACCAGTACAATTTGACTGTAATTTCAAATTTGCATTCTACATGTAGAACTTGAAAACATCAATGCAAAGTGCCGTAAGTAACGCGTGTCGGAATAGCGGGAGGGGTGGACTTGGCACGGTAGCACAGTGGTTGGCACTGCTGCTTCACAGCTCCAGGGTCCTGGGTTCGATTCCTGGCTCGGGTCACTGCCTGTGTGGAGTTTGCACATTCTCCTCGTGTCTGCGTGGGTTTTCTCCGGGTGCTCCGGTTTCCTCCCACAGTCCAAACATGTGCGGGTTAGGTTCATTGGCTATGCTAAAATTGCCCCTTAGTGTCCTGGGATGTGTAGGTTAGAGGGATTAGCAGGTAAAATGTGTAGGGATATGGGGATAGGGTCTGGGTGGGATTGTGTTCGGTGCAGACTCGATGGGCCGAAGGGCCTGTTTCTGCACTGTAGGGTTCTATGATATTATCACTGGACGAGGATTCCAGACGTCCAGAGATTTCAAGTAAATTGTTACGTTTTGAAGGTGAAATCTGCCACACTGATAGTGAGTATGGAACCAATATTTATCACTGATCAAGCCGACCTGATTCACTGCTTTTTTTTGGGGGGGGGGGGGGTAGCGGGGAGAGTATCTGCCACTTTACCTAGCTTGTTATATCATTTGGGTGAACATAGTTTCATTGTTACTCCGCGGGAAGACATCTGCTCTGAATACATTGTTCTATAGATAATCATTACCCTTTGGAACTGACAGCACAAAACAACATATAATACAAAGAAGCAACTCGTTTCAATCAGTTTTTCATGGCGAACAGCCTCTTGCACGTTAGTGCTGCCACTCGCTTCATTTAGATATTGTTATTTTAAACTGATTTGGCGTACTCATTGACGCCTCGAGTCACAAATTGTGAGTTTCAGCCCATATCTGTTTGCACACATCCACAAGTCCTTTCAGCAATACATGCAGGCATGAACATTGTCTATGGTAATGAGAGCAGAATTAAGCCAGTTGTGCCCAGAGAAGAATTGTGTGCAGCTTTTCAGTAAGACTATGAAACAATAATACAAAGGAGCAAAATTAGACCACTCGGCCCATCGAGTCTGCTCTGCCATTCAATCATGACTGTTTCTTTTTTTCTCATCCTCATTCTCCTGTCTTTTCACCATAATCCCTGATCCCCTTATTAATCAAGAACATAGCTATCTCTGTCTTAAAGTCATTCAGTGACCTGACTCCAGTCTAGCTTACGTGTCTGGGTGGCACAATTTGTACATAATATAAATAGCGAACGTTCTGAGGTATTCTAAAATTCCAGGGATTGATTTGTCAGGGTAAAATGGAGGACAAACCTGGGTACAGTGCACTAAATGTTAACTAATTCACCAGAACACTCAACGTGGAGGTATCGAAATCTATGACTCTAATATTGAGAGGAGAATGTGCTTCTGTGTTTAATATGTTTTACCCAATCTGCATGAAAATCAGAAAGATGTACGTAGTTCCCTAATTTTGTCTCATGTATATCACCCTGACTACTACAGAGGGTTCGAAACGTTTTTCATCAAGATATTTGGGTTCAAGATCTGTATATTTTTTCTCTGGCTATCGATCCAAGACATTCAGATAACCAAAAAACGCTCAAAAAGCTTTAAGTTACACCTAATTTATATTTTGAGCAAATTTGGTCCTGCATCAGGTTACAAGTTCTGTTTTTTTTTGATTAGCTGTCACGCACGACGAGCAAATAATTAATACTTACAGTGCAGGTCGAATGAAATTTTGTTCTTCCTCCTTTAGAAAAAGATTTGGAAGAAACAATCTTGGGTAATTAAACAAAACACGGCTGATGCATTCCTTTTTCAAAGACTAAACTTTAATTTTATGTGAAGTATAGACAGAATAGTTAATCCAGTCTGCTGTACACCGGCACCTAGTAATTTGTCTGTGGTTTCTTCATTAGAACTCCAGAAGCTGAAGTACGCGGGCGAAAATAAAGGTTCGTTTCAGATGATCAGTAAAACACAGAGTTAAGTGAAGAAGAGGATCAAACAAGTCAGCTTCTCGAGCATGTTCCATCATTAAATATCAAAGTACTGATTATTATACATTCAAATCGTTTCAAAATCCTGGTCCTTTCAATTAATAAGAAACTTAACTATATAAACCACTTATCTGTTGTCGATGCCAGAGCAAAGCTGACTACTGTTGCAAAAACTCACGTTCTGACACCCAAACGCCAGTCCACAATTTGCAAAGCATTTGCTGGAATGTTCTGTTATTGGATGGATGATTGCAGCTCCAAGTTGATACCCATAAGTCCAGGAGAAAGCTAGCCGTTTGATTCGAAACATATCCATAAATATTCACTGCCGTCACCACCAGTGCACAATGACAGAATTGTGCATACCTGCACGATGCACGGTAATAAGACATCAGGCAGTATTAGACAATGCCGTCCAAACCCAGGGCACTCGTATCTAGGAGGTCAAAAGCACCAGGTACCTAGGGGGAAAAAAGTCATCTCCAAGTTGCCCTCCAAGCCATTCAAAGATTGGCATAATATCGCCATCCAATTAATGCTGTTGGACAAAAACCCTGGAAGTCGCACAGAGTTGTGTGAGGGTCGGGTGCTAATACGAGCTTGCTGATGTAGTAGCATATTGGAAAAACGTCTATTACGCAAGTACATTCAATGATGTGTTATCCGAGTGAATTTTGAAACAGCGGCAATATGAGAATGGGTACTTGGGACCTTTATTAACTTATTGTCCACGGACACACAGTGGAAGAGTGCACACGGGAAATTTCCCAGTTTCACGTCCGGATATCCAGTGGAACTTGATGCGTCCAACAACGTGAACAAAGCCGCTCTTGGATTAACCATTGCTCGGTAAGGAGTTCACAACTGAGCAGAACTGATTTTGAGTTTCCTAAAATGGACTCGAACTACCTGACTTGAGTGATGGCTGCTTTTCATAATTATTTTCAGTCGTCGACACGTTAATGTTCTTTATCCTTTGATTCAATGTTCTCACTCCTAATTGATGCTCATATAACCAGGCGGCATGGCGATACACTAGTTGGCATAGTCCACGATAAGAATACTCACAACACCAGGTTAAAGTTTATCAGGTTTATTTGAAAACAAACGCCTCTAGCTTTCAGAGCGCTGCTCCTTCGTCAGGTGAGTGGGGAGTTCTGCTCACAAACAGGGCATATAAAGGCACACACTCAGTTTACAAAATACTGATTAGAATGTGAGTCCTTACAGCAAATCAAGTCTTAAAGGTGCAGACAATGTGAGTGGAGATAGCATTAAGCATAGGTTAAAGAGTTGTGTATTGTCTCCAGACAGCACAGTAAGTAACATGTTCAAGCCCAGGCAAGTTATGGGTGTTACAAATAATGTGACATGAACCCAAGATTCCGCTTAAGGCCGTCCTCACGTGTGTGGAGCTTGGCTATCAGTTTCTGCTCAGCAACTCTGCGTTATCGTGTGTTGTGAAGGCCGCCTTAGAGAACGTTTACCCGAAGATCAGAGGCCGAAGCCTGTGACTGCTGAAGTGTTCTCCAACAGGAAGAGAATAATCTTGCCTGGTGATTGTCGATCGGTGTTCATTCATCCGTGTCGTAGTATCTGCATAGTCTCCCCAATGTAACATGCCTTGGGACATCCTTTCCTGCAGCGTATCAGGTAGACAATGTTGGCCGAGTTGCAAGACTATGTGCCGTGTAGCTCATGGATGGTATTCTCACATGAGATGATGGCATCCGTGTCGATGATCTGGCATGTCTTGCAGAGGTTGCTGTGACACAGTTGTGTGGTGTCGTGGTGTTCTCCTGAAGGCTGGGTGGTTTGCTGTGGACGGTGTTCTGTTTGAGGTTGTGTGGTTGTTCGAAGGCAAAAAGTGGGGTGTGAGGATGGTCTTGACGAGATGTTCGTCTTCATCAATGACGTTTTGAAGACTCCAGAGAAGATGTCGTGGCTTCTCAGTTACGGGGAAGTACTGGGCGACGAAGGATACTCTGTCCACTGTGTCCCATGTTGTCTTCTGAGGATGTCAGTGCGGTTTTTCGATGTGACACATCGGAACTGTCGATTGATTAGTGGAATGCCATACCTTGCTTTTATGATAGCATCTTTCAGCTTCGGGAGGTGTCTATTGTAATCCTCCTCATCTGAGCAGATCCTGTGTATCTGGAGGGCTTCACCACAGGGGATAGTTTCTTTAACGTGTTTAGGGTGGAAGCTGGAGAAGTGGAGCATCGTGAGGTTACCCGTGGGCTTGTGGTACAGTGAGATAGAACATAGAACATAAAACATAGAACATTACAGCACAAACAGGCCCTTCGGCCCTCGAGTTGCGCCGATCACATCAACCCCACCAATCTATAGACCTATCTATAACCCCCAATCCCATTAAACCCCGTATACTCATCCAGAAGTCTTTTAAAAGACCCCAGCGAGTTCGCCTCCACCACCGATGACGGCAGCCGATTCCATTCACTCACCACCCTCTGAGTGAAAAACTTACCCTTAACATCACCTCTGTACTTCCCTCGACGCACCTTAAATCTGTGTCCTCTCGTAGCGACCATTTCAACCCGGGGAAATAGCCTCTGAGAGTCCACCCTATCTATTCCTCTCAACATTTTATAAACTTCTATCAGGTCGCCTCTCAACCTTCGCCTCTCCAGGGAAAAGAGTCCCAGCTCCCTCAACCTATCTTCATAAGGCATGCCTCCCAGTCCAGGCAACATCCTTGTAAATCTCCTCTGCACCCTTTCAATAGCTTCTACGTCTTTCCTATAGTGAGGCGACCAGAACTGCGCACAGTACTCCAAATGAGGCCTGACGAGGGTCCTGTAAAGTTGCAGCATTACCTCCCGACTCCTAAACTCAATCCCTCGATTAATGAAGGCCAGTACACCATACGCCTTCTTGACCACCTCCTCCACCTGCGAGGCCGATTTAAGAGTCCTGTGGACCCGGACCCCGAGATCCTTCTGCTCTTCAACGCTACTAAGACTCCTGCCCTTGATAGTGTACTCGTTCATCCCGTTGGTTCTGCCGAAATGGACGACTACACATTTATCCGCGTTAAAGTCCATCTGCCACTTCTCCGCCCATTCCTGCATGCTATCTATGTCCTGCTGCAACTTTTGACATCCTTCCAGACCATCCACAACACCGCCGACCTTCGTATCATCAGCGAACTTGCTAACCCATCCCTCCACTTCCTCATCCAGGTCATTTATGAAAATGACAAACAGCAAGGGTCCCAGAACAGATCCCTGGGGCACCCCACTGGTGACTGACCTCCATTCCGAAAAAGACCCATCCACAACCACTCTCTGCCTTCTGCAGGCAAGCCAGTTCTGGATCCACAAGGCCAAAGGCCCTTGGATCCCATGCCCTCTCACCTTTTCAAGAAGTCTTGCATGGGGGACCTTATCAAAAGCCTTGCTGAAGTCCATGTACACTACGTCCACGGCACTTCCTTCGTCAATGTGTTGAGTCACATTATCGAAGAACTCAACTAGGCTCGTAAGGCACGACCTGCCCTTGACAAATCCATGCTGACTATTCCTGATCATGTCAAACCTCTCCAAATGCTCGTAAATCTTGTCCCTCAGAAGCCTCTCCATCAGCTTACCAACCACTGAGGTCAGACTCACCGGGCGGTAATTTCCCGGGCTATCTCTGTTCCCTTTCTTGAAAATAGGGACTACATCCGCAATCCTCCAATCTTCCGGAACCTCTCCCGTCTCCATTGACGACGCAAAGATCATCGCCAGGGGCTCTGCAATCACTTCCCTGGCCTCCCACAGTATCCTGGGGTACATCCCATCTGGTCCCGGCGACTTATCTATTTTGATAGAATTCAAAAGTTCTAACACATCCTCCTCCTTAATGTCCACGTACTCAATCTTTTCCATCTGCTGCAAGTCCATAGCAAGATCTCCCAAATCAGCTTCCGCTGTGAATACTGAGGCAAAGTACTCATTAAGCACCTCCGCCATTTCCTCTGGTTCCACACAGACCTTTCCCCCTTCACCTTTTATAGGTCCTATCCTTTCCCTTCTCACCCTTTTACCTTTCACATATTTATAGAAGGCCTTGGGATTTTCCTTAATCTTACCCGCCAAGGTCTTCTCATGACCCCTTCTGGCTCTCCTAATTTCCCTTTTAACCTCCTTTCTACAGTCCTTGTATCCTTCAAGATCCTTAACCTCTCCTAGTTCCCTGAACCTTTTGTACACCTTCCTTTTCCTCCTGAGTAGGTTCAACACAGCCTTCGTGCACCACGGTTCCCACGACCTACCAAAACCCCCTTGTCTCATCGGAACATTGTCATGCAGAGCGCCAGACAAACATTCCTTGAATATCCGCCACCTTCCTTCGGTACTTTTCCCTAAGAATGCCTCCTTCCAGTTTATTTGTCCAAGAAACTTCCTGACTTCTTCATATCTCCCCTTACTCCAGACAAACACCTTCCAAGCCTGCCTGATCCTATCTCGTTCCAATGCAATTGTGAAGGAGATAGAATTATGGTCACCATTCCCAAGATGCTCTCCTACCGAGAGATCCATCACCTGCCCTGGTTCATTCGCCAGTACCAGGTCAAGTACAGCCTCTCCCCTCGTAGGCTTGTCCACATACTGTTTCAGGAAACCTTCCTGAACATACCTAACAAACTCCTCTCCAGCCAAACCCCTTACTCTATGGATATTCCAATCGATGTTGGGGAAATTGAAGTCTCCCATCACGACAACTCTGTTTTTAATACATTTCTCCAGAATCTGGTTCCCTATCTGCACTTCAACTTCCCTGTCACTATTGGGCGGCCTATAGAATACACCCAGCAAAGTTTTCGACCCTTTGCTGTTCGTAACTTCCACCCACAGAGACTCTGTAGAAAGTCCCTCCACGGCATCCTCTTTCTCTGCAGCCATGATACTGTCCCTGATTAACAGTGCCACTCTACCACCTCTTCTGCCAGCCTCCCTGTCCTTCCTGAAACATCTAAAACCTGGCACCTGAAGTACCCAGTCCTGTCCCTGAGACATCCAAGTCTCCGTAATGGCCACCACATCACATTCCCAAGCAGCTATCTACGCCCTAAGCTCATCTACCTTATTTACTATACTCCTTGCATTAAAATATACACACTTCAGCCCCTCAGTCTGGGCATTTCCCTTCTCCACCCCCTGTCTAACCTCCCTCCCATATTTCCTGCGGTCCTCCCCTACCTTTAAAGTATTAAAGTACATGCATTTCAAACCCTGCCCCGCCCCACCCCCACTATGCCGTGCCTTGCATTTCCCATCTATGCTGAAGTTACCGTCCTTAATGGAGATGCGTGTGTCCAAGAATGCAACGGATTCCAGAGAGTAGTCCATGGTGAGTCTAATGGTGGGATGGAACTTGTTGATGTCATTATACAGTTGTTTCAGTGATTGTTCACCATGAGTCCAAAGGAAGAAAATGTCATCGATATGTCTAGTGTAATGCATTGGTTGAAGGTCTTGTGCAGTGAAGAAATCTTGTTCGAGCCTATGCTTGAAGATAGACTTATCCGTATTCTGTAAACTAAGTGTGTGCCTACATATGCCCTTTTTGTGATCAGAACTCCCCACTCACCTGACGAAGGAGCAGCACTCCGAATGCGAGTGGTATTTGCTACCAAATAAACTTGTTGAACTTTAACCTGGCGTTATGAGACTTCTTACTGTGTTTATCCCAGCCCAACGCCGGCATCTCTACATTATCATAGTCCACGGACCAGGTTGGATGATCGGCTTGGGTTACTGTCTATGTGAAGTCAGCATGTTCAATACGTGTCTCTGTGCTTTCCATCCAGGTGTTCCAGTTTCTAAAGATGTGCTGGTTAGGTGCATTGTCCATGCCAAATTTCTCCTACTGCACCCAGACAGGCGCCAGGGTGTGGCGCATAGGGGAGTTTCACAGTAACTTAATTGCAGTGCTAATGTAAGCCGACATGTGACGCCAATAGCAATAAGATATCTGATGAATTTATGATCTATAATCATAGATTAATTAATCGGAATCTATGGCAATTAAGAAGGATATGTTTTGTGGAGGTTTTCTTCCCTACATCTTCCAAAATTTCAGATTCCCCCAACAAAAACGCAGTGATGTTAAACGATATTAGTGGGTTGCTCCTGTAAAATTGCTGTAATAGTTCCGAAGATGTAAACCCCAGTCCGGGAACCAGAATATAGTTGGATTGAGGATAAGTTCTGGTATGTCTTTTAACACTCAATCGGAGCCTTGTCCAATAAAACTTATTAAAGGAACCAACTGAATTGTCAGAATGTATTAGTGAGTGACTGAGTCACTGCGTGAGTAATGGTGTGCTAATGGAGGAACAGTGAGAAGACACCTGCATGCAAATCATATGATGCAGAAGTTACTGACATTCAACAAAATGCATCGTCGATGAACATCGGATTCAAGAGTCGTCAATCACAACTGTGAGAGAGGGACTAATTATGCTTTTGCCGTCCACTTCAGCGAATGGCAAAATGAAGTTGCACTGAATTAAATGGGAGAGAGAAACGGGCAAGGAATACCACAGATAACTGAGTGGATACAACTTGTTTTCAATGACTGGCCTTCGCTGCAAATCAGCCGTAAACTGTCTTGAGGATGGCATCTTCAAAATTGCATGAGACAATGTATTCCATGTTTTCACTCCTGACGGAAACATTAACTTGCTCATTGTCACATACTCTACACGAACTTCCAGATAATCATTTGCATCTCACCAATCTCGATACCATACCATAGTCCACGTATGTTTCTAGACGTGTTACTTTTTTCTCTCAAACGTGCGAAAAAAAATCTTCCAATGCTTCATAGAGTAACGCATTGCACAGTCTGACCATCTTCTGTTAATCCTTTCTTCTGAGTTCCCGCTGGTGTTGATACAATATAACTCATGTTCAAATGCATTCGTCCTGGACTCCTAAACAACTGGACGTTATGTCTTTCCATTTATTTCCCCTCAGCATGTGGGTTAAAAAACGTGCTTGTCTCCAAAAAAGACTCTTGGATCCCAATTGTTTGACATAACTAATCGAGCACCATGACAATGTTTCGGCTGTTACCATAGCTAATAATTCTAGACCAGGAGTATCTCCAACGTTCCAAAGGCACCTCATTGATCCCCATCCCGTTGTAATAATCCAAAGCCGGAGCCTCATGTTGAGACGCTGGGACATTACATACTGCAATACGGGAGCAGACCCCATTTCCGATATTAAAAGCGTTGGCATATGTAGTTTAAAACGTGTGCCTGGAACGCAGCTGGACGGCAGTGGAATGGAAATGGCAGATCAAAGAAAGTGTAATTAAATTCAGCTGTAGAAAGTATATCATGCCCGATTGCCTGTATTGCAGTTGCAAAACTCCTGATATTTAAAACATATAACTCAAATCGGGCAGATAATGGCAGTAGGTTATGCACAATGAGACGTTTCTCCATATTCTACGCTTGGAGAGCATTAGAGAATGACATTTCCACCACTTCACCTCTGCAGCCACTGCCCCATGGTCCTCAAACCATTGGCCAGGACATTGCAAATTCCCAGTCTTCAAAGCTCGCTCTGGGACAATACTTAGCAAGTGGAAAACAACAAATTGGAGTGCAACAAAGAACCTCTTATGTTCAATTATATCTACACTATCAAACGCAGCTGAAATTCGAATGGTATATATTAGCTGCCACCAACACTTTCTTATTTGAACCAAACATCCATGTTTGCAAATGCACAAGCCCAAGATTGGAAGTGTGGGCTCAAGGAAATGGAAATCTGTATGGTTCATCTAATTTTCTGAACGCCCATCGGAAAGTCCTACATTGGCCACGAGAACAGGAGAATAAAGTGAGATGTTGTTTGTTTGAATTGCATCAATTTAGTTTCTGACAGTTTACTTTTTTTTCTATTGATGTCCATCTCAGCAGTTAACGCCCGTTCCAGACTCCTGGGTAAGTCTGGTCCAAGTCGAATGTATGCTATTATTCACAAGTAAGAATATTGTTTCACTCTGTTAACTAGCACTTGACACCACAGTCATAGAATCATAGAATCCTACAGTGCAGAAGGAGGCATTTTGATTCATCGAATTGACATCGACGACAATACCATCCAGACACTATCCCAATCCCAAGCTAATCTCCCTGACTAAGGGGCAATTTAGCGTGGCCAATGCATCTAACCCGCACATCCCAAGCTAATGCACCTAACCCGCACATCCCAAGCTAATCTCCCTGACTAAGAGGCAATTTAGCGTGGCCAATGCACCTAACCCGCACATCTTTGGACTGTGGGAGGAAATGGGACTACACGGAAGAAACCCACGCAGACATCGGGAGAATGTGTAAACTCCACATAGTGACACAAGCTGGGATTTGAAGCTGGGTCCCTGGCGCTGTGGGGTAGCAGTGTCAATGTCCTGTCCCTTGAATTGTTGTAAACTTTCACATCTATGAATCTCACTGTAACAAAAACCTTTGAAAAGATGATTCCTTCGTGAATAAGGTGTAACTGGAATCCAGCAATGCGCAAAATACATAATTATTGTTTAACAATCCCGTAGGCCCTGACAAATCAATATAATGTTTGTTAAATTTCAAAATTTGTCATAATGATATGAAGTTCCATAGGTTTTTGAATTCTTTTAAACTTTTCTGATATTTTAACTCCGCTCTTAATCCTGTGTAGACTCGCATAGCATTTGCATTTTATTTCACTGCCTGCTGCACATGCATTCTTACCTTCAGTGATTAATGCACAAAGGCATGCTTCATTCAATTTCCTCTCTCCCAATTTTGGGCATTTGGATAGTAATTGTTCAAACAGTTTTAGCTACCGAGGAGAGTGACCTTACATTTATTCAAATTGTGCTGCAACTGCATTCAATTTGTTCACTCAAAGAACAAATTACACTTGAGGTTTCTCTGTATCCTTCTCAAAGTTCACCCTTCCATCCAGCACCCAACTCAGTCTGAAAACGTGGAAATATTACATTTACGTTCCATATCTAACCATGAATGCATATAGCAAATAGCTGGGCTTCCGGCATTAAATCCTGCATTAATCCAGTAGCCACTGCCTGCCATTTTCAAAAATACCCATTTGTTCCGACTCTTTGTTCCCTGTCTGCCGAACAGTTTTCTGTTCATCTAAAAAAAAAAGTGCACCCAATCGCATGTGTTTTAGACTTGCCTACTAATCAATGATGTGTGACATGTTGAAAAGCTTCTGCAAGTCTAAGTCAATCACAACCACTGGTTCCCCTTCATCATCTCTGCTAGTTAAATACTTGAAAAACTCTCGCAAATGTGTCAAGTATTGCTTCCTTTTGCCACGCATTCAAGGCAACCCTGTCCAATTCTACCATTGTCTTTCATGTATTTTGGAAAAAAATCTTTGATAATCGATTCTAGTTATTTTTCGATTACTTCGTCAGTCTTACTGGTTTATAATTCCTTAGTTTTTATCTTGCCTAACTTCTAAAATAGTGAGGTTACATTGGCTAACTTATAATCTTTAGGATCTGTTCCACAGTGTATAAAAACGTAAAAATGACCACAAATGCATCTAGAGATTTTTGGGACTATTTCGTTACTTACTCTCAGCCGTAGCTTAGCAGGCCTTGGCAGTCTATAGGGCTTCAGCCCCATCAGTTTATTCTTCACCATTTCTTGACGAATATTAATCTCCTACAGTTTCTCCCATTCAATGAAGCCCCGTGGTTCCCAACATTTCTGGTATCTTTTTTGTGACCTCCATTGTGAAGACAGAACCAAAGTATGCATTCAGATGGCCATCCATTAATATTTCGCCATGTAAAATCTCGTATTTCTCATTGTATGACTTCATCAATCTTGAACAATCTTGTTATTTTCTTCAAATACCTATAGGAAATTTCATGGTCAGTTTTCTTTTTACTTTTCCTGCAAGCTTGCTCTGTACTTTTTTTTCTTCATTTTATAATCATTCCTTTTGTCCTCCTTTGCTGAATTCCAAACTGTTCCTAATACTCAGGTCTGTCGATCTTTCTTCACCAACTATAATTCCTCTTCCTCGGATACAATGCGACCTATAACGATGTTTTGGCTACTTTTCCGCTTTGACTTTTGTGACAGGCAGGAATAAAGAATTGTTTTAGTTCACCCACAAGCTGTTTGAATGTTTGCCATTGTGTATCCATCGCGGTAGATTTAAGTAACGTTTCCAAAACCATTATAGCCAACTCGCACCTTACATCATCATAATTTCCTTTATTACCATCCTATGGTTTTGTCTCAAAATCACAATGCATCTTCATTTTTAAAAATCCATCATCTAATGATTGTTCATTCTTAAAAGGGTCTTGCGTAAGTAGATTGCCATCCTTTCGTCTCTCATTACATAATGCCAAGTCTTGTATTGCATGTTCCCAACTTATTGGTCCAGAAAACTATCATGTATACACTGCAGGAATTCCTCGCCTACAGTAGTGTTATTATTTTGTTTTGCACAATGTGTATACAGATTAAAAGAACCCATAACTTCAGATACTGATTCTGCGCATGCATCTCTAATTTCCGGTTTAAAGTCATCACCAGCTTCACAACGGCAGCTTGGGAGTTGGTGTACAATACTCACCAACACTTTTGATCTTTGGTGCTTCATAGCACTACCATATAAGTTCCACATATAAGTATTACTTTTGAAGTAATACTCTTCCTTAGTATGGTATTAAATTCATCCTCAAGCAGCAGTGCAACCAAGCCTCGTTTTCTTTTTAATTTCTAAATATACCTGTATGATCAGTTTCCATCCTTGGTCACCCTATAACCACATGCCCAAAATCCCGACTACACATACCTGTTCATCCATCCATTGTATTATAAAAATAACATGCATTAACGCACAAAGCCTTCAGGGAGAACGTTATTTAAATTATTGGTCCTGTTCCCATTATTTTCACTGAGGTCCCGTTTGATTTGGATCTTAGTTTCTCTGCTTTTACTGATTTTCTTTCTCTTTCTGACTTTGATGTTTGTCCTTGATTCTCCCTCGATTGATTCCTGGCACAGGTTAGAGATATAGAACCCTACAGTGCAGAAACAGGCCCTTCGGCCCATCGAGTCTGCACCGAACACAATCCCACCCAGACCCTATCCCCATATCCCTACACATTTACCTGCTAATCCCTCTAACCTACACATCCCAGGACACTAAGGGGCAATTTTAGCATAGCCAACGAACCTAACCCGCACATCTTTGGACTGTTCCCACACTGTTGCCATTTTAAATTAACTCGTTCTCAATCATACTTTGAAATACGACCCTGAGGACCTCAGACCTGGTCCTGACCACGTGTAATCTGCCCAGATTGCAGTATTCCCAAGTCCACCAGAACCAGTCCCAAAGTCACAAAAATTGGGTCTCCTCCACTTCATACCATCTCTTCATCCGTCATGTCCTACAATTTCTAATTTAAGTATCACGTGACCCTGGTCGTAATCCTGCAATCTCTACCATTGAGTTCTGACCTCTCAACTCGCTTCCCAACTGGGTTTTTAAGATCACTTGTTTTATTTTTTTAATTTGTGCCACCTGTACTGATATATAGCAGGACCAGTCGTTGCTCACCTCCACCTCCAGAATACCCCGGAACCACTCTAAGAAATCCATAACCGGAGCACAGGTGGGGTGTACCGGGGGGATGGGATTGGGGGGTTGGAACTGGTGATGAGGTGGGTTCCGTGGACAAATGGGGCAACATACCAAACTGGAGTCTCCTTTGCGGCCACAGAAACGCCCGTCTATTCTCATTATAATTGAATTCCCTATGCTATTTCATGTTGGTACGTTTTTATCCTCTGCTCTGCAGGAGAAACAGCCGTGGTGCTTCAGATTTGTCTGCAACCTTTATCCACTGCGAAATCACTCCTTTCAACAATATCCTAAGCGATGATTTTTTTTTTGGCAGGGAAATGGTCACAGGATGCATTGGTTGCTTGGCTCTTTTCCACTACCTGGGGGTCACCAGCTCCCTTTGCTTCAGGCAAATCTTAGCGTACAGCGTGGCAATCTTTTGGCATATCCTGTCCAATTTGCTCTCTACCATGTGGATGAATATTTCAATGTATTTTGATTTAATTCCACTTAACGATTTTTGTTGAGGTAAAAATATTCATTAATAACGAGCTTAGATCCCCTCCCCCAACCACCACCCTGACATATTCAGGAATAACAGGTATTTCCTGCAGTGGAAGCATGGATTAAACAAAAACAGCAATTAACGATTTCATATCCGAAAATTCAATAATCATTGAGCAGCAGAGACAGTCAAAGGGTTTAGTACTTAAGCTATGTAATCGTACACGAATGCACAGTTTTCTGAATCTGAAACTGATAAAGCCCTCATAGAATAGACGCGGAAGTAAACATACAACTCCCAATGACACGTGGAGACACAAAGATCAGCCTTCATCCCAACAATTCCAAATTCAAAATGATCGAGTTGAGCTTTATTTTACACATTCTTATAGCTGATTGTTTTGTTGCACTGATGACAATGGGTTAGGAACAGGGGGAAGCCTTGCACTGATGACAATGGGTTAGATATCAGACATGAATATAAGACATAGAGATGGTGGATAGTTCAAATTGTAAATATCAACAATCCATCCGGAAATGGTTAGCAGATCTGGCAGCATCTGCGGGCAAATAACCAATGTCCATATATGAGGAAAAGCTTGCATGATCATTGAGTATTTCCATCACTTTATCTTTCTATTATCTTGATTCACTGAGCACCAAATTTGCGATGGCTGTACGACCTGTACAGTTCTGCTGCACCTTGTATCTGAAAATAGATACAGTGGGAATAAAGTTTGGAAGTTCATGAACATGAAACTTTGGGTAGGAACAGGGGGAAGCCTTGCCGTTAATACGCAACACAAGCATTAACGTCTGTCCCTTTCAGAACTCGAGAGTAAGCTTCAAGATGCAAGTGACGAAGGTAAGACTGATCTGCTTCCTACTTTCACGCAAAATTCTCTGTTTATGTTATAGGAAGGGAAGATCCCATCTTTTAAATTCTCAAGTCTACTCCGACATTGAAATTCAAGAATTCCCACCTGAACCCTATCTGTGTCTCAGATGGAAGCACATCCTATTTTATGTTGTCTAATAAAAGAGCTATCACTTTCGAGTTTGAAGATTTTATAATACAGAATTACGAACATGTGTACAGAACATGTGTACTAGGCCGCAAAGCATAATTAATTTATGGTTGGTGCCATTGTATCCCACTGTCATCGACCCATTCTAAAAGTATTATAGCAAATCTGTTCAGTCATAGAAAAAAAAATCTAACTCCCTGGTCAAACATCCGGAAAGTGAATGTTAAAATGTTACAATCGGTAATTAATTAATATTTTTATATCTTTTTATTATTCTTTTTTATATATGTCAACTGTTCATCCATAAATAAACTATTAAATTGTTCAGACAACATAAGATGCTGCAAGACACAAATGAGCATCTACAATCTCCTCTGGGCGTCTAATGTTGGGAAGCTTCGCCCCAACACAGACGAATATGTTATTACGTGATCTCCAGGCCAATACATGGATAAAGTTATTCCTCTCTTCGCAGAAGAGGTCTTTCAGCACCTCAGGTTCTTTCTGGCTCTCTGCAGGACCAATACATCCGTTCTCCAATACCCGTTTGTTACTCGGTAATTCTGTGAATTGGGTCAATTATACAAAAAGTAACATTCCATGTGACTTCCATCATCCGCTAATCAATATATATTCCAATTGGAAATCAGAACCACAAAACCATCCACGTTCATTATTTATGTTTAACAATCATTTAGAATTGATTAACGACACCCCCAGTTATTTACCTTTCATAAGCAAAACAAGTTTTTCTCAAACATCTTTTGTAGAATCCTTATTAATTAGAGGGCACTACAAAATAGAAAATGTCCCAACACCAAGCACTAATCTTGAAGCTTTAGCGAAACAAAAGGCTTGTAATAATTAATAATTAATAAAATAAAACCGGTGTTTGATCTTAGATTCGACTGTTTGAGGTAGAACAATAATCGCTTTCAAGAACAAGATTGACCAATCTACTAAGTGTCAAAGGAAAATAAAAATATGCTTTTTGGGGTCATCATGCTGAATTCTAAACACGGTTACTCCGGTCTGATGCGGGAAAAGATTTGTATATATATTGGCAAGATTCTGGTTTCTAAAAAATTGGGATGGCGACTGCTAACGTTGATTGTTGGATTTAACACTGTATGTAGACAGGTTACGTGAGTCACCAAAAAGTAGGCAGAAACTACATGACGTATCAAATGTGCAATTTTGAAATGTAGCAGGAAGAACAAAGAAGGTAAATATAATCGAAATTGATTAAAAGGCTGCAAAAAGATGCAACACAAATATTTTTGGGGATCTTTGTGCATTAAACGCAAAACAAAAACGTAGCCGACAGTCTTAAAAAGTCTAAATGAAAGTAAATAGAATGTTTGCCATTATGTCAAAGGGAATGAGATCCGCATTCCAAGGAGACTCACAATTCTACACAAAGCTCCTGTTATGCCACGCTTGAAATATTGCAAATAGCTGTGCTTCCGTTTTCTAACAAAATATATATTGATATTCAAGGCAGTTTCGACAAAGTTCACAAGGTGAACTTGGGTGCAGATAGATTTTCAAGGCGTTGAATAGGTTAGTTCTCCATTCACTCGAGTACAGAAGATTGGGAGATGACTTGTCTGAGATGTATAGCATTTCCATGGATGCTTGAAAGTTTAAATGTGGAAAGGTTGGTTCCCACTGCGGTATTGTCTATGTTCCAAGGACACATTCTCAGTCAAGTGTCGCCTACGTTAAGAAAAACGATGAGAATTTTATTATCGCAGGAATATTGAATCTATTGAATTATTCACGACGGATGGCTGTGGTGTCTGGGCTGGTAAGCCTGCTAAGGGCTGAGGTAAATGCATTTTTATCAGTAAAAGAATCAAGGGATTTGTCCCTTGAATTGAAGTCGGAAAGTGGACTAGGAAATTACATTTCAATTCTCCCAAGATATCATTGAATGTTGTAGCAGATATGAATGGCCGAATGACCTACTTTTGCTCCGAGGTATTATGGTCTTAACATTTGGCCCGACGACTATAATCACAATCACAACAATAACTCTCTTCTTAACTCCCACACAGGTTGCGTGGATCCCGCCAAAGGTGCGACAATTTTTCGTTTGGTTACAGGTATAACGTGCCACTGCCTTTTAGTCATGGAGATAGACTGCTTCAAACCTTAAAATAAGCAGCGTTTGGTTATGTGGAGGATATTGTTCAGGCTGGGATATCATTAATTTGCCATTTTAAGATGTTTCCTCGCTTTGTGTCATTGTTCAACGCAGCAGACCTCATGCAACAGGCCCTCCAATATTACATTTATATCTAATAATCGTCAGAAGGTCCACTCCTGAATTTCAAAACCAAACGCCAAATTATGAGTATTCTCGACTTCAGTCTAACACCTGAATTATACATAATTCAGTCGCAATCTGGGAACAACACAATTTGATAACTGTGATCTGGATTGTCCTGTTCTGATGTGTTCAGCTACTACAAGCTGAATGACGAAGAGTGTGGAGTTCTAAAATGTGGTTCATGAAGCCTAGTAAGTCTACTGAAGTAGGACAAAAAATGATGGGGTTTTCGAAGTGTAGTCATTATGGCTGTCTCGAAAAATGTGCTTATTGACGTGCTTAAAATATCGCCACACCCATCAGTCTGAAAACTCTTCTCAATCTATCAGTTGTAAGATTGCCCATGTCCATCAAACTTTGACCACATCCATCAATACAAAGATGTGGTCCATACATGTCAGTAGAATTATATTAACCATGTTAATTTGGATGAAAACTTCTTCCCATTCTCTACGAATGAAGTCACCACCCATATCCAATATCATGAAAGCCTCATCAATTTAGTCTTTATGACAATACGGCCCAGATCTTTCGAAATCGAATCATATTCCTTATATATGAGATTTAACAATTCAGCCATTTACATTTGCATGGAAGCATTGCCCGTATCAATGAATATGAAACCATCGCCTATGTCCATCAGGTTGAAAAATGTTGTACATTCATTAATATGAAAGCAATGTTGATATCCGTCAGCATGGGAACTTCGCCCATATTAACGTGTGAAACCATCAGCCACATCCACCAGTATGAAAACATGGTCAAAACATCAGGAATAAATATATACTTTGACCATTAGTGTGACGAAATTCTGCATGTGCATTAGTATAACTCAGGTGCATTTGTGTAAACGAATCTCCTAATTCATCAATATGAAAGCATCCCACATAACAATCAGTATGAGCACATGCCTCATATAGATCATCACATAAAAATCGTCCATATCTATCAGAGAAAAAACATCGCCCATATCATCAGCATGGAAATATTGTCTTTGTCCATGAATATGTAATAATTAGCCATATATATCAGCATGAAAATATGGCCCACTTGAGAATGAAAGCATCTCAAGTGTCCATCAATGCAAAGAATTGTGGATTTCCATCGTCATGACCAACATCATGGAAACACTTTGCTTAACTAGCAATCCATCCATCTGAATGAAAATGTGTACCATATGTGTGAAAACTTTGCCCATATGCAACAGTTTTAAAGGCTCCATCATTATGAAAGAATCGCCCATATCCAGGAGTATGAAGCCATTCCATACTACGGTCAACACTCAAATGCGTCAATATATATTATAAAATGTCAGCCCGATCCTTTGACACGAAGTTATCACCCATTCCCATTCGTGAAACAACATCTCCCATATCCTTTAGAATGATTTTTCCCATATATTTCATGATGAAAATTGAATGATAATGAAAACATGGGAAATACTCAATAGTTTGAAAAATGATCTTCCATCCATTGGTGTGAAATAGCTCACGTAACTATCAGTCTGACAAATATCTTCCCCATCTATCAGTGTAGAAAATACCTGTCACATCCAAATACCCCTCTCATCTCCATCAGTGTGAATATAGTGTAGATAAGCATGAGCATGGAAAGATTTCCGTTGTCATAAATTAAGAAATCATTTCCCCTATTTGTCAGCACATAAAATATCTTCTGCATCCATCCCAACATCTCTCAATCAATCTACATGAACGATAATATCTAACAAACAGAACAAACATTCCCAGAGCAAGCAACTAGTGCGAATCTCCAACATTCCCAGAGCAAGCAACTAGTGCGAATCTCCAACATTCCCAGAGCAAGCAACTAGTGCGAATCTCCAACGGACATAAATATGAAAATCGACCCCTAATCACTATGGATTAAAAAAGCCTCCACAGATCTATTTACATAATTACATCTCACATATATCTGAATATGAAAGCAACTTCCATATCTGAATATTTTAAGAAAATCTCCACTGTCAATAATTTTGAAAATACACAACATGTTCATCAATCTGTAAAATAACAAAAATGTGTGCTGGTTAGTCATGTAAATACATGAAGGATGGTCACATAAAATGCAAAGGGATATTTTTCTTCATTCACCGTTCCTGGAATATAAGGCCGGTGAACCTATATCGTCAATATAAGGCCGGTGAACCTATATCCTCAATATAAATTCATGATTAATCAGCACAATTAAATTAACAAAAAACTCAGTTTCATTAGTTATAGGGGTGGCACCGCCTTTTTTTATGCCTGGGATCCAGAAGCTTATGGGACAATGGAAGGAGATATCCGTTTCTAGTGCAGCGGAGGAATTAGTCATGATACTATCAGTAGCAAGTACCCACCTCCCCCCCCCCCCCCCCACACACACATACCCCTATCCACTAGTGGTGTCAATTAGCATTGATTTTGGAAATGGGAGGTGGAGATCAATACTGGAAAAGCCAAGACTGCATCAGGTTTTTGGATAAAAGCAGTCAGAAACCTGACCCAGATCATTTACTCCAAGTGGACTGTGCTTAGTTGATGATGGGTCAATCAGTGGTGTACTTAATTTTTCTCCGCCCCGACAATTTGTGCCCGCTGTGTTTATTTGGTAGGACATTGTTTGATGACGGTTGGTTTTAATCAAAACTCCTATAGATTTTTTTTGGGCAGTGATATTCTGAGGGATGTTTTACATTCTCGCTTAGCAGATCCGCGAGGACAGGTTGAAAAGGTCCTCGGTTTAATATTTTATTAAAAGACAGCGTTCCCTCAGTATTTCCACTGTATGGGGTTGGTCAAAGTTTGTATCCTTTCAATCGAAAGCCCAGAAAGGTGGCTCAGTGTTTTGCACTATTACCTCACTGCGCCTCGGGTAACTTCTGTGAAGAGATTGCACGTTTTCCCTGTGTCTGCGTGCTCCGGTTTCCTCCCATAATCTAAATATATGCGGGTTAGGTTGATTGGCCACGATAAATTAACCCTTAGAACATAGAACATAGAACATTACAGCGCAGAACAGGCCCTTCGGCCCACGATGTTGCGCCGACCAGTTACAAAAACAATGACCCACTAACCTAAACCAATCCCTTTTTGTCCATAAACCTATCCACGGATCTCTTAAATGCCCCCAAACTAGGCGCATTTACAACTGCAGCAGGCAGGGCATTCCAATCCCTCACCACCCTCTGGGTAAAGAACCAACCCCTGACATCCGTCCTATAACTACCACCCCTTAATTTAAAGCCATGCCCCCTCGTGCTAGATTTCTCCATCAGAGGAAAAAGGCTATTACTATCCACCCTATACAACCCCAAATCCCTCAGCCTCTCCTCATAGGACCTCCCCTCCATACCAGGCAACATCCTGGTAAACCTCCTCTGCACCTTCTCCAAAGCTTTCACATCCTTCCTGTAATGTGGGGACCAGAACTGCACACAGTACTCCAAGTGCGGCCGCACCAGAGTTGTGTACAGTTGCAACATGATGCTGCGACTCCTAAATTCAATCCCCCTACCAATAAACGCCAAGACACCGTATGCCTTCTTAACAACCTTATCTACTTGACTCCCAACTTTCAGGGATCTATGTACACATACACCTAGATCCCTCTGCTCATCCACACTATTCAAAGTCCTCCCGTTAGCCCTATACTCGACACATCTGTTATTCCTACCAAAGTGAATTACCTCACACTTCTCCGCATTAAACTCCATCCGCCACCTCTCGGCCCAGCTCTGCAACCTTTCTAAGTCTTCCTGCAAACTATGACACCCTTCATCACTATCTACCGCACCTCCGACTTTGGTGTCATCAGCAAATTTACTAATCCACCCAACTATACCCTCATCCAGATCATGAATAAAAATTACAAACAGCAGTGGCCCCAAAACAGATCCCTGTGGCACACCACTCGTAACCGAACTCCATGATGAATATTTACCATCAACCACCACCCTCTGCCTCCTATCCACTAGCCAATTCCTGATCCAATTCCCTAGATCACCCCCAATCCCATACATCTGCATTTTCTGCAGAAGCCTACCATGGTGAACCTTATCAAACGCCTTACTAAAATCCATATATACCACGTCCACTGCCTTACCCCCATCCACCTCTTTGGTCACTTTCTCAAAAAACTCAATAAGGTTAGTAAGGCACGACTTACCCGCCACAAAACCATGCTGACTATTTCCAATCAATTCATTACTCTCCAAATAACTATAAATCCTATCCCGAGTAATTTTTTCTAAAAGCTTGCCCACAACAGAAGTGAGACTCACCGGTCTATAATTCCCAGGGAAGTCTCTGTTGCCCTTCTTAAACAATGGGACAACATTCGCTAACCTCCAATCTTCCGGTACTATACCAGAGGCCAACGACGATCTGAAGATCAGAGCCAGAGGCTCTGCAATCACTTCTCTTGCCTCCCAGAGAATCCTGGGGTAAATCCCATCCAGACCAGGGGACTTATCTATTTTCAGACCGTCCAGAATATCTAGCACATCCTCCTTATCAACTGCAACACTGTCAATTCTACTCCCCTGCAATCTAGTGTCCTCCTCAGCTATATCCATGTCCCCCTGCGTGAACACTGAAGAGAAATATTGGTTCAATGCCTCTCCAATCTCCTCCGGTTCCACACATAACTTCCCTCTGCTGTCTATAATTGACCCTAATCTTGCCCTAACCAACCTTCTGTTCTTGACATACCTATAGAACGCCTTAGGATTCTCCTTAACCGTATCAGCCAAAGTCTTCTCATGTCCTCTTTTAGCCCTTCTTAGCTCACTCTTCAACTCCCTCCTAGCCAATCTAAAGTTTTCTAATGCACTACCCGAGCCCTCATGTCTCATCCGAACATAAGCCTCCTTTTTCCTGTTAACCAATGAGAAAACTTTTTTGGTGCACCATGGTTCCCTAGCCCTACCAATTCCTCCTTGCCTGACAGGGACATACCTATCACGGACTCGCAGTAGCTGCTCCTTGAAAAAACTCCACATTTCAGACGTTACCAGTCCCTGTAATCTCCTCGTCCAACCTATGCTTCCTAATTCTCTCCTAATAGCCTCATAATTACCCTTGCCCTAGCTAAAACTACTGACCCGAGGTTCATGCCTATCCCTTTCCATCACTAAGGTGAACGTAACCGAATTGTGGTCACTATCACCAAAATGCACACCAACTTCCAAGTCTAGCACCTGGTCTTGCTCATTTCCCAGCACCAAATCCAATATAGCCTCAACTCTAGTTGGCCTATCTACATGCTGAGTTAAAAAACCTTCCTGCACGCATTGTACAAAAACGGACCCCTCTAACGAGCTAGAGCTATAACAATTCCAGTCAATATTAGTAAAGTTAAAATCCCCCATAACAATTACCCTATTACTTTCACACCTAACCAGGATCGTCTCCGCAATCCTTTCCTCAACCTCTCTAGAGGTTTAGGAGGTCTATAAAAGACTCCCAACAGGGTGACCTCTCCTCTCCTATTTCTAATCTCCGCCCACACTACCTCAACAGACAAGTCCCCATCAAACTTAGTATCAGGGAAATTAGCAGGATAAATGTGGGGCGTTATAGAAATAGGGCCTGGGTGAGATTGTGAACAGTGCGGTTCAATGGGCCGAATGACATCTATCGACACCGTAGGGATTCTATGATTTTTTGAACTCCATTAAGCTCAAGATCTTAAGTCCTAAATATGACAGAGCGATTTCAACTTACCGGCAGATGAGTATTAATGCAATAGAGCTCTGATGTCATAAGTATGGATTTTGGGGATGTTTCACTGTCCTCCCTTCTCTGCTATCCACATGACTATTACTAGAATGGAAAGTTCTAACGAAGCATAAAGGTAAGCCATCATGAATTCTGCTTCACGGTTCGCAGCCCGCTCCCCCCCCCCCCCACCCCGACACCGCCCTTTTACTTTCCTTAAGAGAGCCACATCTCCTTCTAAATGTCTCCAATCACTCCACAATCATCGACTACCCTTCCCCATTTCGTAATATCTGAGTCACTCCAGCAGTTCGTGGAAACGTAACGCGTGACGAGAGGTGAGCGAAAATTTGAAGTAATTGCAAAGTGTAGTTTTTTTAACCTCCTGGGATTTTTTGATGGTCTCCGAGAGGCACTTGTTGAGATGGGAAGATTCCTTGAACGAGTCAATCAGACAAAGTAGCCAGCTGGGTGAAGCTCCAGAGGCGGAAACAACTTTTTGTCATAAATATGGTGCAGCACTAGTCACTTGAGCCTCAGACGGGAGAATGTGAAGCTGTGTACTGTATGGGGTGGGTGGGGGGTTGGGCATCACTTTTCCAATTAACATTTAAATGTGCATGTGATGTTACTATTAATGATTGGAAGCTCCTTATAGTGGAAAAAGAGCCATGCAGCTAATGTAAACATCGTTGTATTTAATGCAGCGAATATATTTGAAAATGTTTGCAATGTTAATTTTATCAATTTGGAGCTCCTAAAGCAACAACAATGGAGATATTTGTATCTCCTTGCACTTCCTTTGATGAACATTTGGAAATATTTTGCAAAGGTATACTGGATATTTTATGGATAAAGTATATGCGTTGTAATTTAGCAATGATTCAGGGGAAAGAACAAAAGGCGACAGGTCAAAGTACGTCAGAAATTTTGCACATTGTTGCTGCTGCTTTAAAGGGGCTGGTTATTTAATTTGTGAACTGTGCACAGTTGCATGAATACAATGCTTACTTTTCTTCTCTCTTTGTTTACCAGTTCCGATTGTGTTCGATGATGAAAATGCAGATCCACGGTTCGCCTTTGGCAAAGACAACAAAAGCGTCGGCTGGAATGACACAGTAGCAGAAAACAAGGAGCTACAATTTGCAGACAGTTGGACAATCTGGGCAAGCGACGGTGTTCCTCTTGGCAAGCAATACTGGGAGGTGTCAGCCAGCCCAGGGACAGTCTGGAGCGTAGGAGTCTCCCAGAATGTCCGACCTATGAACAGATGGAGCAGACCGTTTTCCAAGGACAGTTACTGGGCCCTGATGATGTGGAACATCGAAGGCAACAAGGAAAATGTAAGATCGCTGGGTACTTCAGTCTTGATGGCCCATCTGAGCAAACTGGGGGTCTACGTGGACAACAAGGAAGGACGGGTGTCCTTCTACAACCCAGAGAACGGAGCCCATGTGCATACCTTCAATGCCAAACTCACAGGCAAAGTTTACCCTGTCTTCAAACTCTGGGTCACCACGAGCCCTGATGGCACCTTAACCCTAGTTTAGATCGGAGACATTGATCATTGAAAACATCAATCGATCTTATGCATGTTGCTATGATCGACTCAATCCTTCATCCATTCTGCCTCTCTCTCTCTCTCTGTCTGTCTCATTTCCACTCAATTTCACGACTGCAAGTATGTAATTGGCCTCAACCTCTCAATTATAAGATAATCATGTTGTAGAAAGCGGCATTTCCAGAATTCCGCCCAGAGAAAAGTATTTAGTTTCATTTCATTTTACCGGATCATCACTGGATTGGAAATCGAGGCACCAAATTTACAGGCCGGATCTCTGGGGAGGGCTGGGGGAGTGGGAGGGGGGCGGGGCGGGGTGGTGGCTGAGTAGCTATTCAAATCCCACTTTTGCTGCTGCTAAAATTTTAAATGGATCAGTAAATATCTTAACTGGAATTTTCTCTCAGTTACGGTATCAATGAAATTATAAAATGTTGCGGAATAAAATCCGATTAACAATTAGTGTTTCGTGATGGAAAGTTTCCATTCTTAGCCTAGTTAACCTCCCGACAAGAAATGTGGTTCGCTCTGAACCGACTTCTGTCGTCGGGAAGATAGCCATTCATTGCGAGGACAATTAGGGACGGACAACAAATACCAGTCTTGCAAGCGACACCTACATCCCCTGAAATAATAAAATAAGATTGCAAATCTCCATCTAATTATGTTTTGGTCTTGGTCGCTGATTCTGGATTGCCCACGAAATGCAAAGAAGTTTTCCTTATGAATACAATTCGCAGCTCCATTATATTAAAAATCTCCAGCAGTTCATTAAATAGTGTCCCTGTTTCCCCTGAAAATCAATTCCCAGCAAGTTCAACTTGTTGCTTATTCAGAGACGCAGGCTTCTGCTATCACTTCGCATATTTTGGCACCTCTCCAGTACCTCAATACCCTCATGAAAATATCGAGACAAAAACGGCCCAAAGATTCCAATTTTGTTCCCAGAAAACTGTTGTTGAAAACTATTCTCAGTGCTCAAAGTTCTATCTGACCAAGGTCTCTGAGAACAATAGTGCTAACAGTGGTTCTAAGTGGTCCAATCAACATACTATACGCACAGACGTATATTCCTCGATATTTGAAACCTGCAGCCCTCGAAATGGACATTATTACTTGCTGAGCATTCTCCATGGCCCTGGTCATTTGTGTTTCAGCAATTAGGCCCACACAGTTTGAAAAGCTGATCAGTTTCAAATCTACCCAGTTTCGACTCCATGCAACCAATGAAGAGTTTAGTTCCAATGTATCGTACGATGTGTTTTGTTCATTTTCGCAGGTAGAAATCACTTGCAAACGGAGCACAGCTGACAGGAGAACCGTAAAATCGAGAGATAATAAACAAATTCATAAGGAATGATGTTGATGTATGTGGGTTTTGGGGTTATGCTGAATATCCTTTGTGAAGCCACGCCCCAATGTTCAAATAAATATAAAAATAATATGACGCAGCTGCGCTCGCCGATACCTATATAAGCCCATAACTGCACTGAACTGACATCACGCAATCTTCATTTTGTTGCAGCTGATTCATCGCATTTATGTGCTTGTGCTCGATTCCTCTAATTGTTTTCTGATATCGTCACTCATGTAGACTTTACATTCCAAAGAATATAAACCCTGACTGTAGAAATCCGTCTCCTCAGATCCCCTGGGCATTTTTTTTTTGTGTGATTTTAAGCTAATGGTTCTCATCAACTTTACAGGACCCTTGTCAGGCCTCATTTGGAGTACTGTGCGCAGTTCTGGTCGCCTCACTATAGGAAAGACGTAGAAGCTATTGAAAGGGTGCAGAGGAGATTTACAAGGATGTTGCCTGGACTGGGAGGCATGCCTTATGAAGCTAGGTTGAGGCAGCTGGGACTCTTTTCCCTAGAGAGGTGAAGGTTGAGAGGCGACCTGATAGAAGTTTATAAAATGTTGAGAGGAATAGATAGGGTGGACTCTCAGAAGCTATTTCCCCGGGTTGAAATGGTCGCTAAGAGAGGACACAGATTTAAGGTGCGGGGAGGGAAGTACAGAGGTGATGTTAGGGGTAAGTTTTTCACTCAGAGGGTGGTGAGTGAATGGAATCGGTTGCCGTCATCGGTGGTGGAGGCGAACTCGCTGGGGTCTTTTAAAAGACTTCTGGATGAGTATATGGGGTTTAATAGGATTGGGGGTTATAGATAGGTCTGTAGATTGGTGGGGTTGATGTGATCGGCGCAACTCGAGGGCCGAAGGGCCTGTTTGTGCTGTAATGTTCTATGTTCTATGTTCAAGCCCTTTGGCAAAGAATATGGTTTCTTATAAATGGTTTCTGACAAATCATCTTCTATATTTCACATCTGCTTTGTATCTATTAATATATTCATGTGTTACCGAATTACTTAAGTTATCACCTCATCTTCCAATACAATTGCGCATCAATAAAATCGATATAGAGGAAAAGAAAAATCATTGATACTCCAGGGGAGGCACTTCATGTAATCATTTGTTCCGAGTGTGTTCATTTTCGCTCTATTTTCCTGATTGTGCTGTACTTAGTTGAAGACACACAATAAATCCGGGATAAAAACATCAAAAAGTTTGGAATGTTCACCTTCGCCTACTGAGTTCATGGAGGAAATGACGAATGCAGGGTTTTATTCGATGCAATCGATTCTTTTTGAAGATTAAGACAATGTCCAATTTAAAGATAGATTATCTGTGAGGAGAAATTATTCAGGCCAGAATATTTTAGTACATTACATCGCAGAACGCTAATTGATCAGTCTGCTTTAAATGCGTTAAGACCAAAAGAGCACAAGAGAGTCGAATGGGAGAGAGAAAAAAAGTGTATTGACCGAAAGTTGAATTGATCTGGAATCTGAGATCATTTTTCTCAGTCTGCCTCTTATTTGCTCTCCAGTTATGCACATACACAGAAATTCAAGCATAAATGTTTGGGAAGTATTCAGTGCTAATTCTGGTGAATCGGGTGGGCAATCTCCTAAAACACATGAAAGACGAAGAGGCTAAATGATACTTCAAACAAATCTGAACTGTTAGCATCCAATTTCCGCACTCGGCGAAGGTGATCCTGTTTCAATGATGACTTAGTTTGTGTTATATAATCTCAATCTCCAACAGGCATGTATAATTGCAGACGGACACAGTCTCTGTCCATCTCTTACATACATGCACACACAACCTCTCGCAAAAGCATAGATATAATACACGCACATACACTCACGCACACACACACACACACACACACAGAATTACGACTGGATACGCACGGGCATACAGAGTCACAGGCGAGTTTTCGTGCAATCACCCCTTACACACGCACACACACACACACAAACACACACACACACACACACAGGCACAACACAAACAGATGCAGGCGCAAACAGAGATTCAGAATCTTTCACAAACAAAGGAACACACATGGTTCAAAATCACTAACACGTTGACACACATGCACAGTTATAAACAAACGCACTTACAGTTTCAAACACGCATTTATTGCACAGAAACAGATTCGTAATTACGCAGTCACATGCGGACAGAAACAGAAAGAGAAAACAGGGATAATCACAGAAATGTCCAACATCTTACAAAGACAAAGACCATCGAGGGTTTATGAAATTCTGAGCTGGTTCACATAGGACGCGACATCAGAAGAATAACCGATGTAAGGTAGAAATCTTTGTGTGTACTATTATAAAATTGGATGATATAAATTTATTCCTAAAGCTATGAGTGGAAGTGAAATTGCCAATTTTCTACAATTTTGGAGCACCTGAACAGAAAACAATTTCGAGACGTGATAATGTCCCAAATAATCGGACGAAGTGTCTGAGAGGAGATTGTGTGGAATGTACTTTGCAGTGGAATGCGAGTGAAGCTATTAGAGAATCATTCTCGCTGTATAAGTGAATAAATTGCGAAGCTGCCGTTTAAGTTTGAAGAGATTTGCGGTGTCTCCGGAAAGCTTAACTGGATGTTTTAAAGAGAGGCTGTGCCTGATGTTGATTCCCCTCCCGGCCGTCACTCTTTGCCATAGTTGTAGCAGCTCCTCCCAGTGCCAGATCTGGGAGAAGTTGCTGCAACTGAGGAAACATCCGGGATCCAATTTGAATGACTTTCATACTGACGTTTTTCACAAAAGTAAAAATTATAAACTCGGCGAAACAAAACAAAGAAGAGGCTCAAACAAATGGGAAGGGAACGGCTCCAAAAGCAGATCGGAAAACGATGTCAGTAATAATCTTCAGCTTACGAAAAATAAACTTTGCACAAATGTTGCAGTTGTGCATGTGCCGAATGGCTTTCTCCCAGAGGACAACGCATCGGCCACTTCCCTGGGAATAGAAATTGGCCGGTGAGCCGCAGTAGGATGTTGGATGCGCACGCACAGTGCAGAGCTCCACGCAGCCGCTGATGATCGTTTCACTTCTTATTTTGTGTTGTGCAGAGGATTGGATGTTCTCGCCAAGATATTAAGAACCCTGCGAACTATTACCACCCCTCCGCCCGTCACTAGTCCCCGATCTTCGCCAAACTTAGCTATGATTGAACACGGGAGAAGACGGATTTCTACCTCTCTGATGGGGACATCGGAAGAACTATGTTCTTCGTCACTGCTTGACCCTTTCCTAATTGAATGCCATATTGAATCGAGCATATCTCTGTCGTCCAGAAATGACACATTGACTGACGGAGGCAACTTGGTCGCACATTGAATCCCACCTTCCAAACACATTCCGCTCCCTCCCCTTTATTGGTCGTAACACTACAGGAGCGTGTCCCCATCTTTCTCTCCATCACAGCGTGACCTCATCAGTATAAACCTCTCTTTCACTTTCAGCCATTAATTTTTTTGTTTTTCTCAAGCACCGCCCACTTGTTCAAGAAAATACTGATCAGTCTCTCCACTGCTCTATCTCCTTCACCTTGTCTCGCAGACCATCCCTATCGCTTCACTATATCCAGAGGCTTGCTCCACCATTTCTGCTGTGACCCCATCCATCAACCTCCTCTCTCGCTCCATCAACTTAGGACTATCTCAGCGGTGCCCAACCTTATTTCTCTATGTTTTTTCTCTTCAACAACTCCCCTCCACTCTCACCAAATATGTTTGTCCACCACAATGATCTATCCACCCCCCAACACATCACCTTCCTACTACGACCGATGCCCGTTCTCTCCAATGGCCCCCTCGTTTATCACAGATTCTGAATCTTCATGCTTCATCGTCCTATCATCACATTCTCTCCAAAACCATCCGTTCATCTACACCAAATCTTCTCTCCACGAACCATGCAAGATCCGCCACCTCTCTCTCTCTCCGACACCACAGCCCTCTATTGTTCGAAATATAACCTTTCCCGTTCGAACCCTTCTCTTCCACCACGTTTTCCCTCCTGATCCTTTCTCCCTCTCCACTCTCCCTCTACCACCCCTCTCTCCTCCACAACCTTTCTCTATCTCCACCATTATCACTCCCTTGCTCTGCTGCCCTCTTACTTTGCAAAAGTACAAACTCCCAGCCCAATAACCCATCCCTCTACCGCAAATATCTCCAAAGCATATCTCTCTCCACCAGATTTCTTTGTCCACCACCAAACGGCTCCCTTCCAATCCTCTCTCGGCCGCAATCACCTTCCCTCTCCACGCTATCTCTCTTTCTCCACCTCTCAATTGCAACCTGCCTCTTCACCAACTATTTGTCTTCACTCTGTTCAGATTTCTTGCCAGCATGTTTTCTTTTCTACCATTCTAATATCAGTCCTTTTTCCCGTCTCTTGTCTGCTTCCCTCTAATAATGTAATGTTATTTTGTCTACCAAACAACCTACCTCTCTCTCTCTGCCTCTCTATCTCTTTCAATCTCCATGTATCTGGTTCTCTCTTTAACCCATTTCCTTCCATTGATCTCTCCTCTCGCTAAGCTTCGTCTCTCCAGACATTAGCTTCCACAGCCCTACACTCTTTGTGACACTATAATCAATTCGTCTTTTGGTATTTTGCCCTCGTTCTCTCTCTCATTTCTTTCTCATTCTGTCCCCTCTTTCTGACCAGAATCTTCCCCCTCCCCTCACCTAATCTTCCTCTTTCATCTCTGTTGTATGTTTGTATGTTGCTCCACAAAGACACATCGTTTTTTTGTCCGGTCCAACAAGAGCTGTTAATCATAGTGCATTATTATTTATGCATGCATTGTTTACAGTTCTTAGATGAGTTATCTTCATACTGCCCCTTTCTTACACACTAACACTTTTTCTGCTCTAATTGCCCTACAAAAAGTAGTCGGCATTGTTGAATTCCAAGTCTGGTATTTGTCCTCACTGGCCAGGGGTCATTTGTCTACACTCACCCCTCTCACATTCTCCTCCCCAATCTCGTCAAATCCTCAATATCCTATACCTCATTCCCAAATACTTTACTCTGGCGTATACTGCCCCACGATTGTTCTTTTCACAGATCCCTCATTCTACCTATCTCCGTCTTCCACACGTTTCTCTGCTCTACTACTCTGTTCCAACATACTCTGTTCCATTCTCTTCTTTCTACGCCCTCTGCTCCTTCACTTTCTATTCTCTTATTTCACGCTATATTTCTATTTATCTCACTTAGTCTCTTGATTTTCTGCTCTTCTCATTGCATTAAACACGTCAACTGCTCAGGAAGCTTCTCTTTGACACATAATCACTTCACTCGGTAACACTCTGCCCTGGTCGGTCTTCGCCCTCACCAGAACCTCGGCGAATGTAAGTGTTACGTATTGCCAAAGTCATTCAAGACAGATGTACATTCGGAGGTGAGACATCAGGCAGGCATCAACTTCCACAGTGTGCTCTACTCAGTGGGCACGGGGAGGGCCTCTGGGACAAAGCTAAGTTCAACTCAGGCCGATGCGGTCCAAAATCGCCATTTCGGGGAGTAGGACTGGGAAAAATCACTTTCAGGCCTGAGCATTGACACTATTCGGGGCGTCCATTTTTGATGCAGTTGCGAAGTCTGGCAAATAGGTCACACCTCCTTCCTGGATTCCTATCCATGTCATAGATGAAGGAATTCCCTACATGATGAGGACTAGAATCGAGGTTAGAGGGCATAGCACTGACATTGCAAAATTCCACAGGATGAGGCGTCTGAAGACTTCAGTTGTTGTCCTAAAGTGATTGCCATGAACAGACAGACTAGAGGATCTATAGAAGAAGGAAGTTAAATTTACTGTCAAACATTAAAAAAACGGCGACCTGTCAACACGAGTGCCAATATTCGCCCTTTCCCAATGAGCAACTTGTGTGTTTTGTTTAATTTCTGTGACCTTTCAACTACAGGTAGCTGCTTCCTCAATATCTACAACTGAAGTAGAGGGTACTGTTTCCAAACCCTTTGGCCTGAAATGACCTCATTGGACACCGTCTCATGCCTGGAACGTTCTGCCCACTGATTCTTTCGCGCAGTATAGAAGGGTAACTGCTTCCGTCCTTGGTGTCAGCGTCCAGACGATTTCTGCTCAGAGGGAGTGGAGTGTCAGGTGGGCTGGAGACAATCAGGGTTTTCTAACTGAAGGGCCCCGGTCTGGAGTCCTTCTCCTCGTGTTCCCGAGGTCGTTGTGCTTCTCCATGGGAAGGAGCCGCAAGGAGAGTAATATAAAAGGGCATAAAATCCCCATAAAATTGAAACGAGGGCGTCGACTCATCTTGTCAATTAAAATTTGCCAGTCGTAGCAATGACCTCGAATCTACGTGGTTTGCATAGTTATGTTTCCAATAACGAGGGAAGAACTTTCAGGTTCAATAGAATAATGAGCCCTCATCCAATTGATAGGTAAAGAGTTATTGGCTCATACGATAATGCACAATATTGCAATTGGAACCTCCAGTTTGGATGATAAGCTGGAGGGGGAAATAGAAGCGTTCAGAAGAGTATATCAATCTGACACGTGTACTGTTAAACCTGAAAGATTACTTCAAGTTAAAGTTAAAAATGATTTATTTGCCACGCGTCGGCTTATACTAACACTGCAATGAAGGTACATTGACAATCCCCTGATGCTTGCTGACTTTTTTTTTCTCCTGTTGGATGCATTAGCAATAAACATATTTTTGTTCTGTAACTGTATACTGTCTTTCGTGGTTTCTGTGTTGGTCGGTTTCAGTTGAATACTAGAATCCCCAGTGGGATATCCTGGAAAATTGCTCTTAAGATTTGGTGCTGGTGTTAAGGACACTCACCGGTGTCCAGAGGAAAGGCCTATTTCTAAAATGTGAGTGAGTGAATTTCTTTAAAATAGCCGCAGAAGACAGGGGCTTACACATCTTTGGCAGTCAAAAGCAGCAAGTTGAATATCTTGGACTGGGGAAGAGTTGCAAAAACAGTTTGCATGTACATAATCCCTGTTTAATGTAGAGAGCAGAGGATGGACTCTCGAATCCCACCTAAGCAGCAGAGTAATAAAATTGGGCCAAACGGACAGAAAGGACATTTGAAAAGAAGCTATGCTTAAATTTAGGGGAAGGGGATAGGAGCTTTGATTCCCCCATGCAGCAGAGCGAAAAGTTGTGCAGCAGGCTAGCATCAATGGACTCGACCGTCCAGACAAAGACGGCTGGCCCCGGCAGTTGTAACGAACTTTCACGGATTCGGGAGAATAGGGGACGAAGCCACGTGTGGAAGGCGACAGGGAGAGGTCCCAAGGTACGAGAACCTGTGGGAGATTTGTCAGGGAGAGAGAGAGAGACAAGCGAGGGAAGCGAGGGATTAAAGAAGAAAGCAGGCAGCCAACTTTTTGTGTGTGTAAGAGAGTCGTGAAAGTTTCGAGTGTGTTGAGAGTGGGATGCAAGGAATTAATAAAGAGAGAGAGAGAGAGAGAAATGCAGACAACCTGTTTGTTTACGGAGTGAGATTAGACGGGTTGGACGCCATCTTGTGGTAGACTAGAGTATGATAGAAAATACAATCTTGTCTGAAATGGTTGGACGAAAGGTTGGACGAAAAATTCTACTGGTGCTTATTTGTGTAAGTTCAATAAATTATTTACCCCTAGTTGGAATTTTACAATTGTGAGAATGTTGCAGAGTTAAGATCAAAGAGATTAGAATGTATATGTATTCTTAAAATATTAACTCTTAATGTTTTTTGATCTGGGAAATAGTCGGTGCCCATGACAATTTTCAATAGAAAGAATAACAATTTGACAGAGGTTTGAGCTCTGCCATTTGGAAAAGTAGATTTAAGAACTGTGTCAATTTGGAAATTACTTTACATTACATCCGTAAAGTTGCAAGTAGAGTTAACTATTTTTCGAAACAGTTGATTTGATTTCATGTGGTTCGGAAACTGGGAGGAGAGTTGCAGAAATAATTAAACATCCAAACGTTAAGCCTATACTGCAGAGATTGTAAGTAAGTGTCAAAGTCTTAATACCATTACATTTACAGATTATTATAGTTGGAGATTAGGGAAATAATTGAGTCCAATAAATGAGCATTCAAGGAAAGGAGCAGGTTTGCGAGATATCGGTGAGATACAGGAAGTGAATAGAGTAATGAAGGAGACGTTATAGACGAGCTGGTAGGACAGGAGTAGTATAAAATTAAAGGTGGGGTTCATTTGATGAATACAGGGAACAACAATGGTGATACGAGAAAATAGATTTTTGAAGACAATCTAAAAAAGTAAACGACAGTTCAGGTGGTAGCGATGAACGAAGGAACAAAGATTTTTTTAGAAAAAGAGGTCAGATAGACACTAATGTACATTTGAAAATCACCAATACTGGTTTCTAAATTTGGGATTATTCTGACATAAGAAAATGTTTAGTAAGCAAACTACTTTAATAAAGTGATGCTATTTAAGAGAAAGAATGAACAATAAAAAAGCTATTGCCTGAAATCGAATTGAAAGGTGTGATTCCTTTTTTCAAAGATGTTCTAATGCTATATAGAATTCATAGAAATAGGTTATCCTTTGTGTCTCAAGCCTCTCACCAGAAAAGCGGTAAGACAAGTATTGGAATCTCTTCAGCTATTGTAGGGATTTTGTGGAGGATTTCTCCCAAGCAGCAAAGCCCTTATAGGGTGTGATGAAGGGGGAGAGAGCTAATCGAGAAAAGATAGAGTGGAAAGGGACAGAAATATTGGCCCTTTCATATTTAAACCAAGCTATGAGAGGCTCAGCACTGGGATTGCATGATCTCATCAAACCGTTCCACACATTCTGTGAGGAAAATGACGGAATCCAGGCAGCTCAGCGGTATGGGGGCACATTAAGACCAGTGTAGTATTATTTCTGAAATTAAGTTGCCTGAGGAATGTAACCAATGCCTGAGTGTGCTAGCTTGCGCCAGGTCGGCGATCAATGCTTCGGAGACCCTCCCATTGCTGAGGAAAATAATTCTCCAAAGCCGAATGCTATTGTCCAGCTCCTAGAAGCGGGCAGATTGAAAGGGCTTAATGTGAACGCATATAGCATCGCCGTGGTGAATAAAGAGGGAGAGGTGATTTCGGGGGAGCAGATCCCAGGAACTAATTCAGCACACAGAGCAGACTTGGTAGCTTTAACTCCAGCTTCGGAGTGGAGAAAAGGAAAAAAAGAGTAATCGATTTTACAGACAGTAGTAATGTTTTTCTGGGCACTGTGCATGATTTAATGGCAGCTTGGGGCAGATGTGTTTTTGTGACATCAAGTGAGGGGGGGCACAAGCAGATAGAAACGTTGTCCAAAGAGTTATTCCAAGTTACTTTGGGGGCAGCAGCAATAAAAGTCCCAGCTGACAGGAAAATTCAGGGCAAAGTACAGCCAGGGAATGATTTAGCCGACAAGGTAACAAAGACCTTACTGAACAGAATTAGGAGAGCTCACAGCCTGTATGATTAGCAGCTGTAGCAGTTGAGGGACCCCAGATATTAATGCAAAATAAGTGCAGGAAGAAGCAAATGAAAAGGAAAAATGGAAAAAAGATGGAGGATGGAAAGGTCATAATAGAATATGGAGGAGTTCGGGGAAAATAATGTCTCCTAAAGTTTACAGCACTCGCTCTTGAAGATTTATCTCGGAATACCACACACAGCCAGAGACAGAATAGTTGATTTATTGAAGAAACCTTGTGATGGAAAGAGATGGGCGTAGGGGGTGGGGGGGGGGGGGGTGCGGTGGTGCAGATATAGCAAAGTTTTGTCAGACGGACTTGCAGTGTGCCGTCGTGGAACTTGGTCGCGCCTGCAAGATTAAAGTGGGATGTCGGCTACGTCACCTAGGGCCGTGGGAAAATTTACAAATGGATTTCACAGGGCCTTTACCACGGGTGCAGGGAAAAACGTAATGTTTAATAAGTGTGGCCGCGATTCTCTCATCCCGACTCACAAATTTTCTGCTGAGTCGTGGTGGAAGATGCGCGTTGCGCCTTGTTCCCGGATTTCCAATGCCTGCAAAAAGTCGTCGGACAGACCTCGCTGGACAGACCACGTCTCGGCATGGGCAGAATGGCAGTGCCAGCCTATGCCTCCTGCGTTGCCCGAAGGGCACCTTGGCACTGCCCAGCAGGCATGGGACAGTGCCAACGGGGGAGGACCTACCCTGAAATGGGTGTAGGGGCAATTGGTGGGGATGGGGTTTCCTCCTGCCAGTCTGCATAGCGTTTGGTTAGGGATGGAGCAAGGGCAGCGTGGCCTGGTGAGTGTGTGGTCTGTCGAGTGGGCCTGCCACCGGGGGTTGGGGTGGGGTCTGACCCCGGGGGAGATGGGGGTGTGTTCTGCCGGGTAGAGGGGAATGCGGGGATTGCCACTGCTGGGGGCGGGGGAAGGGGGGGGAGCTCCAGGATGCGGGCGTAGGTTCATGGCTCGCCGGGAATTGTTGTGGGGCCCGCGATTGGGCATTGGGAGGGGTAGCATTGCGGGGGTCGCAGGCTAGCCAGCCATTAAGCTAGCCAGCAAACGCGGAATCTGACAGATCGGAGTCACTGGGCATGTGCAGTGTTCAAGAACTGCCAGACTCCGTGGAAATAGACCCCAAACCCTTGAGTTTTTTAATGATACACGATTGGGAACTCTGCAGTGCATCGAGTAGAGAGATTTGGGTGAGAAACTGAACTGACAAAACAGTCAGTTTTGGAACAGTTTCCCTGCCAATTCAACACTTTTGGGAGAATCGTAGCCTGTATTCCAATTTACTCGATAGGTTGAAGCATTCCAATGTAAAGATGCAACCGCCAAAACAATAGCTTTGACATTAGCAAATGAGCTAATTCGCAGGTGGGGAATGCCTCTTCAGTTACATTCACATCAGGCTACCCATTTCACAGGTAGAGTTTCGAAAGTGGTCTGTCAAATGTGGGGAATAAAATAACGTTTCTCATACCTTGTCTGAGAGTTATAAGAGACCGTATACATTTTTCTCAAAAAAAAATGTATTCGTGCAACAGCAGCTGAGAGATTAGAATAAACTGACAGGAAACAGTACGCCTAAACTGCCCACAGCAGGAGATAAGACAATGATGAAACTGACAAAAAAAAGGGGTTCTCATGCTACTGGGAAGCACCTTTTGATGTGATGATTACAAGGCAAACAATCACCCTGATTGATAAGTGCAGACACTGGACTCAGTTAAAATATTATCCCAGTGGGAAACTTCCAAACAGCGAACCTGACACAATGACTGGATGACTTATTATTATTGTCTACACATCAAGACTTATTATTATAAGTGAAGTACAGAGAGTCTGATTAGATCAAGTTTTTTTGTTATTAATTATAAAGCCACAAAGCATTCTGGATTTTATTGCAAATTATATGCTAGCAAAGATACAGGGAGCCCTAAAATGACAACTACAATCACGGCGCAGCTCCAATCAAGATCAACCAGACAGCCCCCAATGCAAAGTAAGTCAAGTCCAGAGCGTTTTGAAAACACGTTTTACCATTACGCCTTGACATTGTCCAACAATTGCATCCAATTGTAAGAAAAAAGTTGTGTTATAATGACTGCATCTTTCGTTATTCTTTTAGTATTGAATGTACAGAAGTTGACTGAAGTAGAGTCAATATCTGGGATGTTTCATTGATTTGGAGAAGTACGTGTGAACACATCTATATGTGGCATATACATATGCAGCGATGACTAACCAAAGTGTTGGTTTTGTTCACATATTCCCATCCATGCAGGAAGAGGAATGCCTTTAAAGCCAACGCTGCTGACATGGCTAGAGTTAATAATGACAGATCAGATAGTTCAGAAGACTAGACATCCTGGACACTATATACCAGCATTTGACAACACAGATATGTGCAGAAAGTATCATACCAGTAGGTACTGTGCAGGGAAGATAGGTTACATGAGATGGAACAAACCCGTATATAAACCAAAAAAAATGTAAGCTCCCAATCTGATTTTGGAACAGCAAACCCGAAATCAAAAGGGACTAACTGTATGCAAAATCTCGGAAAGGCCCTGGGAAGAATTTAGCAGTAGGTGATCGCAACTACCAAATGGGTCAGAACAGCCGATCAACCTGAATCCGCCCAAAAGTGACCAGTCATCTAAGATACCCTATTACTATGCAACACGTACCCAAAATTCAATTGAATTATTCCATCTGCAGAGCCAAAGCATATCCTTGGCTCTCAATTGAACGGAAAGGGCCGTGTTCCCTTGGGTGTGTGCGGCTATGCATATGTCACACCCACAAACTCCTTCCCTTGCTAAGACATCGACGAGCAATTTCAGAAGCAGAATAATTATTTGGCATACTGCAGTGGAATAGCTAAGGCATTGCGAGAGGTTATAACATTGCGCAATTTTTTTTGAACAAGCTAACAATGACACAGCCACTAACATAGCTGCAAAAAAAAAATGAGATCACTGTCATGCGCCCTGTGTTGCTTCAGCATCAGTTTGCCATTGAATTATGTCTTGGCAAAAAGCGATGGGACGTGTGCAGTGATTGAGGCAGGCTGTTGCTCTACATACCAGATAGGATGGCTGGATGCAGTGGAAACTTTAATCTTATACGGATTGCAGATGGTCTTGGCGTGATGATCCTGGCATTCATATAGCTGCAACATGAGTTTCTAACTCTAATATTCAATGTTCTGGCTGATGACGGCAAGTGTAGCATGCGTCTTCTTAATGGACTTGGTCACAGATATTTCTACCTTCAGGGAAATGTGACCTGCACGCACAGAACCCTCTATGTATTTATGTTGCTAAAGGCGCTGCCATTTACATGTTTACAAAATAATTCACACCTAAATTTAATCCCCCAAAATGCATCATTTCGCAATTGTCCCTGTTAAACTCGACCTGCCGTTCCTGTGTCCAATTCTCCAATCTATCTGTATCCTCTTGTGTTCTCTGAGAATCTTAGGGCTTATCAGTAACTCCACCAATCTTCGTATCATACATAAATTTACTAATCAGACCACACATTTCCCTCCAGATCATTTATATATAGTACAAGCAATTGATATTCCAGCACTAATCACTGTAACACACCACTAGCTACAGATCTCTATTCTCAAAAACATCCTTCCACGAGAGCTCGTTGTCAGAAGAACATAAGAAATAGGAGCAGGAGTAGGCCATCTGGCCCTTCGAGCCTGCCCCGCCATTCAATAAGATCATGGTTGATCTGTAGTGGCTCAGTTCCACTTTCCGGCCCTCTCCCCATAACCCTTAATCCCCTCTCTTATCAAAAACCCATCAACCCGCTTCTTGAAAATATTTAGCGAGGCAACCTCCACCACTTCAACGGGTAGAGAATTCCAGAGATTCACCACCCATTGAGTGAAGCAGTTCCTCCTCAACTCCATTCTAAAACGCCCCCCCCTCTTTATCTTGAGGCTATGCCCCCTAGTCCTACTGCCTTTTTTGAGCGGGAAGAGTCTCTCCACCTCTATCCTATCCATCCCATTCATCATCTTATACGTCTCAATGAGATCACCCCTCTTTTTCTAAACTCCAACGAGTACAAGCCTAGTTCGTTCAGCCTCTCCTCATAGCTCAACCCCCTCAACTCGGGGTATCAGCCTAGTAAACCTCCTCTGCACTCCCTCCAAGCCAAAATATCTTTGCGCAGGTGCGGCGCCCAAAACTGCACACAGTACTCCAGCTGCGGCCTCACCAATGCCCTATACAGCTGCAGCAAGACCTCCCTACTTTTATATTAAATCCCCTTCGCTATGAAGGCCAGCATCCCATTTGCCTTCCTGACCCCTGCTGCACCTGCAAGCTGGGTTTTTGCGACTCATGCACAAGGACCCCGAGGTCCCTCTGCACCGTCGCCTGCTGCAGTTTTTCGCCACGTAAGTAATAGTCCTTCCTACCATTCTTCCTTCCAAAGTGGACCACCTCACACTTGCCAATATTAAATTCCATTTGCCATTTCCTGGCCCATTCGCACAGCCTATCTAGATCCTTCTGCAGACTCTCCACACCCTCCGCAGAATTTGCCGTTCCCCCAATCTTGGTGTCATCCGCAAATTTCGACACCCTACACTCGGTTCCCTCCTCCAGATCATCTATATAAATTGTCATCCATGACCAAACCAGTTCTGCATTCATCTCGCCAACCCACCACGAATTCCAAGTGATTTTAGATTATCTACTAGTATGGCAGGTGCGACCTTGCCAAAGTATTACTATGGTACATATACATTGCATCCATAGTTGAATTATTCGACTAAAAAGTTTCCGACTGCGATCTTGGATCACAAAAATAATGTTATTTTCATAACAATCTTCAGCCTAGTACATGCACAATCCAAAAAACGAAAATCAGCAGAATAAGAAAAAAGTTAAACGCATCACCGTTGAAGATAAAGGTTGTGTCTTGATGTGGCAGGGGTGGAGACTGCGATATGAGAGAGGAGGAGGCATTGTGTTATTGAAAAAGGAGATTATTGCTGTGGAATGAGGGACAGCGTCTTAGGCAGCTCTTCACACGAGGCTAAATGAGTGGAGTGTAATAATAAAAAGAATTGTGTCTCAGCTGTGTTTATTGGACAGGTCTCACGACAGTCGGAAGGAGATTGACGAACGGCTATGTAGGGAAAAGAGAAGTGTGAGGGGAATAGGGTTGTCGTAGTCTTGTAGGTAAACTTCATCACCTTAACTGGAATCCCCTTTGTGCGATAGATTTGGATTTTTTTTAAAAGGAGAGCCATTTGTGTCTCTGCGTAAGTTGTCCTCCATGGGATGAGGCAGTACTTGACCTAATGCAAGGAAGTGATTCAAGGCAAGTTTTGAAGTGGTCGCGGCTAATCAGTTTACGAATAGTAACCATAAATCTGCAAAGTTATCACAGAACTGGAAACGATATTCCAAAACCAAATGCCTAAATTGGGGGCAGCCCGATTTCAACATCAACAGACAGGACTTCGCAAACACAAATTGCAAGCAACCAGTTGCAGTTAAATGTACTTAAAAAGCGGAAGTTATTTAAAAGTGAAATACTAAAACTTCATAGTCAACAGGTTCCTCTAAGGGGATGGTGACATTCAAAACATATCCAGTCTTTTAAAAAAAATGAAAGGTATAGAAAATAAAAACCGGAGGAGGTCAGTCCCACGCTCCTTCGAAATGGAGCTGCGCCGGATGTTGGACGCAATCAATGTGACAAGAGCCACCCTCTTTCCCAGTGAATGCAATAGACTATCTGAAAATATCACGGCAGAATGCTCAGAGGAGAATGCTTTCAGCAGCGACAGGTTACCTAGAAGGAAAACAATGCAATGTAGGAAGAAAATTAACGACCTCCTCAAAGCTGCAATAGTAAGAACACACTTGTCCTCAACTCGTAACGTTCACAGCCCTAACCATAGCCATGTTACCAGCAATGCTTGTTGGCCTACCAGCACTTCCCACAGTTCTGGTGGTGTTTCTGAGATGACCGGTACCGTCAGAAATTCACACAATACAAGATTCACGAGGTCAGTGTCTCAGTTTAAAGATGTAACTTTTTTAGACCAGCTGCCAATGAGAAAACATCAAAAGGTCAAGGCAGCTCTGAGTTAGAGCTGCAGGACTTCTCCAATGTAGTCTGACGCACATAATTCAAAACCGATCAATTATCTGTTGTCTCATCAATTACTCCCGTCTTCTAACTAAATCAGATACTTTCTGTACCCTCTTCCAAAACATTAATATAAAGAATGAACAGTTGGAGGTAATTAGCTGGATTGGATTTGTCCTACTTTATTGTGTACAGAACATGCCTGGGCAATGTTTCACATTTTTGGGTAGATGCCAATGTTGTAACTGTATTGGAAGAGCTTGTCTAGGGAAACAGCAAGTTGCCGGTGTTTTATCAGGGCCCCTTGCCTCTGTGGTATCCAACACCGCCAACCAGTTCTTGATATCACGTGGAAATAATCGAATTGGCTGGAGACTGGCACCTGAGATGGGGGCGACCATTGGAGGAGGCCGAGATGGATCATCCACGTGGCATTCCTGGCTGAAAGTTGATGAGAATACTTCAGTCTTATCATTTGAACTGATGTGTTGGATTCCTCCATCGTTGAGGTTGGGGGTATTTGTGAAGCCTCTTCCTGCAGTGAGTTGTTTAATTGTCCATCACCAATCACAATAGGTGTTGAAGGACTGCAGATCTTGGATCTGATCTGTTGGTTCTGGGATCGCTTAGTGTTGTCTGCCACTTGCTGTTTTTGCCGTTTAGCATGAAAGTAGTCCTGTTTGGTAGCTTCACCAGGTTGACACATCATTTTTCATTATGCCTGGTTCTGCCCCTGGCATGCCCCTGCCTCCTGAACTCTCCGTTGAACTAGTGTTGACCTCTTGGCTTGATGGTAATGGTTGAGTGAGGGATATGTGGTGCCATAAGTTTGCACATTGTGCTGGGGTACAAATCTGCTGCTGACGGTAAACCGCAATGCCTTATGAATGCCTAGTCTTGATCTGCTAGATCAGTTGGATATCTGCCCCATTTATCATGGTAATAGTGCCACCCAACACAGCAGAGGTTATTCTCAGCGTGAAGGTGAAATATTGCCTCTGCAAGAACTGTGCAGTGGTCGCTTTCACCAATCCGGCAATGGAAAGATGCATCTGCCATCGGCAGATGTTTTCCTCTTGTTGGTTCCTTCATCACCTGCTACAGAATTAGTCTATCAGTTACATCCTTTTGGACCCGACCAGCTCAATCAGTAGTGTTGTTGCCCAGCCACTCTTGGCGTGGACCTTTAAATCCTCCACCCAGAGTATATTTTGTATCCATGCCACCCTCGGTGCTTCCTCCAAGTACTGTTCAAGATGCAGTAGTGCTGATTCATCAGCTGAAGGAGGATGGCACATGCTAACCAGAAGAGGTCTCCTTACCCATATTTTACCTGGAACCGTGAGACTTCATAGGGCTCAGAGTCGATGTTAAGGAATCCGAGGGCAACACCCTCCCGACTGTATACTATTGTGTCGCTGCCTTTGTTTGGTCTGTTCTGCCACTGGGACAGCACATACCTAGAGATGGCAATGGTGGTGTCTCGGGTATTATCTGTAAGGTATGATTCCGTGAGAATGACTATGTCAGGCTGTTGCGTGATTAGTCTGTACCACAGACAATATGCGGGACAACATGAACATTGAATAATAGCTTTTGCTTTGTAACAGGCCTTCATGATTTAACTTGACACTTTGATAAGTCTCGTTTTAGTAACGTACTGGGGCAGAAACCTGATTGGAAGAAGGCACACTTCTTGGAAAATGGGAAAAGATTCAGGAAGCGAGAAAACTTAAAAGAATCTGGGGAATGAAACTTTAAGTCTGCATGCAAATTATTTAAATCTTATTATTGAATGTCCTTATTGAATTAATGAATGTCGAAATCCCTTTGGCTTTGCCTCCAACAAAACAATCAATATTTTAAATTCAGTCAATACTCCTGAATATCTTGACAATGTCGATCAAACCACTGACTAACATTCGAAATTTCAGAGTATACGACGTTGAAATCCGGTATTACTTTGGCTGCCTCCAACACCTCCCATCAACACACCAAATGTTAAATTTACTATGCACCTCCATTGCCTCCGGTTGTCTTTCTTTCTCACTGGAAAGATCTTGCCTGAGAATTATTGAATGTTTTCTCAACGGTTTTCTACTGCATCCCTAGTGTCCTAAGACTTCAGCCAGTTTCCAGTCCGGCATTAACCTACTGTGCCTTGACACGTTAATAATTGTCTTTATTTTGGGTTAAAAGACAAGACTCAATACCACGTTTCTCAGATAAAAACTGAACGCAAAATTCTATCACATTATGATTCTTTCACGTGGACACATCTTTGCTCTGAAGGTCTTGATCAATCGTGTCTCCCTTTGCATTACCAAGTGTAGATCAACCTGCTCTCTCGATTGCATTAGAAACTGTGCTATAAGAAATCGTCTCAACTACGGATGTGTAACTAAATATCCAATCCACCTTTCCCTATCTGACCTTTCCAATCTGCATGTGTATTAATTGATCATAATTATTGCAGTAACTTGCTTAAATGCACCATATATTTCTGATTACCACAACAAAACTGTTTTATTATTTCGCAGGTTGTGGACATTGTTGACTTATCCAAAATTTGTTATCCATACCTGCCCTATAAGAAGGATTGGCAAGTGTTTGCTTAAACCTTTGCAATCATCGTGGTAACAGTACACCCACAGGACTGTTAGGGAGGGAGATTGTAGCAATGGTGGAGAAGCGGCTTTGAAATTTCAACTAAGGGTCCTGTGTTGATTGGAGTTTTGGGCGGAGTTTGCGAGTTCAAGTGCGGGTATTGCTTTGTGTCTGTCGGATTTGGAGGCTGCTGTCGAAGGAGTATGAGTATGTTGCCAGATGCTTCATGCAGATGCTGCACCTTGTGTTTAAAATTGGTGAGAGGACTGACTGATGAACTTATTGAATGGGGTGCAAACAAGTGATTGGCTTTGTCTGGCACGTTTTCAAGCTTCTTTTATTCTAATATAGACGCTGCAACTATTGGAAATATGTGGAACATATTATACAGGCTCCTAATTCGTGCCTTGCAGATGGAATTCCAAATGCCAAAACGTGAATCATCTGCCAAAGTATGTGACCTGCTCTTGCAGCAATAGCTTTGATATGGCCACTCCATGTCAATTCTTCTTTCTCAGCAATGTTGGCATTCACTGTGTTCATAATGGGGTCACATTGGCAATGCTAATTGTTTGGCATTGAATCAGAAAATCATACAGTATAGAAGAGGCCCTTCAGCCCATCGAGTTTGCAGAAACAGATAAGCATCACCTGAACACGCACATAAACTCATCTGCCAGCACTGGGCCCATAGCCCTAAATGTAATGCTGTGTCAAGTACATTTAAAATGATGTGAGGCAAAAAGCCACTACCACACTCACAGGCATTGCAGACCGTCACCACGCTCTGGTATAAGTTGTTTTCCTGACATTTCCCCTAAACCTCCTGCCCTCACTTAACCCAACATCCCCTGACTCTTCAACTAAAAGGAACAGCGGTTCCTTATCGACTCTGTCTATGTCCCTCATTGTATTGTACCATTCGATTACGATGCCCCTCAGACCTTTCCATTTCCATGAATACAGCCCAAACCTACCTGACTTAACTTCATCACACAATGTTCAATCCTAGGCAACATCCATGTTGAAGCTCCTCTGCAATACCTCCAGTTCAATCATATCCTTCTGATAATGCAGCAATTAGAACTGCACACAGTACTCTAGCTGCGCCCTCTCCTAATTTCTATAATGCTCCAACATGACTGCCCTGCTTTTGTAATCGATGCCTCGATTGATAAATGAAGTATCCCATCTGCCTTTTCCGCCACCCAACTAAATGCTCTTCTGCCTTCAGGGAGCTGTGAACAAACACACCAATATCCTTTTGTTTCATAGAACTTCCGAGTGTTCTACCATTAAATGAGTACTTACTTGTCAAAATACTCATTCCAAAGTGCATCCCGAGATGTTTTCAAGGTTATATTCTATCTGCCATTTATCTGGCCATGTGATCATTCCATCTATATCTTCTTATAGCCCAAGAAATTCTGCCTCACTGTTAACCACCCGACGAATTGTTGTGTCATCTGCAATCTTCCTAATCCACCTCCCATATAGTGATGTAGGTTAATTTTGTAAAAAGCAAATAAGAGAGGGACCAGAGCAGATTATTTTGGTACATCACTGAACATTGGCTTTATTTCTCTAAAGTAGCCTTCTGTCATCACCCTCTGTCTCCTACAACTGAGTGAATTCTGAATCCATTTTATCAAATTAATCTGTATCCCATGTGCATTTATCTTATTTATGTAGGATCTTGTCAAAGACTTTGTTAAAGGCCACTAAGCTACATCGGCTGCACTACCACGGTAGCACAGTGGTCACCCCACCAGGGACACACGTTTGATTTCCGGCTTGAGTCACTAACTGTGTACAGTTTGCACATTCTCTCCGTTTCTGTGTAGGTTTTCTCTGTGTGCTCCGGCTTCGTCTCACATTCTGAAAGACGTGCTGGTTAGTTGCATTGACCCGAACAGGTGCTGAAAAGTGGCGAGCGTGGGAATTTCACAGTAACTTAATTGCAGTGTTAATGTAAGCCTTACTACTGACTTATTTTTTAAAAAGCTTTACTTTAATTTAAACGTATCTACCCACCTGATCACCTCCTCTAAATATTCATTTATTTTTGGCATGACCTGCCTCTGACAAAAGTACATTGACTATCCCTGATCAACAATTGCCTCTCCAAGAGAAGATGGATGCTCTCCTTCAGAAACTTCACCAATAGTTTCCCACCACTGATGAGAGAATCCCTCGTCTGCAGTTCCCATTTTTATCTCTATAACCCTTCTTAATAACCACGTTAGTTGTTCTCTCGTCAACTGACACCTCCTCCGTGGCCAGACAGCAATTGAAAATTTGGACCAGTTCTCTTGAAAATTCTTCCTTTGCCTCCCATAGCAGCCTAGGAAAAGGTTTATCTAAATCTGGAGATTTATCCATTTCTGAGGCTGCCAACACCTACATACGTTATCCTTCCTTAAGTCAAACTGTCCAAGAACCTCACAGTCTCCATCCATGAATTATCTTTCATCGTCCTCATTTTCTTGCGTGAAGAGGGATGTTAACTATTCAACACTCGACGAATGTCCTCTGGCTCTAGCCACAGATTGTCAATTTGGCCCGTAGTGGGCCCTAACCTTTCCCTAGTTATTCACTTCATGGCATACCGAGCTGCAGTGATTATTATCCCTCGCTTTGGACATGATCAACGCCTAGCAGGTTCTCTGCATTAATTTTATGCGTAACATATCAGACAAAGACTGGAATACATCATTTCAAATTTGATGAGTTGCACAAATGATGCTGAACTTCTTACAATCTTCAGAAAAACTCTCCACTTCTGACTTTATGATGGTGGGAGAAGATGATAGACAAAAGGACCGAAGTTGTTCAAGCCTAGAATACTACCCTGACCAACTTCAACTATGATGACCTGGAACTAGGACACTGACCTCAAACTCAACGTTTATAAAGGTTATGAATCTAACTCGAGGATTGTATTCCCGCTGGATCCCCTTGACTCTAATTTTGCTGGTGTTCAGTGATGAAACCCCTCGTGAAATGCAGCATTTATCTTCAGGACAGGCAGTCACACATCAGCTCCAAGACTGTTGTCATCCCAATCAAATTTATGTTTTCAATTTCTTAGCCTTCCATTGATTTGCTGGACATTATTTTTGTAATTGATAAATTCATCCTTAATGTAGCACTAATTATATATCTCATTATCAGAGTTATCCCAACAGTTACTTTTATTTTAGAAATGCCATATTTGTTGTAGTGTTAAGGACCCAGCGTTTATCACCCCATGACTATTCATCTTTGATGGTAAACAGTTCATATGTACCCAGGTCTATCTGTGCTAAGAAGGGATTACTTTTATAGTTTAGGAATTATGAGCGAATTCTAATGCAAATTGTTTAACACTGCCTACTTTAATTTAATTTTCAATTTAAGTTTTGCTTTGTCTGTTATTAGACTCTTGGAGCTGGTTCTCTGATTCTTCCTATGATAGTCTGGCTGTCATTACTCAATCCCTCCAATCCTTTAGAATTTCATTGTTACTTTTGTGATACTGCATTTCCCCTAGTTTTGCCCACAATTTAACTTAAAGCCCTTGCTACCAACTTAGTTATATTACTGGCCAGAACTTTTCTCCCAACACAGATCCAGACATTGCAATCAAACAACTTTTAAGTTCCCCATAACCGATGCTAGTGCCTATGAACAAAACCCATTTCTGGGTGCCAGTCTTCACGACATGTATTTTTTTTTAGTGTCAATACCCTCCACAATATTTGTCACGTAGGCATTAACTCCAGAGTTAATTGCTTCTGAGCTACCACTTTCTAAATTAGTCCCTCCTTGTTCATAATCCCAAAACAAACAATCTGTCAGTTCTATCGATGACACGAGCACCCACACAAAGTACAAAAACCTGATCTCCGCACTTCAACTGCAAGCTCTATTCAAATCCCAGCAGCCGTTGGAGCCATCCAATGAACAGAGAGCACAAGGTTCTACATTTTTGCTCTTAGCTACATTATGAAAAGTGATGGAGGGAGATACAAAGAAAAATGAAAAAGTCATCTGGTAGCACACATAACTGCTTTATTCATCACTGTGTTAAACTCCAAATTGAAACAAAGGGATATTTCAGCACATGTTTCACTTGTTCCCGAAACTTAGACTGTGTGATTGCATAAATGCAAGTGTTTGTGCAGCAACTAAGGAGTTGCAACATGAGGCCTAATTCGAGCACAAACCAATCTAAATGTATAGTTTCATACCCCAAAAAGAACATTCTCCTCCATATAGAATAAAACATGAACAATGACCATAACAGAATGAAATTTGCTGAGATAACAAATAATAAAACAATGGATTTCTTCCGACTCTCCATCTCTGGGTCTCTTGGATTTTCCCCATTGTTGTGCGCTCGCAGTCTCCTACGAGCACTGCTGGTGATTAGAATGTATCGGATGGTGAAAAAATTGAGCACAAGAATGAGGACAAATGGGACACATGGGTTTAGAATGTAATGGAGGAACTCAACTGATCCCCATACTGTAGATTCCAGAGCATTTCCGATTGCATAACAGAACCAGGGGACGTTGTCCAGGGAATACCAACCTGTTAGTATAAAATACCAGAAAGTATTCTTTAAACAGCTCAGGACAGTCACTGTTCCCAGAACCACAGATGCAGTTTTTTGAGTGCAATATTTATTTTTCAGCTTCTGGCAGCAAATGGCAACACAACGATCAAATGTGAAGGTGACGGTGAACCAGACAGAACAATCAGTGGCTGCATAAAGCAGGACAGCATGGATATTGCACACAGGGATGTACATCAAGAAACTAAACTGATCATCAAAAACTATTGGAATTTGCCTCAAAATCAGGTCAAAGATAACGACCAGTAGATCTCCCACAGCCATGGCCACCAGGTAGCGGGTGACACACTTTGAGAGACCGCACTTGCCACGATGAAGGATACTGATCGTCAATGAGTTTACTGTGTGGAATGGAAACACACATAGAAATTAAACATTAGGGTGAGAACAAAATTACCCCTGTTGCAGAAGTTTGCAGAAGATTTGCCATTGTTTTGCTGTAGTCAGTGATCTGTTGATGAGAATGGACAGAAAATTTCAAACAAAATGTTTTCGAAAATGAAGAATTCATTTACCAGCAATGATGCTGAAATGCTCATTCTCAGATTTGATCATGTTCAGAACCCTGCCCTTCCTCCCTCCGTCACCCCTTCTGCACATCCACAACACCCCCGCCTCCCCTCCCCATGCACCCACGGCACGGGATTCACCCATTCCTGGGGCACTACCAAACTGTGAATAGTTCCCTACACCCTCCCCACAACTTTCAGCTCCAAACTTCCATTGACATCACTCTCCCAAAGTCTCAACTGGCCTGGCAACTATAACTCTGTGAGTGACGACCCTGCTTGATACCTCCAAAGACCATCAAACTCACTGAAGCCAGGTACGACCATAGCTCACAAACTCCAGCACTCTCGCACAAGTAGTGAATACAGCCTCTCCAGGAATACTGACCCACGAGCCGCCCCACCCAGCCCTGCTGTCCAATGTTTGACAGTAACCCCCACAAGGCTAGAGCAGAACCCCAAACATGGATTATTGAAAAATCAAGCCCTGCTTCAACTTCCAAAATTAGTCCAATTAAGTTCTACACACGTATCTTATCCCTGACATATCAGTGACATTTAAGCCTGGAAATTGTCTACTTTCCTGCCGGTTCTATGCTCCTACCTTATTACTGTCATATCAATGACATTTAAGCCCGGAAAATGCCTAGATTATGACATTTCAAAGGGTCGTCCTTACAGCAGAATGTACAGCATTGTGCATTTGATCATTTGTTCCCTCAAAATAATGTCTGACGGAGACAAACATCAAACGATGTGTTATATACAATTCCTCCCAATACATTCTCCATTATGTGCTTCAACCTAAGCTGTGCCTTTTGAAATAGAAATCACAAATCTACCTCCTTATATTAAGAATATAACTCATGGCTATCCTTAATTCTTGTTACCAGAATAATGTGTTTTGAACCAACTGCCCCTTGCTGATTGGCAGATATCTACCGCTCTAAGGTAGACTCTGTTAGCAGCCTAATTAACTCAATTGGAGCTTCAAAGATCTATGTCCAAAGGTGAAAATTAATTGAAATTTAAGTTAGAGAAAAACAAGTCAGGGCAAAGGTCGCCACACAAAACTTCTAATTATGCACATACTGACTTACTCCAGCATATCCTCAACTTGAAGCATCCCTTTGGTGAGTAAAGCAAATGACTATGAAAAGCAAAATCAACTAGGAGGGAAGGATAAAGACTGGCAAATTGATACTTAAAACTGGCTTAAATGGTGGTTATAGAGTCTTACCTGGGACACCAACAATAGCAAGGATGGGGTAATAAAAGAATTGAATCAACCGAAGTGCATAATAGGTCAGCCATGTCCAGTGATAATGTTTTGTAAGACGGTCGTACCAAAATGATAGCCCCCTTTCCATTGTCGTACCATTCCATCCTATTGTTCTCCAAGTTGGATCTCTCATTTTCCACTATATCTCGGCTTCTGATCTGTATTGTTGCTGGAGCTGCTGCTCCCACTGACACAACGGCACAACACCCTGAAAGCAGCCCCTTATTAATGAGTATGGGAACCTCCAGTGACACAATTATAGTCCATGGAGACTAAAATTAATTAATGTTACTGACAAACGTAGTTGTTATCACCTTTCAATCCAACAATTTATAGCCAGCCGTAGGTTACAGAATTCAACAATATATGCAATGATTGAACTTTGCTTAGGGCAGGACATGGAGGGAAAAGTGGTGACAGTGGCCTCTTCTCTCCACCTTGGAGTAGGGAATTACATCAGATGAGTAAAGAATGAAAAGAGGGATAACTACTGAGCAGTTTATCTAATGTTCAGGATACACTGGGAAAACTTTATTGCCTTTTAGCTGGGAGAGAATAATTCGCATGTTGGAAAAACAATGGTTTAAAAGCAAATTTGGGGCATGGTCTCCATATCTAAAGTTTACACTGCCTTATTTTTGTACGAATATATGGACATAAAGCACGGGAGTATGAGGTTGTAATTATGGCCATCAAGTGTGCTTCTCCACTCAGAAATTATGATCTGGAAGCGGCCTGAACTCCATGTTCCTTTCATGTTGCTTTAATCCCTTGTCCCACCTATTTATGCTTTTGGTGGAAGAGAAGTTCAGCGACTAAGAATCATCTGATGGAAGGCAAATCTCCTCAACTTGGTCGTCAATATTTTGATTGATAAACTGTGTCCCATAGTCTTCCCCACACGTGTAACCATCCTAGCACTATGCATCCTGTTGAATCCTATGACCATGATATGTGAAAATGTATGCTGAGGTTTGGTGTTTCTAAAAGCACAACAGGTATCGGGCGTGCATGTTAAAGGCTTCGCTCTCAGGCAAGCCATTCATCCATTGACTAAGGTGTAAGTGGCTCAATGGAGTTTTAACTTTTAATTCGCTGAAAGATCTTCAATCAAGCAAACCTGAGTTTTTGGCTAAAGTTGTTTTTTTTTTTCACTGTGATATTTCTTGTGGCCAGTGACCTGGAATTTGTAAAAGAACAGAAGGTATCTGATTCAACAACTTGTCTTTGGCAGGAATGAGTTGTGAACAGACTTTTGGGAGCCAGTGTTCCTTAGCTGGGTGAGCAATGTAAACAATATGCAGCAAATTATGTGGTCTGAAGTGACCAATGATAAGATTGTTGTATTTGATTGGCCTAACCAAACGATGCAATCAGAGTTCTGATCAATTCACTGGCTGATTACCAAAGAACTTTTTTGAGTTTTCACTCTAACAGCACAAACAGCAAGTTCAGGAAGGCAGTATGAGGGACCAGGGAACAAATCTCACAAAGAGAGACAACATCTGGAAGGAGAAGAGAACAAAGAACTAATATTGCCCAGGCTTTAATTGAAAGTGGAAATCAACCTTTAATTAAGTAAAGTAACAGATAGTGAGTATTTGGCTTATGCATGGCAAGTATTTATTGTTGTTAAAGAAGCTACAGAATAAAGGAAAAAAAATTAAAGTCCACTTTGAATCTTTAATTGTTACAGTGATTAAAACATGCAAGTTGAACAACATAAATGGCATCCCAGAGGGGACCCGATAAGAAGTAATTGTAAATGCTGCTCTGGGTTGAGCTCTTACAATTTTTAAGTGATTTTGAACAAACCTGATGTTTACTCTGAGTGAATAAACACAATACAGGAAACCTTATATTCAGTAGTATCTCGATAGCTGACCTTGATAAGGGATTAAAGACTTATCTTTTGATGTATTATTGCGGGTGGATTGATTCACATTCATGACACACCATAAAGATATCATAGAGCCCTACAGTGCAGAAAGAGGCCCTTCGAGTCTGTACCGACCACAATTCCACCCAGGGCATAGCCCCATATCCCTATATATTATTACCCACTAATCCCTTTAACCTCAGCATCTTAGGACACACTAAGGGGCAATTTTAGCATAGCCAATCAACCTAACCTGCACATCTTTGGACTGTGGGAGGAAAACGGTGCACGCGGAGAAAACCCACACAGACAGGAGGAGATCATGCAAACTCCACACAGACAGTGACCCGAGCCAGGAATCGAACGCAGGTCCCTGGAGCTGCGAAACAGCAGTGTTAACCAATGTGCTACCGTGCCGCCCAGGTTAGGGGAAGTAATTTTTAACACAAGTCAAGTTCGTGTGCTAAATTGCCTGTCTTTCCCCCTTACCTTAAACTAGATATAACGGAGAAAATGGCAGAGTGTTTGAAATGGGAAGAAATAGTAGGAGGTTGCAGAGCTGGGCTGTGAGGTGGCAGATGGAGTTAAATGTGGAAAAGTGTGAGGTAATTCATTTCGGTAGGAATAACAGATGTGTTGAGTATAGGGCTAACGGGAGGACTTTGAATAGTGTGGAGGAGCAGAGGGATCTAGGTGTATGTGTACATAGATCCCTGAAAGTTGGGAATCAAGTAGACAAGGTTGTTAAGAAGGCATACGGTGTCTTGGCGTTTATTGGTAGGGGGATTGAATTTAGGAGTCGCAGCGTCATGATGCAACTGTACACAACTCTGGTGCGGCCACACTTGGAGTTTTGTGTGCAGTTCTGGTCCCCACATTACAGGAAGGATGTAGAGGCTTTGGAGAGGGTGCAGAGGAGGTTTACCAGGATGTTGCCTGGTATGGAGGGGAGATCCTATGAGGAGAGACTGAGAGATTTGGGGTTATTTTCGCTGGAAAGAAGGCGGCTAAGAGGGGATCTCATTGAAACATATAAGATGATTAGAGGTTTAGACAGGATAGATAGTGATAGCCTTTTTCCTAGGATGGAGAAAGCTAGCACGAGGGGGCACGACTTTAAATTAAGGGGGGGTAGTTATAGGACTGATGTCAGGGGTAGGTTCTTTACCCAGAGGGTGGTGAGGGACTGGAATGCCCTGCAGCTGCAGTTGTAAATGCACCTAGTTTGGGGGCGTTTAAGAGATCTGTGGATAGGTTTATGGATGAAAAGGGATTGGTTTAGGCTAGTGGGTCATTGTTTTGTAACTGGTCGGCGCAACATCGTGAGCCGAAGGGCCTGTTCTGCGCTGTAATGTTTTATGTTCTATGTTATCCCCATACTAAATAACCATGTCGGGTCGATATTTGTATCACTGACGAAGAGGATCTGGGATCCGTGAGTCAAAAATGCTGGAACAAAAGGTGTCGAGCCCAAAGGAAGTGAATTGATAAAATGAGTAAAGTTGCAGAGATTGCGATTTGTTTGGGGCAATTGCAGAGAAAAGAAATGGAAGTTAACCGTTTAAATGATGAACTAGAGAATGCAAGGTTAGAAACAGAGTTATTGCGATGAACAATAAAGATCAGAGATGAGTTACAGCATGTGGTAATATAGAAGTAAAGAAAGTGCAGGAGGGTGTTAAAATTAAAACGAATAGCATGGAGAAGGAAATAGAAGGGTTTGGAATTAAAGTGGCAGATCAAGAACAAAGAAATAAAATTAACATGCTGCACATGGCTCACTTTCAGGTTCAGTGTGAAAACGTTTATCATGGAAAGGAGCGAGCTATTATTGAAAACGACCGAGGCGAAAAACAAGCTGTGTCTGTATTAACAGAGAAATGCACAAATCAGCAGGCAGCATTTCAGGCCTTACACCAAGTCAGTAATGAAAAGTAGCCTTCCACAGCTGATCATTCAAAGTGCCAGCGAGAAATTGAATAGCTGACGTCATAATTATCAATAGAGCAGGGAATGGTGTGTACATTTGAAAGAGTTGAGGTGCAGGCTGAAGATAACGCAATAGGTCTGGGTGCCTTGCAGGCAGCAACAGATCAATATTTAGATATAAGTTTTCACGTAACCTATTACCAGGCGTATCATCTGGTTCCTCAACTTCTGACGGGATTCAATAATCGCTTGTCAGAAATAGGCGGAAGAATCGGCACAAGAATAGGTTTTCAAATCTTTTGCATCCACGTGAATAATGTTGCAGGGCACAATAACTTTCAAATAAATCGACAGATGCATATTAAGTGATTCACCGTACAAAATGTGATTATACTCAACCTGGAAACGTTGGAAAGGTCGGGGAAGAAAGAGAAGCTGCTGGTTTATTGGTAACACGTTTAGAAACGCAAAAAATAAACAGTAGTCCCTGACGTCCAACAAGGCTGCTTCGCCGTTAAATTTGATCATGATGCATTTATGGGAATGGTGTGTTGCATTCTTCATAATACACTCAGCTGACCACATGTCATCATTTTGTTTTAGAACTATCTATGTGATATCATCATTTCATAAATGACGGAATTGGAAATGTATTTCATCCCAGTTTATAGTAATGATTCCTAATGTCAATTTTAATGATCAGGCTCTGATTATAAAGTTGTGGATCCTTAGCCTCGTACGTGTCAATTGGCAATATTGTTCTCTTTTAACCCCATCAATTTTGTTCACCATTCGAACGAACCTGGTAACTATTTGACATTATAATTCAAAAGAAACATACCCCTCCTCTGAATGACCCATTCTCAGAATTCCATATTTGGAGATCTGTAATTATAGGTCAGTTAGTATTACTTTGGTGATTGATAAGTTAATGGAAAGAATCCTGAGAGATAGGATTTATGACCATTTGGAAAGATGCAGTTTAATCCGGGATAGTCAGCCCGGTTTCATGAGGGGTAAATCCTGCCTCAGAAATTTGATTGAATTGTTTGAGGAGGTAACTAAGTGTGTAGACGAAGGTAGAGCAGTTGATGTTGTATACATGGATTTTAATAAGGCATTTGATAAGGTTCCCCATGGTAGGTTCAAGAAGAAGATAAGGAGGTGTGCGATAGAAGGAAATGTGGCTGATTGAATAAGTAACTGGCTGCCTCATAGAAGACAGAGGGTGGTGATGGAAGGGAAATTTTCAGACTAAAGGCCAGTAACCAGCAGTGTGCCACAGGGGTCAGTGTTGGGTCCTCTGCTATTTCTGGTTTCTATCAATGATTTGGAAGAGGGGGCTGAAGGATGGGTTAGTAAATTTGCTGATGACACCAAGATTGGTGGAGTAGTGGATGAGGTGGAGGGCTCTTGCAGGCTGCAAAGAGACATTGATGGGATGCAGAGCTGGGCCAAAAAGTGGCAGATGGATTTTAACCCTAATAAGTATGAGGTGATTCATTTTGGGAGGAGAAACTTGAATGTGGATTATAGGATCAACAGCAGGGTTCTGAGGAACGTGGAGGAATAGAGAGATCTTGAGGTTCATATCCATAGATCTCTGAATATTGCCACTCAAATGGATAGAGCCGTGAAGAAGGCTTATAGTGTGTTAGCGTTTATAAACAGGGGGTTTGAGTTTAAAAGCCATGGGGTTATGCTGCAACTATACTGGACGTTGGTGAGACCAAATTTGGGATATTGTATTCAGTTCTGGTCACCTCACCATAAGAAGGGTGTGGAAGCATTGGAGACAGTGCAGAGGAGATTTACCAGGATGCTGCCCGGTTTGGAGGGTAGGTCTTATGAGGAATGGTTTAGGGAGCTGGGGCTTTTCTCTTTAGAGTGGAGGAGGGTGAGAGGCGAGTTAATAGAGGTTTATAAGATGATGAGGGGGCTACATAGTGTGGATGTGCAGAGAGTATTTCCGTGAGTGGCTGTAGCTGTTGCTAGGGGGCATAACTGTAAGGTTCATGGTGGGAGATGTAAGAGGGATGTCCGAGGTAGATTCTTCACTCAGAGAATGGTTGGGGTGTGGAATACACGGCCTGCTGTGATAGTGGATTCGGACAAGTTAAGAACTTTCAAGCGGTGATTAAATAAGCACATGGAGCACACTAGCAATATAGGGAGTGTGATAGCTTGATCTTGGGTTTAGCAATAGCTCGGCACAACATTGAGGGCTGAAGAGCCTGTACTGTGCTTTACTGTTCTATGTTCTATGTTATGTGTCCATCCTACTGAGACAGTGTCGCATACCTGACAAAGATGTGCAATTAGCTATGAAGACATGTCATTCACGGCAAATTGTGCGGAGGGTGTGGAGAGTCTGCAGAAGGATCTAGATAGACTGGGCGAATGGGCCAGGAACTGGCAAATGGAATTTAATGTTGGCAAATGTGAGGTTGTCCACTTTGGTAGGAATAATGGTAGGAAGGACTATTACTTACGTGGCGAAAAACTGCAGCATGCGACGGTGCAGAGGGACCTCGGGGTTCTTGTGTATGAGTCGCAAAAACCCAGCCTGCAGGTGCAGCAGGTGGTCAGGAAGGCGAATGGGATGCTGGCCTTCATAGCGAGGGGGATTGAATATAAAAGTAGGGAGGTCTTGCTGCAGCTGTATAGGGCATTGGTGAAGTCACAGCTGGAGTACTGTGTGCAGTTTTGGTCGCCGCACTTACGCAAGGATCTTTTGGCCTTGGAGGGAGTGCACAGGAGGTTTACTAGCCTGATTCCGGAGTTGAGGGGGTTGAACTACGAGGAGAGGCTGAATAAACTAGGCTTGTACTCGTTAGAGTTTAGAAGAATGAGGGGAGATTTCATTGAGACGTATAAGATGTTGAATAGGATGGATAGGATAGAGGTGGAGAGGCTCTTCCCGCTCAGAAAGGACAGTAGGACTAGAGGGTACAGCCTCAGGATAAAGGAAGGGCGGTTTAGAACGGAGTTGAGGAGGAACTTCTTCACTCAAAGGGTGGTGAATCTCTGGAATTTTCTGCCCGTTGAAGTGGTGGAGGCTGCCTCGCTCAATATTTTTAAGAGGCGGGTTGAAAGGTTTTTGATAGGCAAGGGGATTAAGGGTTATGGGGAGAGGGTGGGAATGTAGAACTGAGCCACGACAGATCAGCCATGATCTTATTGAATGGCGGGGCAGGCTCGAGGGGCTAGATGGCCTACTCCTGCTCCTATTTCTTATGTTCTTATGTAAACCGAATGAAAGGCGTCCATGTAAGTTCCGAGATGGGATTTCATTTTCTACCCATAAATTTAAGTCTGGAGTGAGTTCAGTGTATTTCAGTGACCCGAAACAACGATTTCATCAAGCACACTAAGCAACGAATCACAGTGAAGAATTATCTCACATATCAAAACAGAAAATTAAAATCATTAATAATATTTGACTTTTGAAAATAATATGAAATGCAATTTATTTCATAACTTGTGGATTAAGGTAGAATTCATAAGACATTATTCTTATTTATTATTTTCAAAATGCGATTTTGTATCATAATAGTGAAAATATACACTCACGATCAATTAAATCTGTTTTGCAGGGACAGAGGAGACATTGATCAATATTTGAACAAACAAAATGCTTATTGGGCAGATTGTATCCAAGTAAACGTCAATCTGAAAGGCATTTCTTTTGTTTCCAATCTCATTGTTATTACATCAAGTTTAATGTCATGAGAATGGCACTTTACGTTTGTGTCACGTAACTTACGAACTATGCGCCTTGTGCTAAGCCTCTGCGAATCTTAATTAATATCCAGAATTCTGCATCGGCCTAAACATGCACAATGATAATGTCAATATTATTAGATAAAAATAATTGCCCTTTCAGAGATGTGCTTTCTCTGCAATTGCTTAAAACAGCCGAGAGTTGGTTTAAAAAGGGGCCTGAAATTAAAATAAGGAATTTAAGCGTGCCAACTCCATACATCGTTAAACGACAGGTACTAGAATTCAAAAATGTAATGGAATGTTCCTGTCCAGCTGAAGGATTAGAAAGTACAGAAATTTGGCTGTGTGAATATTTACAAGAATTGTACGAAGGATCAAATCGTTGAACGATGGTAATAAAATGATATTTTAATATATGAGTTATAGAAGCCGATTTTTGACGTACTAAAGGCATCGGGTTGATCAATGGTGGCAAATGTTTTGCCTTTCGAGGACAAATAAAGAATGGGAAGACAAATTCTTAGTCATCTACATGTAGGAATGACGCTGCAACTGCAGCAATGAGTTCTTCAGTGGAGATGAGGCGCTCCAACAGCATGAAGCAATAAATATTTATAGACTGCATGTGTGTGGAAAAACAGACATAACATTCGTGATGGATGAGGGAATTGGCATTGCTCTGTCGCTAATGAAATTTGGCTTCAACCATGTTTCTGCAGGAAAAAAGAGCACGGATGGACGATGTGATAAAATGCGTGTGCCGTGTTTTCCTATCCAGAATTATCACAGAGTAAGTTATCATTTAGACATAGTAAGGTGATGATTCGGGTCGCCTGTTGTGATCTGATTAAGAGCAGTTCAAGCATTTGTGTGCAGAATTATTCATGCCACTTCCCTCCTGAAACAATTTCCAGTATCTTTGCAAGAGAAAAAAACTGGCTTGGTTTACACCATTTAACTCATCTTGGAACGAAAATCTGTGATCCCACTGGTATCCCCATCGTCTCCATTTCACAGAGAGAATGGTGATTTTGCTCGGTGTTACTTCACCACCGAATTTCCTATTCTCCACGTCAGCCTGACTGTTCTCTTCTCTATCCCTTTGGCAGTGGCATTATTAGCACTAATAACGTAAATGTCACTGTTATATATAACTTGTTGATTCCCTTCGAAATATCTGTTCTTTAAAATTCCATTCTATGCCTTCAGGTCTTGGACAGGTTCACTGATGAAAGTTGGGTAACCATAAACAGTAGATGTAGCAGGGATTTGATCATCTTTATCCCGATATCTTGACATCTTTTCACACACTGATAAACAAAAAAGAATACATTGTTTCAGAGACATTTCCTTTTTTTTCCCATCGTTGCATACGCATTTCTATATTTATACACTGGTACAGAAGAACCCAACAAGGAGACAGGAACACATTTAATATAGAAGATCATTTCCACGTTTTTGTCATTTAAAAACGCAGCCTGAATTGTCCCTCTGAATACTACCACAAGCTAAAATTGCAAAATACATCGAAACGAACAACCTCACTAAAGGAAAAAAAAATCAAATAATCCTTATCAAAGCAGTGAATTCAATTTTGGAGGTAGAACAACATTGCCATCGTTATGTTTTTACAGAGATAATCCGAGGACATCGGCTACTGATCCAGAGAAATTAGTTCATAATTTCACAATTGAATCAGGGGACGTAATTATTTAACACATTAAAGCAAGATTGAATAACCACGAAGCAGTAGTGATTAAAGCGAAATTATGGGCTGGTTCACTGCTGCCGCGTGTGGAACTTGTATCCCCTGTGAATATCTCTCGTAACCCACGGCAGCATGAATGACTTCTGAAATGGTCTGATAAGTCCTTCAATGAAAACGTGTAACAAAAGAAATTATCACTGTTTTAAGGGAAGGATGTAATTTTTTTAGAAGATCCACCTAGCCCACACATTTTGGAGTGTGGGAGGAAGCCAGAGTACCCAGAGGAAACTCACACAAACATGGGGAGAACGTGCAAACTTCACATAGATGGTCAGCGGGGGCCGGAATTGAACCTGGGGTCTCTGATGCTGTGATGCAACTGTGGTAACCATTGTGCCACAATGTCATCTGTGTTACCCGAAAGACCCCCCCCCCCCACCATGTCATCTGTGTTGTTAAGGTTATTGTTTAAAGAATTAACAAACTTGCTATTTCCCAACTTGCAGTTTACAGTGTTTTTTCATGCCAAATTGTGAGTTTTCATTGTCAGGTGTCCTATATACAGATAATGGTCCAATGAGCTTCACTGCCGGGTGAGGACAAGTGAAGTCCGGAGTGTTTGGGTGAATCTACATACATTTGAGTACAATGAACACATCAACTGAGGCTCTGAGCCATCAACATCTCCAGCCCTCTCTTCCCTGCTACAGCCTTGCCTTTAGTCTCTATAGGCATCTGTGGCTTGTGAAGTTGTGCAACAAGCAGCATGCGACCACACTGAACTACACTCTTTGGCTGTCATGTATCTGGCTCCCAGGTTTCTCCAGGCACCTAAACATGGGATATTAGGAAAGTGGACTTGCTGGAGAACTTATTGAAAAGTAATAAGATCCTGTTCCTATTTTGAATGTTCTTATCCTCTATGTTATGTTATGTAACTGGGTGACAGAAAACTGGAGTGCGGAAAACATTAGGAGGGACCAAATAGTTCAGTTATTTACATACACTGAATACTAAAGAGCTTTTGAGTAATTCTTCACCAAGACTTTGCACTCAATATTAACTCCTACACAATGGGCAGGAGAGGATTATGCAGAGGTTCAAAACTTTACCACAGAATAACTGTCCTTAACCCATTGCACCCAGCCCTATCACCACTACAGAGCAGTGGTTGCCCCTTGATTATCCCATTTGAAGGAGTAACCAGAAGTTAGATAAGGGCAGTGCAGTTGATATTGTCTACATGGACTGTAGCAAGGCCTTTGACAAGGTAGGTTATTGCATAAGATTAAATCTCGCGGGATACAGAGTGAGGTAGCTAAATGGATACAAAATTGGCTTGATGACAGAAGCCAGAAAGTGGTTGTAGAGGGTTGTTTTTCAAACTGGAGGTCCGTGACCAGCGATGTGGCTCAGGGATCAGTGCTGGGTCCATTGTTATTTGTCATTTATATTAATGATTTGGATGAGAATATAGGAGGCGTGGTAGTAAGTTTGCAAATGACACCAAGGTTGGTGGCATAGTGGACAGTGAAGAAGGTTATCTTGGATTGCAATGAGACCTTGATCAATTGGGCAGTGGGCTGACAAATGGCAGATGGAGTTTAATTTAGATAAACGTGAGGTGGTGCATTTTGGTAGATCAAACCAGGGCAGGACTTTCTCAATTAATGGTAGGGAGTTGGGTAGAGTTACAGAACTAAGAGATCTAATGGTACAGATTCATAGCTCCTTGAAGGTGGGGTCACAGGTGGACAGAGTGGTGAAGAAGGCATTCAGCATGCCTGGTTTCATTGGTCAGAACTTTGAACACAGCAGTTGGGACGTCTTGTTGAAGTTGTACAAGACATTGGTAAGGCCGCACTTGGAGTACTGTATACAGTAAACTTTTAGTGAAAGGATATTATTAAACTAGAAAGAATGTCGAAAAGATTTACTAGGATGCTACTGGGATTTGATCTTTGAGTTATAAGGAGAGGCTGGATAGGCTGGGACTCTTTTCTCTGGAGCATAGGAGGCTGAAGGATGATCTTATAGAGGTCTATAAAATAATGAGAGGCATAGATCAGCTAGATAGTTAATATCTTTTCCCAAAGATAAGGGAGTCTAGATAGCATAGTTTAAGGTGAGAGGAGAGAGATAAAAAAGGGTCCAGAGGGGCAATTTTTTTCATACAGGTGCCAGTGAGTGTCTGGAACAAGCTGCCAGTGGTAGAAGCAGAGGCGGACACGATTTTGTCTTTTAAAAAGCGTTTAGGTAGTTACATGAGTAAGATGAGTATGGAGGGCTACGAGAGTATGCGGAAATTTGGGCCTAGCTTGGGGATTTTAAAAAAGGGTAACAGGGATAAGTTGGGCCGAAGAACCCGTTTCCATGCTGCAAACATCTACGATTCTATGACTCAGTAGTTTTGTAGCTTAAGATTGTTTGACTTGGGGGAGAGGTTCATATTTATCTTCAAATACTAACATATTCAAATAAAGCTTTCATAATGCAATTGGGAGCCTGAATTGTATTTGATAGTTGCCACGCCAGTTTGCCAGAGCTCAAAAAACCTGGTAGGAAAAGAGAATTGCTAGCTCAAGCAGTTTTCAAAAAATTATTTCATGAGGGGTGGACATTCGGCCTGATTTTTTTGCCATTGAAATGAGTACCATTTAGGCCATTTCAGAGGGAGGTAAGAATCAGCCATTGCTGTCCACATGGAGTTATAGATTAGATTAGACTGGGTAAGAACGGCAGATTTCCTACCTTTCAGCACACTCATGAAAGAGGATATTTTTTACAATGATAACTGTCATTACTGACACAAGCTTTATTCCAGATTTATTGTCAAATTTAAATTCCATCAGCTGCCCTGGTAGAATTTGAACGCATGCCTCTGGATTATCACTACGCCTCTGTCTCCTCTGTTAAATTGTCTTTTAACACATTAGTAGGCCAAGAGGAGAAGAAGTGTCCCAATCCTGCTCCTTAGGGAAACTTCGGCCTCCCCTCTGCCAGTGGCAGCCTCTTTCTCCCCTTACCATGATCACCAACTTTCCCCACCACACTCAAAACCAATCGCGGGTCCCTCCTCCTCCAGATTCATGGGGACCATTCCCATATCTACCTGGCTGTGTCTTCCTGGCACTAGTTTCTCTGCCCAGCAGCCAATCAGCATACCAGTTTGGCCAGCTGCTATGTGGAAATGGAAAAAATAAATTTTAAAAAGGTCCTGCCTTTAGATTGTTTGAATTTGTTGAACACCTTAAGCAGCTTTAATTTCTCTCCAGTACCGATAAATACTGGGGTCTTTCTGTACAAATCAAACCCAGTCTGACTAATTAAGGAAAGTGTAACATTCAGAGTTAGTGATCCAAAGGAATTTAAAGCACTAACCTAGAAGAATTCATGTCAATTTTCATGAAAATTTTAAATGCGTTTATAATGAACTCATTACCAATCTTACTATGTGTACTGGACAGAGTAAATTTCTCCTTAAAGGTCTATTGAACCCTGAGCTAAATGTTCAGAGTTCAGAATTCTCTGGCCAATCTTTCACGCTAAAATCCTGGACAAGAGTGATATTTAACATGTTTTGGGTAAAAGCTTTCCCAAAAGTAGTTATCCTGAGTCCTGCACATGGCCGTTGTTTAAGAAGGGTGCCAGGCAAAAGGCGGGGAATTATAGGCCGGTTAGTTTAACGTCTGTGGTAGGTAAAATGTTAGAAACCGTCATTAAGGAGGAAATAGCGAGACATCTTGAGGGGAATTGCTTGATAGGGCGGACGCAACGCGGTTTCATTAAAGGGAAGTCGTGTCTGACAAATTTACTGGAGTTCTATGAGGATGTGTCTAGGGCAGTGGATAGAGGAGAGCCGGTGGATGTGGTCTTTCTGGATTTTCAGAAGGCGTTTGACAAGGTATCTCACAAGAGGTTATTGCAGAAGGTCAGGGGACATGGAGTTGGGGGTAGGGTGTTAGCGTGGATAGAGGATTGGTTGTCAAATAGGAGGCAGAGAGTGGGGGTCAATGGATGCTATTCGGATTGGCGGTTGGTGACTAGTGGGGTGCCCCAGGGGTCGGTGCTGGGGCCTCAGCTATTTACCATTTATATAGATGATCTGGAGGAGGGAACCGAGTGCAGGGTGTCGAAATTTGCTGATGACACCAAGATTGGGGGAAAGGCAAATTGTGCGGAGGGTGTGGAGAGTCTGCAGAAGGATCTAGATAGGCTGGGCGAATGGGCCAGGAAATGGCAAATGGAATTTAATGTTGGCAAGTGTGAGGTGGTCCACTTTGGTAGGAGGAATGGTAGGAAGGACTATTACTTACGGGGCGAAAAACTGCAGCAGGCGACGGTGCAGAGGGACCTCGGGGTCCTTGTGCATGAGTCGCAAAAACCCAGCTTGCAGGTGCAGCAGGTGGTCAGGAAGGCGAATGGGATGCTGGCCTTCATAGCGAGGGGGATTGAATATAAAAGTAGGGAGGTCTTGCTGCAGCTGTATAGGGCATTGGTGAGGCCGCAGCTGGAGTACTGTGTGCAGTTTTGGGCGCCGCACCTGCGCAAGGATATTTTGGCCCTGGAGGGAGTGCAGAGGAGGTTTACTCAGCTGATACCGGAGTTGAGGGGATTGAGCTATGAGGAAAGGCTGAATAAACTAGGCTTGTACTCGTTAGAGTTTAGAAGAATGAGGGGAGATCTCATTGAGACGTATAAGATGATGAATGGGATGGATAGGATAGAGGTGGAGAGACTCTTCCCGCTCAAAAAAGACAGTAGGACTAGGGGGCACAGCCTCAAGATAAAGGGGGGGCGGTTTAGAACAGAGTTGAGGAGGAACTTCTTCACTCAAAGGGTGGTGAATCTCTGGAATTCTCTGCCCGTTGAAGTGGTGGAGGCTGCCTCGCTAAATATTTTTAAGAAACGGGTTGATGGGTTTTTGATAAGAGAAGGGATTAAGGGTTATGGGGAGAGGGCGGGAAGGTGGAGCTGAGTCACGACAGATCAGCCATGATCTTATTGAATGGCGGGGCAGGCTCGAAGGGCCAGATGGCCTACTCCTGCTCCTATTTCTTATGTTCTTATGTTCTTAATGGGTCTGTAGGCAGACAAAAAGTAATGAATATACTGGATGGAATGTTGTTTCTCTCAGAAACCAGCTATGGCCAATGTATTAAAGTGTCTGACCATTCAGGTTGACTACTTATAGCTTGGTGTTAAAAAATAAGATACTGAGAGATTGTTCCTTTAAGTTGAATCACATGAGTGAGCTGGCAGACACTTCTGTTCTTTATCTTCGTCACAGTAGATAAATCAATCTTGTACAATTGTTCCAAATGCCTTTCTTTGTCCTATATATTTAATTTAACATGGATTAAAATAGTTTACATTTTGAATAACTATCGCATTTGTGTTAGTCGATTGCACCTTCGATTAAAGAATACAAATGCGTAAACCATGAAAATCTGATGCAGATCATAAGTGAAGTTCATTACTACACCTTGTGGTTCTACTATTGCATTGGTTGATGTCGAAGAGTCAGGGCAAGACTTTAACTCTGTGTAAGTGAATGGCTTTTGAATGAGTTAGTATTAGGTCCCTGAGAGAAACATCTTCCATAAAAAATAGACCACTTAAAGGAGTAGCTGACACCACTGTGCTCAATGCGTCTAGTTCGGAGGCGTTTAAGAGATCCGTGGATAGGTTTATGGATGGTAAGGGTTTGGTTTAGGTTAGAGGGTCATTGTTTTTTAACTGGTCGGCGCAACATCGTGGGCCGAAGGGCCTGTTCTGCGCTGTAATGTTCTATGACAGAAGGTTTACGAAGCTATTGTATGGAAATGGAGGGTTTTCTAATGAGAAACGGTTAGACTTCCATCCGCTATATTTCTGATGCGTAAGAGGTGTCGTGATTCAATGATATACGGTTTAGTGGCGTCTTGACAAATTGAATGCGGAGAGGTTGCTTCTCCTCTTCCAAAACCTAGGGTCACTTTAAAAAAGAGAGCAGTCGATCTGTTAAAACGGAAGAGAGGTGAATGCCTCGTTTGTTTTTTTTAATCTTAGATGGTCGGAATCTTTGCAAATCTCTTCCTGTGAAGGAAATGGAATCGGAGGTTTTGAATATTTTTTAAGGCTTATCTATTTTTTAGATAGGTTGATTCTTCGTAACGATTTTTTTGTTACCAGGTGCTGAAGATTTGAGATTACTCGCAAATCAGCCTTAATCTTATTGAATGTATTATGCCCATGTGTTCATATAAACATTAATCGACTTTTTCCGTACATTTTTTTTCCAAAAAATACACCTTTACGAATTGTTCGTCTGGACAGAGAGCGGAATTTTTGGTAAGTTGACGCTGAATGATGGAGACTCTGTTACAAATAATGCAGTAGTTCAGTGGCAACTTGGAATAAACTACCAAACTTTCCAAAGTACCAAGCTTTGCTTCAATAAATATGAGGCTTTTTGACTCTGAGTGATCAAGCATTGTCATATGGAAAGCACAAAAAATGGCCCGGGCCTATTTTAATGAGTTCAACAAAATGCAATGTGAGGACATGTCCATTATCTTTGCAAAAGACATCGCATCATTTAAATATATATTTGTATATGAGTAGACGTATTACATTAATAAAGAGTTAAAGTTAAATATTGGTAGGAACAATATATATCATAGTGCTTTGAAATAAATCTGAATTCATAATTTGAGCTTCAGCCCAAAAATATAAAACAGCAATTAACGTCAGAATGTTACTGACAAGAACGATAGCAAATAACATTAAAAAAGAAAACCAACAATTTCGGAAAACTTACGTTTGTTACATCCCACACAGATTAATATGAGGAGGATGCACAGGAGAATAAGTAGTGCAAGAACACCGACAGCTATTCCAATGTAACGTCCTACTCCTTAAAAAGTCATAACAAAATCGAAGTCAATATCAAATGAAAATTAATGTCAGCTTTAAGCACAATTGAACAGTCCGTTTATTTTACCGATTTCGCGCTAAGCAGCTAAAAGCTGTATTAATGTCGGTCCTTGAAAGTCTTAAAAACTTCCAAAAATGCTTTAAATGAGCCACGTTCGATACAATGAGTTAACCAGAAACTTTATCAAAGCTGTACCTTTGAAGCAGTTTCTTACAGAGATAGAGATGTCTCAGGTGTAAAGATGAGATTGCAGATGTTGGCTATCGGAGCGGAAGGCAAGCAAATAATGTCGCAGTTCACATAACCAACATTTGTAAGAGGCAGTAATCGATAAATAATTAAACCTTTGAAGGTTCATGGGCTGGAAAAGATTATTTTACACAGTAAAATCGAAGGTTTGCAGCAGCCAATGACAAAACCAAGTTAACAGAGAATGAGGGAAAGTGTAAAACGAGTCAGGTCAGCACATTCCTGTGAAGGGCTAATTTGATAAACAATAGTATAGTTTGACTGAACAATTTGGTGCTGGGAAAGTGTAACATTCTGTCAGCCAGAAAGAGCCAATGGGAAAGGTCGGGTCAGTGTTTTTACAGAGAACAAGCTTGGAAAGGAATGAATACCTTCTGCGCCATAATCATTCTATGATGAAATGATCTGTACTCTGACCCCCTCAGTAGGAAGGTTTCCCACAAACTGGGAAAGATGCGGAAGAATGTGGGACCATTTGCAGTCTGGACCATACCGCACACCATTAAACCCACCCCGTCCAACATAATAATAGGAAGTCAGAGAGTGACGGCCCGTCGCACACTTATATATGGTACTCCATTCATCCGCAATTTCTTCCTGGGTGAGGTTTATAGTGAAGCGTGGACTGTTTTTCGTTTCTCTGTGCAGATCATTTGGTACTGCCCATGTGAGAGTGGAAAATGTGAGTCCATCCCGACAGTAGCAATCCAAGATCTCAAAACGCCCAGAATAGCAAGATAAGCATGATAGATATAAATGTTGTGTGTCTGAACCATTCGCTGATAGTAAAAGGCACGAGTTATGTGGAAGATATTTTTTTTCCTTAACTTGGTCTAGATTTTGCAATCAGCTTTCAAATTGTGCAAGAAGCTTCATTGCACGTATAGCTGGCCACAGGCTTTCGGTTTTTTTAGTTATAATTTAGCTGATACTTAATTGAAATTAGAACGATACTTAATTGAAATTAGAACTGACTGATTCATTTTGATTCATAATGATGTGAACAAACCAAAATTTGAAGTTCATTCCACTTTGAACTAACCATAAGTTTTAATTATCTTACACCTCGAATGTTCCTGAATTTATGATAATTACACTTAGAATAGAGCGCATAACTTATGGTAAGTACGATTGCACCTTACCACATCCTTTCAGGCAATGGCACTTACATCTGGCCAGAATCCATTAGATTATTGCATTTGAAACTAACGATTTCAGTTCATTAAACTTATAACTCTCCATCGTTTTAGTTATTTACGCTGAGAACTAACTGCGGACCTTATGTTACTTATACTAATAACAGAGCACTCGATAAATTCCTTGCATTTTGAAATAGCAAATTATACATAGAACTAATCATGAGGTTTTGGTTCATTGCGTTTTAAACTGAGCACAGTAATTCTCTGAGCTTCTCTTCTGTGACTTGGAGGTAATCAGAAATACACTATTGCGCAAGTGCCGGGGCTTCCAGGAATCTAGTAGGACCTTCGCCAAAAGAAAATGTTGCGTATCTTCCGGAACAATCAGAAAGGAAAAATCCTTGCTGACTGAAACAAGGGCAGACATTTCCCCAGAGCCAAGAGGGGTCAGCGCCACTGTCAGTTCCATGATCATTCTTGATAACCGTCGCAAAGGGTAGAAATTGATTTAAGAACATAAGAAATAGGAGCAGGAGTAGGCCATCTAGCCCTTCGAGCCTGCCCGGCCAATTCATTAAGATCATGGCTGACCTGAAGTGGATCAGTTCCACTTTCCCGCTTTCTCCCTATAACCCTTAATTCCCTTGTCTGTCAAAAACTTATCTACCCGTGACTTAAATATATTTAGCGAGGTAGCCTCCACCACTTCAACGGGCACAAAATTTCAGAGATTCACCACCCTTTGAGTGAAGAAGTTCCTCCTCAACTCTGTTCTAAACTGTTCCCCACCCCCCACCACCCCCCTCCCCCCATCACCTTATCTTGAGGCTGTGCCCTCAAATCCTGCTGTCCTTTCTGAGCGGGAAGAATCTCTCTACCTCTATCCTATCCATCCCTTTCATAATCTTATACGTCTCTATAAGATTCCCCCTCATCCTTCTAAACTCCAACGAGTACAGACTCTATCGATTTAGTCTCTCTTCATAGTCCAACCCCCTCATCACCGGTATCAGCCTAGTGATCCTCCTCTGCACTCCCCCCAAGGCCAAAATATCCTTGCGCAAGTGTGACGACCAAAACTGCACACAGTACTCCAGCTGTTGCCTCACTAGTGCCCTGTACAGTTGCAGCAAGACCTCCCTGCTTTCATATTCTATCCCCCTCGCTATAAAGGCCAGCATCCCATTCGCCTTCTTGATCACCTGCTGACTGGGTTTTTGCGACTCATGCACAAGGATCCCCAAGTCCTACTGCACCGTAGCATGCTGCAGCTTTTCTCCCTTTAAATAGTAATCCCTTCTACTATTATTTCTGCCAAAATGGATAACCTCACACTTGCTAACATTGTACTCCACCTGCCAGGTCCTCGCCCACTTGCTCAGCCTATCCAGATTCCTCTGCAGACTTTCCACACCCTCCGCACAATTTGCTTTTCCACTCATCTTTATGTCATCAGAAAATTTCGTCACCCTACACTCAGCCCCCTCCTCCAGATTATCTATATAAATGGTAAATAGCTGAGGCCTCAGCACCGATCCCTGCGGCACTCCACTAGTTACCAACCGCCAATCAGAATAGCACTTATTGATACCAACTCTCTGCCTCCTATTAGACAACCAATCCTCTATCCACGCCAACACCTTACCCCCAACACCATGCCCCCTAACCTTCTGAAGCAACCTTTTGCGCGGCCCCTTATCAAATGCCTTTTGAAAATCGAGAAACACCTATATGGTAAACATATATTGTGAAGAACTAAACAGGCCGCCGATACAAAGCTGTCCCCTATGCAGCTTCTAAGTTTGAGCTTCTAACCGTCAGAATATGGACAGGTAACGGTAAATGTGGACACTTAATTTAAAACGAGGTTATATGCAAACAGCGAAATAATGAAGAAAGAAGATGAAGAATCGAGAGAATGAGAGAGGAGACAGTCAGTTGAAGTTTTTTTAAATATATAATATCTAAAAACAATTAACATCTGATTGAATAATGATTGTTGCCGTGAGTGCGATTGAAGATGATGTGAGATTTAAACGTGGCGGCGTAACAATTCTGCCCTTGTGCAGCAAATGTGAATGTTCAGAGAACCATCTGTTACCAGTTATGTACCAAGGGGGTCAGAGTGCAGAACCAATGACCACTACCACCCACCTCCCCCGCCTACCACCTCTTCCCCAGCCCCACCGCCAAAAGGAAATGTGAAGAAAAGAATGAGAAATTTGGCCTTAGGCAGAGTGACACGCTTAAACCATTTGACCACGAAACACAGCATTAAAGAAATAGCTCGGTAAATCTTCTGATCCTTCATCAACGCATTAGTTGAAATGTTAATTAAATCAAGCGACGCTGGCATCTTTAAACCCTCTGGCACGTGTAGTTCTGCCACTGAAAAAAATCAATGGCACCTAGCTTTGTTAACTGAAATGTCTACTTCAGAGTTGATCAGATTGAATTGAAAACGGTTAGAATGGATTCGAATTTCAGATTCGCTAGCGACTTCTTTTCGAAGAGGTTATCATAGCGGTCAAATAGGTCGAAACAACAGAACAACCAAAACGTATCCTGACACATATTTGCATGGCAGCCTAACAAATTGCCAGTCCCTTTTAAGCATTTTTTCCCTTTAGTCCTTTCTTCATTTCATCCAGGCACGTATATTCCAGTTCCATCCTTCTCACGTTCTTCCTTTTGGCTGTCATCCGACTGGCTGGAAAACTCTCAGATAATTAAGCCTTCCTAGAACCGATCAAAGCAAAACTACCGGAAATACTAATTCTGCTTCTGTCTCCAGATATAGGACCTGTAAGTTTGCACCTTTCCAGATTTTTTTATAGCACACTCAGATTTGGGTTGTCAGGTCCATTAAGGTACGGCATTGCTGAGTGTTGGTGATCGGTGCTGAGCTATCGCGATAGAGATGACACACAAGGCCTCAAGAGAACTTTGCTTAGATATAACCATTAGCCAAGCCATTGGTTGCTGTATTATTGACCAATCTGAACAATGAACTGCAAAGAGGCTGCCACAGTGCGATCTACCAATATAGGTATTTACAACAGCAATAAAACAAGGTAAATTTTGATTGAATGGAAACAGGTTCTTACGTGTAAAAAGGACAAAGTACAAGATGCCAATCAACGTGGTTTTAATTCGGGCCATCATCACAGTCTTGAAACAGCTGCAAATTAATTCCGCTGATCAAATTCCCCGACCGGCATTTGACAAAAAACATCCATGTTAAATTCTGCGGTTCCCTAACTTGCAGTGAACAGGAAATGTGCCGCCTGTTAGTTGGTTCGTTATTTTAATATCTCTAACACTGCAGATGTTTCCTCCCTTGCGAAAGATATTGTGTGCTTTAATATCCGTTTGTGATCAGAGAGTCACCACATTTCCCAAAACGAATGCTCAATCAGGAACGACAGGCGGATTGCAGTCAATGGAGAGGAAAAAGGTAAGATTGATTCAGCAGCCTGGTACCGACATTGCATTCAAATTGCCACCCTCCCCCTCTGACAGCTGAAGAAAGACATTGTGGCAAATAGGATCCTGTGTAATTTCTGTTTTCATTTTGACGCTGAGAGAGAGGAGGTTGGCATTGAGTAGGTTCCATTGTGCCTGGTTCACATTCGTTGCGTGGAATTTTTCTGTATTATTTTCAAATTATTATTCATCTTCTGCACTTCGTGTCATATATATTACCTTTCAGCAACAGTTTCCACAAAATGATGAGCAAAGAGTTTTCGGAAATGTATGTAGAAGAATTTGATTTAAGCAGTAACGTACGTGGACAGGAAATGCAATAACTCTGGGAAAGGGGACCATGTTTCAAATCCAAACAGGGCGGCTAGTGAGATTTTAATTATATTTAGAAATTATGAAATTGAAAGCTAGCCTCAGTCATGGTTGTTGTTTGTTGTTTTGGCTGAGTGCGCCAATGCTATGCAAGACAGCCTTTAATCTACTTACATAGCGAGATGTGTCCTGGAACAGGTCGCTCGTGAGCCGCCAGGCCTTTAAACTGAAGGGAACAAACCAAACATAAACGTGGTTAGCTGGAGTGTTTCGGCAGGGTTTAAACTAAAATGGAGGGGGGGTGGGGAGGTGGACGGAACTGAGATTGGGGATAGGGTAAGCCCGGAGGGTAGGAAGAAGGATCGATTGTTTCTGAGGGTCTTCGGTGCATGTGTTTCAATGCTAGGACTGTGACTGGCAAAACAGATGAACTGAAGGCATTAATGTTCGAAAGGAAGTTGGAAGTGGTGGTGGTGACAGAGACTTGGTTAAAGGAAGGGCAGGACTGGCAGTTGAATGTTCCTGGGTATAAGTGTTTCAGGCGAGATAGGGGTGGGTCGCTGAGAGGTGGGGGAGTGGCGTTGTTAGTTAAGGATTGCATCGTAGCAGTGCAGAGGGAGGGAGGTATGGAGGATATAGGAATCGAGTCGCTATGGGTGGAGTTGAGGAATAGGAAGGGAGATGTTACTATGTTGGGTGTGTACTACAGACCGCCCAACAGCCCGAGGACTGTGGAGGAAGGGATAAGGAGGGACATTCTAGATAAGTGCAGGAAGAATAGGGTGGTGGTAGTGGGAGATTTTAATCTCCCCGGGGTAGATTGGAATGTACCGAGATCAGAGGATGCTGACGGGGAGGAATTTGTACAGTGTGTAATGGAAGGATCCCTGGAGCAGTACGTGGATAGACCGACCAGAGAGGGAGCTATACTGGACTTGGTTCTGGGAAATGAGCCTGGGCAGGTGGTTGACGTTGAAGTTGGAGAGCATGTGGCTAACAGTGACCACAACTCTGTCTGGTTCAAGATATTAATGGATAAAGATGAAGCCTGTCCTAAGGGGAGGGTGTTAAACTGGGGGAGGGCTAGATACAACCGGATTAGGCAGGATCTTAAAGATACGGACTGGGGTACGCTGTTTAACGGTAGGTCGACGCTGGGTATGTGGGAGTCTCTCAAGGGAAAATTAAAATCTTTACAGGAAAGACATGTGCCGGTCAAGAGGAAGGATGGGAAAGGTGGGATTAGAGAGCCGTGGGTAACTAGGGATATTGAGGACCTGGTCAGGAGAAAGAGGGAGGCGTACACTAGATCTAGGCATTTGAGGACAGAGATAGCGTTAGAAGAATACAGAGAATGTAGGAGAGAACTTAAAAGGGGCATCAGAAAGGCAAAAAGGGGCCACGAAATGGCTTTGGCGGGTAGGATTAAGGAAAATCCTAAGGCATTTTACTCCTATATTAGAAACAAAAGGATGGTTAGAGGGAACATTGGTCCACTCAGGGACAGAGGAGGGGAACTATGCTTGGAGCCTGGGGGAATGGGGGAGATCTTGAATGAATACTTTGCGTCGGTATTCACGCAGGAGAGGGGTCCGATGTCTGCTGCTGTGCTTGAGGAGTTTGAGGATCCGTTGAGGGAAATAGTCATCACGAGGGAAGAGGTGTTGGGACTTTTAGACAGTATAAAGACGGATAAATCTCCGGGGCCTGATGGCATCTATCCTAGGTTGCTAAGGGAGGTGAGGGATGAAATTGCTGGGCCTCTGACGCAAATCTTTGTCTCTTCTTTGGACACAGGTGAGGTCCCAGAGGATTGGCGGATTGCAAATGTAGCACCGTTGTTTAAGAAGGGTCAGAGGGATAACCCAGGGAACTATAGGCCAGTGAGCTTGACTTCAGTTATAGGCAAGATAATGGAAAGGATCCTCAAGGATAGGATGTATGAGCATCTGGAGCGCTGCAATCTGATCAGGGATACGCAGCATGGCTTCGTTACAGGGAGATCGTGCCTTACGAATCTATTGGAATTTTTTGAAGAGGTGACAAAAACGGTTGACGAAGGACAAGCCGTTGATGTTGTCTATATGGATTTCAGTAAGGCGTTTGACAAGGTCCCTCACGGTAGGCTGATAGAAAAGGTGAAGGCTCATGGGATACAAGGCCAGGTATGTAGATGGATGGAGAAGTGGCTTGGGAGGAGGAGGCAGCGGGTAGTAGTGGAAGGCTCCTTTTCCAATTAATGCAAGTGAATAAAATCCCTCACAGCTCATTAGGTCACAACACATCTGAACCATGGAACCTTGGCTCATGTGGAAGGCTCATTTTCCAATTTCCAACTTTTGCATCCAGACGCACAGCAATGCTATAACTGCTGATTGGTAATCACCTAGCAAGCCTCTCAGAACAAGGGGCAGTAGCGATGGGCAACAAAGTCTTCACATCCCTTGAACAAATTTCCCAAATTTAGTGGTGAACTATTTATACTGCATGAGGAGATAGTTCGGAATGATCACTAAGTGGAGTTTGATTTGTGGAGGCATTAACACAGTGAATGCAGCATGAAGTTAGCTTTCGAACATTCTCAGATACAAAACCAAGCAGGTATTCTCGACCTGATGAAATCATTGCAACAAGTAATGAAGCGGGAATGACAGCACCCTAAAATGCTGTATCGTTGATAAATACACGGTGAGTGAACATGTTCCTTTGCTATGCAAAACCGAACTGACTCGAAAATGCACAATCACTGCTCACGTCCAGTTATTCTATGTTCCTCTATTTTTTCTCTCAATTTCACTATAAATTTGAATAATTTCAATCCCATCTGTAAATTCGGGTACTTTTCACACTTTTTCACACACTGCCAGATTGAATAAACTCACAGTGCCTCAACGTTACTGTGAACTCAAGACTTCAGGCTGCATTGAGTTATATAATTGAATCCCCGGCTGTCCCTTAGCCCTTATTGCCGGTACAACACTTGTGGCCTTCCACGATCTTCTCAGTTCACAAGAATTCTATGTGTCCTTGCTTCTGGAGCATGCTAACAACATGAAGGGAACAAACATGCAGATAATTCAAATCGGAGCACCACTCTAATTTCCAAACCTCTCCATAATGATGAATTCATGTTTCACTAATGTTTCTAAATTGCTTTGGCTTAAATTTCAAAATCAAACTGCAGATCGTTCAACGACTTGCAAACATGGCCAGTCTATTTCTCCAGGTAAGAGAAGTGAAGTAAGGAAGAAAGTGAATGCATTCTGTACCTGAAGGGAAAGGATTAATGGATTTTGTTTCTATAATATGTCATAAATATAACCCTTCATCATGACTGATCTTCTCAAGCTTATATTGCTCCTGGCATTAATATAAGTTATTTGTTCATATGTTACATGCTTTAACTCTCATTTTTATAAAGACAGATACTTTAATGTGGCTGTTATTTTGTAGACTTTGCAAATCTTACCTATTTGTGTTAGTTGGACATCGTTACACAGATGGTAGTTTACCATACCGGCTCTTGACAGCTGCTGATGGCAGATCAGGATCCCGGCTTTACTCAGGAAGGGTCCTGCTGGGACAGCCACGATCGCACAAGTAACTTCAAAGACAGGGATGCCGGTATTGCTACAGAAAGGTTTTGAATCGTGACCGTGTGTCATGACTGCAGCTGCCAGTTGGACTGTGAATTGTAATTAAATCTGGGGCTGCATCACGACGAAGGAAGGAAGACCTGGAGTTCTGGCCAGAATGGGAAACTTGTGTCGTGATTGGTACTAAGAATCATGATGTATAAATGCCCACGTGTGTTTGTGTTCTATGAGAAGTTTGTAGCCCTACTTCTCCCAAAATTCTGGAATAAACCCCAGCATTTTGAAATAAAAACCATTGTATTTTGACTCACTAACAGTCAGAAGTATTACTTCTAGTCACCTTACTACCGGAAAGACGTGGAGACCCTGGAGAGAGTGCAGAGGAGGTTTCCCAGGATGCTGCCTGGTATGGAAGGACTGGGTTATGAGGAAAGATTGAGTAAACTGGGGTTCTCTTCCTTAGAAAGATGGAGATTTAGGGGGGATCTGATAGAGGTGTATAAAATAATGAAGGGTATAGATAGAGCAAACAGTGGCAGGCTTTTTCCTAGATTGGAGACAAATATCACGAGGGGCCACGAGCTTAGGGTGAAGGGGGAAAGGTATAATTTGGATGCTAGAGGGAGGTTTTTCACATAGAGGGTTGTGGGGGTATGGAATGCACTGCCAACTAAGGTGGTGGAGGCAGGCACGCTGGACTTGTTTAAGGTTTACTTAGACACATGAGTGAAACAGGGATGGAGGGTTATAGCAGACTGTTTTAAACAAGGATCAGAGCCTAGGGACATTCCTGGAACTCTAATGTTACATGTGTTGATGTTTTTTTCTCTTTTACTCTGCAGGTGCGTCGGTCCACCTTGTTGTCTGACGAGGGGCATGCACACAGTGGGTCGTCCGTGGGCTTCTCTTGGATGTTTCGGGAGTGGCCTAGTACTTTGCGTTGTTTGTGTATGCTTAAAACTGGACCAGCAGATGGGCATCACAACAGCTCAGTGACTATCACTGTTAGCTGTGCAGATACATGGATTTGGGCCAGTGTCTGTGGGAGATTGCACATTCTCCCTGTGGTTGCGTGGGTTTCCTCTGGGTGCTCCGGTTTCCTCCCACACCCCAAAGATGTGCTCTTAGGCTGATTGGTGTAACAAATTGTCCCTAAATTATTCTCCCCTTAATCTAGTTTCCAATGGGGGTACCATAAGCATAGACATAGAACAATGGGGGTACCATAAGCATAAGCATAGATATAGAACAATGGGGGTACCATAAGCATAGCAAAGAACAACATAAAAATATAATAGCAGCTATAGAAACTAGAAGCAGTGGTGGGCTATTCGGCCCTTTGAGCCAGTTCCTCATTAATGTCCATTATGGCTTATCATCGAATACAATATCCTGATTTCTCCCTCCCCAGTATCCCATGATCCATTCAGCCCCAAGAGTTATATCTAATTTCTTCTTGAAATCAGATAACGTTTGGTCTTGAAGTATTTCATGTGGTAGTGAATTCCACCTACTCACTACACTCTGGGTGAAAAAATTCTGCCAATCCCAGTTCTGAAATATTTTCCATTTATCATCAAACTATGGACGGCTAGTTCTGTCCTTTTCAGCCATTTCGAACATTCTGCATCTACCCGGTCTAACCCTGTTACAATTTTGTAAGTTTCTATGCGACCCCTCTCCCTCTTCTAAACTCCTGTGAATATAATCCTAAACAACTGAGTCACTCCTCATATGACATATTTTTCACTCCAGCAATCTCTTGCTGCCTGATTTTGTTTCTGGTGTTTTCTATATTATATTGCTCCTATAAGATTCATCTAACAACCCCAAAATTTTGAACTGGAGTGTTGCTGGACTGCTGTAGAGGACAGTCAAGTAGATTTTTGTCTTCGAAAGCAAGGTTAGATTGAAGTATGGTTTTGGCCGTTGTGGTGCAATCTTGCTGATCATTATAATTGAAGGTTACCACTGAAAAGATTTACACAGAACACGTAGGCTATGATCCTAATATGTTTCAGTGTATCAATCCTGTATGAAGTTAAACACATTGTAAAAGAACCTTTAAGAAATTGGTCAAAGTGATGCTAAGTGTTGCATGGAGTATATATAAAATAATGCTCCAAGAATCTCCAATTATGGGACAACATCAAGGCTCAGGCCGTAATTATCTAGCCTTGAAACGGAAAACATGTGAATGTCTATAAGGTGCAATTACTTCTCATGTCATAGTGCATTAATGCCAACAAAGGCTGTCAGTGATCATGATGGGTGCCAATGCTGTTTTCAGGGAGTTAGTCACTCTGTTTTATAGATGCGTCCATGCTGTGAACCGTTGTGAGCATCATGGTTTGCAGGTGCCCAATGTTAGGAAGATTTCAGACTAAGATTAGGTTGATTGGCCATGACAAATTATCCCTAAATGTCAGGAGGTTAGTAGGGTAAATACGGAAGGCTATGGGGATAGGGATGTGATCCTGTATACTCGATGGGCTAAATGGGCTCTTTCTGCACTGTAGGGATTTGATGATTCTATGAATATGAGATTTCCACAGTAGCTTTAAACCTGTGAATCAGTATCTTTGTTCTGAACATTATGCTGAACGGAGCTGGCAATGCTGTTGCTTCCACGCTTCTTCTATACACCATGTACAAATCCAGGCATGAATCACCAAGTTCATAGAATTGTATTTAACGTTGAGCTGATAACTATGGTTCCCAGAGAGGAGATAATTATGACAGCTTGCAATCAAAGTGACATGAATCTGCCTGCTAGTTGCAGTTTGAAGAATTTAACAAGGCATACTAGGATGCAAACTGCCCAACACTGAGTAGAAGTCTGCCTAGCGCCAGCAGTAGCTAGCATTCTTAAAATGTGAACACCAAGCAACTGGTGTAACAGACATGTTAGAATATTCATAGAATGCCTACAGTGCAAAAGGAGGCCATTCAGCCTATTGAATCTGCAATTACAACAATACCACCCAGGCCCCATCACGGTAATTCCAATAATTTAACCTATTAGTTCCCCTGACCTGAGGGGCAATTTAGCAAGGCCAATCCACTGTGGTCTGTGGGAGGAAATCAGAGCACGCGGAAGAAAACCATGCAGACACGAGGAGGATGTGAAACCTCCAGACCGATAGTCACCCAAGACCAGAATTGTACCCGGTCCCTGGCGCTTGGAGGCAGCAATGCAAATCATTGTGCCACTGCCCAAACGAGGTGCAAATTGTCCTGTAGCGACAAGTTGTTTAGTTAAGTGACTGGCAGTCTTCTGAGAGATCAGTGTACATCATACACATGTGAAGTTCTGAAGTCCCGTAATTTGATAGAGGTTTGCAACCATATACACTGAATGAGGACCCAAAGAGAAAAATAGTATAATTGCTAGCACACTCAGAAGCGGGCAAGAACCTTGAAAGCTTAATTATTTGCGTACTGGTGATTTTGGCGTTTAAGTTGTAACGAGAGTGAGGACCAATTGGAACTAAGAACAAAGAACAGAGAAATTACAGCACATGAGCAGGCCCTTCGTTCCTCCAAGCCTACACCGGTCATGCTGTCCGACTAAACTAAAGCCCCTTACCCTTCCGGGGACCATATCCGTCCATTCCCATCCTACTCATTTATTTTGTCAAGTAGTCCCTTAAAACTCACTATCGTGTCTGCTTCCACTATCTCCCCCGGCAGCGAAATCCAAACACCCGCCACCCTCTGTGTAAAATACTTGCCTCGTTCACCTCCTTTAAATCTATTTCTCACACCTTAAAATTCTGTCCCCTAGCAATTGACTCTTCCACTCTGGGGAAAAGCTTCAGACTATCCACTCTGCCCACATCCCCTATAATACTGTAGACTTCAAGATTAGTGAGGACGCTTTTTTTTAATAATTTAACTGAGCGGAAAAAATGAGTTTTTATCCAGCTCGATCATATCTGGGAGTAGACAATAGAACTGCATCAAGTTTGAAATGTTTATCTAATATCAATTTGATGTAATTAGCAGTCATATTGTAAAAACCTTCTCTCAATGAGCTAAGAAATCGGAGATAATAAATGAAAAATCAACACATTTGTTGAATAAGGATCGATGTTGTATCAGGGAGACTCTTAAAATTGGGAGACATATTACAGGAGATATAATGTTTCCTGTATCAAAAGGAATACAACTTCTTGCAGCATGTGAAGTGGGCAAGTTACACAAGCATTGACGTTGCATGAAGGAAACCCTTAAAATAGGATTAAACACTTCTGAAATTTGTTCGAAACAATGGCTTTCACCTTGTTGTATATGAACATACATTCTTACTCGAATTACTTGCCATGAAAATTTTTTGTAACATTTTTTAAGCTTTCTTTTACTTTGTATATTACGTATATGGTAAACAACTTCTAAGGCGTTTACAAAAAATAAACAAACACAGCCAAAGAAGGCCTGCTACTTCTTGCTGCAGCTAGACCAAAAAATAAAGAGCAAATAAATAAGAGAAAAAACTCAGCTAGCACATGACGAAAGTTTTGGCCCAATGCGACTCAGAGCTTTAATACTGATAGCTTTCAGAATCTCAATTGGAGGTCCAAATTTGGCGCTCTTTCAGCATGCGTCGTCATGTTCCGACGCGCACGTAATCCATGCTAATCGGCTAGAGGATAGGGACAATTCTTTACTAAGTTGTTGCTCCTTAGCTCTCCGCTTATTCCAGTGACGAATTTTCTGTTATGTCCGCACATATGTTAACCACCCTGGCTGCAAATAGTCCACTGACCCCGGTAACAACTAAAAAATCTATCCAAGAAGAAACCGCTGCCCCCTGCCCCTCCCCCACCCCAGTCCATTGGCGTCAACACCGTCAATACAACTAGAATCAATTTCCTGAAACTAACTGGAAGTGGCACAGCAGTTTTAAGAAGTAGCAACAGTAGCTTCAAAAACAGCGCATCCGCATCAATTGCAATTTGTTGCCTTATTTTTCTGTTTGCATTCACAAAGTGTTTTTTTTTCGGGGCGGATGGAGGGGCACAGTTGTGGGCGTGGGGGAGCGGTTTGGCATGACTTGACTTGTCCAGTAGACACGGATTCATTCTGAACTATAATACTCCTGAAAATTTTAGCAGCGTGACTGGATCACGGGGAATTTACAGATACGGAGTTAGCCAAACTCCAGGTCATTGTCCAGACGCGAGAGTCGCGCTTAAATCTTTTTTTTGTTTACTTTATTCCAATCCAATCAAGTCAAATTAAAGCCAATTCAGAGTCCCAACAAGTTGGGACATTCCCGATCCAAGCTGACAAGACGGGGCTCTCACCTCCTATCTTGGGCTTGATCTACATAATCCAAGCTGATTGGAGTAGGTGTAGCTCCTCCTTCAAGGTTTGATCTAATTTACATCTTAGTCAAAACGCCGAGATGCCGCTTGAAAAAATTGCTTCAAATGAAGCTGAAATGTAACCTAATGACTCCAACCAAATGCAGCATGTCGATACCACACTTGATCTTAGCCAAAAAGCCGACTGAGCAGTTACTAAAAGCAACACTCAGTGCCAGGTCAAATCGCTTTTCCAAATCGAACCGCTGCTGGATAATATCAGAATCAGGCGCGCAAGCACACACACACACACACACAGACACTACCAAGTCTACCGTCTGTTGCAAAACGTCTCTCTCTTTCTCACACATACACACATTTTTGCTACATCAACCCTCTGCTAGATTAGGTTACAAACTCTCTCTCTCACACACACACGCAAACAACAAATTTACCAATCTACCTCCTGCTGCATAATGCCAGAAGCACACCTACACACACACACACACACAAAGATTAGGAGGATATTTTGGTAATCGTGGAAACCTGTACAGTGCAGAAAGATGTCATGTGGCCCATTGAGTCTGCACCGACCACAATCCCAGCCAGACCCTACTCGCATATCCCTACACATGTATCCGCTAGTCTCTCTACGCATTTCAGAACACTAAGGAGCAATTTTAGTATGGTCAGTCAACCAAACCCGCACATCTTTGCATTGTGGGAGGAAACTGGAGCACCCGGAGGAAACCCACGTACACTGGCACAACGTGCAAACTCCACACAGACAGTGATCCAAGCCGCGAGTCGAACCCAGGTCCCTGGAGCTGTGAAGACACTGTGCTACCGTGCCGAACATTCTGATTCAGGGGATGGCATAGCCGAGGAGAGCAACTTGAAAAAGAAGAAACAGCACCTGTGAAAATATTGTATTTCTTCGTTTATTAATGGGATGGGGGGATGAGACTGACAACTGAAGCGTTTTCAGGGTATATTAGTGAAAGTTTCAGGAATTACTTCCAAGGGAGTATGTAACATACAACTAAGTAAACCGTATTGAATTATCTGTTTTCAATAGCTTTGATTGGATGGCAGATGTGGCAAGTTGGCAGATGGGGATAAGAGAAAGCAAGAACATAGGTAAAGAATATACCATTGGACGATGTAAATAGCATTCAGGATATATCATGACAACGGTTCTTGTTCAAACATTTCTGTTTCATGCTTTCACAACCTAAAATGCTGCTTTCGTCTTTGTGATGATTAACATCTGAACCGCTCTGCTTGAAGGATAACTTGGTTCAAACGTGTGTTGCTGGAAAATTAGTTCCTAATTTTCTGCTCCTTTCAGAAGAACAAAGAACAAAAGCACCAGATTTTTACGGAACTCGATCATTTCAAAATTACTACAGCCATGATTCATACATCGTTACAATGCATCAGGATGGAGGCATTTTTTGCAGTTCTCTTGTTCTTCGCACTCAGCCCATTTGGTATGTCTGATATTTTTAAATCTCAATACACTAACCAGGTAGAAGAAATGCATCAAACCGTTAAAATGTATCTACGTTGTGTTCCTTTTCAAAGGAAAAAAATGTCTGTGTCAAATATGTGCGTGTGTGTTTTTGATACTGGACATCAGACTGTAGCAATGATATCAAGACTAGTTAAAATGGCATCTGGGTTAAGGAACTTCCGTTATCTAGAGGAATTGAAGAATTTTGTTTACTTTTTCTCATTGGGTGAGGAATGTTTAGATTTCTTTCAGCACCTAACATGCTGAAGTATCCTAAGATGCCAAGTATCCCTTTGTCTGATCTTGTAACCCCGCAAATCGACCGAGCATCACTGGATAATGAAGGGCAATTTATCATGATCAATCCACCTAACTGGCACATCCATGGACAGTGGGAGGACACTGGAGCTTCCGGATGAAACCCACGCAGACACGGTAAACTGTAGAAAGTCCATGCAATTTTTGGTACAGGCCTATGGGAATATAATAACGTTTTGATTTATTATACTGGATAAAGGACGACTATAGCAAATGGAACAGTGGAAATATTATGGGATGCATGCAGAGCTATGGGCAGTATGGGAATTTGAGATTAAATTGGCATGGATACAGCCGTATTGGAAAAGTGGCACTGTGCGTTTCATTTGCAAATTCATTACAAAATATTATTTCTGTCTCATCTATCATCATTGGCCTACGACAGTACCTAATTATCCCCAATGTCTAAATATCTTTAGATGCCACTATTTTAAACCGAAAATTACCAACTACCCCGTTCTCTCTCTATAATTCCTGAAAATAATCTAAAGTAATCTAAATTTTACACGCTTTCCCAGAGCCCAGCATCAATCTCTAACGAATCCCACTGCACCACTCTCTTCCCGTAGTTGCCTCAATTGAATACCAATCTCACTGCCTCCCACTCACATTGGGGCCCCACAGAAAAGCTGAAATGATCCAGGCCTCGTTCGGGCGAGAACGGAAATTCCCGTCTGAGGTCAACGGAGATTTCCGTTGTGGATCCTCGCCCGCGCCGAGTCCGTGGCAGGCAAGGTGGCAGAGTTCGGACCACTGTCCTTCTCTCTCGTTGGCTCTCTCCATTAGCTCTATATCAATCCTGAAATAATCCCACTGTAAATCGCACCATTCGCTCAGCAAAGCCTTACATCAATCTAAAATGAATCCCATTGTTCTACACTCTGCCAGCAGTCCAACAATTAACTAATCCCACTGACCACTTCCTCCCTGCATGTCTGTGTCAATCCTTAACAAAATTTTTTTCCGACTTTTCTTCATAGCTGTGTAACCGTACACGTAAAATTATGTAGTGCGAGATCATGTTAGTAGTTGTTTAAGTTGCATGCCATAGCTGCTGAAGAACATGTTTTCAACTTGCTATTCAAATAGCTCCACATTAAGAGAAATATGCTTAAAATATATCTGATCCCAGTGCAAATATATGGGTTTACTTTTGGTTTCTCAGTCTGCACTGCCGGTGAAGTAACACTGAAGGAGTTTGCCGTCGGCTATGTGGGAATGAATGTGATGCTCCGGTGTCAGTTACGAACATCCCAACAGGATCTGACGGTAGTCCAGGTCGCCTGGGTGAGGAAAACTGAATTGACGAAAACTCTAGCATTGTACAATCCAAAATTTGGAATAAGTTATCCACTGCATCCTGGCACCCAGCGCCTGCGTTTCAAAAACCCTTCTCCCCAAGATGCCCCACTGATAATTACAGATTTGAGAATGAGTGATGCTGACGAATACAAGTGCAAGTTCACCACATTCCCCAATGGAAGCATTTCACGGGAGATTACTCTGGAAGTACTAGGTATGCCAAAGTGTTTATGTGTTATTGATATATGTTATCCTCAGAGAAGATGGGTTAGAGAAGTAATTTTTTATGAGATATTTAAGAGAATCCGTTGAACTCTGAACGGCTAAGCCATATTGAAGAAAAAGAAATTCATTGCATTTTCTTATCATTCATTCGTGGCATTGGAGCATCAATGGCAGAGTATTTTCACTGAATTAGTAATCAGAGACCGAAGGTAATGGCTTGGTGATTAAACCTATACTCAATAATCGTCTGCAATGTAGTGAAAACCATGAGCTATTGTTCATTGTCGTAAAATGAGCATCTGGCTCACTGATGTGTTTCATCATGCTGGGGAGGGTGGTCACAATTTCCGGATGTGGAATACGGCATTTAGTACTAAGATGATGAGACACACATCTGAATTCAATCATTCAGAGGGTGATGAAACTGTAGAAACCTCCTTCAACAGTGGGTCCCTGGAGAGAGCTGGTGCAAGGTGGTGAGATGACAGTTCAGCCATAATCATGTTGAAATACAGATCAGGCTCGAAAGGCGTTCATATTTTCTATATTTCTATTCGAGGTCGCCTGATAACTGTTATTTTTATACGAATATTAAGTAACCCTCCCATTATGTAGAAATATGCCGATTAACCAATGGGCACATTTCTAAGTTGTGTTTTTAATGCTGTTTTATTCTTTTGTGGGACTTGAAAGTTGTTGACAATGTCAACATTTATTTGTTGTCCATCCTTAACTACCTTTTTTCCATGTGGCTGGTATGGTGTCTTCCTCTCTCATAACAAGGGAGGTATCAAGGACAAAACCTTTTATGTAACACATGTTTCTTTTAGGCTAAATTTTATGTTAGACAGTGGGAGGCAAACTAACCAAGATTTGTTCCGGACTCCAGCATAATACTTGATTCAAAAGGCTGTGCGAATTGAGCACTACGTCTATGTTGACGGGTGTAATCAATAAAGTATTGCCAATTCTGATGCAAAGTAAACAAACGGGGGTCAGGTCATACATTGCCCCCTATACAATGGCGGTAGCACATACGCCCTGATGCATATTGCCAGTCCCTGAAATATGGCGGTGGTGCAGAAACCTGGCTTAGTTTTGCCCTCTGTAAAGATGTCGAGCGGCAAACACAAGTGTGCTGACATGACATTAGTACCAAACTTCACATGTTGGCCAGAAGGTTTCAGACAGTAGGGTCTTTTCAGTTAAAGACTCGAATCAACCAACTGGATGTTTCTGATAAGCTGGTATCATTTTTTCCAGATTATGTATTTATTTTCTTACCTAAACCTCTCCCCACACATACAAACACAAAGAAACGTTTTCTTCATAAAATTTATAAATGTACATGACGAAACATTTCAACTTGGAAACTTCAAAAAGTGCAATAAAACCCGACTTCTCTCCAATCAGCATATTCCACCTTATTTTTAATGCAACTCACCGCATATTTGTAACATAAATTCCATGTTAAGCATATGCAGGCTCTGGACAGATCATTTCAAATTCAACAATTATAGAAGGTGTACCAGAAATCATCACTCCCTCGTCCAGCATATTTCTCTGGAAGGTGCCGCAGTTCAATTTCAATACCCTTTGTATATTCAAAGTATATTCAATGGGAGGCATGCAGCCCAAGGGGCTCTGGTAAACCTCCAGCCCCCTTGATGCAGTGTGGCTGATGGCCACATAGGCGCAGGGAGAAGAACAAATTCCACAAAGACAGTCACGCAAAGCTGGAGTCAAGTCGGTTGAAGCAGCAGTGCTAACTATTATGCCACCATGCCACCCGCCAGTACTGATCTTTTGCCATTGCAACTTTCTCAATGTCGGACTTCCAGATGTGCGATTGTGTTTTCTTCAGTCTAAAAACCGCATGAACAGTTCTCATAAAAACAGAAAGTGCTGGAAAAAATTCAACAGGCCCGATCGCATCTGAGCACCTTCATGGCCATTCAGACTCGAAACGTTGGCTCTATTTTCTGTCCACAGATGCTGTCAGACCTGGATGAGATTTTCCAGCATTTTTGTTTCTGTTTCAGGTATCAGCATTTGCAGTATTTTGTTTTTATCTTATTAGTACTCATTAGTTGTTTTCAGCCTCCAGCAGAAGGCAATGCGAACAATGTTCTTCTGTTTCTCCCCAAATGTTGCAAACAAATGAACTATTAGATTATTGATATTGTAACATTGACCAAACGTCAATGAAATGAAAGTGCAGAATTGTGTTTTCTTTATTGTTATTTTGAGTTGACTTAATTTGTTATTGTTACATGTATTAACATACAGTGGAAAGTATTGTTTCTTGCGCGCTATACAGTCAGAACATATGGTTCATCGAGAAGGAAACGAGAGAGTGCAGAATGTCGTGTTATAGTCATAGTTAGGGTGTAGAGAAATATCAACTTAATACAAGGTAATCCATTCAAAATCTAACAGCAGCAGGGGAGAAGCTATTCTCGAGTCTGTTGATATGTGACCTCGGACTTTTGTATCTGTTTCCTGAAGGAAGAAGGTGGACGAGAGAATGTCGGGAATGCGTGGGGTTCTTAATTATGCTGGCTGCTTTGCCACAGCAGGAAGTGTAGATAGAGTAAATGGATGAGAGGCTAGTTTGCGTGATGGATTGGGCTACGTTCACGACCTTTTGTAGTTCCTTACAGTCTTAAGCAAAACAGGAGCCATGCCAAGCTTTGATAAAACTAGAAAGAATGTTTTCTATGGTGCACCTGTAAAAATTGTTGAGTGGTAGCTGACTTGGCAAATTTCCTTAGTCTTCTGAATAAGTAGAGGCATTGGTGGGTGTTCTTAACTATAGTGTCGGCATCGGGGAACCAGAACTGTTTGTTGATGATCTGGAAAACTAAAACCTTAAAACTCTCGACCCTTTCTACTGCGTCCCCATCGATGTAGACAGGGGCATGTTCTCCTTTATGCTTCCTGAAGTCAATGGCAAACTCCTTAATTTTGCTGACGTTGAAGGAGAGATTATTGTTGCTGCACCAATTCACCAGATTCTCTATCTCATTCCTGTGCTCTGTCTTGTCATTGTTTGAGATCTGACAGACTACGGTGGTGTCGTCAGCAAACTTGAAAATCGAGTGGGAAGGGAATCATCGGTGTGTAAAGAGTATAGTAGGGTCTGAGAACACAACTTTGATCATGGCGAAGGTGCTGTTGCCTATCCTTACAAATTGTGGTCTGTGAGTTAGGAAGTTCAGGATCCAGTCGTCGAGGGAGGTGCCTAGGTCAAGGCTACGGAGTTTGGAGATGAGCTTCGTGGGAATAATAGTGTTGCAGATTGAGCTGCACTTAATAAATAGGAGTCTAACATAGGTGTCCTTGTTATCTAGTTGTTCCAGGGTTATGTGCGGTGGTAGGCAAACCGTAGTGGATCCAGATAGTTTGGGAGACTGGAATTGATTGGTGCCATGACTAGCCTTTCGAAATACTTCATAACGATGGATGTCAGAGCCATCGACCAACATTCATTAAGGCATGCTGCTTGGTATTTCGTAGGTACCGGGATGATGGTCGTCTTCTTGAAACAGATAAGGATTTTAGATTGTTGTAAAGAGAGATTGAAGTTGGCTTTGAATACCTCCACCAGCTGATCTGCGCAGGACTGAATGTATGTCCAGGAACCCCATCCGGTCCAGTTGCTTTCCGTGGATTGGCCTTCAAGAAAGCTGCTCTCACATCTGCAATGATGACCCCAGACACAGGTTCATCCAGGGTGGAGGGCATGCTCTAGTTGACCTCTTGCTCGAAACGGGCCTAAAATGCATTGAGCACGTCAGGGAGGGTGCGTTGGGGCCAGCGATTTTACATGTCTTCATCTTGTAGCCTATTGTACATGATGTGGGCATCTCTGGTTAGGTCAACATTTATCAGCCATCATTAATTGCCTTTGAGAAAGTAATGATGAGCTCTCTACTTCCATGTGTAATTCTCGTGATGTACGTGCATTCAGAATACTGTTAGATAGGTAGTTACAGGATTTTGATCAAACGACTGTGATTTGGTATCACTGGCTGATACAAAAGGCGCCTTCTCCTTCTCTTTATTCACTTGTAAACTACTTTTCAATGGGCCTATTTATTCTTTTATTTTTGAGTCATGAGTTGAGCTTCCATCTCGGTATCCTTCAAATGACAAAGAACATTGGAAGCTTCCCTTGGCAGCATCTGACCATACAACCATCTCAGGTAGGCTGTCGATACAACTCCAATTAGATCAAGATGTGAAATATGATTAATATGTTATCCATTTTCTTCTCAGCTGCGCCCCTACCTGACAGGCACATCTTTTATAACGCAGTTTGTGTGATTGCGGTGCTGCTGCTACTCGCTGTAGTGCTGATTCGCTTAACCAAACTATTGTGTGAAGCAAGCATTCGAGGTAAGCCTTGTAAGCTGTCCGTTCACTTACTCTGAAAGATTTCAAATTAAGTGCAGACACGGTGATGAGAATCAGTGTAATATTAACAAACCGCATGTGTTGACATTCGAAACATGTGCAATGGAAAAATGTTGTAAATTCGATAACATTAAATGTTGTACAAACTCAGTAGATATTGGAGCATCTGTGGAAGAAACGACTAGCATTAACGTTTCCCACGAGTCAATACCACACTTTCACTCTCACTCTCAATAGATTTTGCCAGAATCCTGAGTATTTGTTTTACTGCACTTTCCGTTTTAATTTATAAACTTAACGTTTTAGCCATAACCAATAGAAGGTTGGAAAGCTCTAATCTGTAGCATTATGACATGCATAATTCAGTCGCAATCTAGTAAAGACACTAGAAAATAGCAATCATTTTGTATAAATTCCTATCCAGAATGTACACAATTTCAGCAGTTAGGGCGGTAACCGATCCCATGCACCATATTGGTACACAACATAGTTCTACACCCTGCATATTTGGAAAGATGGTAAAATAGCAACAGTGAGTGTTGTAACTGTGGTTAGTACCTAAGCTGTTACATCAAATCATTTCAAAAGGAGCTAAAGTTTTGATCATTCCTCCAAAGAACCCTCCTTCCTAGCATTTACATAGTATCTGAATTGGCGTGATACAAAGAAGTACAAATCAATTACAGATGACAGCAACATAAGTGAGCTAGAATATGTGAAAAGAGGAGAAAGCGAAAACAACAGATCAAGGCCTATTCAACCATGATGCAATGATGAAACATCAAGGTCAATATATTCCATGAGATGCAATGCATATTTAATTCTATCCGTTCTAAATGTGAACCTTGGTAAATTTGCCTATCGATGAAGTAAGGAAAAAATGTATCAATGCACTGATTTCAGTAAATTTTGTTATTCTGTCTTAAATTCAAGATGTGAAAAGTTGAATAATACAAAAAATAGAGATGGACAGGCTGGACAGGGATAACCTTGGTTTAATAGTATATTACTACAATATTCCGTAATGATATTTCTCTTTTATAATGTAGACATCAAGAGCGATCCTACCGAACAGCAGGTATGTTGTTCCAAAATGCAATAGTCCAATAATCTAAAATAGTAAACTTCTTGTAGTTCCAATCAATTTTAAACTGAAAACTAGTTAAATGAATGATTCACCAAAAGGTTTACGCTGGGATATAGGGATGTGAAAGTATTTTTGAGAGTCGTCAAAATTTCAGCCAGGTTCGAGAATATCCAATAGAATTTCTCCAATTACAATCTCATCCTTTCTGCAATGTACACATTCACTTCTGGGCTAGGAATGTGACTTACAAGCGCACAGAAATATCAAATATACGGAGGGGCTGAGATAATGTAGCAGAAGCCGCCACAGTTAAGGTTTATATTTTATTGAAATGCGGACAGAAAATAATCATCCAGACTATGGCGCAGCATTTGATTATATTCATGAAGGATTTACCACAGTTACTAAAGACTCAGGACGTTAATTTCCCATGTGTGGGCAGGCACACAAGAGGAATGTCTACAAAGCAAGTGGGCTGAAATAATATGTCCTTTTAACTTTTAAATTTTTAATAAGCGCATTTATTAGCTGCCCTGCAGCCCATGTGGTTTGGCTATGAAATATAGATCCAAATGTTACTAACATACCAATCAGGAGCAGGAATTGGCCACTGGACCCTTCAGATCTGACCACCATTTAATAAGCGATAACAACGGGTCTGATACAAACCTCAACCCCAAATACCTGAATATCCCCTTTGCCGGTTCAGTCCCCTTATTCCGCAAGAATCTATTTCCCTCTGCCGTAAATAATGTTCAAGGGCTCTGCTTCCACAAACTTTTGGATAATTCCACAGGTTCATAGGTATCTACAAGAAAATGTATCATCTCTGCCCTAAATAAGATTTTGTTTTGTTTTAAAGGCCCCGCCAACTAGATTCTCCTATAAGAGGAACTGGCAATCCACATCTACTCTATCATAGCCTCTCTGGATCATGACCAATCAGATCGCCCCTTCCTCGAACATCCACCAGATGTAAACCCAGCCTATCCAGTCTTTACTCATACGACCTTATCTTCTTGGATTAGTAAACTTTCTCTGAACTGTTTCCAATATTTTTTCCATCGTTAATTAAATGATTGAGGAAATAATTGAGGAGACCAAACCGTACATAATACGCCATACGTGGTCTCACGATTGCACTGCATAACTGAAGCAGAACCCCGCTACTGTTGTGATGAATCCTGATCGCTAAAAACAATAGCATTCTGCCATTAAAAGAACATATGTACGCCAACTCCCTATTTCCATTTAGATACCAATCCTCTCCCCATGCCAATATGTTACTCTCCACACCACGAGCATTTTTGGGGGTAACTGTCGACATGGAAAATTATCAAATGTTTTCTCAGAATCATAATAAAGCACATCCTCTGGTTCCTCTTTATCTACAACGCATATAATTTATTCAGTGAACTGCAATAAATGGATTAATTATGATTATGAAAGGTTCTTTGACGATATATTTATTTAATGGGTAGATGTTATATTCAGAAGGGGGAGTGCTGAAGGCATTTGCTGTTAGACGTTCATGGTAACCTGTGAATGAAAGGTTCTAGAAATAAGAAGCAATAATTCATTTTACTTTTGACATTACCTGGAACTGCGATAAAATAAAATAGTTTTGGAACAGGGAGAGACCATTCAGTCCTGTGAGCTTTTTCCTCCATCGAAGGTGATGATAGCTCATTTTTAACCTGACATTTCATTTACCTTCCTTTTCCATATTAGTTCAGTTACTAAAAGATAAAAGTTCAATTAGATTAAAACTTCCCACTATAATTGAGACAGAAACTCTCCTTACTGAAATTGTTGATGCACGTGATTGATCATCCCATGCCATGAAGAAACACATTGTCAATGGGTGTCTATTTCTATCCTAGCAGGGCCATTGTCAAATTGAATATGCCGTCTTAAATCTGCAAACTTCACAAACACTGAAGAGTCAAAAAGGACAAGTTCTAAAGGAGGAGGCACCTGACCGCAAAGCAACAGTCTATGCAATGGTGAACCCCGAATAAACACATCCAACTTTTGCAATATAAACAAATGTTCCATGTATTAATTTGTGAAATCCATCCGAGAAATTCTACCTCAGTTAATCAATCTACATCTGCCCATACTGCTTATGTATTATTACCCCAAAGCACGGTCAACACTCTGTCATCTATCATGGACTTCGGAATTGCTAAGATCATGTTAACTGTTTACCTGACTTTCCTTTTTCACATTATGAGCAATAGTTGATGCGAGACATGCAGAGCGCAGGAGGTTTCCGAGAAAAAAAATCTTCCTCTTTTACTTTCACATTGCATCATTATGTTCTCTGATTCTGTAAAGGTTGTTAATGACAGTTAGCTTCCAGGTAAGAGGAATAGTTGATGCATATTTATCCGTTCTTCTAAGGTGAACGGTCAATGGAGTAAAATCCAAATCTCCACCGAATGTATTCATTCTCTCAGAGTTTACACTTTTCATTGTAACTCGAAAGTTGACCCTATTTGCTTTTAGCGACAGGGCCTAGGAAAAAGCAAGCAGCCAGTATGTGAATGTTTCTTAATCCTATTTCAAACAGTAAGCATACATTACAAGTTAAGTGATCATTCAATACTCTGTAAGGATATGGGCACAGTATCTATCATGTATTCCTCTTGCAAGTGGAATGTCTTCTTCTGTGAATGTCCGTAACTGACATGTTTCATTCAAGTTCTGAAAATGTGTCAGTATAAAGGCAAAAAACATTTGGACAGGAATAAAGTCATGCAGCTGCATATCAGGAAGGTGGCAACTGACGCAAAAGTCAATGTTTCATGTCAGAGATCTGCTTCAGAAATGCAAAAAAAAGAAATAGGTTCCAAACATAGAACCCTACAGTGCAGAAACAGGCCCTTCGGCCCATCGAGTCCGCACCGAACACAATCCCACCCAGACCCTATCCCCATATCCCTACACATTTACCTGCTAATCCCTCTAACCTACACATCCCAGGACACTAAGGGGCAATTTTAGCATAGCCAATGAACCTAACCCACACATCTTTGGACTGTGGGAGGAAACCGGAGCACCCGGAGAAAACCCACGCAGACACGAGGAGAATGTGCAAACTCCACACAGGCAGTGACCCGAGCCGGGAATCGAACCCAGGACCCTGGAGCTGTGAAGCAGCAGTGCTAACCACTGTGCTACCGTGCCGCCCAAGTACAGAGAAAAGCAAAATACTCCGCCTCCTGCACTAAAGCTCAACGTTAGTTTTCCAAAGCACTTCTTCTTTCGATTAAGAACTTTTTAAAAATCCAACTTCAGCACTGAGTTCAACTATTTCAAATTCTAATGCCTGCCTCATTTTCATTTTCAAACAGAAAGTTATGATAATGACTCCAGTGTTATAATTAATACTACCTGTAGACAGATTTTATTTTCATTTATTTTATATTACTGTGCGCCATCGTTCCTATTTACATTAAATCTTCTTCCTTTTTTCTGTACCACTGACCTTCCATATTGTTTTTTTTTCATTCCCTTTGCTTCTGTGTTTTTTTTTAAATTGTACTACACGTTTGACAAATGTTGTGATAATGGATCTCCTTGAAAGTTTCACTTTAGTGTTCTCTCCACAAAAGCCATCTAAAATTCTGATCATTTATTTACTCGCATTAAATAATGTACAGGGGAAATTGACTCCCATGTGTTACTTATCCAGAAAAAAGCTCTTCTTTACTCTTATGGTTCAGCAGACCATATTTCCAATTCTCTGAATATCATGTGACCCATTTGTAAGAAATTCGCTGATTAATAATTGATTGTAGAAGTCGAGCATTTAACAAATTGTTCGAATGTGAAAGTTTGCAAAACGTTGTGCCAAATTATTTTTTTTCTAACGTGAAATAGATACTGCGGTATCCCTGTTTGACTCCTTTACCAGTTGAGGAAGGAATTAATTCCACTTCCCCTACCGAGAGTGCTACCGTTTCTCAGTCGCTGTCTCGCTTCCCTGTTTCATATCTCTTAATCTTTCCCCAGCGTTTATTGGAAAATTATTGTCATTTGGCCTCATTCCAAATGAACAGGCAGTCATATTCATAACTAAGTAATTCAGAACAACTATATCTATTGGTGACAGTCTTCTGTCTGGACCGACCACTGCCGGAATGGCAATGATAACAGAAAGGGCAGCATCGTCTATTATATTGACAAGTGCATGTTTGGACACCTGAGTGTCAGTGTCACTCATAACACGAGCTATATTGGTATAGTCATCACGCGTCAAATGGTCTGCTTATTCACTATATCAATTCTGTGATTCGCACTAATTAAGTCTATTGTACTAAATTTAAATGACAGATTGAAACAAATCTGATGCTGATCTGATGCTGAGGTATCGGATCAACCGGCACATCCGTTCTACCCATCTACCACAGGAATGTCCATTCCCTAGTGAGCCGGACCTTGCAATCTCAACTTGTTTTGCTAGATTTATTACATCAAATAAAGATGAGGGTACATTTGATTTACTCCATGCATCGCTCTCCTGCAGTATCATGATATCAGATCTAAACGATCCTTACTGAAGTGTTCATTCCTGGAAGAAGTAACAGCCAATTTCAATCCATCTACAAATACATTTTCAAAATTTCACATATATAGACCGTGACCATCCCTTCAACGCGATTTTCCAGCTATTTAGTTGTGCGCCTCCCCTCTCATCACAACATATCATGCCACAGCTTCCAACACCACCAAAACTGTCTTACACTTGCCGTCAAAACGTTAAGGAAATAATGATTTACACTTTAATACTTAAAATGAGCCAAATCTCACTTCTCCTGATTGCTGTTTCACTATGTTGAAGCTATAATGAAACAAGCCAATGTTATGTGGCGGATTCAAGCTACTAAACACTGGGAGGGGAAATCACCAGGAATCATTTCACACATACAAATACAAAGCTCAGACAAAGTCACATGATTATATTTGGGGAGAAGGAATTTACAGGATCATCACAAGGAGTCCACTCAAGAAATAAATGCCCTCTCTGCTCGCTGTGAGTAAAATATCTTCTGATAAACATCAATGTTGTTGCGTGTTTTCCTTCCGAGGCCAGGAGATATAGGTCATGGAACTTGGGAGCTTGTTTTCTCGAATCAGAATGATTGATGGTCCACTTTGGTAGGAGGAATGGTAGGAAGGACTATTACTTACGGGGCGAAAAACTGCAGCAGGCGACGGTGCAGAGGGACCTCGGGGTCCTTGTGCATGAGTCGCAAAAACCCAGCTTGCAGGTGCAGCAGGTGGTCAGGAAGGCGAATGGGATGCTGGCCTTCATAGCGAAGGGGATTGAATATAAAAGTAGGGAGGTCTTGCTGCAGCTGTATAGGGCATTGGTGAGGCCGCAGCTGGAGTACTGTGTGCAGTTTTGGGCGCCGCACCTGCGCAAGGATGTTTTGGCCCTGGAGGGAGTGCAGAGGAGGTTTACTCGGCTGATACCGGAGTTGAGGGGATTGAGCTATGAGGAGAGGCTGAATAAACTAGGCTTGTACTCGTTAGAGTTCAGAAGAATGAGGGGAGATCTCATTGAGACGTATAAGATGATGAATGGGATGGATAGGATAGAGGTGGAGAGACTGTTCCCGCTCAAAAAAGACAGTAGGACTAGGGGGCACAGCCTCAAGATAAAGGGGGGGCGGTTTAGAACAGAGTTGAGGAGGAACTTCTTCACTCAAAGGGTGGTGAATCTCTGGAATTCTCTGCCCGTTGAAGTGGTGGAGGCTGCCTCGCTAAATATTTTTAAGAAACGGGTTGATGGGTTTTTGATAGGAGAGGGGATTAGGGGTTATGGGGAGAGGGCGGGAAGGTGGAGCTGAGTCACGACAGATCAGCCATGATCTTATTGAATGGCGGGGCAGGCTCGAAGGGCCAGATGGCCTACTCCTGCTCCTATTTCTTATGTTCTTATGTTCTTATGATATCTGGCAGGAGGAGCTTTATTTCACACTTGAAAGGTGATACTTCCACCAGTGAGACAATCGCTCAGTTTGGCACTAGGTTCTTGGAAATGATGTGCTTTCTGACCCCTGAATACAGGAGTCACAAGAGTGGCCTGAACAGAAAGCTCTAAGCTAGCAAGTATGTTGCAAAGCGAGCCAAGTCTAATCAAACTGATTCATTTAATCATTCAAAGTGATGCAATAAGATTGGTGTCCTCTCTGTGCAAGCAAGATATATCTGCTGCCTCAAAATTTTGTTAGGTCATGCCCCAATCCGGAGACTAGAATCCAATTTGTCATCTATGGCCTCCACCAATTGGAAACATCAGGGCGTCAGGTCCATGATAACACCTGCAAGCCCTCTGATAAATTGCACGCTATCTTGACGTGGAAAAAAAATGACATTCCTTTATTTTTAAGAGACAGATCTGGAACTCTGTTCCGATTAGATATTTAGTTATAGATTGACCACACACATGCAGCAGATCAAGAAGGTGTCTGACCATCGGCTTCTCGGGAGTAATTACCGAATGTGTAATAAAGGCTGCATGCAATGCCGAACCCAATCAATGAAAAGATTTATAGAAAAAAAAGCGTTCTCAATTATATATTGAAGGAGTAGTAAATCTGTCTTACGGAGAAAATGATAAACCAGACCTAGCTTCGCCCTCAGGTGGACGAAAATGCTACAAGCACTTCTTGGAAGAAGAAAGCGTTAATCCTCTTTCGTGTTCTGAGCCAAAAGAAGAACAATGAAAAAAATCCATATAATGCGCAGGAATCATGAAGACAAGGAGCACAAGCCTGAGTGCTCAGATAATTAAGTCCAAAGTATTGTGTGTATATGTGTGAGGAGAAGTGGGGTATCGGGAGGAATGTGAGGCTTGCGTTAAGGCAGCGCAGTCTACGGTGTGGCGAATTGGAGATTTGGGAACATCTCCAAGTTAAAAATAGGAATTTTAGGTGCTGATTTTAATCAGTTAAAGATGCAGCAAAGGGCATCTTCCATTCCTGCGATGCGGCGCGGCTCGGAAAGGTCTCTATAGGAGGCACAGGGCGTGCTGCCGTCTGAGAGAGCCCGATACAGTTTTGTTTTAAATTATTCTTCCCTTCCTGGCCGCTCATACTTTTGGTTCCCTCTCCGTTCTGAAAACTCTTCTTCTTGGACAAGTGATGAACCAAAAGGAGACAGGGAATGAGAATGATTAGAGTGGCCTTTAGAGGGCAGGAGGGGAAACAACAACAGGCACAGTCACTCTCTCTCTCCATAGGTTCCAATTCTGTTGTCCGAAGCCATGGAAGGCTCATCACTATAAAGTTCTGTTCATGAAATCAGCAGCAATATGAAATAGACAATAGGAGCAAAAACAGTCCACCCGTTTCCGTCGAACTGCGCCCCCATTCATTGTGACCATGGATAATTAACCAAGTGAACAGTCTGATCCAGCCTTCCCCAACCCCCATATCCTTTCATCCCCTTCACTCCACACGCTATAGCTAACTCCTTTTTGAAAAGTTTTCACGTTTTGTCCTCAATTACGTTCTGCGGTGGTGAATTCCACAGGCTGACCTCTCTCTGGATGAAGAAATTTCTCCTCAACTCAATATTCACAAGAACTAGTTCCTTTCCTGAGCAGTTTCACTCTTTCCCCACTCTACATTCCACCATTTTATACCACTCCTAACGGTTTGTGAAAAAATTGTCAGTGATAAATTGATAGAGAGAAACGTAGAGGCAGGGAGAGGGATTGGGCCAGCCAGTCCGGCCAGGTAGATAGAGATGGAAAGTGGGATTGACTGACTTTAGTCATGGAGGTTACAGATGTTCCATATAACAATGCAGAAGAGAGGCTTCAATGTGTGTTCCTGAAAAATACCCAGCTCCATTTACCTGTAGTCATACCATCACATGTATTCCCCTAGTGTCAGTTTCAAAACTATCTGAGCTGATACTACCAATCTTGTTAGCATAGAGTCATGTATTTGAGTCTGTTGGCGGTTGGGGGGGGGAGGTGGAGTTGGACATTGACAATTTGACAGAACATTATCTTTCCAGCTTTGGTGCTATTAATAAATTCTAAGAGTGTTGTCTTGCAATCCTTCAGTGTCATCTCGACATTTGTGAGAGAGAAATATCAATGTTGTTCTGTTTTAATGAAGTAAACAACACAGAGTCAAAAGGAGATCATTTTTCATATTTTTTCTCCCTTCATTGTGAATTTCATTTTACACTTTCTTAAGGTCAAGAATTCCTAAAGTGACGGTCTCCTTGCCCATTGACAGTACGTTTCTTCTCTCAGTGATAGTGAAGTTCATCATCACTGAGTAAACATTGGATTAGTGTCTTGAAAAGCTTGCGATGACGTGTTCGCCATTAGAAGGTTTGTATTGTTGGACACCTAAGGAAAAATAGGAAGAAACTTGTTCACTTTGCCTTGAGTTGGAGGTTGAGAGGTAATTAATAAGTATCCACGCTATTCTTAGCCTGAGAACAATATAGTCGAAAGTAGGGGATTCCAACAATGACAAAATTGGACACATAGAAGATAATTGTTATTGGGCAGTATTGATGGGTGTTCAGCGCTGCTGCCTTACAAAGATAGGGACAATTTCAGCCTTGGGTAACTCTGTGGAATTTTCATGTTCCCTTGTGTCTGCATGAGTTTCCTCCAGGCTCCTGCTTTCGCCCACAGGCCAAGCTAGGTGGATTGGCCATGCTAAATTGTATTTTAGCGTCACTCTCGGAATATTAGTGAGTTAAATTGGTGCAATTTCCGATTTAGGGCTTGGGTAAAATGTCCTGTCAAATTGTCAATGAAGACTCGATGGGCCAAGTGGTCTGATACTGGAAGAAAAAGGATTCTACTATAATCAGAGGGTCAGTACTGAGGGAGTGTGGCACTATTGGAGGGAAATATTACACTTTCGAAGGCTCAGGACGGAGGGTGCAATGCACTGTCGGTCGTCAATATTGAAGCAGTGTTGCACCGCAGAGGGTTAGAACGGAGGGAACATGGAACATTCAGAGCGTCACTACTAAAGAACTGCTGCAAACTCAGAGAGTCAGTACCAAGAGAGTGCGCTATTTTCAGAGGGCTAGTTCAGAGGGAGATCTGCAATGCCAAAAGTCAGTACAGAGGGAGCACTGTATTTTGAGAAGACAAGTTTTGATGGAGCGCTGCTGTGTCAGAGGTTCAGGACTGAGGAGATATTCCAGAATTGGAGGTTCAGTTCTGAGGAAATGCTGCAGTCTCAGAATGTCAATATTGAATGAGTGCGGGATTGTTAGAAGGCTAGTACTGAGGGAGTGCTGCACTGTCAGAGGGTCAGCACTAAGGGAATGCTGCACTGTCAGAGGGTCAGCACCAAGGGAATGCTGCACTGTCAGAGGGTCAGTAGTGAGGGAGCGCTGCACTGTCAGAGGAGTGTCACTGGATAGAGGAGAGCAGGAATTCTCACAGTGGAATCCTGATCTGTATGTATTCTTCGAACATCACTGAAAGATTAGATCTACTCATCTAACATGTACTTGTTTATGGAATTTATGAACACAATGGTGCCATCATTTCAATATTGCTTCAATCAAAACGTTCATTTGGAGGACTATTTCAGGACATCTTGATCTGGCGCATTACAGTCTTAAAAAGGAGTTATTTATATTTGTCTTACCGACAGGAATTGGTACTGTCCCATTCAGGAACTGCCAATAAGTCCTATTTTTCGTACTTTCATCAACGCCTCCAATGCTGGTGATGTAGTAGCCCAGGGATGTTTTGACTTTGGTGAATCTGGGTAGGTAACATGGACACGTGAGGACGAAATATGTTGGAGCAACCAGAGCAACAATCATATTCCAGATAATTCACTGGTCTGAAGCTCCATTTGACTTTCAAACTGTTGAACTTCTGAACTTTAAACACCTAATGCTCATTTCACTTTTGAGCGTGGCTTCAGTCAAACAAGTTTCTGCAGTTACAGAGGCAGAGACGAGGAACTGATCCTCAAGATCGCGTTCTATTTGTCTCTGTCTGTCTCAGCCAGTAATTTTAATTTCTTGTTCTTTCAATTTTTCTCTCTGTATATGTTTGAACTCCTCTCTCTCTCTCTCTTTCTTTCTCTCTCCCGCTGTTTCTCTCTCTCCCTCTGTCGCTCTCTGTCTGCCTCAGCTAGGAATTTTATATTTTTCTCTTTCATTTTTTCTCTCTCCATATGCCTGAATTGACCTCTCTGTCTCTCAATCTATCTCTCTCTCTATCTGTATCGATACGTCTCTCTCTCTCTGCCTGTCTGTCTTTCTTCCCCACCTCCCACCCACCCCCCACATCCCCTTTCACTCACTCACTCACTATTTTGTTTCTAGCTCACTCTATCTCTCTCTGTCTCACTCTGTCTGAATGCTTTCTGATCACTTTCTGTCATCGTCTTCCAGCATCTATCTTTGTCTTTCTGGTTCTGTAACTGCCTGTGTCTCTGCACGTGTGTGTGCCTGTGCTTTTTTGTATGTCCCTATGTTGTTTGTTCTCTCTCTCCCAAAAAAATGCAAATATGTTCCTCCATTGAGTTAGTATCCATTGAATGTGAATTTGTTATATCTTGAGTACAAGTCAATTTACATTGATTGTACAAGTTTGAGCATGTATGTAACTGAGTTTCCATTATGTGCCACTGAATTTACCATTGATTGTGAGTATGTTTCCACTGAGTGCGAATGAGTTCCAAATGAATGGGTGAGTTTGGATTGAGCCTGAGCGAGATTCCATTAAATGTGAGTCCATTAAGCATGTGAGTTTCTATGTGGTTTGTTTCTCACTTAGTATAAGTGATTTCCAGTCAGTGTGTGAGTCCATATAGAGTGACTGAGTTTCTATGCCGCCCTATTGAGTTTTTTTTTAGTTGTGTAAGTTCAAGAATAATATTAAACAAAATAAGATGAGATATATTACATTACTTCTTCTCCCTGACTATACATTTATATTTTTACACAGCTTTGTAAGAATAACAGAAAATCTGTTGTATGCTCTACTGTTCACTGCAAGAACACAATTGATATAAACTGAGCAGTGAACTGTCGTCGCCTGCACCATTCTCCAAAACCAAATGCCACTCAAACAACTTATATGGGCTTTCTACTTATTCCCTCCAAGATGCTTGTCACATTGTGAGCTAACTTGTCTCATTAGAACTCTATCTTTCATTTAAGGGGTTTCCAGCCCGCACTCTCAAAGGAAACACGTTGGAATTTCCCCTCAATGATGCATTTTCATCAGCTGCATTCACCGAGGATCCATTTCCAAAGCTTCAAAATCTCTTTCTGGTGTTCTGCTGTCCCAGAGGTCCACGTGCTTTGCCTTCCACAAACTCTCTCAGATACCTATCTGTGCCAGCAGAACCCAGGCACATAGTAAGGAGTCATCAATCTTATGGTCTTCTTGGACCTCCAGCTTCTCATAGGCCCACTTTGCTTTTGGTCTGCTTTCTGAAGCTTTGCATTTTTGAAATATCTCTTAACAGTATTGAACATACCTATTTTTCCAGATTTTCCTTTTGTTTTACATTGATTGGAAGCTCTTTTTAGAAATTGTTTCTATTCTTCCCATGGCTTCTGGGACATAACTTCTTTCTATTTTGAATATGGGCCATAATACTGTCTCTATTCCTTTTCTCGACTGTTCAGGTAATGTCTGTGGAATAGCCCTTCTTTTTAGGTTGCATTCTTTCAGCTGAACTCAAATTACTTTTTTCTGCCTCTTTGGGTATGTATTTGCTATGCAACAGGTCAGTTGTTTTATATATTTCAATGGTTTCCGGGTCTTAAAAACACTTATGAAAATGCAGATATCTGTCAAAATGAAACTAAAAATGAAATTCTTCACAGACAACTGCAGCAATTTTTTAAAAACTTAGACATAAAGTGATTGGTTACACCCAAGAAACATTAATGAAAATATAACTAACTTGAAACAGCATATGTTTCCTAATTGTTGAGAAAGGGAGTTTTTGTTGGGGAAATGGGATGGCAGAATAAAATTTCATTTTTTTAGTGGGGTGTCTGTTTATTGGGGAGGTGCATAGAGTTCAATTGGGAAAATTGGGTTTCTTTTGATCAAATTCAGTTTTACGTATATGGCAAATTTTGTTCAGAATGGGAGTTTCTGTTAGAAATGGAGGATTCTGATGCAAATGCATGTTTTCTTCTGGGGAGCCAGTTGTGTGAATGGTGGTTCAGTGGCAGTGGCATTTATTATATTCCGTTGTGAATTGTGGTTGTTGTTGCAGATGGGCTTTCTGTTTGGTCTGATGTGATTTTGATTACAGAGAAATTATTGGGGATGAGAGTTTTTTTTTATTTGTTCATGGGGGCATTGTGTGCGCTCTGTGTTGACATCAAACTGTTACGTAATAAATTGTGCTGCACAAACAGGTTTCTGGAATAGCATTAACAGAGGAAGGGGGGGGGGGTAAAAAGGTGATATTATAAAGCTTTAGAAGATAAGGCAAAGAAGAATCCAAAGAACTTCTATAAATACACAAATGGCAAAGGAGCGACTGGGGGAAAGTAGGGCTTTTTCACTATCAAACAAGGTCATCTATGTATGGAACCACAAGATGGGTGAGATCCTAAAATTAATATTGTTCATCAGTATTTACTGTTGAGAAAGCCATGGATGTTAGGGAACTTGGAGAAATTAATAGTGATTTGTTGAGAAGTGTACACATTACAGTGAAAGTCTTCAAGCACATCAAGGTAGATAACTCCCCAGGACCTGATTAAATGTCTCTCAGGATTTTGTGGGAGGCTTGGGAGAAAACTGAGGGTCTCCTAACAGAGATATTTGAATAATCAACAGCCACACGTAAGGTAACAAATTTTGTGCCTTTGTTTAAGAAAAACTGAACGGAATAGTTTGGGAACTACAGATGGTAAACTCAATGTCTGATGTGGATAAGTTCATAGAATCATAGAATCCTGCAGTGCAGAAGGAGGCCAGTTGGCTAATCAAGCCTGCACCAACCGCAATCCTACTCAGGCCCTATCCCCGTAATCCCATGCTTTTACCTTGACTAGTCCATATGGCACTAAACGGCAATTATCATGGCCAATCACTAATTTGCACATCTTTGGGCTGTGGAGGGAAAGCGGAACACTCGGAATAGATCCACACAGATTCCACACGGAGAGTCACCCATGTCAGGAATTGAACGCCCATTCCAGGCACTGTGAGGCAGCAGTGCTAACCATTGTGCCAATGTGCAATCACAATGTATTCTCAGAAACTTGATCTACAAGTGTTTAGAGGCAAAGACTGATTAGGAACTGTCAGCATGACTTTATGAGTGGAAGATCTCATCTCACAAACCTGATTTTTTTTTCAACAAGATAGATGAGGGCAGTGCAGTCAATGTTGTCTACATGGACTCCAGCAAGGCCTTTGACCAGGTACAGCATGGTATGTTGTTGCATGAGGTTAAATCTTGTGGGACCTAGGGTCAGGTAGCCAGTTGGATACAAAATTTGCATGACCGCAGATGGCAATGGGTGGTTGTTGAAGGTTTTTTTTAAAACTGGAGATCTGTGACAAGCGGAGTGCTTCAGTGTCCAGTTCAGGGTCCATTGTTATTTCTTAATTATCTTAATGACTTGATGAGAATTAAGAACACATGGTCAGTAAGTTTGCACATGACACCAAGATCGGTAGCATAGTGGACAGTGAAGAAGGTTATCTAGGATTTCAACGGGACATTGATCAATTGGATTAGTGAGCCAAGAATGGCAGGTTGTGTTTAATTTAGATAAATGTGAGATGATACATTTTGGTAGGTCGAATTGAGGAGGACCTATTCAAATAATGGTAGGACATTGGGATGAGTTGTAAAACAAAGGGATGTAGCAGTTCAGGTTCATAGCTACTTGAAAGTGGGATCACAGAAGGACAGAATGATGTAAAAAGCATTTAGCATGTTTGGTTTCATTGGTCAGAAAGATGTATGCAGGAGTTGAGACGTCTTATTGAAGTTGTACAAGACATTGCTAAGGTCACACTTGGAATACTGTATACAGTTCTGGTTATCCTGTTATAGAAAGGATATTATTAATCTAGAAAGAGCGCAGAAAAATTTACTAGGATGCTACGAGGAATTGATAGCTTTAGTTATGAGGAGAGGCTGGATAGACTGAAGCTTTTTCCCCAGGATTGTAGGAGTCTCGGAGGTGATATTATCAAGGTCTATGAAATAATAAGGGGCATGAATAATGTAGGGATTCAACATCTTTTCTAAAAGGTAAGGGGGTCTAAAACTAGAGGGTGTAGGTTTAAATTGAGAGAGGGAGATACAAAATGGTCCAGAGGGGCATTTTTTTCAGTCAGTGAGTGTTGAGTATCTTGAGTGAGCTTCCAGCGGCAGTAGTAGAGGCAGGTACAATTTTGTCTTTACAAAAAACCATTTAAGATGGGTATGAAGGGGTATGGGTGAAATGCAAGCAATTGGGACTAGCTTAGTGGTAAAAAAAACTTGGTGGTATGGACAAGTTGGGCTAAAGGGCCTATTTCTATGCTGTAAACATCTATGACCTCTATGATTATATAAATAGGTGACCTTTCATTCATACAAAAATTGAAAAACAGCAGATTAATGCCACTGCACCCAAAGCATAATTCAACTGTCCACCCCTTACGACATTGATCAAATCCTATCTGCTATCACTGGGTCCCCAAACCTATACCATATCTCATCCCATGGGCCATTTCATTCCTCACTGTATTAACCCCCTATTTACTCTACTGTCCACATTACATATTCAACTCCTCCGCCATACCTGCCCATTCCCCAATTCATCCCAAACCTAATCCACTTCAGAAGGAGTTTGTTTAATAATCATACAAGTTTAAAAATCACATAAGCTGCTCGCTTCTAAAATTCTCAAACTCAGATAAAATTCAGAGGAGAGCAGAATTGCCTTTGATGCTGATAACTTTCAAGTAGCAAACAGTATTAATTATAAAAAAGGTTTTTATAACACAACGTACACAAAAGCATTTAATTGAACTCTGTGCAGCTGCAACTCATGTGTGAAGGAAAATGGATAAGGAGGTGAATCCTAATTGATAAAGCACCGGTCAAACATTTCTTATCATAGTTACATCTGAAAGCAGTAGATAAATATAAGTAAAAGCATGTTTGGTAATATTATAATTAAACAGACTTGTCAGATTATAATTGGATAACCATATCCACGTGTAATACATTATGTAATCCTAATTATTAACTGTGATTGGGCATTTTTTCAACGTGGTACTCTTTTATTAGTAGATGTTAGTCTTTTGTAGTTAAGGGTATAATTGCCATTGTCTTTCTTAATCAAAGAATCTGTGAACCTAATTGGCCAGTCAGATTCCTTGCGATGAATCTTAAACTGGAACCCTAATTGTCACCTGGTCAACTATGAGGAGTTAACAACACTTTAGTCAACAACTACAGAACTTCCACAACAACTTCCATATTCCCAATCCATTTCCTGTTCACAACCTCAAGCCTGCCTTGCAGCTGATCACTCCCCATTCTCCTCCAGCACATCAGCTGAATGTCTCTTAGAGAAAAAATAACTTCCATTCCACAAACTCCTGCCATCATATCACCTATCATATATCTTACACGCTAACTGACCCTGCATCTATTCCACCAGGTTTGTTAGTCAAGTCCCAATCCTGCATCCAATCTCTCATCTCATATCCCACAGCTACTCCCACAAACCTTCCCTTACCTGTTCTACAACTGAAATCCTCGATCTATCTGTTTCCTTATTACACAGATCGTATCACTCCCAAATCCCCAGCCAACTAATACTCATCCCCATGATACCACCTATGGTGTACCCCATCTCACAACCCATCACTCACCCCAATACTCACCCCATCTCTCAACCCTTCTATCAACCTGTTACTCACCCCATTGCTTACCTTATCACTAGCAAAATCACACAACATGTTTTCATTCCATCAGTTACACCACCTCTCACTCCATCACACTGTTCAGCATTCAGTCAACACTCACCTCATCATTCATCCTGTGACTCACCCTGCCATTAACCTGATACTCATGCCATTAGCTCCCTAACAGTGTCAACAACACTCAACTCATTTTCATCCCACCACTTACTCTATCTCTCACTCCATCATACTTTTCAGCATTCAGTCAACACTCATCATTCAGCCTGTGACAGCCTCGATTTCTCATCCTATTGATACTCACTCCATTAACTACCCTATCACTGACAACATCACTCAACTCATTTTCCCCTCATCACTCAGTCCATCAGCCACCCCACCACACAAACTATCACTCACTTCAACACACCCAATCACACAAAGCATGACATAGTCCTTCACTCGCCAGTCACTCATTTCAAAACTTAGCCAATCACTCAAGAGCATCAGTCACCCCATTACTCTCCCCATCTTTCACTTAGTCACTCACCCAATCACTTACCCAATCGTCACCATATCATGCAACAAATCAATCATCCCATCGCTCAACCCATCATTCACAACAACATCACCCAGCCACTCATCCCGTTACTCTCACATGTTGAGTGAACATGTCACTCAACTTGTTCCTCTCCCTTCCACTCATCCCATGACTTACTCTATTATGTACTCCATCACTCACATCATCATTTGCTCCATTACTTACCCCATCTCTATCTTTGAGACTCATCCAATTTCTGTCCTGTCACTGACTCATTCAGTTACCATGTCAATCACTCCTGTACTAAATGCATTCCTGCTTCCATCCCTTTCTTCATTATCAAACTAATCTTCACTCTATTTCCACACTCCAACTTTCTCTTCATCCTCACCCCACCCCCTTTCGAATACCAGACCCAACAGCACTCTGCACATCCTTAAGCAAAATCTTGCACCATATTTCTTAATCATGAACACCCATACTATCTGTTTATAGATTCCCCTCTCTGTGTGAGGAGTCAGTATGTGTATCCATCACCACACAGCAAACCCTGGTGTTACCTACGCAAAGGCATTCGGCTTTATGTCCTGTGCACACTCCATAATTTGGAGGAGTGTGGCTCCTCTAGACACAGACAGATAAAGGGAATTGCTGGATGAAAAGTCGCAAAGCAGATAATTCCTAACAGTGTATTTCATGATAATCTTTCCAGTTTTTCCAGCTTCCTGGATATGGCATGGGTGAAGATCTGAAAAAAAAAGAGGGTTTTAGATGTTGCCTGTGTGTATAAATCTATCAAAATAAAAACTCTCAGTGATAATGAAAATGGCCACATTGTAATAGTTTTATGATATGTGTACAATTGCACCTTCAAATTCTTATTGCTCTAGTTCCATCACAGGACAAGGTCATCCAGCGCCAGGAACAAAGACCTGGTTTTGACACAAAATTCGAAACATAGCCCTCATATGCAACTAGCTTTGAACTCTGTCTATCTTTTTAACCTCCTCCAATTTCTGTATCTCCATGATCTACACATCTCCTTAAATCGACAACTTCCTCCAACCTCTAAAATTCTCCATAGTCTCTTTGAGCTCCGACAACGCTTCCTATCTCGGTAATTTCCCCCAACCCCTAACACCGTCCATATTTCTGACACTTCCTTCAAACCCTACAGCTCTCCCTTTCATTTGTGACCTCCCCATAACTCCACAAATGTTACTATCTCAATCTCGTCCAATCCCGGCAAACTTTCTTATATATATAAAACCTCCTCCAGTGCCCATAATCTGCTTATGCTTGTAAACCCCTACACCACAAGTTGCTCTGTAAACATCTCCGAGCCTATGTCTCTCCCTATCTCTGAAATTTCCTCTAATCTGTCCAATCCACCATATCTCAGTTACTGCCATCAACACATTCAGTGCCCTTCTCTCTGTAATCTCATCCAACCAACATGACTCTCATCCTCCATAACATCCCCTATTTATTGCAATACTTTCCATCTCTGGATCATCCACTAATCCCGAAGACGTTCCCTATATGAGTGAGACCCTACAGCCCTCAATACTGGTGAAATATTCTCCAGCCTCTAAATCCCTAACTTCCTCCAGCCCCACAGTGCTGAAATTTCAGCACACTCCACGAGCCCTGCATTTGTCTCCATATTTGCAACCTCCCCTATTCCTCAATTAGCCACACCCTTTCCCAAGTTGGCAAGTCCTTCCAGGCCTACGACACTCACCATCTCTTTAAGTCCCTCCAAACTGTGCAATCCTCCCTTTCTGTACCCTCTGCCAGCTCTGCATCATTCCTTTTCTTTACTGTCTTTAAGCCTCAATAAATCTCACAAACTCTGTGAACTCATGCAGCCCATGTAAATCGAATTATCTCTTGTTAGCTCCTCAAAACAAAGGCCCCTCACCCTCTCCAAAAATTGTTCTAACCTCGACGAGCCTACCCATCTTTGTAAGCTCAGCGAGCACCTGCAACCAAAGCAACCACCCATCTTTAACCACATATCACTACAAGTCCCCCTGTCTTCCTAAACAACTCCATCCCCGTAATCGTCCAATTCCTGTACGCTCCTGCAACACCTACAACCTGCCCATTCCTGTAACCATCTCCGTCCCCGACAGTCCTCACTATCTCTGTAGCATCCTACGCCCACGCTAATCCTCCCTCTCTTTTAATATCCTCCTTGCACCTGTAACCTTCTCCAAATGCTACAATGCTGCCTTCCTATCTGTAACTCCCTCCAATTCCTACAACTTGTTTTCTCTGTAATCCCCTCCAGGACCTACAATTCTCCCTAACTCTGTAACAATTTTCATTCCCTACAACCCTCCCTTACATCTGTTACCTCATGCTGCCTCGAAAACATTCCCTTTCTCAGTAACGTCCTTCAAGACCTACAACTCTCCTTAATCTTCCAGAACCTACAATTACCTGTAAGTTCATCCAGACTGTATGAATCTCTGAAACTCTGTAAGTACTTCCAGCCACTATCCATTCGCCCTTTATAACCTCCTCCCACACCTAATATCCTGCCAAATACTGTAACTTTGTGGAGTCCATGCAACCAATGTATGTTGCCTGTTCTAAGGAGAATAGGACCAGCTTGCCCACTCTCTCTATTTTAAGTAAGTTCCAAAAAATGTTCCACTTCATTCCCATCAGTCTGGGTCTTAAGCAGAGGGCTGCCATTACTTACTGCAGCTTTGGAAGCCATGAGGGAAGCTCGCCAAGATCAGCAACAGCATGCAAAGAATAGCCATCTTTGTCTCGTGTCTGTCACTGCACACAATGCCGTCCTTCCAGTGTGAGCTTGAAATAGTGATTGAATAAGGGGAGGCTTACAGTAATTACAACTGATAACAATTATTTACCTTCAATTAATGATAAGTTCACCATGGAACTCTCACCTTCCATGTCAAGTTAATTGCAAAAGCAAATATTAACTCAATGATTTCAATGTGGTCAGCAGCAATGTCATTAATAGGGCATTTTGCTTACTTGGTTACAGTTTTGCTGGCTAGGTCAGCATTAATTTTCTGTTAGTAATTGCCCTTAAGATGATGGTGGAAAGTTACCTCTTTGAAACGCTGCAGTCCATGAAATGTAGTACACCTAAGTGCTGTTATGGAAAGAGTTCCAGGAATTTGACACAGCGACAGTGAAGGGACAGTGACATATTTCCAAGTCAGGATGATGAGTGGCTTTCAAGGAACTTGCAGATGGCCATGTTCACATATGAATATTGTTCTTGTCCTTTGGTTTATTAGAGTTCAATGGTCGGAAGGCATTATCAAAAATTAAACCTTGCACTTATATAATAATTGCCGCCATAATACCATAAGACCATAAGACATAAGAGCAGAATGAGGCCACTCAGCCCACCAAGTCTGCTCCACTATTCAATCATGACTGATAATTTTCTCATCCACATTCTCCTGCCCTTCCACATGACCTCTGGTCCCCTATGGGCAGGCTCGAGGGGCCAGATGGCCTACTCCTGCTCCTATTTCTTATGTTCTTATGTTCATTTTATAATTTCTTTGCTGTGCAAATTAATATAAATTATTTATTTAATAAACATGAATTCACATTATTAACTAGTCCAGTATATGAACAGTCATCTTTATAGTGTATGACACCTCTCCGAGCCATTACCTGATTTTGAATATATTTAATGAAAGTCTTAATTTTGTATCTTTATACTTCTTCACTCACTGTTCCTGAGACACTGATTTACTCTGTGTTCATAATGCATAAATCCAAGACATAATTTAGGTTTGGGCCAGTAAGTGAGAAATAATATTTGTGCCATGAAATGGCAATCACTATCTCACTATCTAAATTGGGGGTGAGCTGCCTTCTGAACCACTGCAATCCCTGTAGTATGGGTACACTCATAGTGTTGTTAGTGCCAGAGTTCGAGGACAGAGCTCAGTGACTAGCACTGCTAGCTGTGCAGATACATGGATTTGGGCCTGTGTCTGTGGGAGTTTGCGCAATCTCCCTGTGGTTACGTGGGTTTCCTCCGGGCGCATCGGTTTCCTCCCACACCCCAAAGATGTTCTCATAGGCTGATTGGTATACCAAATTGACACTATTCTCCCCTGAATCTGGCTAAGTAGGGGTTCCACTCACAGGGTAGGTGTAGGAGGAGGAGAACTCTCTACAATAAAGAGTTTTGGAAACACTGCCACACCTCGTTGGGCCAAAGGGCCTGTTTCCCGTGCTGGGTTGTTCTTTGTTCTTTGTTTTGTATTTTGTCCCAATGACAATTAAGGAATGACAATGTATTTTTGTGTCAGGATGGTGAGTACTTGAAGAGAAAGCTCCAGGTAGTGGTGCTTCTAGATATCTGTCACCCTTGTTCTTCTAGATTGAAAGAGTTATGGGCTTGGAAGACACTGCCGAACGAACCTTGGTGAATTCCTGCTAGTAATATTGTAATAGGAGCACACTGCTGTTACTGTGTAACATTGGTGCAGGTTTGTGAAAGGAGTGCCAGTCATGCAAGTTACTTGTTCCTGGGTGGTGTTGAGATTATTGAAAGTACTTGAAGCTGCACTCCAGGCAAATTTAGCTTATTCCATCATACTTCAGAATTGTGTCATGTATTTTGTTGATAGTCCAGGAAGGGACGCAGGAGGTGACTTCTCGCCACAGGATTCCCAGCCTCTAACTTGCGCTTGTAGCCATCCTTTTCATATGGGTAGGCAAGTTCAGTTTTTGATCAATCGTAACCTCCAGTATTTTAATAGAATGGGATTCTACGAAGGTAATGTCATTGAACGTCAAGGGAAAATTGTTACATTCTGCCTTGGTTGAGTTGACAATGGTCCGGCACCTGCACTGAACAAAACAGACATGGCACTTATCCCCAGATTGCACTTATATAATAATTGCCACCATAATACCATAAGAATATAAGACATAGGAGTAGCCCACCATGCAGAATTTCTCCAGATTATGCTACATGAAAAGGTTGGTAGGAGTGACCACTGTACAGAACCTGTAGAGGTGATATCCCAGCCTCGTATCAAGGACACCCCTCCCAATTCTGCTGTTAGGCACTACCACCATAAATTACATATCTATAAAAAATAGAAAATCATGACTGAGGAGATATAGCCAATCAACATAAACAGAATTGTATACTACAAAATACTGTGATCTCATTGTGCCGGCTCTAACATTACCAACAGACAGGATCAATGCTGGTACAATAAAGAGTTTTGGAAACACTGCCAAAAGCCACATCCAGTGTCCAATAAAATGTAATGTCAATCTGGCAAAGCTACAACATTGGACTCAGCAGAAGCAGCATGCAATCTTAGAATCACGGAGGTTTACAGCTTAGAAACAGGCCCTTCTCCATATTGCTTTTTTTTTCTTTTAAACGCCTAAGCTACTCCCAATTGCCCGCATTCTGTCCATATCCCTCTATACCCATCTTATCCATGAAACTATCTAAATGTTTTTTAAAAGACAAAATTGTACCCACCTCACTACACTCACCACCTCTGTATGAAAAAAAAAAGTCCCTCTGGATCCTTTTGCATCTCTCCCTTCTCACCTTAAACCTATGCCCTCTAGTTTTAGACTCCCCTACCTTTGAGAAAAGATATTGACTCTCTAGCTGATCTGTGCCTCTAGTTATTTTATAGACCTTTATGAAGTCATCCCTCAATCTCCTACAGTCCAGAGAAAAATGTCCCAGTATATCAAGCCTCTCCTTATAACTCAAACCATCATAGAACATAGAACATAGAACATTACAGCGCAGAACAGGCCCTTCGGCCCACGATGTTGCGCCGACCAGTTACAAAACAATGACCCACTAGCCTAAACCAATCCCTTTTCATCCATAAACCTATCCACAGATCTTTTAAACGCCCCCAAACTAGGTGCATTTACAACTGCAGCTGGCAGGGCATTCCAGTCCCTCACCACCCTCTGGGTAAAGAACCTACCCCTGACATCTGTCCTATAACTACCCCCCCTTAATTTAAAATCGTGCCCCCTCGTGTTAGCTTTCTCCATCCTAGGAAAAAGGCTATCACTATCTACCCTGTCTAAACCTCTAATCATCTTATATGTTTCAATGAGATCCCCTCTTAGCCGCCTTCTTTCCAGCGAAAACAACCCCAAATCACTCAATCTCTCCTCATAGGATCTCCCCTCCATACCAGGCAACATCCTGGTAAACCTCCTCTGCACCCTCTCCAAAGCCTCTACATCCTTCAAGTCCTGGTAGCATCCTAGTAAATCTTTTCTGCACTCTTTTTAGCTTAATAATATCCTTTCCATAATAGGGTGACCTGAAGTTTACACAATATTCCAAGTGTGGCTTCACCAATGTCTTCTACAATTTCAACAAGACATCCCAACTCTTGTATTCAATGCCCTCTTCATCACTCTGTCCACCCAAGACTCCACTTTCAATCTTATAACCAGTGGATCACAATTAATTTCTGCAGTCTAGCTACATCCAGTTTTGAATGGTGATGGAACAATAAACAATAAGCAGAGCTTGAGGTTGCACAGAAAATAAATGGAACTAAAAGCAGGAGTCTCTGAAACACTGTAGTGCCATCACTATCAAATCACATGACCAGTTCTGAAATCATGCAACCATTTTGATACATAACGTTCCTCCTCTTTTAGTCATGTCATCACGAAAACAAATCACTTCAATGTTTTATATTGGGTCAACAATATGCTTGACACAGTAATATGCACTATTAATAATTATGCACAGTCAATAACAAAGTCAGTTAGAGGACATTTATTCATTTTTGGTTGTACACGACATCCAAATTTGGCTGCCCTTCACCCTATGGGAATGATTTGGAACTAATCTTGGAACAAATTCTGCATCATTCTCACGTGGTATTGCAACATAGGCACAATCATCAGGTAACTCTGAGTGAACTAACTCTTCTATAGTCATGCTCACAACATTAGAGTCTAAAGAGATTGGTGCTCCTGGAGATGCTTCAGAAAATCAATTTGAGGTAGCAACAATTGATCAGCATTGATTCAACAAGTAGTTCATCATCGGTTTGAACCACAGAAGAAACTGTATCTGGATATACTAAAACAATGGCTCACATATTCAGTGCTAATATTTGATCTCATTGTTGAAATAAGCCTTAAGAACATAAGGACATAAGAATTAGGAGCAGGAGTAAGCTATCTGGCCCCTCGAGCCTGCTCCGCCATTCAATAAGATCATGGTTGATCTTTTCTGGCACACACCTCCGCTTACCCATCTGCTCACCAAAGCCCTTAATTCCTTTACTGTTCAAAAATTTATCTATCCTTGCCTTAAAAACATTCAATGAGGTAGCCTCGACTGCTTCACTGGGTAAGGAATACCACAGATTCACAACTCTTTTTGTTAAAAAAGTTCCTCCTCAATTCAAACCTAAATCTGCTTCCCTTATTTTGAGGCTATGTCCCCTAGTTCTAATTTTACCTGCCAGTGGAAAACAACTCCCCTGCTTCTATCTTATCTATTCACTTCATAATCTTCTATGTTTCTATAAACCTTGCTCTCTCCTCATGCTTCACCTATCAACTTTAGATTGTTGTTGACTCTCTACTCTCTTTGAAGTTTCACGAGGTAATGACATGTCAAACATAGTTCTCAACTTTCTCCTTCAGGGTAGTAATGAAGGTGAAATTTGGCTAGTTGCATGAGTAACATGCTAACTTTGTTAGGGTTTGTGGATTTTAATAGGAAATGAAAAGACTTGGTTTGCACATGTAAATTCAAACAAACACAGAACAGGTTTTATGGAAGAATTGGTCTCAGCTCTGCATCACAATACAAAAGTCAAAGTAAAATAGCATCCTGAAAATAGACCCTAACCATATCACCATCAAAGTATGTGTCCACCTTTAAAACATCCCACAGCCCTTTTAAAATGTATAATATGTGGGACAATACGCATCCAATTAAAATAATATATATAATTTAAGGGCAATGTTTAAAATTTCAGCTTTTTTAGGCAGAATGTGCATGACCAAACTGGTTATGCTCTCTGAAGTGTCAGGTATGCATGTGCAATACTTTGGTCCAATCAAACCACATGTTTCAACCTTAGCTGCCAGGATGAAGTTGAATGCAATTCGATTCTGTAACAACAGTGTAACAACACTGCACAGTGCAACCATCTCATCACTGATCTCAGTAAGAGCTGTAATGGTATCATTGACAATGCTCCAAAATCGAGATAATGGCTTCAATCTCAATTGGCAATCTTACAAATGCTTTTTATACCAAGGATGTAGTCTCTCTTCCACCTCCTTCCTTTGGGAAAAAAGATACACAAGTCAGGGGTCACGTTCCAACCAACTCAAGAACACCTTCCTCCCTGCTTCTGTCAGACTTTTGAATGGATTTACTTTGCATTAAGTTGATCTTTCTTTACACCCTAGCTATGACTGTGATACTACACTCTGCAGTCTTTGTTTCCTTCCCTATGAACGGCATGTTTTGTCTGTGTAGTGTGCAAGAAAGAATACTTTTCATTGTATGTTAATATATGTGACAATAATAAATCAAATCAAATCAAATATTCCCACAAGGGCACATCAATTTCTCCCAGATGGAATCTGATAAAAATGACAAAAATATGGGATTACATATCCAAGGTAACACCACCTTCTCCATCTGATAGGCAGCCATGGATATGCCTTGTTCCCAAACATGCAATATGTGCCATTAAGAGTTGTATACATGCCTCCCCTGCACTCCCCTCCCCCCCCCCCCCAACACTTTACAACAATATGGAAGACTGCAAGATCACTCATTACTGGGTGGATTCATATCAATCTGACTGGACTGAGTGTTGACACTTGCTTGTGCCCAAGTCTCCCAGAACGCTTTTTTTAACATGCAATATTGATTTTGGTTTTGATTCTGCTTAATTCAAAATAATGTTGGGTGCTGGACTGAATGTGTTAAATTCAGGTGAATACCTGTTCACATGACCTGGCCCATCTGTACAGGGTCTATTTCTATAAAAATCTACTCTATTATAATCTCCAAAAAAACTTAATTCTACTACATTATGATCTCTAAGAGACTGAGAAAGCTGATCCCACACAATTCAATCTGACCATAACAGATGCACTGAATGGAGAGTTATCCCATCACATTTCTATACAGCATGTATAGAAATGTGTGAGCAAACTCAACATTTAGATATACTGGCTGTTCTAGCATAAGTGTATGCCATATGCAAGTAAATATTAGCATGGGGTTCCTGACGAACTGTCTGCATTAAACATAATAAATTCAAAAACAAAAGAATAAGAAAGTTCACAATCATTTTGATAATTCACAACCGATGACCCACATCTCCCAGCTGCTAGTCAATATTTTAAAAAAGATCAAGTTTCATTTACAGAACCGTGGAGCGATTGCACCGCCTCAAAATTCAAATCTTGTTCTTGACAAACCATCTTGGGATTTGATTGTTCTTATGTTCTGTCGACTGCAGTTCTCTGGATATCTTCATACAAATTCTGTAAGTACAACCAAAGTGCCCTGAGGTACTTGAGTTAGTATCACATGAACTAAATCATGTCTATATTTTCTATTCTAATATTACTCTGATTTTCCAGAGCCATAATCTGGCCTAACATAATAATTCATATGCAAACCCAAATTAACCCTATTATAACCCTATGATGATCCATCTCCTGGGATACATTATTGCTTGAAAGCATATTAGGATATGGTTTCAACTGTGTCCAGTGTTGCCACAGTTATTTTGTGGGTTAGGATTGTTCTCCTCTAATCTCGTCCAATCTCTGTGCTGCTGTTGAGTGATTGCCTGCTCTTTGAGAGACTGTAAATGGCCTACAAAATCTCTCATTCACTGAAACACTTTCTTCTCTGCCAATCTCAAGATCTCCGTCTCCTGTTATTGCATCCTCTGGGAGACGCAATGTCCTACAATCATCAGTTCCAAAGGGGTTAATCCTGTACCTCAGGATGGAATGGTTTTCTGTAGCAATAATAACTCAGGCAAAGCCTGAACTGAATTTTTCCTTCCACTAAAATGGCCTTGGCCAAACTATTCTTCAGTGTTCAGTTAATTTGTTCTACTATTCCTTAAGTTTGTGGGTGATATGGTATGTAAATCTTTGTTTTAACCCGAACATTCGACAAACTTCTCTCAAAACTCTACGTGTGAAATGAGTTCCCTAGTCTGAGTCTAATTAAAGAGCTATTCCCCACCTCAATATTACATCATTCACCCGTTTCAAAGCCACAGTTTTGACTGTGGCATCTCTACATGGGAATGCTTTAACCCATTCTGTAAACTGTGCAATAATTAACAAACAATAGGTCTTGCCTTTTTTCTCTAAGTCTCCTGTAAAATCCAGCTACAAAAATCCCATGGTCCTCTGTGTCTCAGCTCATTCCCCATTTGAACCTTGCAATGCCAACTTGGCTCCGTTAGGCCACGCTGTAATCACCTTTGACAGCATTTTGTTATCATTTTGTTAAGGTTACTTGCTTACAGCATATTTTCTTATGTCAGAATTTTCCTAAGCTCATCAATTTCATTATTATTTAACTTCTTGCTTTCCCATTTCTCTGATGCCATTTCCTACATGAACATGTGATGGCAGCGTTGACTATAGAATCTGTCTATCTCTCTCTGTGGACAGGTTCTGATTTCTGTTTATCTGTTTTATTTATATTCATGGGGCCACTGGGTGGGCACAATAAGAATTCTCACAACACCAGGTTAAAGTCCAACAGGTTTATTTGGTAGCATGAGCTTTCAGAGCACTGCTCTTTCATCGGGTGAATGAGTTATACTCACCTTCGTTTTTGGTTCCTCAGACTTCTTTCCTGAAATTTCTCTACGTCAGTGTCCTCTGCCCCTGCTGAGAACAACAGTAACAACTACCTTTTTCCCCCCAATTCTTCTCTACTGGGGACTTCTCATTGAGGATTCCATGCCAATAACTCAAAACTCTATCGCCTCCAAGTGGCCTTCTTATACGGGTGGGCCATTGCCCAGCCCTCCAATAGGCTCTAGCCTCTAATGTTACTGAAACATGACTAGGCTGATTATGCTGAATGAACAGTAACAAGATTCTGCTCCTAGCAAGGAATAATTTACATGTTTCCCTTTCCGTACAGCTCTCTCGGCTCAGCTGATGAACAGGTAACAAAATTCCATCATTCCAACACCCCCCCCCCCCGCCCCCGCCACTAGCTCCCCTTCCCTCACACACCTAACCCCACCCCCCTCCCTCAACAACCCTTCCACTTTAAACATAGATACTTTACTCAATAACACTGACTTCTCGACCACAAATGGATGTTTGGATAGGTCAACTTATGCATCTGACAACTTGATGCGTTTCTCCTTCCAACTGACTTAGATGGCATTGTAAAAATGCTCAGTCTTTGGACACATTTCCCGCCGTCAGAGCCCGGTGACTCTATCCCTTCGCTCATCACTAAAAAGACTGTTGAAAAAGGAAAATGTATCAGTTGCGTCAATCTCAATAATAATAATGCATTCAAATTATCAGCATTTGTTTTACAATCATGATCACTCATTTGAATCAATTGTTACATTTTACATGTGTAAATTGCTTCTTGTTTGCTCATAAATTTATTTTCAAAGTAATTTAGCTGAATGTTCCTCGCTCTGTCAATGCCTTAATGTTTACTGGTTTAAAAATAGGAACCATTGCATTCGTGGTTCCACTTCCAGGAACCTGGTCAGACACCATAACACATTCCTACCCCTTCTGTGATTGAAACAACAAATTACTACATTGTTATACAGAGATTCAATAATACTCTGGACACATAACTATGTATCTTTAATCATTATAGAGAGCCAATGAGAAAGTCAATCACAAGGACATCTATTCATATATGGCTGTATATGACGTTCTGAAATTGGGGTATCTTTGAGTGCAGAAATATGATTTTGTCCTTCAGTAAATGCTTCTTCTCTTGGAATTGATCCTATATCATTCTCAGCCGGCATAATAGCTAAGACACAATCATCAGGCAAATCAGATTGAACTAAATCATCCATAGTAGCATTTAAAACGCTAGTAACTAAAGGAGTTTATACCTCAGGAGACAATTCTGAAAAATCCATTCATGATGATAACAATTTGTCAGTATGATATTGCTAAACTAGTTCGTCATCATTTTAAACTGGGCAAGAATTTGGACCTGTTTTTGATTTAAAAAAACATTTCACACTTGTGGCATAATTACATGCTGACACTCGATCTTGTCATTGAAATGAGTGTTGTTTTGTCCTCACCTCCCATCCAAAGACTTGAGATTGTTGTTGGTGCTCTACCAGTTTTGAAGTTTATGGAGGTAATTTTAAAAAAAATCATAGTTCTCAGCTTTCTCTTTAAGAGTAGTAGTTCAGGTAAACTATGCAAGAGTATTATTTTGATAAAATTCAAAAATCTACTTACACTATCTGATAATGAACATTGCTCATATAAAATTTTGAAATTAATTTTTCAGAGATTGAAACTTTCAACTACTCTATTGGTTGATGGCTGCTAATGTGTGGATTTTATATGCTGAAAACTATTCAGTTTGATGTAATCCTCAAACACTTATGGAATGGATTCTGAACAATTATCATTAACAATTTATTGTCATTTTCCAAATCTTGCAACGATTTCATCGGGTTTCATTTTTTTTAGATGTTGTAGATCTCATGATAGCAACTTCTCATCACTTTGAGGGTGCATCAATTTTGTCAAAGAACATGTAACCCTCAAGTGGGCCAGCACCGCGTTTTAAATATATAACAGCATGAGTACAATTTCTGTACAATTTCAAAAAGCTATTCGCATGATATTTGTTCATCTGTAATAGATCACATGATTACTTCTAGTCACTTTGAGTGTACATCAATAACTAAAAACAAGCAACCCTGAACACACCAGGAACATTTACATGTTACTATTGTTGTGGCATTATAGACCACTCCCAAGTGTGTAAAGGAGACAATAGTTGTGCATTTCCTATTTGTGCAGGAGATTGACCCTGTCACACTTTTTCTTCAATCTGAAACACCCAGACGAGAATACCATTAAATCTTGTGGCATGTTCTTCTGCAATCAAGCAATAAATATATAATAGACATCAATTTGACAACGTGGAAATGTTCCCAAGTACACCTTGCCCATAAAAAATAGTGCCAATCAATCCCAGGCTATTATTGCCCCAACAATCGACTCTCAATTATTTGTATTTTTCTTTCAAGAGTGAGATTTGGAAAAGTTTGACACATAAAATGGGTGCTAGAATTTTGAAACTCACTTCCACTATGTACAATTGGTGCTAATTGATTCTTAAACTTCAGTTCTCAAATTGAAAGATTTTGTTAACCAATGGCACTGTGGGATTACAGGGGCAATGGAAGATAAATGGAGTCAGCTACCATTGCACTGAATGAAGGAGTAGACTGAAAGGGCTGAATAGTCACATCCTGTTTTGATGTCCCTCCTGCAGTCCTTCTCAATCAATCCCCGTACAGCTCACACACCTAGTTCATGATGAATTATACTGTTTCAGACACTCACTCTTCTGAAGCCCATGACAAAGTGCTACACTGGGCTCACCCTACGGCTCATCATTTGTGGAATCATGCTGTGTGCAAATTAGCTCTCATGCATCTCACATTTCAAGTGATGTATAGTTTATGATACAAATATACTTTATTGGCTGCAAAGTGCTCTGGGATATCCCGAGATTATGAAAGATGTTATAGAAATGTCCATTTTTAATTCAATAACTTATAGGTTGCAAGGCATGGCAGGAGTGGGGATTATATAAAGATACATTCACAGAAGTTGTTAAACAGTATTATTTCACACACACAAGGTGCTCATTAAACTATCAGAGTTCCATGATCCTCTAAAACAAAATAACACTTTCTATTATAGCTGCCGATTACATTCTTATGCTGTACCACTGTCTCTGCCACAACCTCCTACACTCATTCCCAAATGGGACATTGAGCAATTGACCCTCTTCTCTCACCTTACCATTCAGAACTGTCATAACTTCATTCAGCACACCCATTCTAATGTGGAGAGAAAAATGACTTTGAGAAATAAAAATAAGCATGCCACAATCCTGAGAATTGAAGAGTTAAAAAAAAACAGGGGGCTGTTTTTCTGAGAGCAGAAGATTGGTTAAAAAAAATGTTTCTCAGCTAGCCAGCAGGAGACTTCCTTAGAATGCTGAGAATAGAAACACAATAATAGCATTTTGTGTAGCTTTGTTCAGAGAAAAGAATTGCATTCTCTCTCTCCATTGTTTCTGAATTAGAAATTTGTGCACTCGAACCAAAAGACTGAGCCAGGCCTGAGGAATCACATCACTATGATAGTGTAAATACTGCACTGACAAAGGGACAGCACTGAAGGAGATCTGCACTGGCAGAGAGTCAGTAATGAGGGAGTGCTGCCCTGTTGGATTATCAGCACTAATAGAGCACATCACCGTGAGAGGGTCAATATTGAGGGAGTGCATCACAAAGGGAGTGAGTAATAAGGGAAAAGCGCTGTGAGGACGTCAGTGCTAAGGGAGCGCTGCAAGGTAGTACCGAGGGAGTGTTGTACTGTAGGAGTATCAATACTGAGGGAGTGCTGCACTGTTGGAGGTTCATGATGAGGGCAAGTGCTGTACTGTCAGAGAGTCAGTGATGAGGGACCCTGCACTGTCAGAGGGTCAGTACTGAGGGAGCACTGCACTGTCAGAGGGTCAATCTTGAGGGAACGCTGCACTGTCACAGGGTCAATCCCGAGGGAGCCCTGCAATGTCAGAAGGTTAATCCTGAGGGAATGCTGCACTGTCAAGAGGGTCAATCCTGAGAGTGCATTGCACTGTCAGAGGCTCAGCGATAATGGAAAGTGCTGCAATGTTTCAGGGACAGCAGTGAGAGTCCTGCACTTTATTTCTGATGGGACATAAAATAGAAGATCATCTGCTCTCAAGTAGAAAGGGAAGATCCCACAAAAATTACTGAAGAATAGAAGTGCTGAGAACTTCCTGCAGTCCATGATTCATCTCACAATCAACAACACTGAAGCAACAGATAATCTGCTCATCGTCACCTTGCTGTTTGTTTGAGCTGGAAGTGCACTGACTGGCTGCTAGGTTACCTATTACAAGTGACCACATTTCAAATAAACAACTTCATTGGTGGTAAAGTGCTTTGCAATCTCTTTTGGCTGTGAGACGGATTCCCGAAATGGGGAACTATTTATCAATATCGTGTGTGGGAAGGCTGGAAAATGCAACAGAGACAGAACTACTGACATGAAACAACTTCCCCAGGGTTCTCTGTGTAACGGATTGGAATAAGAACTTCATGATTGATCAGTGTGGAGGGAAGGATCAGGAGCCAGCTCCTTTACAGCACAGATTTCTAAACATGATTTATGTGCATGTCCATATGGGTCGAAGGCAGAATGCATGACATCCAGATCGCAGCTATGCCACACGGTACAACTTCATCCGGCTGTATTCTGTCCGCTCAGTCTTGGCTGCCCAGATAAAAAGGGCAGCAGCCATGAGCTGAAGAGGGGCAGAGACACAGGCCAAGCAGAAAGACCAGCCAAAATGTCCCTTCGGGAGCAACTGCGGGTCCTGGGTCTTGGCGTGCAGGAGTTCGACATTGGCAACAAAACAGGCCACAGTAGCCAGTGTGCAAAGTCCTGGCAGAGAAAAAACCAGAGAGAAGGTCACATCAGCAGATATACCGACCAAAATACTATGTAAATAAAACAACCTAATCAAACTCAGATCTGGATTGAATGTTCTGAGTCCTCATTCTGTACAAACACAATCCGATAGTTATTAAACATAATGAATAACTGGTTTGAACTTCAGTGGGTCCAATCCCTTCATGAAATCAAGATGCTGGCGTATGAAAATGTTTTAAAGGTCATGGGTTCAAATGTCACTCCAAGAGTTTATCATAGCAACTGAATCTGATTCTCTCGTGAAATATTGAGGCGGTACTGAACTGCCAGAGAGTCAGCACTAAGCGAGTGCAGCACTGCCAGAGGGTCAGCACTGAATTAGCACCGCACCGTTGGGGGGTCCATACTGAGGAAGCATTGTAGTAGTTGGTTGCGGGTTAGACCTTGGGAGCTATGGAGAAAGGGAAAGACTGCCTTTAGATTCTACCTGCAAGAAGGTGTAGCACTCCAGTGCCAATGGCTGGATAGAGGGTGTGACAGGAACATGCACACAATCCAATCAACGCTCCAAAACACATCAGCCCTAAGCTGATAAATGGGAGTAGGATCTGACAACGACTCAGGTCTGTGAGAGATAAAGACAGGGAGAGTTGTAGAAGGACAAAGAAAGTGAGATCTCTTAACATTTATAGAATAAGGTACATGCAGATAATAAATCACAGCATTTTCATATTGACCAAGCAGGAAGAGCTAAATGGCCTCCTGCTGTTCCTGTGTAACAGGCTCAGGGAGCTGAATAGCCTCCCTCTGTTCCTGTGATATGGGCTTGAGGGACTGAATGGCCTGCTTGTTCCTATGCGACACCTTGATGCAGCTGAATTGCATCTTCCCGAGTAATAGGCAAAAGGGGTTTAATGGGGCCCTCCTGTTTTTGTATAACAGGTTCAAGGAGCTGAATGGCTTCAGCCTGCAGAATCCCTACAGTGTAGAAAGAGGCCATTTAACCCATCGAGTCTGCACCAACAATAATCTATCTAGATCCAATCCCCAGAACCCCACCTATGAACTCAGCTGGTTCCCCTGATCCTCTTTTAAAGCTATGAGGCAATTTAGCATGGCCAATAAAATCTAACCCGCACATCGTTGGAGTGTGAGAAGAAACCAGAGCACCTGGAGGAAACTCATGCAGACTCGGGGAGAACGTGCAAACTCCACACAGTCACCCGAGATCAAAATTGAACCCAGGTACCTAGCGCTGCATGGCAGCAGTGCTAACCATTGTGCCACCATGTAAAAGGCTCTCAAGGTTGAATGATCTTCTCCTTTCCTGTGTAACAGACTTGAGGAGTTGAACGGCTTCCTTCTGTTTTTGTGCAACATGTCTAAAGGATTAAATGGTCTCCTCCTTTTCCTGTGTAACAGGCTCGAGGAGCTGGTCGATGTCTCTCTGCTGTTCTGGGGACTGCATTGTTTGAATGATGTGCGACAGGTTGAGAGAGAACACTCAGAACAAACTACATCTTGCAGATAACACATGGATGAAGAGCAAAGCAAACTCACAGGTTCTCACGTAATCAACTCCACTGTTGTGGTTTCCAACCTGTACGTACTTTGGTGTGAACTGGTGTTGTAAAGAGAAGCTGACACACAGTGTGTCCTGTTTCACATCTGGAACACAGTGCAGAGAAAATCCAAGTCAGCAATTAAGACCTGCCGCACACCCCGTCTTGACATTCAATAATGTTAATGCCTACCTCCTTGGGGTTTACCATTGACCAGAAAGCAACTGGGCACACAACATCAGCAGTGGATACAAGAGCAGGTCAGAAGCTAGGAATACTGCGGTGAGTAATTCACCTGACTCCCAAAAGCCTGTTCACCATGCACAAAGCACAAGTCAGGAGTGTCATGGAATACTCTTCACTTGCCTCGATGGGTGCAGCTCCAACAACACTCAAGATGCTTGACACCATTCAGGACAAACCGGCCCCATTTGATTGGCATCAAATCCCTCCACCACCGACACTCGATAGCAGCAGTGCGTACTAGCTACAAGATGCACTGCAGCAATTCACCAAAGATCTTCTGACAGCACCTTCCAAACCCATGACTACTTCTAGAAGGACAAGGACAACAGATACATGGGAACACTATCATCTGAAAGCTCCTCTCCAAACCACTCACCATCCTGACTTGGAAACATATCTCCATTCCTTCATCATCGCTGGGTCAAAATCCTGGAAATCCCTCCCTCCCTAATGGCTTTTTGGATCAATTTACAGTACGTGGACTGCCGCAATTAAAGAAGGAGGTTCACCGCCACCTTCTCAATTAAAGAAGGAGGTTCACCGCCACCATCCCAACATGGGATGGGCAATAAATGCTGGCCTGCCAGCGATGTCCATGACCCACGCTTGAGTAAAACAAATTCAGAGGGACAGTAAAAAGCTGCATTCAGAAAGAAGCAACACCAAGAGTAGGACATTTGGCCCTTTGAACCTGCTCCCCCATTCAATCTGATAATGGCTGATCCTCTATCTGTTTCTCCCCTGCTCATACCATGCCTTTTTATACCTCTGGAGTATAGAAATGTACTTATTTCTTTCTTAAATATACTCAGTGACTTGGTCTCCATAGTCCTTATGTGGCAGAGAATTCCAGCTTCATCACCTTCTGAGTGAAGCATTTTCCCCTTATCTTGGTAGAAATGGCTTCCTGAGCCTGTGACCGCTCGTTCTGGACACCACCATTCAGAGGAAACACCGTCCCTGCAACCAGTCTGTCCAGCTCTGTCAGCATGTTATATGTTTCAATTAGATTCCCTCTTATTCTTCAGAACTCCAGTAAATACAGGTCCAGTCAACCCAGTCTCTCTGGTGAATCTTTGCTGCACAAAGGAAACAAAAACTGCACATGATACTCCAGGTATGGTCTCACCAAGGCCATGTAGAGTAGAGCTGCAGTAAAGCATACTTGCTAAAGTCCTCTTGCAACGAAGGGAGCTTGCGAGAGAGAGTGCAGCAAAGATTTACAGGGAATGATGCCAGTCCTGGAGAATCTTGGCAATAGAGAAAGATATGATTGGCTGGGATTGTTCTCGCTTTTCTATTTACCTCAGTAGGTTAGTAGGAAAAACCAGGGTGCACAAATTTGGAAACGGATTAGAGGAGAGCGAGGACTTTCACCCACAGGCTGTTAAGAATGTGGATGGAGCTCAAAGAAGATGTCAGCTCATTTAAAAAGAATGCCAATGTTTAATGAAAACCATGATCGATAATACTGTAGACTAATAGCTAGATATTACTGTGAGATTTGTCCCAAGTCCCAATGGACAAACCTCCTTCATTTTGTCCTGTAAATGTCATATGATGCAGAGGGAGGGAGAAATGGTGAAGGGAGGACCAGATTGGGGGAGGGACAGGTTTGGGCAAGGGCTGGAGTGTGTTGGGGATGTGGGTGGATGTGAGTCAGATACATGGAGAAAATGATCCTGGCTCAAATAAGTGAAGGCAGACAAAGTCGAAAGTATGTACAAACCTTGTAGTGGGGGTTTGGACCAATACCTCTCCTCGAGGACACTGATACATCCCCTCCACAGACCGATGGTGCCATTGTACTTGTAGAGTGCACGTGAGTACGTACACTCGTTCTCGAATTTAAACTCCGCACTGGGTAGAATCGTCGTGTGCAAGTTAGTATCATTTGTCTCAGAGAAGCCAAACGGGCTCTGGTACTCATACCACTGATCAGTTCCAATGGCCGCGGCGATGTACACTGCCGAGATCAGTGCCAGGACACTACCAATTACCAGCGCCGTGGCAAAACGGTTGTCCACCATTGCATTAGTAGTTTGCTTGTGCTGGCTGTGGGAAGAAAGACAGGAGGTTAAAACAAAGAGAGTGAGAAGTAGAGAAAGTAGAGGAGATGAAGAGGGAGAAGGCAGAGGAGGGACACAGGGAAAGCAGGGGATTGCAGGAAGAAGGAAATGGGTGTTCAAGAGAGCACAGATGCAGAACAGACAACTTGAACGAGTGCACAAAAGATGGAAGGACAAATAAGAGCAACAGTGAGTGGCCGAGGGAAAGTTGAAGAGCGCAAACGAGTAGGATAGACAGGACAGAACATAATAGCAAGTAAACATTGGACCAAAAGATCAAGTGTGGTCCAGTTGAATAGACAGGGAACGAACGGACAATAGACAACACAAGAGAGACAGACTTGTGTATAAATGCAGCTCAGTCAAGGGTCAGGGAGTGGGCAGTGAAACAGAAAGAGGCCCTTGCATATAAACACAATCACACCTTCGTTCCTCTTACCCCTCCCTCAACCACGCGCTCAACAATCTGCCCATATATCGCACACTTTACATGTGACCCCTGTCACTGTCAACACTCAGCTAAATTACCTTCTCTGTGCCTCTCTCTGTCTAGGGCACGAATAACAAATCGGATCCTTCATTCTTTCCGAATAGGTTTAGGGGTCAGTTAGTTCATTTGACCAACTGCTTGCTCAATCCTTGTAACTTGAAGCTCTTCATCAGCCCTCAAACAAACACACCCCCACCCCTGATCCCTACCCCCACCCCTGATCCTGAAGAGAAAACTCACCAATCTGAGATCAAACACAGGGGGTTGCAGTGGATTGGGGCTGAGATAGAGGGCAGGTTAAAGGTAGACAGGCACACAGGGACAGGAGAGCTTGAGGGATCCCAGTGGAGGCTTGCATTTCTATAATGTCTTGCATGAGGTCTGGATCTTCCAAAGAATTTCACAATCAATTTTGCCCTTTCATTCAAAATGTCTCCATCCCTCTGCCTAGTAACAGTGAGAATGAGAGTCTTTTCACAACCTTGGTATCACATTTGATCCCAAGATAGGCTTCCAATTACATATTCATGCCGTCACAATGACCACCTACTTCCACCTCCATATCTGCTTCATCCCTGTCTCAGTTCATTGCTGCTGACACTCTCATCCATGCTTCACTAATTCCAGAACATAAATTATAGCAAAAGTAGGCCACTCAGCATACCAAACCTGTTCTGCCATTCAATCAGACCATGACTGATCTTGTACGATAATCCTGAACTTCACTTTTAATTGCAGCAAATCCCATTCTCCTCTCAGCCCAGGTTCACTGATGGACATTGGTTCCTGGTCAAGCAATGTCTTGACTTTGACATTTTCATCCTTGTTTCCAAATACCTCAATTGCCAAAACCCTTCTTATTGCTGCAATCTTCAACCCCATAACACACTGAGATCATTGCACTGTACTATCACTGGCCTTGTACTCTGATCCATTTGTAATTGCTCCAATATGGGCAGCCATGCCTGTGCAAAAAACTGCACAATTCCTTCCCTATAACTTCCCTTCCCACTTTTCTCCTTGGAAAAACTTTGTATAAGCTTTGTGTTTGACCAAGCTTTTGGTCAACTGACCTCCTTCTGTGCTTCAGTGTGATATTCTGCTTATAATGCTACAGTGAAGGACATTGAAGATACTATATGCATAATACTAAATATAGTAGATTTCTCCCACTTTCTGTGCCTTTTAGCTTTGACAAAGCACCATCTGGACTCAAAACACCAGCTCTTTTCTCTCTTTACAGATACTACCAGACCTACTGAGGTTATCAGCATTTTCTCTTTTGGGTTTAGATTCCAGCATCCATAGTAATTTGCTTTTATTACTACAAGTGTTAATGCTTCAATGCCAATTTGCACATAGCCAAATCCCACACAGCAGGGCTTATGATGGAATCTTGCCTGGTGCAAATTTGCTGTTGTTTATGGTATTTTACTTTTGTTGACTGAGGCACAATTCATGTATCAGCCATGGTTCAGTGTGCATGCATCCTTGTCTCAGAAGCTGAGCACCCTTGCCGCAGAAGCACATGGGATGAGGTTCCACTGGGTGGAGAAAGCACCACCTTCATTGGAGGGTGCCACTTTTCAGTAAGGCATTAAACCAAGAGTTGCTGCACCCATCTTGATATAAAATAGCCACCATGAGTTACCTCTCCCCCATCTCAACCCACCATGGTGTCCTGATAAATGTCCTCCCCAAGCAACCTTATACAATAAAAACACGGGTGCTCTGGACCATTGTCAAAATACAATGAATTGTATCTCATTTGCAATGAACAAATTGGCTGCAAAATTACAACAGTGAGGCTTAGAATGCAAAAAAAATCACTTTGATCACAGAGACATCCACTGTTCCTGAACAGAGCCATCTAAATTGCATTCTTGCTGGTGTTGGACAGATGGAAGCACAGTAAAAAGTCTCACATCACCAGTCTAAAATCCAATAGGTTTATTTGGTACCATGAGCTTTCCAAGCCTTGACCCTTCATCAGGGAGTGATTTTAACCGAGTATTGTGAGAGTTCTTACTCTGTTTGTTGTAAGGATTCCAAAGAACTGAACCCCCAAATCCTCATTCCACACAAAGGGATCTTTCACATTCACCTGATGGAGCAGCCCAGGCACAAGTTAATGAGGTCCCTCTGACACTCAGCCTGAACCACATCTTCACCCCTCTCCGCTCTGAGCAGAACAATCCCAGCTTCTCCACAACCAACAAGCCACAACAACATCAGTATCCCCATCCGGCACTCTGAATCTCCCATCCAGGCTCTCACCTCCCACCCCTTTGCCCAGACCTTCGATTACCTACAGTCTCCCCAGACGCCAGCCCTTCTCGGCCGCTTCCGGTCCACCGACAGAAGGGAGGGCACCTCCGGCGTGTCTGTCGTCATCACGTTCAATCGCTCAGTGTCACTCGAACTGGGAGACGCCCATTCCCTGACGTCAGTCACCTCGGGAACAGCCGGTCCCGCCTATGACCTGACGTCACCCCGATCGGGCTTCACCCCCTCCGCCTGAACTGACGTCACCAGCAGACAGGATAATTCGCAGTTCCACCCGAGACCACGCCCCTTGAACAGCGGTTGCCGCCCCGTGCCATGTCACGTGGTGCTATACAGAGCTGCCGTTTTGAAAGTGTAGTCAGAAGTCTCACAACAGGAAGTTAAAGTCCAACAGGTTTATTTGATAGTAAAAGCCACTAGCTTTCGGAGCGCTGCTCCTTCATCAGGTGAGTGAGAGGTGTATTCACAAATGGGGCGTGTAAAGACACCAACTCAATTTATAAAGTAATGGTTGGAATGCAAATCTTTACAGGTGTACAAGTCTCAAAAGTACAGACAATGTGAGTGGAGAGAGGGTTAAGCACAGGTTATAGAGATGTGTATTGTCTCCAGACAGAACAGTTAGTGAGAGTTTGCAAATCACGGGCGTTACAGAATCTTAAGATTCGCATTCTAATCAGTAATCTCTAGATTGTGCTTTATATGCTCTGTCTGAGACCAGAACTCTCCAGTCACCTGACGAAGGGACTAACCGGAAAGCATGTGAGTATATTATCAAATAAATCGGTTGGACTAAAACCTGGTGTTGTCAGACTTTTTACTGAGGGAACACTTCAGCAGTCACAGGCATTCGGCTTCTGATCTTCGGGTAAGCGTTCTCCAAGGTGGCCTTCATGACACACGACAGCGCAAAATCACTCAGCAGAGACTGATAGCCAAGTTCCGCACACATGAGGGCGGCCTCAACCGGGATCTTGGATTCATGCCACACTATCTGTAACCCCCGCTCACTGTTCTGTCTAGAGACAATACACATCTCTTTAACCTGTGCTTAATGCTCTGTCCACTCACATTGTCTGTACCTTTGAGACTTGATTACCTGTAAAGACTCACATTCCAACCATTATTTTGTAAATTGAGATGTTGTCTTCATATGCCCTGTTTGTAAACACATCTCCCACTGACCTGATGAAGGGGCAGCGAGTGCTGTGGAATCTAGTGGCTTTTGCTACTAAATAAACCTGTTGGACTTTAACCTGGTGTTGTGAAACTTCTTAATGGGTTTACCCCAATCCAATGCCGGCATTTTCACATCATTTTGAAAGTACCCAGCTGGTTTCCCTGATTTTAAGGCGATGAAAGAAACTGGAGTTGCAAAGTACAAAGAAATCATTCACCGAAAGTCTCGAGTCCAATATGTCTCTCCTTCCGTTCCGACTCAAATGATAAGATTTGCTTCCCTGTTGACAGACGCTGCCAGATTTGTTGAGGTTTTTCCCCATAGAATCTGTATAGAGCAGAAAGAGTCCATTTGGCCCATCGAATCTGTACTGTCTCCAACAGACCATCTTACCCGCCCCTCTATCCCCATAACCCCATGTATTTATCATGAATATCTCCCCCCATCTACATATCTTTGGGAACAAATCTGTGCAAACACAGAGAGAACATGCAAACTCTGCACAGTTTGCTTGTTTTTGACTGTGTACCCCAGTTCCAGTCCTTCCCATAAGGGACAACAGTCCAACAAAAACCATGTCGAGCTCCCAAAGAGTCTTTATTAGTTACAATACAATCACTTCTCATTCTAAGTACCAGTGAGTACATAGGGTGGCACTATGGCACAGTGGTTGACACTGCTGCCTCACAGCACCAGGAATCTGGGCTCGATTCCCGGCTTGGGTCGCTGGCTGTAGGGAGTTTGCGTGTTCTCCCTATGTCTGTGTGGGTTTCCTCCCACAGTCTGAACGATGTGCTGGTTAGATGCATTGACTCGAACGGGCACTGGAGGATGGCGACCCGGAGAATTTCACAGTAATTTCATTGCAGTATTAATGTAAGCCTTCCTTATGACTAATAAATAAAACTTCTAACTTTAACTTTACAAACACAACCTGCTCAAGAAGCCCAAACCCTCATCCCTGGAACTGACTGAATGAACATTCCCTGAATTGCCTTCAAAGCAGTATGAAGATCACAGCATTCTCTGCAGTCTCACTAATGCCAAGTACTGCTGTAACAAGACTTTCCTAATTCTACACTCCATGCCCCTTGCAACAAAGGGATTCACCTGGCAAATTTCATGCTGTTTCTGCATGCTAACATGATGTCATAAGATTCCTGGCTTGGGTCACTGTGTGGGGTTTGCCCATCCTCCCGTGTCTGTGTGGATTTCCCCCAGGTGTTCTGGATAACTTCCACAGTCCAAAGATGTGCCGGTGAGGTTGATTGGCCATGCTAAACTACCCCTTAGTATTAGGGGGCTGGCTAGGATAAATGCATAGCGATGTGGGGATAAAGCCTCAATGGGATTGTGGTTGATGCAGGCTCAATGAGCTGAAAGGCCTCCTTCTGCACTGTATGATTCTATACTACATGTGGTCCTTCATCTAAATTATTAAAACAGATCATAAATAGTTTAAGCCCCAGTCCCAATCCTTGTGTGATGCCATCAGTTAAAGTTTATTTTAGGTTGCAAGCGACCTGCCATCTTGTCCTCAGGAATCAAGAGTGGAAAGTCAGTGACTGTCTTCTTCCCGGTGAGTTATCCAATTTCCCTCACCACGATAACAGATCACCCCATCCCACATGAGCTTGAATCTTGTGTAGTAAACTTTTACATGGCATCTTGTCAAATGCCTTTTAGCAATCCAAAATTTACCTCTTCAAATCCTCTTTAACCGTGCCTCCAATTTCTTTACATCAATGGACCCTGGTAATTGGACTCCCTGCTGATGGAAATTTGTCCTTCCAGTCCACTATCTCTTGCCCTTGTATTATTTTATTCACCTCAATTATATGTCCACTCAGCCTCCTCATTTCCAAGGAAAACAACCCCAACCCATCCAGTTTATCCTCATCATTCAGATTATCCATTCCCAGAAGGAACTTCATTAAATCAGCTCCTGCCATCTTGTCCTCAGGAATCAAGAGTGGAAAGTCAGTGACTTTTTGCACTCTGTTTAGTTGAAGTACTTGCCACAGTCAAGTAGCTGCAGGCAATATTGGTAGGTGTGTGAGAGTGGCGTGTTTGTGAGCCAGGTCGGAGGGGTGGTAATGCTGCTGAGTGAGTGATGGGGATGTGGAACAGTGAACAATGTGAGAAGTGTTGCTGATGCAGTGGGTCAGAGTCATTGTGTAGAGAAGCTTTCACCGAACTTGGCCATCCACGTGAAATCATTAGCCTTCTTATGGCACCACTGCTAGGGTCACTGCCACTACTTCTTGTCCTTGAACTTAATAGTTTGTTGGGCCACTTCAGAAGGCAGCTGAGAATCAACTGCGTTTTGAGTCACAAGGAGGCCAGACTGGATAAGGACGGCAGATTTCCTTCCCCAAAGAAAATTAGTGAGCCATGTGGGTTTTTACAACAATCAATGATAGTAATTCTAAATCCATTGTTTGAATTTAAATTCCACCAGCAGCTATGGTGGGATGTGAACCCACATCTCCAGAGTATTAGCCTGGGCCTCAGGGTTACTAGTCCAGTGATTGGATACTGTGCCACCACTCTCCATCTAACCTATCAAAGAAGTTCAAAATTTACCCTATCGAACTAGTTCACAATTTTAATGGCCTCCATCAAGCCACCCCAGCCTGTTCAGTCTCCCCTCGAGGATTTTGGATTACCATTTCCTGATTTGATGACAGACCACCTACCTAAAACATTAACTTTGTTTTTTTCTCCACAGATGCAGCCTGACCTGCAGAATATTTCCAGCCTTCGCCATTTAAATTTCGCACTAACAGGCAGGCAGTACGGGAGACACGTCAAGGTTTGTGTAAAGACCCTCAGGCCTCAACAGCTCAGTGTCAATTTTCCACAAGGGTGGCCGAACCTGATACAGCACAATCCCACAGGCATCCAACTGATTTGTTTTGATGATTGAAGAAAGCCTATGAGAAAACCGTGTATGGAATGTTTTTGCAAACATTGGCAGCTGGATCCGTAAGGTCAACAGCTGTGTAACTCTGTGGGATGTTGTGAAAAGATAGCATAGATGTGAGTCCCTTTGTGAATGCAGACCTGAAAGGGGAAGATGGAAGCCCTAGTTTAACTATATCATCCTCAGAAGCAGAGGAATAAGAGAAGACCCTTTGAAATAAAAGCAGAAATTGCAAGAAAAGCACAGCAAGTCTGGCAGCATCTGTGGAGAGATGAACAGATTTAACATTTCAAATCCAACATAAGAGTGACGTGGCATAGTGGTTGGCACTGTTGTCTCAGAGCGCCATGGACTAAGATTTGATTTCGGCCTTGGGAGTCTTATCTGTGTGTCACATTCTCCATGTATCTGCTTGGGTTTCCTCACACAATCCAAAACTGTGCAGATTAGGTGAATTAACCGTGGGAAATGCGCAGTTTTGCTGGGGGGGGTGGGGGGGCGCGGTGGGCTGAAGTAAGATTCTCTTTCGGAGAGTTGGTGCTGATTCAATGTGATGTTTAGAATCCTTCTGCATTGTAGGGATTCTGTGATACAATTCTATAGCTTTTCTTTTGAACTGAACAGAAGTAGGAATATGATGGGAGTTATGCTTTTGAGAAAGATGGAGCAGAAGGGAACATCAGGGAAAAGTTCGAGGCCTGAAGTGATTACATAACAAAGATGTCATGGAATACAAAACAAAGAGAGTGGTATGATATTGGTAAAGACACAAAACTTTTGTTCTGAGTCAATATTAAAAGCAGAATAAATGTCAGTTCTGTTTGAAAGTAAAATAACAGAATGTGTTGATAACAGCATACAGCTCACTTCTGTCTGAAAGCAGGCCAAAAGACTGACTTTGACAGTGCAGCATTCCCTCAGCTTTACACTCCAAAACATAGAAACTGGAAGCAGGAGGAAGCCATTTGAGCCTGCTCCAACACTCATTATGATCATGACTTTTCATCAAATTCAATATCGTGATTCCCCCCTCTCCCCCAGATCCCTTGATCCCTTTAGCTCCAAGCGCAATACCTAATTTCTTATTGAAACCACACAATGTTTTGGCCTCAACTACTTTCTGTGGTAGTGAATTCCATACATTCAGCAATCTCTGGGTGAAAAAGTTTCTCCTCATGTCAGTTCTAACCCTTACCCTCAAACTATGATCCCCTAGTTCTGGACTCCCCCACCATTGGGGACATTTTTTCTGAATCTACCCTATTTACATATTTTAGAATTTTATAGCTTTCTATGAGATCCCCTCTCACTCTTCTAAACTCCAATGAATACAATCCTAATCAACTTAGTGTCTCCTCATATGACAGACCTGCCATCCCAGGAAGCAGTCTGGTAAACCTGTGCAGTACCCCCTCTTTACTGACCTTCTGAATCAGTTGGGAGGCACGAGTTCTAAGCTTTCATCAGTCAGCGAGGTTGGATGAGGGTCAGATGTCTTTTTGCTGCCACCAGTTTGATGATGTTGCCTGGGATTCTGTTCATGTTGGAGATCAAAACAGTAACGTCTGGAATTCAGTTCTGTCAGATGATATCACAGTGCAGCTTGGGGGGGAGGTGATGTGACATAACTCCTCAATGTCAGGCACAGGATGGCTGGAATCTTGAGGTTTAATTGAATTCAACAGTCCTTTTGTTTTTGTGAGGACACTGGTGTCGGATTAACAAAGTGATTTCTCTTTGTTGAAACTGTTGTGTTAGGACTGCTGATGCTTTGGCTATATGTACTATTATGGAAGATTAAGACCGTCAAAGGTTTTCATGTGTTCAAAGTTAGTTGGGAACACACTCACCGTCTCCATGGACATTGTTACTTTTAAATTAGTACAAGGCATCAGGTGAGAGGCTGAACCAGTTTTTCTGCTCAGCTAGTAACCATTTAAAGAAAGCAGAAATCAATGTGGTTATCAAATATTCCAGTTGATCAATATAACCACAGTGGCACAATGGTTAGCATACTGCCTCACAACACCAGGGGCCTGGGTTTTATTCATGGCTTGGGTCACCATCTGTGTGGAGTTTGCACATTCTCCTCATGTCTGTGCACGTTTCTTTTGGATGCTCCGGTTTCCTCCACAATACAAAGATGTGTGGGTTAGGTGCATTGGCCATGCTAAATTCTCCCTCAGTGTAACCGAACAGGCACTGGAGTGTGGCAACTAGGGGATATTCCCATTAACTTCATTGCAGTGTGAATGTAAGCTTACTTATGACAAATAAATAAATGTAACATAAATGTTATTGTCATCCATGTCTCTACTGAAACAGAGGTTTAGATTGATTAGTGAGAGGGTAAGAAGATAGCAGAAGAACGATAATGTGAGGAAGTGTGAGATTATGTTGGTATTTATAATCAAGAGGTCGGACAATTATTTTTAAACTTCTAAATATTGACAAAACGTAGAATAGGACATCACAGCACAGCCCACAATGTTGTGCAGAACATGACGGCAATTTAAACAAATCCCTTCTGCCTGCTCTTTGTCTATATCTTTCTATTCCTTGCATATCCATATGCTTATTTAAAAGCTCCTTAAACACCCCTACATATCTGCTTGCAGCACCGCCCCTGGCAGCAGGTTCCAGACATCTATCTCTCCTCATGTTCAGATCCCACCATGGCAGATGATGAAATTTGAATTCAATTAAAAAAAAATATCTGGGATTAAGAATCTACTGACGACCATGAAACCATTGACAGAAAAACCCGTCTGGTTCACTAATGTCCTTTAAGGGAGGAAATCTGTCATTCTTATCTGGTTTGGCTTACGAGTGACTTCAGGTTACTTCAAGTGAATTTACTATTTACTGCCCTCTGAAATGGCCCAGTGAGCCACTCAGTTTCAAGGGCAACTAAGGATGGGCAATAAATGCTGTCCAGCCAGCAACACCTATGATCCACAAATGAATAAAGAATAAAGTTCTCTGTGTAAAAAAAACTTGCCCCTCACATCTCCTTTGAATGTTCCCCCTCTCACCTTAAGTGCATGACCCCTGATATTACACATTTCAAATCTGGGATAAAGATTCTAACTGTCAAGGCCATCTATGCCTCTCACATAATTTTATAGAATATTATCAGGTCTCCCCTTAGCCTCACCACTCCAGAGAAAAATAGTACTACTTTGTCCAGCCTCCCCTTGTAGTTCATACCCTCTAGCACCCTGGTGAACTTCTTCTATATCCACTCCAAAACCTTCACATCCTGTCTGTAATGTGGTGACCAGAACTGAAGGCAATAGTGCGGCCTAACCAAATGCTCAGAAGTACTTGAGTGTACTTAATTTAGGAACCAGAAAGGGATGTATCCCTTGTATCAAATTGGGATTGGACACAAGAGTAAAGATATCTTGACGTTGATGAGACAACACATAGAGCACTGTGCTAAGTTTTGGTCTGCATGTTTCAGTGAAGGTTCACAAGATTGGAGCTTGCAATGAGAGGGTTGGCCTGTGTCGAGAAACTCAGTAAATTAGGTCTCTGGGGATTAGAAGAATGGGAGGTAACCTCACTGAATTCTAAATATTCTGAAGGGACTTGACAGCGTAGATACTGAGAGGAAATTTACCCTGGCTGTGGAATCCAAAAATCGAAGACATACTCTCAAAGTAAGGAATAATCATTTAAGATTGAGATGAGGAAAACTTCTTCATTCAAAGGATTCCAGTGTTGAAATTCATGCTGGGATAGGCAAATTTTTGGTTTTCATGCAAGGCAAGAGATGAGGGGAGCAATGGCAGAGTGAAGATGATGACCTGGATTGTTCATAATCACACTGAATGATGGAGCAGTCCGCAGGGGAACATGGAGGTAGGAGAAGGGTCCTTGTTCCATTTCTTGTGATCTTATGACAAGAAATTGACCTCGGAGATGAACTCTCACATCTAATTTTTATCTCATTCAAACACCCACACAGAGGTCTCACTAGTGCTAATGATTAATGTCAGGATTGAAAGGCCTCCTCACAGTTCACTGCTGGTTAACCACAATCTGCGTCACCACACGCAAACCTATTCAGATGGTGTTCAATCCTTACCAATGGCAGAAATCTTCACTGAACAGATTTCTTTTCAGCCTCTTCCTGTGCTGAGGTTATTACAGGTTAAAGGACACACAAAAACTCTGCATGTTCTGCTTTTTTGAACTGATTGTGCTGTCTGGCAGCTTCATATTTTAAAGTGCCAGCTTGAGCCCAATCAGTTCAACCTAACTAAATCTCACCAGCCTTTCACTCTTCTCTTTCTCAATCTCTCCCCAGCAATCTCTCCCTATTATAGAAAGGATATTACTAAACTAGAAGAAGTGCAGAAAAGATTTACTAGGATGCTACCCAGACTCGAGGGTTTGAGTTATAAGGAGAGGTTGGATAGACTGAGACATTTTTCTCTGGAGTATAGGAAGCTGAGAGGTGATCTTATAGAGGTCTATAAAATAATGAGGGGCAAAGATCAACTAGATTGACAATATCTTTTCCTAAAGGTAAGGGAGTCTTAAACTAGAGGGCATAGGTTTAAGTTGAGAGGGGAGCGATACAAAAGTGTCCAGAGGGGCAATTTTTTCACACAGAGAGTGGTGAGTGTCTGGAACAAGCGCCAGAGGTAGTAGTACAGGCAAATAAAATTTTGTCTTTTAAAATGCATTTAGAAGGTTACATGGGTAAGATAATGACATATGGGCCATAATCGAGCAATTGGGATTAGCTTAGGGGTCTAAAAAAACAGCTGCATGGACAAGTTGGGCTGAAGGGCCTGTTTCCATGCTGTAAACCTCTATGACTCTATAACCCCACAAACAAACTATTACTAACACTTTGAGGCAAATTGATGTGGCTTAAAACCGCCCACCGTTGAAGAACTTAAGCCCCATAATCCAGTACTGATGGAGTGCTGCACTGTCAGAGGTGAAGTACTGAGGGAGTGCTGTGCAGTTAGAGTATCAGTGGCAAAAGGAAAGCTGCACTGTCAGAGGGTCAGTACTGAGGGAGTGCTGCATTGTCAGAGGGTTAGTACTGAGGTAGTGCTGTACTGTCAGAGGGTCAGTACTGAGGGAGTGCTGCACTGTCAGAGGATCAATACTGATGGAGTGCTGCACGGTCAGAGGGTCAGTACTGAGGGAGCGCTGCACTGTCAGAGCGTCAGTACTGAGGTAGTACTGTACTATCAGAGGGTCAGTACTGAGGGAGTGCTGCACTGTCAGAGGATCAATATTGGAGGAGTGCCGCACTGTCAGAGGGTCAATACTGAGGGAGTGCTGCACTGTCAGAGGGTCAGTACTGAGGTAGTGCTGCACTGTCAGAGTGTCAGTACTGAGGGAGTGCTGGACAATCAGAGGGTCAGTACTTAGGTAGTACTGCACTGTCAGAGGGTCAATACTGAAGGAGTTCTGCACTGTCAGAGGGTCAGTACTGAGGGACCACTGCACTGCCAGATGTTCAGTACTCAGGAAGTGCTGCACTAGGTACTGAGGGAGTGCTGCATTGTTGAATGATTAGTAGTGAGTAAGTGCTACACTGTCAGTGGGTTAGTACCAAGGGAGTGCTGCACTGTCAGAGGATCAGTACTAAGGAAGTGCTGCACTATCAGAGGGCCATTATTGAGGGGGTGCTGCATTGTTGGAGAGCCCACTACTGAGGGTATGCTGCAGTGTAGGAAGGTCAGTACTGAGGCAGTGTTGCACTGTAGGAGGATGGATCACTGCACTACTCAGTATGAGGCTGTGCTGCACTGTCAGAGGGTCAGTACTGAAGGAATGCTGCACTGTTAGAGAATCATTACAGAGGGAGTATAGCACAGTTAGGGGTGTCAGTACTGAGGAAGCTTAGCACTGTTGGAAGATCAGTACTGAGGGAGTGTTGCACTGTTGCAGTGTCAGTTATAAGGGAGTGCTGCACTGTGGGAGAATTAGTATTCATAATATCATAAGAATTTGGAGCAGGAATAGGTCACTTGTCCCATGAATACTCCAAACACAACTTTCTTGGGTGTCCTCAAACTCTTGTCAATGAAAGATTGGCCTAAGACAGCCTTGAATTTCTGCAGTGACTCAGCTTTTACAGTTCTGGCTTCTGACAACCTGAAGGAAATGAATGTATCCTCGTTCTCATCTTAAATGGGTTACCCCTTGTTTTTTTCCTGTGGCCGATGTTCTCATTTTCCCCATTAGAGAAACATAAATCTCAGCACCTGTCCTCTCAAACCCCCTCAGAATCTTGAACCTTTTAGTAAGATCACCTCTTATTCATTTAAACTCCAATGAATGTCAGCCTAGCCTGCTCTACCTTCCCTCACATGACAATCCCTTCAGTGTACGAGCCAGCTGGTGAGCTGTCTTACCTCTGAACCAGTTCCATTGCAGGCATATTCCTCCTTGAAGTCAAGAGTATTCCAGCTGTGGTCTCACCAATGCCCTGTACAGCTGTAGCAGGCCTTCCCTGCATTTATACTCCATCCCTCTTGTCATAAAGGCTGACATTTCATTTATTTCCGTAATTACTTGTTGTGCCTGCAGGCAAATGTTTTGTGATTAATGTACAAGGAAAGCACATTTCGCTCTGTATTGCAGTATTCTGCAGCCCCTCTCTTTATAAATAATATTCTGCTTTTCTCTTCTTCCTGCCAGAATGAGCAACCTCATGTTTTCCCACATTATTTCCCAGCTGCTGAATTTTTGCCCAGTCACTGAATCTGTTAGCATTCCCTTTGCAGATTCTTTGTATTCTCCTCACAACTTGCTTTGCTCCCCATCGTTGTATTGTTATTTAATTTGACTATGATCCAGTCACTCCCTTCAGCCAAGCCATGAATATAGATTGAAAATATTTGAGAACATAAGAACATAAGAAATAGGAGCAGAAGTGGGCCATCTAGCCCTTCGAGCCTGCCCCACCATTCAATAAGATCATGGCTGATCTGAAGTGGATCAGTTCCACTTTCCCACTTTCTCCCCATAACCCTTAATTCCCCTGTCTATCAAAAACCTATCTACCCGTGACTTAAATATATTTAGCAGCGGGCAGACAATTCCAGAGGTTCACCACCTTTTTGAGTGAAGAAGTTCCTCCTCAACTCTGATCTAAACTGCATCCCCCCCACCCCCCTTATCTTGAGGCTGTGTCCTCTAGTCCTCTTATCCTTTCTAAGCGGGAAGAATCTCTCTACCTCTACCCTATCCATCCCCTTTATTATCTTATACGTCTCTATAACATCCCCCCTCATCCTTCTAAACTCCAACGAGTACAGACCCATACTATTCAGTCTCTCTTCATAGTCCAACACCTTCATCTCCGGTATCAGCCTAGTGAACCTTCTCTGCACTCGCTCTAAGACCAATATATCCTTTCGCAAGTGCGGCAACCAAAACTGCACACAGTATTCCAGCTGTGGCCTCACCAATACTCTGTAGAGTTGCAGCAAGACCTCCCTGCTTTTATATTCTATCCCCCTTGCTATAAAGGCCAGCATTCCATTCGCCGTCTTGATCACCTGCAGACTGGGTTTTTTGCGACTCGTGCACAAGAACCCCCAGGTCCCTCTGCACCGTAGCATGCTGCAGCTTTTCACCTTTTAAATAATAATCCTCCTACTATTATTTCTGCCAAAGTGGATAACCTCACACTTGAGACCTCAACACTGACCCCTGTAACACTCCACTAGTTACACTTTGTGAATGCAGACTGAAAAGGACTCATTTATCCCCACTCACTGTTTCTTGTCTTTAGCCAATCTTGTATTCATGCTAGAGTATCCGTAACATCATGAGGTCTTATCTTGATCTTTTATGCGGCCACTTATCAACTGCCTTTTGGAAATCCAATGGCACTACATCTACTGTGTCCCTTTTATCCACCCTGCTTTTTATATCCTCAAAGAATTCTTAATAAATTTATCAAGCACAATTTCCCTTTCATAAAACCATGTTTACGATGCGTGATTACATCATCATTTCCTAACTGTCCTACTGCTGTCCCCTTATAGAATCATAGAATCCCTACAGTACAGAAGGAGGCCTTTTGAGCCTGCACCAACAGTAATCCCACCTTATCCCCATAATCCCACATATTTACCCTGTTAATCCCTCCAAAATTAGGGTCAATTTAGCAAGCCCAATCAACCTAACCGGCACATCTTTGGACTGTGGGAGGAAACTGGAGTACCTGGAGGAAACCCACACAGACATGGGGAGAATGTGCAAACTCCACTCAGATGGTGACTCAAGTCTGGGTCCCTGGTGCTGTGAGGCAGCAATGCTAACCACTGTGCCATTGTGCCACCCTATGGATAATGAATTAATAATGGATTCTTCCCAATGATAGATGTTAGGTGAGATGGCCTGAAGATTCCTGCTTTCCGTCTCCCTCCAAGGTGTAACATCTGCAGTTTTCCAATCCACTGAGTCTTTACCAGAATCTTGGGAATTTTTGAAGATTATATCCAGTGCATCTACAATGTCTGTAGACACTTCTTTTGACAGCCTTTGGTTTAGGATACCATGTCCAGGGCACTTTAGCCCAGTTAGTTTTCCTGGTAGCTTTTTGTGAGTTATTGTGATAAGTTCTTCCCTTTTTCTGCCTGCTTTCTACTCTTCTTCAGATTTTTGTTTGGTATCCTCCATTGTGAAGACAGGTATAAAATATTACTTCAAGATCTCTGTCATTTCCTTGTCTCACAAGTATTTAAATGGGAAATGATGCATGGACCATGACAGGAAGTGATAGAGTACAAGTCCATGAGTAAATCGATCATGAGGTGGTTACAAAGAGAACAAAGGGCAAATTTACCTGACTGCACGTGGCATTCAAAACAAACAGATGATCTGATGGCACAAATAGAAATGATAAATACAATTTCATAACCACTACTGAGATATGGCAACAGGGTCTCATGGATTGGGACCAGAATATTGAATGGTACGTAACATTTAGGAAGGACTGGTAAATTGGAGAAGGTGGATGGGTGGCTTTCTTAATTCAGGATGTTATTAGCACCATAGATAGGATGCAGGAATGGGCGGAGAAGTGGCAGATGGACTTCAACGCGGATAAATGTGTAGTCGTCCATTTCGGCAGAACCAACGGGATGAACGAGTACACTATCAAGGGCAGGAGTCTTAGTAGCGTTGAAGAGCAGAAGGATCTCGGGGTCTGGGTCCACAGGACTCTTAAATCGGCCTCGCAGGTGGAGGAGGTGGTCAAGAAGGCGTATGGTGTACTGGCCTTCATTAATCGAGGGATTGAGTTTAGGAGTCGGGAGGTAATGCTGCAACTTTACAGGACCCTTGTCAGGCTTCATTTGGAGTACTGTGCGCAGTTCTGGTCGCCTCACTATAGGAAAGACGTAGAAGCTATTGAAAGGGTGCAGAGGAGATTTACAAGGATGTTGCCTGGACTGGGAGGCATGCCTTATGAAGATAGGTTGAGGGAGCTTGGACTCTTTTCCCTAGAGAGGCGAAGGTTGAGAGGCGACCTGATAAAGGTTTATAAAATGTTGAGAGGAATAGATAGGGTGGACTCTCAGAGGCTATTTCCCCGGGTTGAAATGGTCGCTACGAGAGGACACAGATTTAAGGTGCGGGGAGGGAAGTACAGAGGTGATGTTAGGGGTAAGTTTTTCACTCAGAGGGTGGTGAGTGAATGGAATCGGCTGCCGTCATCGGTGGTGGAGGCGAACTTGCTGGGGTCTTTTAAAAGACTTCTGGATGAGTATATGGGGTTTAATGGGATTGGGGGTTATAGATAGGTCTATAGATTGGTGGGGTTGATGTGATCGGCGCAACTCGAGGGCCGAAGGGCCTGTTTGTGCTGTAATGTTCTATGTTCTATAGAGAGGATGATCAAAGTTTAAGTGTTTGATTTGATATGATCTATTATTGGCTTGTGTATTGGCATATAGTGAAAAGCATTGTTTCTTGCATGCTATACAGAACAAAAATGCTGTTCATAGAATACACAGGGGAGAAGGAAAGAAAAGATTGCAGAATATAATTTTATGGTCACTGCTAGGGTGGAGAGAAAGATCAGCTTTCTATATGATAAGTCCATTCAAAAGTCTGATGGCAACAGGGAAGAAACTTCTTGAGTTGGTTGGTGAAGGATCTCATGTATCTTCTTTCCTGATGGAAGAAGATGGAAGACAATATGTCTGGGATGCATGGGGTCCTTGATTCTGTTGGCTGTTTTTCTAAGGCAGCAGGAAGTATGGATGGAGCCAATGCATGGGAGGTTGGTTTGCATGATGGACTGGGCTTCATTCATGCCCCTTTGTAGTTTCTTGCAGTCTTGTCAGAACAGCAGCCATACGAAACTGCGATGCATTTGGAAAGGATTGGTTTTATAGCAATCTGAAAAAATTGGTGAGAGTTGCCGAATTTCCTTAGCCTCCTGAGGAAGTAGAGCCATTGGTGAACTTTCTTAACAATAGCACCAGTATAGAGGGGCCAGGACAGTTTGTTACTGATCTGGACAGTTGTCAACTTGACGCTCTTGACCACTTCCATTTCATCACCATCAATATAGACAGGGGCATGTTCACCATTAAGCTTCCTGAAGTTGATAATTTTCTCTTTCATTTTACTGACATTGAGGGAGAGATTCACCGGATTCTCTCTTTCCTGTACTCTGTCTCGAGATTATTTGAGATCTGACCCACTATGGTGCTGTCGTCAGCAAACTTGAAATGGGGTTGGAGCAGAATTTAGCCACATAGTCATTGGTGTATAAGGAGTATAATAAGGGGCTGAGAACACAGTATTGAAGATAACCATGGAGCAGATAACATTTTTTATCATTACTGATTGTGGACTGTGGGAACTAGCCCCCAAGTTGGATACAGCATAAAGAAAGAAATGGTGAGCTCTTGTCAGAAAAATTCAGCGATAAGCTAAACATAGACTGGAAAAATCAAAGATAATCTAGCTGAGCTGTTGATAGAATATTTTCAGGGGAATGTCTTAGAATAATACATTCTGGAGCCAACCAGAAAGCAGGCTATATTTGACTTGGTAATATGTAATGAAATAAAATTAATTAACAACTTCACAGCAAAGTTTATTGAGCTAGTCAGGGAGCAAGCTATACTAGATCTGGTATTGTGCAATGAGATAGAATTAATTCATGATCTCATGGTGAAGGCGCACTTAGGTAGCAGCAATCATAATAAATTTAATTTACATTCAGTCGAAGGGAGAGCAGTGTGTCCAAAGCTGGCATTTTAAGCTGAAACAAGGGCAGTTATAAGGAATGAAAGCAGAGCTAGCTGAAATAAACTGGCAAATTAAGTTAAGGAATAGGTCAATAAAGATGCTGTGGCAGACATTTAAGAAGATATTTCAGAATACACAGAATAGTCACATTCCAATGAGAAAGAAAAGAATCCAAAGGAAGGACTCACCATCAGTGGTTAAGTAAAAAAGGTAAAGGCGGCATCAAACATAACAAGCATATTATTGCATAAAGGATGGTGGCAGGTGAGAGGTTCAGACAATATAGCAAACAATGACAAAAAGAATAATGAGGAAAGCATGAGAAATGAGAGACAAATAGCCAGAAATATCAAGACAGTAGTTTCTATAAATATTTAAAAAGGAAAAGCGAGTACTTGTGCTATAGAAAGTGAGTTTGGGGAATTAATGGAAAATAAGGAAACAGCAGAGGAATTAGGCAAGTATTTTGCTTCTGTCTCCACTGTAGAGGATATTGTAGAAGGGAGGTGATGGTCTAGTGGGACAATTAGCAGACTGTTAATACAGAACTCAGCTAATTTTCTGAGGACCTGGGTTCGACTCCTGCCACGGCAGATGGTGGAAGTTGAATTCAATTAAAAATAGAATCACAGAATCCTACAGTGCATAAGGAGGCCATTTGGCCGATCGAGTCTGCACCAACCACAATCTCACCCAAGCCCTATCTCCTCAACTCCATCCATTTACCAAAGCTAGTCCCCCTCACAATAAGGTGCAATTTAGCATGGCCGATCCACCTAACCCACACACCTTTAGACTGTGGGAGGAAACCAGAGCACCCGGAGGAAATCCATGCAGACACAGGAAGAATGTACAAAATCCACAAACAGTGACCCAAGCCGGGAATCGAACCTGGGTACCTGATTTTGATTTGATTTGCTTTATTATTGTCACATGTATTAACATACAATGAAAAGTATTGTTTCTTGCGCACTATACAGACAAAGCATATCGTTCATAGAGAAGGAATCGAGAGAGTGCAGAATGTAGTGTTATAGTCATAGCTAGGGTGTAGAGAAAGATCAACTTAATGTAATGTATGTCCATTCCAAAGTCTGACAGCATCAGGGAAGAAGCTGTTCTTGAGCCAGCTGGTACGTGACCTCAGACTTTTGTATCTTTTCCTGACGAAAGAAGCTGAAGAAGAGAATGCCTGGGATATGTGGGGCCCTTAATTGTGCTGGCTGCTTTGCTGAGGCAACGGGAACTGTAGACAGAGTCAATGGATAGGAGGCTGGTCTACATGATGGATTAGGCTACATTGACGAACTTTTGTAGTTCCTTGTATTCATGAGCAAACGAGATAAAACCAGAAAGAATGCTTTCTTTGGTGCATCCATAAACGTTCGTGAGAGTCATTGCTGACGTGCCAAATTTCCTTAGCCTTCTGAAAAAGTGGAGGCATTGGTAGGCTTAACTATTGTGTCAGCGTGGGGGGACCAGGACAGGTTGTTTGTGATCTGGACATCTAAAACTGTGAAGCTCTCAACCCTTTCTACTTCGTCCCTGTTGATGTAAACAGGGGCATGTTCTCCTTTACATTTCCTGAAGTCAATGACAATCTCCTTTGTTTTGTTGACATTGAGGGAGAGGTTATTATTGCCGCACCAGTTCATCAGATTCTCTATGTCGTTCCTATACTCTGCCTCATCATTGTTTGAGATCCGACCCACTACGGTGGTGCTGTCAGCAAACTTGAGAATCGAATTGGGGAGGAATTTGACCGCACGGTCATAGGTATATAAGGAATATAGTATTAACCTAAGAACACAGCCTTTTGGGGCACCGGTGTTGAGGATGATCATGGAAGAGGTTCTGTTGCCTATCCTTACTGATTGTGGTCTGTGGGTTAGGAAGTTCAGGATCCGGTTGCAGAGGGAGGTGCCGAGGCCTAGGACACAGAGTTTGGAGGTGACGTTCTGGCACTGTGAGGCTGCTGTACTAACAATTGTGCCACCATGCCGCCTCAGTGTCTGGAAATATCTGGAATTAAAAGTCTAATAATGACCATGGAACCATGGCTGATTGTCAGAAAAACCTACCTGGTTCACTGATGTCCTTTAGGGAAGGTAATCTGCTGTCCTTACCTGGTCTAAACACAGTAAAAAGTCTGACAACACCAGGTTTTAGTCCAACCGATTTATTTGATAATACTCACAAGCTTTCGGGGTTAGTTCCTTCATCAGGTGAATGGAGAGTTCTGGCCTCAGTCAGAGCATATAAAGCACAGACAGTTTAGAAATTACTGATTTACCTGGTCTGCCATATGACTCCAGAGCCACAGCGATGTGGTTGACTCTCAACTGCCCTCGGCAAACTAGGGATGAGCAATAAGTACTGACCAGCCGTGATGCTCTCTAAAAAAATACAAATTACATCCCAGAATTAACTGTAAATCAGGAAAACTAAAGCAAATTACAATCACCAAGAAAGTGATACTTGTTGGAGCTGTGGGTTAACAAGCCACCAAGTCCGAATAGATTGAGTCTTAAAAGAAGTGGGAAGTCAGGTTGTTGATGCAGTGGTTTTACTTTTCCAAATCTCTACAGATCTGGGAAATTTGGAAAATAGTGAATGTGACTCCTTTGTTCGAAAAGGGAGACATAAAGCAGGAAACTCCAAGTCCGTTAGTTTAACATCTGTCACAGGGAAAATGTTAGAGTCTATTATTCAAAATGTTATGGCAGGGCCCTTACATCAATTCAAGGTTATCAGGAAGTTTCAACATGCTTCTATGCAGGGGACATCATGTTTAACTAATTTACTGGTCTTCATTGAAGAAGTAATGTGCTGTGGAACTGGTGGGTCTACTGTACTTATATTTCAAGAAGACATTTGATAATGTGCCTCATCAATGGTCATTGGGTAAAATAAAAATTTATGGTGTAGGGATAACATTGGCAGGGTAGAAGATTGGCTAAGTAACAGGAAGCAGAGAGTATGTCTGAATGGATCTTTTATCTACTTGGTAGGAATTAACAAATGGAGTGTCATGGGGATCAATGATCAAGTCTCAGTTGTTTCAATTTGTATAAATGACTCAAATAAGTGGACCGAAAATATGTTTGTGCAAATTGCTGAGGACACAAGGTAGTGAAGAAGACATAAGGAGATTACAAATGGATATTGATAGATTAAGTGAGTGGCAAAGATTTGATAAACACTGCATAACGTGTAAACATATGAAGTTGTCCATTTTAGCAGGAAGAATAAAGAAGCATATTATCTAAATGGCGAGATTTGCATCTGAGATACAGGGTGATTTAAAGGTTCTAGTGCAAAAGGTTAGCATACAAGCTTAAAGTTAAAGTTTATTTATTAGTCATAAGTAAGGCTTACATTAACACTGCAATAAGTTACTGTGGAATTCCCCAGTCGCCACATTCCGGCACCTGTTGAGGTCAATGCACATGATCAGTGCATCTTTCAGGGTGTGGGAGGAAACTGGTGCACTTGGAGGAAACCCATGCAGACATGGGGAGAATGTGCAAACTCCACACAGACAGTGACCCAAGCCAAGAATCAAACTCGTGTTTCTGGCACTGTGAAGCAGCTGTTCTAACCACTGTGCCACCATCCTGAAGAAAAAAGATCTATTCAGACATATGCTCTGTTTCCTGTTACTTAGCCAATCTTCTATCCTGCCAATGTTATCCCTACACCATAAATTTTTATTTTACCCAATAACCTTTGATAAGTAATTAAGAAAGTTATTGGAAGATCAGTGTTTACTAAATATAAAGGTAGGGAAGTTATGTTTCAATTATACAAGGTATTGCTAAGATGACATCTGGAGTACTGTGTACAGTATTGGTCTCCTTATTTAAGGAAGGATGTAAATGCATTGAAAACATTTCAGAGAAGGTGTACTATATCAGTACCTGGAATGAATGAGTTATCTTATGAGGAAAGATTAGCCAAGCTAGGCTTGCATCCAGCGGAATTTAGAAGAATAAGAGGTGACTTGATTGAACCATATAAGATCCTGAGCAGTCCTGACAGGGTGGATGAGAAAAGGATGTTACCCCTTGTGAGAAAATCTAGAATAAGGAATCTCTTCTTGAAAATAAAAGGTCACCCTTTATGGCAGAAATGAGGAGAGTGTTTTTCTCTCACCAGTCAGCCTTTTAAACTGCCTCAAAAAGCAGAGTCTGGATATTTTTAAGCCAGAGCTAAATAGATTCTTAATAAGCAAGAGATGAAAGGGGAATGTGAAGAAATCAGATCAGCCTTGATCTTATTGAATGACAGAACAGACTCAAGGGGATGAATAGCCTACTCCTGCTTTTAACTCTTATGTTTGTATGCATGTTCACATACCCATAGTATATTAAGTTCCTTAACATTCAGATCACTCTTTCCTCAAGGCTCCATTATTATGAGGTTATTAATTGATTGTGTCTCATTTCACATTACCTAGCCTAAAATAGCCTACTTCCTGCTTAGCTCCAGGACATATTGTTCTTAGAAATTGTTCCAAATACACTTGATGAACTCACTCTCCAGGCTGCCATCCAGTTGGGTATTTCAATCCATATGAAGATTATATCTTAGGAGCCCCATTATTTCTTGGCTTTTACTCTGTTCTACAGTGCAGCTACCATCAGGTGGCCTACGCACCACTTCAAGCAGTGACTTATTTCCTTTGCTATTTTTATCTCCAGTCAAACTGATTATACATTTTGATTGTGTAAACTAAGATCATATAACACTATTTCACTGATTTAAGACTTTATTCATGAAGCCATATAGCCTCTGTTCCCTTTCTTCCTCTTATTCTGAAACAGAGAATACTCGTGTATACATATATATATAGTTAGCAGATCCAGTCACTTTGTAACCCTGTCTCTGTGATGGCTATCATATCATACTCATGTATCTCTATTTGTTTTATCAATTCATCCATCTTGTACAAATGATGTGTACATTCAGGATAAGAATCCTTAATTCTGACTTTGGCATGTTTTTCCTACACAACTCTATTTCCTGGTGAAGCCTTATGTTTCTTCGTTCTGTCCCTTCCTATGGTTGTTATTCCTCACATTGCTATCCTGTCAGACGGTCAAGTCTGAGGAATGTTGCACAGTCAGAGGATCACTACTGAGGGGAGCTATATTCAGTAAAAAGTCTGACAACACCAGGTTTAAGTGCAACCGATTTATTTAATAGTACACTCATGAGCTTTCAGGTTAGTCCCTCCGTCAGGTGAATGGAGAGTTCTGGCCTCAGACAGAGCAGACCAGAACTCTCCATTCACCTGATGAAGGGACTAACCTGAAAGCTAATGAGTTTACTATCAGTTAAATCGGTTGGACTTAAACCTGGTGTTGTCAGAATTTTACTGTGTTTACCCCAGTCCAACGCTGGCATATCCACATCACGACTACTATCGGGAGCTATATTGTCAGAGGGTGAGTACTGAGGGAGAGCTCTGCTGTCAGAGGAGCAATATGGAGGAAATACTGCACAAACTGTTCAGAGGATCAGTGCTGAGAGAGTACCATATTTTGGGACAGGCTCACATAGTATAAATATTCCAAAAGTGCAGTGCTCCCTCAGTGTCAACCTTCTGACAGTGCAGCAGTGCCTCAGTACCACTTGTCTGATAGTGCAGCGCTCCCTCAGTACTGACCCTCTGACAGTGCAGCACTCTCTCATGCTGCCTGACAGTGTGGCACTCCCTTAGCACTGACCCTTTGACAGTGCAGCACTCCCTCAGTACTGACCCTCTGACAGTGCAGCACTCCCTGAGTACTGACCCTCTGAAGTGCAGCATTCCCTCAATACTGACCCTCTGACAGTGCAGCACTCCCTCAGTACTGACCCTCTGTCAGCGCAGCACTCCCTCAGTACTGACCCTCTGTCAGCGCAGCACTCCCTCAGTACTGACCCTCTGACAGTGCAGCACTCCCTCAGTACTGACCCTCTAACAGTGCCGCACTCCCTCAGTACTGACCCTCTGAAGTGCAGCATTCCCTCAATACTGACCCTCTGACAGTGCAGCACCCCCTCAGTACTGACACTCTGACAGTGCAGCACTTCCTCAGCACTGACCCTCTGACAGTGCAGCACTCTGTGAATACTGCTCCTCTGATCGTACATCAATTCCGCCATATTGCACCTCTGATGTGCATTAGTCCCTCAGTACTAACACTCTGACAATATGGCACTCTCTCAGTACTTCCCTCAGTACTACCCCTCTGTCAGTTCAGTTCTCCCTCAGTTCTGAGCCTCTGACAGTTCAGCACTCCCTCAGTACTGACCCTCTGACAGTTTTGATCGTCATACAGTTCAACATTCCCAAATGCACCAGAACGCCAGTCTTGATTTGTGTGTTCATGCCCTGGAGTGCATCAAGAACCTCTCACTACCTAACTCAGGAATGCCACCCATTGAGCAGGATAAGAGTGTCAAATGCTTGTGGAAAAATCCTGCTTCTGTTGCATGTTAAGTTCACCTTTCTGTGACCTGGCCCTTTCATTCTTTGTCACTTCGCGTGCCAAGCATCAAAGTTAAGATGATTCAATCTCGGTATCAAAGTTTCTTGCTATTACTCATTATGTTTCTTCCAGTTTCAAGAATTGCCTTGTCTGTAATTGAACCAGTGCAGTGGACTCAACTAACTGATGGTATTCCACGTATGGAGCATTGCAGTTTGTCCCAGTCCATGTATTGTTAAAAAGAACAGGTTAGTGGACACAACTAGGGGAGCCGTTCTGAAAAGGCTCAGTTGCTTGTTAATTGAAAGAAATTTGAGCAGAAGACAGGCTCTGATAATGTAAAGCAGTGAGATTGATTACAGGCTTTGTGTAATGATTTGCAGAAATAGTGTTGCCAAAGTTTGCTAAAAAGATGTTAAAGGGAAGAAATCCTGGTAGAGAACACAAATATATTCAGAACCCCTTGAAGTATTTCTGTTGTCTTTTTCTATCTGATCAGAGTTGCTCCAGTTACAGGGTCGGTGAGAGTTTCTATTTGGATGGGGTGTGTTGGAAATTTTGTGAATTGCTTTGTTTTACGCTTTCTTCAATGTGGATTAATTCTTGCAATAAATGTAAAAGGTGACATTAACCCAAAGAATCGCCCAGTTGGAAAATTTAGTTTTGCAAGGTGGTGTTTGTTTAGGTCTTGATGTATACTTTGTAAATAGGCTCAAAATGAAAACACGTAATTAACTAAGGATATAATATTTAAGATTAAATCTCTGTGTTCCTATATAATTTAATTCAAATTACTCATTATTTTGAAGAAAAAGATACATATTGGATAAATGATGCAGTGCTTTTAAAAAGAACATTACCTTAATATCCTGAATGGACTTGTTTCACATCACGGTTATTTTTTTCTGAAAAAAACACTGGAAGCCATTTTGCTGTTGTACTTACATTCTGCTGAAGTATTTTGTATTTTGTATGGGGCCCTTACTTTTTGCCTAATTTTAACAAAGGTATTTTTTTGTTATTTTAATTTCCAAGTGGGTGTGTGCATGATTTTGACGTGTTCTGTTGGCTGCAGACTTGAGGTTAATGGCTTTTTCTCATCCCCACACATTTTGCCCCTCCCTGTCCCATAACATCCTGTAGCCCCACAACCCTCCAGGATCTCAGCGCTTCTTCAATTCTGGGTCCTTGGACAACCCATTGATTTCCAACACTGGGCGCTGAGATCTGTAATTCCCTCCCTAAACCCCTCAGCCTGTCCCTCCCATTTAACATGCTCTTTCAAACCGACAGTTCTGACTTGGCTTTTAATGACCCACACTAATACCTCCTTATGTAGCACATCGACAATTCAAAAAAGCAGTTGATTCTATGAAGAATCTTGTGACATTTTACATTGTATGATTTACCACTTGTAAATGTTCTTGCATTTTATGTTTCCAGTCTTATGTTGATTAAATAAATTAATTCATAATTAATTAGCAGTTAATTTAGTGGATAGCAAGGCCTTGGAGAAGGTGCATGGAAGATTTACAAGCATGAAACCAGGATCAGGAACTTTAATTAGCATGGGGAGACTGGAGAAGCTTCAACTTTACTCCTTAAATCAGCAATTTAAGAGATTTTATGAAGGGCTGAAAATCATGAAGCATTTTGAGAGAATAAGTGAGGAGAACTGTTCCTAGTTGCAGGAAGGTTGGTAACCTAAGGGACGCAGATTGAAGACAGCTGGCAAAAGAAAGAGAAGATGGGAAGAAATGTTTTTGCATAGCAGGTTGTTGTGGTTTAGAAAGCACTGGCCTAAAGGGCGGTGGAAGCAGATTCAATAGGAACTTCCAAAAGGGGGAATTGGATCAATATTTGAAGGGAAACCATTTACAGGGTTAGGGAGGAAAACAGCAGAGGAGTGGGATCATTGGATAGCTCTTCCAGTGAGCCAGTACAGCAATGATAGGCTGAATGGCCTGTCAGTCTCCATAATTTGAAGAGTGTTTGTTCTAACAAACAGCCAAAGTCACCTACTGCATAATTAATTGAATCTTGGAGTTGCCGTACAGAAATGGTGAATGCACAACAAAGCAAATCTGTAAATTTCCATTGGCATGTGCACTTTCTGTTTATTAACTTTACATCCTGTTTGCTTTCTGCTGTTTTATTACGCAGTTATGTTGTCTGTCAATGTATTTCATATTCTAACAGGTGCCTACCTGTTTCTGGGTGCAATGTGCCTGTTTCTGTGTGTGTTTCATGTGCAGTAGTTATTTGTACTTTACCGTGCCTAGTTCACGTCCCATTTTCTGTTTGCATATTTAGTGTCTGTGTGAGTTTCTTACTTATCTGCTTCTCCAATTATATAACCATGACAGCCAATTGTGCTCCAGCCGTCCCTTTGAGTAGAGCTTATCAATTATTCCCACTCCTCTGCTCTCTCCCCACAGACTGTGAATGTATCAAGTCTGAGAGATTAGCATTATCTTTTGATATTCATTTATTTGACATTTAGAGAGGTGTGGTGGGCGGTTGTTTTCCTCAGAACACAGAAGGCCAAGGGAAAATAGGCCAGAATGGGCCCAGGCTTGAGGGACTACAGTTAATGTGGAGAGACTGGAAAAGCTTGCAATTGTTCTCCTTAGAGCAGAATAGGTTTTAAGATGAAATTTGATAGGATTGTTCAAAATAACAAAATGTTTCAATTGTATAAGGAAAATTTTCACTTGTTACAACACCAATTGACCTTACAACTGGGTGGGAGGATCCCAGAATGGAACCCTGGCTCAAATGACCATTACTTTTACTTTTTAAAAGAAAATATGGAGGAATTTTAAAAGAAAATGTGGAGGAGTCACAGTACCACTAATTTATTTTAGCAAAAATAGAAAGCATTCTATAGATCTAAAGGGAATTTGAGGGAAATATATTTAAAGTGAATCTGGAACTCACTGCCCGAAAGGATGTTAGAGGCAGAAGTCCTCATAACATTTAAGAAGCATATGGATGAGCACTTGAAATGCCATAGCATTCAAAGCTCCAGACCAAGTGCTAGAAAATGGGATTACAATGGATAGGTGCTTGATGATCAGCGTAGACATAATTGGCTGAAGGACCTCTTTCCATGCTGGAAAACCCTATGACTTTCAATTTTTTTCCAGTGACAGGGGGATCAGTAACCAGAGGGCATAAAGATCAGACAATTAGGAATTGAATGAGAGAAGGAAATGAGGAGAAATGTTTTTACAGAATTGTGGTGATCTGGAATGGACTGCCTGAAAGGGCGGTGGAAGCAGAGTCAATATGAGAAAGTGATGAAGGAAGAAAAAGTGGGAGAGAATGGAGTGTTACGATAAGGCAGAAAGCTAGAGAGAGAGAAGAGTAGGAAGGCACAGAAAGAGAAATGCTGAGACTGACACAGAGAGGAACAAAGTGAGAGAAAGAGAGAGAAAGGCTGTGGCAGAAACAAAAGGAGAAAAAGAGAGAACAATAACAAATTTGAAAATTAGCTAGAAGAGAATGAGAGCGATGGAACAGAGAGAGCAAGTGTAAGGGACTGTTGATGTTGTTAGAGAGGACAGAGTAAAGATTTGAGGAATTGGGATTGTTGTAGCTTGTGAAACTCAGTATATCGTTGTCTATAGAAAAACAAATCTTGAGGGGTGGGGGCTGGGGGGAGGGTGACAGGAGGAGGCAGGATGAAGGGTCAGGAAGTGAGATCTCACAGAGATAAATCTGCTGCTAACGAATCAGCAGGGGAGGGGAGTGAACAACCTTTGACAGCCATGAGATGACAAACAAGTACTTCAAACAGAGAGACGAAGAGAGATTGACGAGGTGACCATGGAGAATGTTACAGTCTATCCTTCTTATATGGACAATTATTATGACATGTATCCTACTGAGATGAGTGAGGAAGAGGAGTGTGAAATTATCTCCCTTCCCCAGTCCAGTCTCTTCTTTCCCCTAGTTTACTGCTTGATCTTCGTGATGGGAGTGCTGGGCAATGGGCTGCTGGTCTCGGCCATTGGGATGAAGTGCCGGGTCAAGAGACAGCTAGACATTTTCGTCTTGAACCTGGCTTTGGCTGATCTGGTCTTCCTGGTCACCCTGCCTCTCTGGATAGACGCTGAGGCCTGGGACCAGTCCTGGAGGAGTGGCCTCCTGCTGTGCCAGCTGAGCAGTTACCTGGTGGCAGTAAATGCCTACTCCAGCATCCTCTTCCTGAGTTGTATGAGTTTGGACCGTTACCTAGCCATCGTGTACCCGCTCCGCTCCCGGAGAGTCCGCTCCAAGACTTACGCAACGCTGACCTGTCTGTTTGTGTGGGCAACCTCGTTCCTCTTGGGAATACCGGTACTTCGCAGCCGAACCATCCAGACGCGGGACGAGGCGAGGGTGTCCTACTGCATTGAAGACTACAACTCCACCAACCCCGCTGTCTCTCTCACCTACTTGCTCCTGACTTTCTTCTGCCCAATGCTGGTCATCCTGGTCTGTTACTGCTCCATCACCAAGAAGCTATGCCTCCAGTACAGGAGGAGCAAGAAACAAGACATCAAGCTGAGGAAGTCGATGAAGGTGGTCTTTCTGGTGGTGCTGGTCTTCTTGATCTCCTGGCTGCCTTTAAATGTTTTCCGTTGCTTGAATTTGGTGCTCCGCTGGGGGGTGGGGCAGGGGTCCTGCACCTTCCTGACAGTGGTGAGAGTTGGCATGATGGTCAGCGCTCCCCTGGCCTTTGCCAACAGCTGCTGCAACCCAATCATCTACTGTCTCTATGACAGATCCATCCAGAAGGCTGTGATGCAGCTGCTGCTGCCTTGCCTCAAGCCCCTTCACCTCAACCAGCTCTCCACCACCTCCCACAGCCAGCCCAGTTCTGTCAGCATGGAAATTCCCAACATCAGGAGGAGGTTGTCCCGCCCCACCATTCAGCTGTCCATCTGGGCTTCCAACCTCCAACCCTGAGCCACACTGCATGGATGAAGGGGATGGGGAGAGGGGGAGACGACTGAGCTTGGTGCTAGAGCAAGATGAAAAAGGGGATATGTTGACATTCACGTGGAGAAAATCATTGACATTGATTAGTTACATCCAATGTCCTGGTCTTTTAATCTATACATAATGCAACACACTGGATTCCTTCCAGAAGTGGTGTCATGCTTAAATTGACTGGCCAAGATAGGGACTTTCCAACCATACAAAGAACAAAGAACAACACAGCACGGGAAACAGGCCCTTCGGCGCAACGAGCCCGCGCCGCCGTCCCATTGTCAGTGACCTATTCATGATTTTAGTCTATGCCTAATGTGTGAGGATCAGGGAGGTCCAATATGGGGACAATTTGTTACCCAATCAATCAGCCTAAAAGCACATTTTTGGGATGTGGGAGGAAACCGGAGCACCTGGAGGAAACCCACGCAACCACGGGGAGAACACGCAAACTCCCACGGACACAGGCCCAAATCCATGTGTCCACACAGCAACAGAGATAGTCTCTGAGCTGCCATGTTGCCCTCGAGATGGTCCAGTTTGCGCACACCATGTTCATGCACATCTGAACCATGTTCAGATGATCTCGCCAGAAGCCAAATTCATTGTATGTGAAGATTTTGCCATTTGATAGAACCCTCAGAAATGCCCATCAGAAAAATGGAAGTCAAACAGAGATACTTCAGAGAAGCAGTCAGTGTCCTGGCTGACTCCACTTGTCACTGGAAGATGAACATTGCACTTTGACCCTGGGATGGACAGGTCAACACTTACATGAACATTTGGTTTTGATGAGGCTGAGACTGAGACTCTTTATTTAAGATAAGTAACATGAAGAGGTGAATCCCTTGAACCCTAGGGTGATTGTGCAATGGGGATGTATGCCAACACCTTATATTGGTATTCAAAGCCAAACATGGCATGTCAGACACTGGTAGTCAAGATATGCATAACCAAAGTTGGATTTCCTATCTATCTGTTGTTGTAATGACGATCCTTTGAATCCTTAACTTGCGTCTGTCTGTCAGGCTGGAGATGATAATGGGAGATTACTCCTTTAAAGCTGTGATTCCAAAGTCTGTTTGGTTATTTTTTCACACAGCCATTGGCAGTGTGTTAACTAAAGACAGCTCCTGAGCGAAGCTGCAACCCCTCCTCCATCCCTTCTTAAAACATCTGATGCTGTTTACTGCAGTGCAAATTAGGTAACATTTGACTGCCGGCCACGTAAGAACTTTAGGCAGATGACCAACAATTTGGTCAAAGAGAAAGGTTTTAAGGAACTTTTTGATAAAAGCCTTTCCCTCTCTCTGCCTTCTCCCCTCACCTCCATTTCCTTCCTCCCTTGCGCACTGTTTCTGTCCATACACCTGCTCTCATTTCGCCCCCCCCCCCCTTCCTGCTGACGCCTCACTACTGTTATCCCCTCCGCTGTCACTTGTTCATTCTTCTCTTCTACATCACCTTGCCTTCCCTCTGTCTTCTTCTGTTCCCATATCCCTACTCTCCCATCTGTCAACGTCCTCAAAGGCATTTATAATTGAATTGACAAAGTGTTTCCCTTTGCAGTGCCGCAGAGACTCCCCCGAAAATCCCAAGCAGCTCTGGGTTTCACAGGCTCCAGAAATACCTGGAACTGAATATAGATTCCAGTGAGAGGGCGTATTGATACAGCTCTCTGGGTTATATAGATTCAGTAAAAAGTCTGACAACACCAGGTTTCGTCAGGACTGCCCAGAAGAGGCAGTCCCCTCGAAAGCTTGTGAGTATTATCAAATAAATCGGTTGGACTAAAACCTGGTGTTGTCAGACTTTTTACTGTGTTTACGCCAGTCCAACGCCGGCATTCCCACATCATTATATAGATTCCAGCGAGAGAGACAGAGTGTATGTGTTAATGCAGCTCTCTGAGTCATATAGGTCCCAGTGAGAGAGAATGCATGCTAGTACAGTTCTCTGGGTTATGTAGGTCCCAGTGAGAGAGAGTGTGTGTTAATACAGCTCTCTGGGTTATGTCGGTTCCAGTGAGAGAGTGTGTGTTAATACAGCTCTCTGGCTTTGCAACCAGAATTAGGCTGTTGTTTCAATATTTTAGAGAGGAATTCCATGTCTCCCTGAACTCTCTCCATTTAAGTTTTGTAGTCCTGAGGGTCTTGTCCCAATCGAACTGTGACATTTTTCTGCAAGTTTCTGTGTTAAACAAATTAGGGAAACTGTTGATCGTTTAAAATTTCTTGTTGCAAATAAATTCTCTGAAGAAAATTGCAGTCGGGGCAGTGGTTATTATTTAATGTTTGTGCCTGGTAGTATGACTTTATCCCATGTTCAGTGCATTCCCATCCAGTTAATTCCCCAAATTCAAAACACCGAGAAAGAACATAAGAACATAAGAAATAGGAGCAGGAGTAGGCCATCTGGCCCTTCGAGCCTGCCCCGCCATTCAATAAGATCATGGCTGATCTGTCATGACTCAGCTCCACCTTCCCGCCCTCTCCCCATAACCCTTAATCCCTTCTCTTATCAAAAACCCATCAACCCGTTTCTTAAAAATATTTAGCGAGGCAGCCTCCACCACTTCAACGGGCAGAGAATTCCAGAGATTCACCACCCTTTGAGTGAAGAAGTTCCTCCTCAACTCTGTTCTAAACCGCCCCCCCTTAATCTTGAGGCTGTGCCCCCTAGTCCTACTGTCTTTTTTGAGCGGGAAGAGTCTCTCCACCTCTATCCTATCCATCCCATTCATCATCTTATACGTCTCAATGAGATCTCCCCTCATTCTTCTAAACTCTAACGAGTACAAGCCTAGTTTATTCAGCCTCTCCTCATAGCTCAATCCCCTCAACTCCGGTATCAGCCGAGTAAACCTCCTCTGCACTCCCTCCAGGGCCAAAATATCCTTGCGCAGGTGCGGCGCCCAAAACTGCACACAGTACTCCAGCTGCGGCCTCACCAATGCCCTATACAGCTGCAGCAAGACCTCCCTACTTTTATATTCAATCCCCCTCGCTATGAAGGCCAGCATCCCATTCGCCTTCCTGACCACCTGCTGCACCTGCAAGCTGGGTTTTTGCGACTCATGCACAAGGACCCCGAGGTCCCTCTGCACCGTCGCCTGCTGCAGTTTTTCGCCCCGTAAGTAATAGTCCTGGAAGGAAGGGATGAGAGAGAAGATTGAGAAAGAAACACAAAAGATAAGATCAGGGAGCAAGAAAAGAGGACAACACCATAGAGGGATAGAGATAGTATGAAAGACAGAAGCTGGGTAAGAAGAGACAGTGGTAGAGATCGAGAGAAAATGTGTGTGATAGATGGAGAAGGGCAGAGACAGACCAATACAGAGATAGGCAGCACAAGCAGTGGGGAGACGAAGACAGAAAAAGACTAAGATATTAAGGAAAACTGGAGAGAGGGGCAGAGCTCGAAGGAGAGAGAGAGAGAAAGAGACAGGGCAAGACAGAGAGCAAGAACAAAAGATGAAGAGAAATGGTGAGAGAGAGAAAACAGAGCAGGAGTAGAGAGTAACAGAAAGAATGTTTCATGAAGTGTTAGTCGGAGGGAACAAGAAGCAGAGTTAAGGAGCAATAGAGAGAGAGAGAGAAAGACCCAAGACAATAAAGCAAAGAGTGAATTGAACAGAGTCTTGAGAGACATGGAGAGAGAAAGACAGAGACACAAAGTAAAAGAGCCAGGAGTCCATGAAACAGACAGAAAAAGAGAAAGAGGGAGACAGACTGAGAATAACCCAGAGAGAAAGAGATAATTGAGAAATATGATGCAAGAGAAAGTCAGGGAGATAGAGAAAGAGACTGAGGAAAACAGAGAGTGATAGGCAGATGACCATACATGTAGACATTTAAAGTGAATTACCCAAATATTTGAAGCTTTGTTTAGAATTTACAATTACAATCAATATATAATCCTGTGTATAATGCCCTGTCTAAAAGATTACAATCCACAGTATTTAATGTAAGGAATAGTCAGATAGAAGGAACCAAATTACTCACAGTCAGCATACTTGCCCTGATTGCAGACCGACCTTGAATACTCCTCAGTGTTGGTTTGAATATGAGAGGGGGTGGATGCAGCAACACATGGCCAGGCTGAAAGCAGTCATTCCATTTTCAGCCAACAATGTGTGATAACACTTGTACAGAATGGATCAGGAACAGATGACTAACGCCTTCACTTTCACTTCTGCATACTTAGAATATCTTTACATTATAAATCTTACAGATTTCCCTTTAAACAAGTGACAGGATCTTCTGGGCATCGCAAGTATCAGTTTAATTTAGAGTAGGGTTTTGTGGTTATTACAGGACTTCTTTAAAGTAGAGTGTGATTTCCAAGTGATACCCTTTGTATAAATGTATGATTTTGTTTGTGTGTGGATATTGACATGTATTTCTACTGCATTCAGGAGAGGTAAAGGGACTGCAGACTCATTCTCTGAAAGTGTTCCTTACACGATTACTGGGCAAGAATTGGCGGTTGGGTTTCCTACATTACAGTAAGAAGTCTCACAACACCAGGATAAAGCCCAACAGGTTGATTTGGTACTAAACGCCTCTAGCTTTTGGGGTTTGCCCCTTCGTCAGGTGAGTGGGAGTTCTGATCACAAACAAAGCATATAAAGGCACTCACAGTTTACAGAATACTGATTAGAATGTGAGTCTTCACAGCTAATCAAGTCTTAAAGGCGCAGACAATGTGATTGCAGATAGCATTAAGCATAGGTTAAGGAGATGTATATTGTCTCAGGCAGGACAGTAAGTGAAATGTTGCAAGCCCAGGCAAGTCATGGGGTTACAAATAGTTACACTACTGAGTACACTTCAAAATGTCTACCATTAGCTGCAAAGCATTTTCAGGCATCCTGATATGGTGAAAAGCACTGTGGAAATATAGAAGACTTTTCTCAAATCCATCTGACTTGCCTTGGAGACGAGAGAGATTCACAAGATTAATCACCTTTAACTCTTCTGACAGATGTGCAGGTTAGGTGGATTGACCATGCTAAATTTTCCCTCAGTGTAAACAGGAATGTGACAACTGAAGGATTTTCACAGTGACTTCATTCCAGTGTTAATATAAGCTGACTTGTGACGCTAATAAACACACTTTAAAACACTTTTGTGAAATAAGGTGACATCTTAAATTGCAAATATTTGCTCAGGAGATCTGTGGTGTTTAAGCTTTTCTTAATTTTGTCAATTCAAAGGTTGAACATGTAAAGTGAGGCCTCTTTTGCTTGAACAGAATCAGAGAAACCACATCAAGTTCCCTCTCATTCTGAAAAGAATTGTTGTCATACTGTCATTGATTCTCTGCTGAAAGCTGGTTTTCTCTTAGAAATTGGGGAGCTGTTCCTATTAGAGTCACAGAGCCAGAGATGTTTACAGCATGGAAATAGGCCTTTCAGCCCAACTTGTCCATGCTGTTTTTTTTAACCCTTAAGCTAATCCCAATTGCCAAAATTTGGACCATATCCCTCTATAACCATCTTACCCATGTAACTGTCTAGATGCTTTTTAAAAGACAAAATTGTACCCGCCTCTACTACTCCCTCTGACAGCTTGTTCCAGACATTCACCACCTCTATGTGAAAAAATTGCCCCTCTGGCACTTTTGTATCTCTTTCAACTCACCTTAAACCTATACCCTCTAGTTTTATACTCCCCTCATTATTTTATCGATCTTGAAAAATCACAGCTTAGCCTTCTCCTCTGTAGAGAAAAAAGTCCCAGTCTGTCCAGCCTGTTCTTATAGCTCAGACCATCAAGTCCTGGTAGCATCCTATAAATCTTTTCTGCACTCTTTCTAGTTAAATAATATCCTTTCTCTAACAGGGTGACCAGAACTGTACACAGTATTCCAAGTGTGGCCTTACCAATGTCTTGTACAACTTCAACAAGATGTCTCAACTCCGATATTCAATGTTCTGAGCAATGAAACCAAGCATACTGAATGCCTCTTTCACCACTCCATCCACCTGTGACTCCACTTTCAAAGAGCTACGAACATGTACCCGTAGATTTCTTTGTTTTGTAATTCTTCCCAATGCCCTACCATTAAATGAATAAGTCCTGCCCTGGTTCAATCTACCAAAATGCATCATCTCACATTTATCTGAATTAAACTCCACCTGCCATTCATCAGCCCACTGGCCCAATTGATCAAGATCCCATTGCAATCCAAGATAACCTCCTTCACTTCCCACTATGACACAAATCTTGATGTCATCTGCAAACGTACTAACCATGCCTCCTATATTCTCATCCAAATCATTAAAATAAATTATAACAGTGGGCCCAGCACCGATCCCTGAGGCACACAGCTGATCACAGGCCTCCAGTTTGAAAAACAACCTTGTACAACCACACTATGGCTTCTGCCATCAAGCCAATTTTGTATCCATTTAGCTACCTGACTCTGAATAAAATAGACAGGTAGTTTTCAGGGGCTGTGAGATTTTTCCTTATGCAACAACCTATGGTACCTTGGCAAAGGCCTTGCTGAAGTCCATGTAGATAACATCACGGGCTCTGCACTCATCTATCTTCTTGGTTACACCTTCAAAAACCTCAATCAAGTTTGTGAGACATGATTTTCCACTCACAAAGCCATGCTCATTGTCCTTAATCGGTCCTTGTATCTCTAAATGCTGTGGATCCCGTCTGTCAAAATACCTTCCAACAACTTATCCCCCACCACAGATGTGATGCTCACTGACCCTATAGTTACCAGGCTTTTTCCTGTAGTCCTTTTTTAAACAAAGGCACAACATTTACCACCCTCCAATCTTCAGGCACCTCCCCGTGACTATCAATGATTTAAATATCTCTGCTGGGGACCCACAATTTCCTCCCTTGCCTCCCACGTCTTGGGATACTCTTCATCGGGTCCCAGGGATTTATCTACCTTGGTGCGCTTTAAGATTTCAGCACCTCCTTCTCTGGAATATGTACACCCCTCAAGACATCACTAATTATTTTCCCAAGTTCCCTAACATCCATGCTTTTCTCATCAGTAAATACTGATGAGAAATATTCATTGAGGATCTCACCCATCTCTTGTGGATCTGCATGTAGATGACCTTGTTGATCCTTAAGAGGCCCTACTCTCTCCCTTGTTACTCTTTTGGCCTTTATGTATTTGTAGAAGCTCTTTGGATTCTCCTTTGCCTTTCTGCCAAAACAATCTCATCTCCCCTTTTTGCCCTCCTGATTTCTCTCTTAATTCTGCTCCTACACCCCTATTCTCTTCAAGGGATTTACTTGATTCCAACTGCTATGCATGTCATGTGCCTCCTTCTTCTTCTTGACCAGGGCCTCAATATCCCAAGTCATCCAGGGTTCCCTACTTCTACCAGCCTTGTCCTTCACTCTAAGAGGTATGTGCTTACCCTGGAACATGGTTAACAACGTTTTGAAAGCCTTCCACTTACCAGAAGTCCCTTCCCACAGACCCCAATTAACTTTTGAAAGTTCCTGCCTACCGTCAAAATTGTCCTTGCCTCAATTTAAAAATATTAACTTTTGGACCAGAACCATCATTCTCCATAGCTATCTTAAAACTAATAGAATTATGGTCATTGGTCCCAAAGTGATCACTCACTAACACTCTGTCACCTGCTCTTCCTTATTTCCCAAGAGGAGGTCAAGTTTTGCCCCTATTCAAATAACAGTTGGAACAGAGGATACCACAGGAATTATTTATTTGAGGGCGTTTTTTTAAGAAATGATTGGGAATCTGGGTAGACAGGCAGGAAAATCTCAGACACTATTCCCAACCTATTAATGCGGAACAGACATGTCAAGCCGCGCAAGGTGGCTGTGAGACAATATTTCACCGTACTCTACTGGGAAGGCTGTGAGATCGATCCATTTCCCCCTCTTTGCTTCAAGAAGACGACCATCACCCCAGTACCTGAGAAAAACCAAGCAATGTGCCTTAATGATTATCGGCCGGTGACTCTGACATCCATCATTATACAGTGCTTCGAAAGGTTAGTCATGACATGAATCAATTCCAGCCTCCCGGATTACCTGGATCCACTACAGTTTGCCTTTTGCTGCAGTAGACACCATTTCCCTGGCCCTGCACACAATCCTGGAAGACCTAGATAACAAGGACACTTATGTCAGACTCCTATTTGTTGACTACACTCAGCCTTCAACACTATTATACCCACAAAACTCATCTCCAAACTCTATGGCCTGGGCCTTGGCACCTCCCTCTACGACTGGATCCTGAACTTCCTAACTCACAGACCACAATCAGTAAGGATAGGCAACAACACCTCCTCCATGATCATCATTCTCAGCCCCCTGCTATACTCCTTGTACACATATGACTGAGTGGCCAAATTTCCCTTCGATTCGATTTTTAAGTTTGCTGACAACACCACCATAGTGAGTCGGACCTCAAACAATGACAAGATAGAGTACAAGAATGAAATAGAGAATCTGATGAACTGGTGCGGCAACAATAATCTCTCCCCCAATGTCAACAAAATGAAGGAGATTGTCATAGACTTCAGGAAATGTAAGGGTGAACATGTCATGAAATAGGAGCAGGAGAAGGCCATCTAGCCCCTCGAGCCTGCCCCGCCATTCAATAAGATCATGGCTGATCTGTCGTGGCTCAGTTCCACATTCCCACCCTCTCCCCATAACCCTTAATCCCCTTGCCTATCAAAAACCTATCAACCCGCGTCTTAAAAATATTGAGCGAGGCAGCCTCCACCACTTCAACGGGCAAAGAATTCCAGAGATTCACCACCCTTTGAGTGAAGAAGTTCCTCCTTAACTCCATTCTAAACCGCCCCCCCTTTATCTTGAGGCTGTGCCCTCTAGTCCTACTGTCCTTTCGGAGCGGGAAGAGCCTCTCCACCTCTATCCTATCCATCCCATTCATCATCTTATACGTCTCAATGAGATCTCCCCTCATTCTTCTAAACTCTAACGAGTACAAGCCTCTCCTCATAGTTCAACCCCCTCAACTCCAGAATCAGCCTAGTAAACCTCCTCTGCACTCCCTCCAAGGCCAAAATATCCTTGCGTAAGTGCGGCGACCAAAACTGCACACAGTACTCCAGCTGCGGCCTCACCAATGCCCCATACAGCTGCAGCAAGACCTCCCTACATTTATATTCAATCCCCCTTGCTATGAAGGCCAGCATCCCATTTGCCTTCCTGACCAGCTGCTGCACCTGCAGGCTGGGTTTTTGCGACTCATGCACAAGGACCCCAAGGTCCCTCTGCGCCGTCGCATGCTGCAGTTTTTCGCCCCGTAAGTAATAGTCCTTCCTACCATTATTCCTACCAAAGTGGACAACCTCACATTTGCCAACATTAAATTCCATTTACCAGTTCCTGGCCCATTCGCCCATCCTGTCTAGATCCTTCTGCAGACTCTCAACACCCTCCACACAATTTGCCGTTCCACCAATCTTGGTGTCATCAGCAAATTTCGACACCATACACTCAGTTCCCTCCTCTAGGTCATCTATATAAAAGGTAAATAGCTGAGGCCCCAGCACCGACCCCTGGGGCATTCCACTAGTCACCAACCGCCAATCCGAATAGCACCCATTGACCCCCACTCTCTGCCTCCTATTTGACAGCCAATCCTCTATCCACGCTAACACCTTACCCCCAACTCCATGCCCCCTCACCTTCTGTAATAACCTCTTGTGAGGCACCTTGTCAAACGCCTTCTGAAAATCAACAAACACCACATCCACCGGCTCTCCTCTATCCACCGCCCTAGACACATCCTCATAGAACGCCAATAAATTCATCAGACACGACTTCCCCTTAACAAAACCATGCTGCGTCTGCTGTACCAAACAATTCTCCTCAAGATGCCTCACTATTTTCTCCTTGATCACGGATTCTAACATTTTTCCTACAACAGACGTTAAACTAACCGGCCTATAATTCCCCGCCTTTTGCCTGCCACCCTTCTTAAACAACAGCGTAACATTAGCCGTTTTCCAATCTTCCGGCACTTCCCCAGAATCCAGCGATGTTTGGAAAATAATCACCAAGGCATCCACTATCACCTCCAAGATTTCTTTCAGAACCCTTGGATGCATTCCATCCGGTCCTGGGGACTTGTCCACAATTAGCCCCTCCAGTCTGTCGAGCACCACCTCTCTAGTAACAATAATGTCATTCAGGCCCTCCACTCCTACCATCTTTCCATCGCTAACACCTGGCAAATTATTCACGTCCTCCTCCGTGAAGACCGAAACAAAAAAGTTATTCAGGGTTTCAGCCATTTCCCCATCCCCTACCACTAAGTCCCCCCTCTCATCCTCTAAGGGTCCAACATTCACCCTAGCCAGCCTCTTCCTTTTTATGTATTTATAAAAACTCTTGCTAACCTTTTTTATATTAAGCGCTAGCCCAGCTTCATAGTTTATCCTACCCTTCTTTATCAACTTCTTTGTTGACATTTAAACCTCTCCCAATCCTCTTCTCACCCACTACTCTTAGCCACTCTAAACGCATCTGCTTTTAATTTAACACTTTCCTTTGCCTCCTTCGTTATTCACGGCTGTTTATCTCTCCTCCTGTGATCCTTTTTAACCATCGGAATAAATTTCTGCTGAGCACCAAGAAAGATCTCCTTAAAGATCCTCCACTGTTCCTCAGCAGACCTACCTTCCAACGCGCTCCCCCAATCAACATTCGCCAATTCCTCTCTCATCCTACCATACTCCCCTCTGTTCAAACAAAGGACACAGTCCTGGAACCTACTTTGTCCTCCTCCATCTGCATCAGAAACTCCACCATACAATGATCACTCTTCCCAAGGGGATCCTTCACCACAAGGTCCCTTATTCTACCCGCCTCATTACATAACACCAGATCCAAGATAGCGCGCTCCCCCGTCAGCTCCAACACACACTGTTCGAGGAAACTATCCTGGCAGCATTCCAAGAACTCCTCCTCAAGCCCACCATGTCCAACATGGGTCGACCAATCAATATGTAGATTGAAATTCCCCATAATTATCGCTGTCCCATTCCTGCGCGCCGCATTTATTTGCGCGTTAACAGCCCGTCCCACCTCCAGATCATTATTCGGGGGCCTATAAATGACACCCACTAGCATCTTCCTCCCTTTTCTGTTCCTAATCTCCACCCACAACGATTCCACGTTCTGCTCTTTGGTTCCTATATCATCCCTTACTACCACCCTGATGCTATCCTTAATCAGCAGAGCTACGCCCCTTTTTCCTCCTGCCTATCCTTCCTAAACACTTGATACCCCTGGACATTCAGCTCCCAGTCCCTGTCACCTTGCAGCCACATCTCTGTAATGGCCACCAGATCATATCCATTTGTGCTGAACTGCGCCACCAGCTCGTCCACTTTATTCCGAATGCTTCATGCATTCAGATAAAGTGCCTTCATCCCAGCCGTCACCTGTACCCTATTTGCCAGAACGCCACCAAGCATACTCACGCCCCCTACTCCTTTTATTATTGGGACATCCTTGGCCTCTTCCCTTACCTGCACCCTCTCCTTTACTTTAGACCTCGTAATGGCACCTACCCTCGCACCCTCCCTCCCTCCCCCCCCCCCCCCCATTAGTTTAAAGCCCTAACTACAGTCCTATTTACACGATTAGCCAGGACTCTGGTCCCAGCACGGTTCAGACCAAATGTCCCTGTCTACATTAATGGGTGTGGGTATGCCGGCGTTGGACTGGCGTAAACACAGTAAAAAGTCTGACAACACCAGGTTTTAGTCCAACCGATTTATTTGATAATATTCTCACAAGCTTTCGAGGGGGCTGCCTCTTCGTCAGGTGAATGGAGAGTTCTGACCTCAGACAGAGCATATAAAGCACAGACAGTTGCTGATTAGAATGCGAATCCTTACACCTAACCTGCTGTTCAAGTCTTAAAGTGGCTGATAATGTGAGTGGAAGGAGCACTGATCACAGTTTAAAGAGATGTGTATTGTCTCCAGACAGTACAGTAAGTGAGGTTTTGCAAACCCAGGCAAGTCACGGGGGTTACAGATAGTGCCACATGAACCCAAGATCCCTGTTGAGACCGTCCTCATGTGTGCGGAACTTGGTTATCAGTCTCTGTTCAGCGACTCTGCGCTGTCGTGTGTCATGAAGGCCGCCTTGGAGTATGCTTACCCGAAGGTCAGAGGCTGAATGCCCGTGACCGCTGAAGTGTTCGCCAACAGGAAGGGAACAGTCTTGCCTGGTGACTGTCGATTGTACATTGGGGAGACCATGCAGACGCTACGACAACGGATGAATGAACATCGCTTGACAATCACCAGGCAAGACTGTTCCCTTCCTGTTGGCGAACACTTCAGCGGTCACGGGCATTCAGCCTCTGACCTTCGGGTAAGCATTCTCCAAGGCGGCCTTCATGACACACGACAGCGCAGAGTCGCTGAACAGAGACTGATATCCAAGTTCCGCACACATGAGGACGGTCTCAACAGGGATCTTGGGTTCATGTCGCACTATCTGTAACCCCCGTGACTTGCCTGGGTTTGCAAAACCTCACTTACTGTACTGTCTGGAGACAATACACATCTCTTTAAACTGTGATCAGTGCTCCTTCCACTCACATTATCAGCCACTTTAAGACTTGAACAGCAGGTTAGGTGTAAGGATTCGCATTCTAATCAGCAACTGTCTGTGCTTTATATGCTCTGTCTGAGGTCAGAACTCTCCATTCACCTGACGAAGAGGCAGCCCCCTCGAAAGCTTGTGAGAATATTATCAAATAAATCGGTTGGACTAAAACCTGGTGTTGTCAGACTTTTTACTGTGTTTACATCAATGGGGACAAAGTAGAAAGGGTTAAGAGCTTCAAGTTTTTAGGTGTCCAGATCACCAACAACCTGTCCTGGTCCCCCCATGCGATCACTATAGTTAAGAAAGCCCACCAACACCTCTACTTTCTCAGAAGACTAAGGAAATTTGGCGTGTCAGCTATGACTGTCAACAACTTTTACATAGAAAGCATTCTTTCTGGTTCTATCACAGCTTGGTATGGCTCCTGCTCTGCCCACGACTGCAAGAAACTACAAAAAATTGTGAATCTGGCCCAGTCCATCACAAAACTAGTCTCCCATCCATTGACTCTGTCTACACTTCCCGCTGCCTTGGCAAAGCAACCAGCATAATTAAGGAACCCACACACCCTGGACATTCTCTCTTCTACCTTCTTCCTTCGGAAAAAAACATGCAAAAGTCTGAGGTCAGGTACCAACCGACTCAAGAATAGCTTCTTCCCTGCTGCTGTCAGACTTTTGAATGGACTTACTTTGCATTAAGTTGACCTTTCTCTGCACCTTAGCTATGACTGTAACACTACATTCTGCACTGTCTCATAAGAACATAAGAAATAGGAGCAGGAGTAGGCCAACTAGCCCTTCGAGCCTGCCCCGCCATTCAATAAGATCATGGCTGATCTGTCGTGGCTCAGTTCCACATTCCCGCCCTCTCCTCATAACCCTTAATCCCCTCCCTCATCAAAAACCCATCAACCCGCGTCTTAAAAATATTTAGCAAGGCAGCCTCCACCACTTCAACGGGCATAGAATTCCAGAGATTCACCACCCTTTGAGTGAAGAAGTTCCTCCTCAACTCTGTTCTAAACCACCCCTCCTTTATCTTGAGGCTGTGCCCCCTAGTCCTATTATCCTTTCTGAGTGGGAAGAGTCTCTCCTCTATCCTATCTATCCTATTCATCATCTTATACGTCTCAATGAGATCTCCCCTCATTCTTCTAAACTCTAACTCTAACTTCAGCCTCTCCTCATAGCTCAACCCTCTCAACTCCGGCATCAGCCTAGTAAACCTCCTCTGCACTCCCTCCAAGGCCAAAATATCCTTGCGCTCATCTCCCTCTCTATGAACGGTATGTTTTCTCTGAATAGCACGCAAGAAACAATACTTTCAACTGATTGTTAATAATAATAAATCAAATCAAAATCAAAATCAAAATCTCTAATAGCCACCCAGTTCTGTCCTGAGTCTGTTGATCTGCAGAATCCTTAATCCATGTTTTTGTCACTGCTAGATTTGTCATTTTAACAGACTCCAGCTGGTCTCCTGCATTCACCCTCTGTAAACTTGAACACATCCGAACCTGTGTTGTTGTATCCTTAATCACGATAGTTCTTATTACCTTTTGCACTTACTTACCTACTTTGGCTCTTGGCCAAGAGATATTTTAAAAGTTCTCATCCTCATTTTCAAGTTTTTCTAAGGCATGAAGCCTCCCTCTCAAGGTAGCTCACTTCAGCCCCTGAAAACTACTCCACCTAAATAATCTTCTGAAGCCCCTGAAACTCACCATATATCTGTAGTATTCTCCAGTGCCCTACAAATGTGACCGTGCACCATCTGTGTTACTTCCTCCAACCATAGAACCATTCCTTTATCTGTAATCTTCTCCAGCTATGCCATCCCTCCTGATTCTTGCAATGTTCTCGAGTCCCTACAAAGCTCCCTATTTCTGGAACCTCCTCCAACCTCTACAGCTGATTCTTTACTTAACCATTTCCAGCCTCAACGATCCTCTTTACTGCTTAAAATTCCTGCAGTCCTCTAACTTCCGCCAGCTTCTTCAACCACCATAATTGCTTAACTTCTCCATCCTGTACAACCCTCCCTATCTTCTTAACTTCCTTGATTACCTACAACCATCCCTAACACTGAAAACTTCTCCAACAACAATAAACCTCCCTAACTCTGTAATTTCCCCCAGTCGCTTCACCCCTCCCAATCTCCGCAACATCCTCTTGCACCAATAACAAGATATATCTCTGTAACATCATCCAGCACCTTCAACTATACCTGCCTCTGTATCCTCTGCCAGCCCCTAAAGTACACCCTTTGTTTGTAACACCCCCAGACTCTGCAGATTTTGCTCTGCCTGTAATCTTCTCCAGACTGCGCAATCCTTCCTTTATCTGCACCCTCCTCCGGCCTCTACAACTTTCCCTATCTCTGTAATCTCTTCCAACCATGACAACTCTCCCAATCTCTGTAAAACTCTCCTTCCTCTAACTTCTGCAGTCCCTAATCCTTCAAAGTCACACAACACCACATTATGGTTCAACAGTTTTATTTGAAATCACAAGCTTTCATAGTGCTGCTCCTATGTCAGGTGAAGACTTCAGGTATAGTCTGTTGGACTATAACCTGGCATCATGTGATCTCTCATCTTGTCCACCCAAGTCCAACACCGGCATCTCCGCATCATGGCTCCCTTTCGCTGTTATCTCTTCCAGCCACTCCAACCTCTTTCTCTGTAGCCTCCACCGACTACCATCTCCCATCCCTCTTTGTAACCTCCTTCAGCCTCTACAATCCTCCCTATCTCTGTACTCTCATCCAGTTCCTCCAATACTTTCTATCTCTGTAACCTCTGGCAACCCTGAGAACACTCATTATCTCTGCAACCCCTTCACAACCCTCCCTATCTCTGTAACTTCTTCCAGCCCCTATAATCTTCCCTATCTCTGTAACTATCTCCAGCCCTTCTTACAAGCGCTCCCAATCTCTGTAACCTCTTCCAGCCCCTACAACCATTCCTTTCATCTTATCTAAAACAGTCTCACACGGGCATCCTTTAATTAATAAAGGCGGGGGGGGTGCGGAGGGGGGGCTACAAAGCCATTACTATTTTATGGCCTTGTCACTGAAGTTAACTGAATCTCTAAGGAATGTGGCCAACTCAACTTGCCTTCAGGATATCCCCCAATTATAGCCTTGATAAGTTTGTTTATTGACAACATAATGGGATAATATATATTGCTTATCAATTCAGTGACTGAGCATTTTATCACTATCTACAATTTTGAGGGGTGTCATCGTGTTACCATTAATTCTTGTCAGTTCCCACTAAGTCCCCTACCATAACTTTTTTTGTTAGCTGTGACATTAATGTCTTTCTGACTCTGTTTTCATTAGAAACTATGAAGGCAGCCTCATTAAAACGCGCTCTTGTATCAATTTTTTTTCTGATAAGGTGTCTGATGAGGCAATTAGTCTCCTTTATGGCCTTGTGATTCCAATAGTTGGGTGCTTAAAAGGAATGTATCTAACATATGTGTGACATCAAAGGGGCAATCTGCAACTGTGTATCAAAGCTTTTTTGTTTAATTGCTAAAAGTGTATAGAAGCTACATTATGGACCAGATTTTACCAGTCGGAGGCTACGTGCCGGATCTGGACGTAAAACAGATCCGAACGTGGAATCCCGTTCCAGCGCGCCCATACACTTTTTGCCAACTCTGGTCAGGTCCGCGTTGTGGGGCGGAGCTTAGCGCTGCCTGAACGATCGGAGATCCGAACTGCGCATGCGCAGTTCAAACAAAAATTGAAACAGCGCGTCTGGGCGTGAAAGACAAAACTGAAAGAGAGCCGGGGGGGTGGAAATGGTGGGGAGAAGATGAGCCGCGATCGGACCCAAACAGAGATCCACCTGAGCTCCCCCCCACACCCCCCCAGGCAGATGCCCTCTGATCAGACCCCCCTGGGAGGCAGCCCCCCAGATCAGAACCCCCACCCCTGGGAGGCAGGCCCCCGTTGGCAGAGCACACCCCCAACCTACCTGGATTTCTGCTGTCCCTCCACCATCCTTCTGACCTGCACTCGTTGATGTGGAGATGCTGATATTGGACTGGGGTCAACACAGGAAAAAGTCTCACAACACCAGGTTAAAGTCCTGTTGGAAAGTCCTGTTGGGGTTTAACCTGGTGTTGTGATACTTCTTAGTACACTTGTTGGAGAGCCTGCAGCACCTTCTACTGGCATCTGCCGGAAGGGGTGGGGTGCCAGCTCAGTTGGATCTCTGGTTGGGTGGGGGGCGGGGGTGTGGCAGGGGGTCGGCTCAGTTGGATCTCTGGTTGGGGGGGCAGGCTCAGATATATCTCTGGTTGGGGGCAGGCTCAGTTGGATCTCTGGTTGGGGGGGCAGGCTCAGATATATCTCTGATTGGGGGCAGCTCAGATGGATCTCTGGTTGGGGGGAGTCTCAGATGGATCTCTAGTTGGGGGGGTCGGGCTCAGACGGATCTCTAGTTGGGGGTCGGGCTCAGATGGATCTCTGGTTGGGGGAGTGGGCTCAGATGGATCTCTGGTTGGGGGGAGTCTCAGATGGATCTCTAGTTGGGGGGGACGGGCTCAGGCGGATCTCTGGTTGGGGAGGCGGGCTCAGACGGATCTCTAGTTGGGGGGGGCGGGCTCAGACGGATCTCTAGTTGGGGGTCGGGCTCAGATGGATCTCTGGTTGGGGGAGTGGGCTCAGATGGATCTCTGGTTGGGTGGAGGGGTGGGCTCAGATGGATCTCTGTTTAGGGGGAGTGGTGGAGGGTAGGAGTAGGATGGACTTGGGAGAATCTCCACCATTGTGGTGTTTGCAGAAGCTGCTGTTGCGGCAAGAGCTTGTAGAATAAATCTAGTGTTACTTTGAATGTACGTGCGCAAACCTCAGGCTTCCTTTTCATTTAGAACTCACAACCTCTAATACAGTAAGGATATTACACCTCTTTTAGCAGCTTGGTTGCATTTTTCTAATCAAGTGGGGCGATGATGCATAAATCTACATGTATTTTTCAGATAGGGACTTGTGGCAAATGAATTGATGATGTGGAGATAAGAATATAAGAAATAGGAACAGGAGTAGGCCATCTAGCCCTTCGAGCCTGTCCCGCCATTCAATAAGATCATGGCTAATCTGAAGTGGATCAGTTCCACTTTCCTGCTTTCTCCCCATAACCCTTAATTCCCTTGTCTATCAGAAATCTATCTACCCATGACTTAAATATATTCAGCAAGGTAGCCTCCACCACTTCAATGGGCAGTGAATTCCAAAGATTCACCACCCTTTGAGTGAAGAAGTTCCTCCTCAACTCTGTTCTAAACTGCGCCCCCCCCCCCCCCCCCAACCACTTTATTTTGAGGTTGTGCCCTCTAGTTGTGCTATCCTTTCTAAGCGGGAAGAATCTCTCGACCTCTACCCTATCTAGACCCTTCATTATCTTGTAAGTCTATCTAGCCCCTTCATTATCTTGTAACTGGGGTAAACACAGTAAGAAGTCTGACAACACCAGGTTTAAGTTCAACCGATTTATTTGATAGTAAACTCCCAAGCTTTCAGGGTTTTCCCCTTCGTCAGGTCAATGGAGAGTTCTGGCCTCAGACAGAGCATATAACAGCTTCCTGCCCTCAACCCAGAATTGATACTTGCTGCTCATTTTAGAACAATTCCTTCACAGCACCCTCTCCGTTATGATTTTTGATGAGCAGAGACACTGTCATCCTGTCACAGAGCAGCTCGGAAAGAACAGACCATAAAATGGTTTCTGAGGATAAGACTGTGATTCTGTTTGGAATGAGTGGAAGCTGGATGTGGTTTCAGTGAGTCTGCTAACAACTGCTTGCAAGAGCCCGGATACATTCCGCTTTGCATGTCTTGCCCCCAACCTTTGAAGCGACTAAAATTTGGAGAAGCTTCTGACCACAGATTTCATGAGTAACTGATTTCTATATATGCCTCCTCATTCTGTCTGGCAGTTTGAGATAATTAATTGTGTAGGTGGCAATTTTTCTCTCTCTCCCCCGCAGGCTTGTTTGTTAAAGGACTGCTTTCTCTATGTTACCTTACACAACCTGAATCTCAAAGGCCTTTGCAGCCAGTGAAGGACTTTTTGAAGTGTAGAAACTGTTATAATGCAGTTAACATAGGAACCAGAATGCACCCAACAATTGTGCAAGGAATAATTTCTCATGAGGAGCCTGACTCCTTTGCGGTCAGTTTCTCCTGAATGCAGTAGAAATACATATTTATCTCCACACACTCAGAACTACCACAGACTCAACCACAGGATACCATTTTGAGAAATCATAGATTGCTCTGCAGAGCTCCTGTAATAAGCACAGTTAACAGATGTACCAGGGCAGTCCCTGTTATATCTAAATGGGAAGAAGTGACAGAGGTGAAGATGACCTCTTTCTGACCTATTCTGTGCCTGTGGGTTGGCTATGAGCGGAATGACTGCTCCCAGCCTGACCCTGTGTTGCTGCATTCACTCACTTTGATTCTTATTCAAACCAGCACAGAGGACTATTGAAGATCCAGCAAATATACTAACTGTGAGTTACAGGCTTCTTATATTAGGCTACCTCTTACCTAGTACTGTGGGTTATATATTATAGACAGTAATATTTGCAAATGATTGTCTATGATAGACTATCATAGGCATGATTATATATAATAGAACATGATATAGTAGAGAATTATATTATTGACAATATTATATATTAATTTGTTACTTATGTAGCTCTATGTATTTGCCTCTGCCTCACTTCGTCTCTGCTTTTCTCCTCTCTCCATCAGTCTCTCTCTTATCTCTCCTTGTCTTTCTTGATCCCTGTTTGCCAATCTGTTTCCCTCTGCTCCTCCTGTCTTTCTGTCTCTGTCTCTCCATGTCTTGCTTTCTCTCTCTCCCTCTGTCTTTCAGTATCTTGTTCTCTCTGTGACTGTGTCTCTGTCCTTCTCGTCCTGTTTGGCCCTTTTTCACTGGCTCTCCCTCTGAATTTCTCTGTTACTATTACTCTTGTCCTCCCGTCTGTCCATCTGTCACTTGGGCTCCATTAGTGTCTCTCTCGCTCCCTGGTTGCTTCTCATGCTCTCTCTGTCACCACTTTATCTACTCTTTCTGTCTTCTATTCTTTATTTTTGTCTCAATCCCTCATACTGCCTCTTTCTGTCTCTCTTTATCTCTCTGTTTCACTCAGTCTGTCTCTATATGTCTCTGTCTTTCATAGTTCCTTTGCCTGTCTTTCTCTCTCACTTTATCTATATCTTGATCCTTCTTTTGTTTTCTCTCTCTGCCTCTCATCTCTTTGTCTTGCTCCTTGTCTGATTTTTATAGTATCCATCTCTGCCTTTCATTCTCTCTCCCCTTCTCTCAAACTCTCTCGTTCTGTGTTTCCATCTATCTCTTTCTTTGCCTCTTGCTGATTGTCACTTGCTGACTCTCTGCTGCTCTCTCTCTCTCAATTTACCCCTCTAACTCTCTCTGTCTCTGTCTTTTTCTCAGCTTTTCCCTTTTCTGTCTCTCCCTGATTTTCTTTCCTTGCACTCTGTCTCCCATTACCTCAGCTGTTCACAGGCTGTGATTCCGTCTCTTCATTTCTCACTCTTCAGTTATTCCGTCTCACAGCTTGGAAGCAATTCTCCCACCTTGCCACACTCTTTGTAGATTGTGCCAGTTCTGGAGAATAGAGTATGGGTCTAAAAATCAGTTGTGCACATGGCACCAAACAGTTTGCGATTCTTCCAGCCCTTTGTTAATGGTGTGAACCAAGCTGGGTGCAAGGCTGATTAGCATATTTAAAACATACAAATGTGCACAGTGTGTTCAAACACCAGCACGTGGAATTCACTGACCTTCAGGCACGTTGCAATAACAGCGAGAATCATTTCTGGTCTCTGTTAGTGGAGACCTGGCACGATGATCATGCTGTGGGGGGTGCTCAGAGACCACTGAAGCCCCAACATGCTGGGCAGTGCCCTACCGGCAAGGCCCGCTTGACAGGGCCAGCCTGGCATACAGGCAGTAGTCACCGGATGGCACGACAGAACCAGTTGGATACTGCCATTGTGCCGAAGCAGTGCTGATGGGGTGAGGCCTGAGTAGGCCCCATTACCGTGGTCTATTTGGTGGGGGAAAGCAGGGAGAGGAGAGTTCTGATGGGGAGGCTTGTGCAGGGTTGGACTGTGAAGGTGGGGGGAGACGTGGCAGTGGTCAGCGGCATTTCAGATATTGGGCAGGGAGACCCATTAGGGGTGCCCTGGTGTCCCAGTGCTGGCTATCTACGTTGGGGAATATGCCGCTGATGAGAGGGCTGTCGCAATGCTCATGGGGTGAGGGAGGAAGTCTCCTAGTGCATTCTGATGTCCTTGTAAAGCAGCACCCACAGTCTCAGAAGCCAGGCTCATTGAAATATTTAGGTCCTACCCTCTCAGTACCGGCACTAAACTCCCAACTCTCCAAACAAATGCCTGAGTGTGAGAGGACAGTGGTATGGTGCTCACCTGAGAGACTGGTGCAGATCACACCATTATTCTCACCATTATGATACTTAGAAATTTTTTGGAAGAATTTTGCGCATTATCTCTCTTTCTCTCTCACTATCCACCTCCTTCTCTCCTTTGCTGTTTGTCTCCCTCTGTGACCTTTGTTGTGTACGTGTGTGTGTCCGTGTGTGTGTGTGTGTGTATATGCTTGCATGTGTGTGCGCCTGTACGTCTGTGTGTCCTTCTGCCTTCTTCACCTCCTCCCTCCTGCCTCTCTGTCCCCTGCCTTGAAGTTGTGAGTATTACGAGATCAAGTGAACTGAACTCAGGATAAAGTGGGTGATGTCAGACACAATTTTGAAATAATAACCACAATCTTGACTCTTAATTTTCTGTAGATAATTTATTTGCAAAATGATGTTATGAGAATGTCAATAGATTCACAAATACACAAATATGAAGCATTGCATGAAAACAGCAACAAGCAGGTTTCAAGGTACACATATGACAAAGAAATTAAATGGAAATATCTTAGACACAGAGTTCCTCTCTGAAACATTCCAACACTTGTCTAATGCTGGTTATAGGTTCATTACGTTGTACTGTCTCTGTCTCTGTACCTGCATGGTGCCCCAGCAGATTGTGGAAGACCGATGTGCAAGGGTTATTTGAAATTTTACTGGGAGTTTCTGCCACACTGTTTTTAGGGCTATTTTCAATGTTCTGTTCCTCAAAAAGTGAAATACCTGGTCAATTCTGATTGTGTTGAGGATTTTGGCTGATGAAGGAGGGGTGCTGGTAGAGGATGAAGAGAGTCCGGGGCTACAGAAGACGGGGTGATGAAGGGAGAGGGAGAGAAAGAAGAGAGGAAAATGAAGAATGATTGAGCTTAGAGAGCTGAGGGGAGATGGAAGAAATGAATGGAGGAGAGAGAGAGAGAGGGGGAAGACTGAGGAGGAAAAGTCTTTTCCCAAAAGATGCTGTTTAAAACCTACATCTATGACCAAGTTCTTGGTCACCTGACCTAATGGCTCCAATATAATTCGATGTCAAATGTGGTCTGATTTACACTGTGCAGGACCCCTGCCCCACCCCCCAGCGGAGCAGCAAATTCAAGCAACGGAAAACATTTAAAGGCAGCCAGGAGATCAAGAAGACCAGCACCACCAGAAAGACCACCTTCATCGACTTCCTCAGCTTGATGTCTTGTTTCTTGCTCCTCCTGTACTGGAGGCATAGCTTCTTGGTGATGGAGCAGTAACAGACCAGGATGACCAGCATTGGGCAGAAGAAAGTCAGGAGCAAGTAGGTGAGAGAGACAGCGGGGTTGGTGGAGTTGTAGTCTTCGACGCAGTAGGACACCCTCCCCTCATCCCGCGTCTGGATGGTTCAGCTGCGAAGTACCGGCAATCCCAAGAGGAACGAGGTTGCCCACACCAACAGACAGGTCAGCGTCACGTAAGCCTTGGAGCGGACTCTCCGGGAGCAGAGCGGGTGCATGACGGCAAGGTAACAGTCCAAACTCATACAACTCAGGAAGAGGATGTTGGAGTAGGCATTCACCGCCACCAGGTAGCTACTCAGCTGGCACAGTAAGAGGCCACTCCTCCAGGACTGGTTCCAGACCTCAGCGTCCATCCAGAGAGGCAGGGTGATCAGAAAGACCAGGTCGGCCAAAGCTAAGTTCAAGATGAAGATGTCCAGCTGCCTCTTGACCTGGCACCTCATCCCAATGGCTAAGATCAGCAGCCCATTGCCCAGCACTCCCACCACAAAGATCAGGCAGTAAACTAGGGGAAAGAAGAGACTGGACTGGGGAAGGTAGATAATTCTTCTTCCTCACTCATCTCAGTGGGAAACGACTCGTAATAATAATTCATATCAGAATAATAATCTGTCACGCTCTCCACAGTCACCTCTTCCATCTCTCTTTGTCTCTCTCTGTTCGATGTAATTGTTTGTCAGCTCACAGCTGTTGAAGCTTATTCACTCCCCTCCCCTGGTATCTGATTTGTCATCTCACGTGGCATGTGAGAGGTTTTATCTCTCAAATTTCACTTCCTGACTGCCACCACCAGCAACAACAACCCCTCCCCTCCTCAACCACTCCCTGTAAACAGAATTGATGGTGGTAAACTGCATTTCTCAACTGACCTTAATAGTCCCTCATTGTCCTTTTATCTCCTCCAATTCTCATTCCTCAAATATTACTCTGTCCTCTGTAACAATCGCCTGTGGCCTTTTGCCTACCCGTTCTGTGCCGTCCAAATTCTCATTCTCTTTCATCAAGCTGCCAACTCTTTTGTCGGTGTCCTTTTCCCTCGTTTTCTATCTTGTTCTCTTTCTACCCCTCTCTTTCATCCCTTTTCTCCTTTCATATCTCGCTAGATCTCTCTGCATCTCACTTTTTGACTACTTACAGCTCCATCCCCTTCCCTCTCTCTCTATCCATAGAACCCTACAGTGCAGAAAGAGTCCCTTTGGGCCATCTAGTCTGCACCGAACACAATCCCACCCAGGCCCTACCCCCATAGCCCTACATATTATACCCACCAATCCCTCTAACTTCTGCTACCCTGGACACTAAGGGGCAATTTCTTAGCATGGCCAATCAACCTAACCCGCACATCTTTGGAATGTGGGAGGAAACTGGAGTACCCAGAGGAAACCCACGCAGACACAAGGAGAACATGCAAACTCCACACAGACAGTGACCCAAGCCGAGAATCGAACCCAGGACCCTGGAGCTGTGAAACAGCAGTGCTAACCATTATACCACCATGCCGCCCATACTTTGTTTCCACTGATCCTTCGGCCAGAATCTTGCACATCATTCACAACTCAAACTTTGAAACACAATTTTTTCTCATCTCCCCCTATCCCTTCAAGATTTCGGCCATCTCTATTAAATCTCCTCTTAACCTTCTCCACTCCAAGGAGTAAAATGCCATTTTCTCCAGCCTCTTCAAGTAGTCCTTCACCCCTTCAACCAATCTCCACCTTCTCCAAGCTCCAGCTTCTCTAAGGAGAATAATCCGAACTTTTGTAAATGTAAGATTAATAAATCCCAAGTATGATTGCAGGTCTCTCCCAATTGCTGCAACAAGTTATTGTGACCTGGAATATGGCACAAAATCTATATATTTTTTTCTCCTTCAAACATCCACTCTCTTGAAAGTTCCTACTTAATTTGTTTGCACCATCCTTTCAGACAACGCCTTCCAGATCACATCAACTCACTGCGAAAGAAAAGAATTCTCCCCATCTCCCTGTCTGACTCTTTTACAAATTATCTTCAAACTGTGTCTCTCTGGTTACCAAGCTGTCATTGGAAACAGTTCTCCTTTTTCATTCTGAGCAAAATCCTCCTTGATTTTGATTGCCTCAATTAAATCTCCTCTTTCACTTCTCTGCGCCATGAAATGCAATCCCACCTTGGCTTGTCCTTTCACATTACCTCATCCCACCGACCATGCATCTGATCTTGAACCCTCTCCAAAGCCTTGATATCAAATAAAATATCAATTAATTTGTTCAACACAAAGCCAAATACGCAGTTATAAATGTGACAGGAGTTTGCGTTTAAAGAGCATCTTCAACAGGGTAAAAACTCCAAGACATTTTGGCAGGAGTATGAATGAAACCAGATCTGATACCAAGATATTTAAGGTGCTAAAAACAGCTAGACAAGAGTTTAGGCTCAAGTGAGTTGAGTTTGACAGATTGTCTTAAAGGAGAGAAAGACTAGTGGAAAATTTTAGGGAGGGAATTCCATGATTTTCATACGATGGATGCTTGTGATAAACAAGAGGCCAAAAGTGATGAAAACAGAAATCTCAAAAGGTTGGATGGGTTAAAAGAGGTTACGACGTTCGGGTAGGGTGACTCGCCAAAGTGTGAAACAAAAGCAACCAGCGTGAAAGCTACAGGCAACAAAGTACACAGACTGAACAAAAATATCAAAACGCACATACCACATCAGACTCAAAATAATCAAAAACATCACACCCAAAATGAAAATCAATCGGGTCCTATTGACAACACAAAACCCTTGCAGAGCAGAACAAAAAAAATCAACGTTGTTTCCTGACATTTTTTCGGAAGAAATAACCCAATATTTTGTTCAGACGCAATAACCTTGCTATGTTAAAATCCAGTGAGATTCAGAGTATTAAACTCAAAGTTTTCTCAAAACATAATGACCAGAAAGCTGGCAGGATCTTCTGAAGGGTGCATTCCATGGGATACCCTGTTAGCAACATTAGATCAGAAGATCCTGCCACTGGTCAATGGGTCACGAAACACGGTGAAACCCTTTAGTCCACATAATTCGAGTACGTACTTAGCCTAAAAATAGTAAGTTTTTTATTCTGATTAAGTACAGCGGAACACAATGATTTATTATTAATTAGTTTATTAACCAGCAATTTCAATTAAATAGGATTATAAGGAATTAGCATTAAATACTAAATCCAGTAATTTTAAATAATAGGGATACGATATTCAACAATAAATATTAAATTATCCAGTAATTTAAATTAAATGGAATCTAGCAAGTCAATATTAAATTTCTAGTAATTTAAACCAAAACGGGACATGAGGATTCACCATTAAATATTAAATTATCCAATAATTTAAATTAAATGGAAATCTAGTGAGTTAACATTAAATATTATGTTTCCAATTATTAAAATTGAATGGGAATTTAAAGTCAAGTCAAAATATTACATTTCAATAATTTAAACTAAAAAGGTACAGAAGGATTCACCACTTAATATTAAAAAATTCAGTAATATAAATTAAATGAGAATATAGCAAGTCAATATTAAATATTACATTTCCAGTTATTTAAATTAAATGAGAATATAGCCAGTCAAAATTAAATATTTTATTTCCAGTAACTTAAATTGAATGGATATGTAATGAATCAATGCTTAATATAAAAATTTCCAGTAATTTAAAGAAAAAACAGACATGGGTGCTCACTATTAAATATTAAAATATATGGCAATTTAAATTAAATATGAATGTAGCAAGTAAATATTAAATTCCCAGTACATTAAATTGAATGACAATGCAATGACCCAATATTAAATATGATTTAATATTAAACATTTTGGTAATTTAAATTAATTGGGAGCATAGGGATTCAACATTAAATCATAAATTATCCAGTAGTTTAAGCGGATTCAGAAAACTGGGATTCAATATTAAATTATCCGGGAATTTAGTTTAAATGGAAAGGCAGAGAGTCATCTTGAATTAAGTTATCCAATAATTTAAATATGAACGTAGAATTCAATATTAAATATATTGGACAGGCTGATTATACTGTGTCTTCTATGCAGATGCACAATGTGGATAAATATGAGATATTACTTTGGTAGCAGTAATAGGAAGACCGATTATTACTTGAATGGGCATAAGTTAAGAGAGGCGGATACACAAGGACACATTGGAATCACTGGAACACAGCTTTAACGTTAAATTCTAAATTTAAATTGAATATGAACACAAGGATTAAATATCAAATTGTCCACTATTTTAAATCAAATAAGCATGTAAGGATTCAACATTAAACACAAAATTATAAAATTATTTTAATTTAGTTAGGAACACAGTGATTAAATTATCCAGCAATTCAAATTAAATATGAATGTTGTGATTCAATATTAAATAATCCAGTATTTTAAATTAATTGAATAGGATGGTATAGATTCAGTATTAAATAAACCAGAAATTTAAATTAATTAAAGTATGTCGGGATTCAATATTAAATAATTCACTCATTGAATTAAGAATGCAGGAACATGGCAATCTAATGTTAAAGAATGCATTATAAAGTTTACATCTAAGGTTAAATTAACTTGCTCTGCTCGTTATTACATTTCGTTAATTGGGCCATTCTCTAATTTGAGATGTTATCTTTTGGTTTTATTGTAAGATTAATTTGGATTGTGGTTTAACTTAAAAGACAACGACAATACATCACACAGTGAGTTTGCAACACTCCATCCAGTTGGAACCATTTACTGACCCATGAACTCGAGGCTTTCGGAGTTCAACAGTTGAAAACGGCTGTACAAATTAATCAAGACAGTCCACTTGAAGATATGTCCATGGAGTGATTGTTTCCTCCGATTTTAACATATTTTGAGCAATCCTTGGCAAAACTATTAGCTAAAGCACGGCAAGTCACCTGCAATCAAGCACATAATGTTGAATTTTCCGAGCCTGGTTTCCTTTCTGATATCTTCCTGTTTCCTATAAAATATAATGCATTTGCAGGATTGGCCCCCCAATACTTTAATAACCTACCACTTTTGAATAACTGGGACAAGCTGCAATGCTGCAAAAGTGGAAATATCACCAGGTGGCTGAGTCGAGCACTCTGGTTCACTTATAGACAGAGCAACTGGATCGAAAATCGTGAGTAATACTGAGAGACTCCAACTCAAAGTTTGAATAATCTTAACATTGATACTTGGCACGCAACATGATAAAGATTGAAAGTACTGGGTCACAGAAGGGTGAAAGCAGCATTCAAAAGGACCAGATCTTATCAAAACAGAATATTAATAATGATGCCTCAGCACTGAGCCTCTGAGAGTGCAGCCCTCCCTCGGTACTGATCCTCTGACAGTGCAGCACTCCCTCAATACTGACTCTTTGACAGTGCAACACTCCTTCAGTACTGACCATCTGACAGTGCAGTCATCCCTCAGTACTAATCCTTGCACAATGCAGCACTCACTCAGTCCTCACCCTTTGACAGTGTAGCACTTGCTCATTGCTGACCCTCTGATAGTGCAGCACACTTCAGTACTGACCCTCTGACAGTGCAGCACTGCCTCAGAACTGACCCTCTGACAGTGCAGCACTGCCTCAGAACTGACCCTCGAACTGTGCAACACTCCCTCAGCACTGACCCTCTGATAGTGCAGCACTTCCTCAGCACTGAGCCTCTGACAATGCAGTACTGCCTCAGAACTGACCCTCTGACAGTGCAGCACTGCCTCAGAACTGACCCTCTGACAGTGCAGCACTCCCTCAGCACTGACCCTCTGACAGTGCAGTACTGCTTCAGAACTGACCCTCTGACAGTGCAGCACTCCCTCAGAACTGACCCTCTGACAGTGCAGCACTCCCTCAGTACTGCCTAACAGTGCAATGCTTCCTCAGTACTGACGCTCTGACAGTGCAGCATTCCCTCAGTACTGATGCTCTGATAGTGCAGCACTCCCTCAGCACTGACCCTCTGACAGTGCAGCACTCCCTCAGTACTGACCCTCTGACAGTGACGCACTACCTCAGTACTGACCCTCTGACAGTGCAGCACTCCCTCAGTACTGACCCTCTGACAGTGCAGCACTCCCTCAGCACTGACCCTCTGACAGTGCAGCACTCCCTCAGTACTGACCCTCTGACAATGCAGCACTCCCTCAATACTGACCCTCTGACAGTGTGGCACTCCCTCTGTACTGACCCTCTGACAGTGCAGCGCTCCCTCAGTACTGACCCTCTGACAGTGCAGTGCTCCCTCAGCACTGACCCTCTGACAGTGCAGCACTCCCTCAGCACTGACCCTCTGACAATGCAGCACTCCCTCAATACTGACCCTCTGACAGTGCGGCACTCCCTCAGCACTGGCCCTCTGACAGTGCAGTGCTCCCTCAGTACTGACCATCTGACAGAGCACAAAACCTCAATACTGACCCTCTGACAGTGCAGCGCTCCCTTCGTACTGACCGTCTGACAGTGCAGCACTCCCTCAGCACTGGCCCTCTGACAATGCAGCGCTCCCTCAGTACTGACCCTCCAACGGTGCATTATTCCCTCAGCACTGCCCATTACACAGTGTAGCGTTCTCTCAATAATGACCCTCAAAAAGTGCATCACTGCCTCTGTACTGACCCTCCGAGAGTGCAGCACTCCCTCAATGCTGACCCTGTAAGAGTACAAGCACTCCCTCAATAGTGATGTTCAGATAGTGCAGCACCCCCTCAGTACCGAACTTCTGGTAGTGCCATAGTAGCACTTCAGGTAGTGGCAAGGGGAATGAGATGAGCCTTGATTGTGGAGCTCTAATCACTGGAAGTGGAAGGGTATGGTTGAGGAGGAGATTGAAGCATCCATAGTCTGCCTTACATCCATTTGTGAAACTTGTTGAAAGACGAGAGTGGAAAAGAAAGGCCAGAGTGATTTACTGGTTTGCAATAATTCAGGCTGAGAATGATTTTGGAAGAAAACGCAGTGGCACAGCATAATTAGTCGAGAATAGAAGAAACAGAGCAATTTTGTGGCCTTCCACCTGTGATAACCTCAGCACATTAAGAAACTCAACGGAAATGTGTCTCAAAAAAAAAATAACTGCCAGTTCATCAGCATCTGGATGAGTTTGCATGCGATGACACAGATTGTGGTCAACCTAAAGAGAACCATAAGGAAGCGTTTCAGTCCTGACATTCATTGCAGATTGCGCTGAGGTCTCTGTGTTGTAGTTCAGAGACAGTGATAAAACTGGATATTCATCTCTGAGATTACCTTCCAGGGAGATAATAAATATGAACTGGCGGAGACCATTCTGCCCCTCATGTCTGCTCCACAATTAAGTCTCATCATGGCTGATCCCCAGTCTCAGTTATGTCCTCCAGCTCTCTTCCCATCTCCTTTGCTTCCCAACGAGACCAAAAATCTGTTTCACTTCAGACTTAGATATGTTCCACGTTTTACCACCCTGATAAGTGGTGGGCAATCCTTGGGTCAGATGTGTGAGTCCTGAGTGTGGCCCGCAGCACATTTTGTTGACTGTTACCCACACAGGGTTATCGCATTTATCTGGTTTCCATCCACATTTTTCATACCGGTGTGACTGAAGTGATATGCATGTAAAGTAAGGCATATGAGGTGGCGTGCATGCTGATTGTACATAATATTGTGGGAGCCATGCACTTCCCTCTTCTTTCAACCTAAGTGTAAATATTTCGATTGACTTTATTATTTGAAGTTGATGACACTTCTGTTAATATATGGATGATTTTAAACATTTTCTACAGCTCATTATGACGTATTCAGCATGTATTAAATGTGTTTAATCTTATTCGCGGATAGCATAGTAACACAACGGTTAGCGCTGCTGCCTCACAATGCCAGGGACCTCGGTGTGATTTGGCCTTGCAAGACTGTCTGTGTGGATTTTGCAAGTTCTGTATGTTTTGCAAGACTGTGGATTTTCTCCGGGTGCTCCAGTTTCCTCCCACAGTCAAAAAATATGAAAATTAGGTGGATTGGCCATGTTAAATTGCCCCTTAGTTTGTCTGTGTGCGTGTGAGTGTGGCTATGCTTTCTGTGGTTTAGTGCCCCTCAGCTATAAGCCCCTCACAACTGACAAATAACCTGTTCCAGGAATAATTAGCTACAGAAGCAGACAGTAGTCTGGCTTATGCACTATCCGGATGCCAGAAGGTCGGGAGAGAGAGAGAGAATCTTATTCATGGGGTCTTAGTTAGTGCATATACCTGATTTCAATCTTGCAAACCACTGAGATGAAGAAGGACCACTCATGCGGCCCACTCACTAGCTCATTACTGATCCATAATATCAACGACTCTTTGAGTTCACTTTTTGTGTGAAGTAATTTCACCTCTTCCCAGCCCTAAACAAGCTGCCCTTTATCCTGAGACTGTGCCTCTATGTTCTATGTTCCACAACCAAGGGAAGCAATCCCTCAGCATCGACCCTGTTAAACCTCTTCAACCATTAAAACCAGAATGCTTTCATTGAGGGTGTTGGAGGGATTGAACGAACAGTCTGCGAGACCATTTGGAGCTTAAGCAAAAATGGCTTTGTCTAACATACATAAGGGAGAGCAGCACTCGGAGCTGTAATTCCAGCTTCTTTCCAAGCTACTTTGCAAATCATAGGTTTTTACACATTCTTATACTTTTTCACATTACAATATGCAAGATTTTGATTAGATCATCATCTTAATCTTAAACTTGTTAAAGTTCTGTTTCTATCACATTGTATTATTCCATTGTCCTGAGTGCTTTTATCTTTAATCACTATTTTGCACATGTCCTGTCTACCTTGTTGTAATATCAAAGCCCCGCAGTTTCTTACTGAAATTTCAACTGTGCATGTCAGTTGTCGTGATTAGTTTTCTGGATGCAGAGTGGAAGTTATACATCATCTCTAGATATTGGTCATGATAACTGGTATTAATTATTTATTGTTGCTGTAATCTCCAAAGACCTGGGGTGTGACTGTCTAGTATAATCTGGGAGGTAGTTATTTGTAATTTGTCATGTGTCTCCCTGCAGTGAGTTTTGATACTACAGCCAGGCTGCTTGTTTAACCCTTTCTGTTCTTTCCTATCTTGCTGCAGCCCAAACTCCCTGAGAGCCCTACTACAAAGAACATCTCTCATTCTTCTGAACCTTGGAGTTTATATTCCCATTTTCCCCAACCTCTGATCACTGAACAATCCTTTCAACCCAGGAATTAATGATTTCAGCCTATGCTGTATGAACACCAGTGCAAATATACCCTCCCTTTGATAAAGAGACCTAAACTAAGCAACATATTCACAAACATCCTGTTTATTATAATTAGACTTTGTTATTATTGTATTTCAATCTCGTTACAAAGAAGACCAATATGACATTTGTTGTCCCAACCCTTTTCTGTTCCTTTGTGCAGATACACCAAAGTCCATCTGAATGTGTTTTCATTGCTGAACTTTAGTCTAAAAATGTGCACACGTGTACACACCATAATAGTTTGGATTTTATATTGCACAACATGCAAAGCAAAAACATTTCTTTGAATACAATATCTCAGGTATCTAACTATACATATATTTCAGCTGATATTTATCAAACTTCTGCAAAATCAGTACTGAAAGAGCACCGCAGTGTCAAAGCGACACTACTGAGGGGGTGCTGCACTATCAAAAGGTCAATACAGAGGAAACACTGCATTGTTGGAGAGTCAGTGCTGAGGGAGTGCTGCTCTGTCAGAGGGTCAGTACTGAGGGAGTGCTGCTCTGTCAGAGAAGGGATTAAGGGTTATGGGGAGAGGGCGGGAAGGTGGAGCTGAGTTACGACAGATCAGCCATGATCTTATTGAATGGCGGGGCAGGCTCGAGGGGCCAGATGGCCTACTCCTGCTCCTATTTCTTATGTTCTTATGTTCTTATGTCAGTACTGAGGGAGTGCCGCACTGTCAGATGGTCAGTACTGAGGGAGTGCTACACTGTCAGAGGGTCAGTACTGAGGGAGTGCTGCACTGTCAGAGGATCAGTACTGAGGGAGTGCTACACTGTCAGAGGGTCAGTACTGAGGGAGTGCCACACTGTCAGAGGGTCAGTACTGAGGGAGTACTGCACCGTCAGAGGGTCAGTACTGAGAGAGTGTTGCACTGTCAAAGGGTCAGTACTGAGGAAGTATTGCACTGTCAGAGGGTCATTGATGAGCAAGTATTGCATTGACGGAGGTTCAGTACTGAGAGTGGTGCACTGTCAAAGGGTCAGTACTGACGGAGAGCCACAATGTCAGAGGGTCAGTACTGAGGGAGTGCTACACTGTCAGAGGGTCAGTACTGAGGGAGTGCCACACTGTCAGAGGGTCAGTACTGAGGGAGTACTGCACCGTCAGAGGGTCCATACTGAGAGAATGTTGCTCTTTCAGAGAGTTAGTACTGAGGAAGTATTGCACTGTCAGAGGGTCATTGATGAGCAAGTATTGCATTGACGGAGGTTCAGTACTGAGAGTGGTGCACTGTCAAAGGGTCAGTACTGAGGGAGAGCCACAATGTCAGAGGGTCAGTACTGAGGGAGTGCTGCACTGTCAGAGGGTCAGTACTGAGGGAGTACTGCAATATCAGAGGGTCAGTACTGAGGGAGTGCTGCATTGTCAGAGGGTCAGTACTGAGGGAGTGCTGCACTATCAGAGGGTCAGTACTGAGGGAGTGCTGCACTGTCAGACGGTCACTACTGAGGGAGTACTGCACTGTCAGACGGTCAGTACTGAGGGAGTGCCGCACTGTCAGAGGATCAGTACTGAGGGAGTGCTGCACTGTCAGACGGTCAGTACTGAGGGAGTGCTGCACTGTCAGAGGATCAGTACTGAGGGAGTGCTGCACTGTCAGAGGGTCAGTGCTGAGGGAGTGCTGCACTGTCAGAGGATCAGTACTGAGGGAGTGCTGCACTGTCAGAGAATCAGTACTGTGTGATACGTGCTTTGTCTGCAAGACAGGGGGAGGCACTTGTGTAGAGGTATTGTCACTGGACTCATAATCCAGAGAATCAGGGTAAGGCCCTGGGGGCTCAGTATCTAATGAAAACATCAATTCTTTGTTGATTGTCCTGACAACCCATCTGGTTCACTAATTGTTAGGGACTGAAATATTCTATCCTTTCCTTGATTTCCCAATGAATGATTCCAGATCCACGGTTATGTGAATGTGTCTGAAGTGTCTCACAGCTCACAGGTACTGTGGACTGGACTGGGCAATAAGTTCTGGCCCAGCCAGCAATGTTGACATCCCTTGAATTATTAACCAATGGGTTTCTCTGCCCACTTACAGTCCAAACCCCATATTTTACTATCAACCACACAAAGTAATCCATTGATACAAGTTTCACTTCACGTTGATGAACATTATGAACCCAGTAGTCGATACTTTATACTATTGACACCAGTTGCTCAGTAGTACCCAAGTACAGAAGCTCGTTCACCGGTGCTTGGTCCACTGAACAAGTTCTTCCACATGACATCCAGTCACCGACCTAGTCACATCTCCGAATTGCAGCCCCACTATCCTTGAGAACTGTATCTTTTATATCCCTTTCTGACACTGCCCAAACTTAGAAATTAATGTCTTAAATCAAGTCAGCTGAACAGATGATCAATCCCATCCTGGCCATGCAAAGACAGCCTGATCTGATCTCATTAAGGGGTGTCTCACTCTATCTGCCAGCAATCCATGTGAATTCTCTATCTCAGGAAGGGCATTTCCTAGGTTACTTTCTGTTTTACATATTATAGAATCCTACAGTGCAGGAGGTCCATTGATTCTGTACTGACTCTCCAATAGAAAATCTTACCCAGGCCTTATCCCCTTAACCCCATGTATTTATCTCACTAATCCATCTAACCTACACATCTTTGGACTCTAAGGGGTATCTTTCACATGGCCAATTCGCCTAAACATTTGTAGAGTGGAAGACAAAACCCATGCAGGCACAGGGAGAACATGCAAACTCCACACAGACAGTCACCCAAGGATGGTTTTAAACCCTGGTCCCTGTGAAGCAGTAGTGGTGACCACTGTACCATCGTGTGCCCCAAGGTGTTTAGGGTGTCTGGTGGTTAGCTATTGTCCCAGTGGCAAGTCATGACATGTGTGTGTCTGTATCTGTGTGTGCAAATACGCATGTGTGGTCAGAAACCTTCATCCAATGTTTTCTGCAGACACATACCTACCAGCTGGCTCTGAGCGCAGGACATTCGACCCTCTCACAACTGGTTACATTTTGCCATAATTATAAAGTTAATGAGGGTGATTTTCTGGGCTCGCTGCACCTGCTGCAGCCAATTTACCCCAATTCTGGAAAATTAACTGCAGGCGTGAAAATGTTTTTTGTACCAGCAACAAATGGTTTGTAATCCACCTGCTCCCTTGCTACTGGTGCAAACTAGATGTTGCCCTGAAAAGGTGTGAGGCCAATTAACATATACAAAGTCACATTTAAATATGCCTAGCCCATTTGGCGCTGGATTCTCCCAGCTCCCACGATCTTCCGACCCTCAGGCATGTCACAAACCAAGCGAGCATCAGAACAGATCTCCACTAGTGGAGAACAGACATGATGGCCACCCGGGGGCTTCAGAGGCCACTGAAGCCCCAGATGGTCAGGGACATGGCTGGGCAGTACTCCTCTGGCAGTGCCACCTGACACTGCCCTATTGGCACACTAGCAGTGTCCACCAGGCAGACTGGTAATGCCCACTTGGAACATGCCAGTTGGGCATTTCCAATGTGCACTGCAGTGCCAAAATGGTGGGGCATGAGTACGGGTCATAAAGTGGGGAATGAAGGGTGGGGCATGAAGGGGAACTTTTGGAAAGGAGCAAATGTCCTGATATAAACGATCTATGCTGGGCAGGGAGTCAGGAAACATGTTGCTGATGGAGTGGGGGGGGGGGGCTTGGGGATGACAATGCCATGGGGGGGGATGGAGGGTGCCTTCCAGTGCACTGTGAGATTGGGGCACCCTTTCAAAATGATGCCCACTTGCTATGCTGCTGCACTCACTGATGTGTTTAGCTCCTGCCCCACACAGAACTGGTGCACAACTGCAGGGGATGATTGTAGTCCGGTCCACACCAGATAATATTGTGCCGGTCGCTCCAATTTTCATGTTATGACACTTTGTTATATTTTGGGAAAATTCCATCAAGTAATTGCAAAACAGAAATAAAGGAGGATCTTGCTAAGTTGCCTCTTAATATGCTATGATGGGTTAGCAAGGAAAATGCAAGGGTTACAGGGAGAAGGCCTGGATGCTCTGTCACAGAGTCAGTGCAGATTCCAGGGGCCAAATCACCACCTTCTGTGCAGTAGGGATTCTATGATTCGATGAATCATCTCCCAGGCATAACTGAGAGATGACCTTCTCTGTGCACATACATAATAAACTTTGCCAGATTTACTTACAGCTATGAATTCAGTGTCATTACTTTGACACTGTGCAACAAATTGGCAGAATCTCCCAGCGGCTGAGGAATCAGGCAACTGGACACCCAGAATGAATGAGCATGTTACCACACAGTTGCTTGGTGAGACAGCTCGTGGATGAAAAGGACTAAACTAAAACTATGAGCAATAGGTGCAACAAGTACCGTGAGTCAACAGGACAGAACAGACATGCAAACAAGTCAAAACGAAGCCTCAGAGAGTGTGCCAAGACAGCCAACTTTGGAAAGTGTGTCCAAAGAGCTAATTCACAGGCCAGAGGCAAGTACAGGAACATGGACATGTCAAAGTGAGAAGACTGTGTGTGCAAGCAGGTGAAGGGTATAGCATGTGATGTAGCATCATACTTGAGAGAATGTTACGTTTGATATGAATCTCCAGAATGACAGGGATGTGTTAATAGTTATTATACCACAGCCAGTGGCTATGTTAGGGAATGGAAATTCCTGATGATTATGCAGAGGTACACAGCAAAGAGACCTACCTATCACTGAGGTAAGGTTTCAATCTGCAGGCATGGTGTACCCAGTGGGGTCAAGTATGTACCTCATGTTGGATCAAAATCGTTCTCTGCTAATGATATCTAGGGAATGTAGCACTGAGTTACGGCATTATGTTGTCTGCTCCTGAAAAATGCTAAGAACCATCAATAATGACCCTATTATTATAGTGTCAGTAAATCTCCGATAAGAAATTTAAAAGGTACCCCAACTTCTCAATGGACAACACCATGGCTTGGATTTTCCAGTCTTGCTGCCAATGATTCCTCTGAGAAGACGCAGAAAGCCATTAAAATGTTCATTGGTTTCGGCAGGACTAGAAGATCCCACCAGCAGGAGAGGTGGGAAAATTCCTCCGCCATCACCCCCTTCATTGTTCCTGTATTGCTCCTTGAAAGTAAGTCTCAGGAGGACAGAGTGGTGACGAAGGCATTCAGCATGCTTGGGTTCATTGGTCAGAACATTGAATACAGGAGTTGGGACGTCTTGTTGAAGTTGTACAAGACATTGGTAAGGCCACACTTGGAATACTGTGCACATTTTCTGGTCAGCCTATTATAGAAATGATATTCTTAAACTGGAAAGAGTGCCCAAAAGATTTACCAGGAAGATACTGGAACTTGATGGTTTGAGTTATAAGGAGACACTGGATAGACTGGGACTTTTTTCTCTGCAGCATAGGATGGTGAGAGGTTATCTTGCAGCAGTCTATAAAATAATGAGGGTTATCGATCAGTTAGATAATCAATATCTTTTCCCAAAGGTAGGGGTGTATAAAAGTAAAGGGCATAGATTTAATGTGAGAAGGGAGAGATACAAAAGGGTTCAGAGGGACAATTTTTTCACACAGTGGATGGTGAATGTCTGGAACAAGCTGCCAGAGGTAGCAGTAGAGGCAGGTACAATTTTGTACTTTAAAAAGCTTTTAGGTAGTTATATGGTTAAGATGGGTTTAGAGGGACATGGACCAAATGCAGGCAATTAGGATTAGCTTAGGGGTTTTTAAAAAAAGGATACATGGACAAATTGGGCCAAAGGGCCTGATTCCATGCTGTAAACCTCAGAGATTCAATGATGGGGAGGGAATGGGAAGGACAACCAACAGCATCAGTTCTGGTTTCAACAATCACAATAATTGGTAATCTCTCAGAACTGTACAGGTGGATGCTGTGTCAACAAGGGCAGATACACAGATACACATTGCACTCACTGAACTAATCACTCAGAGAGACAGGAAATAAATAGGGGAGAACGTTTATGTATGCACAAGAATTCCAGGCTGAGCTTAGGCTGTAAGGGTTGCAGCAACACTAGAGAAAAAAAATGTCGGGAAGAATTAGAAGCTGGCTGAGTGTAGTTAGGTCACCAACTTGTGAGGAAGGCCAAGGATTTATGGGTTCTAACGAGGTCATAACTCTGACAAGGGAGAAAGGGGGATGTGGTTGGGATTGGGTTGCTGAAGTGGAGAATCATGGGGTATTTGACTATGCAAGGAACCATGGAAATTTATAACACAAAGCCATTACAACTAGCTGACAGTTACAAACTGTTATTGGGAAGTGTGCGACATTGAGCCACGCTCAAGATAAATTTGGAGGAGGTGACGGAGTGCAAGAGTCGGAGGAGAGGAAGAGGAGGAAGTGGAGAAGAGGAGGTGGTGGAGGAGTGGTGGAGGAGAGAAAGTGGAAGAGTGGAGAGGAGGAGCAGTTGGAAGAGAGGAACAGGAGGAGGTGGAGGAGCAGCAGACAAGGAGCTGGAGAAGAGGAGGGGGTGAAGGAGAGAAGAAGGAGGAGTTGGAAGAGAAGAAGATGAGGTGGAGGAGAAGGGGAGGTGAAGGAGGAAGAGGACAAAGTCGAGGAGGAAGAGGAAAATGTGGAAAGAGGAGGTGGAGGAGATGAGAGGAGGAAGAGAAGACAAGGAGGTGGAGGAGAGGGTGAGGTGGAGGCGGGGAGAGGGAATGGAAGTAGAAGAAAGGGAGAAGAGGAGGAGAGGAATTTTGAGACAGTGTTATCTTAGTTGCTATTGGAGAGTATTTTTGCTGGAATGGATCAAGCTTTTACTCGGCTCTGAGGACAGACACAGTCTAACAACCCCTCACCAACTAATCCTCACTCCCTCTCTCACTCACCCTCACTCACTAATAGCTCTCATTCCCTCCTTCTTGCTAACCCTCAGTCATTAATCCTCACTACCTTCTTCTCACATCCTCACTCACTAACCCTCATTCACTGCCTCTCACTCATACTCACACAATAATTCTCACTCCCTCACGCACCTTCTCATACAGCTCCTCACTCGCTCTCTCTCACTCACCCCCACACATTAATCCTCACTGCCTTACACAATAGACTTCACTCCCTCCCTCTGATTCACTCTCACTCATTAAACCTCACTTTCTCCCCCTCATGCACTCTAACCAACTCAGATCAGATTCAAAGCCTGAAGGCTAGGAGCTCCCAAATGTGGATGGGCTATAAATGAGAGGTGCTGGAGAAGAAAGAGGGGGAAAGTACTGCAAAGTGGAAGGGAGTGGGGTAAGATAAGGATTTGGGCGAAAGGGCATGGATTGGGCGGAAGGACTGGTGAGTGGGGTAAGGCCTGGAAGTGTTAGGAAAGATGGGAGAGATGGGTGAAGGATGGAGGGAAATGGGAATAGAGAAAAGAATTTGTAGTAGGGAATAAGTATGGGGGACTTGAGAAGTCAAGAAAAGGGATGGAACGTTGGAAGGGGCAGAGTGGAGGAGAGGAGCATGGGGAAAGAATCATGCTGTGGGAGAAATTGTCATGGAGTGGGGGAAAGGATTGGGGATGGGGGGAAAGTGGCAGAGTAGGGAGAAAGAGCGGGGGATTAGGGGAAGGTGTGGTGATTGTGGGGAAAGGGACAGAAAGCAGGAGAAAGCAACAGGCAGTAACAGAAAGGCTTAGATGGGGTGGGGGGGGGGGGGAGAAGAAATGATGTCGGAAGTGGGGGAGAAAACAGAGTGAGGAAAGAGGTGGAAAAAGGGGGCAGATTGGGGGAAAGGGGTGGGGACGGGTGTAAACAGATAGAACATGGAGTAAAGGGACAGAGTGGGGAAAAGGGGAAAATGGGTGGGTGGTGGGAGGAAAGGAGTGAGGGGAAGGAGTCAGGGAGAAGAGATAATGTTAGGCATGCAGAAGCGAGTGGGGAATATGGAGGAATAGTGGGGAGAAGCTGGGACTCAACTAGAAACTCCGAGTGTGATTCCCATGTGCTGCGTAAAACACATCCAAGAGAGCTGTGAAACTGAGGTAGGAAGTGACCTGGGTGAGGAGATGGAGGAGGAGAGGACAGCCATATGCCACAGCGTGGAACAATTCAAGACACAAAATATGCTGGCCGATTTAGGTAACTTGTCTCTTTGTATCACCTCCATTCCTTAAAGCAGCCTCAGGTGAGGGTGGTGCAGATGATTTACCAATGTTTTAGTTCAAATGGCAGCAACAGTAATGTCAAACCAAGATCTCTAAATGCTTCTGAACATTAGAAACACAGCTACAGACCTTTACAAACCAAATAACACCAAAATAATGAAACTCAAATCATATCCATTACTCGGGGTGTATGGAGTACAAGAGCATTTACCGCAACATGCAACTTAATGCATCATGATGTTTCCTAGTTTTATTTCGATATATAATAACTCTTTAATTTTAGTTCAATAAGTAGTTTCATAACACCAGTTTAAAGTCCAACAAGTTTATTTTGCAGCTTTTGGACACCGCTCCTTCATCAGTGAGTGCAGGATTTGTTTCACAAACAGGGCACATGTAGACACAAACTCAATTACAAGATAATGGTTGGAATGGTTTCCAAGTATTATCTTGTAATGGAGTTGATACTGTTAGAGAATCAGTACTGAGGGAGCACTCCACTGCGGAACTTGGCTATCAGTTTCTGCTCAGCAATTCACACTCAGCTCCGCACACATGAGGATGGCCTCAACCAGGATCTTGGGTTCATGTCACACAATCTCTAATCCCCATAGTTTGCCTGGGCTTGCAAAATCTCACTAACTGCGCTGGCTGGAGAGAATTCATATCTCTTTAACCTGTGCTTAACCCTCTCTCCACTCACATTGTTTGTACCTTTAAGGCTTAATTACCTGTAACGACTTGCATCCAACCCATTACCTTGTGAATTGAGTTTGTGTCTACTTATGCCCTGTTTGTGAGCACAACTCCTCACTCACCTGAAGAAGGAACGACACGCCGAAAGCGTGTGCTACCAAATAAACCTGTTGGACTTTAAACCAGTGTTCCATCTTCCTTTCAGGTGAATGTGACAAATCCCACGCAGCAGAAATTGATAGCACCTCAGAGAGCTCTACCTGATATAGTCAGCAGAATTTCCCATTCAATCGACATCAGCAAACCCAGAATTCTTAGTTAATGTCACGTTGCATTGTTTTTAAATTCATTCCTGGGATCACCGGGCTGGTGTTTGCGGGAAGTGATTGTTCTGATTCACTGGCTGGGATAGGAGGTTGGCTGCTTTCTTGGGCTCTCTGCTTCCTGGCCGCCTCCTCACTCTCAGGCCAGCCGCTACTCCTGGGGAGTGATGATGTCTGTGTCCCAGAGGCAGGCTGGAGATTTGAGTGCGGTCACTCCGGGATCAGCAGCGCTGAGTGTATCCGCCAGGGTTGCTGCTTTGATCCCCGGAGCTCCAGCCCCCATCGCTGTTTCTACAGTCTGAGAAAGAGCCCAGGTAACAACAAGGCTCACCCTCCCCACCCCCACCCCCAGTCTAGTGGAGACAGAGAGAGGAGAGAATCTAACTGGGAAATGGGGCATTTGTTGCTGCCTTACTGTGTGATGGAGATGGGTACGAATGGCTATTCGGCATCTGAAGCTTCAAGTGTTAAGTTCCTTCAGTGATATGTTAATGTACACTTTCTCTAGCCTGTTCGCAATAATGACAAATACACTAAACAGCTGGCTGCTTTAGCCCTGTGCTGATGTTTTATTGAGGAATTTGTCTCCGGTGAATCTGTCTAAACAACTGGACGCTTTTTTTTTTCTGTGGATAATCTGCCACAGAAAGCATCGAGATGACCATCCCACAGGGAGCATCTCCCCTGCTTGGTGAAGCTGAGGTTTGGAGTGACTGGGAGTTTGGGTGATATTAGACCCTCTCTGACCCATGTGATGGGTGTGTTGCCAATGGTTCATTTGGGGCTGGGATAATATTTGCTGCTTCTGGGTGCTGTGATGCTGGCCACCTGCTCACTATTCCTTATTAATGGAAGCTGGTGTTTGAAAATTATCTCCTGGGATCACTATTCTAGCTTTTGTAGAGCAGCATAATAGAAGGAAGTGGTGACCAATAATAGTGTCCCCTGCTGCCAGGGGCACTAACACGATAAATAGGTGGGGTTATGGGGATATGGCCTGTGTGAGATTATTGTCGGTGTAGGTTCGTTGGGGCGACTGGCCTCCGTCTGCCCTTAGGGATTCTATGTTTCTTGATCAGCTGCAGTTCATGTGTAGTCAGATCACCCGCATTGCTGTTAGAATGAGACTTTCAGGAATCTGATTTAGGAGCAAATGAGAGCGTGGCCACGTTGATACCTGGGAGCAGAAACTGAAATAGAAACCTCCACCGAGAACTGCAATGAAGAGGAGAATGAAAATTTGATATAAGTTACAGCAGACAAGATTTAAGGGAGACACTTGTATTAACAAGACAGCCAAATGCAATGTTATCAATTGGAAACTCACTGAGAGACAACATTTCGGTCAGCTGTCTGGAAGTTAGAGTTCGCCGGTCAAACACACAAAGGAGCTGAATGAACTCTGAATTGGAAAATTCAACTCAGCACACAATGTATTTTGAAAGTCAGTCCAATCAGCACAACCATCCCTCACCACCAGTCTCCCCGTCTCGCAGTTCCATCTCTCAACGGCAGCTTCTCCCCGACTCTCTCCCGGTTGGACATATCCCTTCTCCAAGCTCCCTCTCCACTCATCACTCCGATATGATCGCTCTCAGTCCCTATGTTCATTTGTCATTAATCTTTGGGATCTGTGATTCCTCCCTCAGTCTGTATTCCCCAGGGTCTGTGAAAGAGAATCCCTGTGATCAGTGAGAGACAATATGTTCATGTGCGACTTTTTTTCTCTGACTATTTCTCATTTCCACCTGAATGGATTCAACCTTTTTTCTCGACAGCATCTTTCAATGCTATCCTGATGTCATTCTGAAATACCAGAGCTACACCTCTCTTACCTAAGTGCCTGTCCTTCCGAACAGATCAGCCATGATCTTATTGAATGGCGGGGCAGGCTCGAAGGGCTAGATGGCCTACTCCTGCTCCTATTTCTTATGTTCTTATGTTCTTATTTAACTCCCAGTCGTGACCACCCTGCATCCGTGTCTCTACTAAATCATTACCATACTCATCAGAATGATTTGTGCCATCAGATCATTGATGTTGTTTTGAATGCTACAAGCATTTAAGTAAAGTATCCTTATGCTAGTTTTCACACCTTCCTTTTGAATCCTAACACCTCCATTAATAAGATGTCCTGAGTTCTCCTTCCTTTTAACTTTTCTCATAATTTTCCATTAGTTGAACCCCTCGTTCACCCCCCCCCCCATATGCTTAGCAGCTTCCAATTAACTATTATACTTCCCATTGTTTTACCCTCCTCTCCCCCCAACCCACCCAACACTTATTAGTTTAAAGTTCATGTGACCATCCTATTTATCCTTTCCACTAGAACACTAGTCCCACAGTACTTCAGATAAAGACAGTCCCAATGGTACAGATTTCCCCGATCAAATACTGATGCCAATGCCCAATGAAATGGAAACACTCTTTCTTGTGCCCCTCCTTTAACTATCTGTTTACTTCCCTAATTTTCTCATCCCTATGCCAATTCACACGTGGATCTGGTGATAATCCAGAGATTATAACCCTTGAGGACCTGTTCTTTAATTTAGTTCCAAGTGCCTGATAGTCCCCAGATTGGTCCTCTTTCCGAGTTGTGCTTACGTTGTTTGTCCCAATGTGGACCACAACAACTGGATCCTCCTCTTCTCACTCCAATATCCTTTCAAGACAGTCAGAAGTGTCCCTCGTCCTGTCACTGGGCAGACAACATACGTAATTCTGCACACGAAGGATGATATCAATCTCCTTAATCACAGAATCACCGATAACAATCACTTGCCTTTTTGCTCCAGTTCTTGAATGACCTCCTGTACCATGGGGTAGTGGCCGACTATCTCATCTTCCCTACAGCCCTTTTCCTCATTCACACAGGGGAGCAAGTACCACATACACGTTGGACAAGGTCAAGAGCTGAGCATCCTCAGTTCCTGAATTCAGGTCCCTCTACCTGTCTCACTTGCAGTCACACATTGTTGGCCCTGGCCACTGACTGAATTAGAGGTATGTGATCACCTCCTGTCCAGGTAACTCTATCCTTCACAGATGTGCCACAATTTCTTGATCTCAGATGCCACAAGACTAGAAGACAGGAGCAGATGAGGCCACTTGGCCCAAATACTCTACTCGGCCATTCAGTCATTTTTTTGTATTTTGATTTTTTTTTCTCATTCTCATTCTCTCCTGCCTTTTTCCCATAACCCCTGATCACCTTAGTAATCAAGAACCTATCTATCTCTGCTTTAAAGACACTCAATGACCTGGCCTTCCTTAGCCTTCTGTGGCAAAGAGTTCCACAGATTCACCACCCTCTGACAGAAGAAATTTCTCCTCATCTCTGTCTTAAAAGGATCATCCCTTTAGACTGAGGTTGTGCCCTATCATTCTAGTTTTTCCTACTACTGGAAACATCCTCTCCATGTCCACACTATCCAGGCCTCGCAGTATCCTATAAGTTTCAATATGATCTCCTCTCATCCTTTGAAACTCCAATGAGTACGAACCAGAGTCCTCAACTGTTCCTCATATGAAATTATCCTTAATTATGCTGGCTGCTTTTCAGAGGTAGCAGGAACTGTCAACAGAATCAGTGGATGGGAGGCTAGTTTGTGTTATGGATTGGGCTACATTCACAGCCTATAGTTTCTTGTGGTCTTTGTAGAGCAGGAGCCATACCAAGCTTTGATACAACCAGAAACAATGCTTTCTATGGTGCATCTGTATAAGTTGCTGATACTCATAGTGGACATGCCAAATTTCTTTAGTCTGCTGAGAAAGTAGGAGCATTGGTGGGCCCTCTTAACTATAGTATACAAGGGGACTAGGACAAATTGGTAATATGGATACCTAAAAATGTGAAGCTCTTGATCATTTCTATTTCATCCCCATTGATGTAGTCAGGGATCTGTGCTTCACTATGCTTCCTGAAGTCAATGACAATCTCCATCATTTTGTTGACATTCAGGGGGACATTATTGTGCTTACACCAGTTCACCAGATTCTCTACTTCATTTCTGTATTCTGCCTTGTCATTGTTTGACATCCAACACACTACAGTGGTATTATCAGTGAATTTGAAAATCGAGTTGGGGGGGGAATTTGGTCACACAGTCATAGATATACCAGGGGTATAGTAGGGGGCTGAGAACACAGCCTTGTGGAGAATTGGGGGGGAAGGGTGCAGCATAGTGGCACAGTGATTAGCACTGCTGCCTCACAGCACCAGGACTTGGGTTCCATTCCCGGCTTGAGCCATTGGCTGTATGGAATTTGTATGTTCACTCTGTGTCTGCATGGGTTTCCTCCAGATGCTCTGGTTTCCTCCCACAATCCGGAAGATGCGCTGGTTAGGTATATTGACAATGCTAAATTCTCCGTCAGTGTATCCAAAAAGGCGTTGGAGTGTGGTAACTAGGGGATTTTCACATTAACTTCATTGCAGTGTTACTGTAATCCTACATGTGACTGATAAACTAACTTTAACTTTGATTGTGGAGAATATGCTGTTGCCTATCCTTACTGATTGTGGTTGTGAGGTAGGGAATTCAGGATCCATTGCAATTAAATAGGGTTGACTTTATTCTGGAGAATGATTCCAGTCATGTTCACAGTAATTTGGCAATTTAATTTATAGATCTGAGCCAGTCCTGGAAAGCTATTGACTCCAAAAAAAATCAGACATGTTGAGTCATATAGAAACAGGAAAACTGATAAGTCAAGCAAAATGCAGAGAATGTGGGATTTTTTCCATGCTTAGTCTCTGTCCAGCTCTCAATCTTTGTAGAGAAAGATAAAACAACAATTTATTCTTTGGAGATGGCAAGAGTTTCAAACAATAAATTCCAAAACTTAGACATGGGGAAAACCAGATGAATCAAATGTATTCCCCGTGTTTATAGAGACAGAATAGCAATTTATAATAACTGATGTGATACCCCTTGCCTTGGAATAAACATGTGGTTAGTTGTTTTGCAATAGTGTAGAGTAAGAGGCAAGAATCAAATGCATCGCAATGTGGGTGTGATCACATTACAACTTGCAGAAACCTGCTGGTTGTGATTTTTCTGTACGGTTTCATCAATTGCAAGTGCAAAGGATGTATGAGTGCAAAGGCCATGATAGTGTGTACAGTCAAAGTCCTTGTCTTTCTAAATTCCTAATACAATTCCTGAGGAACATTAGCTTGTTACCATATGTTGTGAATTTCTGGCTGAAATTTAACTTGCAACAGTTATTTGTATTAACTTTACAGAGGATCTTAAATGGAGTATTTCTGGATTATTGCATATTTAATCTATTTCTTCCTTTCTCTGTCTCTTTCTCTCGCTTTCTACCCTCTATTTGCATCTCTCTCACCTATTCCCTACTACACCTCTTTCTTCTTCACTGTTGTTTTCTTGTTCTCACTCTAACTCCGTTTCTCTCTCGCTCTGGCAGTCATGATGTGGCATTCCTAGTGTTGGTGTTGGGGTAGGCACAGTAAGTGGTCTCACAAGTTAAAGTCCAGCAGGTTTAATTTGGTAGCACGAGCTTTCGGAGCATTGCTCCTTCATCAGGTGAGTGAAGAGTTCAGTTCACAAACAGACAAAAACTCAGTTTACAAGGTAATGGTTGAAACGCGAGTCTTAACGGGTAATCAGGTCTTTATTGATGCAGACAATGTGAGTGGAGAGAGGGTTAAGCACAGGTTAAAGAGATGTGAATTATCTCCACCCAGGACATTTAGTGAGATTTTGCAAGCGCAGGCAAGTGGGGATTACAGATTGTATGACATGAATCCAAGAACCTAGTTGAGGCCGTCCTCATGTGTGTGGAACTTGGTTATCAGTTTCTGCTCAGCAATTCTATGTGTAGAAGATTGATGTCTGTGTCGATACATTGTCAATGTCACCTTTCCACCTCATTTGGCATCCTGGGAAGGAAAGCCAATTGAATTCACAATACTCAGGGTCTGATTGTGGAGCTCTCGTGATACCTTTATAGCTCTTCTTACTTCTACCTGACTGAGATGCAAGCTTGTGCCTAGAGATACATAAGAGTATATTACGCCGAAACATCCATTATTTTCCCAGCAGCAAATGATAATGTTTGTTCCATCAAATATACTGCCATGTCTTTTGATTTAAATCTCATCCTTCTGTATCTTGTTGGCCTCTTTTTTTAACATGCATTCCCATTGAATATATCTATTCCATGTAGAATTTCCCTGCAATATTTCATACATTTCATTCTAAAACTAATCGATGGAATGCAAAGCTACTTCTGGGCAGTGTGATAAATTTGATGCTGAACTGGGATTCGGAGGTCCCATTTTATTTAAGATCCGAAATTAGGAGAACAGAAGGATTGATTTCTCCAGATCAGTCTCCACCCATCTCTCCACCACGAAAGAGGGAAGGTGATGGCCCAGTGGTATTATCGTCAAACTATTAATCCAGGAACTCCGTTAATGCTCAGGGGACAAGGCTTTGAATCCCGCTACTGCAGGTGATGGAATTTCACTAAAAGAAAATCTAGAATTAAGAATTTACTGATGACCTTGAAACCATTGTTGACAAAAGCCATCTGGTTCGCTAATATCCCTTTGGGAAGGAAATTTGTTGTCTTTACCTGGTCTGGCCTACATGTGACTCTAGTACAGTAATATGGTTGACATTCAACAGCCCTCGGGCAGCTAAGGATGGGCAATAAACGCTGGCAAGCCAACGATGTCCGTGTCCCACGAACGAATCAAAAATATGCTCTCTCTCACACACACACTTTCCCTCAATCTCATGCCTGCAACCTCTCCCTTTCTCTCTCTATTCTGCCCCTTATCTCTCGCTCGCCCTCTGTTACTCACTCTCCAATCCACTCTGTCTCACACAGGTATATCACCCCCTTTCCATCTCTTTCTTACCCTCTGTCCTTGTCTCTTAAGATTTATGGTAATTTCTACCAGACTATATTTGAGCCTCGCTGTGATACTTTTTGGTCTTCTTTATTGCTTCAGTTGTACTTCCACTATAACATATGTCTCAATTTTCTTTCTCCCATGACGATGTGCTCAATTTCTGTACATCCGCTCCCATCTCATTTCGTTCAGTCTGTTGTTGTGTTTTGTGTTTGGTACTGGGGGAGGGGGATTTAAAGCTGTGACTGGCAACTGGAGTGCAGTACGGTCTTTCGCAAATTTTGCATCACAAAAGAAGCGCTCACACTTGATGTACGGCCAGGGAAAAATGTGACCTCTCCCCAGATTTGGATTGACTGTCCAAGGGATCAATATAAATTTATATCGCATTTCCAACAGCTTCACTTCCCCGTCTTTTTAAACACGATCACTCTCTGCACCTCAGTTTTGCCCTCTGTATTTCCACACACCAACTTTCTTTCACTGGATACCGCTACATCTGCACTTCTGCCTTCCAAGATTTGTCTATGTCCGCAGTTTTCAACCTACATTGTAGATCTCTCACCCTCTCTCTGAAACCCTTTTTCATCACCATCTCTCAGATGGTTGTTCTGATTAGATAGGCTGGAGTCTCTGTGTGATTATTGCCGAGCTGTACCCAGTTCCTGTTCTACCATGCAAATCTCTAACTGGCTTGTTCTTCATGTGCCCGTGTAGTGATGTAGTCTATAAACAGTACTGTTCAGTATATTTCCCTGCCTATTGGTATCTACTGTAAGATCGATATAAACCTTGACAAACTTCAGAAACAGGATTGTACCAGTTGACGGCTGAAAAGACTAATGCAAGAGCTGAATGATATCATTACTATCATGGACAGACGAACACTGTTCACGTGATTACTCGTATGTTTAGCCAAGAGTCGCATTACTGTGCCATGGACAGTTCAAATTGACAGTCTCTAGGAAGCCAGTCAGAGGTTTAACAGTATAGCAGGAGCACTTTCAAGCAGTCGCTTTCAAGGACTGCGGAACAAAACAATGTAAGACAGATAAGGGGCACAGCATGAGAAGAGCAACTATGAAGAGCACAGGAAGTCCAACATTACTAGAAAAGTAGTGTCCTTTGGCAACGATGATTCACATTATCAATGTCTGCCTGAAATCCACATATGTATATAACATTGCCATCTAAAGGGAGGGAAACATGACATGGCCCCATTAAAAGCTAATTGTATCAGTGCATTAAAAAGCTGAGATGTTGAAAATGCAGAGTACACATGGACTTTAAGTTATCACTTTCAATGGTAACATTTGTTTCAAAAGAACCAAGCCTCAGGGTGGCCTTGTTAACCGGTTCTGCAGGTTTTTTGCATTGTAAGATCCAATGAGTTTAAAGAAGACCATCAGCTCACAGCCTATGAGTTTAAAGTAAACATTCAGCTTAAGTGGACCAAACAGATTTGGATTTACTAATGTTGGCAAGCTCAGGCCAATCTGAGTACATGAATGGGCAGCATGGTAACACAGTGATTAGCACTGCTACCTCACAGCTCGAGAGATCTGGGTTCGATTCCCGGCTTGGGTCACTGTCTGTGTGGAGTTTGCACATTCTCCTCGTGCCTGTGTGGGTTTCCTCCGGGTGCTCTGGTTTCCTGCCACAGTCCAAAGATGTGCAGGCTACTTTGATTGGCCATGTCAATAAAATTGCCCCTTAGTATCCTGTGATGCGGGGGTTAGTGGGTAAAATATGTAGGCATATGGGACCAGGTCCTGGGTGGGATTGTGGTCAGTGCAGACTCAATGGGCCGAATGGCCTCTTTTTGTACTGTAAGGATTCTATGATAATGTTGATACATCATCACGATTATAAAAAAAACCTCAGCTGCCTTCAGTTCAGTCCCACCAGGTGTTGAACCAGGAGTTAAACCAGAAGCGGGACCTGATCACCTCAAGTAATTAAAGGCAATGTGGGGCAGTTAGGTCAACTGGAGGAGTTGGATCTTAAGTATGTCAGCTTCAGGCAGGCCTTAAGATAAAGCAGCCTCAAACTAACAGTAAGTACCAAAACAGACAGCACTTACAGATAGGGGACAATTGTCGAAAGACTCTAAATGCTATCAGACCTGGTTGTATATATAGTGTAGCTTTTTTTTCTTTTGAGAGTGACTAATATTTGATTATTATTGTTTTAATACTGAATGATCCTTGGTTTATGTGAACAGCATTTCAGTTGAAAATTTCCTTTTATTCAAATGTACCTGTTTAGTTAAAGTTCCTGGTTATCTAAATAAAATACCTTGTCAATTGCTCACTTAAAGTGAGTGTTGGGCCTTTATATAATGAATCTCTAACTGTTAATTATGAGCAGATAACACCTACCCAAATACTTGTAGCAGATTATTATGCAAGGTAAAGGGGATTTATCTCTATGTCATAACTGTGTACATACACCCTTTCACAAATTTAACTTTTTGCGATCTCTCTGTCTCTTTCTCTAACTTGATGTGGAGATGCTGGCATTGTACTGGGGTGAGCACAGTAAGAAGTCTCTCAACACCAGATTAAAGTCCAGGAGGTTTCTTTGGCATCACAAGCTTTCGGAGTGCTGTCTCTTTCATCAAAGGAGTGGCATAGTGAAAGCTTGTGATACCAAATAAACCTGTTGGACTTGAAGCTGCCATTGTGAAACTTCTCTCAAACTTAGAACATAAGGTGATAAGAAGTAGGAGCAGATATAGTCCATTTGGCCAACACGCCTGCTCTACCATTCAATAAGGTCATGACTGATAACCCTGAACTCCACTTCCCCCCATTATTGCCATAACCCTTGATTCTGTTTCTGATTAAAAATCTATCTATCACAGCCTTGAACATATTTAAAGATAAAACAGTGGTAGCACTCTGTGATAACGAATTCCACAGATGCCCTAGCCACTGAGAAAGGAATTTCATCCTCATCTCTATCTTAAGTGAGCGACTCCTTATTGTGACATTATGCTCTCTGGTCCAAGTTTCTCCCACAAGCGCAACCAACCTCTCAGAACTTACGCTGTGAAGCTCGCTAAGAATCCTATATGGTCGCCTCTCATTCTTCTCTATTTCAGTGAGTACAGGGCCAACCTACTCAACATCTCATCAGAAGAAAATTCCCCCATATCCAGAATCAGCTTGGAGAACATTCTCAGTACTGCCTCCTTTGCCAGTCAAGATTTCCCTAGGTAAGGGGGCCAAAATTGAACCAAGACTAAGGTTGGAGCATTCTTTTTTATCTTGTTTCCATGCACCACTGACTCTTTTCTATCTGATTGAGGAAACAAGACATTGGGTAAGTTTCCATTGGATAGATGACAGAGAAGCAGCTCATTCTACCCCACCAATGCATTAAAAAGGTTTAATGTATTGAAGATAGCATCATGTATTTTCATCAAAACTTCCACCGTCTGCTTTGATGTTCTTCTTCCCTATGTATTTTCATGCTGTACCCTTGAGCACAGATATATTAGTCACTTTGACAGCTCTCTTTGCTGGCAAGGTAGAGAGCTGTACCTGACTTTGGGAGGAGAAATTGCATCTGTATCCCAGTTGGATATTTTTGTAACAATTTGACATTGATCTCTTCTGGTTAGAATCCTATCTAGAAGTGATGTGGAGATGCCGGCGTTGGACTGGGATGAGCACAGTAAGCAGTCTCACAACACCAGGTTAAAGTCCAACAGGTTTATTTGGTAACACGGGCTTTTGGAACATTGCCCCTTCATCAGGACAGTATCTAGAAGTGAAAGCGTTTTGTCAATGCCCTCTACCACACAAAAAAAAGTTCTCATAACGTGAATGATTTAAACTTTGATACCCCTGTGCCTCATTTATCTTTCAGAAGAGAGAAAACACAAGGGGTCAGCCCCGGGTCTCCTATACACGCAGGCAGAGGAGAAAAAAAACTAGAGCGAGCCTTCTGACGAAGGGCCATCCGGACTCGAAATACTGAGCTCTATTTTCTCCGGACAGATGCTCTCAGACCTGCCGAATTTTTCCAGCATTCTCTATTTTTGTTTCAGATTCCAGCATCCGCAGTATTTTGCTTTTATGTTAGATGAGAGGGTTTCGAAAAAAAAAGGGAGACAAGAAATTGGATGGGCTGGGAAGGAGTCACGGAATGCTGGGGAGCTGGGAGACCGGGGAGGAAAGTGATAAATACTGCACAGCTTGGAGAAAAAAAAGTCCCAGTTACATGGAAGCAGGAGGCCTGACTTGCAACATTGAATCAATCGTGAGGCTTAAATCTCTGAACAAGTCAGCAATTTCTTCCCTGTTTAACCATGCGATTTAGTACTCTGTGGGGACCGATAATCCCGGCCCACAGTAAACATCGGGACTGGAATTTGCAGCAGAAGAAAGAAATCGGTGCCAAATCTCATTTACGTATGCTCAGGAACATACTATTTGCAATCCTTGCCTGCAGCTTATACCACCATGTAACACTGGACACATTGTCGCAATTAAATGACCCTAAAACACCCGAGGAAGTTATTTTACCGTTGAGGTGAAGAAAAAAATTTCTTAATCTCTCTCACACTTTTCCCACTCTCACCCTCACCCACTCTTCCAAAGTTCAGTTGGCATAAACTGCCACAGAAATAACATGATTGCATAAGGAACGGTGCTGTGGCCAAATGACAGGTGACAACACGCATGGCCTGCCCTTCCCCTCCTGTAAGAAGTCTCACAACACCAGGTTAAAGTCCAACAGGTTTATTTGGTAGCAAATGCCACTAGCTTTCGGAGCGCTTGCTGCTCCTTCGTCAGGTGAGTGGGAGATCTCTTGGTACAAACAGAAATTGGCACGTTTTAATAAGACGTGGCAACAAAGCAATGGAAAAAGTCTGACAACACCAGATTTAAGTCCAACCGATTTATTTGATAGTAAACTCACAAGCTTTCGAGGTTGAACTCTTCTTCAGGTGAATCTGAATCTGAAGAAGAGTTTACCCTCGAAGGCTTGTGAGTTTACTATTAAATAAATCGGTTGGACTTAAATCTGGTGTTGTCAGACTTTTTACTGTGTTTACCTCAGTCCAACGCCGGCATCTCCACATCACAACAAAGCAGAGGGACAGCGGAGAGACGCAGATCATTTTCCAAAGCATGTCATTACTGCACAGTTCAAAGCCTCCGGACGGAAACACTCAGTTACAGACCAAGAGGATAATTACAAATCCCACGGCCCTGATACTTGAAACTGGTAATTACTAAATCGCTTCTTCCGTGTTTAAAGAGTGAGTATAGCATTTTCTGTGCTTAAAGGTGATGCACACAGATTGTGTGTCTATGTATGTGTGTGTATGAGAGAGAAAAAGGGAGAAGCGGAAATAAAATGAGTATAGTTGAACTGAGTTTAGATTTTAAAAAGCTGTTTATGTACTGAGGTGATGACAATAATGAAGTGTGCACGTTCCTGCGGTTTTTACTGCATTCCAACAACAACCACACTGTAAAAACAAACGACTACAAAATTCTGGTCAGGGCATGGGGCAAAATGCTTAGCGTGTGGCGATTCGTTTTAAAATTTAAACCTAGCAAATGTATTTTCGGTACTCTCAGGAATTTGAGCTTTAAACGATTCCTCTGTCAGACCGCTGAATACAGTGCACTCAACAGGGCGGAAATCTGGACGGCCTCAGAGAGACTGCAGCTTGCCCGAAATGACTCGGGCAAGTCAGCGTGAAAGCTGCGCGCCACAGACCTCTTTCGCTCTGTCTTTCTCTTCCTGCCGCGCTCTCTTCAGCATTCTTCGAAATTTGTATCGATACGATTGTTTCAATGCAATGCTGGAATATTGCCTGCTGTTAATTTCAATGGATGAAAGTGCGGAACCCATTTCCTATTTGCTCCTTCCAGCTCCGACTCTAAGCTTTGGTCTGAGCTGTAGCGGGGGTTGTTAAAATTGTCTTACCATAATACCCCTCTTGTACAGCCAAGGAGTTGTGACACGTTTTCATTCTTGAAGAGTCTGATGGTGCATCAGGTGTCTTTGCCCCTCTGCAAAGTTCATTTCCCCCAGAAACATTAATGAATAGGTTTTCGTCGACTATTTTTCTCATAGCTGTTTGTGCGAACTAGTTGGGCAAAAATTGTTGAAGCATTTCACAAAACGCTGAGATTTAAAGATAAATCACGAAGACTAAAGCTATTCCAGTCGGAGGGCTACATTGATGGTTCAAATGGGACACATCTCTGCCATTTAAATACGGGTATCCTGGGATTCAGGATGTGATATTCTCTCTCTCTTTCCCTATCTACTTCGAGCATCTTTCCACGTTATTCTACTTACAAATGTTTGTAAGATAAAGGGGGGAGGGGGCGCGCAGTTTAAAACGGAGTTGAGGAGGAACTTCTTCACTCAAAGGGTGAAATCTCTGGAATTCTCTGCCCATTGAAGTGGTGGAGGCTGCCTCGCTGAATATATTTAAGTCACGGGTAGATAGGTTTTTGACAGACAAGGGGATTAAAGGTTATGGGGAGAAAGCGAGAAAGTGGAACTGATCCACTTCAGATCAGCCATGATCTTATTAAATGGAGGGGCAGGCTCGAAGGGCTAGATGGCCTACTCCTGCTCCTATTTCTTATGTTCGTATGTTTGTGTTTTTAAAAAAGGCAAACAGTCAAGCAGTTTGTTGTCATTTTATATAGACTAGGATGGCTAAAAAACGGAAACGCTTTTCCTCTTGCAGCTCCCAAATGCTCACTTTGATGTGAGCTGTGTGAGGCCATGAATACCTGTTCTGGGCTCAGAACACCTAAGCAAAGCTTGGTGAGGCTGGTCAGAGTTTCACCCTTTTGGCTAAGATCAAGTGTAGTATCGACATGCTGCAGTTGGTTGAAGTCATTAGGTTACATTTCAGCTTCATTTGAAGCAATTTTTTAAAGCGGCATCTCGGCCTTTTGGCTAAGATGCAAATAAGATCAAGCCCTGAAGGAGGAGCTACACCTACTCCAGTCAGCTTGGATCATGTAGATCAAGCCCAAGATAGGAGTTGAGAGCCCTGTCTTGTCAACTTGGATCGGGAATGTCCCAACTTGTTGGGACTCTGAATTGGCTTTAATTTGACTTGATTGGATTGGAATAAAGTTTTTTTTAAAAAGTTTATTATTCCTTACTAAATCTCCAGAGAACGGAGGGAAAAACGTTCCCAACGCCGCCTTCATCCTGATGGCCACCTTTGTGTGCAGCTGCATCAAGCTGTGCGTAGATCCTCGGTACACTAACAGCAAGTGCCACTACTTTCTGAGGTTCTACCTGTCCCGAGTGTTGCGAAGGATGGGTCTGGCCACACTGCCGCAGAATGCTCCGAGTAGTTGGACTGTATCGCAGCACCTGTCCTTCGTGGAGAAAGTTTTCCGCAAACACACCTTTGACCATGTGGCGATTAAGCAGTGGTCAGCACATAACGTCCTTGGGGCCCTGAGAGAAAAGGAGATAGTGGATCCTGTCGGATGGTTCCCTGAGCAGACTGGCAGTGTCATCTGGCAGAATGCCTCATCGCCAGAACTGACAAACAAGCACTAAGATCTGGCTTGGCTGGTGGTGAGAAGGGCACTCCCCATCAGATCCTTTATGCACACTCAAGGATTCAACAGCACCGCATGTTGCCCTCAAAGCGGCTGCGGAGCTGATGAGATGGTCGCACACCTCCTTGTAGAATGTGCCTTTGCAAAGAAGGTCTGGAGTGAGATGCAGTGGCATTTGTCGAGGTTTGTCCCAAGCAGCTCTGTGACACAGGACTCTGTGCTCTACGGGCTGTTTCCGGGGACGTACACAGAGACAAATATCAACTGCTGCTGGAAGGTCATCAACTCGGTGAAGGACACACTTTGGTCCGTCGGAAATTTGCTGATCTTCCAGCTGAAAGAACTGTCCTCGACTGAGTGTTGCAGACCGGCACATTCCAAGGTCCAGGACTATGTGCTGAGGGATGCACTGAAGCTTGGGGCAGCCGCCACAAAGGCACAATGGGGAAAGGCCACACTGTAAGGCCTTTTAACAGAGGCAGACCGAGGGCCCAGGAACTGCAGAATACCCTCGACCTGCGCAACTGTGTGCCAACCTGGGCAATAACGGCACACAGTAATTTATTGAGGCATGTATATAGTTTTAAGTATTGAATTGATAAGTAAGGTGTGAAAAAATCCTTATTTTTAACCAGTGACACCGGGTTCTAGGTTTATCCACAAGCAGAAACATCCTTTTGGCGTCCATCATGTCAAGATCCAACCGGATAGCACAAGTTTCAGTCAAATCACATCTTTCTGCGCTGAACCCCACTGGCTCCATGTCTAGCCCATCTAAACCTTCGCCATATTTCAGGTATTGGTCTGGTAAATATTTTCTCAGCTTTTTCAAATGCATTTACTTATTTCCTAAAATAAAGAGACATGTTATATACAATACTGGAGATACACTCTCACTCAACACTGTCACTCAACTGAAGAATAACCTGTGTTTGAATACATAAGAACATAAGAACATAAGAAATAGGAGCAGGAGTAGGCCATCTGGCCCTTCGAGCCTGCCCCGCCATTCAATAAGATCATGGCTGATCTGTCGTGACTCAGCTCCACCTTCCCGCCCTCTCCCCATAACCCTTAATCCCCTCTCTTATCAAAAACCCATCAACCCGTTTCTTAAAAATATTTAGCGAGGCAGCCTCCACCACTTCAACGGGCAGAGAATTCCAGAGATTCACCACCCTTTGAGTGAAGAAGTTCCTCCTCAACTCTGTTCTAAACCGCCCCCCCTTTATCTTGAGGCTGTGCCCCCTAGTCCTACTGTCTTTTTTGAGCGGGAACAGTCTCTCCACCTCTATCCTATCCATCCCATTCATCATCTTATACGTCTCAATGAGATCTCCCCTCATTCTTCTAAACTCTAACGAGTACAAGCCTAGTTTATTCAGCCTCTCCTCATAGCTCAATCCCCTCAACTCCGGTATCAGCCGAGTAAACCTCCTCTGCACTCCCTCCAGGGCCAAAACATCCTTGCGCAGGTGCGGCGCCCAAAACTGCACACAGTACTCCAGCTGCGGCCTCACCAATGCCCTATACAGCTGCAGCAAGACCTCCCTACTTTTATATTCAATCCCCTTCGCTATGAAGGCCAGCATCCCATTCGCCTTCCTGACCACCTGCTGCACCTGCAAGCTGGGTTTTTGCGACTCATGCACAAGGACCCCGAGGTCCCTCTGCACCGTCGCCTGCTGCAGTTTTTCGCCCCGTAAGTAATAGTCCTTCCTACCATTCCTCCTACCAAAGTGGACCACCTCACACTTGCCAACATTGAATTCCATTTGCCATTTCCTGGCCCATTCGCCCAGCCTATCTAGATCCTTCTGCAGACTCTCCACACCCTCCGCACAATTTGCCTTTCCCCCAATCTTGGTGTCATCAGCAAATTTCGACACCCTGCACTCGGTTCCCTCCTCCAGATCATCTATATAAATGGTAAATAGCTGAGGCCCCAGCACCGACCCCTGGGGCACCCCACTAGTCACCAACCGCCAATCCGAATAGCATCCATTGACCCCCACTCTCTGCCTCCTATTTGACAACCAATCCTCTATCCACGCTAACACCCTACCCCCAACTCCATGTCCCCTGACCTTCTGCAATAACCTCTTGTGAGGTACCTTGTCAAACGCCTTCTGAAAATCCAGAAAGACCACATCCACCGGCTCTCCTCCATCCACTGCCCTAGACACATCCTCATAGAACTCCAGTAAATTTGTCAGACACGACTTCCCTTTAATGAAACCGTGTTGCGTCCGCCCTATCAAGCAATTCCCCTCAAGATGCCTCGCTATTTCCTCCTTAATGACGGTTTCTAACATTTTACCTACCACAGACGTTAAACTAACCGGCCTATAATTCCCCGCCTTTTGCCTGGCACCCTTCTTAAACAACGGCGTAACATTAGCCGTTTTCCAATCTTCCGGCACTTCCCCGGAATCCAGCGACGTCTGGAAAATAACCACCAAGGCATCCACTATCACCTCCGCCATTTCTTTCAGAACCCTCGGATGCATTCCATCCGGTCCTGGGGACTTGTCCACAATCAGCCCCTCCAGTCTGTCGAGCACCACCTCTCTAGTAACAGTAATGTCATTAAGACCCTCCATTCCTACCACCTTTCCATCGCTAACACCCGGCAAATTATTCACGTCCTCCTCCGTGAAGACAGAAACAAAGAAGTTATTCAAGACCTTAGCCATATCCCTATCCCCTACCACTAGCTCCCCTTTCTCATCCTCTAAAGGACCAACGTTTATCCTAGCCAGCCTCTTCCTTTTTATATATTTATAAAAACTCTTGCTATCCTTTTTTATATTAAGTGCTAGCCCAGCCTCATAGCTTCTCCTACCCTCCTTTATCAATTTCTTTGTCAATCTTTGTTGACATTTAAACCTTTCCCAATCCTCTTCTCGCCCACTGCTCTTAGCTACTCTAAACTTCTCCGCTTTTAATTTAATACTTTCCTTCACCTCCTTCGTTATCCACGGCTTATTACCTCTCCTCCTACTGTCCTTTTTAACCATCGGAATAAATTTCTGCTGAGCACCAAGAAAGATCTCCTTAAAGATCCTCCACTGCTCCTCAGCAGACCTACCTTCCAACGCGTTCCCCCAGTCCACATTCGCCAATTCTTCTCTCATCCTACCATACTCCCCTCTATTCAAACAAAGGACGCGTGTCTGGGAACCCACTTTCTCCTCCTCCATCTGCACCAGAAACTCCACCATACAATGATCACTCTCTCCAAGAGGATCCTTCACCGCAAGGTCCCTAATTCTACCCGCCTCATTACATAGCACCAGATCCAAGATAGCTCGCTCCCTCGTCGGCTCCAACACACACTGTTCAAGGAAATTATCCCGGCAGCATTCCAAGAACTCCTCCTCGAGCCCACCGTGTCCAACATGGGTCGACCAATCAATATGCAGATTGAAATCTCCCATAACTACTGCCGTCCCATTCCTGCACGCTGCACTTATTTGCGCGTTAACAGCCCGCCCCACCTCCAGATCATTATTCGGGGGCCTATAGACGACACCCACTAGCGTCTTCCTCCCTTTTCTGTTCCTAATCTCCACCCACAACGATTCCACTTTCTGCTCCTTGGCTCCGATATCATCCCTTGCTACCACCTTGATACTATCCTTAATCAGCAGAGCTACTCCACCCCCTCTTTCCTCCTGCCTATCCTTCCTGAACACTTGATAACCCTGTACATTCACCCTTATTGAATGCTAAGCAGCTTTGCTACTTAATTGCTAACACATTGAGATTCATGCACAAGAGCCTCTCCATGTCTCACCGATGAAACCTCTTGCCATGAAGATAATATGGTTCTCCTATTTATTTTAATTTCCCTGCCAAATTGAATAATCTTACATTTTTTCACATTAATCTCTGTGCCAACTCGCTTGAGCAATCCACATTTTGTGTAATCTTCCTGCATTCTTTTCTGAATTTATTCCACTATATTTCTTTTCATCAGCAAATTTAACAAGCATGCCATGGGCCAGGAATGATCATTGATATAAACGATCGAGATTTGAGTTTCAAGCACTGGCAACTGTGGGGAACCACACTTGTCTCTCCCAGAAAATGATCCATGTATAACTCTGCTGCCATCAGATACTCAAACTTCTTTCCATAATAATATGTTACACCCACATCATGCATGTTTATTTTTCACAATGAACTTTGTGGAGGCATCTTATATAATGCCTGCTGAAAATCTAAGTGCTGTGCACCCACAACATCATCAACGGCACTTCTTAAAAATCTCCAATAAATTAGTTAAAATGATTTCTCTCACAGCAGACGTTTTGACTTGATCTGATTACTGTCACTTTATCAAATTATCCTGTTATAATATCATCAATTATTACTTGTAAAACATTCACTATATCAAGTGAGCAGACCATTAGTTTCATGTTTTCTGCCTCCTACCACTTTTTAATATGGCAGGGCATTAGCCATTTCCAAAATGAATGGAACCTTTCTTGAATCTAGTACATTTTGAAAAATTAAAACCATTGCATTAGCTATCTCTCTCACCATTTATTTTGTTACCCTACAAGCCAACCCATCAGACTCAGAATTATAAATGCTTTTCCCAAGTATTTCCTGAGTACCTCTAGTTGGTTAAAATTTAAGTTAATTCCTCCATCCAGATTGCAATTTTGCAGCTATTTCTGGGGTGTTGTTTGAATCTTTAATGATCCCCGATGCAACATCCTTCTATCAATTTCCTTGTTTTCCCAGATTACCTGACAGACCCAATTTCTATTGTTCCGAGGCTCACTTTGTTCATTCATCCATCATGGTGCAATCAAATGTTCTCCTTTCTGTTTGATAGCATTTCAATAGATTTTTAGATAATCACAGGTGGTAGATCCCCTGGTTGGTATTGTCCTTTCTCATTCAAAACCCTCTTTTCTGTATCTTCTAAATGTCCTTTTAGTTCTTTACCACTGAATCTCTATTGATCTATCCCTTAATGTTAGTTGCCAGTTTCAGTTTCGCTAACTAGGTTTGCTTTGAAGGTTTCCATTGAAGCAGCGGAAGCTACCTCGTTAAATGTGTTTAAGTCACAGGTAGATAGATTTCTGACCAATAAGGGAATTAAGGGCTATGGGGAGCAGGCGGGTAAGTGGAACTGAACCACTGTCAGATCAGCCATGATCTTATTGAATGGCGGGGCATGCTCGAGGGGCAAGATGGCCTACTCCTGCTCCTATTTCTTGTTGTTATGTTTCATGCCATTGTGATTGTTCTTATTTAGATTTAAAATGGTGGACTGTGGCCCACTCTTCTTTCTCTCAAAATTCAGTCATATGAAGACAATAGCAATTTAGGGGTGGCTTAACATTGGGAACTGTGATGAATTTTTGAACAAAATCAGGTCTAGTATAGTTTGCTCCCTGGTGAGAGCAGAACAAGCTGGAAAAAGAAATTTTCCCCCAAGCGTTCTATTCATTTGTCAGCTATGCTATCCTGGTCCATCTTATTGTTCCAGTCCATGTTTTGATTCATATCCCCCATTGTAATCACTGTAACTTTCTCACTAGACCCCACTACATCTAATTTGCTTTCTCTTCCTAGCATTTAATTGCATTTTAATGGCCTATATCAAACTCACAAAAGTTATGTGTCGCCTTTAACATTTCTGATCTTGATACAAACCACTTCTATATCCCTGGATTCCTGATTCAGTTGACCCTGTCAATAGAGTTAAAATTGTCCTTATTTTAGATAGGCACCCGCCATTTCTTTACTTCCTATCATTCTAAAATGACTCATGCCCTTCAATATTCAGGTCCCAATCTATGCCATCGCACAATCATGTCCCGATTATTGCTGTTAAATCATACTGCTGTGTGATAGTGTACAAATGAAGCAGCGGCCTGATGGGAAAAATGGTCAAGTATTTAGTATAAAGTAAAGGGCAGCAGACCAAGCCATTTCAAAATGCCAGACCCCTCTAAATCTGACTGTCTCTGGAAAAAGAAATGACTATAATCAGTGAAGGCCAAATGCTTTGCCTCAGTCGGCCTTTACACAGTTGACTCCATATACCGTAAGATAACATACAAGACATTAGATAAGGTCAGGAAGGAGGGAGTCACAGAATTTGTTCATTACAGAAAACAAGGCATAAAGGAGTCGCTGAACCAAGGTCGGGGATGAGGGAGTCACAGAACGTGTTTTGTTCGATGTACCACTACTTGTATTACTAACATCATGTAAGCTGTTACGAAAATGTATAATTATTGAATTGATCCTTGTAGTGGATGCAGTCTTGGGATAGAGTCAGCAGTTAGTGCGGACTGCTCTCTGTTTCCAAGATTCGGCCATATACTGCATGCGGTTTTGTGACAATAAAAACTAGTTTTTTTCTTAGAAAAGCAAACTTTGTTAAGTTTAATTATCACAACTCAGGAAACAAAAAATTCTCCAGTACCTTCTACACTATATTTTGGCTAGCAACTCATTTGTGCTTTACTTTGTTGTTCTATTATGTTTGACACCTACAGCCTTAACTCTCTCTCCCATCTTTGATACCTGTTCCCTGTCCATTCACGTCATGATCTTTCTATTATTTCCCAAATTAACATGTTGCTCTAATACATAGCCTCTGCTCTTTTAAATACTATACCTTGCCATATTTGATCCCCTTTCTCCCACTATTTAGTTTAAAAATGATACTTCCCTATTAACATCATTTGCAAAGCACTCATCCCAGCATCCCAATGGACAGCAGTTCTGAGTATTGGTTTCCAGTGACCCACGAACCCGACCCCACCTCTCCCACACCATTCTTTGAACTGAGCATTCATATCTCCAAACTTACTTCAGCTGTGCCAAAGTGTACTTGGCTGACGTTCTGTTTCCCAATTTGGAACCTAGTTCCTCGCACTCACCATGCAAAAACTCTTTCCTTATCCTGCCGAAGTTGTGGTAACGACACGGGCAAGGAGAAATGGATGACCCACCTCTCCCTGAAGTTTCTTCTCCAGTCCTGAGCACACGGCACGAAGGTTAGCACTGGGCAGGCAACACAGCCTGGACAGGTAGTGCTTTCCTGGATAATATCAATCTGTTCTTCCTCAAAAATTTTGCAAGCCCCTATATCCCACCTCAACTATTTATTCCAAGAGTTGGTGTATCACTTCAGTTTAAAAACCAGAAGTCCCAAGGCCCATACCCTTAGTATATGTTTTTTTTTAATCAAAGTCTTCCCCTTCCCCATTCTTTTTTCCCATTCTTGAGCAACCTGCTGCAACATGATGTCATGACTACTCTGCATCAACCTTGGAGACTTTGATTTGGTACACACGGGTGCTCAGCAGCTCAAGCCTGTTTGAAAATTCAAAAGCCTGATTCTCCTCCCCTCCTGTCTGTTCAGTCCAGTTATCTGCCTCACTCAAGGTCATGGAATCTTAGAACCCTACAGTGCAGAAAAAGGACATTTGGCCCATTGAGTCTGCACCAACCACAATCCCACCCAAGCTCTAACCCCATATCCCTACATACTTTACCTACTACTCCCTCTAACTTACACACCTCGGACACTAAGGGGCAATTTTAGCATAGCCAATCAACCTAACCCGCACATCTTTGGACCGTGGGAGGAAACCCACACAGACACGAGGAGAATGTGCAAACTCCACACAGACAGTGCCCCAAGCCAGGAATCGAACCCAGGTTCCTGGAGCTGTGAAGCAGTAGTGCTAACCACTGTGCTATTGTGCCATCACATCATCTGTTTTCTCTCACTACTGACCAAAAGATGCGATCCTATTCTAAAATGGGTGACTGTCTTAAGCATGGAATCATAGAATCCCTATAGTGAAGAAGCAGACGATTCGGCTCATTAAGACTGCACCAACTCTCCAGCAGAACATCTTACCGAGGGCCGAACCCCTCCCCAAGCAAAATCCCATTAACTCCACACATTTACCCAACTCATCCCCCAACCTACATATCTTGATTACTAGTGGACAACTTAGCATGGCCAATCCACTTAACCTGCAATCATTGGACTATGGAAGGATACAGGAGCACCCAGAGAAAACCCATACATACACAAGGAGAATGTGTATACTCCAAGCTGACAGACATCCAAGGCTGGAATCCAACTCGTGCCCCTGGCACTGTGAGACAGCAGTGCTAACATTATGCCACTGTACTGCCCTAAATTCTGTCTGCAGTTCAGCGTGCAGCTCAATGATCTTGGTAATTTCCAGTTTTTACACTTCCTGCAGACAGCATTGTCAATGGAATGCTTTAGCATCCAAAATGTACCATGGTCCCTAGTTGCAAACCATCATCAGTCATAAGAACATAAGAAATAGGAGCAGGAGTAGGCCATCTAGCCCTTCGAGCCTGCCCCGCCATTCAATAAGATCATGGCTGATCTGTCGTGGCTCAGTTCCACCTTCCCGCCCTCTCCCCATAACCCTTAATCCCTTCTCTTATCAAAAACCCATCAACCCGTTTCTTAAAAATATTTAGCGAGGCAGCCTCCACCACTTCAACAGGCAGAGAATTTCAGAGATTCACCACCCTTTGAGTGAAGAAGTTCCTCCTCAACTCCGTTCTAAACCGCCTCCCCTTTATCTTGAGGTTGTGCCCCCTAGTCCTACTGTCTTTTTTGAGCGGGAAGAGTCTCTCCACCTCTATCCTATCCATCCCATTCACGGGAAGAGTCTCTCCACCTCTATCCTATCCATCCCATTCATCATCTTATACGTCTCAATGAGATCTCCCCTCATTCTTCTAAACTCTAACGAGTACAAGCCTAGTTTATTCAGCCTCTCCTCATAGCTCAATCCCCTCAACTCTGGTATCAGCCTAGTAAACCTCCTCTGCACTCCCTCCAGGGCCAAAATATCCTTGCGCAGGTGCGGCGCCCAAAACTGCACACAGTACTCCAGCTGCGGCCTCACCAATGCCCTATACAGCTGCAGCAAGACCTCCCTACTTTTATATTCAATCCCCCTCGCTATGAAGGCTAGCATCCCATTTGCCTTCCTGACCACCTGCTGCACCTGCAAGCTGGGTTTTTGCGACTCATGCACAAGGACCCCGAGTTCCCTCTGCACCGTCGCCTGCTGCAGTTTTTCGCCACGTAAGTAATAGTCCTTCCTACCATTCCTCCTACCAAAGTGGACCACCTCACACTTGCCAACATTAAATTCCATTTGCCATTTCCTGGCCCATTCGCCCAGCCTATCTAGATCCTTCTGCAGACTCTCCACACCTTCCTCACAATTTGCCTTTCCTCCAATCTTGGTGTCATCAGCAAATTTCGACACCCTGCACTCGGTTCCCTCCTCCAGATCATCATATAAATGGTAAATAACTGAGGCCCCAGCACCGACCCCTGGGGCACCCCACTAGTCACCATCCGCCAATCCGAATAGCACCCATTGACCCCCACTCTCTGCCTCCTATTTGACAACCAATCCTCTATCCACGCTAACACCCTACCCCCAACTCCATGTCCCCTGACCTTCTGCAATAACCTCTTGTGAGGTACCTTGTCAAACGCCTTCTGAAAATCCAGAAAGACCACATCCACCGGCTCTCCTCTATCCACTGCCCTAGACACATCCTCATAGAACTCCAGTAAATTTGTCAGACACGACTTCCCTTTAATGAAACCGTGTTGCGTCCGCCCTATCAAGCAATTCCCCTCAAGATGCCTCGCTATTTCCTCCTTAATGACGGATTCTAACATTTTACCTACCATAGATGTTAAACTAACCGGCCTATAATTCCCCGCCTTTTGCCTGCCACCCTTCTTAAACAACGGCGTAACATTAGCCGTTTTCCAATCTTCCGGCACTTCCCCGGAATCCAGCGACGTCTGGAAAATAACCACCAAGGCATCCACTACCACCTCCGCCATTTCTTTCAGAACCTTCGGCTGCATTCCATCCGGTCCTGGGGACTTGTCCACAATCAGCCCCTCCAGTCTGTCGAGCACCACCTCTCTCGTAACAGTAATGTCATTAAGACCCTCCATTCCTACCACCTTTCCATCGCTAACACCCGGCAAATTATTCACGTCCTCCTCCGTGAAGACAGAAACAAAAAAGTTATTCAAGACCTTAGCCATATCCCCATCCCCTACCACTAGCTCCCCTTTCTCATCCTCTAAAGGACCAATGTTCACCCTAGCCAGCCTCTTCCTTTTTATATATTTATAAAAACTCTTGCTATCCTTTTTTATATTAAGTGCTAGCCCAGCCTCATATCTTCTCCTACCCTCCTTTATCAACTTCTTTGTCAATCTTTGTTGACATTTAAACCTTTCCCAATCCTCTTCTCGCCCACTGCTCTTAGCTACTCTAAACTCCTCCGCTTTTAATTTAACACTTTCCTTCACCTCCTTCGTTATCCACGGCTTATTACCTCTCCTCCTACTGTCCTTTTTAACCATCGGAATAAATTTCTGCTGAGCACCAAGAAAGATCTCCTTAAAGATCCTCCACTGCTCCTCAGCAGACCTACCTTCCAACGCACTCCCCCAGTCCACATTCGCCAATTCTTCTCTCATCCTACCATACTCCCCTCTATTCAAACAAAGGACGTGTGTCCGGGAACCCACTTTCTCCTCCTCCATCTGCACGAGAAACTCCACCATACAATGATCACTCCTGTGATATTTTTTAAGGTATTCAGCCAACATTACTAATTTACTTTCATCATGAACTTAGAATGAATTATGTTTATGTCACACCTCTTCTCCCATGTACTAAATTGGCATTTGAAACTCATTCGCTACTCACTCAGTTTTTGTCTCATGCCAGCACAGTTTTCTCTCTCCTAGAGTGTCCCTTTGTGATCCAGGCAGTGGACACACAACTTGCCAAACATTTCCTTATATTTTAAATATAACACATACCAGAACTAGGAAAATTTAAAGGTTGTAAGTACAGGACGGGACAGCAAAACAGAGGTGCAAGGAAAGAAATGTTGAATAACAATGTGAAGTTATCCATTGTAGTAGACAAATTATTATTTGAGAGAAGTGGATAGTCAGCGAGTCTTTGGTGTCCTCATACATCAATTGCTGAAAGTCAAGGCGCAGTTACCGCAGGCAGTAAAGAAATATAGAAATGGTGTGTTGTCCTTCATAGCAAGATGATTTGAGCATATCAATAGGGATGCTGTACTGTAATGGCATCAGACGTTAGTGAAGCCACACCTGAAGTATTACATGCAGCTTTCATGTCCTTATCTGAGGAAGGAATATCTTGCTATAGGAGTACAGCACAATTTTTTTCCAGGCTGATTCCTGGGAGGGGAGTCTGTCTTATGTGGAGAGATTAAATCAGTTTGGATTATATTCACTGGAGTTGAGAACAGTAAGAGAGGACCTAATAGAAATTTATACAATTCTAAAAACATTGGACGTGGTAGGTTCAGAGAGAATATTCCTGATTGTGGGTGAGTCCAAAAGTGGGGATTAATATTTGAGGATAAGAGGGAAACCCAATGAGATGGGGACAACTGTTTTTACCCAGAGTGGTGAATCTGTGGTATTTGCCACCACACAATGTGGTTGAGACCAAACCGCTATGTAATTTCAAGAAGGAATTAGATATAGTGCTTGGGACTATTATGATCAAGGAACATGGGGGAAAGGCAGCATCAGGGTATTGAATTTGATAATCAGCCATGATGATAATCAGTGACCGAGGAGGATCAAAGAGCCGAATAGTCTATTCCTGTTTCTAATATCCAGATACATGTTTCTATGAATGCGAAGGTCTCCAATGGGTAACCACTTTACAGTTCTAAGCCTTTGACAAATCTATCCCGATGTAAGCGTGCAGGACAATTGATAATTTAAAAACTTATCTTCAGACAGTAAATTTTCTGAATCTGAAGGAAACAACCCCTTACAATGTGTTTAAGGAGGTAGTTTACCACTGTTTTGGAAGTAAAGAGATACTGCAAACCAAGGGATAGACATGGAGTTGAGATGAATTTGAACATAAGAACATAAGAAATAGGAGCAGGAGTAGGCCATCCAGCCCTTCGAGCCTGCCCTGCCATTCAATAAGATCGTGGCTGATCTGTCGTGGGTCAGTTCCACATTCCCGCCCTCTCCCCATAACCCTTAATCCTCTCTCTTATCAAAAACCCATCAACCTACGTCTTAAAAATATTTAGCAAGGCAGCCTCCACCACCTCAACGGGCAGAGAATTCCAGAGATTCACCAGCCTTTGAGTGAAGAAGTTCCTCCTCAACTCCGTTCTAAACCGCCCCCCCCCCACTTTATCTTGAGGCTGTGCCCCCTAGTCCTACTGTCCTTTCTGAGCGGGAAGAGTCTCTCCACCTCTATCCTATCCATCCCATTCATCATTTTATACGTCTCAATGAGATCTCCCCTCATTCTTCTAAACTCTAACAAGTACAAGCCTAGTTTATTCAGCCTCTCCTCATAGCTCAACCCCCTCAACTCCAGCATCAGCCTAGTAAACCTCCTCTGCACTCCCTCCAAGGCCAAAATATCCTTGCATAAGTGCGGCAACCAAAACTGCACACAGTACTCCTCACCAATGCCCTATACAGCTGCAGCAAGACCTCCCTACTTTTATATTCAATCCCCCTCGCTATGAAGGCCAGCATCCCATTAGCCTTCCTGACTACCTGCTGCACCTGCAGGCTGGGTTTTTGCGACTCATGAACAAGGACCCTGATGTCCCTCTGCACCGTCGCCTGCTGCAGTTTTTCGCCCCATAAGTAATAGTCCTTCCCACCATTATTCTGACCAAAGTGGAGCACCTCGCACTTGCCAACATTAAATTCCATTTGCCATTTCCTGGCCCATTTGCCCAGCCTAGTGGGGAATGTTTTCAGCAGGTTGCAAGATAAAGAAGGAATCATGTCCATGCACCATATGTAGGAACACATGGAGTGTACATTTTCTGTCTGTCTGTCTGTATACCTATCTAATCTCAAACATAGATTGCATTTGCCCCTCTGACGCTATTGCTCTCCCAATAGCTTTCCCTCGGGCTGTCGACAACTTTATTCTTTTTTTTCCTATTGTTAAAACTTAAACTCCTGGTTTGGAATTTCAGCACCACCCTCCATTTCTTTCCCCAATGGGCACCATCAGGAATTACAACTGTAATAGTTGTAACTGCTTTCTCTTGACAGATTTGTTTTTTTTCTGTGTCCTAATAAGTTGTGCCATTCCGTAAATGGCAACGGCAAGAATGTTTTAAAACAATATATGGATATTTCAGCTATTCCTGAGCAAGGCAAACAATGTGTTTGAAAAAGTTTGTCAAATAACCCTGCGCTTTGAGGGTCAGAGCAGATTGTTGAAAATCTCCCATTTCACTCGAACCACATTTCTCTCGTTCAGTATTTAAGCTTCTAATAACGTTTTTAAAAAGAGGTGAACACTTGTGAACCACTGTTGTTTTGGGGATCTTACTGTGCTTATATGTTCTTCAGCGTTTTGAATTTATTTTGAATCGAGACCAATCGCAAATTCAACAATCCCTCATGACTGCACTACCAATTACTTTGTGTGAAAATGTTTAAACATTTGTTATAATTGAAAAATTTAAACATCAATGTGTTTTTATGCATGTTATGATTTTTTCTTCACTGTGAATCGGTCGGGGTCTGCCCAGCTTTCTGTCTCCCTCTCTCTCTCTGTCGCTGTTCCGTTTCTTTTAGTTTTGATCTATAAAACTCACAGCATTGTGATCTGTCCGTGTGAGTGTGAAACGAGGAAGTCCAATTTCGCAGGCTTTGGTTTGAGCTGTGGCGAGAATATTAGCACGTGAAATCCTGGAAATCTTGAGAGGTGACTCAACACGGTGGATATCGAAAGAATGTGTCCATTTGTCAGAGGATCTCGAACTATGTTGCACTGTTTAAAATTCAGGGATCGCCCAGTTAAGACATACATGAGGAGGGTCATTAGAACTCTCCTACAATATAGCTGGAAGTAGAGTATTTGCATTTAGATAGGTTATATTGGGGCGGGGGGCGGTGCTGAATAGTTATCGGAATTGGTGAGAATGTGTAGTCATTTTCTAATCAAAGCAGATCCTATTGATGGCGCATGAGACTCGAGGGGCCTAATACTATTTCTAATCCGTATGTTCGTCCCTGTGATTTGGTCCTGTGTGTTTGGAGATGCCGGCGTTGGACTGGGGTAAACACAGTAAGAAGTCTCACAACACCAGGTTAACCTAATCAGTATTCTGTAAACTGTGTGTGCCTTTATATACCCTGTTTGTGATCAGAACTCCCCACTCACTTGACGAAGGAACAGCGTTCCGAAAGCTAGTGGCGTTTATTACCAAATAAACCTGATGGACTTTAATCTGGTGTTGTGAGACTACTTACTGTGTTTGGTCCTGTGGCCAAGCTCCTGCACAGATCGTGCGAGTTGGTTCACAATGTGTCATTTTCTTTCTGTTCCCCTCACTGATATTGTGCCCATTATTTAACACAAAATTACTATACTTTCTCTTGCTGGTTTATAATCTGGCATGAATCACATAACTCTTTGTTGGTAACCCAGTAAGTGCCTTAATATCGAATATAGAATATAATACAGAAACCTTGTTAACTGGTTAGAATTTCCCCACATCAGTCGAATGAAATAAATGTTTTGCACATTTCATGCAATTTATCTCACTGCGCAAAATTCAGAAGCAATGATGACAAGTAATTTTAACAAGTAATTGTGTCTTCTGCCCAGTTCTCATGCTTCTCGGCTACATTCGCTCCCTCACGGCCACTCGCACTCTACCGGGAGTGTGGGAAACTGACCAAAATTTGACTGCATCCGGCCACACATCGCCAGCTCCCAGGAAGCAGGGATACCCCTCTGTTTCATTTCATAGAGTGGGGGAGGGAGCACCTCTGAAATTGGTGGAGGGTGGGGGCTGGGGAAACCGGGGAGGGGGCGGCGGTGGAGAAGTACAATTTAGTGCTGAAACCTTCACCTATCGCCGGTATAGTGATCGGCACTTTCTTAAGTGACATGGGTGGCATTGAACTCTCTGACAGGCCCATCAGGGCTACACATGTAAGTTACATGTTGACTTCATTTCCAAACAAATAACAGATGACTAACTTCCTCGGGACTGCATTAAAAGTACTGCATGTACTTTTGCTTGTCATCATTGCTTCTGAATTTTGCGCAGTGAGATAAATTGCGTGAAATGTGCAAAACATACAGATCCATTTACTTCATTCAAGTGCTGATTTGGGGAAATTCTAACCAGTTAACGAGATTTCTATATTATATTCTGTATTCGATACTAAGACACTTACTGGGCTACCAACAAAGAGTTACGTGATTCATTCAGCAAGATTATAAGCCAGCAAGAGGATAGTACAGTAATTATAGTATTATATAGTATAGTATAGTAATTATAAACCAACAAGAGAATACTATCCTGCAATACTTACCATCACTTAAAAACACTAACCTGCTATTGACCTGGACACTGCTTCTCATGTTAGAATCATACAACCCTACAGTGCAGAAAGACGTCCTTCGGCCCATCGAGTCTACACTGACCACAATCCCACTCAGGCCCTACCCCCATATCCCTACATATTTTACCCACTAATCCCTCTAACCTATGCATCCCGGGATGCTAAGGGGCAATTTTTAACATGGCTAATCAACCTAACCCACACATCTTTGGACTGTGGGAGGAAACCAGAGCACCCGGAGGAAACCCATGCAGACATGAGGAGAATGTGCAAACTCCATACAGACAGTGACCCGAGCCTAGAATCGAACCCAGGTCCCTGGAGCTGTGAAGCAGCACTGCTAACCACTGTGCTACCGTGTTAGTATGGACTCAGCTTCCTAGCGATGAGTCAGCCAGGTGGGGTTTATGTTTCCTTCCCCACCCTGTGCTCACTTGCACGACCAAAGTATGTTCAACACATGTGGTTGCACCCAACTCTGTAACTGAACCTTTGGTATCAGTTGGGCCAAAATGAACCACTAAACGGTGTCAGGAACATAACCAACCCTTAAGTAAAACAGATGATTCAAATCAGACATAGCTTAAAATGCCATTCTGAGGAATTGATAACGCAGCCCTACCCTTATGGTGCCAATTAATTGTAGACACCTCAATGTAACAGTGGACACCACGAGCCCCATCACCAAGGACACCTATTTACATTTAAATACCCCGCATATTTATTGTCTCAATTCAATAACCAGCTTGTTTCCCTTTCCTGCGCAACACGCAGACACACATGCACCACTCCCTCCCACCGCAATCACATGTGTTGTTCCACTATTTTATGAAGGTGACAAATAATGAAGAGAGGTTCACTTTCTGTCTCCTCCTTTTCCAAAAATGTTGAATAACTGGATCTGATTTTGAAAAATGGGCCAAGATGTTTTGATTCGGGGGAAATGGGACACAATCTCTTCAAATGATGAAGCATGCTCAAAGGGTTTCACAAAGTTGGAATGGAGGAATGTGTCTCCCTGACTGCGGAGTCAATAACACAGGGTCAACTTCTCAGGGAAAGGAATATGGGAGGCATTGTGGCATAGTGGTTAGCACTGATGCCTCACAGAGCCAAGGGCCCAGGTCTGTGGGTTACTGTCTGGGTGTACATTCTCCCTGTGTCTGTATGGTTTTCCTCCAGATAATCTGGTTTCTTCCCACAGTCCAAATATGTACAAGTCTGCTGTATTGGTCATGCTAAATTGTCCCTTAATGTCTCAGCATGGCGGGGTCAGTACATCATCTTATCCAGTAATGGCCTGGATAAGATGAGCCTGTGCAGACTTGATGGGCTGAACGGTCTCCTTCAGCATTGTAGGAATGTATGATTTCTGAATGAGTTTTTGAGTAATGCAGTTGCATATCTTTTCCATTCTTTTGCTCTCGAAGGTCCAAGTTTCTTCATCATTGAGCAACTTCAAGGTGAACATTTAAAAGAAAATGGTGAAATATTTTACAAGATAGAGTGTAAAGAACTATTGGGAGAATTGCAGGAAGATAGGGTGTACTGGTTTATTGGGATAAGGAGCCAAAGAGGTTGCATCTCTGGAACATTCTAGGGATTGGTTGATTCAAGATCTGAGAAGGGGCAATGCATGATCAACAACTTTCCATCCTCACTCGTAAGGGAGTGCTGTACACCCGGGATACCACCTACTCTGTGGTTTTCCATGATAAGCAGAAGCCAGCACTCAGGTACACTACTTCCTCTGTGTCGCCATTACCAGTTGCATTATTGCACAGATTCGTCTCACAGCATGTGGGTACAAGTTTCAGTTTTATAAGAAAGGCTGACAAATTGCTCTTTTTTGTGCAGAAATTAGGAGAAGCACATTGTTTGATGAAAATAGGAGTTGACCCCACTGCTAACAAACAAAATGCAGTTTACATTTAGTACAATTGACAGATATGAAAAAAAAATCTTTCATTATCCAAGTGCAGTTTAAATGGTGTGGGTAAATTAGTTAGATTTGCTTGTCTAGCCAGGTGTTTTATATTGAGTTATTTTGTTCGCCCATCTTTATGTTGATGTCATCCATTATGATAACTGGTTATGTCCTGTCTGACTGGCAAGAAGGAGCCCATCACTGCTCTTTGCTTTTCCTCCCTTATCTGAATATGCAATATCTAGTTCACCAGCTCTTTAACCTTACTTGCTAAATTGCTTCCTAGCTGTCTAAAAATGCATAGATAAAGTGGATTGGATGGATTCTACTTGGGCGGGGTTCGGGGATAGGGCGGGCGGGGTCCTGGTAAGATACACTTTTGGAGAGTTGGTGCAGACTGGATGCCCGAATGCCATCTTTCTGCACAGTAATGATTCTATGGATGCCATGGTCCCTGGGCTTTGAACTTCCTGATTTGTTTCTACATTGTTCTCACTGCCTCTCTTTCCAAGTCCGGTTTCCACAGTGACAGAATGTTCACTGCTGCCTCACAGCACCAGGGTTCAAGTCCGGCCTTGGGTGAATTTCTGTTTGTGTAGGTTTCCACCTGGTGCTCCAGTTTCCCCCCACAATCCAAATATTATCCCAGGGATGTATAGGTGATGCACACTGTCTCGGGAATACATGCTCTTTCAAAAATTTGGTGCTCTCCGAGAATGTGGACTGAATCTGCACTCTTGGGATATTATATGTTCAACATCTAATGTGGAAAAAGTAGCATTGGTGAAACTGTGCCAGTGTTAACATGGTCAGATTTAGATTAGAGTTTATTTATTAGTGTCACAAGTAGGCTTACATTAGGACTGTAGTGAAGAGACTGTAAAATTCCTCAGCCATCACACTGGCGCCTATTCAGGTACAATAAGGGAGCATTTAACATGGTCCATGCAACTAATCAGCGTGGCTTTTAGACTTTGGGAGGAAACTGGAGCACCTGGAGCAAACCAACGTAGACATAGAGAGATCATGCAGACTCCATGCAAACAGTGAGCCAAGCTGGGAAGCAAATCTGGAGCCCTGGCGCTTTGAGGCAGCAATGCTACCCACTGTGCCGCTGCACTGCCCAGGCTTCACACAAAACAGATCTCACAAGCAAATGTGAATTTGGGTTTCAGTAAAAAGCATTGGAGCTTTCATGTGAAGAGCATTTGCAGCAAGAACAAGAATGGATGGCACAGGCATAGATCATTGGGTTGGATTGGGTTGCAAGGTGGCCAATGTTGGTAACTAAATTGACTAATGTTTCAAAAAGGGAGACTCAATGTTTAATGGGTAATTAAAGAATAATTAAGAATAATTAAGAATGTAAGGCCAGGAATGAGGAAGAATCTGTGATCACATTAACCACCGCCACTAACCCCCCCCCCCCACCCACCCCCGTCGAAGTGCTGACCCAAACCCTTCCAACAGTAGGATAACATGACTAGTTGAACATTTCCCCAAAACATTCGAAAAGTTAGAGCACAAAAGTCTACTAAAAAGGACAAGGACCTTTTGTACTGAATGTAGAATATTAGAACATAGAACATAGAACCCTACAGTGCAGAAACAGGCCCTTCGGCCCATCGAGTCTGCACGGCTGGACAATTGGCTATAGAAGACAGAGAGTTGGTATAAGAGGGGCACTTTCAAGCTGGCTACCTGTCACTCGTGGAGTATCACAGAGACACTTGCTGAGGCTACAGTTATTTACAACATATATTAATGATTTGATGGAAGTGAATGTACGATTGCAAAGTTAAGTAGCAAGGCGAGTGATGAGAATGACATAAAGATTTTAAGGGGGGTGTGAACGGGTCAGGTGAGTGGGCAAACAACTTGGTTGATGGAATATCATGTAGGAAAATATAAAGTTCCGAATTTGGTAGGAGGAATGAAGGAGCTGGATATTATTTAAATGATGTAAGACCGCAGAAAGCTGCAGCACAAATGGATTTGGAGTTACTGGTGCATAAATCCATGCAATTTCAGCAATTAATAGAGAAGCCAAATAGAAAGTTGGCTTTTACTTCAAAGGGAGTGTGAAAAATAGGCATGTCTTGATAAATCTACCAAGGCACTAATGAGACCACACCTAGAATATTGTTACTTCAGGGTGCTTGACAGGGTCGATGCTGAACCCTTGTGAAGAATCAAGGGCCATTGGGTGTGATCTCACAGTCCCATGCATTTAACAGAATTGATCAGCCATTTATTCTCTCAGAGTGTAGTGAATCTGTGAAATTATTTACTGTAGACAGATGTAGAGGTTGGGTCCTTAAGTATGAGCCAGACTGAGAAAGACAGACTTTTAATCAGCAAGGGGATCAAGGGTGGTGTGGATAACGTGGGAAAGTGGGAATTAAGGATTATATCCAACCAGCCATGATCTTCTAGAATGGCAGAGCAGGCTCAATGAGCTAAACGGCCACTGCTGTTCTGACATCTATATGGTCTTTCGCACAATCTTATGTTCTCCTATGGCTGCAACCAGGTCCAGTGGATAGTGGCACAGGTAAGTAGGGTGGGGGGAGATTTAAAGGATAGAAAGAGACTGCAAAGAGCTTGGAACAAATTGACCATCTCCTTCACTTACACTGCAAAAATAAGATGGCCGAATGAACCTTTTTGGTACCATTTCTGACAGTGGCCCACCTCAGCCTAATTGAGCCCTGGTCAAATTTGTCAGGCCAATCGAGTCATTTAATGATGAGTGAAATGATTTTAGTTGGAATTGCCTAAAAGATGTGGACAAGTCTCAATGTTGAACAACAGGAATGGGGAGATTAGGATAGTGGAAGAAAAAATGTTACACAAAAGTAGGTTCCATGTGCCTGACCCAGATTCTGATCGTCCACACACTTCACTTTCTGAGTGCTCCTGCAGCTCTTGTCATCGTTGGCCATAACATTGCAGTCCATTCGCGGTCCTATTGGGATATTCTGCAATGAAAAACAAAATAAACAACAGCTGGTTGGGTGATCACTGGGGGACCAGGTTTTCATTTGTGGGTCTGGGTTCATATGTTAAGTGCCTGGTCCAGTGGCCAGCTGGGGGAATTGAGCTGTCAGTGTAGAGTGAGCCAGTCTTTGGAGGATCTGTGGCTTTGCTACCAAATAAACCTATTGGATTTTAACCTGGTGTTGTAAGACTTCTTACTGTGTTTACCCCAGTTCAACACTGGCATCTCCACATCATGAGGATCAGGTGGTCAGTATGGGGTTGGAGTGGTGAACTGGGGAAGTGCTGGTCTGTGGAAGATCAGATAGTCACTGGCAATGGGATTGGGTTGTCACTTGTGGGCTGTGGGAGGTACGAGCAGATCTGTGGAATGGTAGTGCAGTCAGTGAGAGAGCGGGGTTCAAGTTGGTCATGGGGCAATTGTACTGGGAGGTGAGTAGGGGATAGTGAGCATGGCGAGCTGATAGATTGTAGTGAGATGGGGTGGCAGGGGGATCAGGAAGAAAATGGGGATAGTTGTGTTGGAAGTCAGTCAAGTATTCTGGAAAGTGGTTGTTGGTACTCGGGGGAGGGAGTGTGATGTAGGGACAGTTTGGGGATTTTGCAGATGATTCTAGTGAGAGTCAGCAAGATCCTTCAGTGAGCAGGAGAATAGCAGTACTATATTTAAGCAGAAGGTAGAAGTGGATTGAATTATTTTAGCTTATCAAGATTCCTTTTCTCCCCGATTTCACTCAGAGTATTGGATGGGTCCAATTCAATTGTCTATCGGAAGTTTCAACTCCCCAAGGAATTCCCTTACACTCCTTGTCTGGCGAAGAGCAGGGTTTCGGTGGGGATTCCCAGGAATGGGCCCCTGGAAAGGGCAAGTTATGGGCAGCTGGAGCATCACCTAAAGGGTTCCATAGTAGGACTGATCAAATTACAATTCACGCTGAATGACGGAATCAAATGTTAGAACAGGAGACCACATGCTTGATCGGAGAACTAGGTCTCAAGATGTGAGATGGGGGAGAAGAAGGGAGCTTTGGACAGGGAGTGCAGATGTTTAGGAAGCAGATAGAAGCAACAGACAGTGTCACGATGATAACGAGGATGTACAGATAAATAACCAATGAAATAACACAATTGCATCTGACAGAATCACGGACTGATTCATTACCTGGCGTGGTCAGTCTATTACAAAGATCAGAATCACATAACTTGTTTTGCCTCGCGATTAAGCTAGGGCCATTATTGAAAAATAGGGAGTCCCCCCCCCCCCCCCCCCCCCCCCCCCGCCCCGACACACATGATTGTCTTAGTGTCGAGCTGTCAAGAAGCCCTGTGAAGAAACACAGATTGGATAAATATACTTTGATAAATATTCCTCCTTTTCATGGAATTCTTCCAGTAGGATTGTGAGGTGAAAATACTGCAAGTGAGCATAATGTGGGAAGGAAACATAAATCCCACCTGGCTGACTTATTGCTAGGAAGCTAAGTCCACACTAACATGAGAAGCAGTGTCCAGTTCAATAGTAGGCTCGTGTTTTAAAATGATGGTAAGTATTGCAGGATGGTTACGGCACTTCTTCAATTAGTTTCAAATTTGTGAAAACTTTCAACGTTAATACATTTTGAAAGGTCAACCATTGGGCTTGTCTTGAGGTATCAACAGGGGTGGGCTCCTCATCCCTGGACACCTCCCCCCCCCCCGCCCACCGCCCACCCTCTGTACCCACCCATCCCCGTTCCCACTCCCACCTCCTTGTTTCAGTTGACACTCTCTGCTCGGCGTCCCTACCTCCCCTGTTCATTGGGCTTCCGGTTACATTTACAACTGCTCCGCTGGGTAACACTGAGGTTTTGTTCTTTGGATGTTTTTTTCTATGTCAAAGCTAGATGGATTCTGATTTGGGGTGGGGAGGTTCGGGTAACTATTATCAAGGTTAGCTTGGAACGTGGGAGTTGAGGATACAATCAGATGAATTGTGATGTTATGGATTGATGGAGCCTGGTTGAGGGGTCAGTTCTTGGCCAACAATTGTTCACTATTTACATTAATGGCCTGGAGGAATGAACAGAATGTAATGTTTCCAAATTTGCCAATTATACAAAAATATGCGGAAGGGCATGTTGTGACGAGGGTACTGTGATTCTGCAATGGGATATGAATACATGAGGACAACTGGGCGAAAACCGAGCAAATGGAGCAAAATGTGGGAAGTATGAGATCATGCACTTTGGTCAGAAGATTACACAGAATATTATTATCTCAATGGAGAGTGACTGCAAGTGAGTGAAGTACAGAAGGATTTTGGCATTCTAGATCATGAATCACAAAAGCCTAACCAGCAGGTCCAACAAGTAGTTAAATAGGCAAACGGCCTTTTGACCTTTATTGCAAGTTGGCGTTAAAAATAGACAGATATTGTTGCATTTGCAAAGGGTGCTATTGAGGTTTCAGCTGTAATGTTGCATAGAGTTTTGGTCTCCAGACCTTAAAAAGGACAGAGTAACAGCGGAAGCAGTCCAAATGAGATTCACCAGGCGAATTCCTGGGATGAGAGTGTTGTTCTGTCAAGAGACTGGATTTGTGCTCCTTCTGGTTTGAAAGAATGAGGGCTAACTTATTCAATCATGTAAAATACTGAGTAGGCTTGCCAGGGAAGATGGTAAGACGTTTGGACTAGTGAGAAGGTCTTGAACAAGAGGACATGGTAAAACGCCAATCATTAAAAACTGAGGTGCGCAGAAATTTCTTCTTGCACAGGGTGGTGAATCTCCAGAATTCTCTGCCCCAAATGGAATGGAGGCTGTATCTTTAGAAGTATTTAAAGTGGAGGTGGATACATACTTGATAGACCAATAAATAGATGGCTATGGGAAAATGACATAGAAATGAAACTGAGGCCAGCATAGATCCCTTATCATTGTATTGGATCGTGGGCAGGCTATCCGGATGATGTACGCTTGTCTCTATTTCCTCTGTTATTTGTATTCCTTCTCCTGTCTGCTATGTTCTCCTGCCATTGAGTACTGCAATGACCTTGGATGGAACTGAGATGACGAGAAGTTGCCCAGAAACCTGGTGACCTAGGGATGGTCCTGTGGAGATTGCCCTGTGTGCCCACACGAGCCTAGACGTGTGCTTTCAGAAGAGGTACACGAGAAAATGGGAACAGGAGCTCTAGGACTGGTGGAGCTGGGGCGTGTTTGTGTTTGCAGGAGTGTGTGGAGAGCAACGCAGCTACTGGGAATCCCAAATATGGGGATAGAGCAGCCTAACGACCTCAGTTAAACATGCAAGTTTCTGACGTCTTAGACAGAGTACAGATTTTTTTAATGTGCTGGGGAATCTAGAATATGATCAAAACACCGATCATTTAGGAATTAAATTTGAAATAACTAATTCCATCATGAAACTTTGAATCTTTCCGTTTCAGGGAGTTGTGTTCAATCAGCATGTTTAAAGTTAAAGACAGATCTGTGGGACATGGAATGAGACACGTTCTTTGGATAAGCGAACTGAAGTGTAAAGTGGAGTCTGTGCTGAAGATTAGTGTTTATCCTATTGAATGCTGGGCCAGGATTGAAGGGTCTAGTTCGATGTCTAACGCATAACTGCTTCTGTACTTGTTCGCTTAGGTAATGGTTTCCAATGGAATGCAAGATGTGATTGAGAATCACTTTGCTTTGCGCTATTAAGGTGATGTTGCGATGGGGAAATGAGGAGGCTGTGTGGGGAAATTGCAAACATGACATTTCGTACCTGCAACATGCAAATACATCACCAATATGGTTCTCTCTTTAAGGCCCACTGAAAGATATTCCATCTAATGACACTTGTTGACCAATTCCCTCTTGAAAATTATATTTAGATCTGCTTCTAGGACTCTGTGCAATCTGGAATTCAGGATGAGAAGTCACTGATCTCAATAAATCTTACTCCTTCTCTGACTGCTGATTTCCTGGTTTAAAAATCATAGTCCCCTGCCCCTCCCTGCCTCTGGATCAAATTATAGTGCCCCAGTTGCCCCTGAAACTTTATTGGAAAATGATGAGAATGAGACAAGTTTCTGACTCTCTGAGAACTCCACACATTCTACCAACAGACTACATAACACCCAGAACCTGATTATACCATTTTCGTTCTAAGTGCTGAATCTGCGTGCAATTCAGGTCCGACTTGGAAATCTATTCCCAGGCACCCTCATAGGCCCTCTCAGCCTGAAAAAAAATCGTGGGTCCTATACGCACTGTGGGCAGAGTTTAGCGTGCCAGAAACAATCGGAAACCTGAACTGCACATACGTAGTTAGAAAACAATTTGAAAAAGCACGCCTGTGTCAGATCATTCCCGAGCCGCAGACAGTGGAGAAAGCGGTCCGGGAGCAAAAAGCAGAAGCGATGGCCCCCGCAGACCATTGCTGTCGCCTTTATCCACCCCCAACCCCCCATCGCTAACGAGACCGATTGCGACCCTCTTCTCCCTTCCCCTTCCACTGATCGCCTGCAGAGTGGCAGCGGACACCCCCCACCCCTCCAGCAGAGATGCATCTTACTTGCCTTCCTCCTTCCCCCCAGTGAATGATCTGGCCTCCCTCCCCCCCACCCCCCAGGGAATGATTTGGCCTCACTCCGCTGCCTTCCCCTCCCAGAGAATGATCTGGCTTCACTCCCCCTACTCCCCAGTGAACGATCTGGCTTCACTCCCCCTACTCCCCAGTGAATGATCTGGCTTCACTCCCCCTACTCCCCAGTGAATGATCTGGCCTCACTCCCCCTACTCCCCAGAAAATGATCTGGCCTCACTCCCCCTTCCGCCAAGGAATGACCTGGCCTCACTCCCCCCACCCCCAGAGACTGATCTGGCCTTACTCCGCAGCCCCCCCCTCCACCCTGAGAATAATCTGGCTTCGCTAACCCCCCAACCCCCCCCCCCTCCCCAGAGAATGATCTGGCCTCATTCACCAGCCCCCATCCCCCAGAGACTGATCTGGCCTCACTATCCCCCCCCCCCACCCACCCAGTCTGCCCCCCCCTCCCCCAGAGAATGATCCAGCCTCACTTCCTCCCCTTCCCCTCAGAGAATAATCATTCACCACCACCCCCCCCCCCCCCGCCACCACCGAGGAAACTCTGAATTACCTCCTCCTCCCTCCCCGCCTCCTCACAAGAGAATGATCTGACCCTGCCCCCACCCCACTATCCTCCCCCCCCCCCCCCACCACCACCACCACCACCACCACCACCAATCTGAGTCAGAGGGCAGTTGGAGGCTCTGAACTTGCTCTTCAGCAGATGGAGTGCCCGATTCAGACATTTATTCTGCATGTTCATTCTGGCATGATTCCGGATCGGCGAACGCAGTGGTAAAGGAGGAAATGTTGATAAAGTTGGGCAGGCAGTTCATTAATTCAATTTAAATGCACGCAAATGCATTTAAATTGCCGTTGTGCCCATTTCGGGCGTGAATCAGATCGCGACCATTCCCTGGTCTCGGTAAAGTGGGCATCTGTGTGGATGCAGGCACGGATTGTATTAATGGCCTCACACCTGAATTTACCACATTTTCGTGTCCATCAATGGTAAAATACGCCCCCCCCCACCCAACCGTCTGAGATTTATTCATTGTCTCCATCGGATTGCTATATTTGGCTAAACAGACGGTTAGTGAAATCCACAGAGTGGGTTCAATTACCATACCAGTTGAGGCTATTCATGACGGTTTTGCCTCACCTCAGGTGTAGTGCTCCTCAGGTTAAATCAACACCAGTCAATTCATAGGAGTGCAGCGTAAGGTTATCTGGGGCCATGTCAGACTTACCTTTCATGTAATTACCACCAATTGATAACCAGGCTGGAAAGAATGAAGCCATTTCAAAATCCACTAACAACTTTCCTCAGAATCACAATATCAAGCATTATTGAAACACAATTTTTTATAAGTGGCATTACCGATAGTTAGCTTGGTTGAAGTTATCACACAGCGAGTCAGCACAAGTTTTTTTTTTCATTCAATTTGAATATTATCCACTGCAGGTATTGCATTTGAGAAATTGGGCTATGGAAAGAAAGAGTTGGGACATGTCTGTCACTTTCTGACTTTCAATGCGTGGAGCTCTCAGCTCCTGCCAATAATCCCCCTGTATGTCTGTTCAGTAGTTTTCAAGATGTGGATATGCTGGCGTTGGACTGGGGTAAAAACAGTAAAAAGTCTGACAACACCAGGTTTAAATCCAACTGATTTATTTGATAATAAACTCACTAGCTTTCGGGTTTGTCCCTTCGTCAGGTGAATGGAGTTCTGGCCTCAGACAGAGCATATAAAGCACAGACAGTTTAGAGATTACTGATTAGAATGCAAATCTTTACACCTAACCTGCTGTTCAAGTCCTGAAGTGGCCACTCGCAATGTCGGCCACTTTAGGACTTGAACAGCAGGTTAACTGTAAAGATTCGTATTCTAATCAGTAATCTGTAAACTGTCTGTGCTTTATACGCTCTGTTTGAAGCCAGTAGTTTTCAAGGCAGTTCTCTGAGTGTTCAGAAGACTGTCATCTGATTTCAGTTGTTCAATGTAGTCAGTGAAAATAACATTCATTTCATCTCAATTCCAAGCGAAAAATGATATTATTGTGTAATTAGCAATGGATAGTTTGTTTCATTTTTTTTTAGACCAATGGCTGAATGCCATCTCTACTCAAGGCATGCAGACACATTACTTTACAAAGAGCCAGAACAGTTTGATTCAGTAATAGTAAGCAAAGAAAGAAAAGCAGGTAATGCCAGGTGCAAATTGGATTGTTTCCAGCAGTATTTCTGGCAAAGAAGCATACCATTGCTCCAAGGTGTGTTTCTCAAAGTACTATAACCTCCCACAATTCCCTGCCCAGCTCAAATTATCATAGAACATAGAACATAGAACATTACAGCGCAGAACAGGCCCTTCGGCCCACGATGTTGCGCCGACCAGTTACAAAACAATGACCCACTAGCCTAAACCAATCCCTTTTCATCCATAAACCTATCCACAGATCTCTTAAACGCCCCCAAACTAGGTGCATTTACAACTGCAGCTGGCAGGGCATTCCAGTCCCTCCCCACCCTCTGGGTAAAGAACCTACCCCTGACATCAGTCCTATAACTACCCCCCCCTTAATTTAAAGTCGTGCCCCCTCGTGCTAGCTTTCTCCATCCTAGGAAAAAGGCTATCACTATCTACCCTGTCTAAACCTCTAATCATCTTATATGTTTCAATGAGATCCCCTCTTAGCCGCCTTCTTTCCAGCGAAAACAACCCCAAATCTCTCAGTCTCTCCTCATAGGATCTCCCCTCCATACCAGGCAACATCCTGGTAAACCTCCTCTGCACCCTCTCCAAAGCCTCTACATCCTTCCTGTAATGTGGGGACCAGAACTGCACACAAAACTCCAAGTGTGGCCGCACCAGAGTTGTGTACAGTTGCATCATGACGCTGCGACTCCTAAATTCAATCCCCCTACCAATAAACGCCAAGACACCGTATGCCTTCTTAACAACCTTGTCTACTTGATTCCCAACTTTCAGGGATCTATGTACACATATACCTAGATCCCTCTGCTCCTCCACACTATTCAAAGTCCTCCTGTTAGCCCTATACTCAACACATCTGTTATTCCTACCGAAATGAATTACCTCACACTTCTCCACATTAAACTCCATCTGCCACCTCACAGCCCAGCTCTGCAACCTTTCTAAGTCACCCTGCAAACTATGACACCCTTCCTCACAATCTACCACACCTCCGACTTTGGTGTCATCAGCAAATTTACTAATCCACCCAACTATACCCTCATCCAGATCATTAATAAAAATTACAAACAGCAGTGGCCCCAAAACAGATCCCTGAGGCACACCACTCGTAACCGAACTCCATGACGAATATTTACCATCAACCACCACCCTCTGTCTCCTATCTGCTAGCCAATTCCTGATCCAATTACCTAGATCACCCCCAATCCCATACATCTGCATTTTCTGCAGAAGCCTACCATGGTGAACCTTATCAAACGCCTTGCTGAAATCCATATACACCACATCAACTGCCTTACCCCTATCCACCTCTTTGGTCACTTTCTCAAAGAACTCGATAAGGTTAGTAAGGCACGACCTACCCGCTACAAAACCATGCTGACTGTCTCTAATCAACTCATTACTCTCCAAATAACTGTAAATCCTGTCTCTAATAATCCTTTCCAAAACCTTACCCACCACAGAAGTAAGACTCACCGGTCTATAATTCCCAGGGAAGTCCCTTCTCCCCTTCTTAAACAATGGGACAACATTTGCTATCCTCCAATCTTCCGGTACTATACCAGAGACCAACGACGACCTGAAGATCAGAGCCAGAGGCATCGCAATCACCTCTCTTGCCTCCCAAAGAATCCTAGGGTAAATCCCATCCGGACCAGGGGACTTGTCTATTTTCAAACCCTCTAAAATATCCAGCACATCCCCCGTATCAACTGCAATACTATCTATTTTACACCCCTGCACCCCAGTGTCCTCCTCAGCTACATTCATGTCCCCTTGCGTGAACACCAAAGAGAAATATTGGTTCAACGCCTCTCCAATCTCCTCCGGTTCCACGCACAACTTCCCTCTACTGTCTGTAACTGGCCCTAATCTTGCCCTAACCAACCTTCTGTTCTTGACATACCTGTAAAACGCCTTAGGGTTCTCTTTAATCCTATCAGCCAAAGTCATCTCATGTCCTCTTTTAGCCCTTCTTAACTCCCTCTTCAACTCCCTCCTAGCCAATCTAAAACTTTCTAATGCACTACCTGAGCCCTCAAGCCTCATCCGAACATAAGCCTCCTTTTTCTTCCTAACCAACAAATCAACTTTTTTAGTGCACCACGGTTCCCTGGGCCTACCAAATCCTCCTTGCCTGACAGGGATATGCCTATCACAGACCCGCAATAGCTGCTCCTTGAAAAATCTCCACATCTCGGATGTTCCCAGTCCCTGTAATCTCCTAGTCCAACCAATGCTTCCTAATTCTCTCCTAATAGCCTCATAATTACCCTTCCCCCAGCTGAAACTACTGACCCGAGGTTCATGCCTATCCCTTTCCATCACTAAGGTGAACGTAATCGAATTGTGGTCACTATCCCTAAAATGCACACCAACTTCCAAGTCTAGCACCTGGTCTGGCTCATTACCCAGCACCAAATCCAATATAGCCTCACCTCTAGTCGGCCTATCTACATACTGAGTCAAAAAACCTTTTTGCACACTTTGAACAAAAACTGACCCCTCTAACGAGCCAGAGCTATAGCAATTCCAATCAACATGAGTAAAGTTAAAGTCCCCCATAACAATTACCCTATTACTTTCACTCCTAACAAGGATCGTCTCCGCAATCCTTTCCTCAACCTCTCTAGAACTTTTTGGAGGTCTATAAAAGACTCCCAACAGGGTGACCTCTCCTCTCCTATTTCTAATCTCCGCCCATACTACCTCAACAGACAAGTCCTCATCAAAGTTCCTCTCAGACACTGAGATACTGTCCTTGACCAATAATGCTACCCCACCCCCCCTTCTACCTCCTTGTCTACTCCGATTAAAGCATTTGTACCCCGGGACCTGCAACATCCATTCCTGACCCTGTTCTATCCAAGTCTCTGAAATGGCCACAACATCGAAGTCCCAGGTACTGGTCCACGCTGCAAGTTCATCCACCTTATTGCGAATACTCCTCGCATTAAAATATACACATTTCAAACCCTGCTCCGCCCCTCCCCCACAATGCCGTGCATTGCAGTCCCCATCTATGCCCCCCTCACTTTCACCCCCTCTACTCAGGATCCCACCCCCCCCTCTGAATCAGTTTAAACCACTCCGCATAACCTTCACAAATTTACCCCCCAGGATATTTGTTCCCCTTTGGTTCAGGTGTATCCCATTCCTCTATTATCAGGTCTATTATTTTTCCCTCATGTCTCCCTGTAGTTGCCCCTGAAGTGGAATGTTCAGGGTAGTCTGTGCTAGGGACAAGCACCACCACAGAATATCTTGTACCTTCCCTAAAAAGTGCCTTTAGCATTAAGCAAGAGAGAGAGCAGCACAGGAGGAGGCCTTTCGACCCACTGAGTCTGTACCGGCCACAATCCCACCCAGGTCCTATTGCCACAGCTCCACACATTTATCATGCTAATTCCCTTGACATGACGATCAGTTTTATCATGTTCAATTAACCTAACCTGTATATGTTTGAACTCTAGGAGGAAACCAGAGCACTCAGAGAGACCCATGCAGACACGGGGAGAAAGTGCCACACAGACAGTGACCTAGGATGGAATCGAACTTGGGTTCCTGGCGCTGTGAGGCAGCTGTGCTAACCACTGTGCCATGCTGTTGCCCCTGTTGAGATTTAAAGAACTTCTGGTTTTCAAATTGATTCTACAATGAAAGTGGGATCTTTCTTTGATCTGGGTGATGTGTAGATATATGGTGAACCCTTTAACACAAGTGTAGACAACCACAGTCTTATCCATCAACCTCAGTATCATAAACATCTCAATAACTGATTAAACAAATCAACTGTCTCACCTTCAATCAGAGAAGTGCAGATGATGGCAAAAACACAAAACAGCTTCATTTTTCCTTTCTGCTTTGCTAAACTTTGCAATAATAATAGAACATAGAACACTACAGCACAAACAGGCCCTTTGGCCCACTAGTTGCGCCAATCACTTCTATACCTACTAAGCCATTGACCTATCTATAACCCCCAATCCCATTAGATCTCATATACTCATCCAGAAGTCTTTTAAAAGACCCCAGCGAGTTCGCCTCCACCACCACCGACGGCAGCCGATTCCATTCACTCACCACCCCTGAGTGAAAAACTTACCCCTAACATCTCCTCTGTACTTGCTTCCCTGCACCTTAAATCTGTGTCCTCTCATAGCGACCATTTCAGCCCTGGGAAATTGCCTCTGAGAATGCACCCTATCTATTCCTCTCAACATCTTATAAACCTCTATCAGGTCGCCTGTCAACCTTTGTCTCTCCAAGGAGGAGAGTCCCAGCTCCCTCAACCTATCTTCATAAGGCATGCCTCCCAATCCAGGCAACATCCTTGTAAATCTCCTCTGCATCCTCTCAATAGCTTCCAAGTCCTTCCTATAGTGAGGCGACCAGAACTACGCACAGTACTCCAAGTGGGGTCTGACAAGGGTCTTATAAAGCTGCAGCATTACCCCCCGACTCCTAAACTCAATCCCATAATGCACTGATCTCAGTCAAAGAAGGGCCTTTGCTCTGAGGCAGAGGTCTGGAATTTTCACAAAGGATGTCGAAGCTCACTACGCAACACTGCCTATGTTACTCCTACATTCATTATTTACCAACAGGTTGGTGATATATGGGAGGTGACACACCATTTAAACATTTCTGAACATTGTGAAATTACAAAAGAACTTGATTCATAGCCATTGGCATTGCTCAAAGATTCTGCTGTGGTTATATCCATGGAGACAACAGGATAATCTGTGAAGTTATGACGCCTACCAATTGTTGACAGCACAAAATAAACAAACAAGCATTAAACAAAGAAAAAGAAAACAGGAAAAAAGAAGCAGGGCCTCGTTGATATTTGTCACACCCAGTTGGAATATTAAAGGATCAGAGAAAATGGATTAAGATTGGCTGGAATGTTTAATGGTCTGAGAAATTATCAGGACAGTGAGCTGCAAATGATTTTAATCTTAATCGCTTGTCAAATTGAGCCGAGGTGTCGGATTGGATAACATGAAATATTAAAAGTATTCAAATAAATGTTCAGAAAGCTATAATATTTAGCATCTGTGGTTTTATTGATTATTGTGTTAACTACGTTTGTGGAGTTCTCCAACATCAAATTCTCCATTCGAACTAATTGCGAAGATTTTGATTCTCCAGTTTATGATTAAACTGTATGATCAGAATTTGTACCCTCAGTATGGGAAGCTGTCAGTCTCATTAACATAACCAATTCCATTTCAGTTTGCCTTGCTCATTCATGTTCAGTGACCAGATTTTGGAATGCACAGAATTTGGTTCACGGTTGCATGACTTTCATTTGTCCTGATCTCTGCTGCAAGACTAATCGTGAAGAAATATTTGACAAAACTGCAGATGTTTTGATGGCCCCACTTTCTGATTCATTCACAACTTAATTCTAGAGATGTTTGCTGTTTGACGCTTCATTGTTAAGATTTATTTGTCAATTATTCAATGCTTATGATTCCACGGTGTGTGATTCATAACTCTCTCAACTTGTCCAGTTGATGACAGGCTTCTGTAGTAAATGTATTCAGTTCGCAACAAAAACAGAAATTGCTGGAAAAATCGCAACAGGTGAAATAGTATCTATTGAAAGATAACAGGGCCAATGTTTTGAGTCTGGATGACCCAATGGCTCTATTCTCTCCCATCAGACACTGGCAGACCTGCTGAGATTTTCCAGTTTTTGTTTAAGATTCCAGCATCCGTAGTATTTTGCCTTTATTCAGTTTGCAACCAGTGTACATATTACTGATTGGGCAGTCGGAATTTATACAGGGAATGTTTTGCACTTACTTATCCAAGGTTGTAAATGCATATCTATTTGCCTTCACGTTGATTTTGACTCCGTAGCTTATGATTAAACAGGACTTTCTCAATTTGATCCTCAGTTTGGGAAGCTGCAGTTTCCAGTAACAAAGTCAACAACAGTAATATGGCTTTTCACTAAAGGAGCATGTACAGGGAAAATAAATAGCTGCAGAAGTTAGGAGATTGTTTAGACAATCCTTTTAAAAAAATCAAAAATATGAAACTCATTGATTCCGGCACAGCAACCTGTACAAAGCAAATATTCACGCGTCTGTGTGTGTGTGTTTATGTGGCTGACATGAACATGCCAGTCTAGCTATTTTTGTTTCACAGTATCTGCATTTGCTTGTTCTTTTGGTGTCCCTGTGTTCGTGTAGTCAATGTTTGATGTGCATGTCGGAGAAGATATAAAGCACACTCATCGTAGGTAAAAATATTCTGTTTTAGGATGAAGGTACATCCCTATCGTCCATTACATCATGCGGCCTAATTTTGATACCTCTGAGGGAAAACAGTCTGAGTTTGTGCATACTGTACATATCGGGTATTGCAAGGGAATCTTGCTGCAATTATGCAAGGTCTTCATTAGAAAATGATTATAGTGAAGAAATACAACTGGCTAACTTGTGTATGCGTGGATTGTTACTGATACTCTGATCGAAAAGAGGGAAACAAATAGAGGAAGAGGCAGACAGGGACCATATCAATGAGGCAAAAACATTTAGATTTCAACAGAACAATTGACATGCTCAATTACCGGTTTTGAATGTTTATTTGTCAAGACTCACAGAGTCACAGTCACACAGCCACAGCAAAAGAAGAGATCCTTTGACCCATCATGTCAGCATTGGCCATTACGCACCAATCTAGTCTAATCTTAAAAGATGCAAGTGTTCCCACCTCTACCATCCACTCAGGCAGTGAGTTCAAGAATCCCAAAACCCTTTCAGTGAAAAATGTTTTCCTCATATCTCCTCTAACTCTCCTGCCCCTTACCTTTGATCCATGCTACCTAATCATTGAACTTGCTATGAAGGCAAATGTTTCTCATTATTTGGTGCGCCTCAGTCAGGTTGCCCCCTCCATGTTCTCTGCTCAAAGGAAGACAACCCCAGTCTAACCAACCTCTCTTCATAGATGAAATGTTGCAGCCCATGCAACATTCTGATGAATCTCCTCTGAAGACTGTCCAGTGCAATTACATCTTTCTTGCAGTGTGGTGATCAGAACTGCACACAATATTCTAGCTGTGGTCTTCCCAAGATCTTATACAGCTCCTGGTCTTGTATTCTATGCATCAGCTAATAAAGGCAGGTATCGAATATTCCTTCTGAACCACCTAATCCAGCTGTCCTGCTACATTCAAGGACCTTAGGACCCGCATCCAATGTTCCTCTGGTCCAATGTTCACTCTGCGTTCCCTTGCCTTGTGGTCCATTCGCCATGCACCACATCACACTGTTCAGGGTTAAATTCCGTTTTGCAATGTTTTGACCCAATGGCAGTAGAAATTTTTGGACTGCAGTCTACCATTTTACCATTCTACCATTTTGAACATGTATAAGTACTTTCTAATTTCCTGGGAAAAAAATACTGTTGTTATGCTACAGATGCTTTTCGCTAAAGTCTTTGATGTAATCAGGAATTGATATCCAAATGCTGCTGAGCCTCAACTTGTTTCTATGTTCTGCTGCAAAGCATATGGGTAAGGTACGGGTAATTTGGAAACTTTAAGTTTCTTACAGGATGAAAAGAAAGTTGTTGGAAAGATGCACTAAAGTGACAATGATTAAGATTGGAAATTCTCCGGAAGACAAAAAAAACAGGAAGCATTAATATCTCAGAGCGGGGAGGGGGCGTTCTGGATGTGAGGTTGGAATAAGGGGAGGCATTGGAGCTGGGGGTTTGTACATGTCATGCATTTCAGAGATAAGATACAATTAGATTAGGGATGAAATTCAAAGCCAGAATGACAATGCTGAACATCGAGTTGAATGTTCAAAGGGAGCCAATGTCAATCAGTGGACAGGGCAGATGGATGAAGGCAACTTCAGAATTTGGGGAGCAGTGTTTCAAATGGATCTGATATGAGGAAGGTTCAACTATAGGAGTGTTGCCACCTGTATGTAGAAATAAAGTGATGAAAATCTGAGATGAGGGTTTCCTTTGTAGATAATCTGGGACTGGGATAAAGTCCACTGATGTTTGCAAAGTTAGAAATATGTACTCTGATTGATGGTGGAGGTAGGAGGTTCAGAATCATATCAGCTGGAAGATTCCTCAATCAATTGTGAACTGTCATTTATTTATTAATCTATTACCAGCAGCTTTAATGTTACTGTGAAAATCCTCTAGTCGCCACACTCCAGTGCCTGTTTGGGTATACTGAGGGAGCATTTAGCATGGCCAATCAACCTAACCTGCGTATTTTTAGACTGTGAGAGGATACTGGAGCATGCGGTAGAAATCCACACGGACACGGAGAGAACATGCAAACTCCACACAGGCAGTGTCCCAGGCCAGGAATTGAACCCGGGTCCCTGGTGCTGTGAGGCAACATGTTCCACGGTCACATCCCATATTTTGCTGTCACCTAATTATAACTGTTCTTTCATACTCAGAGTGAAATATTTCAGTGTAGTACTCGATAACATTGGTGAGACATCAGGATAGAAAAAGGGGAAAAGAAAGGGAGACAGTGAGACTGAGTTGTAGTACATTATGTAATGTCCAGTTTAACATTTGACTATTCCCTTAATATGTTACTTCTCCACAAATTTTCTTCTGAAATGCATCCCTTCTCAGCATGTGTGTCAAGTGTGTATGTGTCAATTTCATCAGTGTGCCTGAAATCACCAGCTCGATCAGATGTTAGTTACCCCTCTAATTCTTTATGATTTAGAAGTTATACTATATAAAGCCAACCAATACAACTTCACCAGAAAATATGATGCAATTGATTTTAATTTAACTGTTGGCACTCTGTGTGATATGGACCTGCAAAAGGTTCTGGAGCTGACAGTATAAGACACTAAGAAGTAAGAAGTTCTGGTGGAAATATGCAAGAGCAACTGCAGGGATCTTGAGTTTAATGGCAAGCAGTTTATTACTGGTAAGTCACACTGAGTTTGAAGTTGAATGAAGAATGATTTCCCTAATCAAAGTGTATGTTCCTTGACTGGCATGGGCCACGTGGAAGTGCAAATAACACAATGACATGTTCTCCAAATCTGCTTGAACATGCAAACAGGAAGTGCTAAAATTAATTTTACAAAGGGAAAGAACAGACAATCCGGACAGAGGTCAAAAACAAGGTGAATGATCATCCCCACTTTCTATCTATTGGCAGGATTTCACTCCCTTTGCTCACTCATTTCATTGACTTTTTTTAAGTTTGCATAGTTATTTTGACTGATATGTAAAAGAGGCACGTGGGTTGCCAGGAAGACTATTCATTTTAACAGCATTTTGTGCGAGTTCTGGTCTCCTCATCATGAATTACCCAATGTGGATATAGAATTTGACATGAACACAGAAAATGTTAAAATCAGGAACAATAAAAAGAAACTGTCAGACCAAATATATTGCATCTTGACTTACAAATGTTATTTTTTAACTGCAATCAATGATTTTCCCTCACGACAACTGGAATACCAGAGATGCAGTTTGTACAATAAAATGGAACATTAATCAAGTGCCAGTCCATTCAAATGTTGATTGCAAAACTTATTTTGTGCCATTGAGTCATGGAGTTATTGAGTCATAGATGTTTATAACATGGAAACAGACACTTCAGCCCAAATTATCCAAGCTGCCAGTTTTTAACATTAAACTAGTCCCAACTTCTCCCATTTGGCCCATATTCTTCAATCTCAATCGTACCCATGTACTTCAACAAGACATCCCAACTCCTATATTCAGTGTCCTGACCAATGAAACCAAGCATGCTGAATGTCTTCCTCACACTCTGTCCAACTGTGACTCCACATTCAAGGAGCTGTGAATCTGTACCCCGTTGATGTCATCTATATGGATTTCAGTAAGGCGTTTGACAAAGTCCCTCACGGTAGGCTGGTAGAAAAGGTTAAGGCGCATGGGATACGAGGCAAGGTAGCTAAGTGGATTGAGAACTGGCTGGGAAATAGGAGACAGAGGGTAGCTGTGGAGGGGGCCTTGTCGGGCTGGAGGCCAGTGACCAGTGGTGTGCCACAGGGCTCAGTACTGGGACCTCTCCTCTTTGTAGTCTACATAAATGACTTGGAAGAGGGCGTAGGTGGTGTGATTAGCAAGTTTGCTGATGACACCAAGATGGCAGGGTTGGCGGGTACGGAACTGGATTGTCAGGTGATACAACAGGATATAGATAGGTTGGTGCAGTGGGCAGATAGGTGGCAGATGGCATTTAATCCTGACAAATGCGAGGTGATGCATTTTGGACGGAATAATGCAGAGAGGAGCTATGTGATTAAAGAGAGGCCAATTAGGAGTATAGCCATACAGAGGGACCTGGGAGTGCAGGTCCACAAATCCATGAAGGTTGCATCACAAGTGGAGAAGGTTGTTAGGAAGGCTTATGGGATGTTGGCCTTTATAGGAAGGGGCATAGAGTATAAAAGCTGCTGTCTAATGCTTCAGTTGTACAGAACATTGGTTAGACCGCATTTGGAGTACTGCGTCCAGTTCTGGTCACCTTACTACCGGAAGGACGTGGAGTCTCTGGAAAGGGTGCAGAGGAGGTTTACCAGGATGTTGCCCGGCATGGGGGGACTGGGTTACGAGGAGAGGTTGAAGAAACTGGGACTATTCTCCTTGGAAAGGCGGAGATTGAGAGGGGACATGATAGAAGTATATAAGATAATGAAGGGAATGGATAGAATTAATAGTGAGAGACTGCTCCCTAGACTGAATACGAACACGAGAGGTCATCATTTAAGGGTGAGGGGGGAGAGGTATAATTTGGAGGTGAGAAGAAGGTTCTTTACGCAGAGAGTTGTGGGGGTCTGGAACGCGCTACCGAGTAGGGTGGTGGAGGCAGGAACGTTGGACTCGTTTAAGATGCAGTTAGATAGGTACATGAGTGAAACGAGAATGGAGGGATATGGTAGGGGATATTAAATAGGGTTAAACCTCGGGAGACACCGGAAAGGCAGACTGTAAGATTAATATTTTTGATTTTATTCCACAGGTGGAGGTCCACCTCGTGTCAAACGAGGGGCATTCACACGGTGGGTCGTGCCTGGGCTGCTCTTGGAAGTTCCAGGAGTGGCCTAGGACTTCATGTCGGTGTGTATGCTTGATCCTGGACCGGTAGATGGGCGCCGCAACAGCTCAGTGACTAGCACTGCTGGCTGTGCAGGCACATGGATTTTGGCCTGTGTCTGTAGGAGTTTGCGCATTCTCCCTATGGTTGCGTGGGTTTCCTCCGGGCGCTCCGGTTTCCTCCCACACCCCAAAAATGTGCTCTCAGGCTAATCGGTTTTTACCAAATTGACACTATTTCTTCCCTGAATCTGACTGAGTAGGGTTCCATTCATAGATATGCAGGGTAGAATAGGTGTAGGGTGATGTGGCGGCGCGGGCTCGTTGGGCCGAAGGGCCTGTTTCCCATGCTGGGTTGTTCTTTGTTCTTTGTTCTTTGAGGTCTCTTTTTTCTAACTCCTTGTTAAATGACAGAATTTTACACGAATCTGCTACTACCTCTGGCAGCTTTTTTCCAGACTCTTTCCACCCACTGTGTGAATAAAAATGTCCCTCTGGAATCTTTTATATCTCTCCCCTCTCACTTGAAACCTATGCTCCCCAGTTTTAGACTCCTCTACCTTTAGAAAAAGATGTTGACTGTCTATCCCATCTATGTCCTCAATATTTTATAGACTTCTATAAGATCACCCCAAAATATGCTCCTACGCTCCAGGGAAAAAAGTCCGAGTCTATCCAGCATCTCCTTGTAACTCAAACCCTCAAGTCCCAGTAGCATCCTAGTAAATATTTTCTGCACTCTTTCTGGTTTAATAATAACCTTTCTATAATAGGGTGAGCAGAACTGTACACAGTATTCCAAGTGTGACCTTACTAATCTACAGTCTTGTAGAACTTCAACAAGACATCCCAACACCTGTATTCAATGTTCTGACCAATGAAACCAAACATGCTGAATGCCTTCTTCACCACTCTGTCCACCTGTAATGCCACTTTCAAGGAGCTATGAGCCTGTATCTCAAGATCTCCTTTTTCTATTATTCCCACCAGCGCCCTACCATTAACTGAGTAAGTCCTGCTCTGGTTTGATCCACCAATGCATACCTCACATCTATCTAAATTAAACTCCATCTGTCATTCATCTGCCCCACTGACCCAATTGATCAAGATCCTGTTGGAATCCAAGATAATCTTCTTCATTTTCCACCCTGCCACCAATCTTGGTGTCATCTGCAAAGTTATTAACTATTCGTCCTAAATTCTCACCCAAATCGTTAATATGAATGACAAATAACAGTCGTCCCAACATCGATCACAAACGTCCACAGGCCTCCATTTGATCAACAACACTCTACAACCATTATTTGACAGATATGTTTTGGACCAACAATGAACTCCGGTATACTTAACTAAATACCAAATTATTTTCCATTAAAAATCAACTAAATGGCTGAGAAGCAACTTTAAACATGGGTTAAATGTGAGTTAGGACATATTTGAATCTGCATTAATTCTACCATGAATCAACTGGCAGAGGACAATTCTTATGCAGATAAACACATACTGCAAATCTCATTAAAAGTAATTTGAACCATGTAGTAATTATATACTATTTAAAGAGAAAATGTGTCATGTCAAACATTCCTGCAATTCCTTTTCATTAGCATTACTATCTTCCAGAAAAACTGACATCATTTAAGGATTGTGTTTACCTTCCTGGAAATGCAAATTACATTTTGTAATTCTATCTAAATAGGAAAAAAAAGAACAAAAGAGAGTCCAAAGATGTGCAGATTAGGTTGATTGGCCATGCTAAGTAATTGCCCCTAGTATCCAGGGATGTGTAAGTTAGAGTGATTAATGGGTATATTATGGGGGTAGGGCCTGGGTGGGATTGTGTTCAGTGCAGACTCGATGGGCTGAAGGGCCTCTTTCTGCATTGTAGGGTTCTATGCCATATGTTCTAACATTACTTTTCTGTCAACGTGAAGAGATAAATAAACACTGGCGATTTGGAACTTGTCCTTGAGTTCAATAATGACTTGTGTGCCAGAAATGTTAAACAGCTTTCTGTATTTTCTTCATCTCCCTTTCCCTGTCTCTCTCTTATTCTCCTTCAAACGTACCAAGTGCAGCCACCAGATGCATTATTATGGTTGAGTAAAGTAGAAACAAGGAAACGTAAGAAACAGGAGAAGGAGATCAGTTTGAACCCTTTGAACCTGCTCCATCATTCAATTTGGTCATGATAGAACCCCTCTCCCAACATCATACTTCTGCAATCCCTCCATATCTTTTGGTGAATTTAGAGATGAACAATTTATCTGTTTCCTTCTTAAATATATTCAGTGACTTTATCGCCACAGACACCTGCAGTAGATAATTTCAGAAGGGAATGAAAGTGGACAGGTCATTGATGTATTGGTGAGAGAGCATTTTGTTGATAACAATAGCAATATGGTTCAATTCAAGTAAGGAGGTAGATATGGAACTTGGGGAGAGTGGAACTGGAGCAAATTGTCATAGGCGGTGACAAAATATTGGAAGTAATGACGGTCTTAAAAGTGGACAAATCTCTCAGTCCGACTAAATTGTGTCCCAGGCTCTTGTGGATGTAAGGGAGGAAATTGCAGGAGCACTGATCCAAATTTTTAATTCTCTGTAGCTACCGGGTAGATACTACAGGAATGGTCCCACTATTTAAGAAAGGTTGTAGGGACAAATCAGGGAACTACAGACCAGTGAGTCTCACATCTGTGGTCAGGAAACTACTGGAGAAGATTTTGAAGGAGATAACCTATCTCCATTTGGAGAGGTTAGGTTTGATCAGGGATAGTCAGCATTGCTTTGTTAGAAGGAGGTCATGCCTAACAAATTTGACTGAATTTTTTAGCATGTAACCAAGTGAGGGTAATGTGGTTGATGTAGTTTACATGGATTTCAGCACAGCCTTTGACAAAGACCCACATGGAGACTTATTATGAAGGCAAATACACATGGGATACAGGGTGACCCGATGAGGTGGGTTCATGATTGGCTTAGAGATAGGAAACAGAGAGTGATGACTGATGGCTGCTTTCATAACTGGAGACCAGTGGTGTACTAGAGAAATCTGTTCTGGCCCCCCTATTGTTCATCATTTCTATAAATGATATAGGTGACTATGAGGGGCATACAATCAGTAAGTTTGCCGATAACACAAAGATTGGCCAGGTGGTTAACAGTGAGGTTGTTTGTCTTGGTTTACAGGAACACATAGACAAATTGGTCAAATGGTGGATAAATGACAAATGGAATTAACCCTGAAAAACCTGAGATGATACACTTTGGAAGGAGCAAGTTGATAAGGAATTTTACGGTGGAAGGCCTGACACTGCGAAGTGACGAAGAATAAAATCATCTTGGCATTTTTGTCCATAGATCTCTCAAGGTGGAAAGGAAAGTTAGTAGGGTGGTGAAAAATTTGAGGTGATACATTTTGGAAGGAGCAAGTTGATAAGGAACTTTACAGTGGAAGGCCTGACATTGGAAAGTGGCAAAAAGCAAAATCACCTTGGCATGTTTTTCATAGACCTCTGAAGGTAGAATCAAGGTATAGATTCCAAAAGCAGAGAGATTATGATGGAGTTGTATAGAACTTTGATGAGGGCACAGCTGGAGTACGGTGTGCAGTTCTACTTGCCCCATTATAGGAAGGCTGTAATCACACTGGAAGGGGTGCAGAGGTAGTTCACAAGGATGTTGCGAGGAATGGAACATTTCAGTTATGGAGAGAGGTTGGGTAGGCTTGCGTTTTTTTCTCTGGAGCAGAAAAAAACTGAGGGGCGACCTCATTGAGATGTTCAAGATTATGAGGGGCATGGGCAGGGTGGATAGCAAGCAGCTGGAAGATCACATCCTTTAAAATGTGACAGGATGAACACTTGGCACACAATAACATTCAAGGCTATGGGCCAATTGCTGGCAAGTGGGATTAGGTGGACAAGTCAGGACCTTTCATGCATCAGTAGAGGCTCGATGGGCTGAATTGCACTTCTGCAATTTTGTGAGTCTTTGAAGAAATCAGAAAGTGAAGTTGTTTTGCCTCAACTCAGTGTTAAAAGGCTTACTCCGTTGTGCTGGGACTGTGAACCCTTTTTCTAGATGCAGTTATAATTCAGGTCAGAAACTCCAAACTGTTTTATGAAATCTGCCTGAACCATAAGCTTTGGTCTTCAAATTTGGCTTGGGTGAACCAGAGGTTTTCACATCAGGTATGATGCTGATGAGCCACTAAGGGGCTTTTATCTAACTAAAGTGAATTTAAGAATACAGTTCACATGTATAGCAAGGAAAATAGCAATACCTTTTACCAATTGCAAACAAGACTAAAAACAATCATGTACAAACCTTAACAGAAAAACACCGTTCCAATGAAACAAATCCCATAAATAAAATCTTTGTCACGGGTTTAACATTGCAAAGATTAATGCTCAAATGAGCATTAATTCCAAGGCTTGGAATTAAGCCTTTTGGTTAAATTCTGCAATTCTCTTGAAGCACACATAGACTAGCATGGCATCAGAATAGTTCAGTCTTTTGGTGGAAGAACTGAAACCCTGACTTCTCAGCCTTGTGACTTCTAGCAGTCCTCTGAATAAACCCAGAACAGTTTGAATTCAGAACAACTATCCAGAATACCAGGGAGAGAGAGAAAGAGAGAGAGAATCCAGGCAAGCCAACTATCAACAGCAGATTTTCCACTCTAGGAAGGCAAGAAGTTTGCAATTTTTGCAATTAAATGATCTATCATTCTTCCAAACTTGAAAAGTAAAAAGTCCAGTTGATCCAACTTCTATTTACATGACAATCTGACCTACTCAGGAATTAGCCCAGTTAACACTCGCTGCATTCCTTCAATGACAGGTAATAATTTCTTACACAATAAGACCAAAACTGCACAGACTCTGCCAGGATTTGTCTCAACAAGGCTGTGTACAGCTGCGGTACAATTCCCTGCTCCTTTACTCATGTGTTCTTGCAATGAAGTCCAACATGACATTTGTCTTCCCAACTGCTTGCAGACATAGTAGGGAATCAAGGGTCTAATGAGGAGAAATAGTAGAAAAAAAATACATAGAACATAGAACATTACAGCGCAGTACAGGCCCTTCGGTCCTCGATGTTGCGCCAACCTGTGAAATCAATCTAAAGCCTACCTAACCTACACTATTCCAATATCATCCATATGTTTATCCAATGACCATGTAAATGCCCTTAATGTTGGCACAGTAAGAAATCTCACAACACCAGGTTAAAGTCCAACCAGTTTATTTGATAGTAATCCCACAAGTTTTCGGAAAAGGTGTTCCCTCTTCAGGTGTGTGGAAGGTTCTGGTCAGAGAAGGGCATATAAAGTTACACACAGTTTACAGAATACTGATTAGAATGTGAGTCTTTACAGCTAAGCGGCTATTCAAGTCTTAAAGATGCAGACAATGTGAGTGAAGATAGCATTAGAATAGGTTAAAGAGATGTGTATTGTCTCCAGACAGGACAGTAAGTGAGATTTTATAAGGCCAGACAAGTCTCTCCACGAAACTACTGTCACTGTTACAAAAGACAATATTGTTTAGACCAGTGTCCAATGGGAGAAGTTACCTCAAGGGTCACAGATACAGAACATAAGGACTAGGAGCAGGAGTAGGCCGCCTGGCTCCTCGATTCAAAAAGATCATGGCTGATATTTTCATGCACTCAGCTCCATTTACCTGCCCGCTCACCATAACCCTTAATTCCTTTACTGTTCAAAAATTAACCTATCTTTGCCTTAAAAACATTCAATGAGGTAGCCTCAACTGCTTCACTGGACAAGGAATTCCACAGATTCACAACGCTTTGTGTGAAGAAGTTCCTCCTGAACTCAGTCCTAAATCTGCTTCCACTTATTTTGAGGCCATGCCCCCTAGTTCTAATTTCACCTGCCAGTGGAAACAACTTCCCTGCTTCTATTTTATCTATTCCTTCATAATTTTATCTGTTTTTTTTATAAGATCTACCCTCATTCTTCTAAATTCCAATGAGTATGGCCCCAGTCTGCTCAGTCTCTCCTCATAAACCAACCCTCTCAACTCCAGAATCAACCTACTGAATGTCCTCTGTACCCACTCCAGTGCCAGTATATTCTTCCTCAAGAGGCCAAAACTGTACACAGTACTCCAGGTGTGGCCTCATCAGCACCCTATACAGCTGCAACATAACTTTGCTGTTTTTAAACTCCATCCCTCTAACAATGAAGGACAAAATTCCATTTGCCTTCTTAATTACCTACTGCACCTGGAAACCAACTCCTTGTGATTCTTGCACAAAGACAACCAGGTCCCTCTGCACAGCAGTTGCTGCAATTTTTTACCAATTAAATAATAGTCCATTTTGCTGTTATTCTACCAAACTGGATGACCTCACATTTATCAACATTGTACTCCATCAGCCCATTCACTTAGATTATCTATATCCCTTTGCAGACCTTCAGCATCCTCTGCACACTTTGTTTTGTCAGTCATCTCTGCGAATTTTGACATACTACACTTGGTCCTCAACTCCAAATCATCTCTGTAAATCATAAACAATTGCAGTCCTAACACTGATCCCTGAGGCACACCATTATTCATTGATCACCAAACAGAAAAACACCCATTTACCTCCAGTCTTTGTTTTCTGTTAGTTAACCAATTCTCTATCCGCGTTACCAGTAACACCATACATCTTTATCTTATTCAGCAGTCTTTGGTGCAGCACCTTGTCAAATGCCTTCTGAAAATCCAATACACCACATCCACAGGTTTTACATTGTGCACTGCGCATGTAATGTTCTCAAAGAATTCCACCAAGTTAGTCAAACATGACCTGCCACTGATGAGCCCATGTTGCGTCTTTCCAGTGGGAGAATTTACATCCAGATGTCTCGCTATTTCTTCCTTGATGATAAATTCAAGCATTCTCCCTCCTGCAGCAGTCAAACTAACTGGCCTTTAGTTGCCTCCTTTTGTCTATGTGCTTTTTTAAACAGTGGCGTCACATTTGCTGTTTTCCGATCTGCAGGAACCACCCCAGAGTCCAGTGAATTTTGGTAAATTACCACCAGTACATTTTTTATTTCCGCTGCCATTTGTTTTAGTACCCTGACATGCATTCCATCAGGGCCAGGAGACTTGTCTACCTTTAGCCCCATTAATTTGCTCAACTCTACCTCTTTCATGATAACAATAGTTTCTAGGTCCTCACCTTCCTGTAATCAACTTGTGTCTTTCACTGTGAAGACCGACACGAAATACCTGTTCAATGCCTCACCCATTTTCTCATTTCTCGTTATTACAGCCCCCTTCTCATCCTCTAAAGGACCAGTGTTTACTTTAGTCATTCTTTTTCGGTTTATCTATTTGTAGAAACTTTTGCTATAGGGGAAATAGCTTTAAATTAAGGAGTGGTAGTTATAAGAACATAAGAACATAAGAAATAGCAGCAGGAGTAGGCCATCTAGCCCTTCAAGCCTGCTCCGCCATTCAATAAGATCATGGCTGATCTGAAGTGGATCAGTTCCACTTTCCTGCTTTCTCCCCATAACCCTTAATTCCCTTGTCTATCAAAAACCTATCTACCCGTGACTTAAAAATATTTAGCGAGGCAGCCTCCACCACTTCCAACGGGCAGAGAATTCTAGCGATTCACCACCCTTTGAGTGAAGAAGTTCCTCCTCAACTTATCCGTTATAGGATGGATGTCAGAGGTACGTTCTTTACTCAGGGGGTAGTAAGGGCGTGGAATGCCCTGCCTGCAGCAGTTGTGGACTCGCCAACTTTAAGGACATTCAAATGGTCAATGGATAGGCATATGGATAACAATGGAATAGCTTAGGTAAGAGGGTCATTAGATTGGTTCCACTGGTCGGCGCAACATCAAGGGCCGATGGGCCTGTACTGCGCTGTAATGTTCAATGTTCTATGTTTTTATATTCTGAGCTAGTTTATTCTCATAATTAGGGTGTATGGGGTGTCAGGGAGGGGTAGGGCCTCTGGTGGGGGAACATGTTGCGTCCTTTTCAGGGCAGTTTGTCTGCCCTTTGTCCCCACTTGGCACTCAGCTCTCACCTGTGGCTCCCTTTTTCTTTATTGAATACAACTTAAAATTAATACTACAGGAATGAAAGAGAAAAGTCAACTTGGCTTCTTCACTGCCAGCCCCCTCTCCTAATATTGAATCCTCACTGATCCCAAAAACAAGTCTGAACACTGAACTCAAAAACATGCACTGAAGTGCACAATATGTGCTATTTGTAATCTGTGTTATTGAAATTGCTGGTACAAACTGTGTCTGTAACTTCCATAAACAATTGGTAGCTGTGTGATCATGAAAGCTTTTGTTTTGGCTTATGAGAAAGTCTCTTCACCTTGCAGGATTACTCTTAAAGAATGCAGGTAACTTTCCAAGCTTATCCCAGCATTTCCAGTTGAGTTTTAAAATGTGGCTAAGTTAGCTTTAAAGCTGAGCATAGTTATTCATACGGGCAGAAATATCTTAAAATGAAGTCGTTTAACTGAAGCAAATCATACAAAGGATCCCACAATGTGGAGTGCAAAACAGGGGACACACACATTCAGGGCAAGGAATAATTATTGAGGACTGAGATGAGGAGAAATTTCTTCACTCAAAAGATTCCAGTATTGAATATCTTGTTGGGATGGGCAGACTTTTGGCCTCTGTGCGATGAGTGGAGCAATGACAGAGCGGAGATGACGACCTGGATTGGCCATCATCATATTGATGATGGAGCAGTCTGCATGGGAACATGTGGGCAGGAGAAGGGTCCATTTCTGCCCCATTTCTCATGGTCTTATGACACGAATTTGACTTCAGAGATGAACTCTCACATCTAATTTTTATCTCACTCAAAACATCACACAGAGGCCTCAGTGGGATTATGATTAATGTCAGGATTGAAAAGCCTCCTCACAGTTCACATCTAGTTAACTACAACCTGTGTACTATGTGCAAAACCATCCAAACGGTGACCAAATCTTTGCTGAACAGATTTCTTTTCAGTCGCTTATTATTCTGAGGTGATTACTGGTTAAAAGCCACATAAAAACCCTGCTTGTTCTGTTTTTCAGAACGAACTGTGATGTGTGGCAACTTTATATTTTAAAATGCTGGCTTCAGCCCACTCAATTTGTCTTGGCTAAATCTCATTTATTTTTTCTCTATCAATTTTTCAATTCTCTCTCTCTTTCACTCATGCACACACAGACAGAGAGATAACACACACACACACACACACACACACACTTTTGCAAGCTGCTTTGAGCCAAATTGTCGTGGCTTCAAACCACCTACTTTAAGGGATTTGAGCTCCATAATCCAAGACTGACGGAGCACTGCACTGTCAGAGGGTCAGTACTGACGGAGTGCTGCACTGTCAGAGGGTCAGTACTGACGGAGTGCTGCACTGTCAGAGGGGCAGTACTGAGGGAGTGCTGCACTGTCAGAGGGGCAGTACTGAGGGAGCGCTGCACTGTCAGAGGGTCAGTATTTTGACGGAGCGCTGCACTGTCAGAGGGTCAGTCCTGAGGGAGCGCTGCACTGTCAGAGGGTCAGTACTGAGGGAGTGCTGCATTGTCAGGGGGTCAATACTGACGGAGTGCTGCACTGTCAGATGGTCAGTAGTGAGGGAGCGCTGCACTGTCAGAGGGTCAGTACTGAGAGAGTGCCGCACTGTCAGAGGGTAAGTACTGAGGGAGTGCTGCACTGTCAGAGGGTCAGTACTGAGAGAGTGCCGCACTGTCAGAGGGTCAGTACTGAGGGAGTGCTGCACTGTCAGAGGGTAAGTACTGAGGGAGTGCCGCACTGTCAGAGGGTAAGTACTGAGGGAGCACTGCACTGTCAGAGGGTCAGTACTGAGGGAGTGCTGCACTGTCAGAGGGTCAGTACTGAGGGAGTGCTGCACTGTCAGAGGGTCAGTACTGAGGGAGCGCTGCACTGTCAGAGGGTCAGTAAAGAGGGAGTGCTGCACTGTCAGAGGGTCAATAGTGAGGGAGCGCTGCACTGTCAGAGGGTCGAACCTGAGGGAGCGCTGCACTGTCAGAGGGTCAGTGCTGAGGGAGTGCTGCACTGTCAGATGGTCAGTACCGAGGGAGTGCCGCACTGTCAGAGGGTCAGTACCGAGGGAGTGCCGCACTGTCAGAGGGTCAGTACGGAGGGAGTGCTGCACTGTCAGAGGGGCAGTATTGAGGGAGTGCTGCATTGTCAGAGGGTCAGTACTGAGGGAGTGCTGCACTGTCAGAGGATCAATAGTGAGGGAGTGCTGCAATGTCAGAGTGTCAGTACCGAGGGAGTGTCGCACTGTCAGAGGGTCAGTACTGAGGGAGCACTGCACTGTCAGAGGGTCAGTACTGAAGGAGTGCCGCACTGTCAGAGGGTCAGTACTGAGGGAGTGCTGCATTGTCAGTGGGTCAGTACTGAGGGAGTGCTGCACTGTCAGAGAGTCAGTACTGAAGGAGTGCCGCACTGTCAGAGGGTCAGTACTGAGGGAGTGCTGCACTGTCAGAGGGTCAGTACTGAGGGAGCGCTGCATTGTCAGTGGGTCAGTACTGAGGGAGTGCTGCACTGTCAGAGGGTCAGTGCTGAGGGAGCGCTGCACTGTCAGAGGGTCAGTACTGAGGGAGCGCTGCACTGTCAGAGGGTCAGTACCGAGGGAATGCCGCATTGTCAGAGGGTCAGTACTGAGGGAGCACTGCACTGTCAGAGGGTCAGTACCGAGGGAGTGCCGCACTGTCAGAGGGTCAGTGCTGAGGGAGCGCTGCACTGTCAGAGGGTCAGTACTGAAGGAGTGCTGCACTGTCAGAGGGTCAGTACTGAGGGAGCGCTGAACTGTCAGAGGGTCAGTCCTGAGGGAGCGCTGCACTGTCAGAGGGTCAGTACCGAGGGAATGCCGCATTGTCAGAGGGTCAGTACTGAGGGAGCGCTGCACTGTCAGAGGGTCAGTACTGAGGGAGTGCTGCACTGTCAGAGGGTCAGTACTGAGGGAGCGCTGCACTGTCAGAGGGTCAGTACCGAGGGAGTGCCGCACTGTCAGAGGGTCAGTGCTGAGGGAGCGCTGCACTGTCAGAGGGTTAGTACTGAGGGAGTGCTGCACTGTCAGAGGGTCAGTACCGAGGGAATGCCGCATTGTCAGAGGGTCAGTACTGAGGGAGTGCTGCACTATAAGATGATCAGTACTGAGGGAGCGCCGCACTGTCAGGGGGTCAGTACTGACGGAGTGCTGCACTGTCAGAGGGTCAGTACTGAGGGAGCGCTGCACTGTCAGAGGGTCAGTACCGAGGGAATGCCGCATTGTCAGAGGGTCAGTACTGAGGGAGCACTGCACTGTCAGAGGGTCAGTACCGAGGGAGTGCCGCACTGTCAGAGGGTCAGTGCTGAGGGAGCGCTGCACTGTCAGAGGGTTAGTACTGAGGGAGTGCTGCACCGTCAGAGGGTCAGTACTGAGGGAGCGCTGCACTGTCAGAGGGTCAGTCCTGAGGGAGCGCTGCACTGTCAGAGGGTCAGTACTGAGGGAGTGCTGCACTGTCAGAGGGTCAGTACTGAGGGAGTGCCGCACTGTCAGAGAGTCAGTATTGAGGGAGTGCTGCACTGTCAGAGTGTCAGTACTGAGGGATTGCTGCACTGTCAGAGGGTCAGTACTGAGGGAGTGCTGCACTGTCAGAGGGTCAGTACTGAGGGATGCTGCACTCTCAGAGGGTCAGTACTGAGGGAGTGCTGCACTGTCAGAGGGTCAGTACTGAGGGAGTGCTGCACTGTCAGAGGGTCAGTACTGAGGGAGTGCTACATTGTCAGAGGGTCAGTACTGAGGGAGTGCTGCACTGTCAGAGGGTCAGAACTGAGGGAGTGCTGCACTGTCAGAGGGTCAGTACTGAAGGAGTGCTGCACTGTCAGAGGGTCAGTACTGAGGGAGTGCTGCACTGTCAGAGGGTCAGTACTGAGGGAGTGCTGCACTGTCAGAGGGTCAGTACTGAGGGAGTGCTGCAGTGTCAGAGGGTCAGTACTGAGGGAGTGCTGCACTGTCAGAGGGTCAGTACTGAGGGAGTGCTGCACTGTCAGGGGGTCAGTACTGAAGGAGTGCTGCACTGTTCAGAGGGTGAGTGCTGTAATGTTGTAAAATCAGCTTTGAGGGCATGCTCACTGAGCAACAGGCCAGCATTCCCTCTGTACTGACTCTCCTAGAGTTCAGCATTGCTCATAGTTCCAGGGACCAAGGTTCAATTCCAGATTTGTGTGATTGTCTGTGTGGAGTTTGCACATTCTCCCCATGTCTACGTGGTTTTCTTGTTGAAGCTCTGTTTTCTCCCACAGTCCCTAGATGGCAAGTTAGATCAATTGGCCATGCTAACTTGCCCCATAGTGTGCTAAGATGTGGAGGTTTGCTGGATTGGCACAGTAAGAACTCTCACAAAACCCGGTTAAAGTCTAACAGGTTCATTTTGTAGTGCAAACCACTCGTTTTTGGAGAGCTGCTCCTTCGTCAGGTGAGTGGGAGTTCTGTTCACAAACAGCGTATATAAAGATACAAACTCAACTTACAAAATAATGGTTGGAACTTGAGTCTTTACAGATAAGCAAGTCTTAAAGGTACAGACAATGTGAGTGGAGAGAGGGTTAAGCACAGTTTAAAGAGATGTATATTGTCTCAAACCAGGACAGTTAGTGAGATTTTACAAGCCCAGGCAAGTTGTGGGAGTTACAGATAGCGTGACATGAATCCAAGGTGTCAGTTGAGGCTGTCCTCATGTGCAGAACTTGGCTATCAGTTTCTGGTCACTGATTCTGCGCTGAAGTGTGTTGTGAAGGCCGCCTTGGAGAACGCTTACCCAAAGATCAGAAGCTGAATGCCCGAGACTGCTGGAGTATTCCCCGACAGGAAGAGAATGCTCCTGCCTGGTGATTGTTGAGCAGTGTTCATTCTTTCATTGTCATAGTGTCTGCATGGTCTCCCCAATGTACCATGCCTCGGGTCAACCTTTCCCGCACGTATCAGGAAGGCAACGCTGGCTGAGTTACAAGAGTATGAACCTGGTGGATGGTGTTCTTACGTGAGGTGATGGCATCCATGTCAATGATCTGACACATCTTGCAGAGGTTGTTGTGGCAGGGTTGTGGTCACTATTCACCTGAAGGCTGGGTAGTTTGCTGTGGACAATGGTCTGTTTGAGGTTGTGCAGTTGATTGAAGGCAAAAAGTGGGGGTTGGCCTTGGCAAGATGTTCATCTTCATCAATGATATGTTGAAGGCTCCGGAGAAGATATCATAGCTTCTCTCTGCTCCGGGGAAGTACTGGGCAACGAAAGGTACTCGTCCGCCTTGTCTCGTGTTCGTCTTCTGAGGAGGTCGTTGCTATGGCATGTCAGAGCTGTCGATCGATGGTAGCTTGTATTCCCAAATAAAGCTGTGTTGTGAGACTTCTTGCTGTGCTTACCCCAGTTCAACACTGGCGTCTCTACATCTTTGCTGGATTAACCATAGTAAATGTGTGAGGTTTGCAGGGATAGGGTGAAACAGAGGGCCTTAGTTAAGATGCCCTGTCAGGGTCTGTGAAGACCCAATGGGAATGGAATTTTCTGCACTATAGGGATTCTATGACTCCCTCAGTATTGATCCTTGGACAGTTCAGCATTCCCTAATGCACTACCTTGGAGAACGCTTACTTAAAGATCAGAGGCTGAATGCCCGTGAATGCTGAAGTGTTCCCCGACAGGAAGAGAACACTCCTGCCTGGTGATTGTCAAGAACTGTTCATCAGCCTGGATTTATGTTGATGCCCTGGATTGGATCAGAACCTCTAACCATCTAACTCAGACACTGGACTACCACCCATTGAGCAGGATGAGAGTGTCAAATACTTGTGGAAAAATCTTACTCCTGTTCGTGATGTGTTCACCTTTCTGTGACTTGGTCCTTTCATTCTTTGTCACTTTGCGTGCCAAGTTCCAAAGTTCAATCTTGGTATCAAAGTCTCTCACTATTACTCATTATGTTCCATCCAGTTTCAAGAATTGCTCTGTCTATAATTGAACCAGCGCACTCGACTCATTTAACTGATGGTATTTCCACATTTGGAACATTGCAGCTGGTCAACATGTTGTTAAAAAGAGAAGGTTAGTGGACAAAATTGGGGTGCAGTTCTGTGAAGGCTCAGTTACTTGTTCAAAATAGAAACAAGACATTTGAGCAGAAGACAGGCTCTGAGAATGTGAAGTGGTGAGATTGATTACAGGAATTGTGTAATGATTTGCAGAAATAATGTTGCCAAAGTTTGCTGAAAAGATGTTAAAGGGAAGAAATCCTGGTAGAGAACACAAATTAAATCAGAACCCTTTGAAGTATTTCTGTTGTCTTTTTCTGTCTGATCAGAATTGCTCCAGTTACAGGGTCAGTGAGAGTTTCTATTTTGGTGGGGTGTGTTGGAAATTCTGGGAATCGCTTTGTTTTACATTTTCTTCAATGTGGATTAGTTCTTGCAATAAATATAAAAGGTGACATTAACCCAAAGAATTGCCCTATTGGAGAAATTTAATTTTGCAGGGAGTTGTTGCTTAGATCTTGATGTATACTTTATAAATAGGTTCAAAATGAAAACATGTAATTATCTAAGGATATAATATTTAAGATTAGATCTCTATGTTCCTATATAATTTAATTCAAATTACTTGTTATTTTTGTTTATTTTGAGTAAAAAAAAGCTACAACATGAATAAATGATGCAGTGCTTCTAAAAAGAATATTATCATAATATCCTGAGTGGACTTAAGAACATAAGAAATCGGAGCAGGAGTAGGCCATCTAGCCCCTCAAGCCTGCCCCGCCATTCAATAAGATCATGGCTGATCTGATAGTGATACAGTTCCAGTTACCCACCTGCTCTCCATAACCTTTAATTCCCTTATTGGTCAGAAATCTATCTACCTGTGACTTAAACCCATTTAATGAAGTAGTCTCCACTGCTTCAACGGGCAGAGAATTTCAAAGATTCACTACCCTCTGGGAGAAGAAGTTCTTCCTCAACCCTGTTCTAAATTGACTCCGCCTTACTTTGAGGCTGTGCCCTCTAGTTCTTGTTCCTTTTCTAAGTGGAAATAATCACTCTGCTTCTACCCTGTCTAGCCCCTTCATTATCTTATATTTCTCTATAAGATCATCCCTCAGCCATCTAAACTCCAACTAGTACAGGCCCAATCTACTCAATCTCTCCTCATAAGCTAACACCCTCATCTCCGGAATCAACCTGATTAAACTTCTCCGTACTTCCTCCAAAGCCAATAAAACCTTTTGCAAAAATTGCACACAGTACTCTAGTTGCGGCCTCACCTTGTACAGCTGCAGCAAGACTTCCCTGCTTTTACACTCCATCCCCCTCACGATAAAGGCCAACATTCCATTTGCCTTCTTGATCACCTGCAAACTGACTTTTTGCGATTCATGCGCAAGGACCCCCAGGTCCTTCTGCATGTTGAAATTTTTCACCATTTAAATAATAGTCCATTTTACTATTATTCCTTCCAAAATGGATATCCTGACACTTGCCAACGTTATACTCCATCTGCCAGATCCTTGCCCACTCACTTAGCCACTTAGACTTGTGAATACATCACGGTTACTTATTCTGAAAAAGCATTGGAAACCATTTTAGCTGTTGTCCTTACATTTTGTTGTAGACAGACAGCCTGTCCTTCTCATTTAACATGCTCTTTCAAACTGATCACTCTGACCTGGCTTTTAATCACCCATGCTAATATCTCCTTATGTGGCATAATGATAATTTAAAGAAATAATTGGTTGTATGAAGAATCTTGAAACATTTACTTTGTATAATTGTACTACTTTGCACCACTTATAAATGTGCTTGCATTTTATATTTGTGAGATTTATGTTGTTTAAATAAATAAACTAATAAACAATTAATTTGTTTATTTATCCAGTGTCTGAGTTAATTTACTGGAGAGCAAGTCCTTGGACAGGGGATACGGAAGATTTACGAGCATTAAGCTGGGATCAGGAACTTTGGTTAACGTGGGGAGACTGGAGAAGATAGGACTTTACTCCTTAAATCAGCAACTTAAGAGATTTTGCGCAGCTGTTGAAAATTATGAAGCATTTTGAGAGATTAAATGAGGAGATCTGTTCCTAATGGCAGGAAGGTCCGTAACCTGAGGGACACAGATTGAAGACAACTGGCAAAAGAAAGGGGAGATGGAGGGAAATGTTTTTGCACAGCAAGTTGCTGTGATTTCGAAGGTGTTCTCCAAAAGTTAGTGGAAGCAGATTCAGTAGGAACTTCCAAAAGAGGGAATTGGATACATATTTGAAGGGAAACCATTTACTGTGCTATGGAGGAAAAGAGCAGGAGAGTGGGACCATTGGATAGCTCTTCCAGTGAGCCAGTGTAGTGATAAGGATCTGAATGGCCTGCACCTGTTTTTTCAGCCTCCATAACTTGAAGAGTGCTTGTTTTAACAAAGAGCCAAAGTCACCTATTGCATAATTAATTGAATGTTGATGTCATTGTGTTTAAATGGTGAATGCACAACAAAGCAAAAATAAATTTCCATTGGTACGTGCACTTTCTGTTTATTAGCAGTATATCCTGTTCACTTCTTGTCCTGTTTTATTATGCAGTTGTGTTATCTGTCAATTTATTTCATATTCTAACAGGTTCCTACCTCTTTCTACCATCATGAAAGAAGAAATAGCGAGGCACCTAGAAAAGAATGGTTTGATCGAGCAGATGCAGCATGGATTCGTTAAGGGGAAGCTGTGTTTGACGAATTTATTGGATTTCTATGAGGAGGTGACTAGTGTGTTAGACAGAGGGGAAGCGGTAGACGTGGTGTTTTTAGGTTTCCAAAAGGCATTTGATTAGGTGCCTCAGAAAAGATTTCTACAGAAGGTTAGGGTGCATGGAGTTGGGGGTAAGGTGTTAGCGTGGATAGAGGGTTGGCTGTCTAATAGGAAGCAGAGAGTTGGTATCAATGGGTGCTATTCTGGTTGGCGGTTGGTGACTAGTGGAGTGCCGCAGGGTTCGGTGCTGGTTCCTCAACTGTTTATCATTTATATAGATGACCTGGAAGAGGGGGCTGAGTGTAGGCTGACGAAATTTGCTGATGACACAAAGATGAATGCAAAAGCAAATTGCGTGGAGGGTGTGGAAAGTCTGCAGAGAGATCTGGATAGGCTGAGCGAAGGGTGAGGACCTTGCTGATGGAGTATAATGTTAGCAAGTGTGAGGTTATCCAATTTGGCAGAAATAATATTAGGAGGGATTATTATTTAAAAGGCGAAAAGCTGCAGCATGCTATGGTGCAGAGGGACCTGGGGGTCCTCGTGCATGAGTCGCAAAAGCCCAGTCTGCAGGTGCAGCAGGTGATCAAGAAGGTGAATGGAATGTTGGCCTTTATAGCGAGGAGGATAGAATATAAAAGCAGGGAGGTCTTGCTGCAACTCTACAGAGTATTGGTGAGGCCGCAGCTGGAGAACTGTGTGCAGTTTTCATCGATGCACTTGCAGAAGGATATATTGGCCTTGGAGGGAGTGCAGAGGAGGTTCACTCGGCTGATACCAGAGATGAGGAGGTTGAACTATGAAGAGAGACTGAATAGACTGGGTCTGTACTCTTTGGAGTTTAGAAGGCTGAGGAGGGATCTTATAGAGACGTATAAGATAATGAAGGGGATGGATAGGGTAGAAGTAGAGAGATTCTTCTGGCTTAGAAAGGATAGCAGGACTAGAGGACACAGCCTCAAGATAAGCGGGGTGTGGTTTAGATCAGAGTTGAGGAGGAACTTCTTCACTCAAAGGGTGGTGAATCTCTGGAATTCTCTGCCCGTTGAAGTGGTGGAAGCTACCTCGCTGAATATATTTAAGTCACGGGTAGATAGGTTTTTGATAGACAGGGGAATTAAGAGTTATGGGGAGAAAGTGGGAAAGTGGAACTGATCCACTTCAGATCAGCCATGATCTTATTGAATGGCGGGGCAGGCTCAAGGGCTAGATGGCCTACTCCTGCTCCTATTTCTTATGTTCTTATGTTCTGGTTGCAATGTACCTGTTTCTGTGTGTGTTTCATGTGCAGTAATTATTTGTACTTTGCTGTGCCCAGTTCATGTCACATCTTCTGTTTGCATATTTCATGTCAGTGTGAGTTTCTTATTTATCTGCTTTTCCAGTTGTATAACCACGACTGTCCACTGTGCTCCAGCCATCCCGTTAATTAGCACTTACCAATTATTCCCACTCCCCTGCTCTCTCTCCACAGATGTGTGGATGTATCAAGTCTGGGAGATTAGCATTATCATTTGGTATTGGTTTATTCGACATTTAGATAGTTGGGGTGGGCGTTTATTTTCCTCAGAGCACAGAAGGTCAAGACTGAGGAATGAGCAACATCAGTTGATGCGGAGAGACTGGAGAAGCTGACAATTGTTCTCCTTAGAGCAGGGAAGGTTTTTTGAAGACGTTTAATAGAGTTGTTCAAAATGACAACGTGTTTTACATAAGAAATAAGAAATAGGAGCAGGAGTAGGCCATCTGGCCCTTCGAGCCTGCCCCGCCATTCAATAAGATCATGGCTGATCTGTCGTGGGTCAGTTCCACATTCCCGCCCTCTCCCCATAACCCTTAATCCCCTCGCTTATCAAAAACCCATCAACCCGCGTCTTAAAAATATTTAGTGAGGTAGCCTCCACCACTTCAACGGGTAGAGAATTCCAGAGATTCACCAGCCTTTGAGTGAAGAAGTTCTTCCTCAACTCTGTTCTAAACCGCTCCCCCTTTATTTTGAGGCTGTGCCCCCTGGTCCTACTGTTCTTTCTGAGCAGGAAGAGTCTCTCCACCTCTATCCTATCCATCCCATTCATCATTTTATACGTCTCAATGAGATCTCCCCTCATTCTTCTAAACTCTAACGAGTACAAGCCTAGTTTATTCAGCCTCTCCTCATAGCTCAACCCCCTCAACTCCGGCATCAGCCTAGTAAACCTCCTCTGCACTCCCTCCAAGGCCAAAATATCCTTGCGTAAGTACGGCGCCCAAAACTGCACACAGTACTCCAGCTGCAGCCTCACCAATGCCCTATATAGCCACAGCAAGACCTCCCTACTTTTATATTCAATCCCCCTCACTATGAAGGCCAGCATCCTATTCGCCTTCCTGACCACCTGCTGCACCTGCAAGCTGGATTTTTGCGACTCATGCACAAGGACCCCGAGGTCCCTCTGCACCAACGCCTGCTGCAGTTTTTCTCCACGTAAGTAATAATCCTTCCTACCGTTATTCCTACCAAAGTGGACCACCTCGCACTTGCCAACATTAAATTCCATTTGCCATTTCCTGGCCCATTCGCCCAGCCTATCTAGATCCTTCTGCAGACTCTCCACACCCTCCGCACAATTTGCCTTTCCACCAATCTTGGCGTCATCAGCAAATTTCGACACCATACACTTGGTTCCCTCCTCCAGATCATTTATGAGTGTAAGGAAGGAGAAATTTCACTTGTTTGATTCCAATTGATGTTGGAACTGGATGGGTAGATCCCAGAATGGAACCCTGGCTCAGACAACCATAACCTTTATTTTTTTAAAAGAAAACTTGGAGGAACAGAGTCACAGGACCGCTAATTGATTTTAACAACAAGATTAGAAAACATTTATGAAGATATAGAGTGGCCTTAAGAGAAATATTTTATTGGGACTCTGGAATTTGCTGCCTGAAAGAATGTTAGATGCAAGTATCTTCATATCATTTAAGAAGCGTTTAGATGAGCACTTGAAATGCCAAGGCAGAAGGTTGCAGTCAAGTGTTGGAAATGTGATTAGGATAGACAGATATTTGATACTCATTGTAGATGTGATTGGCCAAAGGGCCTCTTTCCACATTTGAACACCCTATGACTCTAAATTGTTTGCAGTGGCAGGAGGATCACTAACCAGAGGGCATAAATTTCAGACAATTAGCAAATGAATGAGAGGAGGTGATGAGGAGAAATGTTTTTGCACAGAGTATTGTAGTGATCTGGAATAGACTGCCTGAAAGGACAGTGGAAGCAGATTCAATGTGGAGAGATTGATGAAGGGAGTGTGAGAGACAGTAGGAGGGAATGGAGAATTACAGGAGGGCAGGAAGTGACAGAAAGAGGGGTAGGAAGGCACAGAAAGAGAAATGCCGAGATTGACACAGAGAGGAACAAAGTGAGAGAGAGAGAAGGGGAGAGGTTGTAAGGGAGACACACAGAGAGATGTCAAGAGTGTTACAGAAACAAAACAAGCGAGAGAAAGATTGCGAGAGAAACAAAAAAACGAGAAAGATCAAAGACAATTTTGGAAGTTAGCTGCAATAGAAGGAGAGTGTTGGTGGAACAGAGAGAGCAGTGTAAGAGACTGTTAGTGTTGTTAGAGAGGACAGAGTAAAGATTCGGGGAATTGGGAATGGTGTATGTTGTGAAACTGAGTACATCATCATGGTCAGAAAAGTAAAAAAAAGCTCAATGTGAGGCAGGAATAGGGGTGGGGGTGGGAGTGGATGGTGGAGTCGGGTGGGATGGTCAAGAAGTGTGATCTTCCGGAGATAAAAACCACCTGGTAACCAGTCAGATGCCGGGGAGGGGCGTGAACAACCTTTGACAGCCATGAGATGACAAACAACTACTTCAAACAGAGACAAAAGAGATTGATGAGATAACCATGGAGAATGTAACAGTCTATTCTTTTGATATGGACAATTATTAATGCTACTGAGATGAGTGAGGAAGAGGAGTGTGAAACCATCTCCCTTCCCCAGTCCAGTCTCTTCTTTCCCCTAGTTTACTGCTTGATCTTTGTGGTGGGAGTGCTGGGCAATGGGCTGCTGGTCTCGGCCATTGGGATGAGGTGCCGGGTCAAGAGACAGCTAGACATTTTCGTCTTGAACCTTGGTTGATCTGATCTTCCTGGTTACCCTGCCACTCTGGATGGATGCTGAGGCCGAGGGAAAATCCTGGAGGAGTGGCCTCTTGCTGTGCTGGTTGAGCAGTTACCTGGCGGCAGTGAATGCTTACTCCAGTATCCTCTTCCTGAGTTGCATGAACTTGGACCGTTACCTAGCCATCGTGTACGCGCTCCACTCCCAGAGAGTCCGCTCCAAGGCTTACGTGATGCTGACCTGTCTGTTTGTGTGGGAACCCCTATTCCTTTTGGGATTGCCGGTACTTCACAGCCGAACCATCCAGACGCGGGATGAGGGGAGGGTGTCCTACTGTGCTGAAGGCGAGGACTCCACCATTCCCACTGTCTCTCTCACTTACTTGCTCCTGACTTTCTTCTGCCCAATGCTGGTCATCCTGTTCTGTTACCTGCTCCATCACCAAGAAGCTATGCCTCCAGTACAGGAGGAGCAAGAAACAAGACATCAAGCTAAGGAAGACAATGAGGGTAGTCTTTCTAGTAGTGCTGGCCTTCTTGATCTCCTGGCTGCCTTTAAATGATTTTCATTCCTTGCGCTTGCTGCTCCGCTGGGGAGATGGAGCAGGAGTCCTGCACCTTCCGGACAGTGGTGAAACTTGGTATGATGATCAGCACCCCTTAGGCCTTCACCAGCTGCTGCTCCAACCCAATCTTCTACTGTCTCTATGACCAATCCATCCAGAAGGCTGTTCTATAACTGCTTCTATCCTGCTTCAAGTCCCTTCATCTTGGCTAGCTCTCTACCATCTCCGACAGCCAGCCCAGTACCGTCATCATGGAAGGTCCCAACAGCAAGAGGAGGTTGCCCTGCCCCACCATCCAACTGTCCGCGTGGGCTTCCAACCTCCAATCCTGAGCCCCACTGTATGGATAAAGAGCCTGGAGAGAGGTGGAGCCACCTGAGCTTGGTGTTAGACCGAGATGAAAAGGTGGATGTGCAGTCGTTGATGTGGAGGAAAATCATTGCCACTGATTAGTTGCGACCAATGACCTGTCCATTTGGTCTACTTATTACGCAATTCTGTGAAATCCTGCCAGAAATAGTGTCCTGCTAACCAACCAAGAGAGGGACTTTCCACCCAAGGACAGAAGATCTCACATGAACCAGGATTGTATATGAAGATTTCACCTCTCTCCATCGGATAGAAGTGGCCTCCAAGAAATTGAAAGCCAAGCAGAGACACGCGAAAGAAACAGCTGGTGTCCTGGTTGACTCCGCCCTTCTTCCTACGGCAACTAACTTCACTGTTTGATCCAGGGATGCACAGGTCAACATTTAAGTGGACCTCTGGTGCTGTTGAGAGTGAGACTTTTTATGGTTGTGCTACGGGGGTGAATCATTAGTGTGTTCACTATCTTGTGTTGGGATTTAAAGTCAAATCTCGCATGTCATAGATTGATAGACAAGAGACTGGACACGTATAACCAAAGATGGATTAACAGGGAAACATACATACAAAATAGAAGCAGGAATAGGTCATTCAGCCATTCAAGTCTGCTCCACCATTCTTTATGATCATGGCTGATCACCAAATTCAGTACCCTGATATTATCTCTCCCCCCCGATATCCCTTAATCCCTTTAGCCCCAAGAGCTATATCTAATTCATTGTTGAAGTCACACAATGTTTTGGCCTTAATTACTTTCTGTGGTAGTGAATTCCACAAATTCACCACTCTGTGGGTGAAGAAATTTCTCCTCTTAGTTTAAAAAGTTTTACCTCTTTTCCTCAAACTATGAATCCTAATTCTGGATTCCCTGACCACTGGAAACATTCTTTCTGAATCTAACTGTCTAATCTTGTTAGAATTTTATAAGTTTCTATGAAATCCCCTCTCATTCTTCTAAACTCCAGTTTCCTCAAACTATGAATCCAGAACTAGGATTCATAGTTTGAGGAAAAGAGGTAAAACTTTTTAAACTAAGAGGAGAAATTTCTTCACCCACAGAGTGGTGAATTTGTGGAATTCACTACCACAGAAAGTAATTAAGGCCAAAACATTGTGTGACTTCAACAATGAATTAGTATGTAATCCAAACATACTTAGTCCCTCCTCACAGGACAGTCTTTTCATCCCAAGAATTAGCCTCCACTGCACTCCCTTTGTAGCAAGAGTTATCAGTTCATCAAGAGTTCATCAGTTAAAGACATTAAAACTGCACGCAAAACTCCAGGTGTGGCCATACAAACACCTATACAATTTCAGCAAAACATCCTTATTCTGACACTCAAATCTTCTTACTATGAGGGACAATATACTGTTTGTCTTCTTTACTACCTCTGTACCTGCAACTGATGCACAAGAACACCAAAGTCTCACTGGATATCCACCTTTCTCAATTTACAGCAATTCAAATAATTCTCTGCCTTCCTATTTCTCCACATTATACTGCATCTAACATGCATATGCCCACTTACTCAGCCCATCCGAATCATGCTGAAGCAGCTTTGCATCCACCTCACAGCTCACCCTCTGACTCAACTTTGTATTGTCTGCAAATTGGAAGATAACACATTTAGATCTTGTATCCAAATCACTAATATATAATTGAACCATTGGGGTTCCAGTAAATATGTTTGCAGTATCCCACTAGCTATTGCCTGCCAATCGAAAAACGCCCACTTATTCCAACTTTTTGCTTCCTGTCTGCTAACCAGTTTTCTATCCATCTCAACACACTGCCCACAATCCCATATGTGTTTTAACTAAACAAAGTAATGTTATGTGAGACATTGTCACAACCCTTCTGAAAGTCTAAATAAACCACATCCACCGGTTCTCCCTGATCAACTCTTCTAGTTACACCTTCAAAGAATTCCAGTAGATTTGTCAAGCGTGATATCCCTTTCTTAGATCCATGCTGAGTTTCTCTGATTGTACCACTGCAATTCCAAATGCTGTACTTTGAAATATTTGATAATGGACTCGAGCTACTTCCGACTATCTTTCCTATCTATCTGCTACAGTACCAACACCCTTTTAGTCCTTAACTTGCAGTCTATCCGTCAGGCTGGAGTTGGATAATGGATGCTTACTCCATTACAGCTTTGATCCCAAACTTTGGTTATCTTTTTCACACAATCATTTATAGTGTTATAACTAACAGAGTGACAGCTTTTAAAGGAAGCTGCAACTCCTCTCCCATCCCTTCACGAAACATCTGATGGTGTTCACTGCAGCGGAAATCAGACTTCATTTGACTCCAGCCACACAAGAACTTTAGAAGATGACCAGCAACTTGGTCTAAATGAATGATTTTAAGGAAATCTCAATAAAAGCCTTTCCGTCTCTCTCTTTGTTCTCTTCCCACCCCAAACCCCATTTCCTTCCTCCCTCACTCGCTGTTTCTCTCCACATCCATCCTCTCATCTCACCACACTGCAGCTATCTTCTCCGCTACCACTCTTCACTCTCTGTCCTTTCCCTCCCTTTTCTTCATCTTGTTTCTTTCACCGTCTCATCTGCTTCCCTCTTTCTTCTGCCCTTCCTGTATCTTGCCCTCTCCACCAGCCAAACCTCCTCAGAAACATTCAAAATTGGTCAGGTATTTCTCTTTGATGAAGACAACATTGAAAATTGTCCTAAGTGCAGTGCCGCAGAGATTTCCACAAAAAATCTCTAAAAGCGACCCTGGGTGGCACACCTCCAGAAACACATAGGATTCTATATACATCCCGATGAGAGAAAGTATGTGTTCATACAACACTCTGGGGTATATAGATCCCAGTGAGAGAGAGTGTGTAAATACAACTCTCTGGGTTATATAGATCCCAATGAGAGAGAGTATGTGTTAATACAGCTCTCTGGGTTATAAAGATCCCAATGAGAGAGAATATATGTTAATGCAGCTCCCTGGGTTATATAGATCTCAGTAAGAGAGAGTATGTGTTAATACAGCTCTCTGGATTATATAGATCCCAGTGAGAGAGAGTATGTGTTAATATTGCTCTCTGGGTTATGTAGATCACAATGAGATCACAGGAAGAGGAAGGGTGTAGTCACAATGTTGGGATTTTACTATAGGCCACCCAACTGCCAGTGGGAGAAAGAACAACAGATATATAAGCAGACTTTGGCAAAAGTAACAGTGTTTTTGTGGTGGGAGATTTTAACTTCCCCTATATTGACTGGGACTCACTTAGTGCGACGGACATGGATGGGGTACAGTTCATAAGGAGCATCCAGAAAGGCTTCTTGAAGCAGTAAGCAAATAGTCCAACTTGAGAAGGGGCCATACTGAGCCCAGTATTGGGGAATGAGTGCAGCCAGGTGGTTGATGTTTCAATGAGGGAGCAGTTTGGGAATAGTGATCACAATTCAGTGAGCTTTAAGGGACTGATGGATAAAGATAACTGTCGTCCTCAAGTTAAGGTATTAAATTGGGGGAAGGCTAATTACAATAGTATGAGGCAGGAAATGAAGAATGTAGATTGGGGGCAGATGTTTGAGGGCAAATCAACATCTGGCATGTGGGAGACTTTCAAGTTTAAATTGAGAGGGATTAGGACTGACACATTCCTGCAAGGGTGAAGAATAAGTATAGAAAGTTTTGGGAACCTTGGCTGACAAGAGGTATTGTGAGCCTAGCCAAAGATACAAAGGAAACATTTGTCAAAGCTAGGAGGCTGGAAACACACAAAATAAGTGTGAAATACAAGGAAAGTAGGAAGAAACTTAAACAAGGAGTAAGGAGGATTAAAAGGGGTCACAAAAAATCATTGGCCAGCAGGATTAAGGAAAATCCCAAGGTTTTTTATACATATATAAAGAGCAAGAGGGTAGCCAGAGAGAGGGTTGGCCCACTCAAGGGCAAGGGAGGGAATCCATGCGTGGAGCTAGAGGAAGTGGGCGAGGTATTAAATGAGTATTTTGCATCAGTATTCACCAAAGAGAAGGACTTGGTGGGCGATGAGTCTGGAAAAGGGTGTGTAGATAGTTTGAGTCATGTTGAGATCAAAAAGGAGACTGTATTGGGGTTCTTGAGAAACATCAAGGTAGACAAGTCCCCAGGGCCTGATGGGATATATCCCAGAATACTGAGAGAGGAAAGGGAGGAAATTGCTGGGACCTTGAGAGAAATCTTTGTATCCTCACTGACTACAGGGGAAGTCCCAGAAGATTGGAGAATAGCCAATGTTGTTCCTTTGTTTAAGAAGGGCAGCAAGAATAATCCAGGTAATTACAAACCGATGAGCCTTATATCAGTGGTAGAGAAATTCTTCAAGACAGGATTTATTCCCACTTGGAAATAAGTGGAGTATTATTGAGAGGCAACATGGTTTTGTAAAGGGCAGGCCATGTCTCACGAACTTGATCGAGTATTTTGAGGAAGTGACAAAGACGATTGATGAGGGTAGGGCAGTGGATATAGTCTACATGGACTTCAGTGAGGCCTTTGCCAAGGTTCCTCATGGCAGACGGTGAAGTCGCATAGAACATAAGAACATAAGAAATAGGAGCAGGAGTAGGCCATCTAGCCCTTCGAGCCTGCCCCGCCATTCAATAAGATCATGGCTGATCTGTCGCTGCTCAGTTCCACTTTCCCGCTTTCTCCCCTTAATCCCCTCTCTTATCAAAAACCCATCAACCCGCGTCTTAAAAATATTTAGCGAGGCAGCCTCCACCACTTCAACGGACAGAGAATTCCAGAGATTCACCACCCTTTGAGTGAAGAAGTTCCTCCTCAACTCCGTTCTAAACCACCCCCCTTTTATCTTGAGGCTGTGCCCCCTAGTCCTACTGTCTTTTTTGAGCAGGAAGAGTCTCTCCACCTCTATCCTATCCATCCCATTCATCATCTTATACGTGGATCAGAGGTGAGCTGGCAAGGTGGATACAAAACTGGCTCGGTCAAAAAGACAGAGTGGAAGGGTAGCAGTGGAAGGGTATGTTTCTGAATGGAGAGCTGTGACAAGTGTCATTCATCAGGAATCAGTGCTGGGACCTTTGCTGTTTGTAATATATACATAAATGATTTGGAGGAAAATGTAACTGGTTTGATTAGTAAGTTTGCAGACAAAGATTGGTGAATTTGTGGATAATGATGAGGATTATGAGAGGATGCAGCAGGATATAGATCAATTGGAGACTTGGGCAGAGAGATGGCAGATGGAGTTTAATCCGGACAAATGTGAGGTAATGAATTTTGGAAGATCTAACACGGATAGGAAATATACAGTAAATGGCAGAACACTTAGGAGTATTGATAGGCAAAGGGATCTGGGTGTACAGGTACACAGGTCACTGAAAATGGCAACGCAGGTGGAGAAGGTAGTCAAGAGGGCATACAGCATGCTTGCCTTCATTGGACAGGGCACTGAGTTTAAAAATTGGCAAACTTTATAGAACCTGAGTGAGGCCGCACTTGGAATATAGTATTTAATTCTGGTCGCCACCAGAGTATTTGGAGGCTTTGGAGAGGTTACAGAAAGATTTACCAGGATGTTGCCTGGTATGGAGGGCATTAGCCATGAAGAGAGTTTGGAGAAACTTGGTTTGTTCTCACTGGAATGATGGAGGTTGAGGGATGACCAGATAGAAGTCTATGAGGGGCATAGACAGAGTGGATAGCCAGAAGCTTTCTCCCAGGGTGAAAGAATCAATTTCTAGGGGGCACAGGTTTAAGGTGTGAGGGGCAAGCTTAAGGGAGATGTATGAGGCAGATTTGTTACACAGATGGTGGTGCATGCCTGGAACTCGTTGCAGGGGGAGGTAGTGGAAGCAGAGACGATCGTGACTTTTAAGCAGCGTCTTGACAATTACATGAATAGGATGGGAATAGAGGGATATAGTCCTGAGAAGGGTACGGGATTTTATTTAAGTTGGACAGCATGGTTGATGCAGGCTTGGAGGGCCGAAGGGCCTGTTCTTGTGCTGTAATTTTCTTTGATCTTTGTTCTTTGAGAGAGAGTGTGTGTTAATACAGCTCTCTGGGTTATATAGATCTGTAAGAAGTCTCACAACACCATGTTAAAGTCTTCAACATATCATTGATGAAGACAAACATCTCGCCAGGGCTATCCCCACACCCCCACTTCTTGCCTTCAGACAACCACACAACCTCAAACAGACCATTGTTCGCAGTAAACTACCCAGCCTTCAGGAGAACAGTGACCACAATACCATACAACCCTGTCACAGCAACCTCTGCAAGACATGCCGGATCATCGACATGGATACCATCATCACACATGAGAACACCATCCACCAGGTACATGGTAAATACTCTTGCAACTCGGCCAACATTGTCTACCTGATAGGTTGCAAGAAAGGATGTCCTGAAGCATGGTACATTGGGGAGACCATGCAGACGCTACGACAACGGATGAATGAACATCGCTCGACAGTCACCAGGCAAGACTGTTCCCTTCCTGTTGGCGAACACTTCAGCGGTCACCAAGCTGAAGTGTTCAGCCTCTGACCTTCGGGTAAGCATTCTCCAAGGAGGCCTTCATGACACACGACAGTGCAGAGTCGCTGAACAGAGACTGATAGCCAAGTTCCGCACACATGAGGACGGTCTCAACAGGGATCTTGGGTTCATGTCGCACCATCTGTAACCCCCGTGACTTGCCTGGGTTTGCAAAACCTCACTTACTGTACTGTCTGGAGACAATACACATCTCTTTAAACTGTGATCAGTGCTCCTTCCACTCACATTATCAGTCACTTTAAGACTTGAACAGCAGGTTAGGTGTAAGGATTCGCATTCTAATCAGTAATCTCTAAACTGTCTGTGCTTTATATGCTCTGTCTGAGGCCAGAACTCTCCATTCACCTGACGAAGGGGCTAACCCCGAAAGCTTGCTTGCTTGTGAGAATATTATCAAATAAATCGGTTGGACTAAAACCTGGTGTTGTCAGACTTTTTTCTTGTATAGGTCAGGGTTGCCTGACTTGAGTGCCTCAGATCTAGGCTTCAGCAAGCAGTGGATATCCCTGTTCATCAATGGTTTCCACCTGGTTGGGAAACACATGGATTTGCTTCTTTGGCATGCAGTCTTCTACACACTTACTAATGAATTCAGTTACTGTAGTAACATAGTAATATTTTAACTTAATAGCAGTGACTTACGTGAAAGATACAACGTGTGATACTTGAGAGAATGTTAAGTTTGATATGAATCTCCAAAATGACAGGGATGTATTAATAGCTACTATACCCACATCCAGTGGATCAGTTAGGGAACTGAAATTCCTGATGATTAGGTAGAGAGCAAAGACATCTATCTATCAGGAGATATAGGTTTGAATCCACTGGTGTGGGGGTCAAGTATGTACCTCATATTTGATAAAAATCATTCCCTGCTAATTGTGTTCAGGGAATGCGGCACCGAGTCATGATTTTAAATGCTAAGAACCATCAGTAATGATTCCACTATTATGTCGTCAGCAAAACTTCCAAAAACAGCTCTAAAGGCAGTACAGACTTACCTCATCCAGAGGTGCTTCTTGATGGACAACACCATGGCCTAGATTTTCCAGTCCTTCTGCCAATGATTCCTCTGTGTTGGATGCGAGAGGCTATTCAAATAGGGCACTTGTATAAGTGAGATAGGGAACATTTAAATGGGAAGGGCACAAATATTTTCGCTGGGAGGTTAGCTGGAGTGTTTCGGCAGGGTTTAAACTAATATGGAGGGGGGTTGGGGAGGAGACAGACAGCTCAGGCACTGGGAGTGGGAGTGAGTTGGAGGTCAGGTTAAGTCTAGATGAGAGGAAAATCTCCCAGGAGAAGGAGGATCCGAGTGGGCCTGGGGGTTTTCAGTGCATCTAGTTTTAATGCGAGGAGTGTGACGGGTAAGACGGATGAACTTAAGGTCTTGATGTTCGCGAGGAATTTAGATGTCGTGGCAGTGACAGAGGCGTGGTTAAAGGAAGGGCAGGACTGGCAGCTAAATATTCCAGGGTATAAGTGTTTTAGGCATGACAGGGGAGGGTTAAAAAGAGGAGGGGGAGTGGCACTCTTAGGTAGGGAGCAGATCACAGCGGTGCAGAGGGAAGATATCATGGAGGAGTTGGGAATTGAGTCTCTGTGGGTGGAGTTGAGGAATAGGAAGGGGGCCATTACTACGCTGGGAGTGTACTATAGGCCGCCCGACAGCGCGCGGGCAGTGGAAGAGGGTATATGTAGAGACATTTTGGACAAGTGTAGGGAGAACAGGGTTGTTGTAGTGGGAGATTTTAATCTCCCTGGGGTAGATTGGAAGGTGCCTACAGCTGGGGGTTCGGATGGGGAGGAATTTGTAAGATGTGTATTGGAAGGGTCCTTGCAGCAGTATGTAGATAGCCCGACTAGAGAGGAGGCTATACTGGATTTAGTTCTGGGCAATGAGCCGAGTCAGGTGGTTGAGGTTGCTGTAGGTGAACATGTGGCTTATAGTGACCACAACTCTGTCTACTTTAGGATATGAATGGAAAAAGATGAGTGCTGTCCTAAGGGGAGGGTGCTAAATTGGGGAAAGGCTAGATACAGCCGGATTAGGCAGGAGCTTAGGGATACAGACTGGGATAGGCTGTTGGAAGGCAAGACCACGTTAGGCATGTGGGAGTCTTTCAAGGGAAAACTGCAAAGGGTGCAGGAAAGGCATGTGCCGGTTAGGAGAAAGGATGGGAAAGGTAGGATTAGTGAACCATGGATTACTGGAGATATAGAAGATCTCGTTAGGAAGAAACAAGAGGCGTATGTCAGATCTAAGCAGCTGGGAACAGAGAGAGCGTTGGAGCAATACGGAGAGATCTCAAAAGGGGAGTTAGGAGAGCAAAAAGGGGGCATGAGATGGTTTGGCAGATAGGATTAAGGAGAATCCAAGGGCGTTTTACTCCTATCTTAGGAGCAAAAGGGTGGCTAGGGGAAAAAATCGGTCCTCTCAGGGACAGACGAGGGGAATTGTGCTTAGAGGCTGAGGGAATGGGGGAGATCCTGAATGAATACTTTGCGTCGGTATTCACGAAGGAGAGGGGCTTGATGTCTGGCATGGTCATCGAGGGAGCGGTAGACCAATTGAAAGATCGATCGATTACGAGGGAAGAAGTGTTAGGATTTTTAGGTAGCATTAAAATGGATAAATCTCCGGGGCCCGATGTCATTTATCCTAGGCTGCTTAGGGAGGCGAGAGATGAGATTGCTGGGCCTCTGACGCAAATCTTTGCCTCTTCTTTGGACACAGGTGAAGTCCCAGAGGACTGGAGGATAGCGAACGTGGTACCGTTGTTTAAAAAGGGTAGGAGGGATAACCCTGGTAACTAAAGGCCGGTGAGTTTAACGTCAGTGATAGGCAAGTTGATGGAGAGGATTCTTAGGGATAGGATGTATGAGCACTTAGAGCGTTGCGATCTGATTAAGGATACGCAGCATGGCTTTGTAAAGGGGAAGTCTTGCCTTACGAATCTGGTAGAATTTTTTGAGGAGGTGACAAAAACGGTCGACGAAGGACGAGCCGTTGATGTCGTCTATATGGATTTCAGTAAGGCGTTTGACAAAGTCCCTCATGGTAGGTTCGTAGAAAAGATTAAGGCTTATGGGATACGTGGCCAGGTATCTAGATGGGTTGAGAACTGGCTTGCTGGGAGGAGACAAAGAGTAGTAGTGGAGGGGTCCTTTTCTAGCTGGAGGTCTGTCACTAGTGGTGTGCCGCAGGGCTCAGTACTGGGACCTCTTCTCTTTGTAGTGTATATAAATGATTTGGAAGAGGGAGTAAGTGGTGTGATCAGCAAATTTGCTGATGACACCAAGATGGCTGGGCAGTGAGGAGCAGTGTCTGGCAATACAACGGGATATTGATAGGCTGGTATATTGAGCAGATACATGGCAAATGGAGTTTAATCCGAATAAATGTGAGGTGATGCATTTTGGCCGGAATAATGTAGGGGGGAGTTAAATGATAAAGGGTAAGCCCATAAGGAGTATAGAATCGCAGCGAGACCTGGGGGTGCATGTGCACATGTCTTTGAAGGTGGCAGTACAAGTGGAGAAGGTTGTGAAGAAAGCTATGGTATGTTAGCCATTGTAGGAAGGAGTATAGAATATAAGAGCTGGAGTCTAATGTTGCAGTTGTATAGAACGTTGGTTAGGCCGCATTTAGAGTACTGCATCCAGTTCTGGTCGCCTTACTACCGGAAGGACATGGAGACTCTGGAGAGAGTGCAGAGGAGGTTTACCAGGATGTTGCCTGGTATGGAAGGACTGGGTTATGAGGAAAGATTGAATAAATTGGGGCTCTTTTCCCTTGTAAGACGGCGACTGAGGGGGGATCTAATAGAGGTATATAAGATTATGAAGGATATAGATAGAGTAAACAGAGGTAAGCTATTTCCTATGATAGAGACACACAGGACAAGGGGCCATGGACTTAAGGTGAGGGGGGAGAGGTATAACACAGATATTAGAGGGAGGTTTTTCACACAGAGGGTAGTGGGGCTATGGAATGCACTGCCAAGTAAGGTGGTGGAGGTAAACACGCTAGAGTTGTTTAAGAGTAACTTAGACAGGCACATGAGTGGGTTGGAGATGGGTGGATATCGGAGATTGTTTTAAATAAGGGTCATTAGCATTGGGGCGTCCCTGGTAAGGTTGTGAGGGATGGTGGTGTAATTTTTGAATCAAACCATCTGGGGCGGAAACCATGACAGAATCGTTATTGTAACCTAAGGGGTTAAACGCTAAGACCAGCAGAGGATGAAACACACAGAAAGAGAAGAAGGAAAAAACATGAGGCTGGCAGGCGCCCGGGGTCTTCAGCATAGCTTAAGAGAGATAGGAAATCAAACTAATTTACACCATATAAAATAAATGTATTAGTAATTTACAGGACAATGAAAAAGAGTTAGCTGAATGAATGGGAGGTAAAACGATTCAAGCCTTAAAGGGGGGAATTGTGAGCAATAGGTAAAGATGCTGTTAACACATGTATCTGTAGAGCATAGAGAAATAGCTTAAAGTTAAGTAGACTGGATATAGTCAGGCACATTGATAACCCACTTTATGGAAATAACTGTGAGTTTAGTCACAAACATAGGACATAAGGTTCGATGCTGCTAACACAGCAATAATTAGGGATAATACAAAGACTGCCTGTAATGTAGAGATAACATCGGAGATGGGACGGGCAGTGAAGCATACACGACATCCTGCAGGAATGTAAGAGGCCCACGTTATAAAAAGCAAATGGTCTGCAAGATGTGTTGTTTCTACAACTAAGCATAAAAGGGGAAAAGGTCACTGAGATAGTTGGGACAGCAGTGATTAAACTGGCAAAGGATTGATTACCGCCAATCTGAACTGGACATGTAACAGTATTGGATAAGATGGATGAGTTTGCTAATACACTCTTGTGATAACAGGAGACATGGTTAGATGGGGAGTAGAGGGGATAGAAACTTGGGGCACCTCGAGCCAATAGGGGAATGACAACACATAGATGGGATAGGGACCACCAATTAGGGGAGAACATCACATTGCAAAGCCATTACAATGCTTGTAAAAAAAGTATAAAATGTGCTGCAAATTTATGTGAGGTGTGCCTACTTCGCTAGACACCCTTTCTTGCAAGATCGAATAAACCGACAGTTAGCTGAACTCATCCGTGTCTTTGATTCAAGGGGGGGATCAGAAAAGTGAGTTTCTGACCGTTTCTCACAATTGGGGGCTCGTCCGGGATCCGGAATTATAACGGGGGTTTCCCTCGACTAGACCAAATCGACGGAATAAGACTGGCGTCTGGTGTATATTTACACGTAAAAACGCCGTTTTGGTCTGGAAGGAAGGGAATCTGAAACCACTCAATTGAGATAATTCTGGACCCTGGGAAAATCACACGGATGACTTCTATACACTAGGACTGCTAGGACTGTGACAGGGGTCTGTGAGGGGGTATACACATCATTGGAAGAAGTCGGACAACTCCATGCACGGATCAAGGTAAGGAATTTCTCTCCTGGGAATTTGGCTGATTAAGGGTGAGAGTCATTTTCTTCCTTGTTGACTTGGTGGTTATGACAGTTTGATCTGAGGGCGCAAATAAATTAGCTTGTGTCCAAGACGACAACTGAAGACTAACCCCGGGAAGTTTTATGGTTATGACAGTTTGATCTGAGGGCGCAAGTAAGCAAACTTGTGTCCAAGACGACAACTGAAGACTAACCATGGGAGGTGAACCGTCCAAGAGTAAGGATAGGAAACCGGGAAATAATGATGAAAGGGAATACCCCCTGACAGTCCTCTGGGAATACAGTTAGAAAATTGGGATGGGGACCAAAAGACTAAGGACTTAAAAAAGAAGGTTATGATAAAATATTGTTGTTTTGTGTGGACAAAGGAACCAATCCGGAAACCATCTGTATTTTGGCCGAAGTACGGTTCGGTTGAGGATTGGGTTTGTCAGATTCTTAATATGTATGTGAGATAGAAGCAGCCGGTGTCCCAGAAAGGAATTGACTATGCAAGTTGCTGGATAATGTTAATTTAGGGGCTGCGGGGGAGGTTATGTGATGAGGGAGCAGAGGAAAGTAGAATAAGGGAGGTGTCCCTAGAGGCACTGGAGTTTGAGGATGGGTCACGAAGTATATAGATGGATCAGCATGAATGGGATGGACCTACAACTGGTCTGAGCAGAAAGAGTAGAGAGAAGTATGTCAGTGGAACTGGGAACCCTGACGTGGGCTTTTACTGAGGTGCGGGGTGAACACTAGTAGCGGTTATGTATTGGAATTGTACATGACTATATGACTGTTTGAGAGAGAAAGGGATTTGTCATGACATGAGGCACCCGAATCAAACATGGTCATATTTATTAGAAGCCAGTGAGCTCCCATCAGTAAAGGATTAAAAAGAGACAAGCAGGCTGACTCTGTATGGTACAGAGAGAGAGAGAGAGAGAGGGTGTAACTGTGTAATTGAGACCCTCATGTGATGTAATAGGTATAGCCAATTAAAGTGAATTGCTTTAAGTTTAATAAATTAGGTAGGGATCGGGCAGAGATTTGAATTCTGCCAAGTGGGAAAGGTGGCATTACATTGCATCTTAAAGTTGTAAAGAGAGTTAACCATTTAGGCACACAGTAGATTTGATTTTGTACTTGCCTGTGTTGGTTACAAAGGTAGAGCTGTAGAAATAATTAATTATGTAGATTGCACATTAGAATGCTTTCAGTATTTCTTCGTGCATCTGTGTTCCAAGTGATGTTTTGTTTTATTGTACCAGAATTGTAAGAATGTGCAAGGGTCTTGATTTAGTGAGGATATTTAAAGGTGATAAAAATAAATCTTATTTTGGATTTCCTGAATCAGGCTTTTGTTAAATAAACTGCTGTACTTTGACTCACAATTGGATTCAGAGGTATTTTTACCTACAAGAATTGGTGCCGAAACCTGGGATCTGTTTACGGGTCCGGTTGAATGGCCACAACCGGAGCTCCAGAATAGATTACCGAATTTAAGGGAGTGAATCAAAGTACAGTAGGTGCTCATCTGTAAGCTCATGAGTGTAAGCGGTGGTACGAAGGGCACTGATCACCCCTGATAGGTATCACCGGACTGTGATAAGAGCGACCTAGGGGTGGGATCCATTTCACCCACTAGATCAACAATGGAAATGATTGGGGGAAAAAAAAGGACAGAACTAAGAAAATTGGAATTCTCTTAGTTTGAATTAATTAAACAGGTTTAAACCGGATTAATTGAACAGGTCTCAGTCTTAGGAAAAAAATGGGCTGATGACCAGGAGAGAATTAAAACGTCAGAATCGCAGATTAGAGAGTTAAGAGAAACCAAACAAAGAAAATAGCAGTATTGTTAATACATCAGTTAGTGGACTAATTGAACAAGTAGTCACTTCCACTAAGAAGTGGAATGGGGATTAAAAAAAAGATTAAGGAATTAGAATTCAGAGTAAGGGAACTGGAGAAACAAAACCAAGTGTTGGAAGACTACTGCAGGGGGACATTACCTCCCTCCCCTGGCAGTATGACCATGAAACTCACAGTGCCTGGGGGTGACTTTAATACTGAGGAGAAGGTCTGTAACCTTGCTCCGGTAACGAGGAGAGGAACAGTGAATAATCCATTGACCAATTTAAATACTTCACACCAGGGAAAGACATCAGATCCTAGTGTCACTGGGAAAACTCCAGCCCTGGAGTTCAAAGGCCAAATTTTGGTATTATCATTGTCCCAGGAAGTGTTTATAGTATTAGATATAGCTTTGAACTTGAACTCACAGGATAAGTTTTTCTTTATAATAGACGATAAGCACAGGTGTTATATTTGGGACATTTAATATTCCAAAGGATCAAGGAGAGGCCCGTGGACAGGCTAGCTGATGAAATAGCAAAAGAAGCAGCCCTAAACACACAACCAATTAGGATGCAGGCCCTTATTTCCCTAATGCCCCCTTGGAACGAATCCAATCTTTACAGAAAAGGAAAAAGAGGAGCTGACTGAGATGAGACAGAGAAACAGAAGGCAAAGATAATGGTAGCGGCTGTAGATGAGATTGTGAGGAAGAGGGTGGAACCAATAACTGAGGGAAAGACACGAGGGTACGCACAGAAAACTAAACAACTATATTTGAAACTGTTAGAAGAAGAACCTAATGTTTTAGAGTGGACAGAGGATCTAAGCTGATAATAGAAACGAAACTCCCTTGGACTAAGTGCTTACCAATAGCACTTTTGCATATTTGTACAGCTCCTCGAAAGGATTTGGGTTTATCCCCCTGTGAAATGCTATTTGGACTGCCTTATATGGGAGCAGTCGGGGAGTTACCGGTTCCTGAAATGAATGATCAATTTGTAAAGAAATATATACTGGGCCTGTCCTCCTCAATATCTTCCCTTAGGAAACAAGGATTATTGTCGCAGACTCCAGCCCTCGACTTCACGGTACATACAATCCTACCAGGAGATTGGGTCCTGGTAAAGTCATGGAAAGAAACTAAGCTGCAACTGGAATGGGAGGAACGATCTCAAGCACTCCTAACAACTGAGACAGCAATCAGGACTGCTGAAAAGGGGTGGACACATCATACTAGAATCAAGGGACTGGTAAAACCTCCAGATAATTCCTACACGTGGAAGGTCGAACCAACTGAAGAACCTTTAAAGCTGAAATTTAAAAGACTCTAAATAATCAATTTTTAGTAGCGGCGTGAGCACGGGAAAGAAACTGTTTTGATTAAGTTCTCTCCTAAAAGATAACGAGAAAGGGATAGAATGGAAGGGGTAACCTGGATAATGCTTTCCTTCCTCTTGTCTCAGAAAGTACTTACAAGTATGGGATATAATTCAGATAAGTTAGAAAAGGAAAGGAAAAATGCTATAAGCTCAATTACGATTCTGGATCTCCCTACAACACAGGTGGTAGAGACTGACCTATGTCTTTGGTAGTGTGTGGAGATCTGATAAGCCAGCGAAAATATTCGGTGGAATCCTTACAATTTTATGCTGATGGAAGGTATCCTTGGGGTAGACTTCCTTCCATAATATCCCTTCATCAGAAATATATGCAGTCCAGATCAGAATGCTTAGATAAGAAATGCAATCCTGTATATATATAACAATAAAAGGGACCAAATGGACCGAAAAAAAAAAACGGTCCAGTTCTAGATCCTAAGAACCTCTCCCGGTACTCCATAGCTGGTGGACCCTTCCTTGCGGTTAACTGGACCAGAGACTACCAATTGCACCAGGCAGTATTTGGAATTAGGGTGAAGGAGGGAGGAAAAGATAGCAAATTGAAATGTTCTTTCCAAATCTATGTGGATAAAAATTTGAAAACACCCGACCGGAATGATAAGGTTCCCCAAAACGACCCAAAGACAGTAAGAGTGGTAGAAGTAAATAACCTGAAACAAACCCTTGAAATAGAGACTGGGTATGAGGAAACTAATGCCTGGGTAGAATGGGTCAAATACACTGTAAAAAGCTTAAATAAAAGCAATTGCTATGCCTGTGCGTCTGGGAGGCCAGTGGCCCAAATAGTACCCTTCTCTCTGGGATGGAAACGTGACAGAAGAGGTATGGAGTGCATGTTAGCCCTGTATCAAGAAAAGGAAGCATGGGGCAACCCGAACTGCACATCCCTATCCCTGATGTTCCCTCCCGTAGAAGCAAAGAACTTAAAAACTCCCCCTCAGTTTCTTACTGCTATTGTGAATCACACTTCATGTGTGAATCGACAAGGGGCAGAGTTAACTCATAATATGGGGGAGTTAGAAACATGCTCAGAAATCAGGAGCATTACAGAGAACGGAATGGGAGGGAACTATTTATCATTGAAAATCCCCAGAGCAGATATATAGTGGTATTGTGGAGGAAGGGTACTGAGGCCAACTCTACCCCCCCAGTGGAAAGGTACATGTACAATTGTCCAATTGGCTATACCATTTACCCTGGCATTTGAAGAATCAAAAAGGATCAAGAAAAACAAGAGATCAGTGATAGGAATTTCTTTTGATGAAAAGATATATCGAGATCCCATAGGAGTGCCTCGGGAAGTCCCAGATGAATTTAAAGCTCAGAATCAGATTATAGCTGGGTTTGAATCCTTGTTTTGGTGGGTGACAATAAATAAGAATGTGGATTGGATAAATTATATATATTATAACCAACGGAGAGTCATGAACTAAACCAGGGATGCTGTCAGGGGGTTGGCTCAGCGGCTAATCGAAACAGCCCTGACTAAGGGGGATGTCCTGAATGGAAAAGTGATAAATATGAATTTAGAGAAGGAAGAGAGGATAAGCCTCTTAGACGATAAAACTCTGGACGAACAGGCCCTTGACCTGCTGGAACGCCTGGAACACCAGAGGAATGTCAAAAATTACAAAGCGTAAGAAAAACAGGGGGGATTGTGAGGGATGGTGGTGTAATTTTTGAATCAAACCATCTGGGGCGGAAATCATGACAGAATCGTTATTGTAACCTAAGGGGTTAAACGCTAAGACCAGCAGAGGATGAAACACACAGAAAGAGAAGAAGGAAAAAACATGAGGCTGGCAGGCGCCCGGGGTCTTCAGCATAGCTTAAGAGAGATAGGAAATCAAACTAATTTACACCATATAAAATAAATGTATTAGTAATTTACAGGACAATGAAAAAGAGTTAGCTGAATGAATGGGAGGTAAAACGATTCAAGCCTTAAAGGGGGGAATTGTGAGCAATAGGTAAAGATGCTGTTAACACATGTATCTGTAGAGCATAGAGAAATAGCTTAAAGTTAAGTAGACTGGATATAGTCAGGCACATTGATAACCCACTTTATGGAAATAACTGTGAGTTTAGTCACAAACATAGGACATAAGGTTCGATGCTGCTAACACAGCAATAATTAGGGATAATACAAAGACTGCCTGTAATGTAGAGATAACATCGGAGATGGGACGGGCAGTGAAGCATACACGACATCCTGCAGGAATGTAAGAGGCCCACGTTATAAAAAGCAAATGGTCTGCAAGATGTGTTGTTTCTACAACTAAGCATAAAAGGGGAAAAGGTCACTGAAATAGTTGGGACAGCAGTGATTAAACTGGCAAAGGATTGATTACCGCCAATCTGAACTGGACATGTAACAGTATTGGATAAGATGGATGAGTTTGCTAATACACTCTTGTGATAACAGGAGACATGGTTAGATGGGGAGTAGAGGGGATAGAAACTTGGGGCACCTCGAGCCAATAGGGGAATGACAACACATAGTTGGGACAGGGACCACCAATTAGGGGAGAACATCACATTGCAAAGCCATTACAATGCTTGTAAAAAAAGTATAAAATGTGCTGCAAATTTATGTGAGGTGTGCCTACTTCGCTAGACACCCTTTCTTGCAAGATCGAATAAACCGACAGTTAGCTGAACTCATCCGTGTCTTTGATTCAAGGGGGGGATCAGAAAAGTGAGTTTCTGACCGTTTCTCACAAGGTAAGCGGATATGGTACAATAATAATGTTTTTTTTCTCTTTTTCATTCACAGATTTTCAGTCAGTCCACCTTGTGTCCAAGGAGGGGCATACCCGCGATGGGTCGTACTTGGGCTGCTGTTGGTTGTTCGAGATTGGCCTAGTGCTTCATGTCGTTAGTGTGTGCTTGAACTGGACCAGATACTGGGCAAGATGACAGCTCAATGACTATCACTGATTGCTGTGCAGACACTTGGATTTGGGCCAGTGTGTGTGGGAGTTTGCGCATTCTCCCCATGCTTGCGTGGGTTTTCTCCGGGTGCTCCGGTTTCCTCCCAGACCCCAAAGATGTGCTATTAGGCTGATTGGTAGTAATACATTATCCCTAAATTAGTTTCCCTCAATGTGGATGGCCATAAAACATTAGATAAGGGTCATGGGTGGAGGGGGGGCTGGTGGTGTTAAGATGGCAGCATGGGCTCGTTGGGCCGAAGGGCCTGTTTCCCGGGCTGTTTTTGTTCTTTGTTCTTCTTTAAATGTGCATTGACTTTGGGAGGACTGGAAGATCCCATTAGCAGGAGAGGTGGGAAAAGTTTTCCGCCATCACCCTTCACAGTTCCAGAATGGAGGACGAGAGGAATTTTAGTGCAATAATAATTGATACTAACCCAACTTAAACTTAAGCTAATACAAAGACTCAAAATGCAGTGTGCTGATTTTTAAGGTGTGACATTTTCTAATTGAATGATCAAATGGGAGAATGTTATTAGGAAGTTCTGTACGTAAGATATAGAACGCGGGCAGCTCGATATCAGTTCAGAGAACAATGCCCTTGTGAAGGCAACTATACATTCCCAAAAATCATTTTGCCCACCTTTCTGGGAAACATAATCCAATAATCATTAATACAAATCAGTCAATAATCATGCTGTCATTAACTCCAGTCAATAACAATACAGGTCATGACCTAATAGGATTTCATTTATTACCTTCCTTCCCTTGTCAAGCAATATGAGACGCTGGACAATGAAATGGGAGAATGATTCCCACCGAATTCAACCCACGTAACTCTTGTCCGACCCCGAGAAATTCTTTATGCCTGCTCACCATCTGCATCATCTCTAGGAGTTGTCTGACCCGATTAATATAGCACTCATAGTCCTCTTGCTCCTGACCCCTGCTTTCACTGGTCCTATTGTTTCTTCCTTCTCCCACCTGGGCCTGCTATATTTTGTCTCTGACAAAAGGTTCACAAGATATCAGGAAAAGCAAATCACATCTGATTTGAAAATTCAAAATACATGTTTTAAATGAGAAAAATTTGTCAATTGTACACAGCTATCTGCAGTCCTGGCTATCTTACATTCTCACAATCCAAGATCATTGATTCTAAACTTAGTAACGTGTTAGTGTTCTTAAATCTATGTTATGTGTTAATTAGCCAAATTAGCCCCTAGATGAGTTCCCCCCTTTTGGCCATTCGTCAAGGACCAACTAAGGCCACTAAATTGATGTACCTAAGTAACTAATCTTAGTCCTTACTAAGTATTTTGACTTCCAAATTTTCCTCTTCCTTACCCTATCTGTCAACAATGATGCTGTGGACTTAGAAAGTTGTGCACTTCCATATTGGACCAAGTATACAATTACTATTAATACTAGGATCACAATGAAAATAATATCACTTCTAGGGTAGATATTCCTAGAGGGCCATATCCAGCGTGAGAGCCAACTACCTAATGTAAATGGTTCAGGGTCTTTGAGTTTCTCCACCTCCTTCTTGATGTGGACAACCAGATTAGTTATGTTTACTGAACTGTCTGGTATGTAACTGTAACACGCTGATCCAATAACTGCACATGTCTCTCCCCTTTCTGCCAACACACAATCCAATGCCATTGGAGTCCCTCTGTGGGCATGGCAACCATCTCACCATTGATCTTCGCGAGGACAGCTTCTATATTGGCAACTTGTTCTCAATGGGGTGCACAATTATCTCTCACATTGTTCTAACCACTCCATATTGAATAAATATTATGCCAAAAACCATTCTCCGTCATAGCTTGCCAATGTCTTGGCAGTCGAGGGAGTTTATATATGTACGAAAGTTTCTTTAGGGTAACGAGATCCCTTCCCTCCAACAGAAAGCCAAGCATAGGCTCTATCTCCACAAATAAATTGCCCCATTTTAATATGGATATTATGGTTCACTGAAGCAATATGATATATTACTTGACTGATCAAGACTGGGTGGGTTCAGGCATAGCATACTCCTTGGGCTTACTGTATAATCATTTTCACTCACCCTTAATTTTTTCCCAGAACCTTCCAGCTTCTGTGTGCAATAGATTTGTCTTGGTGTTGGTGCTGGCTGCTTTAAACCTAGAATAGGAGTTGATCCTATTAACTTATAAACAAGTGTGTATCCTTAAATACAGTTAGCCTTGTGGCACGGGCCTCATTGTTGTGAAACTATTCCCTTACCTCCCAACTTAAAAATCCTAATATGTAATGCCCTCCTGTGTGTATCAGTCTGTGTTTCCTGAGGAAGATGTTGAACGATCTTAGGTGCTGCTCCTGTTTGAGCCAATATCTGCATATTCATTCCTCAAAAAAACACAAACACACACATTCAGTTTAATAATTGCCATAACTCTCCCTTTACATAAGTTTTGACCGTTGGTCAATGTTAAAAAGCAAAATTCAATTATATCCCACATTACAGTCATAGTACACTTGATGTGGTCTTCTTGTCATCAATGTTGGGCTTTGTGGATTTGGGCTTGGTTTGTCTTCTTCAAGAGCTCTCACAACTCCATGAAACGTAAGTCTGATGCCCCGCAGAATTAAGTTAGTTCCTTATCAACTCAATTATGCCTTTCTCATCCCTTCTAATACCGCCCCCCCCCGATTATTTTGCGCCATTATCCAACTTGACTTAATTGCTAATCTACAAATGCAAATTACTCCAGTGAATTTCTTAAACTACTACAAGTACCATTGTTACCACTTGTTCCAGTAGCATTATAAATCCAATGGGGTGATCTACTGATACTTACCACTTCTGGATTGCTCATTGAGATGTGGTTTTAATTGAGTCCAGTATCACCACCACAGCCTGGATTTCTCATCAATGAAGGCACATGTTTGTCCTTCAATGATTACATTATTAGGGTCTCCCCACTTTACCCTGAACCCTTTTCTGTCTATCATGAGTTTCACCATTACCATATCCCCTGCTGTGGGTAACTTAGGCATGTTCTCCTCTGCTAGTCTTGTCCAGTCTCTGTGCTGCTGTCAGGCAACCATCTGTCTTTTAAGAGAATGTAACTGATTAATTAATACTTCATATACTGAAACATTGCACCTTGACTGATTTCAAGTTCGCCCTCACCCGATATCACATCCTCTGGGAGGCGCATTGCTCTTCCTGTCATCAATTCAAAAGGGATTAACCCTATTCTTCGAGAAGGAGTAGCCCTTTGTCATAACAATATCGCAGGCAAAGCCTGCATCCAATTGTTTACTTCCTGTAAAATAGCCTTGTCTAGACTGTTCTTTAACATCCTGTTCATTCACTCTACCATTCCTGAAATCTGGGGATGGTATGGCATGTGAAATATTTGCTTTATTTTCAATATTTTACAGGCTTTGCTTAAAACTTTCCCTGTGAAATGGATTCCCTGGTCTGAGCCTAACTGCAGAGGCATATCAAAGCCACTGTTTTGCTTGTAGCATCTTTGCATAGGAATGCTTCTGCCCACTGAGTAAACTGATCAATAATTACCAGGTAACAGGTCTGTCCTTACATTCTGGGTAAGAGTCCTGTAATGTTCAAATTTTTCATGGTCCTTTCGGCTGAGGTTGACTACCCATCTTGACCTTGAAGAGACAACCCAGTTTCACTAGGGTGCATTGTAGGCAGCTTTGGCAGGATTGTATATGTGGTCCCTGCCTGTGTGTGCTAATCCATGATATTCATTTGGAAAGATGCAGTTTAATCCAGGATAGTCAGCACGGTTTTGTGAGGGGTAAGTTCTGCCTGACAAATTTGATTGAATTCTTTGAGGAGGTAACTAAGTGTGTAGACAAAGGTAGAGCAGTTGATGTCATATACATAGATTTTGTAAGGTGTTTGATAAGGTTCCCCATGGTAGGATCATGAAGAAAGTAAGGAGGTGTGGGATAGAAGGAGATTTGGCCGATTAGGTAAGTAACTGGCTGTCTCATAGAAGACAGAGGGTGGTGGTGGAGGGAAAATTTTTAGACTGGAGGCCAGTTACCAGCGGTGTACCACAGGGGTCAGTGCTGGGTCCTCTGCTATTTGTGACTTTTATCAATGACTTGGAAGAGGGGGCTGAAGGGTGGGTTAGTAAATTTGCTGATGACACCAAGATTGGTGGAGTAGTGGATGAAGTGGCGGGCTCTTGTAGGCTGCAAAGAGACATTGATAGGATGCAGAGCTGGGTAGAAAAGTGGCAGATGGAGTTTAACCTTAATAAGTGCGAGGTGATTCATTTTGGTAGGACAAACTTGAATGGGGATTACAGGGTCAACGGTAGGGTTCTGAGGAATGTGGAGGAGCAGAGAGAAATCTTGGGGTTCATATCCACAGATCTCTGTATGTTGCCACTCAAGTGGATAGAGCCATGAAGAAGGCTTATAGTATGTTAGCATTTATTAACAGGGGGTTTGAGTTGAAGAGCCGTGAGGTTATGCTGCAACTATACTGGACCTTGGTGAGACCACGTTTGGAATATTGTGTGCAGTTCTGGTCATCTCACTGTAAGAAGGATGTGAAAGCATTGGAGAGAGTGCAGAGGAGATTTACTGGGATGCTGCCTGGTTTGGAGAGTAGGTCTTATGAGGAGAGGTTGAGGAAGCTGGGGCTTTTCTCTCTAGAGCGGAGGAGGATGAGAGACGACTTAATAGAGGTTTATAAGATGATAAGGGGATAGATAAAGTGGATGTGCAGAGACTATTTCCTCGAGTGGATGTAACTGTTCTAAGTACGAGATGGTGAGTGTTTAATATCCTCTTGACAGTGACAGAAAACTAAATTCTGCTTTATATTTACTTTGTGACAAACATGAGGGGTCACAGGTTCAAGGTGAGGGGGACGAGGTTTAACTCAGATATCAGAGGAACGTATTTTACACAGAGGGTGGTGGGAGCCTGGAAAGTGCTGCCAAGTAGGGTGGTGGAGGCGGACATGCTGGGATCTTTTAAGACTTATCTAGATAGTCACATGAGCAGACTAGCAATGGGGGGATACAAAAGAATGGTCTAGTTGGACCAATAAGCGGCACAGGCTTGGAGGGCCGAAGGGCCTGTTTCCTGCGCTGTATTGTTCTTTGTTCTTTGTACTTGTAATTGGAAAATGTGATTTGAATCTTCCTTGAAGTAAAACACAATATTTTAAATTTGTCGGATTTGGTGGCAGAATACAATCCTGATGATATAGGAATTGCAGGAATGCTAATGTAATACATTTCCTCTTCAGATAGTGAGTACATGCTGGGCATTTCAAATGATATTTAATTAGTATTTCAATGCAGATTTAATTGCATAAGAATTGACTTCAATTGACTGAGTCATCGGAGAATCATTGGAGATTTAAAGATACCTTAAGTCATACTTAATGCATATTTAACTTGCTTTTCTTGGCTATCTACTTTATTTTTAAGAGAAAAGAAATGCATTATTTAATTGGGCCTACCTATGATGACCCATAAAACCTTAATCAAATAGGGTTTGCAGTCAATATTTGAATTCTAATGCCATTTAATTAATTTTCCATTTCATTGTACAAATTACACCTCCGATATTTAAATTGCCATGCCGGAAAATAACCGATTCTAAATAAGAAATAGCATTTGTTAACTGTGATGCAATATTTTGGGACTGCTAATGATTTTTTTTGTTCTATTATTGCACTCCGCTTTCCTGAATGCCAATGTTCTACATTTGAAACAACCGTGGAACCTGTAAATTTCTGATGTGGGATCTGTCACTGGATTTTGCATAAGGTTTTTAAATATCAAAGAGCAAAATGTCATAGGAATAGGCACTTTGGCCCTCCAAGCCTGCACCAATTCACAGTTTCTATCCCTCTGTTCACCTCCCGTTCATATATCAATCAAGATATATATAGAGCATTGCTAATGTTACAGCTTCCACCACCTCTACTGGCAATGCATTCCAGGCACCCATCATCTTTGTATGAAAAACTTCCCTTGCGCATCTCACCTAATCTTACCACCTCTCACCTTAAACCTGTGCCCCCTGATAGTCAAGCCTTCCATGTTGGGAAAAAGCCTCTGAATATCCTTCCTATCAATGCCTCTCATAACTTTGTAGACTTCTATCAAGTCGTCCCTCAGCCTCTGTCTTTCAGGTGAAAACTATCCGAGTTCATCCAATCTCTGCTTGTACCTAAAGTTCCCTAGACCAGGTAACATCCTGATAAAACTTATTTGCATCCTTTCCAAAGCATACACGTCCTTCTGGTCATGTGGCAATGAGAAGTGCATGAATTATTCCAATTGCAGCCTAACTAAAGTTTCACACAGCTGAAACATAACTTGCCAACATTTATACTTGATACCCCGGCCAGTGAAGGCAAGCATGCAGTCTGCCTTCTTGACCAGCTTATCCACTTGTTTTGCCACTTTCAGGGATCTGTGGAACTGCATGCCCATATCCCTCTGTATGTTATTGCCCTAAGGATTCTGCTATTTACTGAAAATTCACATCAAAATTTGCTCTTCCAAAATGAATGGCATCACATTTGTCAAGATTGAACTCAATATACCCAAGTCTGCAATCTATCTATATCTTGCTGTATGTATCTTTTGACAATCTTTGTTATTGTCTGCAACATTGCCAATTTTTATGTCATCCACAAACTTACTAATCAATCACCTACATTTTCCTCCAGATCATTTTTATACATTACAAACAACAGATGTCTCAGCACAGAAGCCTGTGAAACACCACTAGTTACCGATCTCAGTTCTGAAAAGTCCACTTTGACTTCTAATCTCTGTTTTCTTTGACCATTTCTTTGACCAAAACAGTTCAGTTTTCATCTATCCAGCATACCCGGATCCTATGAGACGTTTCCTTTTCTACCTTTGCCTTGTAACTGGAGGTGGTTCAAAGGAATTTCACTAGATTAATTCCGGGGATGAAGAGGGATTAAGCAGCTAGGCTTGTAGGAGATCTGATTCATATATATTAAATTTTAAAAGGGATTGATAAAGTAAAGGTAGACCAAATACTTCCTCTTATGGGGCAATCTAGAACAAGAAATCACAGACATAGGTTGAAAAGTAACAGATTTAAAACTGAGATGAGGAAGAACTATTTCTCGCAGACAGTGGTGAATTTGTGGAAGTTGCTGTCCCATAGCGTGGTGGAATCTGAACCATTGAATGGTTTCAAGAGGGAGATGGACATATTTCTACTAAAATAAAGGAAATAGGGAAATGAGGAACAGGTGAAGAGTTGAATTTGAGACCAGGGAGAGATCAGCCATTATCTGGTTGAATGGCTGAGTATACTCAAAGGGCTGAATTTGCCTACTTCTGCTCCTAATTCCTATGTTCCTACCAGCCTGCCATGAGGAACCTTGTCAAATGCCTCACTTAAGTCCACTTACACAGCACCCACTGCCTTTCCCTCATCAATTATTTTTGCCACCAACTCAAAAATGCCAACATGTTGATGAGGCATGTCCTTCGCCACACAAAACTATGCTGCCTATCACCAAGTCAATTGACACCCAAATGAGAATAAATTGTGTCTCTCGGAATCTTTTCCAACAGCTTCACCACCACTGACATGTAAGATGTTATTTAAAGCCAATTAGGTCGGGTGATGGGAAATAAAGGCTATTGTGAAAGCTTGATAACGATCGGGACTATGTGTAGCCACTGTTATGTCAAGTCTACTTCTGGTTGACACCATTGTTGTTTATTTTATTATTGAACGACCCTTTCTTTTACTAAAAATCATCACCATACCATCTGGAACATCATTTCCCTGTTTTTGAATCTTTGTTACGTAGAATAAAATAGAAGAATGCATTTAATGGCAGGATTCACTTCAGGGATTTTACTGCCAGCCATGCTTTTAACAATCAATGGATATTTCTTCTTGGCTGTTCTCTGTCCAGGGGAAAGGTTATTGACCTTTGTTGCACTTACTGTTTACAATTGGGGGAGGAGTGAAATACTATGTTGTGAGAAACTACCACTGGAGTCAGACTGGACGTTCAAAAGTACAGCTTTATTTCGGACACAAAGCTTTGGGGAGAAAGCACTGGTACTCTGCAGTACTTGGCAGCTACCTTCTCAATAATACAATAGGAGTGGTTCATTTTTATACTTCTCAGACAAGAGATAGTCTGGATATTAGCCATTTAACACACTGTTATAGTTGAGTAGTATCAACAGTTTGACAGATCATTACAGCCAGACAGAAACAGACATTGGCTTTTAACATCACATTGTTTCATAGAATGATGACATTTCCTCCTTCAGTGACTTATCTAAAGGTCTGGGGGTGGGATGATCCAGTTGTTAAAATGCCAGAATGCCAGTCGCTCTCTGCATTCCATGCTGACTATCCATCCTTAGGTGTGGCTTATTATGACTTAAAGTTATAGGGAATATGGAAACATTTTCTCTTCAAAATAAGAGGGGCCAATTCACAGAATTCCAGCTGTTTAACGGGAGTTGAATTGAAGCTCATTAAAGACATTGTGAGATGCTTGAAGACTTTGAAAAGCACTGGCAATAAAGACTGTAACTTTATATGGAAGGCACTATATTCTGCTATATGGGGAAGCTGGAACAGGAATGTGTTGGGGGAAATTCAGTAAAAAGTCTGACAACACCAGGTTTTAGTCCAACCGATTTATTTGATAATAGACTCACAAGCTTTCGAGGTTTCCCTCTTCGTCAGGTGAATGGAGAGTTCTGGCCTCAGACAGAGCATATAAAGCACAGACAGTTTAGAGATTACTGATTAGAATGTGAATCCTTTCACCTAACCTGCTGTTCAAGACCTGAAGTGTTGCGGCAGCGCGGGCTCGTTGGGCCGAAGGGCCTGTTTCCCGTGCTGGGTTGTTCTTTGTTCTTTGTTTAAGCACACAAAAATGTTTCATAGTGATTAAAAGAAGAAGCAAGGAGGATTGAGAGACTGGGACAGATGCAGCGCGCATTGCTATTCCATTTGGAAATATGAAACCAAATGAGTGGTTGGGCCCATTACATACTCTTTCAACAAGCAGCATCAATTCAAATGAGCATATGTTCAGGTCCAGCTCATGTTTATGGTCGGTGATACAAAGCGCGTGCGTAATAAATGTCTGCACATAGACATACCTAAATGCATAATCAAAATGGAAAAACATCCCTGACAATAATTGTCAATGATCCACTTTGCTGAATTGCTGTATATTTCCAGTTTTTTCTGCTTTTATTTCTGTTTTCCAAAATTCACCATTTTGTTTTCGTGGAGACAGGGGTCAGAAATCTATATTTAAAAAAATGGATATATTCCTTTTTGGCAGAAGAATAAACAAAAAAAAGCGGCTCCATGATGGCTAACACAACAAAGTGAGGATAGTTATGGATCTAAAAAGTGGTAAAAAAAAATTGCAAGAAATAATAGTGAGCCTAAGGATTGGGAAATATTCAGAATTCAACAAAGGAGGATACAGAAGTTGAAGAAGATGAGCCAAATACTATATGAAAGCAAACTGACAAATTCTGTAGAAGGACAGTATTCCTTCTGTAAGCATTAAAATAGAAAAAGATTACTGAGGGTAAAGTAGGAACAGTGTAGTCCGATTAGGGAAAATTTACATGGAAGGAAATGACAGAGCAATTGTACGACTGTTTTAATTCTGTCTTGATGACTGGTTCCTCCTATTCAAATTCTTTAGATTTCCTGGCGTGGTTGACCAGTGGTCAGCATTGCTACCTTACAGCGCCAGGGACTCAGGTTCAATTCCCAGCGTGGCTCACTGTCTGTATGGAACCCACACGTTCTCCCCATGTCTGTGTGGGTTTCCTCTGGGTACTACTGTTTCCTCTCATTGTTCAAATGATGTGCTGGTTAGATACATTAGCCATGCTAACGTCTCCTTCAGTGTACTTGAACAGACACCAGCGTGTGGGATTTTTGCAGTAATTTCATTGCAGTGTAAGCTTCCTTGTGACAATAACAAATAAACTTCATAACTTTCTACTTTACTCAACAATATTAATGCATCTGCTGTCTGCACTTAGTGCATTTGAATATTCTATTGTCTATTTATTTATGATTTCAAAATGTGATTTGCATCTTTATGGCTTCTTTAAATTCATCGGTTTTGGTGGCAGATTGCAATGCTAATGATGCAGGAATTTCAGGAATGCGAACACAATGCATTCCTCTTCAAATAGTGGATAAGTATTGAGCGTTTCAAATGGCATTTAATTAGAACTTCAGTGCAAATGTAATTGGATCATAGTCAATTTCTGTCACCTGATTCATGGGAGAAACAACACAGATTCAAATATATCTTAACTCATATTTAATACACATTTAAAGTTGTTTCTCTTGACCATCTAGGTGACTTTTAATGGAAAAGTATTTGGTAGTTAGTTGAGTATGCCAGAGTTTGTGATCAAACTATAAAAGTTCTGTCAAATACTTTCTGCATTCAACATTTGTATGTGGCTGGCATTTACTCAATATTCAATTTTATTATCCAAACTGTACCTCTGGTATTTAAACTGTCAAACAATCATTTGCCATTAAGAAAAAAAATGCTTTTTTATTGTTTTGACAGATTGGTATATTTGTCGCCCACACACATGACACATCAACACGTGGTGAAGAAGCATGCATTTTGGAAGGAAATTTGGTTAGAAGCCATCTGTTAAGGAATTATTGAAATGTTAAAATGAACATTATGTTCTACAGCTAACATTCTCTCTCCCACTCTTCCCCTTTCTCTGTTCTGACTTCTCTCTGATGTGATTGAGTCCTACATTTAAATCTTTCATTCTGAGTGTTAAAAACAGTCACAATGTGGTCACAGATAATTAAATGTTAAAAATTCACTATTGGCATTGTAATTTTCCAGCTGCTTTGATTCCAATTGAATGAACCTCATACCTGCGCCATGACTCAGAGCATGTGTTTCCATCTCTGCAACCATCAATGGACTTTCATCCAGCCCCAGGCTATCTACGAAGGAAACCTTCGTCTCAGTCTTTCATCCTTCTTTTTCTGCACACAGGTGGCAAGTCGCCCAAAGTCTTCTCTCCCGAGAATCGTTAGCATTTGAAACACTGCTGTCCACATCCTGAAGTTGTCTTCATCCATCAGCCCCTGTCCACTGATTGACAGTCCACTAATTGACATTGTCTCCCTCTGAAGAGTCAACCCGATTTTCAATATTATCTTTCTGATTTGAAGTTCATCCATATATTTCAGAGCTAGGGAATGAAACATATAGAATACACTTTCCCGCAACACTCCCCCTCATCCCTGCTGCCCCCCTGCCCACATATTTGTGCCCCCCTCCCTCCCCCCCCCTACCCTTAAGTCTTTTTGGGAATTTCCATTGTAACATTAAATGCATCTTTCCACATTTGGGCCAGAAGGAACTAGGGCTGCATGTCCAAAGGTCACTGAAGACAGCAGGGTAGGTAGATAAGATGATTAAGTAGGAATATGTGATACTAGACTTTATTAGCTGGGGCATAGAATACAGATGTAGTCAGGTTATGGTAGAGCTATATATCATGCTGGTAAGACCACAGCTAGAGCAACCTGTGCAGTTCTGATTGCCACACCAAAGGAAGATGAAATTGCACTTGCAAGGATTCTGAGGAGATTTATCAGGATGTTGTCTTGGCTGAAGCTATTCTGCTATGGAGAGAGGCTGTTTAGGCTGTTTTTTCTCCATCGAGCAGAGAAGGCTGAGGGGGGAACCCAACTGAGGTGCACACCATTATGAGGAAAATGCATATGGTAGAAAGGAAGAATTTTTTTGTCTAATTGGTGAGGTCAATGACCATGGGACATAAATGCAAGGTAAGGGGTAGGACAGTTACAGGAGATTTGAGCCTAGGAGGCTGTGGGAATCTGGAACTCGCTGCCTCAAAGGGTGGTAGAGGCAGGAACCATTGCTTCATTTTAGAAGCATTTAGGTAAGAAGCTCATATGCCATAACATACAAAGCTACAGCCCAAGTGCTGGAAAATTGGATTAGACTAGATGGGTGCTTGGTGGCTAGCGCACACATGATAGGCTGCAGTGCCTCTTTTTGTGCTGCAAAATTCTGTGACCCTACGGCAAGTTAATGCTCAAACCTATGACCTTATCAATTCTGTAAAAATGTAAAAATTTTCTGCCACATTGTTTTGGTCCATATCTGTCTAATTCCATGCTTGTTTCACTCTTCTCTATCAAGATGTCAGTAATAATCTACCCATGCACAAGTTATCCAATTGTGTTCCTTCACTGTAATCATTTTTGAACCAAGGCATTTGCAATTGCAGCAAGATTCCCTGTAATAACCTGACATGTGCAGGGAATATGAACACTGACTGTTTGCCTTCAGAAATATCAACATAAGGCTGCTTGATGTATTGGACAATATGTTCGTACGTACTTTCATCTTAAGACAGAATATCTTACTTAACGGACGAGAGTGTGCATTATATCTTCTCCAACCTGCACATCAAACATTGACTATACACAGACACCAAAAGAGGCGTGCAAACACAAACATTGAGAAGCAAAGGTAGCTGGACAGGCATGTTTATGTTAGCTTGCGCGCACACACACACACACCTATAAAACAAACTAAGTGAAGGCAAAATACTGTGCATGTTGGAATCTGAAACAGAAATAGAAAATTCTGGAAAATCTCAGCAGGTTTCACAGCATCTGTGGTGAAAGAACAGAGCCAACAGCTCATCCAGATTCAAAACAGTGGGCTCTATTCTCTCACCACAGATGCTGTCAGACCAGCATTTTCCAGTTTTTGTTGCAAAAGGAAGCTATTTACTACAGAAGCCTGTCATCAGTTGGATATGTAACATTGAAAGGATTATGATTGAGGCACTGCAAAATGATTAGGATTGAACAGAGCACATAAATCTCAAGTAACGAAGAATCAAACAAAGATCTTGCTAATTAATCAGAAAATCCGCAATTATTGAAAAAAATGCTTTATGATTAATCTTGTGGCAGAGTTAAGGACACAAATGTCGTGCAACTGTGAATCAAATCTTGTGGATTCCAAATTCTGCACCAAGGCAGGATTGACAAACTGAAATGGAATTGATTATGTTAATGGAGACTGGCAGCTTCCCGTACTGACGGTTCAAATTCTGATCATACAGTTTAATCATAAACTAGAGAATCAAAAGCTTCGCAATTAGTTCAAGTAATAATCAATGGTGAATTTGATGTTGGAGAACTCCACAAACACATTTGACACAATAATCAATCAAACTGTAGAAATTAAATGTGATTCACAGCTTCCAAATGTTTACATGACTACTCTTAACATCCCATTTCATCCAGTTCTACGCTTAGCTCAATTCGACGAACCCGTTAAGATTTAAAACCATTCGCAACTCGCTCTCCTGATCATCTCTCAGATCACTAAATATCCTAGGCAATCTTAATCCCTTTTCTCTGATCTTTCAATATCCCAGCCAGGTGTGGCGAACATCAATGAGCTACTGTTTTCTCATTTTGTTTTTATTTGTTTCATGTTTGTTTGTTTATTTTGTGATGCCAACAATTGTCGGGCATCATAATTTCACAGATTATCCATGGATATAATGGCACGATGGCATAGTGCTTCGCACTGCTGCTTCACAGCTCCAGGGATCTGGGTGCAATTCTCAGCTTGGGTCACTGTCTGTGAACAAAGAACAAAGAACAAAACAGCCCAGGAAACAGTTCCTTCGGCCCAACAAGCCCATGCCACCATCTTAACACCACCAGTCCCCCCCTCCACCTATGACCCTTATCTAATGTTTTATGGCCATCCACATTGAGGGAAAGTAATTTAGGGACAATTTATTACTGCCAATCAGCCTAATAGCACATATTTGGGGTGTGGGAGGAAACCGGAGCACCCAGAGAAAACCCACGCAAGCACGGAGTGCTGTGTGGAGTTTGCACATTCTCCTTGTGTCTGTGTGGGTTTCCTCAGTCCAAAGATGTGCAGGTGAGGTTGATTGGCCATGCTAAAATTGCCCCTTAGTGTCCTGAGATGCATGGGTTAGAGGGATTGGCGGGTAAATATGTAGGGATTGTGATCGGTGCAGACTCGTTGGACCAAATGGCCTCTTTCTGCACTGTGGGGTTTCTATGAATCTATGATATAACCACATAGAATCATTGAACAATACAGATGGGTGTGAGTCACGAAAGGTTTGAGTGGTATGTCACCTTCCGCATGTCATTAAACCTGTTAGTATATAATGAGGACAAGACTAACATAGGCAGTGTTGCGTGGCGAACTTCGACTGCTATTGTGCAAATTCCAGGCCTCCGCCATAGAAAGAAGGCGCTTTGCTGATTGAGATTAGTGAACAATCTTTGCAAAGCAAAAGACGAAAATGAAGCTGTGGTGTGTTCTTGTCATCATTTGCCCTTCTCTGTCTGAAGGTGAGGCTGTTAGTTTGTTTAATTGGTTATCAGGACATCTATGATACTGAGGATGATGGATAAGACGGTGGTTGTCTACATTATATTATGGGGCCCATCACACCCAAATATCACCCAGATCAAAGAAAAACTTGCACTTTCATTGTAGAATCAATTTGTCTGCCCGAAATTCTTAAATCCCAATCGAACAGCACCCAACCAAATATTGATTATAATAACAGCACCAGTATCATGATATTTGATATTTGTTTGAATATAAAGAGTGGGGGCATCAGTCAGCCCTGCGACAGAATATGGGTTATTATCCTCCCCGCTTTTTCTCTGTCAGCGAGTCTTGTCAGGGAAGAAAAGGAAAGTTCTGTGCTGGTGCTTGCCCTGAGCACACACCTTCCTGAACATTCACCTTCAGGGGCAGCTAGAGAGAGAGAGAGACACCAGGAAGAAAATAATAGATCTACTCACTAATGGGGTGAGCTGAGCAGTGGCTTGCTAGAGTTTATGAAAAGCCCATCCAGGCGCAATGATGTGCTTCTTTGCTGTAAGTACTGTGTGGACCAGTTCAACATGCAACAGGATGCTACTTGCTTTTTTTTCTTTGCCAATGTTACTGAAATGTTCCGGTTCTATTTCTGCCTGTCTTGAGTAGAAATGGCATTCAGTCAATGGTCTAAACACGCTGAATCGAAAGGATCCACTACAATTCAACAGGTATCTTTTTTTTCTCGGAGCAGAGACTAAATCAATAGCTGAGATCAGCTGACATGAGTCGGTGTTCTGTAACTTAAGAACTGTTCTGAAAAGAATTGAACCGACCCACGGGCTCAGGAAGGACATCACCAGGAGCTAAGAGCATCACACATTCAAAATCAGAAAGTGACAGAAATGTCCCCTCTTTCTTTTCACAGTGCGATCTCTGTTATGCTTTGAATGCAAAGAAAAGACTTGCAAAATCGAGAATTGTGGAAAATCTATTACGAGGTGCCAAACAACTTCGATGACTACTGTGATCGGTAATACCATTTACCATAAATAGAAAACAAATAGCATTTCAACAATGTATGAAATTGTGATTCCTGGAAAAGTTGTTAATGGACTCAGAAACGATGCCACTCTTTCTAGCCTGGTGATCCATCAATAGTAATGAAATCAAAGGTAAAGTCACCACAGTCCCAGATGAGCATAGGCTACTCTGCTGAGGATCACTATGCCTCAAGCGAGGAGCAAGGTTGGGAAGGCGGGACCTTTATTAATAAACTCAACGGATGCAGGAATTGAACCAGGTCTGTTGATATCATTAGCCAACTGTCCAGCCTACGAGAGCAAATCTGATATAGACAATGAATGCATCTCAGATTGGAAGTTGCGGGGTTTGTTGTTGGAATATGTGGAGTGCGGGGAGGATTAGAAACTTGTCTTGCTATCGTGGAAAGTTTATTAAGTTCCTGGAGCAACTGTGGCACTCTAATTTGCTACCAGAGGCAACCTCTAATTTGGCTACCAGAAGGTCGGGGAAATTATGAAATTTGAAACTGGAACTCAACGATCGGACCAGAAGTTAGATTTATTTGAGGGCAGTAAATTATTGTCATCCTGACTTCGAGAGGCCATCGAGTCTCAGAAGAAGATCATAGAATATGATCTTCTTCTGAGAAGGGAATTTCTTCTTAAAAGGGAATTTACTCAAGTATCCTTAGATGGAGTGAATTGCAGCGGGCATTTAAGAGTGAACCATACAGGTGATTTATACACATGTTTGAGGTAGGAAGTGTCATGCTTGCAAATTCCCCATACAGGCTCCTCATTTGCCCATCGCGTCATCACCTTAAGAACATAAGAAATAGGAGCAGGACTAGGCCATCTAGCCCCTCGAGCCTACCCCGCCATTCAATGAGATCATGGCTGATCTGAAGTGGCTCAGTTCCACTTTCCCGCTTTCTCCCCATAACCCTTAATCCCCTTGCCTATCAAAAACCTATCTACCCGCATCTTAAACATATTTAATGAGGTAGCCTCCACCACTTCAACAGGCAGAGAATTCCAGAGACCCTTTGAGTTGACCCTCCTCAACTCCATTCTAAACTGCACCCCCCCGCCCCCCCTTATCTTGAGGCTGTGCCCTCTGGTCCTGCTGTCCTTTCTGAGTAGGAAGAACCTCTCCACCTTTACCCTATCCATCCCCTTCATTATTTTATACGTCTCAATGAGATGCCCCCTCATCCTTCTAAACTCCAACAAGTACAAGCCCAGTCTATTCAGCCTGTCTTTATAGTTCAACATTCTGATTTCCAATTTATTCATGTCTTCCTTTTGACCTGAAATCATTATCTTTGCAAACAAGTATAGAAAGAATTCAGTGTTAGACAGATCCAGGCCCTTCAAGGTTCGGCATCCAATGGGTTAAACTGTAGGCACCAACCCCACTTTACACCTCAGCTCCATTATTCTACAACTCACAAGTCTTTAACTTGATCTAAATGTGGTGAGGGTTGGGAGCTCTAAGCTCTAAGCTCCCTGAGGTAGAAACTTTCAAAGATTCATGACATCCTGATTGCAGAAAGATTATTTTGACTCCAATTCCTAAATGACTCGTGCTTTGAATGTAGTCTAGATTTTCCAGCAGATGACACAAAATGTCTATCCTTCCAGGGATGTGAAAATCTTAAATGTTTGAATGAGGTCGTTTGGTTCCTCTATACCCACATGCGAGTCTGTAACTTCTCTCTCTTCCCCATCCCACTCTGCCCCTTCACTACTTCCCTCAGCTCCCTGATCCCAGAGTTCTTGTTCCCCTTCTCTCGTGTTCCTCTTCTGAACCCACATATGTAGGTTTGCCTGGATGCCCTCGCTGATCTTCATAGGACCATCCCGAGCTCACCAGATTCCCCCACATTGGCTCAATGGGAAGAGAACATAATAGATAGGGCAGCAGTACAAGAGAACACAAGACGTAGAAGCAAGAATAGCTCACCAGGCCCTTCATGTCTGCCCCGCCATTCAATGTGACCTATGCCAGCCTGAAATCCTTTTATCTGCCATTTCTCCATAGCCTTTTCTTCCTTCATCTATCAAATATGTATCAACCTCCACGACCCTTTGGGACAGAGTATTCCAGAGATTCACCAACTTCTGTGAGCAGAAATTTCTACGTGCCTCAGTTTTAAATGACCGGCTGTTTATCTTGTTGTCATGTTCGTTTACTTGAGACTTTCCTACTCATCAAAATATCTCACCATCTATCCTGTCAAGGCCCATCAGGATCTTGTATGTATGAATAAGGCCACCCCTCACTCTTTTGAACTCCAAGGAAAACACACCCAGCCAATTTAGTCTCTCTTGATAGAACAATCCATTCATCCCTAGAGTTAGAGTTAGCCCGGTCAATCTCCTTTGGATTGCCTTCAATCTACTTTAGGATACAAATGGAAAAAGATGAGTGCTGTCCTAAGTGGAGGGAGCTAAATTGGGGAAAGGCTAGATACAGCCGGATTAGGCAGGAGCTTAGGGATACAGACTGGGATAGGCTGTTGGAAGGCAAGACCACATTAGGCATGTGGGAGTCTTTCAAGGGAAAACTGCAATGGGTGCAGGAAAGACATGTGCCGGTTAGGAGGAAGGATGGGAAAGGTAGGATTAGAGAGCCATGGATTACGAGAGATATAGAGGACCTGGTCAGGCAGAAACGAGAGGCGTATGTCAAATCTAAGCAACTGGGAACGGAGAGAGTGTTGGAGGAGTACAGAGAGAGTAGGAGGGATCTCAAAAGGCGAGTTAGGAGGCCAAAAGAGGCATGAACTGACTTTGGCGGGTAGGATTAAGGAAAATTCAAAGGCATTTTACTCCGATGTTAGGAGCAAAAGGGTGGCTAGGGGAAAAAATCGGTCCTCTCAGGGACAGACGAGGGGAATTGTGCTTAGAGTCTGAGGGAATGGAGGAAATCCTGAATGAATACTTTGCGTTGGTATTCACGAAGGAGAGGGGCTTGATACCTGGTATGGTCATCGAGGGAGCGGTAGACCAATTGAAAGATCTATCGATTATGAGGGAAGAAGTGTTAGGACTTTTAGTAGCATTAAAACCAATAAATCTCCGGGGCCCGATGGCATTTATCCTAGGTTGCTTAGGGAGGCGAAAGATGAGATTGCTGGGCCTCTGACGCAAATCTTTGCCTCTTCTTTGGACACAGGTGAAGTCCCAGAGGACTGGAGGATAGCGAACGTGGTACCGTTGTTTAAAAAGGGTAGGAGGGATAACCCTGGTAACTATAGGCCGGTGAGTTTAACGTCAGTGGTAGGCAAGTTGATGGAGAGGATTCTTAGGGATAGGATGTATGAGCACTTAGAGCGTTGCGATCTGATTAAGGATACGCAGCATAGCTTTGTAAAGGGGAAGTCTTGCCTTACGAATCTGGTAGAATTTTTTGAGGAGGTGACAAAAACGGTCGACGAAGGATGTTGATGTTGTCTATATGGAAAGGCGTTTGACAAAGTCCCTCATGGTAGGTTCGTAGAAAAGATTAATGCTTATTGGATACGTGGTCAGGTATCTAGATGGGTTGAGAACTGGCTTGCTAGTAGGAGACAAAGAGTAGTAGTGGAGGGGTCCTTTTCTAGCTGGAGGTCTGTCACTAGTGGTGTGCCGCAGGGCTCAGTACTGGGACCTCTTCTCTTTGTAGTATATATAAATGACTTGGAAGAGGGAGTAGGTGGTGTGATCAGCAAATTTGCTGATGACACCAAGATGGCTGGATTGGCGGGCAGTGAGGAGCAGTGTCTGGCAATACAATGGGATATTGATAGGCTGGAATATTGGGCAGATATATGGCAAATGGAGTTTAATCCGGATAAATGTGAGGTGATGCATTTTGGCCAGAATAATGTAGGGGGGAGTTATATGATAAAGGGTAAGCCCATAAAGAGTATAGAAACGCAGTGAGACCTGGGGGTGCAAGTGCACAAGTCTTTGAAGGTGGCAGTACAAGTGGAGAAGGTTGTGAAGAAAGCCTATGGTATGTTAGCCATTGTAGGAAGGGGTATAGAATATAAGAGCTGGAGTCTAATGTTGCAGTTGTATAGAACGTTGGTTAGGCCGCATTTAGAGTACTGCATCCAGTTCTGGTCGCCTTACTACCGGAAGGATGTGGAGACTCTGGAGAGAGTGCAGAGGAGGTTTACCAGGATGTTGCCTGGTATGGAAGGACTGGGTTATGAGGAAAGATTGAACAAATTGGGGCTGTTTTCCCTTGAAAGACGGTGACTGAGGGGCGATCTAATAGAGATATATAAGATTATGAAGGGTATAGATAGAATAAACAGAGGTAAGCTATTTCCTATGTTAGAGACACACAGTACGAGGGACCATGGGCTTAAGGTGAGGGGGCATAGGTATAACACAGATATTAGAGGGAGGTTTTTCACACAGAGGGTAGTGGGGGTATGGAATGCTCTGCCAAGTAAGGTGGTGGAGGTTGGCACGCTAGCGTTATTTAAGGGTAAGTTAGACAGGCACATAAGTGGGTTGGAGATGGGAAGATATAGAAGATTGTTTTAAAGAAGGTTCATTAGCATTGGGACGTCCCTGGTAATGTAAATGGATGGTATGATAATAGTGTTTTTTCTCTTTTAATTCACAGGTTTTAAGTCGGTCCACCTTGTTGTCCAACGAGGGGTGTACACACGATGGGTCGTACATGGGCTGCTCTTGAATGTTCGAGATTGGCCTAGTGCTTCATGTCATTAGTGTGTGCTTAAACTGGACCAGATGCTGGGCAAGACGACAACTCAGAGACTATCACTGTTTGCTGCGCAGACACATGGATTTGGGCCGGTGTCTGTGGGAGTTTGCGCATTCTCCCCGTGCTTGCGTGGGTTTTCTCCGGGTGCTTCGGTTTCCTCCCACACCCCAAAGATGTCCAATAGGCTGATCAGAAGTAATAAATTGTCCCTAAATTAATTTCCCTCAATGTGGATTACCATAAAACAATAGATAAGGGTGGAGGGGGGGACCGGTATTGTTAAAATGGCAGCGCGGGCTCGTTGGGCCGAAGGGCCTCTTTCCAGGTCTGTTTTTGTTCTTTGTTCTTTGTTCAATGCTACTACATTCTTTTTATAGGTCAGGGGACCATAACTGTACACAGTATTATAGGTTAAAACTCACTAGCACACTTTACAATTGCAAAGAAATGCTCCCTATTTTAAACTCCAACTTGCAATAAAGCCGAGAGGCTTCTTCACTACTTATTAGACCTGCTTTTTAGCTTTTTGCTATTCAAGCACAAGAACACCTAATTTCTTCTGTACTTTACTCACCAGCGGTGTCTCTCCATTTAGACATTCATCTGCCAAAGTGCATGACCCCATAGTTCCACATTATACTCCATTTGCTAGATTTTCGTGCAGTCACCCAAAGTATTGATATCCCATTGTAGAATCGCACTACCCTATTAAAACATGCCCTTCCATCTATCTTTGAACCATCAACAAATTTGGAAACCTTGCATTCTGTTCCTTCTTCCTGCTCATTAATGTAAATAGTGAACGATTGTTGGCCATGGACTAGCCACTCGACACCTCGAGCATCCTCCACCAGTCCATAAGACCATGATTCATCTGACTGTATCCTCAACTGCCACATACCAAGCCACCCTCAATAAAAGTTGACCCCCCCCATCCCACCCCACCACCCCCCCACCCCACCCCACCACGCCCCCACCCCCCACCCCACTCCACCCCACCACCCCCATTTAATTAGCTCCACCTTTGGAAAAAAGATACATTCAACGAGGGAGCAGATTCTGTGAGCACAGTTTCAACAGAAATGAGCAGACAGGAGCTTGGACTGGGAGAAGAGGGGAGGCCACGGGTACAGTTGGCAAATGGATTTCAATAAGAAAAAATGTGTGTTGTTTCATTTTGAATGTCAAAGCAGGGTAGACTTACACAGTGAATGGTGCGGCCCTGTAAGTGTTGAGGAACAGAGGCATCTAAGTGTATAAGTACTTAGTTTGTTGAAAATGACGTCATCAGTGGACAGGGTGTTGAAGGCATTTAGCATACTGGCCCTCATTAGTCGGGGCATGAAGTATAGGAGTTCGCACATTACATTACAGTTGCATAAGTTGAGACAGCATTTGAAGTGTAATTATGTTTTGGTTGACACCTTGTTATAGGGAAGACATTGATGAGAGTGTGAAGAAGATGTATGAAGATGTTGCCGGGACTAGTGTGCCTGAGTTATAGGGAGATGTTGGCCACACTCAGACTTTATTCCTTGCAATGTAGGAGAATGAGAGGTGACTTTACTGAGTTGTATAAAATCATGAAGGGCACAGATTGGTTGAACACATATTTTCCCCAGGAAAGAGGAATTGAAACCTAGAGGGCACAGAATTATAGAATCCCTACAGTGCAGAAGGGCAGTTGGCCCATCAAGCCTGATGTCATCCAGGCACTATCCCCAAAACCCCACATATTTACCCCGCTAATCCCTCTAACTTATATATCCCAAGGGACAATTTATCATGTCCAATTATAGCATAGGTTTAAGGTTAGAAGGAAATATTTAAAAGGGACCTGAGAGGCAATTTCTCAGATAGAAGGTGGTGCACATATGGAATGAGCTGCCAGAGAATGAGGTTGAGGCAAGTACAATAGCAACATTTAAAAACATTTGGTTAAGTTTATGGATGGGAAATGATTGGGGAGATATGAGTCAAATGTGAGCAATTTGAAGTAGCTGGGAGAACACCCTGGTCAGCATGGACCAGTTGGGCCAAAGGGCCTGTTTCCGTGCTATATTGTTCTTTGGCTCTATGACTGTAATACTTACCTTCTTTATAAAACACTAATTTGCCATTGAGCTGCAGCCTCTACCTCGATGCCCAAGCACTTCACGTTAGTGGGGACTTAGCTCTCCCCCCAGCGAGACAGACATGAAGCGCATCTGTTGCCTCCCATCTTGAGTTCAGTTACAGGATCAAAGTGTTTTAATGTCACAATCATGTTGACTGAATTCAATGAAAAGAAGGAATATTTATCAAGGTTAAGCTCCAATGTGTGTGTGTTTTTTTTACAGACGGACAAAGTAAACAGACCACTGAACAAAGCTGTGACAACAAAATTCCATCAGTATCTTTTACCTTTGGCACAGTTTTTATCTCGCGTGAAACCAAGTATTGTGATTCAGACTTATGTAATCTGGATCAGCCAGGTAATGTATCAGTCTATGATTTTGTGTGATCCAATAGGTTTATTTCATTGTTGAATGTCCTGCACGTCCCTTTATCATTGCAGAACTGCATGCTGCTGCCTTAATGTGTGAATTCTCTGTCCAAACGTTCCCACCTCTTCCCCATTTCACCACTTTGAAACCTAGTTCTTTGACCAAGCATGTGGTTTCCTGTTCGAGTATCCTATTCAGTCATTCTGTGTCAGTTTGATCATGCCTGCTATGGAAAGCTTTGGGTGATGCTCCAATCGCCCATAGCTTGTGCTTGCCTGAGAATCATGCCCGGGAAAACTCCCTGAAGGAATGTTGAATGAGCTTCATCCCATAGACCCCCAGACAAGGAGCATTAGGGAATTTTCCAGAAAGTTGAAATTTCTGAAAGACAATTGGCCTGCGCCCTTGAATCCACCCATACTCTGCGTTAAAATGAGGGAAATCCATTAGCTTGAGAAGGAGAAATATTTCAAACCAGTGCAACGTTCTCGATCGGTATAGTACTACCATGGGCTCAAGGCACCTCCCTGACTCCCATCCAAAATCCCTACAAAATCCCCAGCATATCCCCCTACAATGACCTCTGCCACCCCTTTCCCCCCAATACGCCGTTCACACAAATATAACCAATCACATGAACTACACTCCCGACTACTGACTAACTCCCGATGCCCTAACATCCTGATTCCCCTCCCCTACTGGTGACTGGCCATCCTTATCACCTACTCACCACCAATGTCTGCAAGATGCACTAGAATCCCTATCCCTATTGAATACCAAATCAATCCACAGATCAGCTCCCCCCTCTGACAAGTCAATCCAACTTCCCCTGAACATTTGATCTTCCACAGATCAGCTGGCACCCCACTGTCAACCAGTTGTTCCACCTGGCCAGTGGCCCAGGCACTCACTTGCCGAACCCACCTCATAAATGAAGACTTTGACACCACTGGCCGCTCGACCAGTTGTTGTTTATATTACTTTTTGTTGCAGACCCTGCCAATATGACCAAGAATGGACTGCAATGTTACGGATGTCTGGCCAAGGGTGAAAAAGGTTGCATGTTGACTGAGAAACCGGTGAAGTGTGTGGGAAAGCAGAATCGGTGTATATCTGGACCGAATGCCAGTACGTTCAACTATTCTCTTCCATTATCTGATCACCCACATTCTTGTTGTTCAACATTGAGACTTGTCCCCATTTTTTTTTAACCACGGTTATTGCAACCAAAAATCAACTCAAATCATAAGATCCCTCGATTGTTCAATAAATTAACTGGGGCACTGTTAAGCTGAGGTGGACTGCTGTCAGAAACAGTACCAAAAATGTCAATTCGGCCCATATTACTTTTGCAGTGGATGTGAAGTAGATACTCAATTTATTCCATTCTCTTTGCAGTCTCTCAGCTCTGCAAATCCACCCACCCTTTTGCAAAGGTTGCTACACCATGGGCCTGATTACAGCCACAGGACAACGTGAGATTGTGCAAATGGGGACAATTGACCATATAGATGTAGGAACAGCAGTAGACCATTCTGTGCACCGAGTCTGTTCCACTATTTTAGGAGACCTTGGCTGATTCAATACAATCTTTCACTCCCACTTGTCCGCCTTATATTTCGATTCCCTTACTGATTAAAAATCTGTCTATCTTAGCCCTGAACGTTTTTAGCAACTCAACCTCTGTTACTCTCTGCGATAAAGAATTTCACAGAGTCAGGACCCTCTGAGAGAATAAGTTCCTCCTCACCTCTGCCTTAACCGGGTGACCCCTTTACTCAGGGATAATTCCCTGTGGTCCTTGACTCTCCCCCAAGGGGAAACAACCCCTCAGCATCGACTCTTTCAAGCTTCCTGAGAATCCTATATGTCTCAATAAGATCACCTTTCATTCTTCTAAACTCCAATGACTGCAGTCCCAATCTACTCAACTGCTCCTTATAAGAAAATCGATCTATACTCAGCAGCAACCGAATGAACATTTATTGGACTGCCTCCACCCTCTGTATACCTTTCCTTAGATAATGGGACCAAAACTATTCACAGTATTCCAGATATGGTCTAACTAGCGCATTGGTAGTTTTATCAAAGCGTCCCTATTTTTGTGCTCTGGTCCCTTTGAAGTAAAAAGTAACATTTATTTATTCCACTAAGTAGGCTTACGTTAACACTGCAATGAAGTTACTGTGAAAATCCTCTATTCGGCACCTGTTTGGGGACACTGATTGAATTTAGGATGGCCAATGTGCTTAACCAGCATGTCTTTCAGATTGTGGGAGGAAACTGGAGAACTCAAAGGAAACCCACGCAGACATGGGGAGAAGGTATAGATTCCACACAGACAGTGACCGAAGCCAGGAATCAAACCCTGATTCCTGACACTGTGAGGCAGCAGTGCTAACCACTATGCCACCCTCATTCCATTTGCCTTCCCAATGACCTACCGCACTTTTATGCCAACTTTTTGTGCTTTATGCAGCAGGATCACAAAATTCCATTTTGCTGCAACTGCTGGCAGTCTTTCTTCACTAAAAATAACATTCAGCTCATTTTTCCTTCCTACCAAAATCATAACTTCACATTTTCCTACATGTATTCCATCTCCCAAGTTGTTTACCCACTCATCCAACCTTGTTATATCCCCCTTTAAAATCCTTGTGTTATCCTCACCACTTGCCTCCCCGCCTATAATTTTGTTAGCCACAAATTTGGCAATAGCACATTCACTTCCCTCGTACTCGTCATTGATAAATATTGTAAATAGTTGTGGCCCCAGGAAGGAGCCGGGTGACATTCTTCTAGTTACAGGCTGTAACCCTCTTACCCCAATTCTCTGTCTTGTATCCTCTGCATGCTCATTACACTCAACAGCTATTCGGATAGACATGTACATGGTAATTTATAGAATTCTTTTGGGAAATATTCAACTAGTCTTGTTATCTTATTATTGGAGGGGTTTCAGTCAGTACATTGCAGATTCTCTCTCATTTTGGCTTTACATTCTTAATTATTAGCATCGCTACTGTGGATCATTCCCTGAGTTTCTCTTTTGGAAACATGAACAGATATATTTCCCAACATTGGTCAGCTTGCAACCCAATCAAACCCAATGGCCCATTCATTCTTGTCATTACTGCAAATGCTTATGAAAAATGTGCCATATAGAACTTAGAACACTACAGCACAAACAGGCCCTTCGGTCCACAAGTTGCGTCGATTATATCCATACCTACCAGGCCATAGAACTATCTGTAACTCCCAATCCCATTAAATCCCATGTACTCATCCAGAAGTCTTTTAAAAGACCCCAGCGAGTTTGCTTCTACCACCTCAGATGGCAGCCAATTCCACTCACTCACCACCCTCTGAGTGCAAAACTTATCCCTAACATCTCCTCTGTACTTGCTTCCCAGCACCTTAAACCTGTGACGTCTCGTAGCGACTATTTCAGCCCTGGGAAATAGCCTCCGAGAATCCACCCTATCTATTCCTCTCAACATTTTATAAACCTCTATCAGGTCACCTCTCAACCTTCGTCTCTCCAGGGAGAAGAGACCTAGCTCCCTCTACCTATCTTCATAAGGCATGCCTCCCAATCCAGGCAACATCCTTGTAAATCTCCTCTGCACCCTCTCAATAGCTTCCACATCCTTCCTGTAATGGGGTGACCAGAACTGTGCACAATACTCCAAGTGGGGTCTGAGAAGGGTCTTATAAAGTTGCAGCATTACCTCCTGACTCCTAAACTGAATCCCTCGATTAATGAAGGCCAGGACACCATACGCCTTCTTGACCACATCCCCCACCTGCAGAGCCGATTTAAGAGTCCTATGGACCTGGACCCCAAGATCCTTCTGCTCCTCAACACTGTGAAGACTCCTACCCTTGATATTGTACTCCTTCATCCCTTGGTCCTGCCAAAATGGACCACTACACATTTATCCACGTTGAAGTCCATCTGCCACTTCTCTGCCCAGTCTTGCATCCTATCCATGTTACGCTGCAACTTCTGACATCCCTCAAGACTATCCACAACACCACCAACCTTTGTGCCATCAGCGAACTTACTAACCCATCCCTCCACTTCCATCCAGGTCATTTATGAAAATGGCAAACAGCAAGGGTCCGAGAACAGATTCCTGGGGCACTCCACTGGTGACCGAACTCCATGCAGAAAAAGACCCATCCACAACCACTCTCTGCCTTCTGCAGGCAAGCCAGTTCTGGATCCACAAGACCAAAGCCCCTTGGATCCCATGCCCTCTCACCTTTTCAAGAAGTTTTGCATGGGGGACCTTATCAAACGCCTTGCTGAAGTCCATGTAAACCACATCCACCACTCTTCCTTCGTCAATGTGTTCAGTCACATTTTCAAAGAACTCAACTAGGCTCGTAAGACACGACCTGTCCTTGACAAAGCCGTGCTGACTATTTCTGATCATTCTAAGCATCTCTAAATGCTCATAAATCTTGTCCCTCAGAGTCGTCTCTATCAACTTACCAACCACTGAGGTCAGACGCACCGATCGGTAATTTCCCGAGCTGTCCCTGTTCCCTTTCTTGTAAATAGGAACCACATCTGCAATCCTCCGGAACCTCTTCCGTCTCCATCGATGATGCAAAGATCATCGCCAGGGGCTCTGCAATCACTTCCCTCACCTCCCACAGTAACCTGGGGTACATCCCATCCGGTCCCAGCGACTTATTGATCTTGATAAAATTTAAAAGTTCCAACACATCCTCTTTCTTAATGTCCACATACTCAATCTTTTCAATCCGCAGCAAACCTCTAGTACAACTTCCCAGATCACTTTCTACAGTGAATACCGAGGCAAAGTATTCATTAAGCACCTCTGCCATTTCTTCCGGTTCCACACAGACGTTTCGCCCTTCACCTTTTATGAATCCTATCCCTTCACTTCTCATCCTTTTACTCTTCACATATTTGTAGAACGCCTTGGGATTCTCCTTAACCTCACCCGCCAAGGCCTTTTCATGACACCTTCTGGCTCTCCTAATTTCCTTTTTAAGCTCCTTTCTACAAGCCTTATATTCCTCTAGATCCTTAACATCTCCTAGCTCTCTGAACCTTTTATACACTTTTCTTCCTGACTCGGTTCATCACAACCTTCATGCGCCACGGTTCCCGCAACCTACCAAAACCTCCTCGTCTCATCGGAACGTTGTCGTGCAGAGCTCCAGACAAACATTCCTTGAAAATCTGCCAAATTCCTTCAGTACTTCTCCCCAAGAACAACTCCTTCCAGTTTACTCATCCAATTTTCTGCCTGTTGTCTCCGTATTTCCCCTTACTCCAGACAAACACCTTCCAAGCCTGCCTGATCCTATCTCTCTCCCATGCTATCGTGAAGCAGATAGAATTATGATCTCCATCCCCAAGATGCTCTCCCACTGAGAGATCCGACATCTGTCCTGGTTCATTAGCCAGCACCAGGTCAAGTAACAGCCTCTCCTCTCGTAGGCTTATCCATGTGTTGTTTCAGGAAACCCTCCTGAACACACATAACAAACTCCTCCCCATCCAAACCCCTTACCCTAGGAAAAGTCCAGTCGATGTTTGGGAAATTAAAGTCTCCCATCACGATAATTCTGTTATTACTACATCTTTCTAGGATCTGTGTCCCTATCTGCATCTCAATTTCCCTGTCACTATTGGGCAGCCTATAGAAAACACCCAGCAAAGTTATTGACCCTCTGCCGTTCCTAACTTCAACCCACAGAGACTCGGTAGTCAGTCCCTCCACGGCATCACCTGTCTCTACAGCCATGACACTGTCCCTGATCAACAGTGCCACTCCACCACCTCTTTTGCCTCCCACCCTGTCACAACATAAGAACATAAGAAATAGGAGCAGGAGTAGGCCATCTAGCCCTTCGAGCCTGCCCCGCCATTCAATAAGATCATGGCTGATCTGTCGTGGCTCAGTTCCACATTCCTGCCCTCTCCCCATAACCCTTAATCTCCTCTCTTATCAAAAACCCATCAACCCGCGTCTTAAAAATATTTAGCGAGGCAGCCTCCACCACTTCAACGGGCAGAGAATTCCAGAGATTCACCACCCTTTGAGTGAAGAAGTTCCTCCTTAACTCCGTTCTCAACCGCACCCCCTTTATTTTGAGGCTGTGCCCCCTAGTCCTACTGTCTTTTTTGAGCGGGAAGAGACTCTCCATCTCTATCCTATCCATCCCATTCATCATCTTATACGTCTCAATGAGATCTCCCCTCATTCTTCTAAACTCTAACAAGTACAAGCCTAGTTTATTCAGCCTCTCCTCATAGCTCAACCCCCTCAACTCCGGTATCAGCCTAGTAAACCTCCTTTGCACTCCCTCCAAGGCCAAAATATCTTTGCGCAGGTGCGGCGCCCAAAACTGCACACAGTACTCCAGCTGCGGCCTCACCAATGCCCTGAATCCTGGCACCTGAAGTATCCAGTCCTGTCCCTGAGACATCCAAGTCTCTATAATGGCCACCACATCACATTCCCAAGCAGCAATCCACGCCCTAAGTTCATTCACTTTATTCACTACAGTCCTGGCGTTAAAATAGACACACCTCAGATCCTCTGTCTGTGCACTTCCCTTCTCCATCACCTGTCTAACCACCTTCTCATACTGTCTACAGTCCTCTACTTGCGAGATAACCTCCTCACTGTCATTCACCTCATCTCGATTCCCTCTCCCCAACCTTTCTAGTTTAAAGTCTCCCCAGTAGCCCTAGCCAATCTTCCTGCCAAGATATTGGTCCCCGTGGGATTCAAGTGCCACCCGTCTTTATTGTACAGGTCACACCTGCCCCTAAAGAGGTCCCAATGATCCAGGAACCGGAATCCCTGCCCCCTGCTCCAGTCCCTCAGCCACGCATTCACCCTCCACCTCATTCCATTCCTGCTCTCACTCTTCCGCAGCGCAGGCAGCAATCCTGAGATTACTACCTTCACGTTCCAATTTCTCAGCTGTCTACCTAATTCCCTATAATCCCTTTTCATGGCCCCTTCCCCCTTCCTGCCTATGTCAGTGGTACCTATATGTACCACAACCTGCGGTTCCTCACCCTCCCCTTTCAGGATGTGTGGGATGCGTCCAGAGACATCCCAGATCCCAGCTCCAGGGAGACAAACCACCATCCACGATTCCCGTCTGCGTCTGCAGAAACGCCTGTCTGACCCCCTCACTATGGAGTCCCCTATTAACACTGTCTTTCTGCTCTTTTCCTTACTTTAATACTGGGTTGGGCTCAGCTTCAGAGACCTGGCCACTGCTTCTTCCCCAGGTGAGCTGTCCCCCCCAGCAGTACTCAGACAGGAGTACTTATTATGAAGGGGGACATCCACCGGTGTTCTCTCCATCACATGAGCTTTCCCCTTCCTAACCATTACACACTTCCTTCCTCCCGTTGCCCCGGTGTGACCACTTGCTGGTAGCTCCTGTCAATTGCCTCCTCATTCTCTCTAATGAGATGAAGGTCCTCGAGCTGCAGTTCCAGTTCCATAACCCAGTCTCTTAGGGACCGCAGCTGCACACACCCAACACAGATATGAACTTCTGGGAGACCAGGAGCCTCCACGACCTCCCACATACTGCATTGGCAACAACATACTGGCTTCACACTCATAGTTGCCTTTGTTAGAAATACAGGTAGAAAAAAGTAATTTAAAAAAACTTATAAACTTACCTTACCTTACCTTTTTGCTTAAACCCTGAGCCAAAGCCCTTACAGCTCATAAAAAAAACAAACTTACCTGCTCTCACTCCAAGTCTCTCTCTTTTTTTAGGTTAGAGGAGGATGGGATACTCGACCCGTGTAGAGTATTGGGATTCCTCACCGTTCCAATTTATGGTGGTGGGAAAAAAAAACTACCCAAGCCTCTTTGCAAACTCATTCCAGTTTCTGGTTTAAAATTAAAAAACTAGAAAAGATAGTTTTTAAAAAATCACTCTAGCTTACCCTCAAGCTCTCCTCTCACCAATCGTTGCCTCTCTGCTGTGCTCCCAAGGAACAATAAGCACAATATAGTTTCTGTTTAGCCGCAATATCTCCTTGCACCTTACCAAAGTCGCTCACTGCAGTGCTCACTGGTCAGCTCTTCATTTGGATGCTCCAACACTTGTTAATGAAACCCAAGTTCACATTTGTGTGTGAGACCTGTTTTAAATCTTGCTGAATTTGGCTACATTACCACTGGCAGTGTTTCACCAATCAGCTTTACTTCATTAGAGGTGCGGCATACGGAATCCCTAGAGTGTAGAAGGGGCTATTTGGTCCACACCCACAGAGAGCAGCAACTCTCCAAAACAGCATCTATTTCTGAGATGCTGCCCATAACCCACACATCCCTGAGGTAATTTAGCGTGGCCCCTCCATCTAATTGCGCATCTGTCGATGGTGGAAGGAAATCAGAACAACCCGAAGGAAACCCATGGCAGCTCCACACAGAAAGTCACCTGGGTCTCTGACTCAGTGAGGCAGCAGTTTTAACCACTGTGCCACCCGTGATAGTGATACAGGATACTGAAGATTTCAAATAGAGGCATTAAGGACAATATAGGAACCAATCACTGCAGGAAGATCAAAGCCAAAGCACCATAGAATCCCTTCCGGGCAGAGAGATTCCATTCAGCCCATTGAGTCTGCACCAATTAACCCATTCTGCCCTATCTTTGTAGCCCCCTGTAATTAGTATCCATGTAATCAACCCAACCTACACATTTGGACAATAAGAGGTGATATAACATTTGAGATTAAAGCGCTGTAAACGAGCTAGTGCCTATTGAAATAAGGGACCGAAAGCAGAGCATGGCGATGATTCCTCCTGACAGACAAATGGGATATCGCCAGTTATCACAATAGATGTAATAAACACAAAGATGGGTGCAACAAAATAACTGCATGGAAAACATTTGGATGCACATACAAATCTGATTAATTCACCCACATCATTTGAACTGCACTTGGATAATGAAAGTTAGTTTTTTTCCCTCATAGCTGCCAATTGTACTAAAGGCAAATTGCATCCTCTTTGTTTGCAGAGAAGCCAGAATCGGATTTCATCAAAGGATGTGCCACGGCCAATGCCTGCAAGTTGGGCTCCAATGTGGGAATACTTCCCATAACAGTGACACCTGTATCCACGTGCTGTGTTTCGAATCTGTGCAATGTTGTAATAGGTAATGGCGACATACGGGCAGCAGTGTGCCTCAATGCTAGGCGTTCACATGAGCAAACTCGGAGTAGGTAGTGGGTTGGGTTTGCAGCATTCTTTGTGACAGGTTGATGGAAAATTCTCGATCGTCCATTCCCCCTTGTCAGATCTTGAATCAATCAAATCCCAGAATGGTCCAAAATCACAAGACATTTGGTGCCTTATCCCAATCATTGATAAATTAATCCAGTGCACACCACCTCTCTGTCCTTTCCCCAACAGCTCTTTACATTCCATCCCATCAAATATTTAACCATTTCCTCTTGAATCCTTAACTTGAGCTGCTCAAAAATAGAACATACATGACCTTCAAGAGAAATAGAATCAAAAGGACATAGAACCCGTGTTGCTCCTAATCTCGGTGCAAAGTCATATACTCCGTACAGTGCAGAGGAAGGCCATTCAGCCCATCAGGTAGGCACTGACTCCTCTTACTCAGGACCTACCACCATAACCCCACTTACTTACCCAGCTATATTGTCGCATTAAATGACAAGGTATCATTGTCAATGATCCCAGCCTCCACATCTTGGAGTCTGGGAGGAAACCAAATGTGGCACAGGGAGAAAGCATATTCATGCAGTCACCCAAGACTTGAAACTGGGTACCTGGTCCTGTGAGACATCAGTACTAACCACTGTGCCACAATGCCACCTGGATTCCTTTTCCTGAGAAGCTGGTGTTTGGTGTTCGCACATGAGATGATGGTATCTGTGTCACTGATCGGACACGTCTTGCAGAGGTTACTTTGGCACGGTTGTATGGTGTCATGGTCACTGTCCTCTGAAGGCTGACAGTTTTCTGTGGACAATGGTGTGTTTGAGGTTGTGCGGTTGTTTCAAGGCAAGTAGTGAAGGTGTGGGGATGGCCTTTGTGAGATGTTCGTCGTCATCAATGACATGTTGAAGGCTCCAAAGAAGATGTCATAGCTTTTCCGCTCCAGGGAAGTATTGGACGAAGGGTACTCTGTCCATCGTGTCCCTTGTTTGTCTTCTGTGGAGGTCAGCGTGGTTTTTTGCTGTGGCGCATCAGAACTGTCGATTGATGAGACGAGATGCTCGTTTTTCAGCATCTGTAAGTGTCAGCTCCGATCCTCGTCATCTGAGCAGATCTGATGTATATGGAGGGTTTGTCTGTAGGGGATGGCTTCTTCAACGTTTTTAGGGTGGAAGCTTGGAGAAGTGGAGCATCATGAGGTTATCTGTGGGCTTGCACACACTGAAGTGTGAGCTGACCATCCTTGTTGGAGATGCGTGTGTCCAAGAATTCAACCGATTCTGGAGTGTAGCCCATGATGACTATGATGGTGGAGTGGAATTTGTTGATGTCATCATATAGTTGTTTCAGTGATTGTTTGCCAAATCAAGAAAATGTCATCAATGCATCTGGTGTAGGGCATTGGTTGAAGGTCCTGTGCGGTGAAGAAGTCTTGTTTGAATCTGTGAATGAAGATATTGGCATATTGAGATGTGAATTTGGTCCCCATGGCTGGTCCATGTGTCTGGATGAAGAACTGATTGTGAAGGTGAAGACGTTGTGGTCCACATGAAGCGGACGTGTTGTAAAATTGCACCTGGAGATTGGCAGTTGCAGCAATACTGTTGTCGTGAGGGATGCTGGTATAGAGTGCCGAGACATCATTGTGACAAGGAGTGCTCCTGGTTCAACTGCCCCATGTGTGCTGAGTTTTTGTAGGAAGTCCTTACTGTCGCGACAGAAGGTGGGGCTTCTTTGTACAATGGGTTTCAGGATGCCCTCAACATAGCCAGAGAGGTTCTCACACAGGGTCTCATTGCCTGATACGATGGAATGGCCGAGTGTGTTGTCCTTGTGTATCTTCGAGAGGCAGTAGAAATCTCCAACGGGGGAGTATATGGGATGAGAGCATAGAGGGTGCTCTGAAGATCCGGATCAAAGATCTTGATCAGTCTGTTGAGTTGATGGGTGTGTTCTTTAGTCGGATCTGTGGGTAACTCTCTGTGTTGCTCATTGATCAGTTGTCAGTACATTGCTTTGCAGTAATCTGTTCTGTTCAGTATGACAGTGCCCCTCCTTTTTCTGCTGGTTTGATGATAATGTTGCGGTTGTTTTGAGAGTGTGGATGGTGTTGCATTGTATTTGGGTGATGTTCAGGGTTGCCTTTGAGTGCGGCTGTTGAATCTGGCATTGACACACCTCCCGACGGCTTGGACATATATATCAAGTCAAGGGCTGTGGCCTTCCGATGGAGTCCAGTTCAAGTCTTTCCTCTTTGGTTACTGCACCATGGATCTCTCTGTTAGTTGTTCCAGTTCATTGGCTGTCTCATTGTGTTCACTGTTGACCTCTTGGGGTTTGTGGAAAAATTCCCGCAGCCTCGTTTGCCTGATGAATTCCTCTGTATTCGCTACAAGACCGATGGGGTCCATTTTGGTGGTGGGCAGAAATCCAGCTGTCAGCTGAGAACTTTGATTTTGTCTGGTTGAAGTGTGCAGTCTGACAAGTTGACAATGGACTTCCCTGCAGTGGTATTGTTTTTCACTGTGGTACCAGGGAGGCTTGGTGCTTCTGGTGGTGATGCTAAGTTTCTTAAGTTGCCTGTTCTTGGTGTGCATGTAGATAGTGTAATTCTGTTACCTCATCGCTTGACAGTTTTTGCAGCTGGTCTGCGTCCTGAGCGCAAGTTGCGAATATGGACTCTGTGTTGGTTTCCAGGTTGTGGCGTTTGTTGTAGAGCTGGTGGATGAGATGGTTGAGGAGTGTGAGAGAAGTGTAATGGCAAAGTCTTTCAGCATAGTCTGTGTTGTAAGTTGCCCTGAGTGGGTTCATGATCTGTAGTCCTTTTGGTATCTTGTGTGCTTTCGTGCATCTTTGCAGAAACTTGATGTCTGTGTCGATGTGTGCAATCTTCTTGGTGCTTGTCTCCGCTTGGAGCTGGCAGTTTGCACAGTTGATGGTCGCCATGATGCGGAGATGCTAGTGTTGGACTGGGGTAAGCAAAGTAAGAAGTCTCACAACACCAGATCAAAGTCCAATAGGTTTATTTGGTAGCACAACCTTTCAGAGTGTTTCTCCTTCCTCAGGTAAGTGTGGAGTTGTGTTCATAAATAGGACATACATAGACTCAGTTAACAAGATAATGGTTGGAATGTGAGTCTTTTCAGGTAATCAAGTCTTTACAGGTGTAGACAATGTGAACGGAGAGAGGGTTAAGCACAGGTTAAAGAGGTGTGAATTTTATCCAGCCAGAACAGTTAGTGAGATTTTGCAAACCCAGCCAAGTCGTGAGGGCTACAGATAGTGTGACATGAACCCAAGATCCTGGTTGACTCTCTGGTCAGGGAGATTCATTCCTTCATTTCTATTCTGAGAATGGTTCAGCTTTTGAAGAGATAGTCTCTCATTGTTCCACAGACAAAGCACCTTTGGCTGTTTTTTCAGAGCCAAAGGCAAGCCCTGCTCTTCAACAGGCTTGTTGGAGAAGGAGACGGAAAGTCAGTCTCTCCTCAGTTTGCGACCTGTTCACAAAGTGGCAGAATAGCAGATGGGTTTTCTCCCAACTCTGTACCCGACCCTATGATCTGCTGGTCAGCAATGAACCATGAAACAATGTCATGGAAGTTACTGATCCTTAATTAAGGCAAACAATTCTAAACAAACTTAACTTAAAATGTCATTCAGAAGAATGCACAAAGCAGCCGGACTTGTGGCACCAATCAATGAGAGAGACCTCAATGTAAGAGTGGACACCGTGAGCCCCATTACCCAGGACGAAATGTACATATTTAAATCTCCCACGAATTTATTGGCTCAATTCAATAACTAGCCACCAGCACAACACATACACACATACATTCACCCCCAATTCAGGCCGTTATGTCTTTTGTTGTTAAGGTTGCAACTACGTCTTGTTGCAATCTCTCACAGCCTCTGTTTAATACCTATCAAGTTTGTCCATCTCTTTCGTTCTGATGAAAAGCCAATGGGACCGTTACATCCATTTTCTCCCCTTATTGATGATGCCTGGCCTGCTGAGCTTCTCCAATGTTCCCTGTTCTTGTCTGTGACATTTTCAGTTCGTTGTTGAGAATTCATTAAAAATGGTGTCATTTTTTTCCTGAAATTTCATGCCAGCTTAACAAACCTCTCGTTCCCTATTTGCTCCTTCCATCAACAATTCATCATATTTTTCCACAGGCCATCATCCAAAGCGTTGACAATGATTCAGGTTTGAGCGAATGCTGGAAAATCATGACCCCGGTTCCACTATCTCTGCAGCTGCATTTATAAAAAATCGGTAGGAGATAGGCCATCAAGCCCTGCAGGTTTTCACCTTTACTCTCCTAGATTTCCCCACTATTTTATCTCTGCTCATTAACTCCATTAAGCTCCTTACACCCATTAACCTCATTGCTAAGTTCAAATCTTACTATGGCAGCTCATGAAGATCCAATTCACTAAATACATCTAGAAATACAGACCGAGTATGAGATATAGTTCGCTATTGCCCTTCAAAAGGAATAAAAAAATGACCACCTTCTATCATCTGCCTTGCAGGCAGAAGCAGAACTTCACTCATAATAGTGCCTTGAAGTAACTTGACAAGTCCAAGTCAAACGGTGATGGTCTTACCAGCAATGCCTAAAACCCCATAGAAAACAAATAATTTAAATAAAATAAAAATACGCGGTTGCTGGAAATCTGAAATAAAAGTAGAAAATTCTGCACCAGCGCCACAAGTTAATTAATCCACTCCCAAGTTAATGAATCCACTCTCTGTCTTTAATGGACCAATGTTTATTTTATGACCTCCCAATCTTATTTGGTATCCATTAAACAAACTCTTAAAGTTGTTTATAAATTCCAGGCTAGTTTCAAATTACTGTCTGAATTCGTTCCAGTTTACCAATGTTGTTTTGACTACCAACTGCTAATTTCTAAAACATTAAGAATCTTCAGGCTCATTACCAATCTTCGCCACATGACGGGGCTTGCTCATGTGACTCTTAACTTACCAGATAAGCCAATGATGGAACTTTCTCGCTCAGATGTCTGTCCCCATTGAACGATTTATGTTCGAGGCTATTGAGTTCTTCCTTTGAGATTTTCCCTAATTTTTTAATCTATTATCAGACATGTTGCTCATTTACTCAGTCAATCAGACCTAGTGCTATGATGAAGGGTCATGCAGGCGTGAAACATTGGTTCTATTCTCTCTTGATAAATGCGCCTGACCAGCTGAGATGTTCCAGCATTTCCAGTTTTAGATTCAGACTCCAACATACGCAGTAATTTGCTTATATCTCTGAACATACCTTTGGAATTGATTTGCGTAAGTTTAAGTTTCATCACCCTCAAACATAATATCAAAATTAGTTAGAAACATAGAACATAGAACAGTACAGCACAGTCCAGGTCCTTTGGCCCTCCATGTTGTGCCAAGCTATGTCCAAACTCAAGATCAAGCTATCCCACTCCCTATCATTCTGGTCTGCTCCATGTGCCTATCCAATAACCACTTGCAAGTTCCTAAAGTGTCCGACTCCACTATCACAGCAGGCAGTGTATTACACATCCCAAACATTCCGAGTGAAGAGTCTATCTCAGACTCCCTCCTATATCTCTCACCATGAACCTTATAGTTATGCCCCCTAGTAACAGCTACATCCACCCGAGGAAATAGTCTCTGCACGTCCACTCTATCTATCCCCCTCATCATCTTTTAAACTTCTATTAAGTCGCCTCTCATACTCCTCCGCTCTAAAGAGAAAAGGCCCACCTCCCTCAACCTTTCCTCATAAGACCTAGCCTCCAAACCAGGCAGCATCCTGGTAATTCTCCTCTGCACTCTCTCCAATGCTTCCACATCCTATGTTTCAGCTTCAAATGACCACAGTCAAAATTAATATAGAATGTAATTGCATTGTCGTCGTCATTTCCCTGCGCAGGATTGACTGCTACATAATTGTGAATTAAACCCGTATCTTTGCACAGTACCTGATTTAATTAGCCAAAATCAATTTTTCCTAAAGTATTCCAAGAAAACCTTGGATTATTAGAAACAGCTGTATTACACACCCTTCTCCACATTAAGCAGAATATTTCTTTTATCCAGCAGAAAATATTTCTACTTTGGGGTGCCCTGCCAGAGAACCCGTGTTGTCATTATGAATACTTACTTGTGACTGCAAATGTTTCTTATCTACCATAAGGGTGTCCAAGCCATTTTTGCAGAACCTGATATTGCCTCGAAAAAAAACTTCAAAACCAGGTTGTTGGCGAAATCATCTCAATTTAATATTGTCAAAATATACTTCAATTCTAAACCTGACTCACAGACCCAGGAGATTGCTTGAGAACATATATAGACAATACATTTCTTGAATGTGTCCCAAAGCCAGTTCTCCAAATCTACAGCATTTATTGTCGGGAATTTAAAAAAAACACACAAATCTTTCAAGGGAGGAATAGTTTTACGTCGTTGTTTTCAACCAAAGACTGTAACTTGGCATTGAGAGGAATCTCCGGGTTGCTACACAAGCTTTTATTTGCATGCTATATAAAAGGTTGCCTGCAAGAGTTAGTGACAAGTTGATCTCAAAGAGTGGGCTTTAGCAGGGGAGAGCAAAGTTATTCTTAACCAAGTTCTTTCCTTTGTTTTCTCCTAATTTCAAAATGGGTGAATTGGCTGCCAACACCATGAACCTCCACTCAAGTTTCAACCACAGCTCTGATGACCACAACCGTGACTCCCAACACCACAACCGCGGCTTCGAATACTACAACCATGGCACCAACAACGGCAACAACCACCAACACCACCAGCTCAACGAAACCATGTAACAGTGGCAGTAACAATGTTAATTCTCTCTTTCATTCCAACTGGCACTTTCTTGTCTTCTCTATTCCACTCATGCTCTCCTGCCATCTTGCATAATCTTGCTCATTCATGCTCTCTTGGCCATTTGCATTCACTTACCTTCTCACACTCTAATTCCCATTCTCTTGCCTTCTAGGTCCTCTTGTCCACATGTGCTCTCTTGCCCTATCTCATCACTAATGCTCTGAAGCCCACTCATACTCCTTTGCCCATTTATGTTCTTTTGACCTTGTACGTTCCCTTCCACACCTGTGCTGTCTTGCCCACTCATTCTCTGCTCCCCACTGAGATCTCTTGCCCTCATGTCTCTCTTGTTGTGGATTCACTTGCACACCCACGCCTCCTTTTCACTTTGTCCTCACTAATTTGCTACCTCACCCTCTTTTGCTATCTCAAATATCAGGTCTCTTACTATATTGCTCACACATGTTCCCTTACTCTTTGCTCTCTCTTCCTCTTTCTACAACATTGCTTGCCTTCTTGTGCTCTCTCTTACCTTCTTTTTACCCTGTTCTTTTGCGGTCATTTTGCTTTCCTGTCCCCTCCCTCTTGTTGCACATTCTCACTCTTGCCTCATCACTCTCACAACTTCAGGAACTTTGGGAAATAAATAGTGATGTCTTGAGGGATGTACATATGAAAGAGAAGGAGGTGTTGGAAGTCTTAAAGCGTATCAACATAGATAAATTGCTGGGACCTGACTGAGTGTATCCCAGGACATTGTGGGAGGCTAGGGAGGAAATTGCAGGTCCCCTAGCAGAGATATTTGAATCATCAATAACCACACAGTTGAGGTACCTGAGGATTGGAAGGTGGCAAATGTTGTGCCTTTGTTTGAAAACAACTACAGGGAAAAGCCTAGGAATTACAGGCCAGTGAGCCTCACATCTGTGGTGGGTAAGTTGTTAGAAGTTAATCTGAGTGCAGGATCTACGGGCATTTAGAGACGCAAGGACTGATTAGGGACAGTCAACTTGGTTTTGTGAGTGGAAAATGATGTTACACAAATTTGATTGAGTGTTTTGAAGGGGTAACTTAGAAGGTTGATGAAGACAGTGCAGTTGATGTCTGCATGGAACTTAGCAAGGCATTTGACAAGGTACTGCATAGTAGGTTGTTGGATCAGGTTAAATCTCACAGGATCCAAGGTAAGGTAGTGAAATGGATACAAAATAGGTTTGACGACAGAAGACAGAGCGTAGTTGTAGACAGTTGCTTTTCAAACTGGAGGCCTCTGACTTGTGGTGTGCCTCAGGACTCGGTGCTTGGTGGGTCCACTGTTATTTGTCCTTTATCTTATTGATTTGGACGAGAATTTAGGAGGCATGGTTGGTAAGTGTGCAGATTACACCGAGGTTGATGGCATATTGCTCAGTGAAGAAGGTTATCTAGAATTGCAGGGGGATCTTGATGAATTGGGCCAGTGGGTTGACAAGTGGCAGATGGAGTTTAATTTAGATAAGTGTGAGGTGATGCATTTTGGTAGATCAAAACAGGGCAGGACTTAGTTAATGATGGAGTATTGGGGAGAGGTATAGAACAAGAGATTGGAGTACACGTTCCTTGAAAGCAGAGTCACAGGTGGACAGAGTGGTGAAGGATGCATTCGGCATTCTTGGTTTCATTGGGCAGAACATTGAATACAAAAGTTAGAACATCTTGTTGAAATGGTACAACACCATGTTAAAGTGCAACAGGTTTATTTGGTAGCATGAGCTTTTGGAGTGCTGCCTGTTCATCAGCTGAGGGGGCAGCCCTCCAAAAGCTTGTCTACCAAATAAACCTGTTAGACTTTAACTTGGTGTTGTGAGACTTCTTACTGTGCCCATCCCAGTCCAATGCCGACATCTCCACATTGATATTGGTAAGGCCACACTTGGAATGCTGTGTACAGTTTTAGTCACCCTATTATAGAAAGGATATTATTAAACTAGAAAGAGTGCAGGAAAGATTTACTAGAATGCTACCAGGACTTGATGGTTTGAGTCATAAGGGGAGGCTGGATAGATTGAGACTTTCTTCCCTGGAGCATAGGCGGCTTAGGGGTAATGTTATAGAAGTCTATAAAATTATGAGGGGCAGAGGTAAACTAGATAGTCAATATCTTTTCCCAAAGGTAGGACAGTCTAAAACTTGAGAGCATAGGTTTAATGTGAGAGGGGAGAGATACAAAAGGTTCAAAAGGGACATGTTTTTCACGCAGAGGGTAGTGAGTATCTGGAACAGGCTGTCAGAGGTTGTTGTAGAGTTGGGTACAATATTGTCTTTTAAAAAGTGTTTAGAGAGTTACACTGATAAGATGTGTATAGAGGGACATGGGCCAAATGCCGGCAATTGCGATCAGCCTAGTGATTAAAAAAAGGCGGCATGGACAAGTTGGGCCAAAGGGCCTGTTTCCTTGCTGTAAACCTCTATAACTTTACGACTCTATACTCACTCCGTTGTGTTATCCTGTCCCCTTCTAGTTTTGCCTTCTCCTGCTCTCACTAGCTTGTGCTCTTGCATCTAACAATGTGGGTAAACATAATTCTCAACAACATTGAACCTCGCAGCAGACACCCTAATCTATTCCTTCACCCACATAACCCCACACAATAATGAGCCCCCAACACAGCACTGACTACATTTCAGACCCAAATCACCACACCCCCAACACGAGCTGCCACCCCCCAACACATGCACTCACACCTAGCCCAAACTGAGTATCCTCCCGACACTAAGTTACTTTCTGTTACTTCCAACTACCCTCCATGGTCCTGACTATTTCTCCGTGTGTCCAAATAATCTCCCAATCTCATGATTATGGCTCCCCCATCTGAATACCTTTCCAACTCGTTGCATTCCAGTCCTGATTACTATGTCTTGAGCAAGACTACATGACCCAGCTGATCCGCTCATCTACAACACTGAGTGTTGAATACCCTTGCCTGGTCAGCAGACTGCAGAAGCTATCTGAACACTCAATCCAATCCATAATGCTACCAGCCCCACCCTATCCTATTAGTGAACACATTTGACTTCACCCTGGATTCTCAATGTACTTGGGATTTATTGTCAAGAACTCCACTGATGTTAAGGTGTGAAGGTCCCCAAAACTGGAAGAGTTATTTGGAGTGCCAGTTGTTAAGAGCATATAGTGTTTGAGCTGGTGAGCGCAAATGTGCAAATTCATAAGGAGAAAGTTCCAATCCTGCTTTAACCATTTAAATTAAATAATGTTGGTCAACATGTAAAGACACACAAGAAAGGCCACAATACAAAGCAAAAGCACACTTAACTACAACAGTGATTATGCACACACAGATGCACAGACACATTCTGGAATTAACCCTGTTAGCATCTCTCTAAGTTGCTGAATTATGAGAAACCTTCCTTGTCCCCAAACAACAATATAAGTCTAAGAGATAAATCCAGTGAATAGTTACCACCCACGAGCGCCCTTTCATTTTAGGGATCCTTTCTTCAACTTGCCATTTCTCTCCCTGAAGTTTTCAAATGAGCAGTTTCTGGCCAGGGTTCTGCATTCTGAGAGAGTTTCTCTCTCCACCTTTGTCTGGCCATGGTCAAAATTTTTTTTCAGCTGTTTCTATTTCTTCTCCTCTGCACCTTTCCAGTCAGGATGTGGGTATGCCGGCGATGGACTGGCGTAAACACAGTAAAAAGTCTGACAACACCAGGTTTTAGTCCAACATATTTATTTGATAATATTCTCACAAGCTTTCGAGGGGACTGCCTCTTCGTCAGGTGACGAACAGGCAGTCCCCTCAAAAGCTTGTGAGAATATTATCAAATAGGTTGGACTAAAACCTGGTGTTGTCAGACTTTTTACTGCCTTTCCAGTCAGGACAGAACCAGCCATCTACCGATAGGCCATATTTCCCTTTTTAACATGTTTGCTCTAAAGGAGAAATCAGGCTTCTGCGTGTGAGTTTGAAATGTTTTTTACGCTTCTACTTTGAACTGATCTCTTCTGCAGTTTCAACAATAGCTAATAGATTCTCTGTTGTACTCCATTTCACTGAAGTAAATATCTGTTTGCTGTGCTTCACAGCTAATTTGCATATCAAATCCCCTCCAGAGAGCTACAGTCATCAATTCCACTTTCATCCATTCTCCAAACTTGTATTTATCCAAGCTTCTTTAATCTGTATTTTATCCAATGCTTTAAACTTTACTTTATTCAAGCTTCTTGACAATTTAGGCATACTGGCTTGATATCAGCTCGGGGTACAAAAACAAAGTGGCATGGCTCCCCTCTTCTAACTAAAGTCATTGGGGACCCAGCACACTATACTATTCTCACATGGCCAGAATTGGAATTTCGAATGTGGAGCCAAATGTCAGCGCACATTGGAAAAAAAGGGGATAGTAATTTGAATTATTGCCTGAGGTTCTGTCGCTCTCAGCCAGACTTGCATTGTAGCTCACATATGTATGCTTATTAGCTACATACATCCTGCCCTCTGCAATGAAAAAGACCATGTTAACCCATTGAATCTTTTTCAATGAAAACAGAGGTTTGGGTCAGCTATTCCCTGGCTCATTTCCTGAACAATGCCTTCAGCAACCGGAAACCATTTGGTATATTTTCACTTTAACAGAAGCCTGGCAGCTAAATTTCCTCCTGGTGCATTCTGCATGAAAACACCTCTATGAATTGAGACTTGCCAACTCATTGCCACAATCCCCCCATCCCCCAACCTTCTCATGATTGCTGTTCTTTTGGAGATTTGGAATTATTGTACATGTAATCTGATGAGTGTAGAAAGAAAAACTTCAATAGCATATATCTTTCTTCAGAATTATTCAACTCCTGGGGTTTTATCAGAAGCTTTTGTAACTTGAGTAAACAATATCCATTATGCTGAAATGCAAAATAATAAAAGCAATGCTAAGGTAATATTTTGGAAATGTGTTTCATTTACTTTATTTACAGCACATTTCACAGTGAGTTGCATCCCATCAAAGCCCCTGTTTATCCGTATATACTCTGTGCTGTCTTGGCAATGAGTTGGCTCTGGTCAGTGCCTTCTCTTTGTGCTACTCTTGCGTTGGCAACTGTCTCGATTATGTGTCATTGTAACATGAAGTGCTTACATACTGTGGCTCATTGAATCATAGAAACCACTGCAGTATTAAAAAAAAGGCCATTCAGCCCATTAAATCCGCACAAACAATAATCCCACCCAGGTCCCATCCGCTCAACACCCTGTATTTACCCCTGCTAATCCCTCTGACACTAAGAGCCAATTTAGCATTGCCAATCTACCTGGATTGCACATCTTTGGACTGTGGGATGAAACCGGAGCACCATGCAGGCACGGGGGAGAATGTGCAAATCCACAGTCACCCAAGACTGGAATTGAATGCAGGTCCCTGGCACTGTGAAACAGCAGTGTTAACTGCTGTGCCACCATGCTGCTCCCTGTCTCGGTGCAACATCTGATGCACAAAGGTCACCAGGATAATCGTGACATTTGATTCACTTCTGTCCATTTTTCTCGAGATTTTACATCCAGATTCCACCAATCAAAGCAATTTTGGACCTCCATATAAGGCAAAAGATGACCCAGATTGCAGAAAGAGCACCTGAGCACAGAACGGTCTTGACCTGCTGCTTGTGGATCAGCACTGAGTACAGCTTGCACATTACATAATGAAGTGATCAGAGAGGCACTTGCTGTATTCAATATATAAGGACCACATGAGGTGCTAAAGTCAAGTCAGTGGCCTTGAATACTGGCTGCGGAATTTACATAAGGGAGAGATTTGGGGAGGAGAGGAGGAGAATGAATTTGATGGTGATAAACATGGTGATCATTAATCACTGGACTATTAACCCAGTGGCTCTGATGTATTCTCTGGGGACATCACGTATTCTCTGGGACAGTTTGTTAAATCCACCACAGCAAGTGGGGTGGACCTGGGTAAGATTCTATTTTGGAGAGTTGGTGTAAACTCGATGGCTGAATGTTCTGTTTCTGAGTAGGGTGCCCCAGGGGTCGGTGCTGGGGCCTCAGCTATTTACCATTTATATAGATGATCTGGAGGAGGGAACCGAGTGCAGGGTGTCAAAATTTGCTGATGACACCAAGATTGGGGGAAAGGCAAATTGTGCGGAGGGTGTGGAGAGTCTGCAGAAGGATCTAGATAGGCTGGGCGAATGGGCCAGGAAGTGGCAAATGGAATTTAATGTTGGCAAGTGTGAGGTGGTCCACTTTGGTAGGAAGAATGGTAGGAAGGACTATTACTTACGTGGCGAAAACTGTAGCAGGCGACGGTGCAGAGGGACCTCGGGGTCCTTGTGCATGAGTCGCAAAAACCCAGCTTGCAGGTGCAGCAGGTGGTCAGGAAGGCGAATGGGATGCTAGCCTTCATAGCGAGGGGGATTGAATATAAAAGTAGGGAGGTCTTGCTGCAGCTGTATAGGGCATTGGTGAGGCCGCAGCTGGAGTACTGTGTGCAGTTTTGGGCGCCGCACCTGCGCAAGGATATTTTGGCCCTGGAGGGAGTGCAGAGGAGGTTTACTAGGCTGATACCGGAGTTGAGGGGATTGAGCTATGAGGAGAGGCTGAATAAACTAGGCTTGTACTCGTTAGAGTTTAGAAGAATGAGGGGAGATCTCATTGAGACGTATAAGATGATGAATGGGATGGATAGGATAGAGGTGGAGAGACTCTTCCCGCTCAGAAAAGACAGTGGGACCAGGGGGCACAGCCTCAAGATAAAGGGGGGGTGTTTTAGAACGGAGTTGAGGAGGAACTTCTTCACTCAAAGGATGGTGAATCTCTGGAATTCTCTACCCGTTGAAGTGGTGGAGGCTGCCTCGCTAAATATTTTCAAGAAGCGGGTTGATGGGTTTTTGATGAGAGAGGGGATTTAGGGTTATGGGGAGAGGGCCGGAATGTGGAACTGAGCCACGACAGATCAGCCATGATCTTATTGAATGGCGGGGCAGGCTCGAAGGGCCAGATGGCCTACTCCTGCTCCTATTTCCTATGTTCTTATGTTTATGTTCTTAAAAATATATAAACATTTAGCAACTCAATCCAATACATTCATGGATGCACAGACCAGATTTACACAGAAACAATCATTGGAAAGCTAAGTGCTGTTGATAACTAATTCCCTAGCTGTATCCAAAGGGCCAGCAGTGGGAACCTCCACCACGTGCATGTGGTTGCCATGACAATTCAGAACCTATAGCCCTGTGTTTAATTCTTGTCTCTGCGAGGTTGCATTTCACGATAATCAAATAACAAATTCCATGGTGGAGGAGGCAAGGGCTGTAAAACGGACATTGCTTCAGGAATCACACACTTGATGATAATCAACTGACAAGAGGAATCACAGATACTGAATTATTCAGCTGATGGAGTAATAAAAGTTCCCATAAATCACATGCAGAGGAAGGAATCAACATTCTGTGAGATAATCAGTGACGGAGCAATTACAGTCCCAAGTTCATAATCTGAAGGAGAAACACAGTTCCTGTTGAATACCGACTGAGGGTAGAGTGACAGACACAAAGGATGATCGAATATGGGGGTAATAATAGTGTCCTGGGATCGTTGACACTGGGAGAAATCACAGACACCAGGATAATCAACTGAGGGGACTGCTGAGATCATCAATTAAGGGAGTGCTTGCAGTCCTGGGGAAATCATCTACCGAGGGATGAATCACAAATATCAGAGATCATTGACCAAGGGGTGAAGTACAATCACGAACGATGAGTGAGAAATGGATGAGTGACAGTCCCTAGGGAATATCGGCAGAGCAAGGAATTATAACAGCCAGTATAACCGATTGAGGCAGAAATCATAGTCACTGTGATTGTTGATTAAAGAGGCAACATTATCCCTGGGGATCATTGAATAAGGCACGCATCACAATCTTTAGGGGTCATTGACTGAGGTAGGAAGAAGTGTCCTGGTTGATCAGTAACTGAAGGAGGCATCACAGCCATTGCAGATCATTGAATAACATTCAGGGGTAGTGACCATAGAATTATGAAGCCTTCAACATAGCAAATAAGTCTAATCAGAAGCTAGACAATGGCTATTATTTCTCCAGGAATTGTGTGCATTGAAGCATTTAATCATTCCTTTCTGATGCAAAAACAAAACAAGGGAACTGACAGAACTTGGCTTACAAACAAAATTAAGAAAAAGGATTTGATCCAAGGAGATGCATCAGAAAGTTGCTGGAAAAAGTAGCAGGCCTGAGGATTGCGAGCATTTTAAAATTTAGCAAATGAAGACCATGATATTGACTCAGAAGGGTAAATTGTGTACGAGATTATAATTGTAGTAACACAAAAGGGAGCTGTAAAAACTTTTATGAGTATCCAAAAAGAGAAAAGAAAGGATTAGTGAAGACAAATGTAGATCCATTGCAGTACGACACAGATTAATTTATAATAGGGAACAAGAAAGTGAGAGAGCAATTAAACAATTACTTCAGCTCTGTCTTCAAAGAGAATGACCAAAATAACTTCCCAGAAATGAGAGGGAACCAGAGGTGTAGTAAGACGGAGGAACTGAACAAAATTAGCATGACCAAAAATGTACTGCTGAATAAATTAATGGGACTCAAAGGTGATATATCAGCAGGGCCTGATAATTTACACGGCAGGGTATTAAAGGATGTGGCCATGGAAAGAAAGAATGTCTTCTTCTCAAATTTGGTAAATCCTGAAACAGTCCCATCGGATTTCAGGGAGCCAAATTAAACACCACTTTTAAAAATGGAGGGAAGGAGAATACAATACTTAGAGACCAGTTAGCCTAACATCAGCAGCTGGGAAATACTAGAGACTATTATAAAGGATGAGGCAACAGGACCCTTAGAAAAGGTCAAATGGATTAGATAATAGATGAGTCGTGGATGTTGTCTATATGGATTTCAGTAAGGCGTTTGACAAAGTCCCTCATGGCAGGTTGGTGAAAAAGGTTAACACTCATGGGATACAAGGACAGGTGGCTAGATAGATTGAGGACTGACTTGGCAACAGGAGAAAGAGGTTGCACTGGAAGGGTCTTTTTCTAGCTGGAGGTTCGCTGACTACTGGTGTGTCACAGCGCTCAGTAGTGGGACCTCTGCTATTTGTAATATGTATATAAATGATTTGGAAGAGGAAGTAACTGGTGTGATCAGCAAGTTTGCGGATGACATGAAGATGGCTGGACTTGCTGATAGTGATAAACAGTGTCGGACAATACAGCAGGATATAGATACGCTGGTAAATTGGGCAGAGAAATGGCAGATGGAATCTAATCCAGATAAATGCAAGGTGATTCATTTTGGAAGAAATAATGTTATACAATAAATGGTGGAACTATTAAGAGTATTGAAACACAGAGGGACTTGGGTGTGCATGTTCACAAGTCCTTGAAGGTGGCAGTACAGGTGGAGAAGGTGGTGAAGAAGGCATATGGTATTCTTGCCTTTATAGGAAGGGGTATAGAGTATAAAAGCTGGCGTCTAATATTACAGTTGTATAGAACATTGGTTAGACCACATTTGGAGTACTGCATCCAGTTCTGGTCGCCGCACTACCGGAAGGACGTGGAGACCTTGGAGAGAGTGCAGAGGAGGTTTACCAGGATGCTGCCTGGTATGGAAGGTCTCAGCTATGAGGACAGATTGGGCAAATTGGGGCTGTTCTCCCTGGAAAGACGGAGAATGAGGGGAGACCTAATAGAGATGTATAGATTATGAAGGGTATAGATAGAGTGAAGTGTAGGGATCTTTTTCCCAGATTGGATATGAAAAACGCGAGGGGCCACCGGCTTAGGGTTAGGGGCAAAGTATAATTCAGATGTTAAAGGGAGGTTTTTCCACACAGAGGGTTGTGGGGGCCTGGAATGCACTGCCAAGTAGGGTGGTGGAGGCAGGCACGTTAGAGTTGTTTAAGGCTTACCTAGATAGGCACATGAGCAGACTGGAGATGGAGGGATACAAAAGAATGTTCTAGTTAAGGATCAAGAGCCTTAGGACATTTCTGGGATTCAATAGATTCCTATGGGCCGTCCAACATATTTTATGGCTCACCTGTCTTTTACGTTGGAACTACTGGGGATCTTCCGTGAATGTCTGTATAGGTTGTGTATGTTTATTGATGTCTCTGTTTTTACATCCACAGGTGATTTGGTCTGCCTTGTTGGCCAACAAGGGGCATACACGCGGTGGGTCGTGCGAGGGCTGCTGTTGGATGTTGCTTTGAGAGTTGTCTAGTGCGTCATTAGTGTACACTTAAACTGGACCAACTGACGGGCAACACGACAGCTCAGTGACTATCACTGTTTGCTGTGCAGATACAGGGATCCGGGTCGGATCTCTGACTTGGGTCAGTATCTGTGGCGGTTTGCACATTCTCCTTGTGCTTGCGTGGGTTTTCTCCGGGTGCTCCGGTTTCCTCCCACACCCCAAAAATGTGCTTTTAGGCTGACTGGTATTAACAAATTGTCCCTAAATTAGACCCCCCCTTAATCTGGTGCATATATGATTCTCTAAATTTGCACCCTTTATTGTGGAGTCCAAGAGGTGTAGACAAAAGTCGTGGGTAGAAGGAGGATTGTAATGAGGCACTCACTGAGTGTTAAAACGGGTGGTGCAGGCTTGTAGGGCTGAAGGGCCTGTTTCCTGTGCTGTATTGTTCTTTGTTCTATAATGTCTGCGTGGATCTATCAAATAAAAATCATGTTTGGAAAACTTTAGAATCATATAGTGGAGAAGGAGGTCATTCAGCCCATTGAGTTTGCACTGACCACAGTCCCACCCAGGCCCTACCCTCATAACATTTACTCTAGCTAGTCCCCCTGCCACTAAGGAGCAATTTAGCATGGCCAATCCACATAACTCACACATCTTTGGACCATGGAAGGAAACCAGAGCATCTGAAGGTAACCCATCCAAAGAGACAATGTGCAAACTCCCTACACTTCCCGTATAAATTTCCCCTATATTGACTGGGACTCACTTAGTGCTGGGATTGGGCGGCTTTTTCTGCGACTGTAGGCCAGGCACAGCAATAAATTTAGACCATTAAAGGAACACTGCCGTGAACATTACAACCACCAGTAGATGTCACCAAAGTGTTAGAACGTAAGCCTAAAGCAGGAGAGGATGGTTCGGATTTCTGGGATCGCTCCTGTTCTACATATGTCACCTATGCTGGCAATACTGCTTCCATTGCAGGGAACCCCTTCACCCCATTTCAATGCTCTTTTGCTGCAATGCACACCTGAGGCTGTGGCAATTGCCATCCGTACTAATAATATGGATTGGCCAGATAATACTCGTCCTCAGATGAAAAGAGCAGTATTAGTGACGCATTACTGGAGCACTGCTAAGGAGTCCCAACCGATCAAGGTTAAATGATACTGTGCTCCACCTCCTACTGCAATTCAGGTCCCGAAATCCAGCCCCTCCAGTGTCGGACCCCGAACTAACAAGGGAATATCAAACGGAATCCCGATATTGTGTTCCTGGATGGGTTGATAATTATGGCAACTGGTTTATCAGTCACCCATATGGACCTACTGCTCCCCAGCACAGACCACCATACGCGCCCATCCCCCCCGTTCTGTGGACCAAGCGCTCCCTTGTCACGGGGCGGACCATCCCATCCTGCGCAAGGATGTTTTAACTGCGGCAGTCGAGACCACTGATTATCTCACAGAATGTTGATTCCTTCCTCTGCATGTGATTCATGGCAACTTTTATTACTCCCTCAGTTGAATAATTCAGTATCTGTGATTCCTCTTGTCAGTTGATTATCATCAAGTGTGTGATTCCTGAAGCAATGCCCGTTTTACAGCCCTTGCCACCTCCACCATGGAATTTGTTATTTGATTATCGTGAAATGCAACCTCGCAGAGACAACATGAATTAAACACAGGGCTATAGGTTCTGAATTGTCATGGCAACCACATGCACGTGGTGGAGGTTCCCACTGCTGGCCCTTTGGATACCGCTAGGGAATTAGTTATCAACAGCACTTAGCTTTCCAATGATTGTTTTTGTGTAAATTTGGTCTGTGCATCCATGAATGTATTGGATTGAGTTGCTAAATGTTTATATATTTATCCCACTAAGCATTGTTGTGATGGCACACAACATGATAGAGAGCATTCACAATGTGGAAACAGGATTGTCCACGACAGCTGTGTGTTTTCACTCCCACTGACACTCTTGTAAAGAGATGCATCTGGAACATGTAGATTGGTGGGCATTAGGTCAAGGTGGTTTTTCCCTCTTGCTGGCTCGCTCACTACCTGCCATGGATGCAGTCTGGTCGCTAAGTCCTTTAGCATTCAGCCAACCTTATCAGTGGTGCTACTGCTGAGCCACTTTTTGTAACAGACTTTGAAGTTTCCCGCAACAGAAAGCATTTTGTGCCCTTGCATGTTAGGGGTTCATCTGGATGGTGCTTGAGTAATTGCAGTGGCATCATGTCCTGCATGGCACACTGGCTGCACTGTGATCATGTCTATCCACTGGATAAGCAATCTGCCTGGCTATAACTTTCATCCTACAGTCCAAAGATGTGCAATCCAGGTAGATTGGCAATGCTAAATTGGCTCTTAGTGTCAGAGGGATTAGCAGGGGTAAATATAGGGTGTTGAGCAGATGGGACCTGGATGGGATTATTGTTCGTGTGCATTTAATGGGCTGAATGGCCTTTTTTAATACTGTAGGGGATTCTATGATTCAATGAGCCACAGTATGTAAGCACTTCATGTTACAATGACACATAATCGAGACAGTTGCCAACGCAAGAGTAGCACAAAGAGAAGGCACTGACCAGAGCCAACTCATTGCCAAGACAGCACAGAGTATATACGGATAAACATGGGCTTTGATGGGATGCAACTCACTGTGAAATGTGCTGTAAATAAAGTAAATGAAACACATTTCCAAAATATTACCTTAGCATTGCTTTTATTATTTTGCATTTTAGCATAATGGATATTGTTTACTCAAGTTACAAAAGCTTCTGATAAAACCCCAGGAGTTGAATAATTCTCAAGAAAGATATATGCTATTGAAGTTTTTCTTTCTACACTCATCAGATTACATGTACAATAATTCCAAATCTCCAAAAGAACAGCAATCATGAGAAGGTTGGGGGATGGGGGTGTTCTGGCAATGGGTTGGCACGTCTCAAATAATAGAGGTGTTTTCAATGCAAAATGCACCAGGAGAAAATTTAGCTGCCAGGCTTCTGTTAAAATGAAAACATACCAAATGGTTTCTGGTTGCTGAAGGCATGCATTGCTCAGGAAATGAGCCAGGGAATAGCTGACCCAAACCTCTGTTTTCATTGAAAAAGATGCAATGGGTCAACATGGTCTTTTTACTTGCAGAGGGCAGGGAACCTGTATGTGGATGTATGTAACTAATAAGCATACATATGTGAGCTACAATGTAAGTTTGGCTGAGAGCGACAGAACCTCAGGCAATAATTCAAATTACTATCCCCTTTTTTTCCAATGTGCGCTGACATTTGGCTCCACATTCGAAATTTCAATTCTGGCCATGTGAGAATAGTATAGTGTACTGGGTCCCCAATGACTTTAGTTAGAAGAGGGGAGCCATGCCACTTTGTTTTTGTACCCCTAGCTGATATCAAGCCAGTATGCCTTAATTGTCAAGAAGCTTGAATAAAGTAAAGTTTAAAGCATTGGATAAAATACAGATTAAAGAAGCTTGGATAAATACAAGTTTGGAGAATGGATGAAAGTGGAATTGATGACTGTAGCTCTCTGGAGGGGATTTGATATGCAAATTAGCTGTGAAGCACAGCAAACAGATATTTACTTCAGTGAAATGGAGTACAACAGAGAATCTATTAGCTATTGTTGAAACTGCAGAAGAGATCAGTTCAAAGTAGAAGCGTAAAAAACATTTCAAACTCACACGCCACAAGCCTGGTTTCTCATTTCGATCAAACAAGTTAAAAAGGGAAATATGAGCTATTGGTAGATGGCTGGTTCTGTCCTGACTGGAAAGGTGCAGAGGAGAAGAAATAGAAACAGCTGAAAAAAAATTTTGACCATGGCCAGACAAAGGTGGAGAGAGAAACTCTCTCAGAATGCAGAACCCTGGCCAGAAACTGCTCATTTGAAAACTTCAGGGAGAGAAATGGCAAGTTGAAGAAAGGATCCCTAAAATGAAAGGGCGCTCGTGGGTGGTAACTATTCACTGGATTTATCTCATAGACTTATATTGTTGTTTGGGGACAAGGAAGGTTTCTCATAATTCAGCAACTTAGAGAGATGCTAACAGGGTTAATTCCAGAATGTGTCTGTGCATCTGTGTGTGCATAATCACTGTTGTAGTTAAGTGTGCTTTTGCTTTGTATTGTGGCCTTGCTTGTGTGTCTTTACATGTTGACCAACATTATTTAATTTAAATGGTTAAAGCAGGATTGGAACTTTCTCCTTATGAATTTGCACATTTGCGCTCACCAGCTCAAACACTATATGCTCTTAACAACTGGCACTCCAAATAACTCTTCCAGTTTTGGGGACCTTCACACCTTAACATCAGTGGAGTTCTTGACAATAAATCCCAAGTACATTGAGAATCCAGGGTGAAGTCAAATGTGTTCACTAATAGGATAGGATGGGGCTGGTAGCATTATGGATTGGATTGAGTGTTCAGATAGCTTCTGCAGTCTGCTGACCAGGCAAGGGTATTCAACACTCAGTGTTGTAGATGAGCGGATCAGCTGGGTCATGTAGTCTTGCTCAAGACATAGTAATCAGGTCTGGAATGCAACGAGTTGGAAAGGTATTCAGATGGGGGAGCCATAATCATGAGATTGGGAGATTATTTGGACACACGGAGAAATAGTCAGGACCATGGAGGGTAGTTGGAAGTAACAGAAAGTAACTTAGTGTCGGGAGGATACTCAGTTTGGGTTAGGTGTGAGTGCATGTGTTGGGGGGTGGCAGCTCGTGTTGGGGGTGTGGTGATTTGGGTCTGAAATGTAGTCAGTGCTGTGTTGGGGGCTCATTATTGTGTGGGGTTATGTGGGTGAAGGAATAGATTAGGGTGTCTGCTGCGAGGTTCAATGTTGTTGAGAATTATGTTTACCCACAATGTTAGATGCAAGAGCACAAGCTAGTGAGAGCAGGAGAAGGCAAAACTAGAAGGGGACAGGATAACACAACGGAGTGAGTATAGAGTCGTAAAGTTATAGAGGTTTACAGCAAGGAAACAGGCCCTTTGGCCCAACTTGTCCATGCCGCCTTTTTTTAATCACTAGGCTGATCGCAATTGCCGGCATTTGGCCCATGTCCCTCTATACACATCTTATCAGTGTAACTCTCTAAACACTTTTTAAAAGACAATATTGTACCCAACTCTACAACAACCTCTGACAGCCTGTTCCAGATACTCACTACCCTCTGCGTGAAAAACATGTCCCTTTTGAACCTTTTGTATCTCTCCCCTCTCACATTAAACCGATGCTCTCTAGTTTTAGACTGTTCCACCTTTGGGAAAAGATATTGACTATCTAGTTTACCTCTGCCCCTCATAATTTTATAGACTTCTATAACATTACCCCTAAGCCGCCTATGCTCCAGGGAACAAAGTCTCAATCTATCCAGCCTCCCCTTATGACTCAAACCATCAAGTCCTGGTAGCATTCTAGTAAATCTTTCCTGCACTCTTTCTAGTTTAATAATATCCTTTCTATAATAGGGTGACCAAAACTGTACACAGCATTCCAAGTGTGGCCTTACCAATATCAATGTGGAGATACAAAGAACAAAGAAGAACAATCCAGCACGGGAAACAGGCCCTTCGGCCCAACGAGCCCGCGCCGCCACATCACCCTACACCTATTCTACCCTGCATGGCTACGAATGGAACCCTACTCAGTCAGATTCAGGGAAGAAATAGTGTCGATTTGGTAAAAACCGATTAGCCTGAGAGCACATTTTTGGGGTGTGGGAGGAAACCGGAGCGCCCGGAGGAAACCCACGCAACCACAGGGAGAATGAGCAAACTCCCACAGACACAGGCCCAAATCCATGTGCCTGCACAGCCAGCAGTGCTAGTCACTGAGCTGTTGCGGCGCCCATCTACCGGTCCAGGATCAAGCACACACACCGACACGAAGTTCTAGGCCACTCCTGGAACTTCCAAGAGCAGCCCAGGCACGACCCGCCGTGTGAATGCCCCTCGTTTGACACGAGGTGGACCTCCACCTGTGGAATAAAGTCAAAATATTAATCTTACAGCCTGCCTTTCCGGTGTCTCCCGAGGTTTAACCCTATTTAATATCCCCTACCATATCCCTCCATTCTCGTTTCACTCATGTGCCTATCTAACTGCATCTTAAAAGAGTCCAATGTCCTGCCTCCACCACCCTACTCGGTAGCGCGTTCCAGACCCCTACAACTCTCTGCGTAAAGAACCTTCCTCTCACCTCCAAATTATACCTCTCCCCCCTCACCCTTAAATGATGACCTCTCGTGTTTGTATCCAGTCTAGGGAGCAGTCTCTCACTATTAACTCTATCCATTCCCTTCATTATCTTATATACTTCTATCATGTCCCCTCTCAATCTCCGCCTTTCCAAGGAGAATAGTCCCAGTTTCTTCAACCTCTCCTCGTAACCCAGTCCCCCCATGCCAGGCAACATCCTGGTAAACCTCCTCTGCACCCTTTCCAGAGACTCCACGTCCTTCCGGTAGTAAGGTGACCAGAACTGGACGCAGTACTCCAAATGCGGTCTAACCAACGTTCTGTACAACTGAAGCATTAGACAGCAGCTTTTATACTCTATGCCCCTTCCTATAAAGGCCAACATCCCATAAGCCTTCCTAACGACCTTCTCCACTTGTGATGCAACCTTCATGGATTTGTGAACCTGCACTCCCAGGTCCCTCTGTATGTCAATACTCCTAATCGGCCTCCCTTTAATCTCATAGCTCCTCTCTGCATTATTCCGTCCAAAATGCATCACCTCGCATTTGTCAGGATTAAATGCCATCTGCCACCTATCTGCCCACTGCACCAACCTATCTATATCCTGTTGTATCACCTGACAATCCAGTTCCGTACCCGCCAACCCTGCCATCTTGGTGTCATCAGCAAACTTGCTAATCACACCACCTACGCCCTCTTCCAAGTCATTTATGTAGACTACAAAGAGGAGAGGTCCCAGTACTGAGCCCTGCGGCACACCACTGGTCACTGACCTCCAGCCCGACAAGGTCCCTTCCACAACTACCCTCTGTCTCCTATTTCCCAGCCAGTTCTCAATCCACCTAGCTACCTTGCCTCGTATCCCATGCGCCTTAACCTTTTCTACCAGCCTACCGTGAGGGACTTTGTCAAACGCCTTACTGAAATCCATATAGATGACATCAACGGTTCTCCCATCGTCAACCGTTTTTGTCACCTCCTCAAAGAATTCCACCAGATTCGTAAGGCAAGACCTCCCTCTAACAAAGCCATGTTGCGTATCCCTAATCAGATCGCAACGCTCCAAATGCTCATACATCCTACCCCTAAGTATTTTTTCCATTAACTTCCCTACCACCGACGTCAAACTCACCGGTCTATAATTCCCAGGGTTATCCCTACTGCCTTTTTTGAACAACGGGACCACATTTGCTACCCTCCAGTCTTCTGGGACCTCACCTGTGTCCAAAGAAGAGACAAAGATTTGCGCCAGAGGCCCAGCAATTTCATGTTTCGCCTCCCTAAGCAGCCTGGGATAAATACCATCAGGCCCCGGAGCTTTATCCGTCTTTACGCTACCTAAAAGCCCTAGCACTTCCTCTCTCGTAATAACTATATCCTGCAAATAAACCTCCACTCCCTCCAAGAGACCACACGATTCCGAACCCCTCTCCTTTGTGAATACCGACGCAAAGTATTCATTCAGGAGCTCCCCCATCCCCTCCGACTCAATACACAACTCACCACTCTTGTCCCTAAGAGGACCAATTTTCCCTCGAACTACTCTCTTGCCTCTGATATAGGAATAAAATGCCTTTGGATTTTCCTTAATCCTACCAGCCAAAGCCATCTCATGCCCTCTCTTTGCCCTTCTAATTCCCCTTTTTAGCTCCCTCCTACTCTCGCTGTATTCTTCCAGCGCACTCTCCGTACCCATTTGTTTTGACCTAACATACGCCTCCCTCTTCTTCCTGACCAAGTCTTCAATATCCTCCGTAATCCACGGCTGTCTAATCCTTCCTTTCCCATCCTTTCGCTTAACCGGAACATACCTCCCCTGCAACCATTTCATTTTGTCCCTAAATGCCTCCCACTTGCCAACCGTGGACTTGCCAGCTAACAGTCCCTCCCAATCAGTTTGCTGCAGCTCCCTCCTAATCCTGCCATAGCTCGCCTTTCCCCAATTCAGCACACTCCCACTCGGACGGCACTCGTCCCTTTCCATTTTTATCCTAAAGTAGACGGACTTGTGATCACTGTTCGCCACATGTTCGCCTACCTCTACCTCACCCACCTGCCCAGGTTCGTTTCCCAACACTAGATCCAATATAGCCCCTCCCCTAGTCGGGCTAGTTACATACTGTTCTAGCGACCCTTCCATAACACAGTTCACAAACTCCTCTCCCTCCATACCCCCAGCTCTAGGCCCCCTCCAATTCACTCCAGGAAAATTAAAATCACCCACTACAACCACTCTGTTCTTCCTGCACCTGTCCAAAATGCCCCTGCAAATGCCTTCCTCCACTGACTTTGGGCTGTTGGGTGGCCTATAGTACACCCCTAGCAATGTGATCTCTCCCTTTTTACTCCTCAACTCCACCCACACTGACTCAATCCCTATCTCTTCCCTATCGTCCTCCCTCTGCACTACTGTGATGCTTTCCTTGACTAACAGTGCCACCCCTCCTCCTCTCTTCATCCCTCCTCTGTCACACCTAAAACACTTGTACCCAGGAACATTCAGCTGCCAGTCCTGCCCCTCCCGTAACCACGTCTCCGTTACAGCCACCACATCTAACTGCCTCACAAACATCAAGGCCCCAAGCTCATCCGTTTTCCCTGCCACACTCCTAGCATTGAAACAGACACAGTTCAACCCACAAGTGTCCCTCAGAACCACCTTCTCCCTGATACTTTTCCTTTCACTCGACTCTCTCCCAGCCACCTCCCCACCCCCCCCTCCATATTAGTTTAAACCCTTCGTAAACACCCCAGCTAACCTCCCCGCTAAGACATTAGTTCCCCTCCCATTCAAATTCTCCTCACCCTTCCTGTACAATTGCCCTTCTCTCTTAAACACCTCCCAGTGATCCACAAAAGTAAAGCCCTCTACCCTACACCAATCCCTCAACCATGCATTCAGCTGCATGATCTCTTCATTCTTCGCCCTGCTGGTACCGGGCAGCAACCCAGAGATTGCCACCCTGGAGGTCCTACTCTTTAGTTTGACCCCCAACTCCTTAAATTGCCTACGTACCTCTACCCTACTCCTCCTTCCTATGTCCCCCTCCCCTACATGTACTATGACCTCAGCCTGTGCCCCCTCCCCTTTCAAAATTCCCTCTACCCTGTCCGACACATCCTTTACCCCTGCTCCAGGGAAGCAGACCACCATCCTGGAATCACGCCTCTGTCCACAGAACCTCCTATCGATACCTCTGACCCTCCCGTCCCCTACCACTATCACCTTACCAGCCCTCTTCTGTCCCTGTAAGTTAGTCTCCCCCTCCTGCCTATCTTTCAGTCCCCCTGTCGACGAACCCTGGGAGGCCTCTGGGGAGGCTGGGGGACCCTGACTGCTCTTCTTCTTCCTCTTTCCCCTCCTCACAGTCGTCCATCCGCCCTTCCCTTCAGCCCTTGAGACCTCCTCCTTCTCATGGTTCCCAGCCATTATCGCCTCGTTCTCCCTTACTAAAAAAGCGTCCTCCAGCCGCCCTTCGAGTTGCCTGACCCGGGCCCTCAAGCGCTGCAGTTCCAAACATTTACTGCAGATGTGGACCTTGGGGACACGTGACACCACCATGAACTCCCACATGTGGCACCTGATACAACTTATGTTCCTACCTATATTCCCTGCCATATCCCAACTTCTTGTAAGCTCCCAAAGGTAGAAATCTGCCACTCACCTTCTCTAAGCCTACTCTCCCCTAAGCCCAGCGAGCCAAAGCCCTTCTCACTCTGTTCCCCACTCACTCCGCTGCCCGCTCCTGACGCTGCCCACTCTATGCTGCTACCCCTTTTTTATACCCCCCGCTCCCCCTTAACGACAATCCCCTGGCCTAACTTCCGGTACGGAAGTAAACTACACTCTAACAAGCCCCGAGAACCGGAAGTACAGGAAAATAACGGTTTTTAATTCAAATCAGTCACTCACCACAGCCACAGCCACCAGGTTCAGTGCTCCGGAGAACAATGACGGCATTGGACTGGGATGGGCACAGTAAGAAGTCTCACAACACCAAGTTAAAGTCTAACAGGTTTATTTGGTAGACAAGCTTTTGGAGGGCTGCCCCCTCAGCTGATGAACAGGCAGCACTCCAAAAGCTCATGCTACCAAATAAACCTGTTGCACTTTCACATGGTGTTGTACCATTTCAACAAGATGTTCTAACTTTTGTATTCAATGTTCTGCCCAATGAAACCAAGAATGCCGAATGCATCCTTCACCACTCTGTCCACCTGTGACTCTGCTTTCAAGGAACGTGTACTCCAATCTCTTGTTCTATACCTCTCCCCAATACTCCATCATTAACTAAGTCCTGCCCTGTTTTGATCTACCAAAATGCATCACCTCACACTTATCTAAATTAAACTCCATCTGCCATTTGTCAACCCACTGGCCCAATTCATCAAGATCCCCCTGCAATTCTAGATAACCTTCTTCACTGAGCAATATGCCATCAACCTCGGTGTAATCTGCACACTTACCAACCATGCCTCCTAAATTCTCGTCCAAATCAATAAGATAAATGACAAATAACAGTGGACCCACCAAGCACCGAGTCCTGAGGCACACCACAAGTCAGAGGCCTCCAGTTTGAAAAGCAACTGTCTACAACTACGCTCTGTCTTCTGTCGTCAAACCTATTTTGTATCCATTTCACTACCTTACCTTGGATCCTGTGAGATTTAACCTGATCCAACAACCTACTATGCAGTACCTTGTCAAATGCCTTGCTAAGTTCCATGCAGACATCAACTGCACTGTCTTCATCAACCTTCTAAGTTACCCCTTCAAAACACTCAATCAAATTTGTGTAACATCATTTTCCACTCACAAAACCAAGTTGACTGTCCTTAATCAGTCCTTGCGTCTCTAAATGCCCGTAGATCCTGCACTCAGATTAACTTCTAACAACTTACCCACCACAGATGTGAGGCTCACTGGCCTGTAATTCCTAGGCTTTTCCCTGTAGTTGTTTTCAAACAAAGGCACAACATTTGCCACCTTCCAATCCTCAGGTACCTCAACTGTGTGGTTATCGATGATTCAAATATCTTTGCTAGGGGACCTGCAATTTCCTCCCTAGCCTCCCACAATGTCCTGGGATACACTCAGTCAGGTCCCAGCAATTTATCTATGTTGATACGCTTTAAGACTTCCAACACCTCCTTCTCTTTCATATGTACATCCCTCAAGACATCACTATTTATTTCCCAAAGTTCCTGAAGTTGTGAGAGTGATGAGGCAAGAGTGAGAATGTGCAACAAGAGGGAGGGGACAGGAAAGCAAAATGACCGCAAAAGAACAGGGTAAAAAGAAGGTAAGAGAGAGCACAAGAAGGCAAGCAATGTTGTAGAAAGAGGAAGAGAGAGCAAAGAGTAAGGTCAGGAAGGCGAATGGGATGCTGGCCTTCATAGCGAAGGGGATTGAATATAAAAGTAGGGAGGTCTTGCTGCAGCTGTATAGGGCATTGGTGAGGCCGCAGCTGGAGTACTGTGTGCAGTTTTGGGCGCCGCACCTGCGCAAGGATGTTTTGGCCCTGGAGGGAGTGCAGAGGAGGTTTACTCGGCTGATACCGGAGTTGAGGGGATTGAGCTATGAGGAGAGGCTGAATAAACTAGGCTTGTACTCGTTAGAGTTTAGAAGAATGAGGGGAGATCTCATTGAGACGTATAAGATGATGAATGGGATGGATAGGATAGAGGTGGAGAGACTGTTCCCGCTCAAAAAAGACAGTAGGACTAGGGGGCACAGCCTCAAGATAAAGGGGGGGCGGTTTAGAACAGAGTTGAGGAGGAACTTCTTCACTCAAAGGGTGGTGAATCTCTGGAATTCTCTGCCCGTTGAAGTGGTGGAGGCTGCCTCGCTAAATATTTTTAAGAAACGGGTTGATGGGTTTTTGATAAGAGCAGGGATTAAGGGTTATGGGGAGAGGGCGGGAAGGTGGAGCTGAGTCACGACAGATCAGCCATGATCTTATTGAATGGCGGGGCAGGCTCGAAGGGCCAGATGGCCTACTCCTGCTCCTATTTCTTATGTTCTTATGTTCTTATGTGTGAGCAATATAGTAAGAGACCTGATATTTGAGATAGCAAAAGAGGGTGAGGTAGCAAATTAGTGAGGACAAAGTGAAAAGGAGGCGTGGGTATGCAAGTGAATCCACAACAAGAGAGACATGAGGGCAAGAGATCTCAGTGGGGAGCAGAGAATGAGTGGGCAAGACAGCACAGGTGTGGAAGGGAACGCACAAGGTCAAAAGAACATAAATGGGCAAAGGAGTATGAGTGGGCTTCAGAGCATTAGTGATGAGATAGGGCAAGAGAGCACATGTGGACAAGAGGACCTAGAAGGCAAGAGAATGGGAATTAGAGTGTGAGAAGGTAAGTGAATGTAAATGGCCAAGAGAGCATGAATGAGCAAGATTATGCAAGATGGCAGGAGAGCATGAGTGGAATAGAGAAGACAAGAAAGTGCCAGTTGGAATGAAAGAGAGAATTAACATTGTTACTGCCACTGTTACATGGTTTCGTTGAGCTGGTGGTGTTGGTGGTTGTTGCCGTTGTTGGTGCCATGGTTGTAGTATTCGAAGCCGCGGTTGTGGTGTTGGGAGTCACGGTTGTGGTCATCAGAGCTGTGGTTGAAACTTGAGTGGAGGTTCATGGTGTTGGCAGCCAATTCACCCATTTTGAAATTAGGAGAAAACAAAGGAAAGAACTTGGTTAAGAATAACTTTGCTCTCCCCTGCTAAAGCCCACTCTTTGATATCAACTTGTCACTAACTCTTGCAGGCAACCTTTTATATAGCATGCAAATAAAAGCTTGTGTAGCAACCCGGAGATTCCTCTCAATGCCAAGTTACAGTCTTTGGTTGAAAACAACGACGTAAAACTATTCCTCCCTTGAAAGATTTGTGTGTTTTTTTAAAATTCCCGACAATAAATGCTGTAGATTTGGAGAACTGGCTTTGGGACACATTCAAGAAATGTATTGTCTATATATGTTCTCAAGCAATCTCCTGGGTCTGTGAGTCAGGTTTAGAATTGAAGTATATTTTGACAATATTAAATTGAGATGATTTCGCCAACAACCTGGTTTTGAAGTTTTTTTTCGAGGCAATATCAGGTTCTGCAAAAATGGCTTGGACACCCTTATGGTAGATAAGAAACATTTGCAGTCACAAGTAAGTATTCATAATGACAACACGGGTTCTCTGGCAGGGCACCCCAAAGTAGAAATATTTTCTGCTGGATAAAAGAAATATTCTGCTTAATGTGGAGAAGGGTGTGTAATACAGCTGTTTCCAATAATCCAAGGTTTTCTTGGAATACTTTAGGAAAAATTGATTTTGGCTAATTAAATCAGGTACTGTGCAAAGATACGGGTTTAATTCACAATTATGTAGCAGTCAATCCTGCGCAGGGAAATGACGACGACAATGCAATTACATTCTATATTAATTTTGACTGTGGTCATTTGAAACTGAAACATAGGATGTGGAAGCATTGGAGAGAGTGCAGAGGAGATTTACCAGGATGCTGCCTGGTTTGGAGGCTAGGTCTTATGAGGAAAGGTTGAGGGAGGTGGGCCTTTTCTCTTTAGAGCGGAGGAGTATGAGAGGCGACTTAATAGAAGTTTAAAAGGTGATGAGGGGATAGATAGAGTGGACGTGCAGAGACTATTTCCTCGGGTGGATGTAGCTGTTACTAGGGTGCATAACTATAAGGTTCATGGTGAGAGATATAGGAGGGAGTCCGAGGTAGATTCTTCACTCAGGGAGTGTTTGGGGTGTGTAATACACTGCCTGCTGTGATAGTGGAGTCGGACACTTTAGGAACTTGCAAGTGGTTATTGGATAGGCACGTGGAGCAGACCAGAATGATAGGGAGTGGGATAGCTTGATCTTGAGTTTGGACATAGCTTGGCACAACATGGAGGGCCAAAGGACCTGGACTGTGCTGTACTGTTCTATGTTCTATGTTTCTAACTAATTTTGATATTATGTTTGAGGGTGATGAAACTTAAACTTACGCAAATCAATTCCAAAGGTATGATCTGAGATATAAGCAAATTACTGCATATGTTGGAGTCTGAATCTAAAACTGGAAATGCTGGAACATCTCAGCTGGTCAGGCGCATTTGTCAAGAGAGAATAGAACCAATGTTTCACGCCTGCATGACCCTTCAGTCTGATTGACTGAGTAAATGAGCAACATGTCTGATAATAGATTAAAAAATTAGGGAAAATCTCAAAGGAAGAACTCAATAGCCTCGAACATAAATCGTTCAATGGGGACAGACATCTGAGCGAGAAAGTTCCATCATTGGCTTATCTGGTAAGTTAAGAGTCACATGAGCAAGCCCCGTCATGTGGCGAAGATTGGTAATGAGCCTGAGGATTCTTAATGTTTTAGAAATTAGCAGTTGGTAGTCAAAACAACATTGGTAAACTGGAACGAATTCAGACAGTAATTTGAAACTAGCCTGGAATTTATAAACAACTTTAAGAGTTTGTTTAATGGATACCAAATAAGATTGGGAGGTCATAAAATAAACATTGGTCCATTAAAGACAGAGAGTGGATTCATTAACTTGGGAGTGGATTAATTAACTTGTGGCACTGGTGCAGAATTTTCTACTTTTATTTCAGATTTCCAGCAACCGCGTATTTTTATTTTATTTAAATTATTTGTTTTCTATGGGGTTTTAGGCATTGCTGGTAAGACCATCACCGTTTGACTTGGACTTGTCAAGTTACTTCAAGGCACTATTATGAGTGAAGTTCTGCTTCTGCCTGCAAGGCAGATGATAGAAGGTGGTCATTTTTTTATTCCTTTTGAAGGGCAATAGCGAACTATATCTCATACTCGGTCTGTATTTCTAGATGTATTTAGTGAATTGGATCTTCATGAGCTGCCATAGTAAGATTTGAACTTAGCAATGAGGTTAATGGGTGTAAGGAGCTTAATGGAGTTAATGAGCAGAGATAAAATAGTGGCGAAATCTAGGAGAGTAAAGGTGAAAACCTGCAGGGCTTGATGGCCTATTTCCTACCGATTTTTTATAAATGCAGCTGCAGAGATAGTGGAACCGGGGTCATGATTTTCCAGCATTCGCTCAAACCTGAATCATTGTCAACGATTTGGATGATGGCCTGTGGAAAAATATGATGAATTGTTGATGGAAGGAGCAAATAGGGAACGAGAGGTTTGTTAAGCTGGCATGAAATTTCAGGAAAAAAATGACACCATTTTTAATGAATTCTCAACAACGAACTGAAAATGTCACAGACAAGAACAGGGAACATTGGAGAAGCTCAGCAGGCCAGGCATCATCAATAAGGGGAGAAAATGGATGTAACGGTCCCATTGGCTTTTCATCAGAACGAAAGAGATGGACAAACGTGATAGGTATTAAACAGAGGCTGTGAGAGATTGCAACAAGACGTAGTTGCAACCTTAACAACAAAAGACATAACGGCCTGAATTGGGGGTGTATGTATGTGTGTATGTGTTGTGCTGGTGGCTAGTTATTGAATTGAGCCAATAAATTCGTGGGAGATTTAAATATGTACATTTCGTCCTGGGTAATGGGGCTCACGGTGTCCACTCTTACATTGAGGTCTCTCTCATTGATTGGTGCCACAAGTCCGGCTGCTTTGTGCATTCTTCTGAATGACATTTTAAGTTAAGTTTGTTTAGAATTGTTTGCCTTAATTAAGGATCAGTAACTTCCATGACACTGTTTCATGGTTCATTGCTGACCAGCAGATCATAGGGTCGGGTACAGAGTTGGGAGAAAACCCATCTGCTATTCTGCCACTTTGTGAACAGGTCGCAAACTGAGGAGAGACTGACTTTCCGTCTCCTTCTCCATCAAGCCTGTTGAAGAGCAGGGCTTGCCTTTGGCTCTGAAAAAACAGCCAAAGGTGCTTTGTCTGTGGAACAATGAGAGACTATCTCTTCAAAAGCTGAACCATTCTCAGAATAGAAATGAAGGAATGAATCTCCCTGACCAGAGAGTCAACCAGGATCTTGGGTTCATGTCACACTATCTGTAGCCCCCACGACTTGGCTGGGTTTGCAAAATCTCACTAACTGTTCTGGCTGGATAAAATTCACACCTCTTTAACCTGTGCTTAACCCTCTCTCCGTTCACATTGTCTACACCTGTAAAGACTTGATTACCTGAAAAGACTCACATTCCAACCATTATCTTGTTAACTGAGTCTATGTATGTCCTATTTATGAACACAACTCCACACTTACCTGAGGAAGGAGAAACACTCTGAAAGGTTGTGCTACCAAATAAACCTATTGGACTTTGATCTGGTGTTGTGAGACTTCTTACTTTGCTTACCCCAGTCCAACACTAGCATCTCCGCATCATGGCAACTGTGGAAACTGCCGGCTCCAAGCGGAGACAAGCACCAAGAAGATTGCACACATCGACACAGACATCAAGTTTCTGCAAAGATGCACGAAAGCACACAAGATACCAAAAGGACTACAGATCACGAACCCACTCAGGGCAACTTACAACACAGACTATGCTGAAAGACTTTGCCATTGCACTTCTCTCACACTCCTCAACCATCTCATCCACCAGCTCTACAACAAACGCCACAACCTGGAAACCAACACAGAGTCCATATTCGCAACTTGCGCTCAGGACGCAGACCAGCTGCAAAAACTGTCAAGCGATGAGATAACAGAATTACACTATCTACATGCACACCAAGAACAGGCAACTTAAGAAACTTAGCATCACCACCAGCAGCACCAAGCCTCCCTGGTACCACAGTGAAAAACAATACCACTGCAGGGAAGTCCATTGTCAACTTGTCAGACTGCACACTTCAACCAGAAAAAATCAAAGTTCTCAGCTGACAGCTGGATTTCTGCCCACCACCAAAATGGACCCCATCGGTCTTGTAGCGAATACAGAGGAATTCATCAGGCAAACGAGGCTGCGGGAATTTTTCCACAAACCCCAAGAGGTCAACAGTGAACACAATGAGACAGCCAATGAACTGGAACAACCAACACAGAGATCCACGGTGCAGTAACTAAAGAGGAAAGAGTTGAACTGGACTCCTCCGGAAGGCCACAGCCCTTGACTTGATATGTATGCCCAAGCCGTCAGGAGGTGTGTCAATGCCAGATTCAACAGCCGCACTCAAAGGCAACCCTGAACATCACCCAAGTACAATGCAACACCATCCACACTCTCAAAACAACCGCAACATTATCATCAAACCAGCAGAAAAAGGAGGGGCACTGTCATACTGAACAGAACAGATTACTGCAAAGCAATGTACCGACAACTGAACAATGAGCAACACAGAGAGTTACCCACAGATCCGACTAAAGAACACACCCATCAACTCAACAGACTGATCAAGATCTTTGATCCGGACCTTCAGAGCACCCTCTGTGCTCTCATCCCATATACTCCCCCGTTGGAGATTTCTACTGCCTCTCGAAGATACACAAGGACAACACACTCGGCCATTCCATCGTATCAGGCAATGAGACCCTGTGTGAGAACCTCTCTGGCTATGTTGAGGGCATCCTGAAACCCATTGTACAAAGAAGCCCCACCTTCTGTCATGACACTAAGGACTTCCTACAAAAACTCAGCACACATGGGGCAGTTGAACCAGGAGCACTCCTTGTCACAATGATGTCTCGGCACTCTATACCAGCATCCCTCACGACAACAGTATTGCTGCAACTGTCTCAGTACTCAACGCCAACAACTACCAATCTCCAGGTGCAATTTTACAACATGTCCGCTTCATGTGGACCACAACGTCTTCACCTTCACAATCAGTTCTTCATCCAGACACATGGAACAGCCATGGGGACCAAATTCACACCTCAGTATGCCAATATCTTCATTCACAGATTCAAACAAGATTTCTTCATCGCACAGGACCTTCAACCAATGCCCTACACCAGATGCATTGATGACATTTTCTTGATTTGGCAAACAATCACTGAAACAACTATATGATGACATCAACAAATTCCACTCCACCATCATAGTCATCATGGGCTACACTCCAGAATCGGTTGAATTCTCGGACACACGCATCTCCAACAAGGATGGTCAGCTCACACTTCAGTGTGCGCAAGCCCACAGATAACCTCACGATGCTCCACTTCTCCAAGCTTCCACCCTAAAAACGTTGAAGAAGCCATTCCCTACAGACAAACCCTCCGTATACATCAGATCTGCTCAGATGACGAGGATCGGAGCTGACACTTACAGATGCTGAAAAACGCCCTCATAAAAATAGGATATAGCGCTCGACTCATCAATCGACAGTTCTGATGCGCCACAGCAAAAAACCACGCTGACCTCCTCAGAAGACAAACAAGGGACACGATGGACAGAGTACCCTTCGTCCAATACTTCCCTGGAGCGGAAAAGCTATGACATCTTCTTTGGAGCCTTCAACATGTCATTGATGACGACGAACATCTCACAAAGGCCATCCCCACACCTTCACTACTTGCCTTGAAACAACCGCACAACCTCAAACACACCATTGTCCACAGAAAACTGTCAGCCTTCAGAGGACAGTGACCATGACACCATACAACCATGCCAAAGTAACCTCTGCAAGACGTGTCCGATCAGTGACACAGATACCATCATCTCATGTGCGAACACCATCCACCAGCTTCTCGGGAAAAAGGAATCCCGGTGGCATTGTGGCACAGTGGTTAGTACTGATGTCTCACAGGACCAGGTATCCAGTTTCAAGTCTTGGGTGACTGCATGAATATGCTTTCTCCCTATGCTACGTTTGGTTTCCTCCCAGACTCCAAGATGTGGAGGTTGGGATCATTGACAATGATACCTTGTCATTTAATGCGACAATATAGCTGGGTAAGTAAGTGGGGTTATGGTAGTAGGTCCTGGGTAAGAGGAGTCGGTGCCTACCTGATGGGCTGAATGGCCTTCCTCTGCACTGTACGGAGTATATGACTTTGCACTGAGATTAGGAGCAACACGGGTTCTGTGTCCTTTTGATTCTATTTCTCTTGAGGGTCATGTATGTTCTATTTTTGAGCAGCTCAAGTTAAGGATTCAAGAGGAAATGGTTAAATATTTGATGGGATGGAATGTAAAGAGCTGTTGGGGAAAGGACAGAGAGGTGGTGTGCACTGGATTAATTTATCAATGATTGGGATAAGGCACCAAATGTCTTGTGATTTTGGACCATTCTGGGGATTGATTGATTCAAGATCTGACAAAGAGGAATGAATGATCGAGAATTTTCCATCAACCTGTCACAAAGAATGCTGCAAACCCAACCCACTACCTACTCCGAGTTTGCTCATGTGAATGCCTAGCATTGAGGCACACTGCTGCCCGTATGTCGCCATTACCTATTACAACATTGCACAGATTCGAAACACAGCACGTGGGTACAGGTGTCACTGTTATGGGAAGTATTCCCACATTGGAGCCCAATTGCAGGCATTGGCCGTGGCACATCCTTTGATGAAATACGATTCTGGCTTCGTTGCAAACAAAAGAGGATGCAATTTGCCTTTAGTACAATTGGCGGTTATGAGGGAAAAAAACTAACTTTCATTATCCAAGTGCAGTTCAAATGATGTGGGTGAATTAATCAGATTTGTATGTGCATCCAAATATTTTCCATCCAGTTATTTTGTTGCACCCATCTTTGTGTTTATTACATCTATTGTGATAACTGGCGATATCCCATTTGTCTGTCAGGAGGAATCATCGCCATGCTCTGCTTTCGGTCCCTTATTTCAATAGGCACTAGCTCGTTTACTGTGCTTTAATTTCAAATGTTATATCACCTCTTATTGTCCAAATGTGTAGGTTGGGTTGATTACATGGATACTAATTACAGGGGGCTACAAAGATAGGGCAGAATGGGTTATTTGGTGCAGACTCAATGGGCTGAATGGAATCTCTCTGCCCGGAAGGGATTCTATGGTGCTTTGGCTTTGATCTTCCTGCAATGATTGATTTCTATATGAGGAAATAGCGAGGCATCTTGAGGGAAATTGCTTGATAGGGCGGACGCAACACGGTTTCATTAAAGGGAAGTCGTGTCTGACAAATTTACTGGAGTTCTATGAGGATGTGTCTAGGGCAGTGGATAGAGGAGAGCCGGTGGATGTGGTCTTTCTGGATTTTCAGAAGGCGTTTGACAAGGTACCTCACAAGAGGTTATTGCAGAAGGTCAGGGGACATGGAGTTGGGGGTAGGGTGTTAGCGTGGATAGAGGATTGGTTGTCAAATAGGAGGCAGAGAGTGGGGGTCAATGGGTGCTATTCGGATTGGCGGTTGGTGACTAGTGGGGTGCCCCAGGGATCGGTGCTGGGGCCTCAGCTATTTACCATTTATATAGATGATCTGGAGGAGGGAACCGAGTGCAGGGTGTCGAAATTTGCTGATGACACCAAGATTGGGGGAAAGGCAAATTGTGCGGAGGGTGTGGAGAGTCTGCAGAAGGATCTAGATAGGCTGGGCGAATGGGCCAGGAAATGGCAAATGGAATTTAATGTTGGCAAATGTGAGGTGGTCCACTTTGGTAGGAGGAATGGTAGGAAGGACTATTACTTACGTGGCGAAAAACTGCAGCAAGCGACGGTGCAGAGGGACCTCGGGGTCCTTGTGCATGAGTCGCAAAAACCCAGCTTGCAGGTGCAGCAGGTGGTCAGGAAGGCGAATGGGATGCTGGCCTTCATAGCGAGGGGGATTGAATATAAAAGTAGGGAGGTCTTGCTGCAGCTGTATAGGGCATTGGTGAGGCCGCAGCTGGAGTACTGTGTGCAGTTTTGGGCGCCGCACCTGTGCAAGGATATTTTGGCCCTGGAGGGAGTGCAGAGGAGGTTTACTAGGCTGATACCAGAGTTGAAGGGATTGAGCTATGAGGAGAGGCTGAATAAACTAGGCTTGTACTCATTAGAGTTTAGAAGAATGAGGGGTGATCTCATTGAGACGTATAAGATGATGAATGGGATGGATAGGATAGAGATGGAGAGACTCTTCCCGCTCAAAAAAGACAGTAGGACTAGGGGGCACAGCCTCAAGATAAAGGGGGGGCGGTTTAGAACAGAGTTGAGGAGGAACTTCTTCACTCAAAGGGTGGTGAATCTCTGGAATTCTCTACCCGTTGAAGTGGTGGAGGCTGCCTCGCTAAATATTTTTAAGAAGCGGGTTGATGGGTTTTTGATAAGAGAAGGGATTAAGGGTTATGGGGAGAGGGCGGGAAGGTGGAACTGAGCCACGACAGATCAGCCAAAATCTTATTGAATGGCGGGGCAGGCTCGAAGGGCTAGATGGCCTACTCCTGCTCCTATTTCTTATGTTCTTATGTTCTTATTATATTGTCCTCAATGCCTCTGTTTGAAATCTTCAGTATCCTGTATCACTATCACGGGTGGCACAGTGGTTAAAACTGCTGCCTCACTGAGTCAGGGACCCAGGTGACTTTCTGTGTGGAGCTGTCATGGGTTTCCTTCGGGTTGCTCTGGTTTTCTTCTACCGTCAACAGATGCGCAATTAGATGGAGGGGCCATGCTAAATTACCTCAGGGATGTGTGGGCTATGGGCAGCATCTCAGAAATAGATGCTGTTTTGGAGAGTTGCTGCTCTCTGTGGGTGTGGATCAAATAGCCCCTTCTACACTCTAGGGATTCCGTATGCCGCACCTCTAATGAAGTAAAGCTGATTGGTGAAACACTGCCAGTGGTAATGTAGCCAAATTCAGCAAGATTTAAAACAGGTCTCACACACAAATGTGAACTTGGGTTTCATTAACAAGTGTTGGAGCATCCAAATGAAGAGCTGACCAGTGAGCACTGCAGTGAGCGACTTTGGTAAGGTGCAAGGAGATATTGCAACTAAACAGAAACTATATTGTGCTTATTCTTCCTTGGGAGCACAGCAGAGAGGCAACGATTGGTGAGAGGAGAGCTTGAGGGTAAGCTAGAGTGATTTTTTTTAAACTATCTTTTCTAGTCTTGTTTTAAATTTTAAACCAGAAACTGGAATGAGTTTGCAAAGAGGCTTGGGTAGTTTTTATTTCCCCCCACCATAAATTGGAAAGGTGAGGAATCCCAATACTCTACACGGGTAGAGTATCCCACCCTCCTCTAACCTAAAAAAAGAGAGAGACTTGGAGTGAGAGCAGGTAAGTTCGTTTTTTTTTGTAAGGGCTTTGGCTCAGGGCTTAAGCAAAAAGGGCAAGGCAAGGTAAGTTTATAAGTTTTTAATTACTTTTTTCTACCTGTATTTCTGAAAAGGGCAACTATGAGTGTGAAATCAGTATGTTGTTGCCAATGCAATATGTGGGAGGTCGTGGAGGCTCCTGGTCTCCCAGACGTCCATATCTTTGCTGGGTGTGTGCAGCTGCGGTCCCCAAGAGGCTGGGTTAAGGAACTGGAACTGCAGCTCGAGGACCTTCATCTCATTAGAGAGAATGAGGAGGCAATTGACAGGAGCTACCAGCAAGTGGTCACACCGGGGCAACGGGAGGAAGGAAGTGGGTAATGGTTAGGAAGGGGAAAGCTCATGTGATGGAGAGAACACCGGTGGATGTCCCCCTTCATAATAAGTACTCCTGTCTGAGTACTGCTGGGGGGGACAGCTCACCTGGGGAAGAAGCAGTGGCCAAGACTCTGGAGCTGAGCCCAACCCAGCATTAAAGTAAGGAAAAGAGCAGAAAGACAGTGTTAATAGGGGACTCCATAGTGAGGGGGTCAGACAGGCGTTTCTGCAGACGCAGACGGGAATCGTGGATGGTGGTTTGTCTCCCTGGAGCTGGGATCCGGGATGTCTCTGGACGCGTCCCACATATCCTGAAAGGGGGGGGTGAGGAACCGCAGGTTGTGGTACATATAGGTACCACTGACATAGGCAGGAAGGGGGAAGGGGCCATGAAAAGGAATTATAGGGAATTAGGTAGACAGCTGAGAAAGAGGAACGCGAAGGTAGTAATCTCAGGATTGCTGCCTGCGCTGCGGAAGAGTGAGAGCAGGAATGGAATGAGGTGGAGGGTGAATGCGTGGCTGAGGGACTGGAGCAGGGGGCAGGGATTCCGGTTCCTGGATCATTGGGACCTCTCTAGGGGCAGGTGTGACCTGTACAATAAAGATGGGCAACACTTGAATCCCACGGGGACCAATATCTTGGCAGGAAGATTGGCTAGGGCTACTGGGGAGACTTTAAACTAGAAAGGTTGGGGAGAGGGAATCGAGATGAGGTGAATGACAGTGAGGAGGTTATCTCGCAAGTAGAGAAGGACTGTAGAAAGTATGAGAAGGAGGTTAGACAGGTGATGGAGAAGGGAAGCGCACAGACAGAGGATCTGAGGTGTGTCTATTTTAACGCCAGGAGTGTAATGAATAAAGTGGATGAGCTTAGGGTGTGGATTGCTGCTTGGGAATGTGATGTGGTGGCCATTACGGAGACTTGGATGTCTCAGGGACAGGACTGGGTACTTCAGGTGCTAGGATTCAGATGTTTCAGGAAGGACAGAGAGGGAGGCAAAAGAGGTGGTGGAGTGGCACTGTTGATCAGGGACAGTGTCATGGCAGTAGAGATGGTGGATGCCGTGGAGGGACTGACCACGGAGCCTCTGTGTGTTGAAGTTAGGAACAGCAAAAGGTCGATAACTTTGCTGGGTGTTTTCTATAGGCTACCCAATAGTGACAGGGAAATTGAGGTGCAGATAGGGAAACGGATCCTAGAGAGATGTAGTAATAACAGAGTTGTCATGAAGGGAGACTTTAATTTCCCAAACATCGACTGGACTATCCCTAGGGTAAGGGGTTTGGATGGGGAGGAGTTTGTTAGGTGAGTTCAAGACTGTTTCCTGACACAGCACGTGGATAAGCCTACGAAAGAGGAGGCTGTAATTGACCTAGTGCTGGCTAATGAACCAGGACAGGTGTCGGATCTCTCGGTAGGAGAGCATCTTGGGGATGGAGATCATAATTCACGACAGCATTGGAAAGAGATAGGATCAGGCAGGGTAGGAAGGTGTTTGTCTGGAGTAAGGGGAAATATGAAGACATCAGGCAGATAATTAGACGAATAAACTGGAAGGAGGCGTTCTTGGGGAAAAGTACAGAAGGAAGGTGGAGGATATTCAAGGAATGTTTGACTGGAGCTATGCACGATAACATTCCGATGAGACAAGGAGGTTTTGGTAGGGCACGGGAACCGTGGTGCACAAAGGTGAACCCAGTCAGGAAGAAAGGAAAGGTGTATAAAAGGTTCAGAGAGCTAGGAGATGGTAAGGATCTAGAGGAGTATAAGGCTTGTAGAAAGGAGCTTAAAAAGGAAATTAGTAGAGCCAGAAGGGGTCATGAGAAGGCCTTGGTGGTTAGGATTAAGGAGAATCCCAAGGCCTTCTACAAATATGTAAAAAGTAAAAGGATGAGAAGAGAAGGGATAGGACCTATAAAAGGTGAAGGAGGAAAAGTCTGTGTGGAACCGGAAGAAATGGCAGAGGTGCTTAATGAGTACTTTGCCTCGGTATTCACGGTGGAAGGTGATCTGGGAGGTTGTACTACAGGTTTGCGGCAGACTGAAAAGATTGAGTATGTGGATGTTAAGGAAGAGGATGTGTTAGAACTTTTGAACTCTATCAAGATAGACAAGTCACTGGGACCGGATGGGATGTACCCCAGGTTACTGTGGGAGGTGAGGGAAGTGATTGCAGAGCCCCTGGCGATGATCTTTGCATCGTTGATGGAGACAGGAGAGGTTCCGGAGGATTGGAGGATTGCAGATGTGGTTTCTGTTTTCAAGAAAGGGAACAGGGATAGCCCGGGAAATTACCGACCAGTGAGTCTGACCTCAGTGGTTGGTAAGTTGATGGAGAGGCTTCTGAGGGACAAGATTTATGAACATTTGGAGAAGTTTAGAATGATCAGAAATAGTCAACATAGTTTTGCCAAGGGCAGATCGTGCCTTACGAGCCTAGTTGAGTTGTTTGAGAATGTGACTGAGCACATTGACGAAGGAAGAGTGGTAGACGTGGTTTACATGGCAAGGCATTTGATAAGGTTCCCCATGCAAGACTTCTTGAGAAGGTGAGAGGGCATGGGATCCAGGGGGCTTTGGCCTTGTGGATCCAGAACTGGCTTGCCTGCAGAAGGCATAGAATGGTTGTGGATGGGTCTTTTTCTGCATGGAGGTCTGTCACCAGTGGAGTGCCCCAGGGATCTGTTCTAGGACCCTTGCTATTTGTCATTTTCATAAATGACCTGGATGAAGAAGTGGAGGGATGGGTTAGCAAGTTCGCAGACAATACGAAGGTTGGTGGTGTTGTGGATGGTCTGGAGGGATGTCAGAAGTTGCAGCGAGACATAGATAGGATGCAAGACTGGGCGGAGAAGTGGCAGATGGACTTCAACGCAGATAAATGTGTAGTGGTCCATTTTGGCAGGACCAATGGGATGAAGGAATACAATATCAAGGGTAGGAGTCTTAGCTGTGTTGAAGAGCAGAGGGATATTGGGGTCCGGGTCCATAGGACTCTTAAATCAGCCTCGCAGGTGGAGGATATGGCGTGCTGGCCTTCATTAATCGAGGGATTGAGTTTAGGAGTCGGGGGGTAATGCTGCAACTTTATAAGACCCTTAGAGTACTGTGTGCAGTTCTGGTCGCCTCACTATAGGAAGGATGTGGAAGCTATTGAAAGGGTGCAGAGGAGATTTACAAGGATGTTGCCTGGATTGGGAGGCATGCCTTATGAAGATAGGTTGAGGGAGCTGGGACTCTTCTCCCTGGAGAGGCGAAGGTTGAGAGGCGACCTGATAGAGGTTTATAAGATGTTGAGAGGAATAGATAGGGTGGATTCTCAGAGGCTATTTCCCAGGGCTGAAATGGTCGCTACGAGAGGACACAGATTTAAGGTGCAGGGAAGCAAGTACAGAGGAGATGTTAGGGGTAAGTTTTTCACTCAGAGGGTGGTGAGTAAATGGAATCGCCTGCCGTCGGTGGTGGTAGAGGCGAACTCGCTGGGGTCTTTTAAAAGACTTCTGGATGAGTATATGGGATCTAATGGGATTGAGGGTTATAGATAGGTCTATGGCTTAGTAGGTATAGAAGTGATTGGTGCAACTACTGGACCGAAGGGCCTGTTTGTACTGTGTGTTTTATGTTAACAGCAAAACTCACATTATATTCCTACTTCTCTTCAGTTCCGAAGAAGAGTCACACTGGACTTGAAACGTTCACTCTGTTCCTCTCTTCACAGATGCTGCCAGACTTGCTGTGCTTTTCTTGTACTCTCTGCTTTTATTTCAAGGAGTCCACTTCTGTTCCTCTGCTCCTGAGGATGAAATAGTTAAATGAGGGCACCGGTTTATCCTGTTCAGGTCTGCATTAAGCAACGAGACTCACATTTATACAATACCTTCACAACATCCCATAGAGCTACATAGCTGCTGACCTTGCGGTATCCACAGCCAGAATTCACGAAAACATTCAGAAGACAATGCACAAAATTGTGGAGGACATAGATGGGGTAGATAGGGTAACACATTCCCCCTTCGTACAGGGGTCTATAACCAGGGGCCAAAAAATTAAGGTAAGGAGAACGGGATTTAGAGGAGATTTGACTGAAACCTTTTTCACCCAGAGGGTGGTGTGAATCTGTCTAAACGTGTGGCAGAGGCAGGAAGCTTCACAACATTTAACAAGCACTTGAAACATCATGGCATACAAGACCAAGGACTCAGGAATGTAATCAGGTCAGGTGCTTGATGGCCAGCACAGAGAAAATGGTCTGAAGGGCCTCTTTCTGGGCTATTTGACTCGATGGCAGCTTCCCCATGGGCCTCCTTCTATCACTGAAACAGACCAGGTTTTATTGCTGCTTGTGGAGTCGTGCAGTACCAAGTTCGGCCACTCGTGAAAAATCGGCCATGAGCTGTTGAGGCCTGAGTGGTTTTGCATCGAACTTGATGTGACTCCTGTGCTTGCTGTCAGTTAGTGTAAAATTTAAATGGCAAAGGCTGGAAATACTACGCAGGTCAGGCTGCATTTGTGGGGAAAGAAGCAGAGTTAATGTTTCAGGTGGGTGGCCTGTCATCAGAATCAGAGAAGGGTACAGAGATGTAATCCAAAATCCTAGAACGGTGAGGGGATATTAAACACCTGGAGCTCTTTTCTCTCAGTAAGAGAAGGCATTAAAAGTACTTAATGGAGGTCATTAAAACTACAAACTGGCTCTATAGCCTGGATGGGGAGATAACAAAGAGAACAAAGAACAACCCAGCACGGGAAACAGGCCCTTCGGCCCAACGAGCCCGCGCCGCCACATCACCCCACACCTATTCTATCCTGCATATAGAACCAGCATAGAACCCTACAGTGCAGAAACAGGCCCTTCAGCCCATCGAGTCTGCACCGAACACAATCCCACCCAGACCCTATCCCCATATCCCTACACATTTACCTGCTAATCCCTCTAACCTACACATCCCAGGACACTAAGGGGCAATTTAGCATAGCCAATGAACCTAACCCGCACATCTTTGGACTGGAGATGGTGACACAGTGCTAACGTCATTAGACTGATAACCCAGAGGCCCCAGCTAATGTTCTAGTGACATGGGTGCAAATCCCACCATAACTGCTGGTGTAATTTAAATTCAATTAATAAATTTAAAATTACTATCAGTGAATGTTGTAGAAACTCATCTGGTTCACACATGTCCTTCGGGGCGAGAAACCTGCCATCCTTATCCAATCTGCCCTTCATGTGACTCAGAGAGTGTTTGACTCTTAGTTACACTCTGACCTGACCTAACAAAGCAATCAGTTGACGGACAAGAACTAAGGGGCTATCAATTTAATAAATCCAATAGGGAATTCAGGAGAAGCCTCGACCAGGGAGTGGTAAAAATGTGGAACTTGCTAATGCAGCGAGTGGCTGAGATGAGTAGTCACGATATACTTAAGGGGAAGCTGGATAAGCACACGAGGGAAGAAGGAACAAGAGGACATGATGCTGTGGTGATAGGAAGAGGGGATAGGAGGAGGCTCGTCTGGAGTTCAAACGTCACCATTGACTAGTTGGGCCTGTTTCTGTGGTATAAGAACTTTGTAAAGACAGAGATGAATTTGGATGGGGGAGTGGTCTGTGAAAGGAAGGAGTGATTAACAGACAGAAAGAATGCAGAGTGAAAAGCTCATGACGATTGGGCAATTAAAAAATAATACTCTGGATTCATGGAGGATAGATGCAACACGAGAGGCATTGGTGATGGAAGTCAGCAAGAGAGAATCCAGGGTTCCACAAAAGGAGGCAGGAGAGCCCCAAGAAGCAGTCTCAGAAGTGAGTGGCAGCAGGGTGTTAATGGTAGAACCCTGTTATAAAGAAGTGCATGCTTGTAAGTGAGGGCAGCTGTTACGAGCTGGGAAAAGTTAGAGAATTATTCTTAAATGCTGAAGGACAGGATTACACCGGTGCAGCAGGGAGGAAAAGGCGAATCTCTGCTCTTGAGAATAAATTTATGTTAAGGAAAAGACCTGGCTCCAGATTTGTCCTTTACTCAATGTATGAATTAAAATTTAACACCAGGGAACCAGTGAAGTTAACTCCTGGAGTCTGGACCCAAAACACTGGCAGCGATGCAGCAAGAAGATTAACGATCTCACGTGGGCGGTCAAGGTCAACGAAAATTTCTCCATGCAACCTCTCTGACCGACTGCCCAAGTAACATCTCTCACACTGCTCACTGTACAACAGCCTTATGACTCACTCAGCAGCACTATTACCCCTCCCACCTGGCTCAGAAGTCTCTCACAACCAATATTGCCTCCAACTACTTACAGCTAATTCCACTGTGGCAGGTACTTCACCCAAACAAAGTGCAAAAGAATCATTGACATCCTGCTCTCGACTCCTAGGACAAGGTGGAAGAAGCAAGTTAAAGAGATTCCTGTCAATAATAGATAATCTGAGTGATGAGGAAACACTGGTCAGGCTGGGGTTGTTTTCCTTGGCTAAGTAGAGATTTAACTGAGGTGAATAAAATGATGCAGGGCCTAGAGAGAGTGGACTGGAAGGACAAATTTCCCTCACCAGGGAGGCCAATAACTGGATCCATTGATGAAAGAAATAGGTGGCAGGATTAAAGAGGAATGGAGGAAGTAAATTCTGGACTTCTGAAAGACATTTGACAAGGCGCCACACAAAAGTTTACTACACAACATTCAATCTCATGTGGGATGGGGTGTCATGTTGGCATGATCAGATTGGCTAATATACAAAGAAAGGGAGTCAGGATAAATGGGTCATTTTCAACATAAAATAAACTTTAGTTGATGATGTCATGGAGGGATCATTGCTGGAGCTTCAACTATTTATGATGTTTTAATAATTTGGGTAAAGGGGCCACATGTACTGTAGTCAAATTTGCCATTGATACAAATAGGTAAGAATGCAAGTTCTTAGGAGGATACTAAGTGTCTGCACATGGATACAGACAGATTAATAGACAAAAAATTGGCAGATGGGAGTAAAATGTGGCAAATGTGAGTTTGTCCACTTTAGCAGGAAGAGTAGAGAAACTTCATTATGAAAAATATGTGAGAAAGTACATCGCTGTGATACAGGGGGTTCTGAGTGGCCTTGGACTGGAATCATGCTGGAACAGCATGAAATTCAGAAGGCAAATCCCTTTGTTGCTAGGCAAATGGAATATAGAATCATGTTAGTCCTGCTACAGTAGTAACCTTCTGATGGGTGGTAAGACAGGTAAGCAGGCAGAGATCGGTCCGAAGACAAAGGAATCGACAAAGGACAAACAAAAAGAATGGCACGGAGTCAACAACGGGCATTGGTGAGACTATAGAGTACTGTGTACTGTTCTGATCTCCTTACTCTGAGGGATAGACTTGGACACAATTCAAAGAATGTTCAATAAGTCGATCCCTGGGATGAAGGTTTGGGCTTCTGAGGAAAAGCTGAGCAGGTTAGGTCTTTATTCATTGGCGTTTAGAAGAATGAAAGGTGATCTTACTGAAAAATATAATATTCTGAGGGAGATCAACATGCCAGGATTTGTCCTTTGTGGTAAAGAACTGGGGAGCACATTTGAGGGGGCCAACATTTAAGACTGAGGTGGGGAGGAATGCCTTCTCTGAGGATCATTAGTCTACAGGATTCTCTTCCCAAAGCACGGTGGAGGCAAGATCATTGAAGACATTCGAGGCTGAGTTCAATAGATGTCTCATTTACAAAGAAGCAAACAACAAAGTGGAGTTGAGACAACTACCAAACATTAATGGTGATGCAAGCTGAAAGGCTGGCTCCTGCTCCAAAGTCATACATTCCTGACTGAATGCAATACTCTTGAGTTTAATTTAACAAAAGAGTGACGCATCGTCAATGTTTTTTCCTTTTGGGTAGTTCCCCTCCTTTTGGGGGTTGCCCCTTTCATTTTGTCCCTCAGTTAATTTGATTTAGTTTAATTGGATGGTCAAAAAGACTGACTTTCATCTACGTGTGTGGGAAGGGTTGAGAAACAGGATCGCTCATTGGTTGCACTCATTGGGATGAAGAAAGTGAAAATATTCCACTTTAAATCACAGAAAAAATACGAAAGTATCGGCTCAAAATCTGGTACAAACCAGCCTAGCGACTTCAAAATGGCTGCCACGGTCAGCATCACGTGACTTGCGGGACAAGCAGCCGCTGCCTTACAAAGATAGGGGCCCTGGACTGAGCTGTCAATCACTCTCTGCCTGCCGTGGAGGCAAATGGAAGGGGCGGAGTCTCATTCGTATGATGTCTTAAACAGGGCGATACGGAAATAGGTTACGTCAGCAAGTAGGCGAAGCCCGAGTTTCGTGATGTCTGGAAAGGGCGATGGCTTCTTGGCGTGACGTCAAATGTAGGCGGTGCCCAAATGGGGAGAACGTGATGACGATTCACGCGCCGGATGTGCCCTCCCTCCGTCGGACCGGAAGTGGTTGTGGAAGGCTGGAGCCTCGAGAGGTTGAGGGTAATGAAGTGTCTGGGGTGGATATAGCGAGGCTGGGATTGTTCTCCTCAGAGCAGAAAAGGGTGAAGGTGAGGTGATTCAGGCTGAGTGTTAGAGGGACCTCATTTACTTGTGCCTGGGCTGCTCCCTCAGGTGGATGTGAAAAAACTGTGGATTCGGGGGAGGTGTTGGTGGTGTTCAGTTCTCTGGAATCCGGCCGCCCCCCTCCCCCCCCCCCCCCCATCATCAAACACAAGTAAAGAATGGGATGGCTCTCTTCAGGAGTGCTGGATGTCTCGCTGCCATCAAAATGCTTTTTTTTTTCATTCAAAGCCCCCTCATCTTTATAATGTTGAAGCCAATTTGTGCATAACAAGACCCCACAGACAGCATTTTCACAATGGCCAGAGAATCTGTGTTTTTGTTGTGTAAGGTTGATTGAGGGACAGTGTTTTGAGTAGGACACCTGGGTAACTCATGGTCACTATTTTACGTCAAGATGGGAGCGGGCAACTTCTGGTTTAATGTCTCACCTGAAAAGTGGTACCCTCCAATGAGAATGGTGCTTTCTTCATCCACTGACACCACTGGTTTGCAACGTAGAGTTGTCAAGTAGAGTCCCAGCCCATATGGTCCTGACGAAAGTTCACTTGCCCAGTAAGCCACATAAATTGTGCCTCAATCAACAATATGAAAAATGCAATTAACAGCAGACAATCTCCACGTAGCAATTTGATTACTGTTTATGGCATTGATTTGGTTTATTATTATCGCATGTATTATATACAGTGAAAAGTATTGTTTCTTGCATTATACAAATGAAGCATTCCATTCATGGAGAAGGAAAGGATAGAGAATGTTGTGTTACTGTCATAGCTGGGCTGTAGAGTAAGGTCAACTTTGTGTGAGGTAGGTCCATTCATAAATCTGATGACAGCAAGGAAAAAGTTGCTCTTGAGTCGGTACGTGCCCTTAGATTTTTGTATCTCTTTCTTGATGGAAGAAGTTGGAAGAAAGCATGTCTGGGGTGCTTGGGGTCATTAATTATGCTGGCTGTTTTTCAGAGGCAGCAGGAAATATAGACAGAGTCAGTGGATGGGAGGCTGTCTTGTGTGATGGATTGGGCTGCATTCACGACCTATTGTAGTTTCTTGGACAGAGCAGGAGCCATACCAAGCTGTGAAATAACCAAAAAGAATGCTTTCTATGGTACATCTGTGAAAATTGGTGAGAGTCGTAGCTGACATGCCAAATTTACTTCATCTTCTGAGAAAGTAAAGGCATTGGTGGGCTTTCTTAACTATAGTGTCAGCATGGGGAGACCAGGACAGGTTGTGGGTAATCTAAACACCTAAAACTTGAAGCTCTCGACCATTTCTACTTCCCTATTAATGTAGACAGGGGCATGTTCTCCATTACACTTTTTGAAATTGATGATTATCTCCTTCGTTTTGTTGACATTGAGGGAGAGATTATTGTTGTTGCACCGTTCTTTAACTTGTTCCTGTACTCTGTCTCATTATTATTTGAGATCCAACCCTTTATGATGATGTCAGTAGCAACTTGAAAATCAAGTTGGAGGGGAATTTGGCCACACAGTCAAAGGTGCATAGTGTATAATAGGGGGCTGAGGCCACAGCCTTGCAGGGCACTGGTGTTATGGATGATCATGGAGGTAGTGTGGTTGCCTATCTTTACTGATTGTGCTCTGTGGGTTAGGAAATTCAGGATCCGGTTAGAGGGGAGAGCTGAGGCTCAGGCCATGGAATTTGGAGATATGTTTCATAGGAATAATGGCATTGAAGGCTGAACTGTAATCAATAAATAGGAATCTGATATAGGTGTCTTTGTCATCTATGTGTTCCAGGGTTGAGTGCAGGGCCAGTTGAAGCAATAATTTATGTAGTGGATTTAACATGATGAGAAATCCCAAGGCTCTTCGCTGCAGTGTTACAAACACAGCATCATACCAAATCACAAGAAGATTTTGATTTATTATTGTCACATGTATTAACATGCAGTGAAAAGTATTGTTTCTTGCGTGCAATACAGACAAAACATACTATTCATAGAGAAGGAAACGAGAGTTTGCAGAATGTAGTGTTACAGTCATAGCTAGCGTGTTGCGAAAGATCAACTTAATGCAAGGTAAGTCCATTCAAAAGTCTGACAGCAGCAGGGAAGAAGCTGTTCTTGAGTTGTTTGGTACATGACCTCAGACTTTTGTATCTTTTTCCGGATGGAAGAAGGTGGAAGAGAGAATGCCTGGGGTTGTGTGGGGTCCATAATTATGCTGGCTGCTTTGCAAGGCAGCAGGAATTGTAGACAGAGTCAGTGGATGGGAGGCTGGTTTGTCTGATGGATTGGGCTACGTTCAAGACCTTTTGTAGTTTGTTGCGATCTTGGACAGAACAGGAGCCATACCCAGCAGTGATACAACCAGAAAGGATGCTTTTTATAGTGCACCTGTAAATGTTGGTGAGAATCGTAGCTGACATGCTAAATTTCCTTAGTCTTCTGAGAAAGCAGTTGATGGGCTTTCTTAACTACAGTGTTGGCATATGGTGACCAGAACAGGTTGTTGGTGATCTGGACACCTAAAAACCTGAAGTTCTCTACCCTTTATAATCGTCCCCATTGATGTAGAGTGGTGGAGAAGAGATTCAGAATGCATGATCTTAGTGATGGCATTTCATTGATCAGAACATTGAAAACTGGAGTTGGGACTTCTTGTTGAAGGTGTATAAGACATTGGTAAGGCCACACTTGGAATACTGTGTGTAGTTCAGGTCATCCTATTATAGAAAGAATATTAACTTAGAAAGAGTGCAGAAATGCTACCAGGTCTTGATGGTTTGAGTTATAAGGAGAGGCTGGATAGGCTGGGAATTTTTCCCTGGAGTGTAGGATGTTTAGGGGTGAAATTATTGAGGTCTATAGAATAATGAGGAGCATAGATAAAATAAATAGTCAACATATTTTCCCAAAGGTGGGGGGATCTAAAACTAGAGGACACAGGTTTAAGGTGAGAAGGGAAAGATACAGAAGAGTCCAGAGGGGCAATTTTTTTCTCACAGGTGGTAATGAGTGTCTGAAACAAGCTGCCAGAGGTAGTAATAGAGACAGGTACAATTTTGTCTTTTAAAAAGCATTTAGACAGTCACATGGGTAAGATGGTTACAGAGGGATATGGGCTAAATGCAGGCAATTGGGACTAGCTTTGTGGTTTTAAAAAAATGGTGGCAAGAACAAGTTAGGCTGAAGAGTCTGTTTACATCCTGTGAGCCTCTTACGACTGAGACAATGGAGAAATTTGTAAAGAAGGATCAAAATATTGAAGTCAAAATGTTGCTTAATCAGGATCCAGTGTCCATCAATGAACCCAGGAGCTGAGAGGAAAATGGGACTAGTTGCAAGTTATGACATGGGGCAATTTTGGATGATCTCAAGGTAAAATGTGGGAGACCAGCTCGGAGCATGTTAATCATCAAATCTAGAGTTAATGAAGTGTGGATGAGGGCCTCAACAGCAATGACCTGAGACAGGGAAGAAATTGATGTGGAGCTGGAAGTAGATGTTTTTAGTGATGGCATGAATGTGTAACTGGAAGCTCACCTTGGGATCAAATGTGATACCAAAGTTGCAAAAACACTCTCTGAATCTCACTGTTAGCAGGGAGAGAGATGGAGAAGTTTTAACTAAAGGACTTAATTGATTGTGAAATTCTTTGAAAGATTCAGAGATCATGCAAGACATTATAGATAGGAAGGGATTGCTCGGATCCCTCGAGCAATGACAGCATGATTGTCTGTATTTGCAAGGGCGCCTCTCTGTTTCACTGCCCACTCCCTGATTTTTGATTGAGCTGCATTTCCACATACTTGATTTGTCTGTGTGTGTCTGCCTCTCTCTCTCCCACACACACACGTTGTCTGTTTGTTCAGTTGGCACAAGTTTGATCTCTCTGTACTGTGTTTACTCACTATTTTGTTCTGTTTTGTCCATCCTACCCATTTACGCTCTTCCACTCTCCTTAAGCCTTAATGTGCCCATTCTAGATGGCTGTCCTGCATTTGTCCTCACTTCCCCTGTCCTGCTTCCTGCAACCCGTGCTTCCCCTCTACCATCCTCTCTCCCCTGCTGCTCATTCCCTAATCCTCTCTTCTCCCCCTCTTCGCCCCTCGTCCTCCCCCCGCCCCCATTCTCTCTAGCCCCTCACTCCCTCTGTTTTAATCTCCTTTCTTCCCACAGTTGGCACAAGCTGAATTGCTGATGCGATGGTGGACAACCGTTTTGCCACGGCGCTGGTGATCGGCAGTGTCCTGGCACTGATCTCGGCAGTGTACATCGCTGCGGCCATAGGAACCGATCACTGGTATGAGTACCGGAGCCCGTTTAGCTTCTCCGAGACAAATGATACCAACCTGCACTTCACAAATCCACCCAGTGAGGAGTTTAAGAGTGAGGACAGTGATGAGTATATGTACTCCCGTGCACTCTACAAGTACAATGGCACCATTGGCCTGTGGAGGAGATGTATCAGCCTCCCCGAGGAGGGGTACTGGTTCAAACCCCCACCGCAAGGTTTGTACATACTTTCAACTTTCTCTGCCTACACCTCTCTGTATCAGAGTCATTCCTTCTGTCTCACTCTGTCACACTGTGCAACTGTATGCAATTTACTGGGACAACTGTCAACGCCTCACTCCTGGGAGGAGCATGTTCATCCTCCTCCCAGGAGCACAGCCTGGTTCTGCCCCTGACCACCCAGGGGGCTTCAATGGGCTCTGGTCCTTTTGGTGGGGACCATGTGTGATCTTCACCAGTGTAGAGGTCAGAAAGTTGAGTGAGCTTGGATTACTACTCACTAATAACATTAAAATGAGGTAATTGCAAGGCTGATTACACTGGCCAAACTGAGCCGGCAATATTGGGAGAGACGAGAAATCGGGCATGAACCAATTTTTCGCCTCTCGCTCATGTTCCCTATCCCACTGCGCACAGCAGATGGAAAAATCCTGCCTGTCTAATTCTGACAGAGTGGGAGAGACTGATTGTAGGACTGTAGCTTGAGGTAGAGCGTCAGCCATGATCCAGCTGAATGGCCTCCTCATGCTCCTATTTTTTATCTTACTACTTTCTGAACGAAGGATTTGATTCCAATAACACCTTAAAGCACTGGGATTATTTGTCTTCCAAACTTCCGGCAGCCCTCCTGTAAACCCAGGGAATTGAATTGTGATGATCAGAACCTCCACAGTTTCTTCCCTTTCTCCTAATGGTATCCAAGGCCAAAATATGTTCAGCCACTTCTTCAATGACTTTCCTCCCATCAAAAGGTCAGAAGAAGGGATGTTCAGCACCATTCTCAGATACTGATGCAGTCCATGTCCAAATGCAGCAAAACCTGATAAATATCCAGACTTGGGCTGACAACTAACATTCCCACCACACAATTGCCAGGCAAAGACCATCTCCAGCAAGAGATCATCCATCCATTGCCCGTTGACATTCAATGACATTGCCATCGCTGAATCCTGGGGATTAGTGTTGACTAGGAACTGAATTGGATGAGCCACATAAATACTGTGGGTACAAGTACAGGTCAAAAGCTAGGAATCCTGTGGTAAGTAACTTGCCTCCTGACTCATCAAAGCTCGTCAGAGAATCCCATAGAATCCATACAGCACAGAATGAGGCTATACATCCCGTAGAATCTACACTGACTCTCCAAAAGAGCATGTTGCTCAAGACCAGCCCATTTAATTGATACACTTTCCACAAAGATTCACTCTGCATCACTAATGTTCAGTAGTATCAGTGTGCACCATCTAAATATACTAGAGCTCACTCTTTGGGCAACACCTACTAAATTCATGACCACGATCATCTTGGAGGACAAGAGCAGCAGCCACATGGGAACACCACCACCTGCAAGTTTCCCTCCGAATCACTCAGCTGACTTGGCGTTGTATTGGCCATTCCTTCACTTTTGCTGGGTCAGAATCCAAAACTCCCTCCCTTACAGCACTGTTTGTACCACATGGACTGCAACAGTTCAAGAAGGTGGTTCACCACCTTCTTGAGGGCAGTTAAAGATAGGCAATAAATGCTGGCAAAGCCAAAGGCGCACCTACCTCGTGTGAACAAAAAGTCTGTCCGTGTTCCCCTGGGAGCATTGTACTGGGTTAGATAGTAAGGACTGTGCGACTGCTGCATTGTTTTGGGGTCAGTACTCTGGTAGCAAGGCATTGATGGAGGGTGAGTAATGAGGGTGTGCTGCACAGTTGGAAGGCCAATATTAAGGGAATGCAGTGGTTCAAGAAGACAGCTCTCCCCCATCTTCACAAGGACAATTAGGGATGGATAAAAATTGCTGGCCAGCCAGCAATGCCCACATCCCATAAAAGAATGAAAACCTAGAACATATTTCATGTGGACTAGGTGATTTCGCGATTTTTTTTTTTCAGAGTCTATCTCTTTAATACTTCCTTTTTCTAGAATGCTTGTTTTATCTGAGATTCCTTAATATCTACAATGCCACCACTGGCCTTACCTCTTTGCCTCCTTCCCTTTTCTCCCTCTCTTAGGAATGCAGTCTGAATTGTTGATTGGATTTTCCCTACATTGTGTTTCAGATGTAAAACAGGAGACATTGTGTGTCAGCTTCTCTTTACAAGACCAGTTCACACCTAAGTACGCACAGATCGGAAATCACAACAGTGGAGTTGATTACGTGAGAACCTGTGAGTTTGCTTTGCTGTTTGTCCATGTGTTGTGTGAAAGATATAGTTTGTTCTGAGTGTTTCTCTTTTGCCCTCCCCCTCCCTGCCCTGATATCCAAAAGTATCATGGAGAAACTCCCATCCCAACCTGTCACACAACATTGACACTCTGATGTGCCCAGCACAGCAGAGCGACATTGCCCAGCCCCTCAAGCGTGTTCATAGAATCCCTACAGTGCAGAAGGAGGCCATTTGGCCCATACATCTGCACCAACAACGATCCCACCAAGGCCACATCCCTGTAACCCTACAGAGTATTGACTCTGCTAGTCTCCTCCGACACTAAGGAGCAATTTAGCATGGTCAATCAACTTGACCTGCGCCTCTTTGCATATGGGAGGAAGTCAGAGAAAACACACAGACATGGGGAGAATGTACAAACTCAACACAGTCAGTCACCCGAGGCTGGAATCTAACTTGGGTGCCTGGCACTGTGAAGCAGCAGTACTAACCACGTGCCACAATGCCACCCTTGCCCAAGAACAGGAAAAGGCCATTCAGCCCTTGGAGACTGTTGCACTGTAACAATAGGAGGCCAATCAGCTCCTTGAGCCTGTTACACAGGAAGCAGAAGGCCCTTCTCCCTGGACAACATCAAAGTGCTCATAAGAACATAAGAAATAGGAGCAGGAGTAGGTCATCTAGCCCCTCGAGCCTGCCCGCCATTCAATAAGATCACGGCTGATCTGTCGTGTCTCAGTTCCACATTCCCGCCCTCTCCCCATAACCCTTAATCCCCTTGCCTATCAAAAACCTATCAACCCGTGTCTTAAAAATATTTAGCGAGGCAGCCTCCACCACTTCAACGGGCAGAGAATTCCAGAGATTCACCACCCTTTGAGTGAAGAAGTTCTTCCTCAACTCTGTTCTAAACTGCTCCCCCCCTTTATCTTGAGGCTGTGCCCTCTAGTCCTACTGTCCTTTCTGAGCGGGAAGAGCCTCTCCACCTCTATCCTATCCATCCCATTCATCATCTTATATGTCTCAATGAGATCTCCCCTCATTCTTCTAAACTCTAATGAGTACAAGCCTAGTTTATTCAGTTTCTCCTCATAGCTCAACCCCCTCAACTCTGGTATCAGCCTAGTAAACCTCCTCTGCACTCCCTCCAAGGCCAAAATATCCTTGCGTAAGTGCGGTGACCAAAACTGCACACAGTACTCCAGCTGCGGCAAGACCTCCCTACTTTTATATTCAATCCCCCTCTCTATAAAGGTCAACATTCCATTCACCTTTTTGATCACCTGCTGCACCTGCCGACTGGGTTTTTGTGACTCATGCACAAGGACCCTGAGGTCCCTCTACACCGTCGCCTGCTGCAGTTTTTCACCATGTAAGAAATAGTCCTTCCTACCATTATTCCTACCAAAGTGGACAACCTCACATTTGTCAACATTAAATTCCATTTGCCAGTTCCTGGCCCATTCGCCCAGCCTATCTAGATCTTTCTGCAGACCCTTCATACCCTCCGCACAATTTGTCGTTCCACCAATCTTGGTGTCATCAGCAAATTTCGACACCATACACTCGGTTCCCTCATCCAGATCAATTAGAACCATAGAACCCTACCATAGAACCCTACAGTGCAGAAACAGGCCCTTCGGCCCATCGAGTCTGCACCGAACACAATCCCACCCAGACCCTATCCCCATATCCCTACACATTTACCTGCTAATCCCTCTAACCTACACATCCCAGGACACTAAGGGGCAATTTTAGCATAGCCAATGAACCTAACCCGCACATCTTTGGACTGTGGGAGGAAACCGGAGCACCCGGAGAAAACCCACGCAGACACGAGGAGAATGTGCAAACTCCACACAGGCAGTGACCCGAGCCGGGAATCGAACCCAGGACCCTGGAGCTGTGAAGCAGCAGTGCTAACCACTGTGCTGCCGTGCCGCCCAAGATCAATTATATAAATGGTGAATAGCTGAGGCCCCAGCACCGACTCCTGGGGCACTCCACTAGTCACCAACTGCCAATCCGAATAGCACCCATTGACCCCCACTCTGTGCCTCCATTTGACAGCCAATCCTCTATCCATGCTAACACCCTACCCCCAACTCCATGCCCCCTGACCTTCTGTAATAACCTCTTGTGAGGCACCTTGTCAAACGCCTTCTGAAAATCAAGAAATACCACGTCCACCGGCTCTCCTCTATCCACCACCCTAGACACATCCTCATAGAACTCCAATAAATTTGTCAGACACGACTTCCCCTTAACGAAACCATGCTGCGTCTGCTCTATCAAACAATATGTAATATGTGAGCTGCATATATCTTATTCTACAAATGTTGAGAGATCTTTCTTTCTTTGTCCCTCTCCCACTCTCCTGCTCTCCTCCTCTCTTCACAGACCTGAGTCGCTGTCAGATTTTGCTCCCATTCATCAGCTTAGGGCTGATGTGTTTCGGAGCGTTGATTGGATTGTGTGCATGTTCCTGTCACACCCTCTATCCAGCCATTGGAACTGGAGTGCTACACCTTCTGGCAGGTAAAGTTTAAAGATAGTCTCATCCTCAGTCACAGCCAGCCCCAACGTCTCTATGCTCCCTTACTACAACTCCCCGATGGTGCCGCACTCCGAGTGCTGAGCCCCTGGCGAGGCCCATTTGAAAGAAAACGGACCAGTTATAAGAACATAAAAAATAGCAGCAGGAGTAGGCCATCCAGCCCTTCAAGCCTGCCCCGCTATTGAACAAGATCATGGCTGATCTGAAGTGGATTAGTTCCACTTTCCCGCTTTCTCCCCATAACCTTAATTCCCTTGTCTATCAGAAATCTATCTACCCGTGACTTAAATATATTCAGCGAGGTAGCCTCCACCACTTCAATGGGCAGAGAATTCCAGAGGGTCACCACCCTTTGAGTGAAGAAGTTCCTCCTCAACTCAGTTCTAAACTGCAACCCCCCCCCTTATTTTGAGGCTGTGCCCTCTAGTTCTGCTATCCTTCCTAAACGGGAAGAATCTCTCCACCTCTACCCTATCTAGCCCCTCTACCCTATCTAGCCCCTTCATTATCTTGTAAGTCTCTATAAGATCTCCCCCTCAGCCTTCTAAACTCTAACGAGTAGAGACCCAGTCTATTCAATCTCTCTTCATAGGCTAACCTCCTCATCTCTGGTATCAGCCTGGTGAACCTTATCTGTACTCCCCCCAAGGCCAATATATCCTTTCGCAAATGCGGTGACTAAAACTGCACACAGTACTCCAGTTGCGGCCTCACCTGTGCCCTGTACAGTTGTAGCAAGATCTCCCTGCTTTTATATTCTGTCCCCCTCGCTGTAAAGGCCAACATTCCATTCGCCTATTTAATCACCTGCTGCACCTGCAGACTGGGTTTTTGTGACTCATGCACAAGGACCCCCAGGTCCCTCTGCACTGTAGCACGCTGCAGCTTTTCACCCTTTGAATAATAATCCCTCCTACTATTATTTCTACCAAAGTGGATAATCTCAGATTTGCTAACGTTATACTCCATCTGCCAGGTCCTCGCCCACTCACTCAGCCTATCCAGATCTCCAGTTAGTCACTGGCATCCTGGTTTTGAATGTCTCACCAACCTGCTTGAATTTTTTGAAGAGGTGACAGAGATAATTGATGAGGGAAGGGCAGTGGATCTAGTTTAAATGGACTTTGGTAAGGATTTGACAAGGTTCCACTTGACAGACGTTACAAATCTAAAATCACTTGCGATTTGGGATGGCATGGCTAGATAGATATAGAACTGGCTTGTTCATAGAAGACAGAATAAAAATGGAAGAGTGTTTTCAGAGTAGAAATCTATAGTTTGTGGTCTTCCACACGGATCAATGCTGGGACCTCTGATATAAAGCGCGGGAGTATAAATCAGTCACTCACCCGAGGACCCACCTAACTGTTCTCTGGAACAGAGATTTTGACGAGTGGCTGCCTTTTGGTGAGTGTGCTGCCTTGTAAATACTGCATTCTGACTGACTTCTAGTTCGGGAGGGTTTTTGTTTGTTTTGGTGCTCCGTAGCGGGAGATAGGCGCAGGGGCTGCTGGGAAGGGAGCGCGGGAGTATAAAAAGAAGGCCAAGGTGATAGCGGGCAGCGTCGGGAGCGGGCAGCGGAGTGAGGAGGGAAGCAGAGTGAGAGGTAAAAGGGCTTAAGCTCACTGGGCTTGGGTGAGCGCAGGCTTGTTAACAGGGCTTCATATCACACCTTGACAGGGGTCAACCATAATGCCAGGGTCCAGGGTTACACGTGTTCACTGTGTTCGATGCCATATGTGGACATTTCTGGAGACAGCACATCTCCCGAAAGCCCACATATGCGGGAAATGTCTCGAGGTGCAGCGATTAAGGGCCCGGGTGAGGCAGCTGGAACTGAGACTGGAGGATATGTTTTTAGTTAGGGAAAATGAGGAGGTAATGGAGAGGAATGGCAACCCTGAGCTAATACCAGAACCTACAAGTATAGATGGTTGGGTTACAGTTAGGAAGAGCAAAAAGAAAAGTACTAGGAATGCCCCAGATGAATTACCCCGGAATGTCAAGGGTGGGGTGACAGTCGGGGTAGAGAAGGCAAGGGAGGGAGATCAGAAAGTGAAGAGTGCAGGGTGTGAGATAGTGGTGGGGGATGGGAATGTCAAGGGGATTGACAGGCGATTCTGTGGGCAAAAGCGGGACTCCAGGATGGTAGTCTGCCTCCCTGGAGCTGGGGTACAGGACATCTCAGAAAGGGTAGAGGGAATCTTGAAGGGTGGAGGGACTGAGTCGAATGTGATAGTGCATGTAGGAGAGAAGGATGTAGGAACAAAGTGCAGGGGGGACATACGCAGGCAGTTCAGGGAGTTGGGGGCCAGGCAGTTCAGGGAAATGTAGGGCCTCCAGGGTGGCGTTCTCTGGGCTGCTGCCGGTGCCTGGGGCTAGCAGGGCTAGAAATAATGAACTAATCCAATTAAATGCTTGGTTGAAAGATTGGTGTAGGGCAGAGGGATTTATATTCATAGACCACTGGGAAGTCTTTATGAAAGAACGGCTAATATACAGGAGGGATGGGGTACAGTTAACTGGGAAGGGCATACATATCTTAGCTGGAAGGTTAGCTGGTGTGTATCGGCAGGGTTTAAACTAATATGGAGGGGGGGTGGGGAGGTAGACGGAACTGGGATTGGGGATAGGGTAGGCCCGGAGGGTAGGAAGAAGGATCGGGTTGTTTCGGAGGGTCTTCAGTGCATGTGTTTCAATGCTAGGAGTGTGACTGGCAAAACAGATGAACTGAAGGCATTAATGTTTGAAAGGAAGTTGGAAGTGGTGGCGGTGACAGAGACTTGGTTAAAGGAAGGGCAGGATTGGCAGTTGAATGTTCCTGGGTATAAGTGTTTCAGGCGAGATAGGGGTGGGTCGCTGAGAGGTGAGGGAGTGGCGTTGTTAGTTAAGGATTGCATCGTAGCAGTGCAGAGGGAGGGAGGTACGGAGGATGTAGGGATCGAGTCGCTATGGGTGGAGTTGAGGAATAGGAAGGGTGATGTTACTCTGCTGGGTGTTTACTACAGACCGCCCAACAGCCCGAGGGCTGTGGAAGAAGGGATAAGCAGGGACATTCTAGATAAGTGCAGGAAGAATAGGGTGGTGGTAGTGGGAGATTTTAATCTCCCCAGGGTAGATTGGAATGTACTGAGATCAGAGGGTGCTGACGGGGAGGAATTTGTACAGTGTGTAATGGAAGGATCCCTGGAGCAGTACGTGGATAGACCGACCAGGGAGGGGGCTATACTTGACTTGGTTCTGGGGAATGAGCCTGGGCAGGTGGTTGACGTTGAGGTAGGAGAGCATGTGGCTAACAGTGACCACAACTCTGTCTGGTTCAAGATATTAATGGATAAAGATGAAGCCTGTCCTAAGGGGAGGGTGTTAAATTGGGGGAGGGCTAGATACAGCCGGATTAGGCAGGATCTTAAAGATACAGACTGGGGTACGCTATTTAACGGTAGGTCGACGCTGGGTATGTGGGAGTCTCTCAAGGGAAAACTACAATCTTTACAGGAAAGACATGTGCCGGTCAAGAGGAAGGATGGGAAAGGTAGGATTAGAGAGCCGTGGGTAACTAGGGATATTGAGGACCTGGTCAGGAGAAAGAGGGAAGCGTACACTAGATCGAGGCATTTGAGGACAGAGATAGCGTTAGAAGAATACAGAGAATGTAGGAGGGAACTTAAAAGGGGCATCAGAAAGGCAAAAAGGGGCCACGAAATGGCTTTGGCGGGTAGGATTAAGGAAAATCCTAAAGCATTTTACTCTTATATTAGAAACAAAAGGATGGTTAGAGGGAACATTGGTCCTCTCAGGGACAGAGGAGGGGAACTATGCTTGGAGCCTGGGGGAATGGGGGAGATCTTGAATGAATACTTTGCGTCGGTATTCACTCAGGAGAGGGGTCAGTCCTCTGCTGCTGTGCTTGAGAAGTTTGAGGATCCGTTGAGGGAAATAGTCATCACGAGGGAAGAGGTGTTAGGACTTTTAGACACTATAAAGACAGACAAATCTCCGGGGCCTGATGGCATCTATCCTAGGCTGCTAAGGGAGGTGAGGGATGAAATTGCTGGGCCTCTGACGCAAATCTTTGTCTCTTCTTTGGACACAGGTGAGGTCCCAGAGGATTGGCGGATTGCAAATGTTGTACCGTTGTTTAAGAAGGGTCAGAGGGATAACCCAGGGAACTATAGGCCAGTGAGCTTGACTTCAGTTATAGGCAAGATAATGGAGAGGATCCTCAAGGATAGGATGTATGAGCATCTGGAGCGCTGCAATCTGATCAGGGATACGCAGCATGGCTTCGTTACAGGGAGGTCGTGCCTTACGAATCTGTTGGAATTTTTTGAAGAGGTGACAAAAACGGTTGACGAAGGACAAGCCGTTGATGTTGTCTATATGGATTTCAGTAAGGCGTTTGACAAGGTCCCTCACGGTAGGCTGATAGAAAAGGTGAAGGCTCATGGGATACAAGGCCAGGTATGTAGATGGGTGAAGAACTGGCTTGGGAGGAGAAGACAGCGGGTAGTAGTGGAGGGCTCCTTTTCCAATTGGAGGTCTGTCACCAGTGGGGTGCCGCAGGGCTCGGTACTAGGACCTCTACTATTTGTAGTATACATTAATGACTTGGAAGAGGGGGGTAGGTGGTGTGATCAGCAAATTTGCTGATGACACTAAGTTGGTTGGATTGGCGGGTACTGAGGAGCAGTGCCTGGCAATGCAACAGGACATAGATAGGCTGGTAGATTGGGCAGATAGATGGCAAATGGAATTTAATCCGGAGAAATGCGAGGTGATGCACTTTGGCCGGAATAATGTGGAAGGGAGTTATATGATAAAAGGTAGAACTATCCGGAGTATAGATACGCAGAGAGACCTGGGGGTGCAGGTACACAAGTCCCTGAAGGTGTCGGTGCAGGTGCAGAATGTGATGAGGAAAGCGTATGGCATGTTAGCCTTCATAGGAAGGGGTATAGAATATAAGAGTAGGAGTCTGATGTTGCAGTTGTATAGAACGTTGGTTAGGCCTCACCTGGAGTACTGCGTCCAGTTCTGGTCACCGTACTACCGGAAGGATGTAGAGATCCTGGAGAGAGTGCAGAGGAGATTTACCAGGATGTTGCCTGGTATGGAAGGGCTGTCTTACGAGGAAAGATTGAACGCACTTGGGCTGTTTTCCCTTGAGAGACGTCGGCTGAGGGGGGATTTGATAGAGGTTTATAAGATTATGAAGGGGACAGATAGAGTAGATGGTGATAAGCTTTTTCCGCTATTAGAAATGGATAGAACGAGGGGTCACGGGCTTAGGGTGAGGGGGGCTAGATATAAGACTAATGTTAGAGGGCAGTTTTTCACACAAAGGGTAGTGGGGATGTGGAATGCACTGCCGAGTGAGGTGGTGGAAGCAGGCACGCTAGGGTTGTTCAAGAGTCACTTGGACAGCCACATGAGCAGTTTACATATAGGGGGATATAGCAGGCCTTATTAAGCATTGTAGGCTTGGGGTCAGTTTAGTCTCAGGGGTATAGAGTCTTTAATAATGAAATTTTTTATCCACAGGCACTTACCATCTCGAGGGCATCATGGCAGCACAGAGGTTATCTCTGTTACTGTGCGGACACATGGAGTTGGGCCTGTGTCCGTGGGAGTTTGTGCGTTCTCCCCGTGGTTGCGTGGGTTTCCTCCGGGTGCTCCGGTTTCCTCCCACATCCCAAAAATGTGCTTTTAGGCTGATTGATTGGGTAACAAATTGTCCCTATATTGGACCTCCCTGATCCTCACACATTAGGCATAGACTAGAGTCATGAATAGGTCACTGACCATGGGACGGCGGCGCGGGCTCGTTGGGCCGAAGGGCCTGTTTCCCGTGCTGTTTTGTTCTTTGTTTGTTTGTATAAATGATCTGGAGGAAAATATGGGTGGTCTGATTAAGTTTGCGAATGACATGAAAGTTGGTGGAGTTGCTGATGGTGCCATTGATTTGTCAGAGGATACAACAGGATATAGCTAGACTGGAGATCTGGGCACAGAAATGGCAAATGGAGTTTAATCCTGACAAATGCGAGGTGACTCATTTTGTTAGGATCAAATTTATGCGTCAGTTATACTGTAAATGGCAGAACCTTTAGGAACATGAACAAACAGAGGAATCTGGGTATGCAGGTCCACAGTCCACTAAAAGTGGCAATACAGGTGGCCAAGGTAATTAAGAAGGCACTTGACATGAGCTGGGGCACTGTGTTAAAGAGTTGGGAAATCATGTTGCAGCCATGTAAAACCTTGGTTAGGCCTCGTTTGGAGTATTGTCATTTCATTACCAGAAGGACGTGGAAGCTTTGGAGACAGTGCAAAGAAGGCTCACCAGGATATCATCTGGTCTCAAGGGTGTTCACTATGAAGAGAGTTGAATAAAGTTAGGATTATTTTCCCTGGAAAGGCAGGGGCTGAGGGGAGAACTGATAGAAGTCTACAAAATTATGAGAGGCATAGACAGGTAGGATAGTCAGAGGCTTTTTCCAAGGGTGGAAGTGTCAATTACAAGGGGGCACAGGTTCAAGCTGAGAGGGGAAAAGATTTGCGAAGGAAGTTTTTCACACAGAATGCGTGACTGGACACATTGGCAAAGATAGTGGTGGAAGCAGGCACATTAGCAACATTTAAGGCATCTGGATGGGTACCTAAATATGGACCAGGTAAGGAGAGGTTTTTTTGCAGTTTGGTTAGGGCATCATGATCAGCACAAGCTTGGAGGGCCAAAGGGCATATTCCTGTGCTGCATTTTTCTTTGCTCTTTGTATGAATACTTGGAGAGACCCTTGAAGCCACGACTTTTGGACTTTGATTCAGTTTGTTATGTCATACACCAAAAAATAGATTTGTATGAAGAGATTGAACCCACTTGAGAGCAAACCAAACATTCATGATGTTTAATAACCATTAGATTATGTTGTGCAGAATGGCACCTTCTGATGTTGAAACCAAATCTGAATGTTTGAGGAGGTTGTCTTAATTGCATGATATTTTGGTTGGTATATCTGCTGTTGTGACCTTCTTTCTGGTTTTTCCTTTGCCAGGACTCTGCACACTCGCTACTGTAGCCTGTTTTGTTGCCAATGTCGAAATCCTACATGCCAAGACCCAGGACCCGCAGTTGCTCCCAAAGGGAGATTATGGCTGGTCTTTCTGCCTGGCTTGCGTGTCTGCCCCTCTCCAGCTTATGGCTGCTGCCCTCTTTATCTGGGCCGCCAAGACTGACCGGACAGAATACAGCCGGATGAAGTTGTACCGTGTGGCGTAGCTGTGATCTGGAAGTCATGCATTCTGCCTTCAACCCATATGGACATGCACATAAATCATGTTTAGAAATCTGTGCTGTAAAGGAGCTGGCTCCTAATCCTTCCCTCCACACTGATCAATCACGAGGGTCTTATCCCAATCCATTAACCAGAGAACCCCGAGGAAGTTGTTTCATGTTAGTATTGTCTCTCCTGCACTTTCCAGCCTTTCCAGATACGATATTGATAAACAATTCCCCATTTCAGGAATCCCTCTCACAGCTAAAGGAAATTGCAAAGCACTTTACAGCCAATGAGGTTGTTCATTTGAAATGCCGTGGCTTGTAATAGGTAACCTAGCAGCCAGTCAGTGCGCTGCCAGCTAGGACAAAACAGCAATGTGATGATGATCGTTTTATCTATTGCTTCAGTGATGTTGGTTGTGAGATGAATCATGGACTCCAAGAAGTTCTCCCTACCCTTATTCTTCAGTCATGGGTGTGGAACTTCCCTGTCCACTTGAGAGAGCAGATGGTTTAAAATCACATCAGAAATACACTGCAGGACTCTCACTGCTCTCCCTAAAACACCATTATCACTGACCCTCCGACAGTGTAGCAACCCCTCAGAACTGAACCTCCAACAATGCAACACTCCCTCAGTACTGACCTGGTTTCAGTGCAACACTCCCTCAGTATTAACCCAGTTATATGCAGCATTCCATCTAACAATGTAGCACTGACCCTCTGGCAATGCAGCACTCCCTCAGCACCAGCACTTCGGCGGCACAGCAGCTCCCTCAGCACCAGCGCTTCGGCGGCGCAGCAGCTCCCTCAGCACCAGCGCTTCGGCGGCGCAGCAGCTCCCTCAGCACCAGCGCTTTGGCGGCACAGCAGCTCCCTCAGCACCGGCACTCCAGTGACGCAGCAGCTGAGTACTCTCGCCAACAGTCTGGCAAGCCCTCAGTCCTGACCCACTGCCAGTGCAGTATTTACCCCCTCACAGTGACACAATCCCTCAGCACTGGCTCAATCTGTGGAGTGGGGCTCAAATGCACAAAGTCCTAATTCGATAACCAGGGAGACAGAGAGTGCAAATTCTCTTCACTGAGCCGTACTGACACAAATTCCTATTATTATGTACTTCTCTTAACAGCATTCTAATGCTGGCCAGCTGAGAAACATTTCATTTTTTTCATCAATGTACTACTCTGAAACAATCACTCCCCAATTCCTTTTCCCCTCAGGACTGTGCTGTGCTCTTTGTTTTTATATCTCAAAGCCAATTTTTCTCTCCAGTTTAGAATGGGTGTGTTGAATAGAGAAATGGATCATGCGTTAATGTCCCTTTTGGGAATGAGTGTTGGAGGTTGGGGTGGAGTCAGTGGTGCAGCATATGAATGTTATCGGCAGCTACAATAGAGTGTGTTAGTTTGATATATAGAATCATGGAGCTCTGACAGGTTAGTGATCTCCTTGTGTGTGTCCTAATCAGAGAAATAATAGTATTTAATGACTTGTAATGTGAATATATCTATTTTAATCCTCACTCCTGCCATGCCCTGCAACTTAAGTTATTGAAATAAAAACGGGCATTTATATAATGTCTTTAATGACCTTGGGATATCCCAAAGCACTTGCTGCTAATGAAAAGTATTTTCATTATAAACTGTAGTTGCTTGTAATTTTGGCTGCACAACAGCTAATTTGCACACACCAAGATTCTGCAGAGTATTGAATCACGTGGTGAGTCCAGTGTGACACTTTATCTAGCGAGATTGTGTGAACAGGAAGATTCATCATTAACCAGGCTTTTGAGCTGTACCGGGACTGACTGAGAAGTATCAAGGTGTGAACTGATCTGTGTGAGGAGCCTTCAAACATGAGGAGCCCATTCAGCCCTTCAAGCCTATTCAGTACAATGGTGGCTGCTCTGTAATCTAACCACATATCTCTGTCTTTGCCTCCAAAGTCCCTTGATCCTTTTAGCTAACTGTAACCTTAAGGATTGTAGGTTTTAAACAAAAAGTAAAGATGTGGTTTACACACACAGGTTCAAAGTAATGCACAAGAAGTTTATTGAAAGGAATGTTCTCTGCACAGAACAGAGTGGAACCTAAAATAGAAGCCTGTGAAGCATCCCAATGACCTGATCATCAAATTATGTGACAGCTCTTAAAGTAATCGTGCAATTTCTTAAACATATAGCATTCTTCCTTCCCTATCTGTGGTCATGGCAAAAATGCTATGGTGTTATACATGGGATCAATAATACTCTTGAAACAGTACTACACACGTCGAATCATACACAGTTAGAAAGTCAACCGGGGTACACAAATTTCTTTATGGTTGCGTACAATGTTCTGGAATTTGGCTTTCTTTGCATCTATATGTGTGATACAGAATTTCAGAAGACACTTATTAAAGTATAGGAGCTAAGACATCATAGCATTCACAACAGAGAAATTAAAGAAGTTGCTGCTTGTGGAGATCATTCTGATAAATCATTTCTAGATGACAACAATTGGTCAATGTAGAGTCACCAAACTAGTTCATCTTCTGTGGAAACTTTTTGGTAAAAAAATGGCCGTACCTATTTCTTACTCATGGCATAATCACTTGCTCTCATTGTTGAAATATGTGTTGTTTTGCCTTCACTTCTTGCAACTCTAGCAACTTGACATTGTTTTTCCTGGTCTTCTTTCTCTGAAGTTTCTGGAGGTAGGAATAAATCAAACATAGTTCTCAATTTTTTCTTTAAGAATAGTAATGCAGATGACCTTTCAGTAGGCATGAGTCATTTTTCTATAAATACTAAAATGCTATTCACATGTGGTAATGCATCTTGCTGTCTTAAAACTTTTAAATAATGTTTCAGGGATTTAATCCACTAGTTGATGGATAATATGGTGCAGATTTTATATGGTGAACACCATTTACTTTGAAAATAACTAGTGAACAAATATTACTAACAATCTGTTTACCAAATCTTGCAAAAAAGTCAAGTTTTTCAGTTATTTGTTCAAATGTAGTAGATTTCATAATTTCTGGCCAGTTCGAGCAGGCACCAAGAAGACATGACTCTAAATGGACCAGTAACATCCATATTCAATCGATCCTGTGGCATTTTAGGCCGTTCCCAAGGGTGTAAAGGAGACAGCAATGGTATGTTTCTTTTTTTAAAAAACAAAAAAACTGAACACTGTCCCACTTTTTTTTCAATCTGAGCACCCAGACCCAGCCACTGAAATTAACTATGTGCTATTCCTTCATTTGTATTATACAGGATGTCCTTCATATAGTTGTTCAGCGACCATCCAGACTCTCAGGAATGATCACTCTGATGTCCCACAATACTGGGACAGTCAACTCAAGTTGCCTTGACACGTTAACAAACTCAAACATGGTTTCAAATAAAGATGAAGGTGATGCATTCCAGTTATTATTCTTTTCATATCAATTACCTTTCCCATCATAGCACCATTTCTGGTGGGTCTCTGAACTTGAGATGCTGTCACAGGTAAATGATAGATCAGTGAAAAATAAAAGAAAAACTAGGGCAGCACGGTAGCACAATATTTAGCATTGCTGTCTCACAGCACCAGGGATTTGGGTTCAATTCCAGCCTTGTGTGACTGTCTTGTGCGGCATTTGCAAATTCTCCACGTGTCTGTGTGGATTTCTGCGAGATGCATCGATTTCCTCCCACAGTCCAAAACGTGCAGGTTAGATGGATTGGCCATGCTAAAGTTGTCCTTTAGTTTACCAAGATGTGCAAGTTAGATGTATTTGCCATATAAATGTGTGGGCTTATGGGCATAGGGCCTAGTTCAGATACTCTGTCAGAGGCAATGCAGAATTGATGGGCCAAAAAGCCACCTTCTGCACTGTAGGGATTCTATCACTAGATGGCAGTATTTACATAATTAAAAGATAAATGTGATAATGCATCAGTATTAGCATAACATGCAGATTGACAACCTTATATCGTAGTGGTACGCAGATGAGAATCAAACTTTAGTCCCTAGTGATGAGGCATAATTTAGAGATGCCAGCATTGGACAGGGGTGAACACAATAAGAAGTCTCACAATACCAGTGCCTTTGTTTTTATAAACTTGATGTCTGTTAATATGCACAGTTGTTGTGATGCAACAGTGCTGATCACTGTGCCACTGTGTTGCCATTATGTGAATCGACTGCCCTTATTTCATAACCTAAAGGATATCCAGGCTTGACCTGACAAATGGCAATTAAGGGTTGTGCTACATAAGTGTCAGACAATGACCATCTCCAAAAAGAGAATCTAGCCATCTCCTCTTGAATTTCAATGGCATTACCACTGCTAAATCCTCCACTATCAAATTTCTGGGGGTTATCATTGACCAGGAACCGAACTAAACAAGCCATTTAAATACTGTGGCTACAAGAGCAGGTCAGAGGCTGGGCATCCTGCAGCAAGAAACTCACCTCCCAACTCCCCAAAGCCTATCAATAAATCACAGGTTCAGGGTTGTGATTGAAATACTTCCAAGTTGCCTGAATGAATGTGGCTCCAACAACATTCAAGAAGTTGAATACCATCCAAGACAAAGCAGCCCATTTAGTTGGCACTCCATTCACAAACCTCATCACCGCTCCACAGTGGCAACTGTGTACCAACTACAAGATGTGAATGAACTCAATAAGGGTCCTTAGACAGCAATCCCCAAACCCATGGCTGCTACCACCTCGAAGGACAAAAACAAATACTCCTGAATGCCAACAACTGGAGATTCGCTCACCGGCATGATTTGCAAATCCATCGCTGTTCCTTCACCTTTGCTTGGTGAAACTCCTGGGAACATCACTTTGGCTGTACCAACACTGTAGAGCACGGGTCTCCAAACTACGGCCTGCAGGCCACAGCGGGCTGCATCCAGATCATACTTTGGAGACCACTGACGTAGAGACTGTCATGATTCAAGATAGCAGCTCACCACCATTTTCTCAGGTCAATTAGGGAGGGGCAATAAATTCTCAACTGACCAGAGACTCCCACATCCTCCAAAAATGAATGAAAGATGTACCATTATCTCCCCCTCCTTAAATGTTTATCCTTCCTGACATTCCATCATATGCCTTATAGAGTCTGGAAAGGCTTTAAGGAGGCAAGAGGTGAGTTACCCGCCTCAACATTCACAACCTTTAACCTGTTCTTGTAGCCATAGTATTTGAATGACTCGCCCAGTTCAGTTTCTGATCCCCAGCTCGGCTGTAGGGATTGGGGATCCATAAAATCTTGACAATGCAGAAGGAGGCCATTTGGCCCATTGAGTCTGCACTGACCACAATCCCACCCAAGAACTATCCAGATAAGCACACATATTTACCCTGCTGATCTCTACACTAAGTGGCCATTTTTCATGGCCAATCTGCCTAAGCCGCACATCTTAAACTATGGGAGGAAACCGGAGCACCAGAAGGAAAAACGCAGATGCAGGGAGAACATGCATACTCCACATAGACAGTGACCCATGCCAGGAATCTAACTTGGGCCTGTGGTATTGTGAGGCATGATGTGGTGATGCCAGCATTGGACTTGGGTAAACACAGTAAGAAATCTCACAACACCAGGTTAAAGTCCAACAGGTTTATTTGGTAGCAAAAGCCACTAGCTTTCGGGCCTCTGACCCTTCGTCAGGTGAGTGGAGACAAATCTAACTTACTGTTCTGTCTGGAGACAATACACATCTCTTTAAACTATGCTTAATGCTATCTCCACTCACATTGTCTGCACCATTAAGACTTGATCAGTTGTAAAAACTCGCATTCTAATCAGTATTCTGTAAACTGAGTGTGTATCTTACATACCCTGTTTGTGATCAGAACTCTCCATTCATCTGATGAAGGGTCAGAGGCCCAAAAGCTAGTGGAGTTTGCTACCAAATAAACCTGTTGGACTTTAACCTGGTGTTGTGAGACTTCTTACTGTGTTGTGAGGCAGCAGTGCTAACAACTGTGTTACCGTGCTGCTCCTTTCATTGACCTGTTGATTGTAATGTCTTTGAATAGACATGGTTAGACTATTATGGGAGATTGTGACTCAAATATTGTGGCACGAATGTTGTTTCTCAATTATTATTCCAAGCCTAAAAGATATCCTGGACTTATGGCATATGAACACGCGCAATATCAGTATTGCAGGAGTTGTGTGTCAAGAAATATAAAGGTTCACAATGATCACTTTCTTTCAATTCAAAAGTTGGTGGGAGAGATGTCATATCTATTAAAGAGAGACTTGTGACAAAGGCTGTAATAGCTAATAAGACAAGGTTAGATTTATTAACTGAATAATTTGTGGCAATTTGCATAGCAAAAAGATAGCGAAAATTATAACATAAATACAAGCTTTGTTTTTTTTTGACCGTGCATTCAGAGCCAGTGAATTCTAACATGCCAAACGATAAGAACAACAAACATTGCCACCTCCAAGCCACACATATCCATAAAAATCTATCAGTCGATCCTTCAGTGTCAGTGGGTCAAAATCAGGGCTCTCCTTCCGAACAGGATCAAGAGTGTACCTACACCACATGGTCTGCAGCCATTCAAGAAGGCAGCTCATCACCATCTTCTCATAGGGCAATTATGGATGGTCTAGCCAGCAGAATCATAAACAAGTAAAGAAAATGCCCTATCAATGACATTGCTGCTGGTCACATTGTAAGTTGTTCTACTAATGTTTGTTCCTGCATTTACTCAGCATGTAAGGTAAGAATTCCATTGTGAATTTATCGTCAATTGAAGGTCAAGAATAGTTATCAGACTATTATCACAGGAACCCTCCCCCTACTTTGGATTTATAAATAATAACCCTCCAAATCGCACACAGAAGGGCCAATATTGTATTCAGCAGCAAACGCCAGACAAAGATGGCCATTCTTTGTGTGCTCCTCCTGACCTTGGCGCTCTTCCCTTGTGGCCTCCAAGGCTGTGGTAAGTCATGCCAGTTTAAGACTTAAGAGACTGACTGGGCTGAAATCTAAAGTGGTGCAAGGCATTCAATTTTTAAATAGGGACTTGAGTTAAAATGGAAAGACAGGAAAAGATAGATCTGTTCTCCTTAGAGCAGGGACGCCTAAGAGGATGTTCATGGAGTTGTTCAGCACCATGAAAGCTATCACAGTGCAGGATCAATGAGATTACACTGAATTTATATAACACTAATAAGACAGAAGGTGGAATATTGAGTGTAATTGTGGGTGCTACACTATAGGCAGGATGTGAATGCATTGCAGACAGAGCAGAAGAGGTTTACAAGAATAGTTCCAGGGATGAGAAACTTCAATTATGAGGATGGACTGGACATGTAAGGATGTTCTTCTTGACAAAAGAAAGGCTGAGAGGATTTCATCGAGGTTTTCAAAATCATGAGGGTGCTAGGCAGAGTAGATAGTGAGAAACTATTTCCCTTTGTAAACTGGCTCTGGAACAAGAGGGAAAGAGCTTATAATGATTTGCAAAGAAGCAAATGTGATATGAGAAAAAAATGTTTTCAACTGACGAGTGGTTGGAGGCTGGAACGCACTGTGTGGTGGAGGCAGACTCAATCGAGTCATTCAAGAGGGCATGAGATAATTATTTGAATAGAATGTGCAGAGGTAAGGAGGAAGACAGGAGAATGGTAAATAGGTAAAATGCTCCTTTGAAGAGTCGGCACAGGCATGATGGATCATATGGCCTCGTTCTGCATTGTAACAATCCTATGATTCTGTGAAGAAGATTGAGTAAATCAGGGTGAATTGAATAGAATGATAATAACCACTGATTAAGGTCAGTTAACAAAAGAAAGATGCAGATTGAGAGGTTTCACAGAGCGAGTTGAAGCTTTCTGAGTGAAAGTACACCGATAACAGTCTCAATAGCGTCATTTGAACCCAAACCCCGGCCACTGCTCCCACCCAATACCCTCCCTCCCAAACCAGGATAGGGTTCCCCTTGTCCTCACTTTTCACCCCACCAGTATCCACAATCAAAGGATGCTCCTCTGCCATTTCCACCAACTCCAGCATGATGCTACTGCTCAAAACATCTTCCACTCACTCCTCCTGTCAGCATTCTAAAGGGACTGTTCCCTCCTGCACATCCTTCGCCCATCACTCCAAAAACCTCAGGCCCTGGCGGTGTCACCTTGCCATGCAATCGTTTCAGATGAAGCAGCTTTTCGAATGCATCTCTCAATCTGGTCTATTGCATTCGCTGCACGTGAAGTCAGAGGTAAAATGCAACCCAGTGAGTAGGTACACTTTTGATCAATTTGTTCCATTTCTAATGCTTGTATATAAACACATTGCAGAACAGTGGACTCCAGAAGTTGAAAAGGTGGAGCAGCTTATGGCTAAAAGCCTGGATGACGATCCCGACCCCAGTGTCTTCGTCAGTCTGCGTTTGCTGAACTACACACTTGAGCAGAAATTTGTCACAATCCTGAAGAAGAACGTGATCAATAATGGTAAGAAGAGGAATATTGAACATGTCATTGAGTTCACCAGGGTGTCACAGCAAAAAAAACATATGACTGCATACCTGTAATCACAGTGAAATATGACATTGTAACTCGTTTATGTTTACCTCGGGGAGAGACTGGGGCGGGGGGTTAACACTAATGAGAGTGGTGTTGGCATAGGGTCTGTACTGAGGGAGTGCTACACCGTCGGAGGGTCCATTCTGAGGGAGTGCTGCGCTGTCAGAGGGTCAGTACTGAGGGAGTGCTGCACTGTCAGAGGGTCAGTACTGAGGGAGCGTCACACTGTCAGAGGGTCTGTACTGGAGGAGCACTGCACTATCAAAGAGTCAGTACTAAGGGAGTGCTGCACTGTCAGAGGGTCAGTACTGAGGGAGTGCTGCACTGTCAGAGGGGCAGTACTGAGGGAGTGCTGCACTGTCAGAGGGGTAGTACTGAGAGAGTGCTGCACTGTCAGAGGGTCAGTACTGAAGGAGTGCTGCACTGTCAGAGAGTCTGTACTGAGAGAGTGCCGCACTGTCAGAGGGGCAGTACTGAGGGAGCGTCACACTGTCAGAGGGTCTGTACTGGAGGAGCACTGCACTATCAAAGAGTCAGTACTAAGGGAGTGCTGCACTGTCAGTGGGTCAGTACTGAGGGAGTGCTGCACTGTCAGAGGGTCAGTACTGAGGGAGTGCTGCACTGTCAGAGGGGCAGTACTGAGGGAGTGCTGCACTGTCAGAGGGGCAGTACTGAGGGAGTACTGCACTGTCAGAGGGTCAGTACTGAGGGAGTGCTGCGCTGTCAGAGGGCCAGTACTGAGGGAGTGCTGCACTGTCAGAGGGTCAGTACTGAGGGAGTACTGCACTGTCAGAGGGTCAGTACTGAGGGAGTGCTGCACTGTCAGAGAGTCTGTACTGAGAGAGTGCCGCACTGTCAGAGGGGCAGTACTGAGGGAGCGTCACACTGTCAGAGGGTCTGTACTGGAGGAGCACTGCACTATCAAAGAGTCAGTACTAAGGGAGTGCTGCACTGTCAGTGGGTCAGTACTGAGGGAGTGCTGCACTGTCAGAGGGTCAGTACTGAGGGAGTGCTGCACTGTCAGAGGGGCAGTACTGAGGGAGTGCTGCACTGTCAGAGGGGCAGTACTGAGGGAGTACTGCACTGTCAGAGGGTCAGTACTGAGGGAGTGCTGCGCTGTCAGAGGGCCAGTACTGAGGGAGTGCTGCACTGTCAGAGGGTCAGTACTGAGGGAGTGCTGCACTGTCAGAGGGTCAGTACTGAGGGAGCGTCACACTGTCAGAGGGTCAGTACTGAGGGAGTACTGCACTGTCAGAGGGTCAGTACTGAGGGAGTGCTGCGCTGTCAGAGGGCCAGTACTGAGGGAGTGCTGCACTGTCAGAGGGTCAGTAATGACTGTAATGTCAGAGGGTCAGTATTCCCATTTGGGCAAACACTTGGTGTGTGGAAAGCGAGGGCTGGTTGGTTTTTAAACCCTTTCTGAATTTTGTTCATCGACACCTTGTTTATGTTTATTTTTCCTGGTCTGTTTTCTGAGCAGCCTTGGACCTGACCAGCGGGCAGCTCAGTTTGTATGTACTGGCTTTGATCGCCTCCTGTGAAAACACAATGAATGTGAAGCTTGATAATTCGGGAATGGACCATGGTACCAACCTGGGGAAATTGCTGTCTGACAAACTTGCCCAAGAGATCAAAAGTATTGGTAAGGAACTGGTGAGAGGTGCAGTTGGAGGAATATGGTACGAACAATGGTGATATTGGGGTTACTGATGTATTTGAAGTGATCGGACTGTGATCTGTCTCAAATGCCCTAGTATCACTGGCTCGCAAAAAAAAATCAATCGCAGGTTTAAAAGTAATATTTCATCGAGCATCAATTATTCATCGTGGAGGCGAGTGCAAGATATCTATCACCATTAGGGTATATGAGTCTTTCTTAATTTCACTCTTGAAATGTTCAACTCTTGTTAGATTCTGCCCCCAAGCCCCATTGTATTCTTGTACATCTCAAACAAAATGCTTTCTCTCTTTCTGACTTCTCCATCCCCTTTCATTTTGTAAAAAAAAACTTTTATATTATCAGGAGTATAGTTGCTAATGCCACCTGGCTAATTGGAATGCTTCCAACCTCTGTCAGAGAGTATTTCTGGTCTCCATACATCTTGGGTAGCACCAATTTGGAGAACTTTGCTTGGTTCTGGTCTCCACATACCTCGGTTAATACATGTTTGCAGCACTGTGCATGGATCAAAGAACAAAGTAAATTACAGCACAGCTACAGGCCCTTCTGTCCTCCGAGCCTGGACTGACCATGCTGCCCATCTGAACTAAAACCGCCTTCTGGGAACCATATCCCTGTATTCTCATCCTATTCATGTATTTGTCAAGGCTCCCCTTAAAAGTCACTATCGTATCTGCTATCACTACTTCTCTTAGCAGCGAGTTTCAAGCACCCACCACCAAAAAACTTCCCTCGTATACCTCCATTAAACCTTACCGCTCATACTTTAAACCTCTGCCCTCTGGTAATGAACTCTTCCAGCTTAGGAAAAAGCTATCCGTTCTCTCCTTGCCCCTCGTAATCTTGTAGACTCCTATCAGGTCGCCCTTCTATCTCTGTAGTTCCAGTGAGAACAAACCAAATTTCTCCAAACTGTCCTCATAGTTAGTGCCCTCCATACCAGGCAACATCCTGGCATATCTTTTCTGTACCCTCTCCAAAGCCTCCACATCCTTTTGGTAGTGTAGTGACCAGAACTGAACACTATATTCCAAGTGCAGCCGAACTAAGTTTCCATAAAACTGCAACATGACGTGCCAATTTTTAAACTCAATGCCCTGGCTGATGAAGGCATTCTTAACTACTTTCTCCACCTGTTTTGCCACTTTCAGTGACCTGTGTACCTGTACACCCAGAACCATCTGCCTATTAATACTCTTAAGAGTTCTGTAGTTTCCAAACACCTTGGTTAGACAGCACTTGGAATACTTCACACAGGTCAGGTTTTCATATTCTTTGGTTAGAACACAGTACAACCATCTTGTGCGGAGGTGTTCTCCATATACTTTGGTTAGACCACACTTGACACAGTTCTGTTCTCCATGCACCTTGATGAGAACACATTTGGAGCACTGTGCAAAGTTTTGATCTCCATATGCAACACAAACAGAAAATGTGTGTCATCCTGACTTGAAATGTTGACTCTATTCTCTCTCCATAAATGCTGTCAGACCTGCTGAGCTTTTCCAGCATTTTATGTTTTTGTTGCAGATTCCAGCATCAGCAGTGTATTGCCTTTATCCATTCTCAATATACCTTGGTTAGAATACAGTTGGAGTACTGTGCACAGAATTGTCTCCACACACCTCGCTTTCACCACGAGTAACGTCTCTCTCCCTCTCACATTCCTCCGTTCTCCAGTATTTGGCTGTCAGCTTCACATTTGAGTGGTCATGTTTTACATAAGAACATAAGAAATAGGAGCAGGAGTAGGCCATCTAGCCCTTCGAGCCTGCCCCGCCATTCAATAAGATCATGGCTGATCTGTCATGGCTCAGTTCCACATTCCTGCCCTCTCCCCATAACCCTTAATCCCCTCCCTCATCAAAAACCCATCAACCCGCGTCTTAAAAATATTTAGCGAGGCAGCCTCCACCACTTCAACGGGCAGAGAATTCCAGAGATTCACCACCCTTTGAGTGAAGAAGTTCCTCCTCAACTCCGTTCTAAACCACCCTCCCTTTATCTTGAGGCTGTGCCCCCTAGTCCTACTATCCTTTCTGAGCGGGAAGAATCTCTCCACCTCTATCCTATCCATCCTATTCATCATCTTATACGTCTCAATGAGATCTCCCCTCATTCTTCTAAATTCTAACGAGTACAAGCCTAGTTCATTCAGCCTCTCCTCATAGCTCAACCCCCTCAACTCCGGTATCAGCCTAGTAAACCTCCTCTGCACTTCCTCCAAGGCCAAAATATCCTTGCGTAAGTGCGGTGACCAAAACTGCACACAGTACTCCAGCTGCGGCCTCACCAATGCCCTATACAGCTGCAGCAAGACCTCCCTACTTTTATATTCAAGATCCATAGTAACAATTTTAAGTTCCACTAAGGTTAATTGTTCGTGGAATGGTCAGTTCCCCTATCTGAAAGAGCCTAATCTAGAGATTTGTGAAGGTATCATAGCCTTGGTGACTGTGGGAAGGGAATTTGATGGAATGGGAACAGGAGTGGGAGATTTCACTTTATGTGGAAAAGATTGGAGAGGCTGGGATCATTCTTGAGAATTAATCAAAATCATGTGGGTTTGGATGGAACAAATAAGGAGAAAGTGTTTCAAGTGGCTGGTTGGGGAAGTCAACAGCTGGTTGCAAGTTGAAGAGGATCAGTGAATTGGGAGATGCAAAGAAACATTTTTATGTCGGTGATTGTTACAATCTGCAATGTGCTGCTTGAAAGGGCAGTGGAAGCAGATTCAAAGGCAGGCTTCAAAAGAGGAATTTGATAAATACGTTGAAAGAATGGGATGCTGGCCTTCATAGCGAGGGGGATTGAATATAAAAGTAGGGAGGTCTTGCTGCATTGGTGAGGCCGCAGCTGGAGTACTGTGTGCAGTTTTGGGCGCCGCACCTGCGCAAGGATATTTTGGCCCTGGAGGGAGTGCAGAGGAGGTTTACTAGGCTGATACCGGAGTTGAGGGGATTGAGCTATGAGGAGAGTCTGAATAAACTAGGCTTGTACTCGTTAGAGTTTAGAAGAATGAGGGGAGATCTCATTGAGACGTATAAGATGATGAATGGGATGGATAGGATAGAGGTGGAGAGACTGTTCCCGCTCAAAAAAGACAGTAGGACTAGGGGGCACAGCCTCAAGATAAAGGGGAGGCGGTTTAGAACAGAGTTGAGGAGGAACTTCTTCACTCAAAGGGTGGTGAATCTCTGGAATTCTCTGCCCGTTGAAGTGGTGGAGGCTGCCTCGCTAAATATTTTTAAGAAACGGGTTGATGGGTTTTTGATAAGAGAAGGGATTAAGGGTTATGGGGAGAGGGCGGGAAGGTGGAGCTGAGTCACGACAGATCAGCCATGATCTTATTGAATGGCGGGGCAGGCTCGAAGGGCCAGATGGCCTACTCCTGCTCCTATTTCTTATGTTCTTAAAGTGCAAAGGGCAGTTGGTCTAATTGGGTAGCTTTTGCAAAGATCTGGAACAGGTCCAATGGGCTGAATAGTCCCGTACTGTGCAATACCACTCCCCGTCATAATAAATGTGTGCTCAGGAAATTGTTGCGAGGTAATGTGCGAGGAATTATGTAGTGTGGTATGTGAGCAGTCCATTAATGTCTTTGAGACAACATTACTCCCCTCTCATTGCTTTCTAAATCTGAAAATGGGGACCGATATGCGATAAAATTACTATCCAGCTGCTTTCAGACTTTGTCTGCTTTGAGTGTCCAGAAGAAGATTTTTAGAGTTTTAAAATAGCTTTTATTTTTGTGCCATATGAAAAGATCTGATACTTCAACTGGTGACAAACAGAGAGCTCTGACTGGAATATTACACAGAGAATTATACTCTCAGATTCAGTTGCAAGTAGTTAACATATACCAACAAAAGGTTTACGTTTGCTCAGAAATTATCTTAATCCACTTACATCTAATAGTAAAGATAACATAGTGTATAACATAAGGGTATAGTTGCCCAATTATAACATGTGCACATCTACCTAATTATAGTACCTTCAAACAAGTATTTTGCTTTATTTATTTACCACCTGCCAGACACAAGTGTGATATTTATATGCCTGAGCAATCCACCTCCCATGTCCACTTTTTTCTTGTAATAATGGATATTGGCAAGCTGCAACTGCACATGATTCAGTGTAAATCTTACATATATATCGGGTGACTGAAGCCTCCCTGGTAATTGAGAGTTATATAATCCTTAACTTTTATCTGGGTCTGCTTACAATGGAGGCATCTGTTCTGTCAAAGTTTCCGTGCGAGACATGATATAGCAACTAGCAGCTTTTGTGATTTTTAAACTGGTATGATTTCAGGAATTAACACAATTTCTCCTCCTTTTCTCGCAGAGATGTATGAGTACCCAGTCACTAACTATTACCAGGTTGGTTTGTCATTTCTTGCTCTTTGCAAACAGAACTATCTCATCAACAAGAGAGATATCAAGACATTTGCCCAGGTTGTAATGCGAAACAGGATCTCTTACGGACAGGCATTCTCAGTGGGTGAGTAGAACATATTTGGATGGGCTGACAAATGGGAGGAGGGGAGGGGCTGGCAGGGTGAAGGGGAGTAAAAATAAGAAGAGAGCAATAGAAATGGGAGGAGAGAGAGAGAGTGAGGGCAGAGAGGGAGAAAGGGGGAGGGAGGGGAAGAAAGGAGGAGGGAGGGAGGGATGGATGGAAAGATAAAGAAATGAAGAGGAAGCATTGCATGGCAACAATTCAAGAAGGTGACTTATGACCTTCTTGAGGGTAACTAAGAATAGACAATCAATGCTGGACTAGCCAGCGATGCCCATGACCCTCAAAGGAAGAAATAGCAATTATGTGGGGACAGAGAGCGACATCAATGGAGCCATAGACAGACAGGAAGACTGTAACAAAATGTAAAAGATGCACAAAGAGGAGGAGGGATGTACGACGAAGGAGAGAAGAAGAAGAGAGAGAGAGAGACTGACATGGGGTGGGTGGAGAGACACAAGGACAAGAAGAGATCTCCCATTCTCCTCAAGAGGTGGATTGTGTGCCCTGTTAACCATTCTGTCCCATCTTCTGACACAGGATGGTGGATAGTTTAATCTCTTCCTCTTTCTAGACACTCTTTAGCCTGAGAATCTTATACATCCCCTTGAGCTGCCTACCACTTTTAACCAGTCTGTCTGTCTCTCCTTCAGATACAGCTGCTATTGCAGCTCTTGCTTTTCGCTGCATGCAGCAAGACTATAAGCCAGCCAACATCATCAGGAATGCTACAATAAAGCTGGTCATGCAGATCTTATGTGCAAAGGGCACTAGAGGGATCATTGGGAATATGTATAGCACTGGCGTCGCCATGCAGGTAAGCTGGTTAGAACTGCATAGCCAATGTAACATTTGATTCAACAGTGGAGGCAGAGGGAGAGAGAAGAGAGTGGAATAGAAGGAGACAGACAGGGCCAGAGGGAGATAGATGGTGGTGGCACAGGGAATGTTGGGAGGAGGGGTGGGCAGGAAAGGTGGATGAGGGGAACAAAGAGAAAGAAAGTGACGTGAGCAATGAGAGAGAGGGGGAGAGATGGGGGAGGGTGGAGGGAGGGAAGGAGGGAGGGTGGAGGGAGGGAAGGAAGGGAGGAAAGAGGGAGGGAGGAAGAAGGAAGGAAGGGAGGGAGAGAGGAAGAAGGAAGGAAGGGAGGGAGGAAGAAGGAAGGAAGGGAGGGAGGGAGGAAAGGGGGGTGGATGGTGGAAGGGAGGAACGGACAAAGGGAGGGATGTGGGCACAAAGAGAGAGGGAGAGAGAGAGAGAAAGTGATGTAGGTGATAAAGGAAAACAGGGTAGAGAGAAGCAAAGGGAGAGGGAGGGGGAGAGCAAATTGCCATAGTGATTAGCACTGTTGCCTCACAGTGCCAGGGAACAGGGCTCAATTCCAACCTTGGTTCACTGTCTGCGTGGAGTTTGCATATTCTTCTCGTGTCTGTGTGGATTTCCTCTGGGTGCTCCAATTTCCTCCCACAGTTGAAAGATGTGTAGCTTAGGTGGATTGGCCATACTAAAGTGCCCCTATGTGCCCTAAGATATGTAGGTTCATGGGATCAGCCATGCTAAATGTATGGGGTTACAGGGTCAGTGCAGGGCAGAGAGCCTAGGTAAGATTCAGTGCAGAGTCAATGGGCCAAATGGTCTCTACTGCACTACAGGGATTCTATGATTCTATGAATCAGAGGGAGAGAATTGGAGATGATGATTCAGAAAGAGAGAGAGAGAGAGACGGAGTGTTAGAAAGAGAGAGAGAGGGATGGAGAGAGACTAGGTCAGAGAAAGTGATAGAGGGCAGGATAAAGGGAGTGGGATCAGAATGAAGAGAAGGAGTAAGAGAGAAGAACAAAGAGAGGGGAAAAAACTGAAATGGAGAGAGATAGAGAGCATGAGCGGTGAAGAATGTAGGTAAGGAGAGGATGGTGTAAGGACAAAGGAAGAGAAAGAGAAGTAAAAGGAGAAAGAGCAGGAACGACAGCTGAAAGAAGGAAAGTTGTTAAGGTGGATTGATGGAGCCAATGATGTACAGATGGTGGCCAGGGTGCTTGATTAAGAGAGATACAAGCAAGGTAGATGAAAACCAGATCTGTGAATGGTACTCCAGATGTCTGCTGACCAAGATATATGCATTCAGAAAATCTGTTTTTAAAATCTGTTCATCCAGAAAAGAACCAAGAATTTATTTTTTACTAGCTAACAGGCTAAGATCCAAAATGCTTCACAATAATGTTTTTTTCATTCATTCGTGGGACATGGGAGTCACCAGCTAGCCAGCATTTATTGCCCATCCCTAGTCGTCCTCGAGAAGGTGATGGCGAACTGCCTTCTTGAATCACTGCAGTCCATGTTCTGTGGGTTGACCCACAATACCATTGGGGAGGGAATTCTAGGATTTTGACCCAACAACTGCGAAGGAAGGAATGGAGATATATTTCCAAGTCAGGATGGTGAGCAGCTTGGAGAGGAACTTGCAGGTCATGGTATTCCCATTTATCTGCTGCCTCTGTCCTTCTAGATAGTGCGGATAAAAGAAAGTTGACAACTGAGGATAGAATGACAGAACTATTTGAACTGGGGTTGATGAAAAGGCTGGAAGTAGATGAATGTTGAGATATTACTAGTTCGAAATGGACGATGTTAAATAAATACAGCATATTGTAGGAGATGGTGGAGTCTACAGAGGTGGGGTGGAATGTAGTGTTGATGGAGGTTACAGAGGTAGAAAGGATTAGTAGGGACAGTGGAGGTTACAGATACAGGGAAGGTTGTAGTGGCTGGAGGAGGTTATAGAGATAGGGAGGGTTTTACTGGCTGGAGTACGATACAGAAGTAGGAAGGGTTGTTGGGGCTGAAGGAATTTGCAGTTATAGGGAGGGTTGTAGAGGCTGGGGTAGGTTACAGAGCTGGCCAGTGGTTTTGAGGCTGGAAGAAGTTACAGAGAAAGGAAGTGTTTTATGGGCTGGAGGGGGTTACAGAGATAGGACGCATCACAGAGGCTGGATCTGGTTACAGAGATAGGAAGAGTTGTTGGGACTGGAAGAAGCGAGAGAGATAGGAAGGGTTGTAGGGTCTGGATGAGGTTACAGAGGTAGGGAAGGTTTTATTGACTCAAGTAGGATACAGAGATAGGGAGGGTTGTTGGGGATGAAAGAATTTGCAGTGATAAGGAGGGTTATAGAGGGTTATACAGGGCGGCGCGGTAGCACAGTGGTTAGCACTGCTGCTTCACAGCTCCAGGGTCCTGGGTTCGATTCCCGGCTCGGGTCACTGCCTGTGTGGAGTTTGCACATTCTCCTCGTGTCTGCGTGGGTTTTCTCCGGGTGCTCCGGTCTCCTCCCACAGTCCAAAGATGTGCGGGTTAGGTTCATTGGCTATGCTAAAATTGCCCCTTAGTGTCCTGGGATGTGTAGGTTAGAGGGATTAGCAGGTAAATGTGTAGGGATATGGGGATAGGGTCTGGGTGGGATTGTGTTCGGTGCAGACTCGATGGGCCGAAGGGCCTGTTTCTGCACTGTAGGGTTCTATGGTTCTATGCTGAAATAGGCCACAGAAATAGTGAGGCGTTTTGGGACCAAGAAGAGTTACTGAGATAGGGGGTGTTTGATGTGCTGGAGGAGTTTACAGACATAAAATCGCATTACACATGACTCCCTTGTCGAAATGTATCTGACTCAACCTTGAATACATTCACTGCCCAACCCCCACTGCTACCTGGGAAAGACAATTCTACTCTCTCAACAAAAAGACACCTCCTCATCTGTGAATTGATGGGAGGCCCTTTTTTTAATTTTGTCTCCTAGTTTTAATCTCTCCACCAGTGGGAAACTCCTCTTAGCACCTGCTCTGTCGAACCCTTTCATGTTTTAATCAGATGACCTCTCATTTCTTCTAACAACTCCAGTGGGTATAGGCAAATCTGCTTATCTCAGGGTCCACTGAACCACTGCTGAGCTGTTTCTAATGCAATTCCATTCTTTCCTATGTAAGGAGACCACACATGTGCACTGAACTCGAGGTATCAGGTCACCAATCCCTTGCATTTACTGGAGAGAAATACTCCCGCATTTAACTCCCATGCTGCTCAAAATCAATGCAAACACTTGTCTGATAATCACTCATTGCATCTGGATAATTAGGTCTCAGAGTTAAAAAGACACATGCATGATCTTCAGTTCCCAGTGATGGGAACGTGAAATCAGCAGCAATCACTATCTCAATGCTGAGTTTTGATCATTTCTCTCCCATTGGAGTCAATGAAAGGTTGGAAAATTCTCAGTTGCGCTTGAAAAATGGACATTTATGACCCCGCTTTTTGCCAAGTTGAAGGAACTTTGTGTTCCTAGTGTTCAGGCAATAGGGATGAATGGTAGGAAGGACTATTACTTACGGGGCGAAAAACTGCAGCAGGCGACGGTGCAGAGGGACCTCGGGGTCCTTGTGCATGAGACGCAAAAACCCAGCTTGCAGGTGCAGCAGGTGGTCAGGAAGGCGAATGGGATGCTGGCCTTCATAGCGAGGGGGATTGAATATAAAAGTAGGGAGGTCTTGCTACAGCTGTATCGGGCATTGGTGAGGCCGCAGCTGGAGTACTGTGTGCAGTTTTGGGCGCCGCACCTGCGCAAGGATATTTTGGCCCTGGAGGGAGTGCAGAGGAGGTTTACTCGGCTGATACCGGAGTTGAGGGGATTGAGCTATGAGGAGAGGCTGAATAAACTAGGCTTGTACTCGTTAGAGTTTAGAAGAATGAGGGGAGATCTCATTGAGACGTATAAGATGATGAATGGGATGGATAGGATAGAGGTGGAGAGACTCTTCCCGCTCAAAAAAGACAGTAGGACTAGGGGGCACAGCCTCAAGATAAAGGGGGGGGCGGTTTAGAACAGAGTTGAGGAGGAACTTCTTCACTCAAAGGGTGGTGAATCTCTGGAATTCTCTGCCCGTTGAAGTGGTGGAGGCTGCCTTGCTAAATATTTTTAAGAAACGGGTTGATGGGTTTTTGATAAGAGAAGGGATTAAGGGTTATGGGGAGAGGGCGGGAAGGTGGAACTGAGTCACGACAGATCAGCCATGATCTTATTGAATGGCGGGGCAGGCTCGAAGGGCCAGATGGCCTACTCCTGCTCCTATTTCTTATGTTCTTATTATCATCGTTTGACGCGAAGAGTCTCAGCAACAGCATGTGTAACAGGGTGCTGACTGCTCTACCTATCTCTCATCTTCTCTTCCACACAGGCTCTCATTGCCAATCAACAACTCATTCCCTTCCAGATGTGGAACTGTTCAAACACTCTGCAGGAGATCTTGGCGGAGATCAGTGCAGGATCTTTCATGAATCCAGTAATGGCCTCTCAAGCCTTACCCCCTACACAGGGCAAGACATACCTGGATGTGAACTCCTTGTCGTGTAATTGGGCTGTGGGTAAGTTGACTACACAACCAGTTGGACTGTTTACCACAGAACAATGAATTCTAATGAGTTTGAATCTCTCCTTCAATAGAAAGTCAGCAAGTTAAGTGCTTAGGTCCCCAGGAATTGTAACCTTACATTCTCGGTTAACATTGTCAGAAGTCTCACAACATCAGGTTAAAGTCCAACAGATTTATTTGGTAGCATGAGCTTTTGGAGCATTTCCTTTTCATCAAGTGACTCCTGACATTGCACAGGTTAGCATTGCACAGATAAACAATATTGAGAGAGGGCCAATGGTGTGAGAGTGCTGCACCAGCAGATGGTAAGCGTTGAGTACTGAACAGTTGATGGGGTTGTACTGAAGGAAGGCTGCACTGTCAGATGGTCGGTAGTGAAGGAATGCCAGCCTTTTGGAGAGTCAGTACTGAGCAGATTCTGCACAGTCAATGGGGAAACACTGAAGAAGCACTGTCAAAGTGACAGAGTGCCATATTGTTGGAGAGTCAGTACTGAAATGGTGCTGTAATGTCGATGGAGCAGTACTGAAGAAGTGCTACACGGTCAAAGGCATGGATCTGAGGAGATGCTGTACTCCCGGAGGGAAAGTACAGAGGGAGTATTGCACCATCGAAGTCCAGTACCGAGAGATCATTCAAACTTTATTGGCCGGTACTAAAAGAGTTCTGCACTGTCAGATGAACTGGGCTGCCAGAGTACTGCAATGTCAGAGAGTTGTACTGAGAGATCACTCACTGACATGGGGGAGATACTGAGGGAAGGATGTATTATTTGTGGCTCAGTACTGAGGGAGCAACACACTGTCAAAGAGTCTAATGGACATGGTTAGATTTCCTCTTTCTGGAGTGGTCTTTATCTCACACTTGTGTGGCACAATCGATACTTATCAATCATTAGCCAAATTAATAGGCTAGAGGAAGTTATAGAATAGGGAGGATTTTAGGGGCTGGGGGAAGTTGCAGAGACAGAGGGTTGTAGGTGTTGGAGGAGCTTACAGAGATGAGATGGTTGTTGAGACTACAACAACCTGAAGAACAGGAAGTTACAGAAATGGGAGGACTTGAGGAAGGTGGAGGAGGTTACGGAAATGGGGAGGGAGGCTACCAACAGCGAGACATTGCCCCTGACAGCAGCACCACTCTCCAAACAGCAAAAGTGTTTTCCCGACAGCTACAATATCCCATCAACAACAACAGCATCCTCTGAACCATTCCCCCAACAACGAAACTATTCCACCAACAACAGCTCCATTCCCCAGCAGCATCACAATTCCCTGAATTGAATACTTGTTCAGCCTTGCCAAAAACCCCATGCCTTCCAAAGAGAAAACCTATTCTCATCCTGCCTTCAACTTGAAATCCCATTCCCAACAGAATATCCAACTCTCAAAAAAAACATATTCTCCCCGAATACAAACTGCATTCCACCATCAGAAGCTCAATTTCCCAAACTGAAACCATATCTCCCCAATAGATACCCAATTACAAAAAAGAAACCCATTCTTCAACCCTGTTTCCCCAACTGAATCTCCCATTCTCAACATAAACTATTGTAAGGAAACAAATATTATTTCAAGAAGTTTATTTGTATTCATGTGGGCTGGGCATAACCCATCACTTTACATTTCAGCTGAGTTTATATTTCTGCAGTTGGGTGTTGTGTTGGGAATTTTATCTTGGCTTCATTTCAAAAATGGCCGGCACGGTAGCTCAGTGGTTAGCACTGCTGCTTCACAGCTCCAGGGTCCTGGGTTCAATTCCCGGCTTGGGTCATTGTCTGTGTGGAGTTTGCACATTCTCCTCATGTCTGCGTGGGTTTCCTCCAGGTACTACAGTTTCTTCCCACAGTCCAAAGATGTGCGGATTAGATTCATTGGCCAAGTTAAGAAATTGCCCCTTAGTGGCCAGGGATGCGTCGGTCAGAGGGATTAATGGGTATAATATGTAGGGATATGGGGGTAGGGCCTGGGTGAGATTGTGTTCGGTGCAGACTCGATGGGCTGTAGTGCCTCTTTCTGCACTGTAAGGTTCTATGATTCTATGGAAATGTGCCTGCATTTTAATGAGGAGTTTATGACTCTAAAACAAGCAAAGACAACTGGGCCGCTGCAGAGCAACCAGAGGTCCAAAGCAGAATTTGAGTTCAGTTGAAATAATCATCGAATCATCAAAGAATCCCTACAGTGCAAAAGGAGGCCATTGAGCCTGTAACCAACCACAGTCCCACTGAAGCCCTATTCCCATAACCTCACACCTTTAGTGGAAAGTGGAACTGATCCACTTCAGATCTTATTGAATGGCGGGGCAGGCTCGAAGGGCTAGATGGCCTACTCCTGCTCCTATTTCTTATGTTCTTTAACCTGCTGATCCCCTGACACTAGAGTCAATTTAGCATGGAAAATCAACCTAAACTGAACATCTTTGGACTGTGGGAGGAAACAGGAGCACTCAAAGGAGACTTATGCAGACAACGGGGACAAAGTGCAAACTCCACCCAGACAGTCACCTGAGGCTAGAATTGAACCTGGGACATTGTCATGGCAAGGCAGCAGGGCTAACCACTGTGCCACCATGCCACTGTGTAACCTAGAAGTAAGGCACATTCCACAGCAATAGCTAGAATAAGCAGTACAATGTAGAGACTGAAGCAATGCCTTATACCAAAGAACAGAAAGTCACTAAAACCATAGAGTAGGGTAAAACAAATCTAATATGAATTTCCATTCAATGAAATAAAGAACAAGAATCTGGAAAGAAGGGTCTCTATAGTAGAGTCAAGACTGAGGAGTGAAGAGAGACTCCAAACAAGCAAAGTTTCAGGAAACATACAAAAAGTTAAGTGAGTATGTAGAAAGCCAGGTATCCAAGCAGCTGAGAAGATTGGTGAATTCTTACTTTTGCCCTATGAAGCTGTGGTATTCTGTTGGCAAAGCTAAGTATCTGAGAAATTGTGTGGAAGACGAAGCTTGAATGTACATGCTGCTCCAGTGAAAAGGAATACTAAAAGGAGAGGGTGAAGTCTTGGAGATGGGTCCTTGCTGAATATAACCACGAAAAGGCATTGTTGAGAGGAAGATTCCAAGGTTGTTATTCAAAGGTGGAGATTGAAATGCCTCATGTGGAACACAATGTTTCATTGACCTTTTGGCTCACAGTGTGACAAGCAATTGGGAAGAATTGATGAAATATCCATAGGACCTGTTTGAGTGACAGTGCCCACTTGGTTTCAAAATGTGATCTGTTTGACCACAGGGCACTTGTTGGTTTACCTGGATTGTGTATTTACTGTGAACAGTAGAGTAATCTGTAAAATCTACAAATCTGTATATATTGTATACTTGCAGTAAAGAAGCGGTGTAATATAAATTATTTCTTGTTTTTCTTATTCTGATTCACCCAATGGACTTCAGTTGGGATTTTTACATCATATTCCCCACAGTGGCAATCCCATTCAAAACAGAAAAAAAATTCTCCCTAATGATGTGTTAATTTATCTGTTCCACCAGCAACAAATACTGCAGTGGGTGGAATCAGAAACGTTAGTCCTGGAAAATATGTAGAAAGACAATCACAGAAAGTGACTACAAGACACAGACAGACAGATAGAGTGAGACAGAGAGCGAAAAAGACACAGAAATAAAAAGATAGACGGAAAGATGGAGAGAAAGCCAGACGGAAAGATAGACGGATAGATAGTCAGACAGACGGAAAGATAGATAGACAGACAGAAAGATAGATAGACAGACAGAAAGATAGATAGACAGACAGAAAGATGGATAGACAGATGGAAAGATAGATTGATAGATAGACAGACAAACAGATGGCAGGACGGACGGACAGACAGACAGAGCGAGAGAGAGAAGCAAAGATCCAGAGATAGAGAAGAGAGAAATACTGCCAGAGAATGGCAGAAACAGAAAGAAGCATCAGGAGGATTAATTTCTAGTCTCTGTAAATTTGCAGACATTTTACTTGACTGAAGCCATGCTCAAAGAGAAATGTTCATTCAATGTTTAAAAGTTCAGAAGTCCATCAGTTTGAAGAAAAGTGCAGCCTGAGTTGAATGCATTATCTGGAATGATTGTCATTCTGATTGTCTCTGCATGATTCATCCTCACGTGTCCATGTTGTGCACTCACTCAGATTCACCAAGGTCAAAACATCCCCAGGCGCCTTTATCAGCTGCATCGGAGGCATTGTTGGAAGTAAGAAAGAGCAGTTCTTGAATGCGACAGTTCCACTTCCTGTGGGTAAGAAACACAGAAAAAACACTCATTTATTGAGTCTATTTACAGATCAGGATGTCCTGAAACAGTCCAGAACCAAAGAAGATTTTAATTGAGCTGTAGTAATGTTGACCTGATGACACCCTTGTGTTCATAGCAAGTTCTATTGTATTGAATGGTCAGATCAATTATTTTGGTGGTGTTGCTGAGGGATACATCTGAGTCAAGACATCATTATGAACATCCTCCCATCACTATTCTCCTCCAACAGTGCAACAATATTCCTCCAGAGTTTATTTCATCTCTCCTTTAATACTGGCAATCCAACAGTGCATCACTCCTTAAGAATCAATACAGTGCTCCCTCAGTAGTGTCCCGCTGCCAGTGCTGCACTCCTTCAGAACTTAACCCCTGATAGTGCAGCACTCTCTCATTGCTACCTATTGACAGTCTAGCACTCCCATACACAGATCCTGACAGTGCACCTGTTCCTCAGTACTGACTCTTCAACAATGCAATGCTCCCTCTTACATGCCAGAACTTACTCAGTACTGACTCTCTGCCTGTGCAACTTTCTCAGTGTTGAACTCCCCCATTATTCTCAGCTTAAAATGTCATGAAAACGTATTAGTTGCCTCTCAGCCTCCAACAGAATACAAAGTGAATGGCTTCCTTCTTGTTTTCTCCTAGGTGTTGCAGAGTACGATTCTTCTAATGGCGAAACCATTATCGCAAGACTCACAAAATACTCAAGCAAGAAGTCAGCTATTAATAGGGAACTTAACTATCACTGAAAGCAGAGACACAGTGTCAATAAGAGAGGAGATTTTCACTTTCGGATCTGAAGAAACAGTATAAAATGAAATGCAGAATTAAGCCAGAAAAATTATGAAATTTGCCTCTCTGGGACAAATTTCATGCAATAAATTGTATCAAAGCATTGACATTCCTTGATCACAAATATGTATGTCACCATCACATGACAAAAACCTTACCAAGTCTTTATCACACCAAAGGAGAAAAGATAATCTATTTGATCCATGTCCATCCTCCACATGAAGACACAAGCACAAATGAATGTTAACAGGAATGGTGATAGGATGGTGTTGAAATTGACAATGATGTGGGTATGCCGGCGTTGGACTGGCGTAAACACAGTAAAAAGTCTGACAACACCAGGTTTTAGTCCAACCGATTTATTTGATAATATTCTCACAAGCAAGCAAGCTTTCGAGGGGGCTGCCTCTTCGTCAGGTAGCCCCCTCGAAAGCTTGCTTGCTTGTGAGAATATTATCAAATAAATCGGTTGGACTAAAACCTGGTGTTGTCAGACTTTTTACGAAATTGACAATACCATAGATGGTATGAATGTGGACAGATCGTACCACTTAAAGACAAGGGCAAGAATATATTCTCCATCCCTGGTCTCAATAAGTTCCATTTTCTATCTCTATCTCCCTCGTCTAACTAGCTGGCTCCACTCCTATACATCCCATCCCCGCCCTGCTGCCCAACACACAATGTATTGCATTTTATTATAATAATTGTAAAATCTATCAGGTGACAGTTGATATGGAAATGGCGGAATAGAGAGTAAAACTGCTTTGCAGAGTGAACGGTTCTTGTCGTTGGTCAATTTTGGGAACAGAACTTTATATTCGAATAGTTTCCAAGTCCCTCGCATAACTGAACTGGCGCCTTTGGGGTGATGTGGAGATGCTGGCATTGGACTGGGGTCAGCACAGTAAGAAGTCTCTTAAAACCAGGTTCAAGTCCAATAGGTTTATTTGGTAGCATAAGCTTTCGAAGTGTGTCGCTCCCTGAAGAAGACTGCTCACCTGAAGAAGGAACGACACTCCGAAATCTTGTGCCACCAAATAAAACTGTTGGTGTTTAACCTGGTGTTGTGAGACTTATTACTGTGCCTTTGGAGTGGGCAGACTGTGGCTGTTGTTGTTTTTCCTCCTGGCCACAGGTGCTGCTCTAACTCTCCTCCTGTGCTCCTCTCCCTTCAGTCCTCCTGGAGTCACTTCCTGTCTGTTTGCAGCACCGCCATTCCTTATTGTCAAATGTCAGGTGAAGCTGCTGTCCTAGGGAGCAGCGCAGCATGTGTCACTGATAGGGGTATGTCTCAATCGCATTGCATTATGGGAGCTGAAAGCGCCATTTCTCTGCCACCAAATATGCACCTGAAATTCTCACATCAGGCCTCCTTCCACACTTTGCGCTTTCCCTCCCCACCCCCCACACAAACACATGTCCTTCAATTCAATCCTCTGAAGGGTCAGGGCTGGGGCTCCTGGCCTTCATTTGATTTCCAGGTCGGTTAACCTATAGGAGGTTTTTTACATAAAGTCATTTTTGTTCATCTTTTTGTATAGAATACTAAAGTGAACTCATTATAGAAGAATCATAGCACCCCAACAGTGCAAGAGGAAGTCATTCAGTCCATCAAGCTTTTGCACCAACATCAATCTCACCTGGGCCTATCTCCACAACCCCATGTATTTACCCTGCTAACCCCCAAGACTAATGGGCAATTCAGCATGGCCAATCAACCTAACCCACACATTTTTGGACCATGGGATGAAACCGGAGCAGCCAAAGGAAACCCAGGCAGGCATGAGGAGAACAATGCAAAATCCTTACAGGTAGTCACTCAAGACTGGAATCAAATCCAAGTCCCTGGTGTGAGGCCCCTCTTCCAAACAATGCTTGTGGGATTCTTGTCCGCCTGAAAGAGTAGCTCAGTCTGGTTCAACCTTTTCTCTGACAGCGAGAACCTCTGACATTGCAATGCTCCTTCAGTATGTCCTTGACATACTGAAAAAAAAGTTTTTTCTCCTTTTGCTTTTGACGTTTTCATTGTTTGGATTGGGCCTCACATGCAAGGCCAGCCTTTGTTACCCATTCCCTAATTAGCTTCAGAGGATGGTAATGAGCCAGCTTTTTGATCCACTGCCATCTTTGTGTTGAATCTACTGCCACTGAGCTGTGAGGAAGAGAGTTCTAGGACTCTGGCTTAGAAATAGTGATGGGAACCTCAATACAGTTCCACGTCAGGATGTTGTGCAATTTGGAAGGAGCTTGCAGGTTTTAGTGTTTTCATGCATTTTGTGTCCTTCTGCTTCCATTTGTTAAGGGCCACACATGGCAGGTTGGGTTATGGTCTCAAGTCTTCAGAGGGGGGCATGAACACACAATCTTCTGACTCTGCAGGTCTATCTTTGTTGTAGAGAGACCACTAACCCTATTGTACTACTGTGAACGAACAAAGAAAATTGCAGCACAGGAACAGGCCCTTCAGCCCTCCAAGCCTGCATCAGCCATGCTGCCCAACTGAACTAAAACCCCCTACCTTATCCTTCTATTCCCATCCTATTCATGTATTTGTGAAGACGCCCTTAAATGTCACTATCATATCTGCTTCCACTACCTACCCTGGCAACAAGTTCCACGCACCCACCACACTCTGTGTTAGAAACTTGTCTCTTGTATCTTCTTTAAACCTTGCCCCTCACACCTTAAACTTATTCCCCCTATTGACTCTTCCACTCTGGGAAAAAGCTTCTGACTATCCACTCTGTCCATGCCCATCATAATCTTGTAGACTTTTATCAGGTTGCTCGCCAACTTTTGTCATTCCAGTGAGAACAAACCAAGTTTCTCCAACCTCTCCTCTAATGACCCCCATGCCAGACAACATTCTGATAAATCTTTCTCCAAAGCCACAACATCCGTCTGGTAGTGTGGCAACCAGAATTGAATACTAAATTCCAAGTGCAGCCTAACTAAGGTTCTATAAAGCTGCAACTTGACTTGCCAATTTTTAAATTTAATGCCCTGGCCGATGAAGGCAAGTAAGCCATATGCCTTTTTGACTACCATGCCCACCTATGTTGCCACTTCCAGTGACCTGTGTACCTGTGCACCCAGATCCCTCAGCCTATCAATACTCTTAAGGGAGTCTGTCATTTACTGTATATTTCTTATCTGTATTAGACCTTCCAAAATACATTACGTCACATGAATGATTAAATGAGTCAGCTTCTTTAGACTTGGTTCAGTGTATAAGTCTTTTGCTCTATCACAGGGTTTTGGGTTCAGGCCACTCTTGAGGATCCAGAGAACACATAATTTCTAAGAATCCAGTATCAAGCTGAGGGAGTCCCTCACTACATGGGATATCATCTCTCGAGTGAGAAATAAAACTCATTTTGCTGAACTACAAAACCCTCTAACCTTGCTGATGCAAGGAAGGCAGTTCTCACATGCCATGGTCTCCGAACCAAAACCAATACCGACTTTTAAATTTTTTGGAAGATATCCAATTTTGAGCTTTCTCAGGAACATTCCTTGGCATTGACCCAGTATGTCTTTCTCCCCACCTGCAACAAACTGACTTTATCATAGAATCATCGAATCCCTATATACAGGAGGAGGCCGTTTGGTCCATCAAGCCTGTACTGACCACAATCACACCTAGAACCATTCCTGTGACTCCACACATTTACGCTACTAATCTCCCTGACACCAGGGTCAATTTAGCATGGCCAATCCATCTAAACTGCACATCTTTGGACTGTGGGAGGAAACCAGAGCACCTGAAGGAAACCCACACAGGCACAGGGAGAAATTCCCCTGATAGACAGGGGAATTAAGGGTTATGGAGAGAAAGCAGGAAAGTAGAACTGAGCCACTTCAGATCAGCCATGATCTTATTGAATGGCGGGGCAGGCTCGAAGGGCTAGAAGGCCTACTCCTGCTCCTATTTCTTATGTTCTTATGAAAGTGCAAACTCCACCCAGACAGTGACCAGAGTTGAACCTGGGTCCCTGGTGCTGTGAAGCAGCAGTGTTAACCACTATATCTCTGTCAGACTTTGCCTGGACTATTATTTCCTTAAAGTTTGAGGGGCATAAATGATCCCAAGAATATTACTTGTCGCAATCAAATTTGAAATAAATAGACTGTGCAGGACTGTGGAGGTGAAGGGTTTGTCCGGGTTTGTAACATGCAGATGTGAACCATTCTATGCTGGAATGATTCTTTAATTCCAATTTGTGTGTGCGCCTGCGTATGTGTGAGATGATCGATGAGGATTTTCACTCCTGTGTAGTGCTCGAATCCTCCACATTGCGTGAGCTTGTGTCACTTTGACTCCATGACAGCAAAACATGTTTCAGGAGGTTTGATCCATTTTACATGTCAGCGACCAAATCGTTATGTCCTTAAAGTTTAAGGACGGTGACAGAGAGGGTAAGACGGAGAGTTGTGATGGTGATGACAATCATGACATGAAATGTTAGGAATCAGGGGCAGATGAGCAAATAAGTAGTTGAGAAATGTTCTCATGAAGAGAGGGCAAATGAATGGGCGTTTGGGAAGGTGGTATGGGAGTTATTTTTGTTTCTTTAGCCAGGGATAAGTGAGGATATTTTCCATATTAGATCATGGTGTTACTTGAGAGTGATGCAATAAATAAATCAAAAATACTCATATCTTAAATTAATATAAGTGATCGAGCAAGACCACTTGAGATTGGAAGGGCAAGGAGGTACTGATGAACATGTGGTATGAAACTAACATGTTGGGGGCAGTGGCGTGTTTGAATCAGGAAATGGGGGTGTTGGACTAAGGGAAAGAGATTACAAATTGACATAGAAATTGAAATCATTACGATTGAAAAGTTATTCAATTAAGAAAGTGCGGCGGAAACCCATGAAGATATCACAGTGAGAATACTTGGGAGAGCGGGAATGGACACTGCTTTTCAGCATAGTGGACTGAGGTGTATTGCTCAAGGGAGGAGAATGAGCCAGTCCAACATGGTGAAAGGACTCAACAAGAAAAGTGGTGCAAGTGGCGACATGATTATGAGGCCCCATTAAAGTGGTACAATCCATCACCACTCGGCCAGTTAAGGCTGCAACATGGAATCAGTCATCCCCAGTAATTTTGTGAAGGGCAAGGGCCTGATATAACGGGAGTGGACATCCTAGAAGATGTGTAGAAGAGTGAGTTGATCCGTTACCTGATTCCACATGATCAGCTTCAGGCTTATTGCAATCCATTCTTTAAGTTGGGCACATGAGGCAAAATTGCTGTGAATCACAGAACTGATATGGTGAAGAAGGAAGCTATTTGGCCCACCATATCTGCACCAACACAGATTGTGTTACGGACGTCTATATAAACACTTGACTATATTATGTCAGGTATTGTCTGCTCTGTTAGTACTGTCATTCTATCAAACATCGGTTTAGTTCTTGTGTTCTCAAAACTTATTCAATTTTAGATTAAATTTCTGTCATTTGCCTTTAAACACCTCTCTTGCTCTTTATGTTTTGACCGCATACAATCCATACCAAATAGTGGCATTTCAAATGTTTTCAGTTCCCTATACATCAATGAAATTCCTTAGCAGTTCCTGCCACTATTTGAAATTTAGTTTATTATTAGTGTCACAAGTAGGTTTACATTAACACTGCAATGAAGTTACTATGAAAATCCCCGAGTCGCCACACTCCAGCGCCTGTTTAGGTATACTGAGGGAGAATTTTGCATGGCCAATGCACCTAACCAGTTCATCTTTGGACAGTGGGAGGAAACCAGAGCACCCGGACAAAACCCTCGCAGACATAGGGAGAACGTGCAGACTCTGCACAGACAGTGACCCAATCTGGGAATTGAACCTGGGGTCCCTGGCATGGTGAGGCAGTGCTAACTACTGGCAACCCCTATGCTGCTCCACAATCACTCAGATTGTCAATTACAGAGACAGGCATTCTGATTTGTTCAGTTATGGATATGACTGCCTGTTAGTTTGGAGTGAAGGCAATGACAGAAATTTTCCAACAAACCCTGTGAAAAGTTCAGGAGATATGAAAAAGAGAAGTGAGACACCAGCTGAGAAACTGCAGCTCCCTCAATAGACAAGTGCAATTAATTATTTCCTCAGTTTGTAACGGAAAGAAACAGAGGCAATTATATTATATTTGCAAACTTTCACATTCAAACAATTTGCACAATGCTCCAACATATACAAATAATCAATTATTCATCCGTTAATTTCTTACTGATGGTAGTTTGATTTTAAGAACATCAAAAATAGGAGCAGGAGTAGGCCATCTAGCCCCTCGAGCCTGCCCCGCCATTCAATAAGATCATGGCTGATCTGAAGTGAATCAGTTCCACTTTCCCGCTTTCTCCCCATAACCCTTAATCCCCTTGCCTACCAAAAACCTATCTACCCGCGTCTTAAATATATTTAGCGAGGCAGCCTCCACCACTTCAACGGGCAGAGAATTCCAGAGATTCACCACCCTTTGAGTGAAAAAGTTCCTTCTCAACTCCTTTGTAAACTGCCCCCCCCCCCTTATCTTGAGGTTGTCCCCTTTAGTCCTGCTGTCCTTTCTGAGCGGGAAGAACCTCTCCACCTCTACCCTATCTATCCCCTTCATCATCTTATACGTGCCACTGCGATTTTCTGAGAATTGGAAAAATGTCTGCATTAAATATTGAATGAAAAAGAGTAGTTTCTGCAAGTAACAAATGATAAGTAGCCTCACAACACCAAGTTAAAGTCTAACAGGTTTATTTGGTAGCACAAGCTTTCAGTGAGCTGCCCCTTCATCAGGTGAGCGCAGAATTTGTTTCACAAACAGGGCATATAAAGCCACAAACTCAATTACAAGATAATGGTTGGAATGCGTGTCTTAACAGGTAATCAAATCTTTACAGGTACAGACAATGTGAGTGCAGAGAGGGTTAAGCAGAGGTTAAAGAGATGTGTATTGTCCCCAGCCAGGACATCCAGGCAAGTCATGGGAGTTACAGGTAGTATGACATGAACCCAAGATACCAGTTGAGGCCGTCTTCATGTATGTGGAACTTGGCTATCAGTCTCTGCTCAGCAATTCTGCATTATATGCTACGTGAAGGCTGCTTACCCGAAGATCAGAGGCTGAATGCCCTTGACTGCTGAAGTGTCCCCTGACAGGAAGGGAACACTCCTGCCTGGTGATTGTCGAGCGGTGTCCATTCATTCGTTGTCATAACGTCTACATGATCTCCCCAATGTACCATGCCTTGGGACATCCTTTCCTGCAGCGCATCAGGTAGACAATGTTGGCCGAGTTTCAAGAGTATGTAGCGTGTACCTGATGGACGGTGTTCTCATGTGAGATGATGGCATCTGTGTCGATGATCCGGCACATCTTGCCGAGGTTGCTGTGGCACTGTTGTGTGGTGCTGAGGTCACTGTTCTCCTGAAGACTGGGTAGTTTGCTACGTACAACAGTCTGTTTGAGGCTGTGCGGTTGTTTGAAGGTAAGTAGCGGGAGTTCAGGAATAGTAGTTAAACTACAACAGAAAGAGATAGAGATAAAGCAATTGTAGGCAAAGATATACAAAGAAGATGAATCAGAGTGTATAGCAGGATGTTAACTTAAATATAATGTTTTAATGCGGGCATTGGAGACCTTTAAATATTCAGAAAGATGAAAAATGGGCGGAGGTTCATCAAGTTGTATTATCGATAGGTTATAGAAATGAAGTCTTGCGGATAGAACATGAGGTACCAGTAGGAGGTAATTTGGGAGTAAGGAAAACTCAAGTAAAAATTACAAAAACATTTTTATTGACCAATACTGCAAAAAAAAGTGGTTGAATTTTGGTGACATGTCACACGTCAGGTAATAGGAACACCTCAACCGGTAATAAAACTGGCACCATTAATACTCATTCCAACATTTCAGGAATCTTTTATGAGAGTTTTATTTGACAGTGTAGGACCCGTCCCCGAACATAAAGTTTGTTGACCATAATGGATGATTCCACTAGATTTCATGAGGCCATTCCAATATGCAATACTGCAGCCAAAAGGGTTTTAGAAGTGTTACTTGATTTTTTTTCCCCTGATACGGGCAAGCCACAGAAACACGACCAGACCAAAGATCAAATTTTTCAATGAGGTTATTCAGGGAAATTATGGATAGCTTCAGAGTAAAATAATTTAAATCAACTGTGTACCATCCTAAAACCTGGTATTGTCAGACTTTTTACCATCCAGAATCACAGGGAACACTAGGACTGTGGCATCAAACTTTAAAGATCATGATGAGGGCCTATAGTCAAGATTATCTCCAGGTTTAGAGTAAAGGAATTCCATTTGTACTTCTTGAAGTCAGCAACGTATCTAATGAATCAGCTAAATTTTGTCCATTTAAATTGATTTTTGGTCATGAAATGAGACAACCACTTAAACTGATCAAAATGAAATTGGTCAGTCAGTGTTCTCAGACTACATTTTTGGACTATGTGACAAACTTTAGGGAGAGATTAAATAGAGCAGGTGAGTTGGCAAGACAACAGTTAAATATGGCACAGCATGTGATGAAACAGGAAGCAGATAAGAACTTAAAAGTATGTAGTTTTGCAAGTGGGGTTAAAATCTTAGGAATACTACCAGTGGTCTTGCTGCAACTGTATAGGGCACTGGTGAGGCTGCAGCTGGAGTACTGTGTGCAGTTTTGGTCGCCGCACTTGCAGAAGGATATATTGGCCTTGGAAGGAGTGCAGAGAAGGTTCACTAGGCTGATACCAGAGATGAGGGGGTTGGCCTATGAAGAGAGACTGAATAGACTGGGTCTGTACTCGTTGGAGTTTAGAAAGCTGAGGGGGGATCTTATAGAGACATATAAGATAATGAAGGGGATAGATAGGGTAGAGGTAGAGAGATTCTTCCTGCTCAGAAAGGATAGCAGGACCAGAGGGCACAGACTTAAGATAAGGGTTTAGATCAGAGTTGAGGAGGAACTTCTTCACTCAAAGGGTGGTGAATCTCTGGAATTCTCTGCCCGTTGAAGTGGTGGAGGCTACCTCGCTGAATATATTTAAGTCACGGGTATATAGGTTTCTGACAGACAAGGGAATTAAGGGTTATGGGGAGAAAGTGGGAAAGTGGAACTGATTCACTTCAGATCAGCCATGATCTTGTTGAATGGCAGGGTAGGCTCAAAGGGCTAGATAGCCTACTCCTGCTCCTATTTCTTATGTTCTTATGGTACGTGGAATGTGTAATGGGCCTTACCAAACTGAAAGGACATTGAATGAGGTCAATTATTTAATACGAATGTTAGATAGAAGGAAAACTCAGAGTCATGTGAATACGCTCAAATGATGTTTTGGTAGTGAAGGAAAGTATTAGTTGTTACAATTCAGAATGAAGATTAATTTGAATTTGACATTCCTCAGATTAAATTGGATGAGGAAGTTATCAGAAACTGGAGTAAATTATGGAATTACCTTCCAGAGAAAAATCAAAATGACCTGAAAGAGTTATTAAAATCACATGTGGGAATAAGCTAGGAAGTATTAAAGTAGTTAAGCATGATGTAGATGTAGGAAATGCTGTTTCATTTAAGCAACATCCTTATAGGTTTAATCCTCTAATGTTGCCACAGGTTCAAAATGAGATTAGGCATATTTTAAAATGATATGATTGATGTGAGTCGCAGTGAGTAGAGTTCACCCGTAGTGCTGGTACCAAAACCAAATGGTATCCAGCCATTGTATGTGGAGTATAGAAAAGTTAATGAAAGTACAAAATAAGATTTGTACTCCAGTTGGATGACTGCATTGAGATAGTTGGACAAACAACTTTTATTTCCAACTGACCTACTCAAAGATACTGGTATAGATATAGATATAGATATAGATATACTGGTGGCTACCTTTATCAAAAAAGGTCAAAGGAGATTTGAGCCAAATGGTTTGTACAGTTCAGAGTCATGTCATTTGGAATGAAAAATGCCCAGGCCACATTTCAAAGATTAACCAACAAGGTTTTATCAGGATTACTCAATTGTATGGTGTACGTAGATAATCTGGTGATTTTTAGTCAGACATGGAAAACACATTTGGAGCACGGTGGAATTATTTGATTGACTTCAGGAGGCAGGCTTGGTAGCAAACGTGGCTGAGGGTGAGTTTGGAAAAGCCCAAATCATCTTCCTCAGCTCTACAATTGGACATGGATAGACGGACCCATGGGATGTGTAAATAAAGGTTATTGGTGAATTCCCAATTCTGTTGACATGAAGGGGAATTACTGAGATTTCTGGGCCTGATAGTTTTTTTAAAGGAAATTCATGCTGAATTTTAGCAGAGTGGTTGCTCCACTGACTGACCTGCTAAAGAAGTAGTACAGATTTCAGAGGACAGCGGAGGGCCAGCAGGCATTTGACAATCTGAAAACTATGTTAACCACTGGACCTGTGTTGGCCACATCAAATCACGCAAAACCATTCAAGGTGGCCCTTCACGTGAGTGATGTGGTTGTCAATGCCAACTTATTATAAGATGACGAGAGGATACAATGGTCTGTTAGGTATTTTTCCAGAAAGCTAAATGATCACCAGAAAAATTACTCAACTTCGAAAAATAGACTTTGAGTTTCATGTTGGTGTTGCAGCATTTTAACACTTAAGTTGCCAGTGATTCATCTGAGATGCATGTGTTCACTGATCATGATCCATTGACACTTTTTGGAGAAATTTAGGAACAAAAATGTAAGACTATTTAGATAGAGTTTATTGTTGCTTTCATTTAATTGGAAAATTATACATTTGGCAGGAAGAGAGAATATGATTGTCGATGCTTTGTCACGAATGTGATGAAAGGGAAAACAGTTTTGAAAAATGAACCATGTTTGAATATTAATGGATCACTTTTTAAGGGGGGAGGTGAAATGATACTGTGCCTTTAAAAAATGCATTTTAATTATGTTTCTTTCCATGATGTCTTGTCAGTCATGATTTTGTCAGAGCCATGTTTTCTGCAGCTTGTGCCCTTTATTGTTAGTCAAGCTGGATAGTTGACATCATGTTGAATCTAATCTGAACTAATGCAGTGTTCCATTGCTTCAGTGTTCCCCTGTGATGGCAGTATTGAAATTGATTGGAAGTGATTGGCACTTCCAAACCCATCTAGAAAGAGAAGAGCCACAGTTATCTGGGAACACCAGCACTGGAAGTTCCCCTCCAAGACACCCATTATCCTGACTTGGAAATTTACTACTGTTCCTTCATTGTCATTGGATCAAAACCCTGAAAATCCCTCCCTCACAGCACTGGGAGTGTACCTAGACCAGAGACACAACAGTGATTCCAGAAGATAGTTCACCACCACTGTTTGAAAGCAAGTAGGGATAGATAATAAATGCTGGCCAAGCCAAACTGGTTAAATGATTTAAAAAAAACCATTTATATATAAATTAGTTTCATAGGTGCTGGTGGCAAACATGAATGGGAATAAGGAATCGCTGGAATATCCAAGTGGAGGCAGGGATCCAGTAGATCCATTTTTGCCAGACAGACGGGGACATAATTCAGTGAATATTACTTGGATCAGAGTTGCAGCAAAGCATCTCAGCGAGCAACATGATCAATGTAAAAAAAGTTGAAGTTATTGGACTTCGTGTGGTGGTCATTTTGAAATGTTTGCAATCTTAGAATCCCCACAGAGTAGAAGGAGGCCATTTGGACCAATGGCTCTGCACCACTCTCCAACAGAACATGTTGTCCAGGCTGACCCTCCAGCCCTATCCCCATAACCCTCCACATTTTATCTGCTAAGCCATCTTATCTGCACATGTGGCAACTAGGAGGTTTTCTAGGACTAGGATTGCTTTTAAGCCATTCATTGAACACATCCAGTTCAGAAAGAGACCCATCGAATCCAAAGATGTGTAGGTTAGGTGGACTGGCCATGCTAAATTGTCCCTTAATGTCAGGGGGGCTAGCTAGAGTAAGTGCATGGGATTATGGACCTGGGTGGGATTCTGGTTGGTGCAGACTTGAAGGGCTGAATGGCCTCGTTCTGCACTGTAGGGCTCTGTAATACTATGAGTCTGTACCAACTCTCCATAATGAGCATTCTACCGGGCCCACTTCACCACACAATGCATATCTCATGGCTCATCCACCAAACCTGCACATTTTGGACTGTGGGAGGAAACGGGAACACCCAGAGGAAACCTATGAAGAAATGGGGAGAACATACAAACTCCACACAGACAGCCACCCAAAGCTCTGAAGATCTGAAGAGGGGTATAACTACAATAAAACTTAAGAACAGTAGAGATTTTTCTCAGATTCTCTCAAACAATTATTGATTGTTCCATTTGTACTCGAACACTCAAATCCATTACGCCGCCAACAACACAGACAAAAAATCAGAATTAGGGAGGCAGTGGTATTGTATCTGGTTATCAGTCCCCAGATTAATGTTCTGCTGACCTAGCTTGGAATCCCATCATAGCAGATAGTGAAATTTGAATCCAATAAAGGTGTGGATTTAAAAGTTGAATGATGACTGTGAAACAATTGTTGTATAAACCCATCAGTTCATTAATTTCCTTTGGGGAAGGAAATCTGCTGTCTTAACCTGGTCTGGTCCAGATGTGACTCCTGACCCACAGCAATGGATTTGCTCTTATATGGCCTTGCAAGTGAAGTAGTGAAAGGAATGAGCAATAAATGAAAGTCCCGCCATTTCCCATGAAAGAATTTTTAAAAATTGATTAGAAACTGTTTCAGGCCCCCTCCAGTGCTTTCATATCCATTAATCTTTTCTAAATCAATTAACAAAGTGAGGACAAATTTGCATTGCAGCAAACAATATAGGCAATGTAAAAGACAGCAAATTCTAAAAACATCCTACCAATTTGGATTATTTGAAAAGTATGGTACGCATACATTAAATGGGATGTTTTTTATTATTTTAATTTCATGGCTAGGTGAACTGAACCCGTCAACTGAATGGCTTGCTAAGCCATTTAACGTTCAGCAAGACATTGCTGTGGAGTAACATGTAAGCCAGACAGGCAGATTTCCTTCCCTGAAGAGGAACATGGAAAGTAGAGCAGTACAGCACAATGTAGTGCCGAACATGATACCAAATTAGACTAATCCCTTCTGTCTACCTTTGATCCATGTCCCTCCATTCCTTGCATATTCATGCACCTATCTAAAAGCCCCTTAAACGTCCCCAGTGAGTCAGATAGGTTTTCATGAAAATCGACAGTCGTCATCATCAGCCTTCTAATTCCAGATTATTTATTCCATTGAATACACCATATACCACGGTGGAATTCAAAAACTGATCCCCACTGCCACTAGGCCAATGCTTCCCTTAAGCATGCGAACATGTAAAGGGGGAAGGATCCAGGAGGTGTTGATGGAATTGGTGAAAGATAACATCAATTTTGTGTAGTGTGTAAATAACAGTCATGGCCTGGTGGGGCAGTGTGAGCAACTTCTGTGTCAATTATCCTAAAATAAAATTAATCTCTCACTTGGATAGAGAGCCACAGAGATACCAGACAGAGCCAACAACAAACAGAAACCCAATGCATTGATTAAAATTGCTTGCTGCATATATTATTCATTGACTTAAGTCATCATATGAGAACTTCACTGGAGAATATTCATGAAAGTTTCGAACATTTTCGCACTGAGGAATGTGTGCAGCTCTCCCAAGGGATTGTTAAATTGTGGATTAATAAACTTATCAAATTTAATTAATTGCTGATATGTAATAAAATTGGGCGGCATGGTCACACAGTGGTTAGCACTGCTGCTTCACAGCTCCAAGGACCAGGGTTCGATTCCGGGCTTGGGTCACTATCTGTGTGGAGTTTGCACCTTTTCCTTGTGTCTGCGTGGGTTTCCTCCGGGTGCTCCGGTTTCCTCCCACAGTCCAAAAGTGTGCAGGTTAGGTTGGTTGGCCATGCTAAAATTGCCTCTTAGTGTCCTGAGATGCGTAGGTTAGAGGGATTAATGGATAAATATGTAGGGATATGGGGGTAGGACCTGGGTGGGATTGTGATCAGTGTAGGCTCGATGGGTCCAATGGCCTCTTTCTGTACTGTAGATTTCTATGATTCTATGATATATGTGAAATGGTGGTGAAGGAAATATAAGAACAACAACTTCCCAAAAGCAATAAGATCCATACAATCCAGAGGAGGTGATAGCCGAATGATAGTATCACTTGACTATTAATCCAAAAACTCAGCTAATGTTCTTGGGACCCTGATTCAAATCCTGGTATGGCAGATGGTGAACTTTGAACTCAGTAAAAAATATCTGGAATTAAGAATCCACTGATGACTATGAAACCAACGTCAAAAAAAAACATCTAGTTCCCTCATGTTCTTTCGGGAAGGAAATCTGCAGAGTTCTCCTGGTCTGGCCTGCATATGACTCCAGAGCCATAGCAATGTAGTTGACTCTCAACTACCCTCCAGGAATTACAGATGGGCAATAAATGCTGACCAGCCAATGACATTCATGTCCCATGAATGAATCAAAAGAGATTTAAAGTGATGGATGAAAGAAATCTGGGCAAAGATTGATTGGGATCAATTTCCAGTCAGGGCCCCTGGAAATTATATTTGAATGTAAATTATGTGACCTAAGGTCTTAGAGGACAGCAGGCAGGAATGCCTGGTCAAACCGTTTTCTCTGGATGAGTTGACTAACTTCATTGAGAAGAATAAAGCTTTCGAACAAGCTTCAAGACCTCCCTTGGCTTACGGTGAGAAAGGCCCTCCCATCAGATCCTTCCCACATGCCCGGAGTCTCTCCCCACATTGCCATCTAGGTGACAGTGGTGGGGGAGAGATCATAAAAAATTAAGGTTTATTTATGCATCACAATTAGGCCTACATTAACACTGCAATGAAGTTATTGTGAAAATCCCCTAGTTGGCACACTCCAGCGCCTGTTCGGGTACACTGAGGGTGAATTTGGCATGGCCTAACCTGCACACCTTTGGACTGTGTGGGAGGAAACCAGAGCACCTGGAGGAAACCCATGCAGATACAGGAAGAATGTGCAAACTCCACACAGATAGTGACCCAAGCCAGGAATCGAACCCGGGTCCATGGTGCTATGAGACATCAGTGCTTGCCCACCTTGCTGCTCATTGCCAACTCCTTGTGGAAAGTGCCTTTGCAAAGAAGATCAGGAGAGAAATTAGGTGTTTTTAATCAAGGTTAATCCCAAGCAGCTCTATGATGTGGGACTCTGTGCTCTACAGGCTATTCCCAGGGACACACACCAAGCCAGACATCAGCTGCTGCTGGAAGCTCATCAACTCGGAAAAAGACGCTCTTGGGTGCCTGAAACTTGCTGATCTTCCAACTGAAAGAACTGTCCTCGACCGAGAGTTGCAGATTGGCATATTCCAAGGTCCAGGTCTACGTGCTAAGGGACACGCTGAAGCTTGGGGCAGCTGCCGCAAAGGCACAATGGGGAAAGGCCACACTATAAGGCCTTTTAACGGAGGCAGAGCAAGGGCCCGGGAACTGCAGAATACCCTCGGCCTGCGTAACTGTGTAACAATCTGAGAAATAATCGCACACAGTAAAATTTGAGGCATGAATATAGTTCTAAGTTTTGAAATGTTAGGACTGTAATTTGTATAGAACTGTAAAAATGTTTTTATTCTGCACTGTTTGCAATTCGTAGACATGTAGATTTGCACTGATTTAATTGAGATTTTTATGAATCAAGTATACTTTTGAAAAAAAAAGACGCTCTTTGGTCTACCCAAGACTTGCTGGTCTTCCAGTGAAAAGAGTTGTCCCCAACCAAGTGTTGCACACCTGCACATTCCAAAGCCCAGATGTAGGTGAACTAATGCTTAGGACAGCCACTGCAGAAGCACAATGAGGAAAGATCACATTCCATGCTCTTGCAGTCATTGTGAACTGGAGGGAGGGAAATTCTATTGACTCCCCACAAATATTATGACTCACATTGAAAGTATAACATGAACATTACATGCATCACAAATGTACTGAAGTACCTCAGAAGGCAACGCATTTATTGTAAACAATTTAAATACCCTTTTTATCACTTATAATGAGCATTCTGAAATGACTGTAATATTTCTTTGATTGAACTGAGGCACATCATTGAACATAACATAGAACATAGAACATTACAGCGCAGAACAGGCCCTTCAGCCCACGATGTTGCAGGGTGTAATTGATGTAGGAAAGCAGAATATCATTGCCGTTTCCATGAAGCACCCTTCAGAATATTTGTAATGTTCCTTCAGATATTTTAGGAATAAATTGTATTTTTGCAAAGCAAAAATGTCCCACAATTAGCTTGGGAATACCTTTCCTCCCCATAAATCACTGTAATGTGTACTTACTACTGTAATGTCGAGAGGCCATTTTCGCATATCCAGGTGGCAAAAACAGTCATTATAAAATATTCAATGATCACTGGTTTGAGTGATTTTGCCTAAGGGGTTTGCATTCACCAGAATTTCAGAATAAGGGACATCTTTTCTTTATTAAAATCTTTACACCTCACCCCACACACAGATTCTACACAGAGCTCTGCTGACACGAACAGGCCCCAGGCAAACAATTAAAACCAAGTTGAATTGAGGATGAAAATTATAAGACAGCTGGAAGATTCCATCTCATAGCCTCAGTTAAATAAATTCAAATGCCTGGACACAAATTGCAAAAGGAAAACACTATTCTATGATTGGTGGGGCACATTTCATCAACTTCAGGCAGTGTAGTAGAGCCCATGTCCCTGTCTACATCAACGGGGAGGAAGTAGAAATGGTCGAAAGCTTCAAGTTTTTAGGTGTTCATATCACTAACAACCTGTACTGGACCCCCACGCCCCCCCCCCCCCCCCAGTTCCCCCAACTCCCAGCTCCCCCCATCTCCCACCCCACCCTCACCCCCCCCACCTCTCCCCGCACCCACCACACCCCCCAATAATCTTCCATCCCCTCACCCCTCTCATCCCCCCACCCCCCCATCCCTCCCCATGCCAGCTATGACTCTCACCAACTTTTATAGATGCACCATAGAAAGCATTTTTTCTGGCTGTACCAGAGCTTGGTATGGCTCCTACTCTGCCCAAGACCACCAGGAACTACAAAAGGTTGTGGATGTAGCCCAATCCAACACGCAAATCAGCCTCCCATCCATTGACCCTGTCTACACCTACCAATGTCTCAGCAAAGCAGCCAGCGTAATTAAGGATCCCATGCTGCTCAGACGTTCTCTCTTCCATCTTCTTCTATCGGGAAAAAGATACAAAAGTCTAATGTCTTGTGTTAGTGCCAACTGACACAAGAACAGCTTCTTCCCGTCAGATTTTTGAATGGACTTGCCTTGCATTAAGTTGATCTTTCCCTATACCCTAACTATGACTGTAACATTACATTCTGCACTCTCTCCTTCTCTATGAAGGTATGCTTTGTTTGTACAGCATGCAAGAAACAATACTTTTCGCTGTATACTAATACATGTGACAATAATAAATCAAATCATGTTTCATCCAATCCCTTGCCTCATCACAAAATACATGCAAAAGCTAATCGGGAAATTTCACAAAAAGTTAACGATTTCTACAGTTAGGACTTGCGGTATTCATGGAAAGTGTTAAATGAGGCCACAATTAAAACTTAATTCATTGTTCAAAGGAAGAAATGCTGAATACTGCTTACCATGAATTGTGTCTTTAGAGCACTGTGTAAACATGGTCAAACTGAATTAAAATGTTAATAGAAAATGTAAAAGAAGCTTTAATAAAACAAGCAATGAATTGGAGAAACTCCCCTCAGATCCTCAAAATACAGCAGAAAAAGTGTCAGCCAACTTTGCCAGAGAAATTAGGCAATTGATTTGCAGGCAGAGTGATGCCCCCGGGTAAACCTAAAACCCATGCACATTTCCAACGCTGGCCTCTATTTTAAATTGGCTATTTTTTCCATTCTGTCTTTAAAATTACTGCCTGGTGCCACAGCTGGGTCTGAATTCCAATTCCTTTCCAACATTCCTTCCTTGGTTTAAATCTCCAATTTGTTTCTTCCCAGCGATACATCACTGGTGATGTAATGCCAATATGGCACCCCACTGGAGCCCCAGATGTTCAGCGAATGGTTGGACAACCTGGGAAAACAAGAGAAGCAACAGCAGGGAGAGTCACAGCGGCCCCTAGCATCTAGGAGGAGAAGCAACAGCAGGGAGAGTCACAGCGGCCCCTAGCATCTAGGAGGAGAAGCAACAGCAGGGAGAGTCACAGCGGCCCCTAGCATCTAGGAGGAGAAGCAACAGCAGGGAGAGTCACAGCGGCCAGGAGGAGAAACAGCAACAGGCTCAGTTTCTCTTCCTAGAGACCCCTGTTCAGTTGTTTAAACAAAAAAACGTTTAAAGTTTAGTGGGCTTACACTTCAATGAACTGTGAAAATCCCCACGCTCGGGTACCTGTTCAGGTACACTGAGGGAGAATTTAGCATGGCTAATGCACCTAACTTGTGCACCTTTGGAGAAGGAAACTGGAGCACCTGGGGGAAACCCACGCAGGTACGGGGAAAAAGTGCAAACTCCACACAGACAGTGACCCAAGCCGAGAATTGAACCCCAGTCGCTGGTGCTGTGAGATAGCAGTGCTAACCATTGTGCCACCGTGCTGCCCTCATAACCATGTCGCACCTCATCAAACCTAAACTTTAGCTTCCACTCAAGAGAAAGCATTTAGTTTCAGCAACTTCACTCTGCTTTGCCCACCTCACCGCACCCTCACCCCGCATCCTTATTCAACACAACTCTGCTCTCAGATGCACTATTGTTGTGATAGAATTGTAAAAATTAATCACAAGACATTCAAAGCGAGGTTACAATTGTTTAATTTCCAAACTTGTCGACATAGATTTATTACTAAGCCTTTGCCGAGAGGCTTAACCCGTTATCCGCTCTAGACTCAATTTCTGTCTTGGCATTGCTGGGGAGTTCTCGAGATGTGTAAAAGTCACTGGGGTGTAAGCATTAAACTAGCATTGCAATATTTGTTTCCAATGTTCAAAAAATTAGAGTACAAAATTCAGGATATTATCTTAAAACGTTAAAAAAGTTTTTTTTAGCAGGTTGCACTGTGTAGGATTCAATATTGACAGCTCTAGCAGGGGAATTACAGTGTACAGTAAATGTAACCTACTCCCATTCTGAATGGGATTAGCATCTGATAACTGCACCAAATATATATATTGCAGTCTGACATAATCCCCCAGTTACAATCTCCAGGTGATATCCCCCAGGGGAAATGAGAACAAACTATATCTACAGTCTATCAATAAAAGGTGAATGCAGCATACAATTACAAACTTCAATCCCTGACAATGCTATCCATATTCAGACTTCAGCAATCACTTCCCAGATGTTTCCAATGAGTGACTCAATTGCTCTGACATGCAGAAAGACCAGCACCCCCAGTAGCTGTAGGCCACTAGCAGAGAATGGTATTATATCACAGAAACATCAGAAGATACTGAAACAGGTTTGAGAAGAGGCTTTGAGAATTTTTTTTTAAATTCATTAATGCAGTTAACCAGAGACAAGAAAAGTAAATCTCTGACAAAAAAAACTGTTATAACACACACACACACACAGAAATTTACTTATTTATCCTCTGCTGTACATTTTCATGATCACACACATACAGCTTTAACAATCGACCTTCCCCTGACAAACTAGGGAATCTGGTGTTGTCAGACTTCTTACTGCGTTTAACCCAGTCCAACGCCGGCATCTCCACGTCAAAACTAGGGAATTCCAGTCTGGCAGGGCAACATCCAGTGTTCATGCCATCCAAACTGTTATAGTTAGTTTATTTATTAGCGTGACAAGTAGGCTTATATTAACACGGTAATGATGTTATTGTGAAAATCCCTAAGTCACTGTTTAGATAGACTGAGGGAGGGCTTAGCCAATGCACCTAATCAGCATGTTTTTTGGACTATGGGAGTAAAACAGAGCACCTGGAGGAAATTCATACAGACACGAGGTGAACATGCAAACTCCACACAGAGACCCCAGCCAGAAATTGAACTCGGGCCCCTGGCAAAGAGAGACTGCAGTGGTAATAACTGTGCCAGCATGCTGCCCTTAAAGAAGAAAAAGGGGGTCCTTAAAGTGCTTAGCAAACTACCTGTAGCTTATTGAGCAACATCCAACCATCAGATGGTGGGATCAAAATGGTCCTGGGAGAATCAGACCGGAAAATACACAGGATTAAAATATTTCATAGTCTGGAAATCTGAATCAGAAGCTGCATACATTTCTGTGAGGCCATTTTGAAATGTTTGCAATGTTCCAAAGTGTGCTTTTGCAAAAGAGCGTCATACCTTGGGAAAGATAGAATTCAGCATCAGAACAAATGTGAAGGGAAATAATTCAGCGCCATTAACTATGGGAAAAACAAGACAATGCAGTGGATATTGAGAATTGTAATGGACAATTGATCCCAATTAGGTGCAAACACAAAAATCCATGAGAAGCCTTTATTAGCATCAAAAACATTCACCCAATTTCACTAATGTCAACAATGGCCATGAAACTACAAGACGAACATTGTGCCCCAAGCAAAAATCTATGAGAAGACATGAGAAGTATATTTACAAGAAATGTACCAGGTTTTAAGGACTTTCAGTTATGTGGATGAAGAGAAAACAATGAACTTGTTCAACATTAGAGCAGGGGTTATTAAGTGAAATCCTGAAAGAGATGCTTCAAACTATGGATATTTCATTTTTCCAGAGTGAATATAAACATGGTAACTAGAGAGGACTGGTTTCTATCACGGGTGTAAAGACCACAGACAATGTAAAGGGATATTCTTCCTTTCTTATACCAATGAGTTTTATTTCATTTCCGATTAGAGTGATGGAATAAGATCCATTAGTAACATGCAGAAAACAATTATAGATTTGGAAGGGAAACTTACAGGGCAGGGGGGTGGTGTGGTGCAGAGTGCATAGTAGTGGGCACTGTTTCATTGGACCAGACCTAATCATAAACAGCTCCACTGTTGGCCAACCATAAGTCTGCCCCCATAAGTAAATGCCCGCCCAATTAAATGACTCACTGGCAGTCTCCCAATGAGTCAAGTTGATACTGGGGCTAATTGGAAAGACTGCTCAAAGAGACACTGCAATGAGCAAGATTCCCCTTCTTCTGAATTAGATCATTCAATGAATAGTGGAGGAACACGTCTGCGGTCTACAGAACTCACCGACAAATGTTAGGCATTGAGGGGAGCAGATCACTCTTTGTATCTGCCACTGTAGATTATTGTGCACTCTTTTAGTCACCCTGTTATAGTAAAGACATTGTTAAACTGGAAAGAGTGCAACGAAGATTTACACTCTTTCCAGGACTAATAGGCTTGAGTTATAGGGAGAGGTTGGTCAGGCTAGGACTTTATGCCTTTGAACGTAGAAGAATAAAGGGTGACCTTATTGAGGTGTATCAAATCATGAGGAGCATAGATAGGATGAATGTACTTAGTCTTTTTCTTAGAGAAGGAGAATTGAAAACTAGAGGGTATAATTTTAAGTGAGAGGGGGAAGATTTAAAAGGGACCTGAGGGGCAACTTCTTCATGCAGAGGGTGGTGGGTATATGGAATGAGCTGCAGTGATTGAGGCAGGTACAACAGCAACATTTAAATGCAATTTGGTGAGTACATGGATGGAAAGGGATTAGAGGGATATGTGCCAACGCAGGCAATTGGGTCTATCTCGAATGGCACTATAGTCTGCATTGACAGGTTGGGCCGAAGGGCCTGTTTTTGTGCTGCATTGTTCAATGGTATGGCACTCCAGACCAATATCAGTGTGCCATTCAGTTAATAAAATTAAAGACAAAAGTGAAGCCCAGTTAACAAATTTGCACCTGATGAGGAAGGTAGTGATAAATAGAAAGAATCAGGGAGATGGACATGTAGGAAGATAACTGTTCACATAGAAAGAGAAACATTGAGTTGCGCTGGTAGCAACTGGAGATGAAGTTTTGGAGAGAGTGACTGGGATGGGGTGAAAAGAACAGTGAAACAATCTGAAATGTGGAGAGGTTGACAGTGGTCCAAAGAGGTAGGGAGGTATAGAGAGAATTACAAATCATATTGATTACATGTGACAATGAATTCCATTCTGTACAGAGCTGATAGGTACCGCTGACCATACAATTGGAGAGGGTGCCTCAGTGTTGCTGTTATTCAAGGCTGAGATAGATTTTTAATCAGTAAGGGGATCAAAAGTTATGGGGATAAGACAGAAAAATGAAGTTGAGAATTATTACATATCAGTCATAATCTCATTGAATGGCAGAGCATACTCAATGGGCCAAATGGCCTACTTCTGCTTCTAATGTTTTATGGTCTTAAAATATCACTCACCTCATGTTATCAAGCATCTATCAACCCTTCATGTAGAGAGGCTGCCAGTCAGTGAATGAAAGTCTAGGTGTCCCAACCCTTCAAACTGAGAGGTAAGAGTGAAGACTTGTTGCCCACCTCTGCCCCCTCAGCTTCCCAACGCCACGCTCCTTGCACACGCACATGGACTGAGCTGAGTAGTGCACCTCACTGCATAGTCAACCAACCCGTGCTCTTTCTCCATTTATCCACAGGCAGAGGGGCTTTTGAACCAAAGTAGCTGCGAGGTCATGTCCAAGCCCTCAGTTAGTGTACTCTAAGTTTGAGAGGTACCATGCAGTAAACTCTCTTATTAAGTCAGGAACCACATTTGTTTCACATACAAACCCAATGAGAGGAAGATGCTAGCAACTTCACAGACATACGTACAGATGCACACAAACACATACACAGGCAACATATGCACTCACACACGTACACACTCACTCACCTGTCACCCAAGCATTTACAAGTACACACACACTGGACAATCACATACATACTCACACATGCATTCACCTGACACACACAAACACTAAAGGGAGATAGAAAACAAGGAGCCTGGATGACAACAAAAATACCACATAAATGAATATTTCTTCACATGATTTTCAGCATCCAGAAAATCAAAGTCAGAGGAGTTTCCTTGTGAGAAGTTCAAACCAGACAAGTCCGGCTGGTTGGTGACAGCAATCTGAAAATCCTCGAAATGAGTGGCAATGTACTATGATGGAATTTCTCCACTCAGCAAGTGATGATCTGGAACATAGAAACTAGGAGCAGAAGTAGGCATATTCAGCCTTTCCAAGACTTACAAAAATACAAACAGACATTGAAGAGTTGAAAGATGGTACATGGCTGTTTGATCAACCAGGAGTTATGGATTGTTTTCACTTGTTGCTAAATCAGCTGCAGAGTTGTGAGGCTGTAATATTTAAACCATCTACAAGGCCAGAAGCATGGTACATGCTTAATGAGTGACAATGCACCATGACGGAATTTCAGTACTTAGACCACTCAGCAAGTGATGATCAGAAACATAGAAACTAGGAGCAGAAGTAGCAGCAGAAGTAGGCAAGAAGTTTCTGCGGTTCTGTTGTTTGCTTCATTGCTTAGAAGCAAAAGTGCAGCTGTTAACGCCGCTTTAGGTATAACGAGTGGCGAGCTCAGTGGTTTGTTATTGCCCTGGTTGTGAGAGGTGGACGTGGGGGGAGTGGGAGTGGGGTTGGGGGTGGGGGGGTAGGGGGGCCGGGGGGGAGTGGGGGCAGAGGGAGACAGAGATTAATTCATTTGTTAGTTATCTAGTTTTGTGATTATAATGTGGCATGTATCCATTTTGCAATTATAATGTACAATGATATGTGAGATTCCACAAGAATGAGAGTGGAAATCCTTTATTCTTATTATCTTCTTTGGAAGTTTTGAGAACACGTGTCTAATCATGCGACCCATAGCAGCATCTTGTGATTCAGCAAAATTCCATTATAAGACCAGAAAAAGAATTATGTTTGGATAGACACCATTTTTGACTTATTTTCAAGTTATTCACGTGAAGCACTCTTTAAGAAGTCAAAACTGTACACAATGCACCAGGTTTGGCCCTGCAATGCCCTATATAGTAATAAAAAGGCTTCCCTAATTTCATATAGCACCCTTCTTGCAATAAAGGCCAATGTTTCACTTGCCCTTCTGAATTATTGCTGTACTGCCATACTAACCTTTTGTGATGCATGTAAAAAAAACTCTGTACCCACAGCATTCTGCAGTCTCTCCATTTAGATACTGCATTTCTACTTTCTCACCAAAACAGGAGACCCACATTTACATTACATCCTGTCACCCAAGTCCCTTCAGAGTCCTTATGTCCTCCTCACTTACCTGCCTATCTAATCATGTTTACCTAATTTGATGCAAGTGCAGTCTCCCCCTTCAGCTAAGTCTTTAGCAGAATTATGAAGAGTTGAGGCCCCAACATTGATCCCATAGATACTCCACAGATCAAAGTTTGCAAGCTGATCATAGTCCATAGCCCAGAAACCTGGGCTGGACAAATCCAGATGGGAGAGGTAGAGGTGGCAGTGACCACTTGGGGGCTTGAAAGGTAAATGGACTCCATGAAATGTCTGCAAAAATATCTGCATCATTCTGCTTTTGTTTAATAAAAAGTGCCGGAGGTGAATGAGACTGTGGCTGCTGTGTCTCCCCCCCCCCCCCCCCCCCGTTACCCATAAACTCCAATTCATAGGCATCTAGTTTGCTCAAGGTTACCTCTTGGCTTTGGCCGAATGCTCCTTGTTGCACCTGACTCCTGCCAATTCAATTCCAGTCCTACAAAGTCCTCCCTCTTAGTCACAGAATCCCTACATGGCAGATGGAGGCCATTCAGCCCATCAAATCTGCACTGGTTCTCTGACGGAACATTCCACCCAAATCCTATGTATTTACTCTGCTCATCCCCTAACCTACAACTCCTGAGCCACTATGGGACAATTTATCATGCCAATCCACCCATCCTCCACATCTTTGGACTTTGGGAGGAAACTGGAGCACTCGGAGGAAACCCAGGCAGACACAGGGAGAATGTGCAGCCTCTGCACAGACAGTGACTCAAGCTGGGAATGGAACTCGGGTCCCTGGCACTGTGAAGCTTTGGCTAACACCACTAGGAACACCCCCCACCACCCCCTACCCACAGACAGTCAAGAATGTCATGCTATTAAGGTGTTTATGATGGTGGATTCCAATCCTAGATATAACATGGTACAATCTACATTTCCATGTCACCCGACCAACTACCCCCTCAGGGCAGGTGACCCCATGAAGTACTGCATGTACCACATTATATCTAACACTGGGGCACTCTACCACAATCACCCTAATATCTTCACAAAAAAGGGGAGAACTGAGCAGGAAGAGATGGCAGAACATTTGTGAATCATACCCTTTATTATCCATAGTTTTTGCACATAATTTAAGGCAGTCAACACTCCAGGCAGTGGAAATATTGCACACAGTTTGCAAAATGAAAACTCCATAAATTAAAAAACCTAATCAAAGTTCAAGCCTCTTTTCGGCCACTAGAAACATTCACTTAATCAGGGCTTATCTGAGCAAATCATTTTGCTCCATATAAAAATTGCACACATGATTTAAACACACATCTAGGGAGCTCTTTAAAGTCCTGCCATTGCAGAGGATTAACTACAAAAAAGTTTGTAATTAAATTCAGAAACACGGCACAAATGCTTCTTCATTTGTCAAGGTTCTACTAAGGCAATTTTTTTCCTGATTATTTTAGCACACTATTCAATATAGAGTAAAGCTCCCTCTATACAGTCCTCATCAAACAGTCCCAGAACATGTACAGCGAAGGGTTAGATACAAAGTAAAGCTCCCTCTATACTGTCCTCATCAAACACTCCCAGGACAGGTACAACATGGGGTTATATACAGAAGTAATTTTCCCTCTACACTGTCCCATCAAACACTCCCAGGATAGATACAGCATGTGGTTCAATACAGAGTAAAGCACTCTCTTCGCTATCCTGATCAAACACTCCCAGGACAGGCACATCATGGGTTAGATACAGAATATAACTCTCTCTACACTGCCCCATCAAACACTCCCAGGACAGATACAACATAGGGTTAGATACAGAGTAAAGCTCCCTCTCCACTGTCCCCATCAAATACTCCCAGGACAGGCACAGCACGCGGTTAGATCTTTGGTGTGAGTCAGTGTAGAGGGAGTTTTACTCTATTCCTAATCTGTGTGGGCAGCACTAGTTTGGGGGGGAAGGGAAGGGCCGAAGCCTCAGAGACTGGGCTGGGCAATGATCCCCCGGAGGGTGGAATAGAGGCCAATGTGGGTGACCAGGTTGGGTTCCAGGACATAGGCTCTTTCGCCACGCTCCCTCAGAAGGGCGTACAGCGCCGTGTCCTTGGCATAGCCTGGGCGACACTGGACGCCCTCCAAGTAGGCGAGCACCCGGCAGGCAGCAGGTGCCGAGTAGAGCATGGCTGGAGTGCAACACTCAGTGGCAGGCACCAGGGCGTAGAGCTGGGGGTTGAGGCGGCGGGCCTCCAGCAGGTAGTGGCGACCCCCTAGCTCAGCCAGCAGCATGGCATAGGAGGCCAGCAGGGCAAAGGTCAGGGCCGAGTAGTGGCCTGTCAGTAGGCGGTAGACGGCAGACAGCAGCGCCCCACACACCGCACCGAGGCCTAGCCACTCCAGGATGCGCATGGGCTCCGGTTGAGGTAGCCCTGCAGCCGCTCGGGGTGGTAGAGTTTGACATAAAGGGCATCGCGGGCCTGGGGGGCAGTGAGGCGCCGCTCCAGCAGGTCCCGCAGCACCCTGAAGAAGTCGTGCCCCGGCAAGGCGTCGTCCTCCACTAGGAGGACGTGCTGTGCGGAGTACGTGAACAGCGCCTCCTTCAGGCAGTATAGGTAGTCCTGCTTCTCCTTCTCGAAGCGGTTCCCGCTCGTGTCCGCCCCGCCCCCGGCGAACCGCTGCACCACTGGGATGAGCCGCGAGGCCGCCAGCGCCTCCCAGTGCTCCTGCGGCCGGAGGTGCACATTGCAGGCCAGCAGCCGATGGCCCCCGGCACCAGGCGCAGCCGCGCAGCAGCCGGTGGAACTCGGCCGCCACCTGCAGGTAGTAGTGGTAATCGGCGCCCTGCTCCCTCACTGTGGTGACGATGGCCACCACAAGCTGGGGACCCTTCCCCGGCGGAGCACCCAGCCCCGGGACGTCTGCCTCGCCCGGCTCCGGCACCGTCCTCCCGGAAATAGCGCATCGCCTCCTGGCCCCGCGCCCGGCTGCTCTCCAGGGACTCCGCTGTCAGGCGCTGCAGGTGGGCCGTGCGCCAGAAGTAGCGGGAGTGCCGGCGGCGGTGGCAGAGCAGCGGCAGCAGGACACCGAAGGTGAGCAGGTAGAGGAGGAGGAGCTGAGCCCAGGGCCGCGGCAGACAGCGGAGGAGACGGCGGGAAACGCGCCCGATTTTCCCCTCTGCTTGTTCTCCCATCTCCTTTCCCTACGGGCAGTATCCCAGCATTGCCTCAACTGGTATTCCTGCCCCCCACCCTCAGCTGGTACTCCTGCCCCTCCCCTGGGCTGGTACTCCTGCCCCTCCCTGGGCTGTACTCCTGCCCCTCCCCTGGGCTGGTACTCCTGCCCCTCTCCTGGGCTGGTATTCCTCCCCTCCCCTGGGCTGGTACTCCTGCCCCTCTCCTGGGCTGGTATTCCTCCCCTCCCCTGGGCTGCTGGTATTCCTGCCCCACCCTCAGCTGGTTACTCCTGCTCTCCCCTGGGCTGGTACTCCTGCCCCTCCCCTGGGCTGGTACTCCTGCCCCTCCCCTGGGCTGGTACTCCTGCCCCTCCCCTGGGCTGGTACTCCTGCCCCTCCCCTGAGCTGGTACTCCTGCCCCTCTCCTGGGCTGGTATTCCTCCCCCTCCCCTGGGCTGCTGGTATTCCTCTCCCCACCCTCAACCCTTTAATTGCTAATCAGAACCAAATGCCTGGGTGCCTACAATCCCCCACTTTTTCCCAATTTCCAGCACTGCCCTCTTTGTTGCACAGGGCAGAAAGGATAGCTGGGTGTCGTTGCTTGGGAATGGAGAAAAACAACAGGACTTAACAAAAGAGCAGGAGGTGCTCTCCACCCAGCTCCTTCCTCAGGGGACTTGAGAATAGTGACTGAGCAGCCGTGATGGCAGGGGGGATGAGGGGTGCCAGTGGAAAGCCAGAAAGCACTCGATTTAGGTGGAAGATAGAGTCTCCAAAATGCCTTTGACCGAGCCACTCCGGCCTCAAACAGGCCTCAGGAGGAAAGGGAAAGCAAGGAGGGATTTTGAGCTGAGCGAGGAATAGGATTCACCATTGGTACGTATGGGTGGTAAAGTTGATGCCCCAGCTGAGGATGGAGCTCATGCCCCCGTTGGCAGTGACAATTTCCCAAGCTCGGTTCACTGATTGAAGGGAAGGAGGAGAGAGATTTTTGGTCTAACAAGTGGCTCGTTGCTCACCTTTCCAGAGAGTGAAGGAGAAGGAAGGAAGGGAGGGAGGGAAAAGGAGAAGGAACAACTCCCGCGAGCAATGGAGCAGAATCTTGGCCCTCACAAGTGAAGTTGGCTTCCCTGAATCCGGAGTCAGTTGGCAGGTCAATCAGGTCCTGGGTCATCACGAGCCTTTGCACTCGTCGTCTTCATGTCCTGGTGCAGGTTACTGGAACAGAGGCGTGGAATGGACTCCTCAAGGTGCAGAGACAGGGAGAAAGGGGGAGCAAGGGGGTGGTGAGAGCAGGAGGGGACTCAGCATCAAATCCCAGCTTGGCTTCTTCCCAGAATCTCCAAAGGCCAGCCGGCTTCCTAAAGGATGGAAGGAAATTTTGGGCATCAGTGCAGGAGCGACTGATCCTCCCAACCTCCTGAAAACGTCTTTCCCAGAGGTGGCTGGAGAGGGGTATAGCAGGGCAAAAGGGCAGTGCAAGGAGGGACGGGAGGGAACGGGGGGGGTTGTGGGGGATGGGAACGGGGGGGGTTGTGGGGGATGGGGACAAGGGGGAGGGGCGGGGGATGGGGAAAAGGGGGAGGGGCGGGGGATGGGGACATGGGGAATGGGGAGGAGGGGAGAACAAAGAGACAGAGAGATGGGGGGAACTGTGGGCTGACGGAGACGGGCAGGGGATGCAGAGCGGACGGGGTGAGGGTGAGGGGGGTCAGGGCTAGGCGAGTAGGTAGGCGTGAGAGAGGGATGGGGGTAGGGCGAGGACAAGGGCAGGGCAAGCGGGAAGGGGGGGTGCAGGGAGAGCGGGAAGGGGGGGTGCAGGGAGAGCGGGAAGGGGGGGTGCAGGACGAGCGGAAAGGGGGGTGCAGGGCGAGCGGGAAGGGGGGGTGCAGGGCGAGCGGGAAGGGGGGTGCAGGGCGGGGAGGGGAAGTGGGGGGAGGGCGGGGAGGGGAAGTGGGGGGAGGGCGGGGAGGGGAAGTGGGGGGAGGGCGGGGAGGGGAAGTGGGGGGAGGGCGGGGAGGGGAAGTGGGGGAGGGCGGGGAGGGGAAGTGGGGGGAGGGCGGGGAGGGGAAGTGGGGGGAGGGCGGGGAGGGGAAGTGGGGGAGGGCGGGAGGGGAAGTGGGGGAGGGCGGGGAGGGGAAGTGGGGGGAGGGCGGGGAGGGGAAGTGGGGGGAGGGCGGGGAGGGAAGTGGGGGGAGGGCGGGGAGGGGAAGTGGGGGGAGGGCGGGAGGGGAAGTGGGGGAGGGCGGGGAGGGGAAGTGGGGGGAGGGCGGGGAGGGGAAGTGGGGGAGGCGGGGAGGGGAGTGGGGGGAGGGCGGGAGGGGAAGTGGGGGGAGGGCGGGGAGGGGAAGTGGGGGGAGGGCGGGGAGGGGAAGTGGGGGGAGGGCGGGGAGGGGAAGTGGGGGGAGGCGGGGAGGGGAAGTGGGGGAGGGCGGGGAGGGGAAGACACAGTGAGCACGTGA